>BSDF01000001.1:153330387-154768720 GCA_027925045.1 Hypotaenidia okinawae
AAATCATTTCTCCTTGAATTACTGAAATACTTCCAGGGCACCTTAATTTCATATTAAAACATCAAAGGATCACATTACGCGTTTCTTAGCTGTAACACAGTATTTTAAAATTAGTTTCAGAAATGTCATTCGTACACTTAAGTCATCAAAGACCACAATCTAGAGAGAAAACCTTCTACAGCAATCTGCTATTTGTCATGTAAAACCAGTGACATAATCAGTAGAAGTCTGAAGTTTTCCAAGTCCTGCAGTAAAAAATACCCATGGCTAACTAACTACTACTGGCTGCTCAGACTAAGTATCTGAACAATAATTCATTTATCTGATGTAAAGCCAGCAATTTCAACTCAGACCTTGGATGCTTTAAAAGGCAAAACCAAAAGCCTCAGAAAATGTGCAGCTAGGAAGGCAAGCAGCCTTGATAGACAGACAAAAAAAAAAAAAAAGCTGCTAGGAATAGGAATTTCCTCTGCATTGAATCAATACATTTAGCATAGATTCTAATTTCAGTCTTTCAGGAGGCAGCTTGCAAAAATTCAAGGTTAAAAGTTCATTTCTTTTTTCTTTTAAAGTCTGTCATACCAAATAGCTAAATATTCTGATAAGCAGGGGACATGAGCAGCTGATATACAATAGATGATTAGATGTGCTCATAATTATGAAGCTATTCTCATTTGTATTACCCTCATAAAGTGTAAGAGCCATGTCCAAGGTTATCCTTATGGGCATGTTTAACATCATTCCAAGAATGACATGTTTCTTCTCTTTGGATATTATATATATTTTTTGTGATTAATTTAAATAAAAGTTTTAAAAGCCGATCAGTGTGAACTTCAGAATGAGAGCTTTATCACACACACAATGAAGTTGCCTCTGAACAGAGGAGAAAAAGAAACCCTGTGCTCTGCCTGCATATTCACATGCAAAGTAACAGCTCCCCTTCCCTGCTACCACGTTGACATCATGCAGCATCTGCCTTCGACTTTTTGCATATGCATCAAGAAGACACACCTCAGAAAATAAAAAGGCAGTTTTAAAATCAAAATAGCCATTTTGTTACTTACAGCATTTGATAAAATGGTAATGAGACATTCTTTCATCTCAGGCTGTAGTCTTGCTACAGGTTTCAGCATTCTCTTCTGCTACAACTGTCATGCCCAGAAAATGCATTATTTAGAGCCCTTCCTCAGGTATCCGGTATACCTCAGAATACATTATTCAATGTAGTTTCTGTTCCAGGATCTTGCGGAGGCTCCCAAGTCATCCTCACCCGACTGCTGGAGTTATGATAAACCCCTGTGCGTCTTGAACCATGACTACTGCACGTGCTATTGTAGCACAATTGATTGACACCGCTCCTAATCCCACTTCCCCAGGAATAGAAAGATTTAATTGGTGTGCACTTGCAGCCACATTCTCCCAGCACTGAGGTGTGCTGCTGCACTGCGGCTCTCGCAGTCCTGCCAGTTAATGGCTTTTCAATAGCTTTCAAATGGCAGCAAACTAAGCTTGATGAGCGGGCTGGAATGAAATAGCAGAACAAGGGATCTTAAATTTTATTTGTGCATGTTGTTCGTGTGCCAAATGTGACCAGATTCTTAGCTGGTACTAAAACAGGATTATTTTTAGTTGCCACCAGTTGCTGTGTGAATAGGAAATTGATATAGGTTGCCAAAAATAACCATCTTTTTGCATCACAGATCATTTTTCAGCATATTGTAAGGTAAAAATCAGGGTAGAGATCACAGCCATCTTCAGACTCTCCTGGTTTATGCATGGGTTCATTTAAATTGAGCTAAGAATCATGCTTGTGTGTACGTTCCTTGATATGTTCTTGTTTTGTCATTTCTTTGTACTACACTGCATCTTTTTCAGAGATGAAATATTTATGTCAGAAGAAAGAAACTGCAAGCTCTGCATGGTTTGTATCATGATTACATGCATGTTATCTGATGGTATTTTAATCCCTGATTCTAAGACAAAAATGATTAAGAAAACGCATAAAGTCCATACAGTTATTTATCAGGCTGTAGCATAACAAGCCAACGTATACTGACATGTTACCCAGTTTCAGATTAAGGGCACACAAAAGGCAGACCTGCATTGTATTTTAAACACCCAGGCTACATCATCCTCTGAACACAATCCCTGCATTAGCTTTCCAAGAGCACTCACCTAGGAATTTTGGTTAGTACTTCTTCAAGAAACCCACAGCAGAACTGGAGTAAAATACTTTTATAAAATCAAATAATAGTAATTTAAGAAAACTATGCTCCGAGAAGATTTACGTTTGCTCACCATGTGTCACGCTTACCACAGTCAGCACTTCACTGAGAGCACTTGCAAAGGGAAACTGAGAGCCCAGCCATATTTAAACCTTTTATTCATCTCAAAGGTTCTTACCCGCTAGTTCATAAACATACCATTTTTAACAGGTACAAAGTGTTAAATGGACTGCTAAGGGAAAAGAGTCTAACTCATTAGTGAGGACTGCCAACTCAGATTCTATTAACTATTCTGCAAAGTTCCCACAAGAGCAAAAAGATATATATATATATTCACAGGCTTCCAGTGATCCATTAGCGAAACCCTAACGTGGAATCTCTCAGCTCCCAACAGCCATATATTTCAAATCTGGTTTTAGGTGTAATACGCACAACAATAGTTTTACAGGACTAATTATTTAGGTGGCTTTTTTTTTCTTCCTGAAAACATCATTTTTTTAAAAGAAAGAGAAAAAATATCTAGAAACAACGAGGGGAAGCAGCGATAAATTGTGTAAAACACAATACAGTAATTACATTACAATGGAAACTTTTTACTGGAAAGCTCAGAAGTCCAAAGTATTTAAATTTATCCAGACTTTCTTTCACACCTATATAACACTAGGCCAGTTTGGGCCATATGGCTTATAAAATAAACATACAGAGTGTTTTAAGAGGCAACGTTAGTCATAGTTCATGAGCAAGTGTCAAGCAATCTGACAAAAAGCCCTTTGAGCAATACTTTTTGGCGGAGACATTCCTGACAGGTTCATCTCTCGTGGTACTGTCAGGCTGACAGACTGCTGTGTCTAATAACATCACAGTTCCACCGACCCAGGCTGGCTAAAACCAGGAGGGCTCTTGGTAGACACTGGTGAATGGGAGCAACGGACAAAAGATGTTCTGAAATAAAAGAAAGAAAAAAGAAACATTTCTGATTTTGGCTTGAAAAAAATATGGCAGAAAAAGGATTTGAATCTGTCTCGTTTCAGATTGTAATGTATGAGTTTATCTATTGAATTGCCATGGTGAAAATTTAGGATGGTGGAATTAAGTAACATTTAGGTGACACATTAGACTGTGTACTCCATCCTGCAAGGAACAGGAGAGAGGTATTGTCCCTCTCAGACAGTATCAAGGTACAGATTAAACTCCTGAATGCATACTTATATCAGACTAACCGGGAACTGTGTTCTGCTTACCTACATGGCCAACATGTCTCTAATTTCTTCTCTCCTAACATGGACTAGTTCATGTAAGCTGGGAAGCATGTGAAGGGTCTGAAATGCTACACCAAGGCTGGAGATTTTGCCTTTCAGATGGATCTTTGGACTATGCAAGTCCATGGGGTAGCATGTACCCACCCGCAGCAGGGCACTGTGGCCTCTCCCCTTCTCCAGGATGCCAGGTGCCAAAAATGTGTGGTTATCTGCTTAAGTATGAATGACAGCCTGCTGGTGGCTGAAAGAAAGGCACCAACAGACAGCTACCTCAGAAGGCCTTTCATGTTAGAATATCACAGGTGCTTCTTCAATTTTGAATTTAATTTTAGTACATGGGTAATCATCACTAGTAGGCTTTGCAAAAGTGCAAGTTTAAATGGAAAGAAAACAGCATAGTATACTGCTGTCAGCAGGATGTTCTGATGCATGTTGAAGGGCAGCATTAAAGAAACAGAGAGAAAATGAAAATACTAGGCAGGCTAACGGGAATGAAATGGGTAATGAAGAGAAATGAGAACAAGGAGTAAATACTAGTGCACACACAGGATAGAACTTGAGGAGAAGTGACATCTAAACTTAAGGCAAAAGGAAGCCAGAGTAGTAATACTAAAGAGGAAAAAAATCTGGTCCACCTGTAGGAAAGACACATGATTTCCACTGCAACAGTTGGCTAGGCTGGAAAGTCCGGAAAGAACAAATAGAGAAGGAATTGCAGTACTCATGGTGGTGGATATCCATGTCATAAGCAAAGATTTCAGGTGTGAGAACATAAAGAAAGATTTAGGTTCCTGAGATGAGTCCAAAGGAGGGAATATTTTGTTGTCAGTGATTTTACAAACCAAATTGCACAATTTGCTTATTCACAAGAAAAGGGATGTTAGTCATGTTAGATATTTTCTCCTAACTAAACTCCAGCAATAAAAAAAAGGAATTCTGAAGAAAAAAGAATGACACTTAAAATCCAACCATGTAAACTGTGGAAGCATATCTGGATGAGCTCTAAGTGCATTGTAGAACTTCTTTCTCTGAACATCAGGGACCATACACAGGTTTTGACACACAGCCCCACTGGTTTCAAGACGACTATGCCAGTGTTTAAGTCTACAAGGAAGCACAAGTGTACTTGGACTGGGAGACAAAGACTGAGCTGGTAATAAACCTCATGATAAAACACTTCATGTATTTAAATTTTGTTCAGCTTTAGAGATAAGATAGAATAAAAACAGAAAACAAGATATATTTAGCCCTTCCAGAAAAATTAATTCCACCTCTTCCCATAGCTGCTTTCATGCTATGTAGAAATACAGCATTCAATGAAATTAGAGATTTTTAAAGTAGAATCTTGGAACTGGTCACCTATCACTAGGATACTGATTTGTCTTAAGATAAACACACTTTTATGGATTGTCACCTCAGACGAGACACTGCTTCCACATCTCAGTTTCCAAGGCTTGAAGTGTTCCAAGCACCTATGAAGTGTTCCCTACAATAACCTAGCAAACAAAACCACTGCTTAAAATAATGTCTTGCTGCCAAGAACTGACATGCTGTATTGTATTCATGCCATGTAAATATTTTGTTACTGTTCAGTGTTGCAAACAACTGAACATCTAATATTTTTATCACCTTGATATTTTAGCGCTCACATATAACTGTAGGATTTAATAGAGAAATGCAGAACTACATGAAAGCAATTTGAATTATGAGAAAAACACCATAACTACTGGTTTTAAAATTATGACAGATGCTCTCCATTTATGCCATTTTCACTCCGTGCAACAAACCTTGCTATAATCCTTCAGGTGTTACAATTTCATTGCATTACTTATGGGTTTGAGACTACAGACCAAAAAAAATGGAATGCAGAGTAACATTAACATTGCTCATCTATTTTGACAAGTGATCCTGCTTAGCAATGAATCCTTGGCTATGCTATCCAGCTGCCACCAAGCCACTCGTCAGATAACATCTGGTGGTTGTACGCTCATCAGGAAGCTAGGGATGAGCCATAGCAGATGTAGATACTTAGCAAGAAGGACTCTATACTAATATTCTCTACATGCATCACAGCAGAACAAAACACAGTGGTTTATCCGAATACATTTTCAGATGAACTGGCCTGTGAGAAGGATGCAAGGTTTGCTCCATAGGTAGTAGCAACAAACCAAATCTAATCACTCACTCAATCACTCAGAGCGTGGATGACACCTAGAGATCCCAACAACTTTTCTTCTTCTTTTCCACCAACCTTTGCACAATTTCCTCCTTTCCAATTATACTGGAAACACCCTGATTTTTCAAGAGGCAGGCAATCTTCCTCCCATTCACCTACAACTGGATCAAACCCATACAGAACAAGAAAAGTGACAAAAATATTTTTCTTCTCCATTTACTTTTGTACTGAGTATTTGGGTGAATTAACCTGTAGTTGCTTTAATAGATTGGAAATGGTAGACTAAAATCACAGGATATTACTACCCAGTACTGATGAAGTTTGCAAAATCACCAGAAGTTATGCGCCATTTGAGAGTACCACTTGCTTCCTCCCACACCCAAAATGACCATCTTTAGGCTGTCTGTAGACTCCTCTGGCGGTTTTTTTAACTGGATGAGATGAAGAAGCTATCACTTGTGGTGACAGAACAGGGTAATAACAAAGCCAAATACAAGAAAGAAATCCCAATACTCTCATACATGGTTAGTCCTACCTTTGGCAGTGGTAGTGGCTTGATAAAACTTTCTTCATTACAATCTGTGTATATGGCTTTTAAAATTAAATTCCTTACTAGATTTGATGTAAAGATGTTACAGAGAGGCGTTGCAGATTTTTATATGAAAAGCCCCATATGAGACTGAAAAGAAACTATCAAGACATGTTAAAATGGTAAGCAGAGAAACACGACAGTCATCACAACCACCTGACCCAAGAAAAAATGGAAAAAAAACAACCACGAATTTCCATGTAAGGGGTTATTATATGATCAGAAAGAAATAGACAAAGATAAGAATTCAGTTCATCATTAAAAGTCTATTGTTATCCTCCTGATAATTAGCAAATTACATGACTCACTGCATTGTATTCCAAATTTTTTACATTTTCTAATTGGTTTGATAATTGTAAAACCAGGAGACAAATAATCACCATACTAGAGGATGGATAAAAAACTGAGAATAAACCACAGGAAATTGTGCATATCCTTTGTCAGGGCAAATGTTACTACAATAATGTAAATCTTGAAGTAGAGAAAACTTGAAAGGATTGTGGAAGAATATAGAAAGTATTCCTAATTTGGGAAAAAACCCCAACATGGGCAGCTGAAAAAGTACAGAAGATGGTGTGGCAACCAGTCAAAGAAACCAACCAAACACCCACAACAAATGAATGTTGAAGATTTGTATGGGTTGGTAAAGTGACAGTATTTTAAATCAGCCAGTCATGACAACCAAAAAACCATTCAATGCACCATATTCAGGTGATACAGAACTAGAATAGAATAAATCTTAGATCTAAATTTTAACTGAAATTACAAGATACCGAGCAGAGTTCTGTACATAGAAGATGAATATTGGGCAGCTTTTATTCTACTGACAATTACGATTCACAGTTTCACAGATTCATAGGGGTTGGAAGGGACCTCTGGAGGTCATCCAGTCCATCCCCCTGCCAGAGCAGGATTACCTAGAGCAGGTTGCACAGGATTGCATCCAGATGGGTTTTGAATAGCTCCAGAGAAGGAGACTCCACAGCCATATATTAATTTCAATACAACCACTGTAATCAAAATTGGACATTATTAAATTATATAAAGAACAATCTGAAAAGCAAAGACTAAAATTGGGACTACCCAAGACCTATTTTATTGCCTGATATTTCTACTGTCATTTTTACCTCATACTAAATACAGTATTACTTCTTTGTCAGAGCCTTTCTGCACTCCCTTCTTTATGTATCTCAGCACAATGTGCTGTTTCGTACTTGGGTCCCAAGTTTTTCTTACGAAGGGGGCACAGAGCAGAAATGGGAGTTAGGGAAGGCATGACAGGTTTGGAAAGATAAATGTCACTTGTAATAAACTGACAGTGCTGCCAGATATGCACAGTGTAGCAACATGAAGCTCTGATTCTGCACCTTCTCTAGTCTCCAATGGCTGCGTTTATTTATTTCCTTTTCTGAATTTGTCTGCATCAGTGCTTAAGGAATCCATTGTTCTGGCCACAGAGACCAGGTGAGAGTCTGAATTGGTGAGAACAATAATCAAACCAAAGTGTATGATGATAAGAACTTTTGACATGATGTAACATACCATGATAAAGCTTGAAGATGCCATGGACAAGTAGATAAACTCGGTGAACAAGAGTGATACAAAATTTACTGCACTCAGTGTGAATGTAATAGAATTACATGTCATTCTCAAATTAGCAGAGAATAAATAAGGAGCTGACAAGAATTAGGCAGCTGTTAGTGGAAGGAGGGGGAGACAAGAGAGGTATATAAATGAGCTACAAAACAGAGGAATGGTAAGATAACTATTAAAGGAACAGATTTATAGGGATGTCCAAACAACACTGAGAAAGCGGTAAACCAATATCATTTTAATAAAATTATCTGAGGTCAAATTAAGGGCAGTCAGTGAGGTTATAAACAAAGGCAGCCAGAAAGATGGTGGGAAAGAACTTCTCCCATGTGGGCAGTGGGCAGGTCACACCTGAGATACCAGTGAGTAAGAACAGAAAAAGGGAGGATTCACCAAACACAGACTGAGATGGAGAGTGCCAAGGATTAATCAATAAATACAAGATGCCCTGGTAATCAGTTCCTCCAAACAGAAATAAATGAAATACCCAGGTCAGATTTCTGCTGATTTACACATGAGCAAGCAAAGAGTAAAGGCAGCTTTGTACAGTTACGGCACAAACCACAAGAGCAGCAATAAATGTCAGCAACACTATCTAAATTTAGTGAAAATTCAGATAGCCAGAACCCAGTTTTTCTATTTTATAATAATGTACTTCACGTTATATTTCATTCCCCAATGATTTGAAAACCCATGGAACCTATTCTTACAGAATAATGCATTTCTTTTCTTACTGGAATGGCTGGCTGTTTATAACAAACAGAAGATTAATTTCCTTGCTCTCAAATGAACACTCACTTCTTTCAATCAAACACTGTATTAGAAAAGTAGTTCACTATTCTAATATTCTTTCCTTGGAAATACAATAGTAATTACTTTTTATTTCAAATAGCAAGGGACACCTGAGAAGGTAAAAAAATAAAATAAAATGCACAAACATAATGGGGTAAAACATGACTATAAAGAAGAATTATCCAAAGGGGTAAATCATGTCATTTCAACCAATTTGTAAGGGTTGGGTTTTGGTTGTTTGGTTTTTTATTTTGTTTCGTTTAGAACAGAGTTTTCCAAGTATTCAGCACCTTGCCAGCCCGGCAGAGGGCAAACTGCATGAGAAGATCTCTCCTTCCCCCTTTAGCCAAAATACACTGTATTGAAATGTCCAAGGATTGCCACTTAATGCTATAAATTCTTAGAAGAAGCGAAAGCCATACAAGCTGGTGCTGACTATAAACCATTCTTTCAGAATTCTTAGATTTTTAACCTCAAAATCAGTAGGGGTTCTGTCATCATCTTCAAAGGGAGCAAAGCTAAACCCTTTGAAGTGAATAACCTAATATTATTGGAAAATGACATCAATTAGTTATCTTGGAAAACAGAATTGGCAATTATGCATAGCACACCAAGATTAATTTGCTTAACAACTTTTCAGTGCTTCTGTTGAACTTGGCCCTAACTGGACGCTATGCTTTTATCCATTCTTCAATATCTTTGTCATTTTGAAACTACTTATCATTGCCAACACATTTTTGTTAAATTCAAGGACAACATAGCAGTAGGCAATGCTGATTTGACTAGAGAAATTAGTGGGATTATCTTTCTCTCCAACTCTAGGTCTGATCCTGTGGCCTTGGTTGAAGTCAAGAGTGGATAGGTGTCATCACCTTTTACTGACAGTCCTCCTGAGTCTTCCATCTCCATAAAACAAATGTCGCATTAACAGGTTTACTGGATTCAGTTCCTAATGTTTTAGGGAGAAAAATCATCACATCTGCGAAAAAAAATGTTGGCATTTGCTGAACCTAATTATAGAGTCTGAAACTAACACATACTTAAGAGTGTTTGATAAAGAGAGTTTCATATTAGGATGCATTTAATGGTCAGAAGCACATTTCAAAAATGGACCTTAAATGTATGAAAAAAAGCTATAAAGGCTTAGCACACAGACATACCACTAATAATATGAAAAAGTCCAAGGCTTTGTGATATTAAGATGTGTGTGTGTGTGTGTGTGCCTCTGACTTTTTTCTCCTTTTGATTAGGATACTATACATAATACAGAAGACAAGTTATAGCTGGTTTTCTGTGGTGCAGTCTAAAATGTGCAACTGCAGTTAGAGTACCTCAAAGTTGGCACAAGTTAAAGACTTAGTAAACACAGTCCTTTCCAAGACTAACTTAGGACATCAGTTAACCTACAGGTACTCTCATCTCAGATTGGTTAAACATCTTTGTTCCTAGTCTCAGTCAACACTTGTGTGCAACAATTGCACTTGAATATTGGCATGATACAGGTGAATCAGTTTAAAAGGTGATAGAAAAGTAAGACTTGGTAGATGCCGATATTTCCCAGTGAGACTGGGGGTGACAATGTTGGCAGAAGATTTTCATCACCAAGTCAAGCTGCCAATAATAGACCTATGGAGTAAAATAGATAGCTCCTGATGTACCAAACACTGTATTTCAGGAGGGTTTAACCTACATCCTGGATAATCATAGAACCATTGAATGTCTTAGGTTGGAAGGGACCTTTAAAGGTCATCTAGTCCAACACCCCTGCAAATAAACAGGGACATCTTCACTAGATCAGGTTGCTCAAAACCCCATCAAGCCTGACCTTGAATATCTCCAAGGATGGGGCCTCCATTACTTCTCTGCGTTACCTGTTCCAGTGATCTACCACCCTCATATTGAAGATTTTTTTTCCTAATATCCAACCTAAATCTCCCCTTTTCTAGTTTGAAACCATTACACCTCATCCTATTGCTACATGCCCTCATGAACAATTCTTCCCCAGCTTTCTTATAGGCACCTGTCAGGTACTGGAAGATTGCTATAAGGTCCCCCAGAGCCTTCTCTTCTCCAAGCTGAACAAGCCCAACTCTCTCAGCCTGTCTTCACAGGTGTTCCAGCCCTTTGACAATTTTTGTGGCCCTCCTCTGGACACATTCCAACAGGTCCATGTCCTTCTTGTGTTGAGGGCTCCAAAGCTGGACACAGTATTCTAGGTGAGGATAAGTTACATGCTAATATACTCTGAATAGGAATAAATGTGACTGGAAACCCTACAGAACTCAATAAAAAAAAGAAAGAAGACATGGGGACTAAAAGATGCTATTCCTCACCAGGAAGGGATGCAATCTGAGACATCATGCAAATAAGCAGTCACCTTGACCACACAGCTCAGGAAATCTTCTGCAGCAAGTCAGCTGGATAGAAGAATGAGGTTTTTCAGATTCAACTTTTTAGCAACAGATTAATAGAGTTATCTTTGCTTTTGCTGTTATTTTTCTTATCGATTCCTCCTTTTTGTATAGATATTTGAAACTGTAATCTACTTTGTATGCTCTAAATAAGTATTTGTGTTTGCAATTACCTTAAACTACAAGTGGTTTCAAGGTAGCCAATATCACAGAATCACAAGGTTGGAAAAGGCCTTTAAGATCATCAAGTCCAACTGTTCCCATCCTATGCTAAACCGTATCCCTAAGTACCTCATCTACCCTATTTTAAAACACACCCAGGGATGGTGACTCAACCACCTCCCTGGGCAGCCTGTTCCAGGCAAAAGTGTTTTACGTTACTAAAAACATATCAAAGCACTTTACATTACGAAAAACAATTGTGATCTTAATACAGGAGGTAAAAGGACTCTGTAGTGAGCAGCTAGGTTACCGGCATCAGCAGACATACTGCTACAAGACATGGCTGCCTGGTACCTGCCTCACGCTCTTTCTCAGATGAGCTGGCAGCCCCTGGCTCCCCAGCGATCCTCCACCTGTAAACGGAGAGCCCTGCAGCTCACCAAGATGCTCCCTGAGATGTCGCAAGCAGCGGCAATGAATGGAAAATAGACTGAGTAGTTCAAAAGTACTCTCCCTGAAACAGATACGTAAAGGGAGCAAGGTGCACTCAGATTATTTTAGCTGTTAAAAGCAGAGTTACCAGCTACTCTTCTGCAACAAATAATCCGCAGCCCACTGCTAACGATAAATAGTTGGAAACTACCATCTCCTTCACAGACAATTTTCTTTCCCTAGATTCTTTCTGATCATCGTAGGGGGACACACTGGACAAAGAAATTATTTCCTCCCCAAAAAGTGGCTTTTAAAAGTCCAGGTTTTAAATAACAAATGTTGGGGTTCTTTTGGTTATCCTCTGATTTGAGACAGTTTGTATTGTACTCTTCTGGCTGCTCTTTGTAAGATCACGCCCTAGAGACTTGACACTACTTTTTTTTCGTATTTTATCAGCAGAATGCCAAGAAATGGTGCTGGGGAGCACTTTCAGTATAGAGGATGACAGTATCAGAGAGGTGAAGGCGGGAGAGAGGTGTACTCCATCCAGTCCTGCTCTGATGAATACACCCTAAACTGGTCACAATGGAAGGGAAAGGCAAATCTGCAGCTGTTCCCCCTGTGCTCCCATCAGCTGCTCCAAACACATCAAGGGTAGAGAAATCAGAGAGAAGGGTATCCAGCTGGCTGACAGCTGTAGGGCTCTCACAAGCACATCCATCAGTACAGTTCCAGTTGGCCACCTCTTTGCAACTCACAAGCTGGGGCAGCTGCCCTGGGGGGAGCAGAGCTGGGGACAGGAGCCCACAGGTGTTGGCTCAGCCCACCTACCAGGTCCCTCAACACAGCAGGAGGACAGTCAGAGAGGTAAAGCAGAGATCTGTAGGCCTTTGACTCACAGTCATGCTCTGTGTATTGCAGGCTGGTCGCTGCTGACAGTGTTTCATGATAATCTTGCTGTAAAACATAGAAGCAATCCTCCTCCTTATTATCAGACAAATCCTAGGGCAATGATGGCCTGAAACACAGGAGAAGGCAAGACCAAGCAACCATGAAAAGCCTTTGTGGGTAACGAGGGACAAAGCTGCCCCTGGATGAAATGAGGCAGAGTGCAGAGCTAGACAGGACAGGAGTACTACAGGTGGGGAAATGCAGCAACAGTGGCTAACCAGGTTTAAAACTTTTTTTTTTTTTCTTTCCAATGAATATATGGCGGGAGGAGACCAGAGGTTCAATAGCAGTGTGGTGCAGATACAGATGCTTTGACATGCATCAGCCTGAGACTACCACTCCACTTTGACTATTTGCATGATACTCCCTACACATGGTAACACATGTCCATTTTCTTGACCAAGCTTCATTTTCTAAAACGTCTCTTAAAAATCCTCCAGAATCCCTGACCATGAAGGCTCCACTCTGATCTTTTTCTGGTTTAGTGTCTCTGGGTTGTATATTTTTTTCTTCTCATCCTACTATACCTTTTAGCCAAAAGGAGGCAGGTCCTCCCTGGTAAGGAGCATAGCCCTGCCGCTTAGCTGTTATGGTCACTGACTGCGTGGTTGTGTACCAAGAAGGGCACTTGCGGAATATTCCTGCTGATTAGTATGTTAGGTTAATAACACATTCTTCTCCTAACAACGAGCATCTCTACAGTTGATTTCCCGTATCTCATTGGGCCTTTTAATAAATTCATACAAATAAATTCATCTTCTCAAGGAAACGTTTAAACAAAATCTGAGGACAGAATCTCTTGTGTAACTTGCTAAAACAGTAGGTTTGTTGTGCACAGAGAGGATTTGCTGGCAAACACACACAGGCTACTGTTTGAATAGGTAATGTCATGGTCCATCTACTGCTCTTGGATGACCCAATTGTACTTATTCCCTTGTAGGAACACCACAAAGAACATCAGTGTTCGTTTTTTATAGAGTATGAAGTATTCAAGAAGAAAATCAGTGTGCGAGTTAGACTATATTCCTTTCAGTTTCTGTTCAGAACTACATCTGAAAGGAGTAATAACCCATCCAGGAAGACAATTTAACTATGTTGATACTGAAGTTTGGAAAGGGAGCACAAAGGTTGTTTAACTCTCTGCAGCATTGCAGCTCTTTGTTGATTAGCTAGGGAAGGAAAGCTTAGTTATTTCAGATGATCCATGTTACTGAACTGCAGCTGAGAGACGAAGGACAGATGTTTCACAAATAACATTTACATATCAAGGGATGAAAGTAACCTAGAGAAATAACTGACAACAAAGTTTCAAATGAAAGTAGCATGAAGCTATATGTTCATGTGGGGATGTCAAGAAGAGTACTGAAGGCCTAGCATCACATTATACAGAGATGACATATTATCAAGAAGACATTATTTTCAAGAAGCTGAAAGAAAACAAAAATAGTAGGGAGCTACTTGTAGCAGACATAGTATACATAATCACAGATATTAATATATAAATCATAATCTGTGGAAAGAGTATAAAGTTCGTGATGCTGTTAATCTACTGATTCCTCCTGAACCAGTCACATGACCGGAAAAAACCCCACCCAAGTATTTATCAATTTATTCAGAACAGAAGTGGAATTGTAAAATATTATCTGCTTCCTCTACCATGATGGGTGTTTTCCATTTCATGGACATGATCTGATCCACAGGAAAAGCATACTGTGCTTGAAACACTTGGTAGTATCATCTTGCTAGCCTCTGCTCTGAAGCATGCTTCTCTACGTGGGTGCATGAAACTTATGACCAGATCTGTGGCTTTCTATGCCTTCTTCCCTTAAGGAACACAATGCATATGGCTCAAGGAGTTTTACTGAGCACCTGTGGGAACTACAGTGAGTACTGTCCCACTACAGACCTTCTGCCTTGCCTCACCCATACTGTTGTATGTGTGCAGCCAAGTACCTGCAGTCTCTGAAGTGCAAGGAAGAAAAAGTCATGCTGTCATGCTTTCAGAGCTTTCAAGCTGCTGGTTATACTGCTTGCTACAACCTGTCCCATCCTGGTGCCCCAAGAGCCCATGGAACTCAGAGCCCCATAAAATAGTACATCTCTGCCCTAAAATTCAGCATCACAACCTGTCCTTTGATTCTTCATGTAGGTGCTATGGCCGCAATCAGTCAATAGAGCCACCATCTCACTGACCAGCCCATTTTGTCCCTCATGTTTCAGGCTGGAAAAGGCCATGTGAAAAGTCACCTGAGACATCCATACCACTATGCATGAGTACAATGCACCAGATGCATGTATCTTCCAGTCCCTTTATGCCTCTGGCCATAAAGGAAAGGTACAGACCGAATAAAAGTATTTTTTTTACAATTTTCTGCATAGAGAAAACTGCTGTGAACTGGGTATAGCTTCTTCTGTTGCAGCCATGAACACTTCCTGTAAAATGGCATCAGTGGGAATATACCTCTCCCATTCATAGAATCACAGAATCATCAAGGTTGGAAAAGACCTTCAAGATCATTAAGTCCAACTATCAGCCCTACACCACTGAACCACCAAACCATCTTCTGAAAGCACCTCATCTACTCATTTTTTAAACACTCCCAGGGACAGAGACTCCACCACCTCCCTGGGGAGCCTGTTCCAATGCTTCACCACTCTTTCAGTGAAGACATTTTTCCTAATAACTGATCTGAACATCCCCTGGCACAACTTGAGGCCATTTCCTCTTGTCCTAAAAGACAACACATTCCACATGAACCTTAGCACAAAACACGAAAATCACAAGCACAAGGACATTACCTGTACATTTCCTGAAAACGGGGTGTCAGTCAGCTTCAATAGTGTCTTTGAATCTCTGAACAGTTTGAACAGATTTGGAGAAGCTTTAATTTCCTGAAAACATACAGGCCATTTAAACATCCAGGTGTTCTCAAGAAACATCCCTTATGTGTAAAATGAAAGAAAACACCTGTAAAATGTGTAACTTGAGTTTCTGACTTTATTTTTTACTTCCTTTGAAAAAGGAAGGGAAAAAAACCCCAATCATTACCTGTTCCCAAAATCATTTTATGAGCCCAACATATGTTCTGTTCTTACATTTTATTTTATGGAGGCAGTGCTAGGTGTGATTCCTGTTGATAACAGAAGCAACTTTGTTGTCAGTTTGGCACTTTCAGCTCTGCCCTACAAGTGTCCTCAGCCTGCTTCGTATGTTCTTAACCCTAAGAGCTGAAGCCACCTATTCCAAGAGACGCTTTGCCTACATTCAGCACCCTCTGCTACTTTCTAACGTGCTTAGCTCCCTCCAATTCACATCTACTGGGAGAAAAACATGAAATACTATATAAACCGATATATATTCATTTCGTTTCACTTTGTGCTGATATAATTTCTTGTGACCTGCATAATTTCCTTGGTCTTCATGAATTATTGTTGTTTGCAGTGATAAGGAGGAATATTTTACCTGAATTCACTACTACATGAACAAAGGGAAGTTGCATAACCTAAGGCGCAGGGCAAAGATGTCAGAGAAAGAATTTTCTGCCTGAGTAGAAAATTACTAACAGCCTTTGATAAGAATCACAAGTGATGCTCAGATGCCGTTAGGAGAGATCTAAGAAGGAAAGACAGACATGGAAAAATCTGAGAGTAAAGGAGAAACAAGCATATGAGCAGGAACTAATCTTCAACACATTGCACCATGCATCAGGCGATTAAAGAACGAGATGTCCCTGCAAAGAAGGAGACCTTCAGAAAAGACAAGGCTTTCGAGTAACCCTGTCTACAGTGGGTATGAGTGCTGGGAAACGATTTTGTACCTTCAAATCACTAAACACAGACCTTTTAGGATGTAAGTATTGTAAAAATCAAAGAAGTTATTTTTAGGTTATCATTTTAAAGAAAGGAAAATATCGTATACTGAAAATACAGGGCAATTACTTCATTAGAGTGTATTACCTTGGAAAGCATGCCTAGAAGGATTATGTACAGTAGGCTGGAGTTAAGATAATATTAAATCAAACAAGTCATAGCAGCAAACATAAGACAAGAATGCTAACATACCACAGAGGGGATTAGGCAGAGCTTGTATTGCATATAAGATCTTGTGCAGTTTCTTTATGGATGAAATTAATCCTCAGGGTTTGCTCTTAAAAAGATTTTTATGTATTTGGCTGTTTTTAAATCAAAGTCTTTTGTAACCAAAGTATAAGAGTGGAATGTATATTCAAGAATGCTCTTATTTTCTGAGGTCTCTCATGTGAAATCCCCACTGATGTAACAGAAGATCTGGATGCCTGAGGACAGCAAGGTCAGGCTGTGTAATCAAAGGGGCAGAGATATCACCAGGACACGAACTGTACTCTGTACAAATTATATTAAATATTTGGTCTTAGAGTGAAAAAGTTACCTAACTTTTTCATAAAACACACAGCAAAATTCCTACAATATAATCTTACAGCTTTTCAAATTTTCAAATAGACATTTTAAGTTATAATTCCCAAAAGCCTGATCCAGTATCTACTGAAGTGCCATGAAAATGTTCCCACTGACTCTAGAGGGTTTTAGATTTGGTGCAAGGTTTCTCAAATGGGCACAACACTGACACTTCATGGCATAGACTATTCATATCCATAGCAGTCACAATCTTCCACTTGGTGTGTCTGGTAGTACCCCGAAGCACATTCTGAAGTAACTTTTAAAGACCATGTGACACCTAAAATCTGTTTCATGCCCAGCATTCAAAACCAGATAATGAACTGCTGCTTTGGTTATGTTCTGGGTGTTGCCTTGCAGAGCCTTCCGTTGGCATTTAGTAATTTTTATTCAAGTCCTTCATCATCACCTATCTTGACCAGTAACCCTGGCTCAGTGAGTGAGACAGGTATGGTCATGCTAAATAACAGAAATTTTGGCGTTAAAGGTGGTGTGACCTGTGAGAGAAGAACAAACTCTTCATTTTTCCAAGTAAACGAAGATGTGTGCCCTGGGACTCCTTGGAGATCAGCAGTTGAAGGGTTAAAGTAGCAGTGACACACTTAATGCATTTGATCTTATGGCACCTGCCTTGTCTCAATTCTGGGATCCCATGCACCAGGTAAATTTGGTAGATTAAACAGCACCAGCAGACCGGTGGTGTAGAACAGTCTGTCAGGGAAAAACAGGGGGAGGCTACGATACTGTTAAAATCTGAAATATAGGTGCCACAGGAAGAAAGACCGGGCAGGGACTAGAAGTGTGAGAGTTATCTTCAAAGCAGGAGACTTGCCAAATCAGTAAAAAGCTGCTGTGCTAGATGGAAGTATTTCTGGGCACACTGTGGGGTGCTCTGAAGGTTATTTCAGCATTCCTGAGGCAGCCCAAGACTCTTAGCAGTCTGAAGCTGCTGGCAGGTGGGCTCACAGAGGGATGTTCTCTTGAGTCCAAGGGCACTAAGGCTGTGAATAAAAACTGTATCAGAGGGAACTTCATAGTATTTAGTCATTTTTCCAAGGAGTGTGTCAGTTGCACTTCTTTAAGTCTAGCAGAAGAAGCTACAGCACAAGCTTTTTATCCTACTGTGCTGCTCAGAAAAGGTATAATTAAAAAAAAAACAAACCCAACAAAAAACCTCCAAGAGGAAGACACTCGGTTGCAGTTAAAGAAACACAGTGGAGATTTCAGAGCACACCCAAACCAACCACTGAAAAAAGCTATATGAGGTTCATCTACCCAATTAAAAACTGGTTTATGAAACTGCACATTCAAATTTTTTCTGGCCATTTTGGCAAGAAAGTTCACCTCGACCCTGGTAATATGTCCATGTGGTTTAAAGGGCAGCAAGCAATGATTTCAAGGGAATATAGAAGTCAACACAGAAACAAGACCAGTGTTTATATCCTTGGTATATCATCCTGTATTCTATAAATACAGTAACAAAAAAAGTACCAAGAATCCTGATGCCTCGCTACAAAGTATACATAAGGTAAGGATTTAGAAGCAAGTAAGAACCCGTTTTAAATATAGCTGCCACAACAAATTACAATTATAGTGTCTTAACATTCTCTCTGGCATAGCAAAGACTAAAGAATCACACACTTGTTCAGTGAAACAATCATTTTCTTTGTCAAATATTCATCACTGATGTAATCTTTCTGAAGTTTGTTTAAAACACATTGCCAATCACCTTTTTTTGCAGCGCAAGTTCTAGCCAAAAGTTAGTTGGGTATTTCCCACCCCCACTCTCATGATTAATCAATAAAATCAATTCCCAGCATCCATTCTGTCAAACCATCCCAGCACTACTAAGCATCATAAATGGTTTGCTTTTGGGCTAGGAGCCACTTCTGTAAAGATGAGTTAAAGAAAGGAAACTACCAGTTTCTGGCACCCTCATATTTCTTTGGGCAAACCCCAAAATTGCTAGACTACTATACCAACTTTAATATGTCATTAGCATTCATGAAAATACACAAATAAACATACAAATCTATGAGTTTCCTGAAATCCATGTCTTGGAGTCTGTGTATGCAGGTAAAGTGAACTTCTAACTTGAAATGGGAGTAGTTTCATGTCTTAAAAAGGAAAAAACAAAAAGGGGGGTAACACCATAAACACAACAAACAGGGAAAAAACTAGCTAGGAAAGTTAAATGAGAAAAACTGAGCATTAGCTTTTGTGTGAAATCTTAAGGTGGAGTAAGAATCCATGCTTCAGCCTTAGCACGAAGGACCAGTATTTTGATGTCAGGCAGATGTAAGTCTGTACATAGAGCATAAAACACGGATTTTTTCTTCTGCTTTATTTCCAAATAGATCAAAAAGGACTTTTTGGAACTGGCTTCTCCTTGTGGACAGTCATAGCTGATGGCCATGCAGCAGTCCGTGCTAGGAATCGGATAAAAAGCAGTTGGGCAGGGATTTGACCACCTATTCACTGAAACTTATTCACCTGAAACCGGAAAAATTTGTGGAAACTTACGTATTTAAGTGAACATTTTCTTGGAAAGATTTTCAGGCCCCAAAATAGTATTTCTGTTCAAAATATAACAAAACACCAGAACAGTCAACGGCACAGTGATCAATATATAACTTGGCTGCAAGAGGAGCAGATCCTACCAAAGCCTGCCAGGTTTCCTGCCAGCTTGGCTGATGACCTGAAAGGAAACAAAGCTTGCAGTGTCTCCAGGCAGTCCTGCCATCTGGACTGCCTCCACATCATGAATCCTGAGGTCTGTAGGGACTGCGGTTCCAGGAAAGCCCTGACACAGAGGCGTCTTGCAGGTCACTGTCTCAAGAAGTTCCCTGTGCTGGAGGTCCCAGATCCCAAGACTGCCTGACTCCTGCTAGAGGGGACAGCAAGCAAATGTTCCGGCAGAATCAGGAGGCAAGGCCTGAGCCAAGAACCTTACGTTTTGGGTTTGGAGCTTCCCGTAGAAATTGAACAAGTGACCTTATTCCTAAATAATTTTATCCCTTCTGTGGAGTGCTTCGTTCTGAAAGCTGTTGTTTTTTCAAAAGAATTACCTGCAAAATTGAAATTCCAGTGTTTTCTAATTAAATCGAATAGAAGCTAAATATTACATCACTCATCTGTATTATAACCCTTCTAGTATCACTGAGAAAAAGATGGGGGACTATGTCAGACAGACAAGGAAATGTTGTTTGCATGAATACTACGACTGCTCCTCATGCAACAGAACAATGGAAAATTACGGTGAGCAATACACAAATATGATTTTGAAAGGTTTTTGCCAATTAAAGAGCTTATTTTTCACTGCAGTCCACTATGGCCTACCGTTACCACCACTATTCCCATTTAGGGTACAACAGTCAAAGGCTCTTTTTGTGTGAGTAGCATCTGCAGGGTGGCTGCCAGACGGACAGGTTTACACATTAGCATGGCTTAGGTTTCTCTTCTTTTTAAACTTGAGTCATTGCTTTCCCTAAAGCATCCCAAGCCCAGATTTTTTTAGCTTTCATGTTTATTACAGAAATTAAAAGCCACAGTAGTTGCTTTGTGGTTTTCCAGACTCCCTCCAGCCTGCTGATTTGCCCTACTCTTCCTCACTTCCTGAACAGGACTATCTGGATGGGAAAGCCTATGGCATTCTCTTGCACGATATAAAGACGCAAGTCAAAATGGGAGATAACATGCTTACTTTCTGATTCTGATCACTTCCAGGCTCAAGTGGAATCACACTTTCAAAGGAAAGTCACAGCAAAATGAGATGGGTTTAACTGAAACTCAGGAGTGCGCACATCTCTGCTTTGCAAGCTGCCTGAGCCTTTTTCCCCCACTGTGTCCCACCAGAAGTTCATGATTGCAGTCTGTTTGCACATCCACGGAAGCTTTATTTTTGCTTAGCCATTTCCTTGCACCCTTGAGCCTCCAAAAGTATGTCTGAGGTTAGAAAAAGATCCTATTGTTTTCATTGAAAGTATATTCATAAAGGACATACATGAAGTGGCATAAAAACAAGAAAAATACACGTCAGCACTATGGAAGCTGGTTATTAATCAAGGTTGCTAACTATACCAGTTTTAAGTGTGGCCTCAAGAGGTGATAGAAGCCTCAATCTACCAAGGACTGTAAATACCGAGGAGAGAGAAGTCTTTTCCTGAGATGCTGTGAGTCTAAGTGCCCAAAGACAGACAGTGGGCTAGTTATCATAATGAAGTCAAAAGAAAAAGGATAAAACGTCAATGAAAGCAAAACAAATGTAATAAGCTTAAACCACAGCAGACTAGCTGCTTACAACTGCTACATGTCCAAATCCAATCAACTTTGGGCCTCTGCCTGCCTTTAAAACTAAACCTGCACTTTCCATGTTCCTCAGCTAGCAGACAACGCAGCACCAAGCATTAACCACAGCCCTGCTATGAGGGTTTAGTGCGTGGGATCCTCTGAGCTGACATGGTCATTCCCCTTTGTTAGCTCATTTTTGTTGCCAGGACCTGCTGCCAACCTGCCAGAAGCCGGCTGTTTCATCCCTGCCACAGAGCCCATTTCCAAACAGCTGTCACAGCAAACAGCACTCGGAAAACTCTGCTGCCAGTGAGTTTACTCAAGTGCTTTTAAAACGTGGGAGGGGAGATTTAAAACTATGCATAATGTGTGTATATACACACACACACACACACACTCTCTCTCTCTTGTGTTTGCCCTGAAATTATCATGCTTCTCAGATGCTTGAAGGAACGTTAGGTCAGCAGCTATATCAAGTCATGTCATTTGCTTTGCTGATTTTAATTCTCGAGCAGTGATAGATCTTCCTTGTCAGATGGCTCGCTAGCTATTTTCCATCTCACGTTTTGGTATATTGTAATGCAATTCTCAATCCGCATTAATTTCTGTACCACAGCTAATGACAAATGAGTTAATCACGAGGAAATCTTTACAGAGGTTCCTTTGGGTTACCTACTTAAGCTGCCATCAGTATTACACAGTCATTACACTGAAATTAAAGGATCATTATGGCATATATTGAATATTTGGCTTCACAGCAGGTAAGTTCCGTTCAACACATCTAGGATGCTGAGAAAGTGTCTCCTTTGGTCCCTCTCTCCAAAATATCACCAGCAGGAGAAAATCCAATGGGATTACCTTATGAAAATATTTCTAGTATGACCTGCTTCCTATTTACTTCCAGAGTGCTTGAGACTGCTCTATATTTCATAGCAGTGCCCAGAAAAAATATGACCACTTAGTACCTGGTGATGATACCGCTCTTACTGTGCCACTCTTACAAATCCCTAACTCCCTGGTGCAAAAGACATTTTAGCCAGTACGGTTACAACCCGAAAAGAAAGGACTGCAAGCTGTTTCTTTTCGCTATCATCACCACCGTCCCTCTCCTGACACACTGGATAACTGGATGCCGCAGGGAAACACCACGTCTGTTCATTGTCCTGCCAAGTGTCCTCTGCAAGGTGACGTAAACTACAAGTGCGCTGAAAATTCTCCCGGAGACATGCTATATAATCTCCTTAAGCCCAACTCCTACAAGGCAGGTTGCATGCACAGATGACTACCCTCAAGGGTAGTAACAGAAATACCCTCAAGGGCACCTGGAGAACAGCAGCACAGAAATAAACACTGAAATCCTCAGTTCTTTGGGAAAAGTTCTGCCATTCACTCAACCATCAGGGGATTAAACAATAATGTAAGCTTTGATTCACTCTTCTCTTCCTCTAGACTTGTACAAATAAAAAAGTGGGGTGAATTTGCTTCACTGATTTTATTCTTGACAGTGTAAATGCCAAGACGTGGCATCCTGTTCTGGTGGACCAAGCAGAAAACATGACAGTGGTACGAGGGAGGGAAGAGTTGGGTTCATACCTGTACCTAACCAATTCTGAATTCGATGGCAGAAATACCCAGATGCATGCAAAAGTAACTTCAGGCCTCTCAGGGCTCGTCTTTTTCGCAACACTCACCCAAATGCTTTCTGCCTGACTACATATGGATGCAAGAAGATTGCTAAGGGTTCTTTCGCTCCCTGCAACATCAGCAGCTGCCTTGGCACCTTGGCACTGGCATCACCACTGCCCATTGCTCCCCAGAAGCTAACCTCGCACAGTTCATTTGCTTCCAGCCCCAGTTCCAAATGCTGGTACTCAGCCTCACCTGAGGAGCCTGGCACCCCTAGCTCGGCTCCTTCCAGCACCACATGGTGCTGCAAAGTCCAGGATTATCTTTTAACCCTAGTAAATTTTTGTACATGATGGAGAGTAAATAGTACCAGTGAAGGGACAGTGAGCAGAAAAGTTGAGGAAAAAAATCAGTGCTTTCTTTTTTTCCCCACTTTAGGAAATTCCCCGATTTAGCAAAATTCTCTTCTGACAAGATCAAATATGAAGGGGGAAAGCCATACAGAATTTACAGCTTACACCTCCAGTGTCACAGAAGCCCGTGGCAGGAAAGAAACACATCAGCTCAGCAACCAGGGTGAGTGATTTCTTTTTAAATACAATTTCAGCAGCAAGGTATGACTGATCAGAATGGAGCTGTTTGAGAATGTCAAGCTTCAGCAGTTCTCCCTCCTCTAACAAAGGCTCAAGTGTTTAAAAATACATTATGGGTTTGCATGGGGAATTTATTTTGTTTTTTTCTTAAGACAATGTTGAAGCACAGATATGAGCCTACTATGAACTTCTCAGCACTCAGAAAGAAATATTGGACTAGAAGTGACCTGCTTACTGTGTTCTGGGTGAGTAGGTTTAAACAGAACACAGATATTCCCATTGGGAACTACTCTCCTGGCTTTGCTTGAAAGAGTCTAGTGCCTGGACCTTGTTTTTAGGGGAAAAAAACCAACCCACAACGATGGATCAAAGTCAGAAAGTACTCCAAAGAAAAGCAACTTCAAAACAAAACAAAACAAAGAAACCCAGCATGACCCCGGGACTGCCCCAGTGACAGTTTCACAGCATTCTACAGTCACACCGTGGCACATTTCTAACACTTCTCATTACCAAAAAGATACTATTTTCTGTACAGTCGTGCCAAAAGAAGAGAAAGCGTTTAGGGCTTTGAAAACACTGCTCTGAGTTCTCAGCTGCAGCCCGATGAATGCTGCTGACATAATTATACCTGCGTTAGTAGCCTATTGAAAAAAAATAAAAATCACATTGAACCAGGAGATGAACTGACCTTTAAATCAATCCAAATACACACAAACTCACTTTTTAAGAAGTGCCATCACAGAAAGACAAAACAATAGAACAGGTAAGAGAATTCTGATTTAGGGGGAAAAAATAAAATAATAATTTCCCTCATTAAAAATGCTTCTGCAGAAACCGCCTTACACCAAAGTTCTTTCAATTATATAGCTGTCAAAAATCACACGTACTCTATCACAGGTATTTTTCCAAATACCAAGGATATACTTTTTTTGAGCTTAAAAACCTGGTTACGTACAAAAATAACCATCTAGATGCAACTTCATTAAATAACAATGACTGAGAGAACATCATAAGCCAAAGTAACAAAATAAGCTTTTTGGCTTGCTATCTAGAACAAAGGAAAGGGAGGGAAGTGTTTGCCAAAGATATGACAAATCCCTGTTTTCCTTGCTATTTTGCTAGAAGTGTTATTGACATAGGAAGCAAACACAAAACTTTAAAATACGCCAAACTGTATCCACATAAGATAACTTTGCATTGTGTAGCACTTTTAAGACCAAATTCCAGCATAAGGCTGTCAAAATAATAGCTCCAAAGGGCCCATTTACGTTTTCCTAGCAGCTAATGAATTGCCCTGGAAAATGGGAGCAGGCAAGCTTATGGGAAGCATCTTTAAATCTGTTTTTCCTCTTTCTAAAGTATGAGCCCAAGCACTACACTTAGGAATGAAATACTTCCCGTTGGCTCCAGACAAAGACTGAAAGAATCCCAGTGTGTCTTTGAGGAAAAAAATAATCCTGTAAGTGATATTCATTTGTCATATACAAAGGGGAAACGAAAGGAAAAAGTAAGGCACTGCTCAGCTAAAAAAATCCCAATAAATAATTGAACAGCAGGGAAACAGAAATGGACAGCTCTAACCTGCATTGTACACTATCTACTATGGGTGCTTAAAATAAAAGTACATATGATGGAAAAGACTATTTACTATCATTTTATAAGTGCTGGTAGTTGAACTCTGAGATAGCAAGCTCGACACAACCTAACTTCATGCAGTGCCTGGATTACACTTGACCTGCACTCAAAAGCTTCTGTACAATACAATAACAATATCCTAATTAGTTCTCATAAAAGCCTCTTTAAAGACATAGCTCTTCATAGCCTTCTTTTGACCTCTGGGCAAACAGAAGAGAATATGAACACTTGAAACAAATTAATTACAATACAATTGTTTTTTTTTTTAAACTTTCTATCCAGATAGTATAAACCAGCTTTGTCTTCACTGGGAACATAGACATTGACCTTGCATAATTGGAAAACAGGCTACAGAGACTGACTGCTTTTTGGATGGTTGCATGAGGTCTGATCCCAAGTTTACTTAGTCCTGGACATTTTGATTGCAAAACAGTAATAGTGAAATCAAGGTATCATTAAACTGATGAAGCATAATTGATTAAATGTTTAGCTAGACAGAAGGACATGGGGCACATGAATGTCAGTGACAAAGAAAAGCTTGTGTAAAGTTGATGACCTGGGATATAACCCAGCCTGATTAGCAAGAAAACAGCCTAGAACTTTGACAGAGCTGCTAAAAAGAAATTTGGAGGGAGCAACTTAAAAATCCTCCTTCCTGAGAGTTTCCACTTTGATTTAACACTAGACAGGGTAACTCACCCCTCATTCTAGCCCCCACCCATCAGCCATTAGTTTCTATTGTGTAATTGACCAAAATTCCAATTAAAAATTTTCTCACTAGTGGTCCGGAGAAAGAACCCAAAGAAGGAAGAAATGTCTTACTGTCAAGTAAGATACATATATTAAGGAATGATTAAAATATCAAGGAAAATAGAGACACTTTATCAGAACTGCAGAATATAGGAGCGTGTCCTGGTGACTGGGTCTGGGTAGAACACCTCTGCTACATCCTCACTATAGAATGGGGTAAGACCTGAGCATACAATAGCCCTTCCCCTGAGGAATAAATTCAAGTACACTGCCTACAAGGGAATGACAGCACACCTGGCCAGGTTGCTAACCTAAACAATTAAGAAAGCAGGACTGTGGGAAAGCAATGTCAAGCATAATACCAACAGCTTGATACGCCATGCCTCATTCAACCTCTGTTCCTTTCCACCCAAGTTTTCCTCACTGCCAAAAGTGTTTGTGCAGATAGCTACATCCAAAGGTACCCAGGTGAGACAAAGGTAGAGGGCACTGAGACAAAAAGATGACATCATGACATCTAACTTGTTTCAGTCCCAGTTTTGTAATTATGCATAACAATTTTGATTAGCTGCCAACTTCTGGGATTCCAAGCCACAGTCAGCTTTTATTTTTTTTCCCATCTCTGCTTTTCACAAAAAACCTTCAAGTTTCTAGAGACTGCAGCATCCATGTCTAATGGCATGGGCATCTTTCTCTTCAGCCATCAAAAGATGTAATCAGATGAGAATTTGTGCTTCACTGCTTCCATTCTGTTATTTAACAATGATAAATAAGTATAAACACTTGACTCCACAGTCTGAGTGTAACCCTTATTACTGTCATGCTGTTTTCCACCAAACAATTATACTGCAAAGAATAGGAACCCAAAATGACCCGAGTATACCTGAGCTTCCAAACTCCTTTGTTTCTCATCTTGGGCCACATTTCAGTGGGCAGGAATTTAGGCAGTTTGTGTATAAAATATTACATATTTTTTTCCTTTCCACTGACAATTTTATAGAAAACTGCTTTGCTTCCAGGCTGATATTTGTCTTCCACCCAACAAAGTGTGTACTTCTGGGGGAAGGACAATATGCTTTAGTCTTTCAGCAAAACAGGGCTAGCATAAAAAGAAAAAAACCTACACTTTAAGAGCAGTCATTCTGAACAGTATCTTGGGAATCGCCATCTTAATGCTTTTAAATTAAGTCCTATTTGCTTGAGAGCTCCCCTGTCAACTAAATTCAGGATTGGGAGCTTATTTTCCACACCGCTGGCTTTTTCAGGAAACATCATCTAAAGGTCTAACTATTAATTGCAAGTCCTGTCTTGGCCAAAACTAAATTGGGCATCTTTGCTTTATTCATCAGGATTTGTTACCAGAAGCCTGCATTAGCCAACATCGGAACTGTAGGCTACCAGCAATGCACAGCGTAAGGATATGCAAAACATTGAGTGGTTCCAACAAGTTTATATACCCCTGAAATTCCCCAACTCCTTCGCTCTGCTACAAACTACCTGCATGACTTCAGACAAGTCATTTCACTGTCCCTCACTCATCTTCCTCAAATCTGAAATAATTACACGTCTTTTATGTGGGAGATCTACCTGCAGAGGAAGCTCAGAGTGAAGTGTTCAGAGGCAGACAGGGTTGCAGAGATTATTTTAATAATGTTTCTGAGAAAGTTCCATTGAAGAACAACTCCAGTGGATAATTTTTCATCAAGAATTTGCATTTTGACCAACCCACGCAAGACAAAGTGTACCCCGAGGAATGAGAAGAATCATCATCCCTTACCCTCTCATAATTGTCCTTGCTTCTTTTGGGGACACACAGGTATATCACTGTCACTGTACTGAGATATTTAATCCCCTATCTATCTCCAAGTGGGGTTGTCAGCCTTAGAGAAAGTAAAAGCAGAGCAACCATTCATTATATTACTCACCTACTATCCAGCTATTCCCATGGCACTTCCTGAGCCTTATATAGTCTCTCTAATGAGTAGCACCTAATGGGTTCCCCTTCAGAGCATTCCCTTTGAACTCACATAGCGCAAAAACAGTGAGGATATACTCCCCTTACCGCCTACTCCCCACAAAAAAAAGTGATTCCAACTGCATTGTTCTAGCACGTCCTGCTTCAGCAGACTGTTTTGAGCTCTTCCCCCTAATTGCCAATATTTTTATGCTCCTGCCCATAGTGATGTAGAGATAAAAATAAAGCCACATGTACTCAGTGCCAGGCCCCAAACCCCAAAACCTCCTGAATATAAAACAGTAACACCATAGTAAAAACTGTGGGAAGTCATTAGAAACATACCACTACTACTAAGAACGAAAACTTGGCATAATATTAAAGTACAATGAACAAGCAGCAGAAAATGCCCTCAGCATTAAACACTGGGAACACAAACAGACAAATGACAGATCCTTCACAAAGCGGATTGCAATACTACTATCTCACACCATTTTTTAAACGTTCTTCCTAACACTGTTTGCTGCTTGCCACTCCATTGATAACAAAGTTACTTAAAGGTCAAATTTTACTAGAAAATTCTCTCAGTGTTATGAATGTTTGTGTATGCGTTAAACCCTTCACATGAGCCTCGAGGCTACCAAAAGGAAGGTACTGATCAAGAGGAATTCTCCACCTGAGTTTCTACTGATAATGATCTACATTTAAATGCAGTTAACATAAGGCAAACGATGTCTGCTGGATCCAGCAGCATCTGGATCTAGGTGTGTTTGTATCGTTCACTTTTAAACCTTTAAAAAATGTCTTTTGGTAGGAGAATGCACATTTATCATATACTATCAGGCTTTGTTTTTTTTATTAAAGTTCTTATTGAAATTCAAGAAGTCTTAAGAAAGGCATTTCCATGGAATATTGCCTTTTATATACTGTCACTTTGATACATGAGCTCTCTTTCCAGTGTGAGAACGACTTACAAATACGCCTTCTGAGCCATCATATTGCATCCTGAGCTCTTCCCTGGAACTGAGACTCAAGAAAAATACGTACGCCCGATCTATATTCTGTGAATTAAGTACTTTAATTACTTTAATGAAAATATAAGGAAAAAAGAAAGGTATTTTGTTCAGTCAAACAGAATTCAGAAGCAAAACCTAGGACGAGAAAAAAAAGTCTTATCAAGTATAATAAAATAACCTATTAAAGCTGCCCAATTAAGAACTTTTTAACATGGCAGCTAAGGCAAAGAATCTCAGAGATCTGAAAAATCAGTAAAACCATCTTCTGGGAGAGTTATAATAAAATGTGAAGTAGTTATGGCTGAGGGGCTCATGAGTGAAATGTGGTGAAAAAAAGTTCTTCTGATTGAAAAAAGATAACTTAGCTTTGCAGTTATAGATAGCCTCTAGACCACAAGTGAATCTGAAGTTAGTAATCTTCTGAACTAGTAAGAGCAGGACATACAGAAAGTAGTAAAGTTTGGGTAGCTAGCTATGAGCTTTGGACATCCCCGCTATGTAACCTGCTCCAGAGCCTGAGACCTGTTATCTTGACTGCGGGTGTTCAGAGGCTTGGCACCTCTGGGAGCCCTGCACATGATGAGGAAGCTGTTCTGGTTGCAAAGCCAGAGCTGCTCCAGATCCAGTGGTTGTTAGACCACAAGCATATCTTAGGAGTGTCAATGATCTTAGGATCTCCTTTGTTAACTTAGAATAAATCTTCTAATTCAAAGAACAGAGCAGGCCTGCCAAGGAGGCTGAATACTGAACAAGAAATATTCTGTTTTGCCTTTTTGGCCCCCTCTTTTCACACTCCCTGCTCACTATCTCAGTAACCTAAGACCGCCTCCTCTCTTGGACCAGCTCAGGTGCTGCCAGTCTCTCACTGAAGGGATTCAACACATTAAACATACACCACAGAAAACTGCTGTGTTTTTTGTCTTGAGGGTGGGGGGTTAGGACCAGTTAGCTAATCACCAGTTTGGTGGGTTGAAGTGACTCGGTAAGCAGATCCCTATACCCAGTCAAGCGTATGTCAAGACCAAACAGGGAAACGGGTCAGCAACAACAGATCTCTCTCCTCCTTCACAGGCAAAGGTCCTCTTACACCATTCAGAGGTATGGCCTTC
The DNA here is from genome assembly GCA_027925045.1 of Hypotaenidia okinawae. Classification (NCBI taxonomy): domain Eukaryota; kingdom Metazoa; phylum Chordata; class Aves; order Gruiformes; family Rallidae; genus Hypotaenidia; species Hypotaenidia okinawae. The sequence continues at coordinate 153,360,385 of BSDF01000001.1, forward strand.
TCCAGTATCTGCTCTCTCTTTGTCTTCTGAAGGACTTTCTTCTCCTTAGTTTGAGGGCACAACTTCATTAGGGCTTTTTTGAATTAGTTGTTAAAAGCTACCATTTATGTTTCATTTTCCCACACAACTGTTCTCCTGAAGGACCCATATAATTTCTGATACACATTCCGATTTCTTAGTGGAGAGTCCATGCTCAGGGTCCCCCGGGCTTCCAAGGCTCAAAAGTGGGGCACAGAGCAGCACCACTCCAGGGATGCTCTTATACTGAGCAGTGGCTATGGGGAAAAGACTGCAACCACATGGAATCTCAGTAGGGTATGTGCTTTCAAAATAAATTAAACATTTGCACAGGAGCATTTCCAAATTAGATCTAGGGTGACAAAAATGTGTATTTATTTTGCATAGCATGTCTAGAATACAGAAGTTTTTTTCACTGACTAGCAATACCAGCTTTTAATCAACTCATTTTGGAAATCTTTAAATTTCAAGCCTTTATATGTATAATGGGTAATAATGGTGGGCTGACTCTGGCTAGATGCCAGGTACCCACCAAAATCACTCCCCTCCTCAAGTAACGGCACAGGGGAGAGAAAATATAACAAAAGGCTCCTGGGTAAGGTAAGGACAGGGATACATTTTTCACTAATAACCATCACAGGCAAAACAGATTCAGCTTGGGGAAAATTAATTTAATTTATTACCAATGAAATGAGAGTCAGGTAATAATAAGAAATAAACCAAACCTTAAAATAACCTTCCACCACCCTTCTCTCTTCTTCCCAGGCTTAACTTCACTCACAGTTTCTCTCCATTGCTCCTCCAGACGCACAGGGCGGCAAAGAATGGAAGTTAAGGTCAATTCATCTCACCTTGTCTCTGCTGCTCCTTCCTCCTCAGGGGAAGGACTCTTCACACTCTTACCCTACTGCAGCATGGGGTCCTTCCCATGGCAGACAGTCTTACATGGATTTCTCCAATGTGAGTTCTTTCTAACAGGGGCTTCAGTTCTTCACCAGCTACTCCAGTGTGGGTCCCTTCTATGGGGTGCAGAACTTAAGGACCAGACTGGTTGAGCATGGGTCCTCCATGGGGGTCACAAGTCCTGCCAGCAAACCTATTCTAACCTGGGCTCCTCTCTCCATGGGGCCACATGTCCTGCCGGGAGCTTGCTCCAGCATGGACTTCCCATGGGGTCACAGTCTCCTTCAGGTTCATCAACCTGGTTTGGCATGGGGTTCTCATTGGGCTGCAGGTGGAATCTCTGCTCCACTGTTAACCTCCATTGGCTGTAGTGGGACAACCTGCCTCACCATGGTCTTCTCCCCAGGCTGCAAGGGCATCTCTCCTCCTGCTCCTGGAGCGTCTCCTCCCCCTGCCCCTTCTTCACTGATCCTGGTGTCTGCAAAGTTGTTTCTATCACACCTCATCTCTCCTCTCTCTGGCTGCAATTGTTCCTGGTTTGTTTAGGGTTTTTCTCTTCTTAACTATGTTATCCCAGAGACACTAACACTGTTGCTCATAGTCTTGGCTTTGGCCAACAGTGTCTTGGAGCCAGATGACATTGGCTTTGTTGGACCTAGGGTCTAGCAGTTTCTCACAGAAGCCACCCCTGCAGCCCAACCTCTACCAAAACCTTGCCACACAAATCCAATACAACATGTCAGCTTCATGCTTTATCTTAAAGACCTGTTCTGCCTTCTGTATTGGATTTACATAGCAAGGTGCTGGCAGTAGGGTAGCCTGCTGGGGTGGCATCATGGTCTGTTTTGACCATGATGGCAATTGGTAATCTCCCCTGTCCTTAACTGGACTCGTAAGATTTTTTTGACTCATTTTCTCCCTGTTCTCATCAAGACAAGTGAGAGAGCAGCTGGGTGGGCATCTGGCAAACAGACAAGGTCAACTTACCACATCTTCATTGTGTTTTATCCAAAACACATATTTTTAAGAAATGAAGAAGTTACTAAAGATCTGAAATTCCAAGAATGACTTACAGCATGACTGAAAATATTCTTTCCCTCACCTTCTTGCAAAACTCTGCCAATTTAAAGAACCTTTTGATGGAAAAATGGTAACTTTATAATGGAAAGCTGATATTTTAGTTGCAGAAGTGGTAGCAGTAGTGCTGCTACTGCATCTACTAAGAGTAATGTATTTCTAACAAAAAAGAAGTGTTGATTAAAAGTTATTAATCAGGAACAGTAATACAACAAGAATATTTTTTTTACCATCAAATTGTCGTTGTCATTCTGTTATATTATAAAATATAATTTTCTTTTGCAGAATCCACAAGGTGGCCACAGTTGCTTGGGAAACCCAGTTTGTAAGACATAGACTTAAAAATTCTAGTGCATGAGGAACCTAACATGAATTATACACCTAAAGCAATACCCTCATTCATTTTGAAACAGACCCACATGGCAATATCAAATCCACAACTGCTAAATGTTTCCATTAAGTCTAGTCTTAGATCTGGCCAGACTCAGATATACAAACAGATTGAAAGGCCATAACTTGGTTTGGTGACTAGAGTAATTGGGTCTAGGTTCTGTCATCCACTGTCTGAGAATCTCAAAGTCCTGGTTGGGAAGACATGTGGGCATAATCACAGGTTTGGAGATCTACCCACCCTGCCCACCCCATTCCTCCTCTTCCTCAAGCCTCTTATAAGCTGATCATGAATGATATTATATGGTATGGAACATCCCTTTGGTCAGTTGTGATCAGCTGTCCTGGTTGTGTCCCCTCCCAACTTCTTGTGCATTTCCATCCATCCTGCTAGTGAGGTGGCATGAGAAGCAGAGAAGGCCTTGGGTCTGTGCGAGCACTGCTCAGCGGTAACAAAACTCACCTCTATTTAACAAAAACATCTTTATACTATCAACCCTGTTTCCAAACAACAGCCTCATATTAGCTCCTACGAAGAAAGTTAACTCTATCTCAGCTGAAACCAGGACAATGTGTAAAATATATGAGTAAGCACGGACCAACAAACTAGGAAATCTACAGAATACCTGAGAAATCAACCAACCAACCTATCAAGCTACTCAATCTAATCTAACAGCCTTTTGCAATTCCAAAATTATATAGTAACATTTGTATAAAAAAATATTTAATGAATATTTGGGACTATTACCGACTGAAATTCTCATTTCAATGAAGTTATAATAAAGATGACAAAGTCAAGGAGTATATGGTTTGCAATTTAAGTGCCCACTTAAAAAACATATGTATATCACTTTTTCAGAATGAGAATAGTTTTCCCGAGTGAGGTACTCTGGATCCTTTGACTCATGGTGATAAATTTCTGAGGTAAATCTGTGATCTGAAGTCACAGTTAACCATCTTTGCCTCCAAATATTAGTTATTTCTACAAGACGAAACTAGAAACCTGGATGAACAACATTAAAAAAAAGTGACAGAAATCTCATTTAAGAAATTCCCATGTTGATGGAACTGAAGCAAAGAGTTCAGAGGTTTAAAACAAGAGGAATAAGAGGCATGCTGGAGCACTTGACCAATGTGGAATTTTGTGCTGTAATTCAATGAATTTAAGGGTCCTGATTGATGAAGAAATAAAATTCATCTGCATATGACTAGGATTATGCTACGCTTAATTACAGTGCAAGGATCTGGCCACCCTGTCAGCACTGAGCCAATGATATCAACTATCAACTTCTGGAAGTGCGGGATGAGGCCTAAAACACACAAATGAAAAATAACAAACCCTTCAGTGTCCCTTCCCTAGTAACAGTGCTGCAGTTGCACAATGTTTCTAATTTAAAGTCACTAAACTGACGAGAGATGAAGAACAATAAGCACACAGATTTTGAAAAATTCCTTTTGAGCCTACATGATTTATACTAACTACATGTACAGCTCCTCCTTCAAAACGATAGAAGCTAGATAAAGGAAGTGTGGTATTGTCTGCTTCTAAGGTTTTATGTTTTGCAGAAAACATATGATAAAGATTTAAAATGTATTTGTATCACACACGAAGTGTTCTCCAAAAGTTTGTATGAAACCACACAGCTCAGCTAATGGCTACAGAGCAAGGTAGTTATGACTTGCCTAGTGCCAGATATGTATGCAGCTGCCTAAAAGCATGAAGGCGTTCTCTATTATGTTTAAAGGTAACAAATTAATAGATGGTTGGAAAACATCATGGATACTGTATGTGCTGCAACAGTCTGTGAGTGGAAAATCTGGGATTTGTTCTGCTGGTACCTTTACTGGCCTGTGCAGGCATCCTCCCCCAGCTCCCACTGGTGCTTTCCCAGATCTTCATCATTACACACCTTCTGCCAATATAACTGCAGGGGTTGGTGCCCCTCATCCAAGGCTGTCAAAGTGAGGCTGCTTTATAAAGATTTTGCAAAAAAGTCACAAAACCAGTCTAGACCATCTTGACAGACTTCAGTGAACAACTGGCTATGTGCCTCTCAGCTGGCATTTTGGCAGCGAGCATGGGTTGGTGTAGCTGGGAAAGCAATCCCCCAAACTGTATGAACTGCAGGAGCACATGCAGTCATTTTCCTGTCTTGCAGGATAAAATCCACCTCCAGGACACATGAGTAAACAGATTTCATGCAGGTGAAAGGCAAAAAGAGGAATGATGGCATGGAGCTTCAGTAAAATGCATGGACAGCAGGTATGACAGGCCGGGAGCAGGAATAGTTGCCCACTGCCATCTGCTTTCACTGATGGGAGCACATTCGCAGGGGGTGCCACCGGCTGTGTGCAGCCTGTGCACACCAAGGCAGGGGAGACCAAGGCCCAGAGCCAAGGGTTGCCAAGTTTCCAGCACTTCCTTTGGCCACCAGCTTGACCCAAAACTTGGAAATCTTGTTTTGTGATAAAGTTTGCTTTGCACAAAGGAATAAAGTCAGGGGAAAAAATGCAGCTGCAAGCCATATGTCAGTCTCAGTCAACTCTTTTCCCCCACAGCCTTGGAAACACTCATCTTTCCCTTTCAAGCTTCCACAGAGGATGCTGTAGGCTCTCCACCTTCTCCCAGCTGAGATACACACATAGCGATGATGTCTCAATATAGACTATGCAGACAATGGTGAAAACCATTCATGCTAATACTGAAATGAGTCTTATTTTCCCCTTGGTTACACTTATTTAATCCTTACTTAAACCAGCAGATTACTAGATTTACATCTCTCTTTTTCCCAGTTTCCTATGAGAACTGCAGACACAGACACTTGCAGGGTACCAATGGCACCCCTGCAAGGTACTGATGACACCCTCTTGTTGGCAGGGTGACTTCAATGTTCAAAAGTAGCCTTTTCTTAAGTGATGGCTTGGTTTAGTTCTCAAACCTTGCTGCTTTCAGTTTTGTTTATATGTAAGTCATGCTTTTCCCCTTGTACTTTATTTTAAACAAATTAAACAAAAATCAGCACCGATACAGAAAGAAGAATGATTCTAAAAACATCCTTTTCAACTTAAAAATGAGGTTTCTGTTTGTCTACAGCAACCAAATAATAACATTGCTGAATAAAAGACACAGGAAAGCTAGAAAACAAGGAAATTATACAAATAAGCAACAAAACAAGCAAAGAATCCTTTACATCCCATTAGTTTGTCAGTAATGAGATAGCAATGAAGTAAGTGAATAGTGTCAGCATCAAAATTAGCTCTGCACATGGTTTAAAGCAGCCAGACAGATAAAGTTATAATCTTACTGTTCAGTGGATACTAGAGATCCCATTCTTTTTCTATGTATGCAGCCCAGGTGGATGGTTAATATCTTGAAACAGGTCCCAAAAGAGTAAGCAAAATGAAATTGTGAGGGATAGAATTACAGTTCTATGTCCCACAGGTAAAATCGGTATTTATTTAGGTTTTTTAAAATATATTTATTGTCTTTCATAAAAACTTGGAAGTAAAAACCAGATCTCAATAGACTCAAATGATCGCACTGGGAAAATATGCAGATATTGAATACAACTATAATGTCATGATGGAACTTATGTTGTGCGTGCAGGAAGAATGTAGAAAGAAGGCAGTGACAAGGAAATTGCCTTAGTGATACAAAGAAAACAACAGCAGTCTCCACAGTCTACTTCTTTTTAAGTGAGTGAAGAGGAGGTAAGGTTGGTTCTTGACTGTAATCAGCCTGTTATGCTGTACAGAAGCTCACGAACATGCATTAAGAAAGATGATCCATAGTTTGTGATGGCTCTCACACCCCACAAGTTCTGTCTCCAATGATGACAAGCTTTGTTGACACCAAATTACAAATTTATTGAAAAAAAATTATACTATACAGTGGAAACCAATTGCTAAGTAGCTCCACAACAGAAGGACTTCACAGCTACTCATTCTACATTCCCTTCCAGGGAAGGATGATCATCATTAACTAGGCATTTGTTTAGATCCTGATATTCTTATACATACATTTGAAAAACAAACATCTCATGGTCAATTGTGTGAATTGCCATAAAACAATTCACTACAAGAAAGAAGTAGCTGCATCTGGGACCAAGTAGAAACAAAACAACCCCCACCACACCCCCTAACAAACAAGGAAAAAACCCCAACAAATACCCCCCAACCCCTCTAATATATTTATAATACAGGAACTTGTAGTGTTGTAAAAAGTCTAGCATATTCTGGGATGAACACGTGATAAAAATGATTAAATATGGTACTATAACCTGATGCCTGTCACCTAGTTAACTGGTAGTGCAAAGCTTTAGCCCTGTACACTGACTTCCACGGTAGTTTACTTTGCATTTAGAAAGCCTACAAACACATACAGTTATTTTGGCTGATGGTGTCTTCTACAGCAATTCCATCACTTCAAGTCTCCGTGCCCACTTAATTTCTAGGAGATAAGTATGTTTTTCTTGGCCTAACTTGCTCCCTGTGAACTTGCTCAGTAATGGAAGGTTTGATTTTATGAGTAGATCACATATGCTACAACCTGTGGATCTAAGTTGAGTTTCTTCAGTGCCTGGGATACAGTAGAAACATGTGAACGGACAATGTGTCGGTAAAAAAGGCAGTGCCTATTTTGGCCAAGAGTGCTATCAGTTGGTTATGATTTGGTTTGGTGAATCAGTGAAGAGTATGAGTCAAACTGAAAAGTTTTAGGCTGATTCCCTTAGGATGTCCAAACGTTCATGTTGCCTGTGAAAGCTTCCCAAATGCCTCTAACAGCAATTGGGAAGTTCTGAATCTATGAAGCCTCTCTCATCCATGGCTGAAGAGGGTTAGCACCACAGGAAGAATGTAGAACTGAGCTTGGCGTGTTCCTAGGCAGCCAAAAGGAATTCTCTTTGTCTTATCACATTGTCTCAGCAGCATTTAGGTTTCAAGCCTTTTCATCCAAACAAGTCTATCTCAAAACCCTTGCGGTCATTGTGAATAAACACCAAAAAAGCAACCTATCAACCCACCAACCAACCAAAGATTCAGATCACTAAACCACCTAGCACAACATTTTGTCTCTGCCACTGACAACTGGCGGAGTCACTTAGGAAGGGACCATGAGCCAAGGCTTCCTGCCTTCCCTTCTCCCACCCACTTCAGTCTGTTTCCTAAATAATCCCGTGCATTGATCGTAACAGAACTAGGGATGCTAGACTGTACTTTTGGCTATTTCCTTTAATATTTGCCTATGGCTCTACTGATCAAGAATGTGCTTTTTGTTTTTTTTTTTTTAATTTGACAGAATCTGCATTCACAAGTTCTTACAACAAAAACATCTGAATTTCTAACTCCGTTAGAAAGTCTTTTCATCTGTTAGCCAATCTCCCCCAAACTTCAAATGACACACAGTTCCAGTACTACAGGATTTGGTGAATGACAGCTCTGCCCCCTATGATTTCAAAACTTCAGTCATCTTATCCCCTTGTCTTCTGCTCCAAATGAGTAATCCCTGCCATGTTGGTACTCAAGGACAGCTGCTTCCCCTTCCATCAATTTAATGACCTCTTTCTGTTCTTCTTCTACCCTTCCTAGGGCATGGAAGCTGGACCTGCACACACACTGCAAAGTTTTGGGCACACCAAAGTTGTACATCACAGCAAAATACAGAGCAGGTACTCTGTCTTGTTCTCAATACCCTTCCTGGTGATGCCCAACATTTTAACAGCTTTTTTTTGGCTGGTGCTGCTACACACAAAGCTGATGATATCAGGGAATTGTTGATGATGACTCTAAGACCTTTACTAGTGCAGCCCTGTCAAAATTCATGTTGAACTCTCCCAGGGTGACATGCATGAGATATTTCTTGTTTGTAGCAGTCTGTAAGTGAAACTGCAGTCTGTGTTCTCTTTGGCTTTGGTTTCCCTTGCCAGATGAATGAATTCAAATGAAAATGTGATACCTGATGCATTAATGTTGTCAAGAAAGGCAGCTGCAATGCCACCTGCCTCTGCATTCTGCTTAGAACTAGCTAGATACGCCACACAGTTATTGCAAAATGATAATACAAAGTACTTCAGGACGGGCAGCATTAGGCAGGCAGGTCTTGATGACACAGGCTTAAGAGTCGGGGACAGACTTTTCATTAAGTGGCATCAGCTTTCTATACATTTTCCTCTTTAAATTACTGAGCACAGATAATATAGTAATATAGCACATAGTATATATTTTACTAGCTGTAAAGAGATCTATAGAGATTAAGAATATAACACTTTAAAATTTCAATATTGTAGGGTCTTTTTGGTGTTTTATTTTTAAATTAAATTAATACAACTGAAGCAGTTACATTTAAAAGTTCTGTCTTCTGATTGTGAGGCTGACTGAGCACCTACTTCTGATCATTCTAAAACACCAGTAACACAGTCCTCCCCCTTCCCCGCATACTATTTAGTGTCACCTCCTTTCTTGCTGTTAATCCTTTTTCTTCATTAGGAACAGAATCCTAAGAAAGCTTAATTCCTTTTACTAGAGTCAAAAAAAATAATCATGTTTTTGAAAGGTCACTGTTTATAACTGTTTATAGCGTGATGAAAACCTTTGACAATCCAATCACTTGACAGCAAACTGGACCCATCTAAGAAATCCGATTCAAGGTATTTATGTAGCATGCATTACCAAAGGACCTAATCATTTAACTTTTTTCCTGAGTGGCTGAATTTACGATAATACAAGTCAGACCATCGTTCCAGCAATTACCAGAGGATTAGCTACCCCCTACCTGAGGCTCATCAAAAAGTACTACGAGGTTGGAAAAGCCATCCAACAGCTAAGCTGAATTAAGAAAGTTCGTCTGTGTAAGAAGGTTAAGATGCTAAGATGCATTGGCTACAGGAAGAAAGCTGACAACTAGGAGCAGGAGTGAATTCCAAGTTGAAAAGAACAGAACGGAAACCTCTAGGTAGTACAGATGGGTCTTCGGCAGGAGAACCAAGGTTAGGAGAAAGTATTGACTGGTTTTGCACAGCCATGTGAAAGAAAGTTGAAGCCCTGAGAAAAAGAGTCTGGGCATGGTGCCATGCCTTCTTGAGCTCAGAGGGCAGCCTGCCAGCCTATACTTCTAAGTCGCAACAGATTTCTCCTGACAGCATCTCTCTGAAAGAGGGGTATTAATTCTCTTGTTTTAAGAAAGCACAATCTTACTTCCTCAGGGGTAGAGGAAAAGCTGTAGGGAAATATGATTAGGATCTTATATTTTATTCAGTTCTGATTAAAGTTCCTATTTAAACTAGGTCTCCCAGGGTATAAGATCTAGCAGAGGGAGGGGAGGGGCTGTTTCACAGGGAGCTCTTTTCCTGGAGGGAGGGAGAAGATGGAGGAAGAAGCATGACTGTTTTGCCATCCAATCTTCAGGGAGAAAAACTGGCATTGTTTTTGCTTTATCTATTTGGGAAAAAGTAAAAGCATTGTCCCCTGCTACCTTATTTCGGTTTCAGAACTAGATTGGCCACCTTTGTTATTTATAAATACCTACCATTTGTTTTTTTACAATGTCTACAGATAGTTTTTGCAGAAGAAAATAAACCAAATGTCCTAAGAAAACAAGCAATGGACAAATGAGAATTACAACAATGCACATATATAAAGAATGCTTTAAAGAATAAACCAGTATTATTCTTCACTCTCATTAACAGAAATTCATCTTACAAAATAACTTTAAGACTCTCATACCTCCAGATCAGCATAAAGTACTGGTGAATAACCTCAGTGGGTACATGATCTCTGCAGCTGCCCTGCTGTGGTCCTGCTACATCCTCAGAGAGGCATTTCCCCCCAGATGCACTGATCAGCTTAGGAGCTGACACAGCTGTCTCAATTTCTGACCTGCCTTCTGAATATCTTTCGGAAGTAATTTTTTTGCTTTATCTATAGCTAAAACAATGAGGACCATCGCTGATCAGACCACAGAATTGTGGAATGGTTTGGGTTGGAAGGGACCATTTAAAGCAACCCCCCTGATATGGGCAGGGACACCCTCCACTAGACCAGGTTGCCCAAAGCCCCATCCAACCTGGCCTTGAACGCTGCCAGGGAGGAGGCAGCCACAGCTTCTCTGGGCAACATCTTCCAGTGTCTCACCACCATCACCAGAACAAATTGTCCTCCATCTGTCCAACTGAAATCCTCCACGGGGACCCCAGAGCTGGATGCAGTACTCCAGGTGAGGTCTCACAAGAGCAGAGTAGAGGGGGAGAATCACCTCCCTCCATCTGCTAGTCACACTTCTTTTGATGTAGTCCAGGATACTGGGCTTTTGACCTGTGAGTGCACATCATTGGGTCATGTCAAAAGTGGTAGGAAGAATGCATACAATTTGGAAAAGTCTGTGAAGTTTAAAAAACAACAGCATCAACAATTTCCATAAAAACTCTTCATTGAAATGATTGTGGATTTCCAAATCCTATTTAGGGGAATGGACTATATTGCCCACCTGCATCTGAAAGAATTATAGCATTCCCAGAATGAAATTTAATGTTCAAAGCCATAACTTTCTGTCCCAGCACTCAGGTGTATATATATGTCAATGAACATCTATGGACACTTCCATTAACCTAAGGTTACTATTATTATAACCTATTATTAAACAGACAGAAAGCAGACAGATTTTCCTCTGTTAGCAATTCTTCCTCAAAACCACAAGGAAAAATAATGAATCTAATTAAAAAGAACTATTTACTTAGTCATCAGTACATGCCCCTAAAAAGTACAGACATATTCTGTGGTGACAATATCTTCTCATCTATGACCTACACTACAAGCAATGACCTATTCTATTGAACAGAATACATACAGCCGACAAAGCTATGTTCACAGACTGTACTGTTTAATATTTGTAAATATTAAGGTCTATATATGACATTACAAATCTCCTAAGAAGAAACTTGTTCACCTACAAACACTGAATTTGCATGGCAGTCTTCAAGTCCTGTACGATTTTAACTAGAGAGACTTATACAAGCAATTATGGAAGGGTTAAGAGCAAAGCCAATGCCTCAGAGCACTTAAAAAATATGAAGTCTGCTACAGTTAATAGAAATGATAAAGGGAAGATGTAATCAGCATGTAATTAAAGTAGCTGAATTTCATACAGAATTGAAGTCAAGAGTTCTGATCTGGCGAAAGCACGTCCTGCAATTTTTCTAATGCCAAGTAATCCAAGTCACACCCTCCACACCATTCAGCAAGCACACAGAACCAAATCCCTAACACTAAGTTCAGTGAAGAGTCAGAAAGGCTGGAAAACCAGGTTACACACTAGCTTCTGCCCTACTGAAGCGCTCTCTGGGACCTTTCCACCTAGATCTTGGGGGACTCTTGGAAAAAGTATTGTAGCATGTATTGTCACCAGTCTTGAAAGAAAACTGTGACTTTCCCACAGAAAACCAGGTGCTAATGTTTACATAGAAGTGGAAGACAGTTTCAGTGCTACCTACAGGAATTGCAAATGCATAAGAAGATACACCTGAAGTTTGTTTCAGTGGGTTTGGTTATTTTAATGAAACAAACAGGATTACTGTAACACTAAACATGGGGGCCAATTTATTTATTTTCTGCTTTTTGATCCATTGGAGTCCATCCTCCTACATGTCTGCAATATACAAAGTCTCTTTATACTGCCAGGGATGAGCCAGACTTCACAAAATTGTAGGGGTTGGAAGGGACCTCCAGAGATCGTTGGGTCCAACCCCCTGCCAAAGCAGATTCCCTAGGACATATCGCACAGGTAGGTGTTCAGACTGTGAAGTCTGTGTCTTCCCTGGCAGTATAAAGAGACTCAAAGCACATGCACTGGGTTGACCCTGGCTGGAGGCCAGATGCCCCCCAAAGCAGCCCTATCACTCCCCTCCTTAGCTGGACAGGTGAGAAAAGATATAATGAAAGGCTCATGGGCAGAGATAAGGACCGGGAGAGATCATTCACTAATTAGACTAAACTTGAATATCTCCAGAGAAGGAGACTCCACCACTTCCCTGGGCAGCCTGTCCCAGGGCTCTGTCACCCTCACTGTGAAAAAGTTCTTCCCCATGTTGGTGCGGAACTTCCTGTGCTCCAACTTGCAGCCATTGCCCCTTGTCCTGTCCCCACAGACCACTGAAAAAGGGCTGGCAAGACCTGTTGCTCTGTCTGTCCTCACATTTCCACTACCCAAATAATCATGTGAGCTGCTCTCCTGCTTTCTTCAGTTTTCAGTAGTACAATACAAAAAGGTATGAATTTAGCAGGAATACCCAACTAATAGATTTAATTGGCAGATACTGGTACAAAAGCTTTGGGGATACAGTTGTACCAACTAATTATGTCAACTGTAAATGTGATTCTTCAAGAAACAGACATTAACTGCAGGCAGCGCAGCTTGCCTGAGAAGTTTATGAAAATACAGCCTTAACCAAACAGATGCATGGGAGGATGATGGGGGAAACCAGCTGACTCAAAGAGGACTGAAGCTAGACCACAGACACCATGGTGTAGGAAGGAGTGGTAGCTGGTACCTCGGGCCACAGCATGTGATTTACAAAAGGAATGGCTACATGAACAGGCTGAAATCAAAGGCTGACATGGCATTCTTTCTATGAAACACATCTCATGGTCCGACTCTATCTCTGCATCCCTTCTCTGCACACCAGAAAATATACCCCACTGAAAACAGACACCCTGAATGTATAAGAAACAGTGGTTCATACATAAGTAAGGACTCCTAGCGAATGTGACATTTCCTTAATCACACAGAACAAAGTGTTTTTGTTGTTACACAAGGCTACATATCCAGAGGGGTTACAATCCTTTGAAAATATTTTGGCTCACACAGATACTTTATTCAGAGGAACTGCGCTTGCTCTGAACATGGTCCCACTGTTTGTCAGCCCTGGGCTGAAGCAAGCCCTGGGTGCTGCAGAGGAAGCTGGGTTCTCCCTGCTGCTCCCAGTGCCCCCTTGCTGGCACACAGACTGGGTGGAGTGAGACCAACCTCAGATGCAGAGAGTGGGTAAGAAGAGAGACCAGGACGAGGCAACATCAGTGCTGGGTTTTATGCAAAAGAAAGCAAATAGACATTTATGCAAGATGCCACTTCCACCCTGCTGCATCTTGCTAAGTCTTGTCCTGGTTTTGGCTGGGCCAGGGTCTTCTGGGCTGTGTATGTAGACAGGGTAAAAACAGAGCTTGCTTCCATGCAGTCACTACTCCTGGCCCCAGGAGATTTATCAGAAGGACTGGCATGAAGATAAATTACGCTGCTCAGGGCACCGCACACCCAAAGGGAGCAGAAAATTTTGTGTTGTTCAGTGTCTAGCCCCACTGCTTACCTAGAATGGATGCCTGCAGGCATTTCTCCTAACCTCTATCCTTTTGTTTCTGTGTGTGCTGTTGCAGGTACACACCTCTGAGCACCACTGCAACAGAGAGCTGCCAGCAAGGGGACACTGACTCTGCTGACAACATGTACAGCACTCATCACTTTAAACAGCACTTCCTATGCTACAAGGCTGGATACACACTTCTGCCAAAACAGGCCCCTGTGACCAACTGCTTCAGAGGGCAAGGAGAGGAGGTACCACTGGGTGGACATACCTTTTTCCACTCACGAATGGGGATAGAAAACCACCTTGGCTTGCCCACTCAGGGCAGCTAGCCTAAGTAAGCTCATTTTGCAGGAAATAAAAGCTGAAATTAAAAAGCTGAAGGTGAAGTAATATACAGTGTTGAGAAAAGAAACCCACATGATGTAGGGTGTGCTTCTGGCCTCCCGAAGAGGTACTTCTTCCTTGCCAGCCCCAAAAGCTTGGTTCTTCACCATGTCTGTCTAGCTAAGCATGTGGACTTTAAAAACTGCTTCTGAGGACTTGGGAAGCAAGTCACTGTCTGCAGTGGCAGAGAGGCTGTGTAGTTCTGCACACAGTGAGCCACTCACCAACCTCTGTTATTAGCCCCTGGGAAGCAGGCCCTCAAACTGACACCCCTTGGGATAGACATTCATTTCCTTTCGAACCAGCAACAGATCTTCTACTCATTTAGCACCACATACACCAACACTGAGAAGGTCAAAGCAGTAGGTGGAACCCAGAGCCTCTTCTGAACATGCCTTCTTTCAAAGATGACATTCCCACCATTTCGGTTGCATGCCTGATCTCTTCCCAGCCAGCCTTATGATTGGGACAGCTCGAGAAGGCCGCACCGGTGGGCCAGACCACACAGGCGGCAGAAGCTTCCATGGTGATGACTTTGCCTCTGCAAAGTCCGTGCTGTACACCATGTACAGCTGAAATGGCCAGTGACAAATGAAGAAAGACACTCTGCACAGACACGGCGTACAACACAAAATAGCTTCTGCCTTGGATTATTTCTTTTCGCATCTGCTTAACCTCGGTCTATCGAGGTTTGCTCAGTTAATTTAGGGATTCTGTTCACATCTGAAAACAACACAAATGAACAATCTCTTGAGATGCAGCTGCTCGCCATCACATGAACCAAGTTTAGGAACATCATTTAGTCAGAGCTTAACACTTGCAGGGAAATGCAGGAAAAATGTGCAACTGAAGGACTTCAAGATGCTGTTGTGTCACAGAAGAGCTTTATTCCTATCCTTAAAACTCCAAATCACAACAGCTTCAGTGTTCAGCCAATACTCGCTGTTGGTCCACCTTATCTTTCCATACCGAAGGAAAAAGCATAGGTCAGCAACTTCTTTGGCAATAATTTGGCAAATGTTCTCTAAATTCTAAACCAAAAGGGTAAATGCAAATAAATATTGGTTTCTGTTTTGTAAATAAATAGTGCTATTCAGTTCTGCTTTGAACTAAAGTCACCAAAGCAGTAGCACAGTTGCTTTTATGTGATGTTGTAGTAGCACTTCAGACAAATTGCATTCTTCATTCTATTGACTGTAATTGATAGGACCATTCTTCTATCTTATAAAATAAAAAATAACTTAATGCCATTTAATTTAGCATTGCTATCATGAATATTTTTCTTCTCAAACAAATAAAATAAAAAGGGCTTGGACACAAACAATTGACTCACAGGGGAGATGGAGATGAAACAGAAAAGCACATGTAAAAAAGCACCAGATTTTTTTTGGAGCTATAAACAAACAGCAAGTTTACATAAATTAACAGTATGCAAACTACAAGCACTGAATCTCACAGAAGCATGCTTCCTGCCCAAAACTAGCAGCCCAAAAGTGTTCTAAAAATAGATTTCTTTGTGTCTTACACAAAAAAAAAGAAAAAAAACCCCAATTTTTAACATGTGTAACTCACATAAAACAAACTAAACTTCTGGTCCTTTGGAACAGGACCTGTACCGGAACTAGAGCCTTTATCACTATTTGATCGTCCAAACGAACTGAGATGAATTAGTAAAAGAGAAATCCTAATTAAAAGCATGCCTGATATGTATTTTGTTTTCCCTAAGTAACAGAAATACCCTGTTGATAACACCTTTTAGTAATTGTTCTTTTCACAGAATGTTTTTAAATAATGGAGGGGGGGTGGGAGGAAGAAGATTTTCTCCCAAAGACATTCCAAATACTGCTGGTGACATAAATCACAAAATAGGGCAGTGAAGCATGATCAATATTTGTACAATCCATTTATAAGCAGAGATATCTGTCTTTTGTTATATCAATGTGCTGTCCAAAACCCGTATTGCTCCTAGGACACTTCTGTGGATTATATCAGTATACTGCACATTTAGAAATAAAGAACAAGTTTAAGCCTGATGCATTTGAAAACATGCTTTCAAATACAACTTCTGTAATATCAGCTTCCAGCTGATAACAGAACTCACACTCAAGTTAATTTACCTTACCTAGATTTTATACAGCTACCAATTATTTTTATTCCTTCAGAAAACATTATATACTTTTAAAAATATATTTTGTTATATTAATTACACATGGAAGCATTTCTTAAATGCCTTATGTATGTTGAAACACACATGTAACATCGGATGAAAATATACATAAGAGTTTAATATGGACAAAAATGCCTATAATATTTAAAATTGTTTTGGAAAAAAGTCATTATAATAAAATATTGAAAGTGTGAAAAGAAATAGATTTTCCTACCAGAAATTTTATCTTGACCAATTCAGCTCCCACATATTCCTGTGTTCCACTGAATCAATTTCACACTTACTCACCTCCCTGTCTCTGTGATGTGGTTTATTCATTGGTTTGATATTGCCATAGCAACTCTGCAACATGGTAACATGTTAGCCAAGCAATGCTGCTCACCTCCCAGTGTATGGCGAATAGCTGTCTGGTACATATAGCATAATATTTTAATGTGTATTGATTTCTGCTTCCTACTATTAAGCCACTGGTATAACATCACCATTTTAAACTCTGTATTTACAATATTTCATTATGACCTTCACAGTATTTAATTTGTAGTGGTCTCAGCCTAATTATAGAAATTAGCTACTATTCCGGATTTTAAACCAGGATATACTTTGACTATAAAACTCAACTAATCCTTTGGACATTTCTGAACAACCAGAAAAACAAGCAACACTATTCTCATCCCAAAAAAGTCAGGGCTTCTCCAGCATTCTTGCATTTTTGCCCCATGCAAACAAGCATAGGCAAATCAAAGATGAGACTGTTCGTAGCACAGGAGCACACACAAACTCTCTCCCACTAGAACATGTGGTCTAGAGTGAGTGGAGACCCTCTCCATGCTCCCCCACCCCTCCCCCTTTTCCCCCCCGCCCCCCCACGTCCGACGCCACAGGAGCCTGTCAGCAAACTGTTTGGTGGCTGGTAAGGGACAGGGATAGTGCTTTGTCCCTGCAAGGGATGCAGCCAGTGACAGCTGAGCCTGTCGGATGGCACAGAGAGATGCTCTGGCAGCTTCTGCCTCCACAACCTCCCTACAAAGAGTGGGAGCTTGCAGCCCACTCTGAATTACTAACCAGAGGTAGCATGTGTCTGCCATAAGTATGAAACAAAACCCAAACCAAAATAATGCGCCGGAACAAAAGTGGAATCTCTACTGTAGCAAACAAGAGAAGCTTTAAAGCTACAAAGTCTATCACATCAATACTATGCAAATCAGGGCATCCCCAAACACAGATTTGGATCATAGCAAGGAGACTAGGCAATCATCCAGGGCAATAGTATGCGTGGGAGTTGAAACTGTCTCATTGACTGAGGCTTTATCTTCACAAGTTGGCAACTGTTTCACAACTGTGCTTACTCACAGCGGAAACATCCCTATCTTTGAACTAAGTTGTGCCACAGCTTGACCTAAGCAGTTTATTTGCTCTGAGGCACTCTTGGACAAGTCCTATAAAACATAGAGGATCTGACCACATGTAATGCAAAAAAAACAGGATGGAGACCAGCAATACCTTAGGATTGAACACATCTCTGAGCATGGTAACATAGCAGGACATCTTCTACCTACACAATAACATCCCCACTGTTTCAGACTACACTGTGCTGAAACTCAAAGGTTAAATGCTGCTGCTTGTCTTAGGCTAAGTGTAGAACACATCCATGAGACAGTATGAGCTTCACAGCTGAAATTCAAGTTACTGTCATGCTGCTATAACACACTTAAGTTTTGTGATCTGAGATGTACCACAGAAACATCCCTGTATGGTCTGGCAAACAAGGAACTTAATTTCTTTCCCCAGCAGTGCTGAAACCAGCATTTTTGTCTGTGATTTCTTGAGATTATATCAAGAAGATGTGGAACAGAGAGATGACGGAGAAAAGTATTTGCAGTTAAAAGCTGCTTCAGTTCCTGACTACGGTCTCCAACACAGAGAAAACAAGAGCTATGAGAGTGCTGTAAGGTGAATTCCACTGTGCTCCAGCGCAGCAATAGCAGCACCAATTGGGCAGGACAGGCAAAGGGGTTTCTATTACCATCACTATTACCATTTCCTATATTTTGGCTTTGATTCATTCTTAACCAAAAAAAATGTTATCCCTAATCCCAGGAGATAGAAGTACTCTACACTCAGTAACGATCTCACTATAGTTGTTTCCACTGAGAGCACTGAGAGGCCAGCTTTGGAGGGCGATGGGGATAATAGGGCAGGCGGGAGGAATGGAGGGTAGGAGAATACTAAAGAAGAAAATAGTGATCTCGTATTATCTGCACAGACTATAAAGAATCATGTCCATTTTTTGCTTATGGACAACTCTGACAGTAGTGCAAACAGCTAGGTGTTTACTCTTCCAGCAAAATTTGTGACGGTTCTATGCTTGTAGGCGATTATCAGTATGAATTCTCTTAATATATTTAGTTATCTCTTTGACAAACAAGGAACTATGAAAAGGAGACGAAAGCAAAAAATTACATTCTGCCTAACATGAGAGCTTATTTCATCTGAGTACATGCTCAATTTATAGTGACCTTTGCTGGAACTGTTACAGTTAAGACACGGCAAAGGCATCTGAGCAAAATTAAACATTAGCAACTGGTTCATCCTCTCAGTGAAGAACTGAATCTGCAGACCCCAACACAGTTAATTTGCTTTCATCTAAAGGACTCCAAGTAGGGACCGGATGGAAGCTATCTGTGAATACAGTCTGGGAGCTCGTGGGCAAACAGGGCAGGAATACGTGAAGATACTCAGCATAATTCCCATAGGCATGTATCCCATGGACACATTTTGGAAAACAAGGAATAGCACAGTAGTAGTACAGTTTCCATATTGATACCTAACCTTTAAAAAATAGCCCCAAAACTATTAATATGCCAGGAAAAAAAAAATCCACCTCAACAATAACCAAATATAAACTTAATTAGAAGCCTAACCTGAATCTACATGAAGTTTCATAAAGGACACTGCAATGCCACCCTCACTTTCCTTTTGCTCCCCTGGTCTCAACAATTGCAGAAACTGAATTCCTGAGAAAATAAAAAAATAAGAATTACTTTACTCCCAAGTATTATTATGAAAGCTAAACAATGAAAATGCAACTGAACGTGATACAGTAATTTCCTTACAGGTCCAAAGCAGTCCTTCATGTCTGTAATATCAGAATTACAGCAAGAAGTTCCTGGTAAAAATTAAAGTTTCTGTCACATGAATTAAGGTCCAACTTGAGTTTGCATAGAGTCTCACTAGCTTTGACACCTTCTCTAGCTCTTTCATCTTTAGATTTGCAGCCTTCCTATTATCTTTTGTGAACGCTTCTCATTCCTTCTCTGCTACCACCCAGATTCCTTACGCAAGTCTTAGAAAAATTATAAGACTGCTAGAATAAAAGGCACATTTTAGTCACTTATCAGACTGTAACACTTATTTCAAATCACAGAGCCAACACACACAGCCACTAAATTGCAACAGCGCAGTCTTGCTTCTGCTAAGGGTCAGATGTCACCCTTGGGGAACACTCATGGGCTCCTCTCCAGACTTGGCGTTTCCCAGGGCCAGAAACCCAGAGGCAGTTGGTATTTCATAGACCTGAGCGCCAAGCACTACACAGCCACACTAGGATGTTTTGACAGCTTTGGGCCTCGTCCAGTGCAAGGAATCATTTTTCTTTATCTCCATCCTCTGAGCAAGGCCACAACTCAAAAACCATTCTGCAGACCAGTCAGGTCTGCCACATGGGCTGCCAATCAGGCTGTTCTGAATTAAAACAAAAGGTCATACAACATGACTTTGGCTTCCATTTCAGTTATTGGTTAATTTAGACAAAAAGAAGAGGAACGACCGCTCTGATTTTACATAAAGATTCCAATCCCTATATATAATTCCTTTAAAATGAACTTGTGGGTACCTTTAATTTCTTTTAGCAGAAGTGAAGCCCTGTATAAGGCATTTTCATTTGCTGAGACTCTCAGGAGTTTTGTCTCTAAAAAACAGCAAATACATCTTGAGATTTGCAAAACATCCTGGATGAAAAGCATAAAAATTTTGAGCAGCCTTTTCTTAAATAAAAAAAATCAGCAGAGAGCACTGCAACAACAGAAAATTAGCTTGATAAAATGGGTGATTCAAACAGACAAAATGGGTTGTCAGCAAATAAATTGATGCCAATATAAGCAATCACCAGGTCACATCAGGCAAACTGTGCAAGCAGAAAATGAAGGGACTGCCTTGCAGTCCCTATCCAGTAAAACAATTGGAGATATCTTTATTTCTATTTGGAGATCTTTATTAGAGATGCTATTTTAGGCTTGACATATATTACTATGACATGGTATTATTTTTGATTGACTGCACCTTTCTCTTCTCATCAAGATGAACCAAAACAGATATGCAATTGTTTTTAATGGCAAACAGGTATTCATGATAGCTTCAAAGATTACTCTCACTGCATAATGTTGTCTTTTTTAACATCTACTAAGAACTGCTTGTTTTGTTTGTTTGCTTATTGGATACAGCCTGTCAGGGAAAAATTTAAATTAGAGAAAAGACAGACTTAACAGAAGATGCATTCTGATTTCTGTTGTGACACACGGACTATGTACAGCCTTACACTGGCTTCTCATGAGGACTTACAAGGGCTCGAGTGGGCAAAATGCTAACAACTCTCAAGAGGGTTTTCGCACCTTTAACTTCTTCAGATTAGGAAGGCGCTATACCCATCTCATGGTTAGTTTTAATGACTACATTATACACATTTACCCAGTTACATCATCATCATCATAATAGTAAAAACAATAATAATAATATTAACAATGAATGGCTTGTGTAGACCATCAATATAGTTATGAATCTGTGTAACTTATTCGTATGAGCAGGTTAATGAATTTGAATTCAAGTGCACAGCACTTACTTTCGTATTTCAAATTACAATCATATAAGTTTCAGAAATTACTATGTAAAGTCATGCTCTCCCTTTCTTGCTAGATTAGGTCCCTCAAACATGTGCTTTCATGTCTTTATTCCCTTACCTCTGCATGCTGACAGCAGAGTTAACAAAACACCTGAAGAGAAGGGAGTACATTATGCCTGGCAATTCACAATGTTAAATAGGCCTTTAAAATGAAAGAGTACTTTTTCCTAAAATAAATTAACACAATACAATTTGTTTATATGCCAAATTAATGTAAAATGAGTCTAAGAAAATACTCCTCCTCATATATTTGAACTTGTCAAGAATTATTAGATAAATACATTTGGCGTTCAGTGCTGACTAAACACAGAAGAGTTATCAGCTGCTGTTGCAATTATGAAAACACCTACAAAATCCAAGAGCCATCACTACCAAGCCTAACTTTCTTCAGGAGTTTTAATACATGGCATTCAACAAAATAATGAAACAGATAATGTAACAGAATCTCTGGTTTGTGCTGTTACTGGTTTTCCCTACAGATTTATTCCTTGTGTTTCTGTCAGTGGGTCTATTTAGCACCATGGTTCATCAAATATTTTTTTTTTTTGTGCTTTGATGTAGCAAAGTTGTTGTTTTGGTGCAGCAAAGTAGTCACTTTGATTCCAATACATTGATATGAACTTACCCAGCTTTGCCAATGCAAACGTAATATGATTTGATTCACCGTTCTATAGCTGTAGAATTTTGATTGCACCTTGCAACATGATGAGAATGCCCAGCATCTTAACTCAACCACAACTTAATCACTATCCACGGGAGAAATATGATAAAAAGTATTACCCTAAGCAACTTGCAAAAATCACCAGATCTTACACCCTCTTTGATTTCAAGTAACAAATCTACTCTGAGAACTACTGTAAAAAATAAGTTTACTTGTGAAGTATCTACCCTTATGGGCAAGAGTAGATTTCAGCTTTACTCCACAAGCAAATTTAGTCCATAAAGAAGATTCTAATAAGTAGTTGTTGTTTGGAAATAGCTACACCAGCACTGAAACCAGATATTCCTTGCAGTTGCTTTGGGGAGATGCACAAGTTGTTATTTATTATAGAGCTATTTATTGCTCAGGATTAAAGGGAGGGCAGGGACAGGAGACACTAGTGTGGGGGTCTGCTACAGGCCACCCAACCAGATAAGACTCTCTATAGCCAGATAGGAGTAGCCTCACATTCACCAGCCCTGTGAGGGTGGTGAGACACTGGAAGATGTTGCCCAGAGAAGCTGTGGCTGCCCCCTCTCTGGCAGTGTTCAAGGCCAGGTTGGATGGTCCATGGTGGACCCATGACATGGGGCATGGACCTAGATGGGCTTTGAGGTCCCTTCCAACCCACACCAGTCTGTGATTCTATTTTGCTTTTGTAGTGTCAGAAAGCTGAAGGATAGGACAACAAAAGCCAAACAGAAAAAACACAAAGTGAGTAACAGGCATGGGCGAGGAATCAATCATTAAATATTCCATGGCAGCTGAACAGTCAGGACCAGTAAGAATCTCAAGCAATCAAATTACATCAGGTTAATTCCTGACTCAAAAGTTAAGCTACAGATCTGATAATAAAAAGAAATGCACAGGAAAACATAGCCAATATTATACCAATTCTCTGTTCTGCTCGCTGTTTGAGCTATATGTCAATAAATAATAGATCCTTTTAATTAGCTTCTACTGTTGTACAGTATGACTTATTTCCTAACAGAGAAAAATAAAGAGCACATGCACAAAAGCAATAGGACACCTCTGCATATGCACTGTTTTCAGTGCAGTTTGATTTTGACAGTAGGGTTTCTTGACACCAGGATACGGTAGCACTTTGTGACTGCATTGCAACACACACGAGCAACTTAAATCCTATCTACTTTTGTTGTTGTTATTATTGTTTTCTACACAACAGGAAAGGCCCCAATACTAGAATCAGGAAGATTTACCAGGCCTGATTCCTTGCACTCATACAGATTTTAGCATCTCTCTGATACCAGCCTTCTTTAAATGATACCTATAAATACCTAAAATTGATTAGGTAGACTGAAGTCCTACCTGAAGAGCACCAAAAGAATCAGACTATTTTTACTGAAAAGTCAGGCATAGAAACATTAAACAGGGTATCAATTTCACAACACAGTAAATCAGTTGCAACTCGTGTGGTCACTGATATGCAGTTGTCATCTGGTGTATCTTACTTCTATGCATTAATTAAGACAGACATTTTCCTCTATTGTTTTATCTCTATTACCCATTCCAAGTCAGAAGTTTTATTTTCTCCATTGCTTCCTTATTTTCTCACACTGAGAAGGCAATGCTGAGAAAAGGAACAGAATTTACACTCCAATTGCACAACTCTAGCTTAAAGCACAAACTTGGATTTAATTAAATTCCTTCATTCCTGTTTATAGTTTCATTTATTCAGCAACCCTAGCCTGCTTTTAGCTCCCGCCAACTCTTTATATTTCAATCTTATTAGAAGAATAAACCTTTTTTAAAAAAATTTTAAGGCTACACTCGACAACCTAAGACTAAAGCAGGTGCTTAATCCATAATCATTCACAGGAAAGGGAGTGGAGAAATACCTGTTTTGAAGTCAGCCTCCCGATGATTTGAATTGTTAGGCTCCTCTAGATGACAAAGAAAGTTCCACAAAAGCCTGGAGTTTCTATCTGTCTTCTTAACAACTCATCCCCAGTGAAAGAAAAGCTTTTTGGGAAACCATGCACACACACAAGCTCTCCCAGGGAAAGTGCCCTGAAATACTGCTAAATCAGAGTACACAGCTGGTCATTACAAACCAAGTGATTTAATGTTCTACAAAAAGTAGCTTTTTTCTTTTTTTTGCTTTTTTTTTTTCCATTGGTAAACCAATGATTCTTGTGCTTCTAAACATGCAGGGCTCTGCCTAAAGAGAAAGGAAATACAGTAGAGCCAGTTATACATCCTTCTGAACCTCATCTACAGAAAAGGAATATTAGATCTTGATTCTCGATCTGATCTTTGTATGGTAACCAGAGGAGATAACATTTTTTCTGTATTTTTTGTTCTAATTAGGGTTGTCTGATAGAAAAAAACCCCACACTATTTCACATAGGCTGAATCCAGCATCACCATAGTTTTATTGTTCACTTTAGTGAAGAAAACAAAAATAAATCCTGAAATTTGATGAGACAAAATGTTCTCCATAAGTTCTATCCCTTTGATAAATGTGGACATTTCTCTGCAAACTGATTATTTTCCACTCCCTTTCCGCCCACCTCCCCGCCCCCATCTTAAAGCTATGCATAAGAGTTTTGACGCAGTAGGTTACCAAGGCAATTCACTCAGCTCATCATTATCTCCATCTCATTATTAAAAAATTTCTTTTGGATGAATAAACTATCCTTTTCTTTCAAATAATCTTGTAACAGGGTGTGCTGAAGGATCACCTTTTTAGTTGTTCAAGAGCGGGGTAGGCCAAGCATTCAATTCTTTTCCAGGTAGAAGGAACTGAAGAAACATCTTCTGGGTTTCCCTTGCCCCTGTTCTACCTATATATGGTTTTCCATCACCCAGGTCCTACCCTCCTCAAGACAGTAACTTTGCTGATTCTAAAAAGGCAAAAATCAAGAGCTTGCTGAGTGTCTAACAGACTCCCTGGTATACAATCAAAGCTCAACTCAGATCTCTGAAGACTACAGCAAAGCAACTCCTGGTTTTACAGACCAAACATTGGACCAACAGTATAATGACCATGTAGCATAAATCACAGCACTGCAATGACCTTATCCTGAGAGATCAAACTTGGCTTAGTTTTGCAGAGTGTAAGGATCCACTAACTCAAGAGAGATTTGTCCGCATTAAGCTTCTATTGAAACTTTTCTGCCAGGTTAGTAGCCCTTATCTTCCCTGGTCATGCTTCCTGGTTTTCATTAACTTCCCTGAAGTGGAGGCTTTGATCCCAGTGTTTGCACCTTTTCTTTAAGCAACACACAGCCGAACATTTCTCTTCCCAAAGTACCTGGAAAAACAATCTGGACAGGCAAGAGCCTGGAAACCCCCAGGCCATACAAAAACCTCAGAAGTTCCCTCTGTCTGGCCATACACACTGGAGTGAAAGATACCTTGCAGACAGGCACTGCACAGCAGCCCCATGTTAGCAATATGTATAATGTAGTCTACTGCAGCCACATGTTGATGCTTCAGCCTAAAGGACTTGAAGCAGCAGTTCAAGTCTACTACAAGGCCAAAAAGAGAAAGAACAATACGAGTGACCTGTTTACTGCAAACAGGATAAGCAAAATGCCCTGCTAGGTGCTTGATTTTAAGGAAAAAAACAGTGGAAAAGCTGCACACACACCTCAGTAGCAGGGAGTGTTTGCTTCCTTTGAAGAAGAAAGAAAATGTGCAAAAGAAATCCAGAGCACCAAAAGGAACAGTGCCCTAAAGAAAGGAGGAACAATTCTTCTTCTAGACCTTTTGATTTCCCAGGAGCCAAGAGAATTTCCCAGGCTTGAGAATTGAGCTAGGAAACAAGTCACTACCAGCCCAGGCAGGATTTTTTGCTCTGTAAGCCTTCCCAATCTCCACTCATCCTTTCTGGGTGCATATATGCAAGAACAAACTGTATGACGGTGCAAGCTCTGTTTCTGGCAACGGAAGTAACATTACAAGAAAGGAAGCTGGCCCACTGCTGGCCAGCATGGTGGTTTATGCTCTGAGGATGATGGAAGAAAATGCTATTATTCTAAAAATAAGAGAATAAAATCAGATGAAGATTCTGCAAGAATGCTGAAAAACTGAGCTCAAGCGTAAACCTAGAGCAGCAAAGAAGAATGGGCAAACTGGTTATTTTGGGAAGAGGGAAAGAATTTGTCATATGGTAAATCTGGCAGTAGGCAGATTAGTGAAGCCTTTTGTCAGGAAATATGAGATGTCCTATCTTGCTGTGTCTACACCATGTAAAAGGTGTGGTGAGGAACAATGCTGACAGCTGCTGACCATCTTCATTATTTCCTAGAAAGGTTACCCAGCACTAAGGACAGGTCTTCACCCCACAGGATTAAGAGCCCTGTGAGACAAAACTTTATTATAAAGACACTACAGTTAATTGAAATAGGACTATATATTACAGTTCTTCTGAGGGTTTGCCCTGCCTACTCCCTACTTCATTTCTGGCTTTGTACAGCTTTGTGCACTACTGGAGTGACCAAAAAATATGCAAGAGTTCTTTCTGCCTTTATGCTTTTCATAATTTTTTTGTGGAAGACCTATTTGAAACTTATTTCCCCGCTTTTCCCACCTCATCCAAAAACTGTAAGCTACAAGCAGCACAGTCAAAGTTTAGGAAGAGAATTTTTGAAAAGAATGGAATACAAGAAGACAAGTGTAACCATAGTATCAGTGGCACCTGCTTTAGCACTAGTATGTGCAAACTCAATTATATGAACATATGGCCAATGATAGGACAAGGAGCAACAGGTTCAAGCAGGAGCATAGGAAGTTCCATGTGAATATAAGGAGGAATTTTTTCACTGTGAGGGTGACGGAACACTGGGACAGGCTGCCCAGAGAGGTTGTGGAGTCTCCTTCTCTGAAGACATTCAAACCCCACTTGGACGCCTACCTGTGTGATTTAGTCTAGGTGATCCTGCTCTGGCAGGGGGTTGGACTAGATGATCTTTAGAGGTCCCTTCCAACTCCTAACATTCTGTGATTCTGTGATATTCTGGAAACAACAAAAAAAATGAGCCGTTAATTAATAATTAAGGATACTCTTGATAATCCAAGAAAGCATACTGTCTATCATAAGAGAAGGAAAAAGAAATTTTGTATGCAGCTGCATGGGCTTGGCTTCAGTTTGTGACAGAGGATGGAGGAGAGAGTAAGAGGCAAGAGAGGACAAAACTGCTTATCCTGTGGGAGAGTTTTACCTAGCGAAGGAGACAGTCACAGATGCACACACAGTCTGACACTGAGCTGATGGCAACTGCTGTTGATGCTAACTCTAAGCCCACCTGAACAACTCAACACAGGAACCTCCTACACAACAAATGCTAACACTGAGTCAGAGCATCAGTTTGAAAACTAATCCATGGTGTTATCTGTCACATTTCTGCACTAGCCCTGCTGCTAGCTGCGGTTAGCTTAACAAGTGCTAACACGAACTTAACAGCTTCAAATCTACATCCTTTGGAGCCTTTTCACACCAGCTTTGCCTGCATACCTATTAACCAATACGACAAAGTCTACTTTTAAAAAAATTTACTTTATTTCTTAAACTACAAGTGAAAAGGTTCAGGTTAGCCATCAGAACATCGTTAGCATAAGTAAGTGAAGCTTTAATTACAGGAAAACACCAAAACCACATCATTGTCTGGTTAAAGATTCTCTCAGCACAAATCGTTTCATCTGGATCTTCACCTCAGGTAGCCCCCAACCACGCTGACAGGGAGCAAGGCAAGGACCAAAGTTCAGTCCCTGAGCACCCCTCAGGGGTCCCTTAGTGTACTTGGTTTCCCTTGGCCTATTTTTCAAAAGCACCACATGCAGTCACATCCGTCCACATCTGCACTCTGGTTCAGTGACCTGCTCCTGGAAGTCCTGCTTCTCAGGTTCACAGGCCCTGCACAATTATGCAAACTTTGGCTGAGAAAAGAAAGGAAGAGATTATTTTTTCTTTGGAGCAGGGAGATAAACTACAGAAGCTGCCTGGGTTTTCCAGCCCTGTTTGTCTATCATTCCATATTTGAGAGACTGGGAAAGTTAGGACTCAGCTCCCTTGCACTTCTCCCACAGTCACTGGTAAGTGGTCCTGAAAGGAAGCAACCACGCAGACAACGAACCATCAGCTTTCACAAGGCATGTCTAACCTAAGAAATAAATTGATGTTTAAAACTGGGGTCAGGAATGGTCAGTTTCTACATACTTAACTTGCACAAAATGACTTTTAAAAGTCCTTTTTTAAAAGCATTTTCCAGCACAAAGAGCTGCCATGCTTTGACTGAAGCCCAATGCACATGTGTTGTGTGACAGCATGTGGCACCCTGCTCTGGGACAGCTTTATTTTTTATTGAATCTGCATCTGAGCACTTCGCAGCCATAAGAATACACGCTGCTGCAGGTTTCTATACGTCTGACAGTTGGCCAGGAGGCAGAGACAAGGGCATCATGTCACACTTTAAACATTTCTTACCCCTTACCAGCCTAGGCACCATAAAATATTTATGGAGTATTTTGGGTGGTATTTCATTACAAATTCCATATGCTCAGCTCAACTACTCAATGCTCAGAATGACAATAAAGAGAAGATTACATTTGAATGTACCGTGTAGCAAGTTATTTTCCCCTTTAGCTGCTATAGCCCATTATCTCCTAAAATAAACAACGCATAACCTGCTTGCTCCATCAGCCCAGTTCCACAGCATTAGACACCTCTGTGCAGCATAAGGATGCACATGGCTCAGGCACCTACTCCGGGGTACAGTCTAATCTCCATTCACAGATATTTGCATACACACTTCCCAATGCACCAGGAGACCAGAGCCTGAAGGGTGCGAGTTCTTTAATATGGTGTAATAATGGAAAGGGGAAAAGAAGCAAGGCAGCTACAGATCCTTTCCCCAAGAAAACTGTATGGTTTTGCCCTTAGCTACAGGCATAACCACATGATGATGCAGCACTTAAAAAAGAAAATCCTTACTAATGTACAAGGGAACCAAATAAGAACAGTGTCTGATCTCCGGAATAATTTAATGCATACTGAAAGGAACCAGCCACTATTACAGAAAATATCTTCAAATAATTTGTATTCGCATGCCATCACAAATTAACCAGGAGACTGAAGAAAGATACGTGGCTTCAGGACATGCAGCAGATGTCCTGAAGCCACGTATCTTTCTTCAGAGTTGAGCCCTGCTGCACCATCATATGTTTGCTCTTGCATATATGGCCCAGCAAAGCAGGACAGCAATGTCGCACATAAGGTGAGCTTTGCAGGGAAAGATGGACAGCACAGACCAAGATGCAGGAGAAAGGAAGAAAGTGGCAACTAACTGAATGGGTTTAAAGTCCCTCTTACCTTCCTTGTGGAATGTGGAAAACGCTGAATTGTTGCTTTTGCAGGCTGAAGTTTTGTATTGCATGTTCTTTTACTGACTTGTGAATTAGGGCTGCCTCATCAGAAATACTTTGTAGGGAATTTAGGATAGTACATCAACTAAGATGGGATACTGTTAATAAAGTTTTGCTGTTACTTGTGTTATGGCAAAATCTCTCTCTCAATTAGAGTACACAGTTCTGTTAACAAATACAGATGAAATTTACAGGTATTTTGAAAATTAGACAAAGAATCGTTGTAGCATTAAGAGAATTTGCTAACTTATAGAGAAGGGTTAAAGGGTACTTGATAACAAGATGCCTGTTAAAGGGGGGGCTTACTAACAGGATGGTTTGAAATGCCATAGTGGCTATGTCAGAAGATGGCCTATCATAAATCTGTCTCACTCAAACAGCTCCTAGTTAGTTTCAAGTGATTTAATGTATTTGGGCCAATTTAGAATGGACCTGTGGTAGATAAGAAATAAGCATCCCAATTACAATTGTGCCACCTGGAACAATCACAACTACGCATGTGCCAGGGGAAGGAGGTGAAAAGTTCAACCTGAGGAAGACTTCGAGCCTTCATCACTGAGACCCCCTGACGACCACCACCACAAGACAGTGCGCAGGCACAGCTGGGAGGAGTTTATGGAAACGACTTCTTGGGACTCATTTTAATACGAAGCGGGACAGGTCATGAATATGTATAGGTACAGGAGATAACCTAATGATTTTGGACAGAATATTGTATAAAAGTGCCACAAACTCGGACCAAAAGTGTGCCTACTTTGTTAGGTCACCCGCTCTTGCAAGAACGTATAATAAATTACTGCTTCACTAACGTGTCTACCTCCAGTCCTTTTTTTTAGGAACCTTTTGCAATTTCTAACATGGAAGAAACTGTGTCCATCGTATTAAACTACTGCTATGGGTAAACAATCCAGTGGGAAGGACAATCTTTCAGAGGTTACTACGATATTTAGGATCCTAAAGCAGCTCACTGGATCAGCTACCTAGTGATAAAGTAGTTCGGATAATCTCAGCTACATCCAACAATGAACTCTGGCCAAATGTCAGAGCTTTCAGCCTGCTTTGACTAAAGCTGGCCAGGCACAAGCCCTGTGCAACAGCTCCAGCACAAAGAGGGCTTCATACAGTCCTCCAAACATTTCTCCCTAATTTTTCTTTGCGTCACTTGACTGAAAATTTTGCAATTGATGCAAGTTTAAAGGGGTTTGGGTTTTTTTTCCTAGGTTTTAAACATTAAATTGATCTCTTGGGATCCATTTTGTATCACTTCATACATCCTTCTTTTGTCCATTACACTCACAGCTCATAAAGTCTACTAATGTTTACTTTAAATACAGAAGAATCGCATGTTTTTCTTCCCATTTCCCTTCCCTTTCTGACCGTTTAGAGCTGAAAGACACTACCTTTTGTGCTAAATCACCACCAGGCCCATTAACGTTAGGGAACCTTCCCCATTAAAAAGGCAATATATTGATATGCGAGCACTCTGCTCCCAAAAGCTTTTTTCCTCGACAGGTCATTAACATTTTTCACTGCTGAACCCTTATACCAGCCTAAAGCCTGTCTTTATTGTTTCATCTCTTCAGTATACCCACTAACCACACAACAAAAGGAGAGGAGGCGATTGTGGATAAATCAAACTTCCCATCGGGTTTCCCTTCCGCGCTCCCGCCATCTGTGCCGGCTGCCTCAGTACTACATATGTTCCGAGACAATACCGCACGGGTCACACACACCAGGCTCCAGCCGCTTGCGTCTGCTGTTGTGATTGTCACAGTTCAGTACTTCTGCTGTCTGCCTTCAAGTATACGTCTGGTGGGGTGGGGGGAAGCTTCCAGTCACCTAAACTGGGGGCACACAGCTGAGCACCCAGTGCTACAGATGTCCTCCTCCTCAGGACAACTGGTGACCTGCCCTCCGGTTCATACTGGGTAATTTATGACTCGTGGATTTCGAGACTCGAGAGGCAACACGTCGTATTTGGAATGGCCTGTTTAATCCCAAGAAATTCTCCCTGATACAATACTATCAGATTAAACCATCTTTTCGGCAAAGAATAGTATTTTCGGAGAAATAAGCAAGCAGGAAGTTTAAATCATAGACAAAATTAGGAATATGTGAACACTTCTTTCTAGTAAATTAACACTGGCAAAAACGAGAATGAAATATTGATCTGTGTTTCCGAATTAGCTTTCTGAGGTTTGCAACCACCTTTTCATAACTGTGAACACAGCGCAGCATAAAAAAAAAAAAAAAATAAAAAATTGATCATCACTCACTTTGCAAGCTGAACTGCACGGATCGTTAATGGTTGACTTGTTAATTAAATACGGTAGCAGAATCCCAGATTAGTCCTGTCTTTATAAGAACACCATTAATAAACCTGTTTTTCAATTTAGGAAACATCATCTCTGCATACAGTAGCCATTGTAATATTTCTACCTAAGTACAATACTTCATTCATTACCTTGACAGGTCACATCACTTAGGCTGTCCGCAGGAATATATTTCATCAGCTCACAAATGCTATCTCTGCTTCCATGTAGAATCCCCCCACACACAACTTCCGCTCTAAATCTCACATCAACAGTTTCATAAACCAGTGGGCACAAAAGACAAACCCACAAACAAGAGAATTGCAGCAGGGTTTCGGATTTACTGTTTGGCACCACACAACACCACCATTCAGCTGAAGAATTCTCATCTTCCCCTTTTCCATAATTTCCATTCTTGTGCAGCGTATGTAAAGTGGACACATTACTTCCCCTACACATGTCTATAAGGAATCCACACAAGTTCAGTACAGCTCTGTCCTTAATCCTTGTATATCACGTATCACGACATGAACATGTACCACAGAGGGCAACGCCTGTGGGTGTCTTCTGTTTTGATTTACCATGCAGCATCAGTAGCATTGATACACCCTAGCCCTATCTTCCCTAAAGTGTGGTATCCAAGATCAACGCTTGCTCTTTCAAAAGTCAGCTAGCAAGTGCCCTTGGGAAAAATACTCCGGAAGCCCTTAGAAAACCGGTAGCTGAAAATGGATTTGTTTCTGCGAATCACCTCACACAATCAAAGTGACTGGCACTCCTATGTTACATGTGCACACACTTGGAGTTTTATATATATAAAAGTATCCTTCAAAATTTTAAAAAACCTATTAATTTAGGGACTGTATGACTGAACATATGATGATTAAATGACTAGCACTTTGAAATGCTGAGATGGCAATACTGTTAAAATGCATGCTGAGATTCAACCTTGCCTTCATTAGGCAGATAAAGTCATCGCTGTGGAAGTGTAAGATTGTCTTTTTGGCTAGTACTTAATCATGCTTCAAGTGTGTATTGCTAATAACTCTGAATAATAAATTAATTCAGAGACTAGAGCATACATTCATACAGAAGACTGATGAATAGTTGTTAACAGGTCTCTTCCAGACACAGGAAGGCATTCACACACTTTTACAAAGTGCATTTATTTACTCTTTAAAATCCTTAATGAGAACTTTACAATTTCTAATTTTAAGTAAGCACAAAAGGAAATTTTAGCTTATAAAACAAAGCAGAGACCAAATGAAGGACAGACAGGCTTCTTCCTTCACAACCCCTGTTTTTAAGGAGGTCCAAACTGATCCACTTTCAGTGGAGTTTTTCTGATGCACAGCTTTCAGATAAACGAGACAGTTATTTTATAGCAAACATTTGGTGCTTTAAGAGATTTACTTTGCCTCTGTTTCTGAGGGCAAAATTTCTCACCCACAAAAATAGTATGACCAAAATTTTGTCTTTGAGGACTTCTAGCATAACAGCTTTGGTGGTGATTAGGTATCTTACCTATGAATCCAACTCCTGCTGCTTCAGCATTATGAGTATTTTGCCACCCTCACCCCAAAATGTATCTTAATAATTAAGGTGTCTATCCTCTGTTTTACTCAAAACACATCACCAAAAAAAAAAACCCCAACCTAGTCTCCAAGCATTAATAATTTCCCTATTCAACGCTCTAAATGTGAATTATGCAAAAATATGGTGAGCTACCACCACAGAAGGAAGGAACCCACCTTAATTCTGCACACATAAGATACAGGTTTTTTGCTTATAAACGTGTCTTTGTACTTTTAATGGATCTTTATTACTTTTACATGAAGCACAAGGTTTAAGTCTATGGCAACAAAATATTTACTCAAATTCAGTGCACTCCTACAGTACTTCTAACAATACAGTATTACTGTATCTGTACTATATGTGTTTCTACTGATTATTATTATTACATAAACAGTGTTAAAGAAAATGCACTCTTGAGATCACACCTTTGCTTCCACAAACACGTACAGCAGCGCTGATTCACACTGAGGCTGAACTGAACTACACGTGTAATTCACTCCAGATTGACAGAGCTGATACTAACAGTATTTACCTTGCACCCCAACTGAGAATGGATGGCTTAATCCCACCACTGACATGAAAAGAAAATCAAGAAGGCAAACCTGGACAGTTTACTTTATTGGCCACAAAATCTGGTCAAGATGGAGAGATCTGTCACAGAGAGCCAAAGCTGTAACGTTGTGAAAATCAGTTGTGCCTGTGGTGTTCGCAACTGTTCCCTGTCAATTTTTGGTCAACCCTTGCTAGTTTTAGCAGATGCAACACAGCGCGGGGGAAGGCTTTGCATGGAGGGAAGACAGGACGAGGGGGCAATTTGGCTACTGAAACGTTAATATCTGCATTCTAGAATATTAATACCAGCATGAAAAGGGAGAGACTTTCCCCTCAAATTAAGAGGTTTTGCCTCAGAATTGAATTCTGTGGTTCACCCTATTTTTAATGGTTTTTTCCTGCTACTCTCTGGCATATAGTAGGCTATAAAACTGTTCATATAAAACTGCAAAAATTAACATCATTTACTGTGTTACAGTGGTTGCAATTTTAATAAAAAGGCAGAATTTTCACACTGCTACAAAATACGGTATTAAATAATAAACTACTATCTTCTGCACACTTAGAGAAGAACCAAGATATTGCAGATATCTTATTTAATTAAGGGGAAGTCTTTGCTTCTTATGAATTACTTTGAATAAATACAATTTTCGTTGTTAAGCAGATATTGAATAAATTATGCTAGTTAATGTGCTTTTTAGATGGACTCAATTAATATCAGATATTCACAGTCAACATAATAGAGTAAATCAAGATCAGTATGATGTCCCTCAAAGGATGAATAATTAAGTCTTAGCTGCAATATGTAAAAAAACCACAGGGTTGCTGAAAATTTCTCTCTGGCCACATAGCTGAGGTTCCCATTTATTCTGAAACCATTACAGACCATTACCTCAAAGCTCAGACTACATCAAGCAAAATGCATCCTTTTTCCAGAACAATGTTTTAATGCTGCACATCAATTTCCCCCCACATTTTGTATACGTAGTAACACATTCCTTCAAGGGAGAAGGATGCATTAAACACGTACGTCCATGGAGATGCAAGAGTATTTCAGCTGCACTGTTTTTGGTGCCAGACTACAGCTACCGCTTTGCTGACAGAGGCTGCAATTTGGAGAGAAGATTCAGGATTAAGTCAATTGCAAATACAGCCATTAATCAGTTTATGTTGCCAATTGATAATGTTTATCTCCTCCAGCACTGTAATAGTTATTTTGGTCACGTGTTTGTACACCAAATAAATTTAGTTTTACCGCATCCCACATCCTTAAAATAATTTTATTCCTTTTTGAATTATGCATGCTAGAATCACAAATTAGCACAATTAATTCTCTACAAGGTAAACCCAAGGGTTGAATGATTGCATGCTAGCATGGGTTCAGTGCTTTTAATATTAAGTCTGGTGAAAACGTGAGGAAGGAAAGCCTGCATTCACTTCAGTTTAGTATTTTCTTAAATATTGTAGGTCACAAGCCATAAACTTCAGTAATAGAGATTCCTAATCTGACAGTTCAGTCATAGATTATGGGATTTTACATTTACGATGTGGTGGTCCATATGCAAATTCCTGTACAGATTATTGCTGAATACAACATACAGCCAGCCACCCTTCATCCTCAACAGGGCAGGTGGAGAAAATAAAACGGAAAAGGTCATCGATCCTGATAAGGCCAGAGAGATCACTTACTAAATAGCGACTAGGGAAAATCAGACTTGACTTATGGAAAATTAATTTAATTCTTTGTCAATTAGAGTAGAATGATGAGGAAGAAAGACAAAACTAAACCAACTTCCCCCTCCCCCTTCTTCCCAGGCTTGATTTTACCCCTTTACTATACAACTTTCCTGCCTTCCTTCCCCATCCCTACAGGGAGATGGAAAATGAGCGGCTGCTCCATCCAGAGCAGTTAGTTCCTCTATGTCACTCCTTCCTCCTCACACTTTTCACCTGCTCCGGCATGGGTCCTTCACAAGTTGGTTCAATGTGGGTCCTCCTCACAGGCTGAAGCCCTTCATGATAAATCTGCTCCTGCACGGGCCCTCCACTGGCTACAAGTCCTTCCGGATGTATCCCCCTTTCCAACACGGGGTCCTCCACGGCTGCAGTGCAGTTATCTGCTCTAGCATGGCTCTCCATGGGCTGCAGGGAAATACCTACTCCTCCATCATCTCTCCCACAGGCTACAGGGAAATCTTTGCTCTGGTGCTGTTCACTTCCTCTTCTTCCTTCTTCTCTGACCTGGGTGTTCACAAAGTTGCTTCTCTCAATTTGCTCTGTGGTGGACTGGCCTTTCTTAAGGTCACCACTACTAGCACCTAGACACCTACACTCAACATGGTTATTTACTGACAAATAAATTGTTTCCATGTATCTTAATGGAGTACTCCATTCCTCAGTCTACCACAGCAAGAACTTAACAAACTACCACCATTTACCAGGGAAAACAATAAGCTAAGTTCCCAGCGTAACTGAGGACAGCAACACACTCCCAAAAAGGACAAAGAACTTCATAAGCTTTGTTGTTGTCAGGGTCCACTCTAGGAACACTTAACTCTACACCGTGCTTAAACCAGGTGGTATTCTTAAAGACAATCCACGTACTTGTATAAAGACCTTGAAGAAATATTTTTATTTATTTAACAAAAATGTACACAAAGTATAAAAATACATTAACACGCTCATTGAGGAACTCTAAATTTGATACATAAATTCATTAGGGAAGCAATAAACATACTGTATAAATTAATTACTTCGTGGTTATCCTCATTAAATGCTACTTAATGAGTTAATAAGCTTGAAAAGCATCGACAAATTGCTAAAGTGCATGTACAGAATTTCTTTTTTTCTTTTTAAAAGAGCAGCGCATCTAACTGAATGCTGCAGCTCTGGATACAACCTGGCAACATCTATGCATGACGGTCACTGTATGTAGACTGTATTAACAAGTATCTTTTCCTACAGGATTTGAATCTGCCAGACAAGTACCGAGTGCACGAAGTTCAACAGCCGAAGGTAGACTTGCTAAGGTTTAAGAACCACCTGCTCCTTCAAATTAAGGATGACAAACACGTAGCCACATTGTCACAGTTATGAATTGGGAAGAGGCTGGGCAGTGCCAGGGGAAGCTGTATGCAGTACCGATAAACACTTCAACTTCTGTGATGGTGCACGAGTGCTCCAGCATTGACTGCGCTGTTATTAGCATGCTATGGAAGATTGAAATGGTAGCTCCATTTGTCATGTCACAGGTATAGACTGCTTGGGCTCTCATTTTCTGGAGCACAAAGGCTCAAAGTGGGATTGGTCTATGTTGTGATTTAAACAAAAAAAAAAAACAAAAAAGCCGCACACACCAGTTTTTCTTCCCATGCCACAATGAATAGTTGAGACAAGATGGCAAACTGCATCCCAGAGTACATTAGTCATATTGATATTATAAATACCTTTGTTTTACAGTAAAATGTAGCCTGAACACATCTTTTATTCTGATGCAGCATTGGTGCATTGACTAAGCATGGTTCAGTGAATGTATCAATACACAGCCCTCTCACCTTCCCAGGATGCAGACAATTCCCACTGAAACCATCAGTGTTACCTTCATAAAATATTTAAAGCAATCTTTGGACTATTATATGCTCAAACAATTCCTTAGATAACCTTGGGTTATTAATCCAATTTCTCACCCCTTAAATTGATTTTGTTAACTCCTTAAAACTAACAGCAACAGAATCTAATTCCCCTTTGTAGAAACAATAAACAGATAAAGAAAGTAGTGTTCTGAACAAAGACTCTAAGTCCTTTTAAGGGATTCTTATTCCTTGGATTACATTCCCTTTTCCCTAAGAACGCCTAGGAAATTAGTGTGCTTAACTCTTGATTCTTTCAGAACCGTGAGAAGTGTCTGTCAAATATCAATGCCTATGATTATACCCCGTCCCCACACCCTCCCAACATAAAAAAAGTACTGACATTTAAAAAAAAAAAAAACAAATATCAAAGCTGTTCCCAGCATCATCCAACATGACCAGTCCAACAAATAGGTAAGAATCAACTGTCAGAACAAGAGCTCTTTTGAAACAAAATCCAGGAGAAATCAGCTATCAAAGCAGCATCAGAGAATGCAATGTAAGGTGCTCTGCACTGCTATGAAACTAGTATTAACTCAACACATTAAAAAAAAAAAAAAAAAAAACAGGTACACTTCACAAGAAGGCATGAACTGATACAGAACAGCTACCAGAAATTCCTTCCTGAAAAGTAAATAACCCTGTAGCCTGCTGTTTAAGCAAACCTTGAACTGTTAAAACCTAGTCATTCTGTAAACAGAACCATGTCCATCAATCACACTAAGTCTTTAGACATTTTCAATTGATTTTGGTCACTTAAGACTAATTCACAAAGGATTCAAAAGCCAGAGCACGGTTAAATGCCATCTCCACGATTGGATAAAAATGTGTATTAAACAAATCAAGACATACTCATGTTACGAATGGGTCCTCAAGAGTTTTGTGCTGACACTTAGGCAATATGACAGCTAATGAGAACAGCTCTACTCCGCTCAGCGCTGTTTAGGACACTGCAGCAAATTGACTTGAGATGATTTGTCCCTGCAGGAAGAAGCCACGCTGTTTAAGGGGGTGGTAGAAGGAGGACAGGTCACAATATACTCCACTACAGAAGTCTTAGATCCCAGGCTAATTACTGGGATAACAGTAGAAATTATACTAGAAAGAACAGTTCACACAGAGTAAGTTTAACAATTTATCTCATCTACAGCTATATATTTTTGAAGTATTAACTTTCATTCATGTCTTTGTTTTCAGTAGTCGTAACAGCACGTTGAAAGAACCATACTGAAAAGAATTTTGGATGTGGTTTGGAACAGAAGAACCACAAAGGGTCGCTGCCTGCATTTTCACCAAAGCAGCCAGTGGAGTCACAAAATGACAGATGGGTGGTCCAGGCTGGGATTAGTTTCCTTTCTGTTTTCCTTTTAACATATCTTACTATTTCACTCCTGAACCATTATGTCTGTGAAAGAGGAGAGGTCATCGGTAGCCAGTGGCGGCACCACCTGGGAGCTTGAAACAGCACTTGTAGTTTTCAGCTGTCAGACACTGGCTGAAATTTAACAAGTGCCAATATGAAACAATCCGCAAATCATAGCCTTTTTTTTTTTTTTTTTTTTAAGCCAGAAAGTTGAGAGCAGTCTACCATATTTATACTTATTTATACATATATTATAAAGCATTGCAAGTTGTTCAGTCTCACTGGTCCCCGAGCTTTCACCCACAACTTGCGCTTAAACACCACAGCAAAAGGGGTGTATTACATTTTATCCACTCCTGGCTAGAATTCCCTGATCTCTTTTCTCTCTAAGTTTTTGTGAAAGTCAACATCATAGGTAAAATTAGGCCAAACAATAGTCATTGTTTACTTACTCTTATCCATGAATTGCCAATGTTCTACCAACAGTGAACAAAGCCAAAAACGCTGAAACAAGGAAGTTGTAGAAAGCAACACAACTACACAAATATCTTCTAGCCCACCCAATACAGAGCTTTGGGTCCAACCGCATGTTTCATATCCAAACCTGTGGTTTTTGTGAACTAGAGTTGCCTCTTGCAAGCAGCAGGCTCTGTGCAATAACTGTGTGCACCCAGGCCATGAACAGACCAAAGAAGAAAAAAAAAAGGAAATGGCCTCTTCCCTAACTGCAAGTTCAGAAGATATGCTGCAAGAGCAGCCGCAACATCACTGTCCTCCCTTTATGAGGGGATCAGCTAACATTTAAGCATGGATATAGGAAGACACCAGTGCCCACCCCTAGCCATTCCAAAATGCCAGCCAGCTCATCAGCACAAATAACCCTTTTGGAATGCACACAGCCAGCCTGTCAAGGCCGCGCAGATTCGCCGTCTCACACTGGCCTCTCATATATCCTCATCCCCAGTGCTGAAGAGGGTGTGACATTGAACCAAGAGCTGAAGGTACATGCTCTAAGGGCCTGCGGTGCTTGTCTTTCATCTGCATGCAGGTTTCTTGATTTCTAGACTGGAAAAACGGTGCAAACAGCTACAGCATGCCACTGTGGCCCATCACTCTTCATCATGCACTACAAACCAAAGAGGCCAAATTCACCTGCCGTGCGAGTGACTATATTGCACAAAAGGGTATGGCGAGCACATGCTCAGATGCATGACTTGACAGATCTGCAGACAACCTGAACAGAGTAATTGACTTTGTCCCATAAGAGTAGGCCAACATGAATCCTCCCTCTGCTCCCAGGGCACCGCACCTTATGTTCTGTGGCTCTTGCTCTTAGATGGCTGAGAAATTCCATCCTACTCACGGGCACTGAGCTTACTTTTAATGTATTTTTATGTATCATCCTACATATTTTATTTATATTATGGTCTTAAAAATATTAAGATCTAGCTAGTGTAATGATGGCTTACTATATACAGTAAAAAAACAGAAATGGAATGCCTTCTCAACTAATGAAACTCCTCTAACAAATTTTATTTGCTATCTCATTTTTTCCCTGTGGACACTACCTAATCTCCCCTTGCTCTTCTCTCACCTTACAGACAAAAAGTTGTTTGGGAGCAGGGACTGTCATTTATTACATATCTGTACAGGACCTAGGCCACCAGAACCCGAAGGCGATGAAATGCTACTAAATTTCACCATCCTCATCAAATGACGGGGCTGTTTGTCTGTTCTTTCTAGCAGACACAACTTGCAGTAGCTATAGTTAAAACTAATAATGAGGAGAAAGCTTGAAAGTGTTATTTTCCACTCTCAGAAAAACTATATATAGAACACAGCAAAACCACCTCACTCTGTCTTTTTGCACTGTTAGCAACCAGATTCATTACTGATCAGGTAATCAGGTCTGCTGGAACACAACAACTTCCATTGGGTGGAGAAACGCAGGCGTGACCGCAGCTCACAGCCTGCTTCAGCAGCAGCTGCCGCCGCAGCCAGCACAACACAGCACAGTTGCTGTGGGCTCTCCCTTCGCGTGCCCAGGATTCCTCTCTCTGCAACAACTGCAGTTACCCAAATCCAGCACCTTTTATTAAAGCTTTGGAAGGGAATTGTAACATCGTCCTTGAACATCCTCTGTTCAACTGCAAGTTGAGGGAATGAGACAGGGAGCAGAGGGGAGGGAAGGTTAAGGGAAGCAACAATGCAAATGCTACCAGTCACGTACCAAGGAATAAAATTTCACATTTTTTGTGAGGAAACAAAAACCCCCTCAGCATTCTGGAAGGAAATAGAAGACATACAAAGAAGAATTAACACAGTCATAAATTCAGAAAGTCTGAATGGTATTTACACCAATATATATACATATACAAATAAAAACTGCTGACTGTGAAGCTATAAAGCCTCTGCGGGTGAAAGTCACCATGAACCAGCTTGGCTTCCTCAGTCTGTACACCCTGGGATAGGATTTCCCACCCTGATGAAGGGTTCTGGTCTCAAGACACTTCCTGTCTATTAGAGCATCCTGCCCCTCCTGTGTGCTGTTTGTGCCCACATTACCTTTCACAGGGAGAGGAAACAATATGTCTGAATGCATAGAAAAGATTACTAAACACCAACATTCAACCTGATATAGAATTGGAGTAAAACTACTGATGCTGTCACCACCCACTTACCCCTCTGTGTAAGAAGCCTCAGCCGCCGTCAGGGATAGGGTCTCTTTGCTGGCAGTGCGCATATTAAAACCCAGCTAGATCTGACACCCAGGACTACTTCCGAGTTTTTCTACCACAGGCATGAGGGGGCAGTTAAGGGCAGAAGACCTCCTGGGAGAGCGTTAGAGAAACGTCCCAGGCAGAGGAAGCCAAACTTGGCAGGGTCTCTACTCATACTGTTTGTCCAGAGTAGACCTTGAAGCAAATTAGCCAGCCAACAATGCCTTCAATTCCCCCACCGCCCCTCTTCAGAAGGAGCTACTTCTCTATCTCTGGTAAGGATACTGAATTAATTAGCATATATGCAGTGTGAACAATCAGGAGACTTGAACCTGGGACTAAAGTGAGAGCCAAATTATTTGATGCTCAAACACATTCAGTGAGAAACAGTGAAAAGGGTCAAGGAAGTACTGGGCTACTTGACACCGAAAACAGTATCTGCAGTAGGAAGTGGAAGCGGAGCAGAGTAGAGCTCACAGTGTTTTTGTATCCTTTCCTT
This sequence comes from Hypotaenidia okinawae, assembly GCA_027925045.1. Lineage (NCBI taxonomy): Eukaryota > Metazoa > Chordata > Aves > Gruiformes > Rallidae > Hypotaenidia > Hypotaenidia okinawae. Next base: position 153,402,368 of record BSDF01000001.1, read on the forward strand.
TATACGGCTGTGTTGGCACACTGGGATGTAGACGAGCATGTCCTGCTGGGAAAGGAAGAGATGTGACAAGACTGAGGAATCGCGAGCCCAGGCCAGGACCTTGCACGCTGAAGCGACTGTTTTTGCGTTGAACACACGTATGCTGTGCTCAGTGCCCCCTAAGCATACAGCAGCTCTGCCTAAAAGCGAAATGTTTTCTTTTACAGAGACAAACAAGCAAAAGATTAGTTTAAAAGCCTAGTACAACCGTTGTGCAATAAAAACAAGTGACAAGCTTTTAGGCTTAATTGCTTCATCAGTCCAATAAGGGGATAAGGTATTCTGAGCTGAGAGCTTGTTTGTTTCTTTTCCAGCTACATCTATTAAACTAATAAACAGATCTCTCTCTGCAGACCTTATTTATATTCTATTACTCCAGACTGACTACAAAGCTCCCCATCTCTGAAAACGTTAAAAACCTAGTGTTTAAAGAGAGCAAATTATTAATTCTGCAAAGCATAAACTGCCTTTCAGAACAAAGGGTTAGAGAAATGTATCAATCCCTGGAAAGAACAGGCCTGCTAATCAAAATTAAGAGAACACTTGAGAGACCTCTGAAAAAAACACCAAACCCTTGTATGACCACCTGCTTGATGGGCCAGGATATTCTCTACCTCATCCTCTGTCCCACCGGAACATACTAACTACACAGATTACCCAGAAGCAAGCTACAGCAACAGCTTTATCCTTGTAAGGCCACGCTACATTTTAAAGCTGGCTTAGGGTTGCTCCAAGTTGCACCTTACCATGTATGCTGACACAAGGCTGCCTTCCCTGCTATAAACTGCAAGAGAACACAGCCAGTACACCCTAACTACGCCCTGAGTTGTCCTCCTCACCCTCTGAAGGCCAGAGATGGCTGTGGTATGAAGTGATTCAAGCATGCCTTCTCCACTAGGTAATATCTGAGCAGAATCTCGTCCCACAGATGCACGTGCTAAAGCCAAAGGCAGTTGGGCTGTGGTAACTGGGTATAACAGGATTTGTAAACACTTGGCACATATCTATCTTTGCCATCATGTAAAAATAGAACAAATAGTAGTATTTCCTGACAGACATTTTCTACAGAACATTGCTCTCTGTAAGCACTGGAAGGTAGTGGTTCTGATTTCCTTAAGGGTGCCTTTTCCATAAAAAGTCTTGCTCCGGTGCTAATTACAAAATTAGCAAGAAGCTTATTTGTAATTAGATCAGGGTGTTAAATCACTAATGTTCCTTAAATGAAACTCCTAATTAGGACACACTGCACATCTGTCTATAAGGTAGATCTGACAAACTGTCCCAAGTTTTCCTTCCTAGCTGACAGCCAGGACACTGTCAGTGAAATATTAAGCACCCACAATACTCTTTTCCAGAGGGAGCCCTCATTTGACTTGCACAGAAGTAGGTGAGAACTTCCACGCCCATCCATTTCGACCCCAAAGCAGACAGGCATAGTAGCTCATATGGCCATACATTCAGATACCTCCCCCCAGACAGTCAGTCATCTCTCTCTTTTGATTACACTGGGAGCCTAGGCACTTGCTCAGATTAAGGTTCTGTGATGGGATTTAGCTGCTGATACCGTAAAAATATAAAACTATCAGCACTATCTGGTCTTACCTCCTACTACGTGGCATTTCTCAGACTCGAAGATAAATGTAGTTGGATAGATGCTTTTGTTTTATTACACCTAATAAAACAGCACCTGACACAAAGGCATCTCAATTGAGAATTGATCCACAGTGAACTACTGCAATACAGAGAACAACAGTTACAATTCCTTTATGGCCCACTTATCTGAGACATACTTAACTGCTTCAAAAAAACAAATCACCCCAAACCCCCACACAATTATACTGAAATTCCATATATTCTGCAGCCAGCCTTTGCAAACATTTCTGTCTTATTCTAATCTTAAAATAAAACCATCTGTGACATCAGAAAAGCAGATGCAGACATCTTTAGGTATAAAAAGGAAAAAACGTGTTCTTTTTTAAAAAATATCTCACCAGTTTATTTGAAGTCCACTGAACAATGTTTCATGTGACAAAAGAATTTCTATTTGTATGGAACACTTGGCTCCCAATTTTGACATTAATAATCATAAAAACTAATTATGTCTTCTGAACCACAAGCAGTATCTCTCAGTCACCTGGATCTTACTATCTGAGGAGGTTCTTTTACATGCTTGTGCTACAGCTGCAACATACCCCCAGATGCCACAAAGAATCCTAGCATGCATGCCTCTGGGACAGAGCTAGCTTCCAGTAGTATCTCACCACACACTGAAATCACATTGTCCAGTTACCTTTAGACAAATCTTTGAACAGCAGCCCCTCGTTACTAGTCATATTCATGTGACAAACCCAGCTGTATCATCTTAGCCATCCTCACAGAGGGGGGTGGGGGAAAGAAAGAAAGAAAAGAAAAGTTATAAGTGATTTGCAGAGTAAGTTTAGAATCTCAGAACTGTCTTGGTTGGAAGAGACCTTTCAAATCATCAAGTCCAACCATCACCCTAACCTGCCAAAACCACCACGAACCCATGTCCTGAAGCACTGTATCTACATATCTTTTAAATACTTCCAGGGATGGAGACTCCACCACCTCCCTGGGCAGCCCATTCTAACGCCTAACAACCCTCTCTGTGAAGAAATCTTTCCCAGCATCCAACCTAAACCTCCCGTGCATAACTTGAGGCCATTTCTTCTTGTCCTATCACTTGTCACTAGGAAGGTCAGCCCCCACCTCTCTACAACCTGGTCTCCCCTCAGCCTCCTCTTTTCCAGACTAAACAACCCCCGTTCCCTTCAGCCTCTCCACCTAACATTTATTCTCCAGTCCCCTCACCAGCCTCATTGCCCTTCTCTGGACACGCTCCAGAACCTCAATGTCTTTCCTGCAGTGAGGGGCCCAAAACTGAGTACAAAACTAAACTCCAAATACCTTCCAGCTGCCAAAAGAAATGTTGTGGTTTGGATGAATTTGTATTTTCTCTCCAGGACTTACTCTTTCTCTCACCAGCTCGGATACGGGTGGCTTATGCCTAGAAGCATCAGACAGATTAGCTGGGTGACTGCAGTATCCAAATCTCTGAGTCAACACAGGTGCCAGCCTTGCACCGCTGGGGATGCATGAACTCTTCCATCTTTCTGAGGCAAGATTCAATACCTTATTCTAAACACACATTCATTACAGAGAGGAGCAAGCTGTTTTAGCACGTCTGGCAATAAAAGGCTACTTCTTTATGTATGATCCAAAAATCAGTTATTACCAACCACCTTGAAGCCATTTACCTGAGAGGTCCCATTGTTGGGATTGTTTAATTTACTCTCAGTCTACCTTTCAATATCTCTTTGTTTAATACCACAGCAACTAGTCCAGATTTGCTACATCTGCTAGAAAAACAACATCAGTCATACTCTTCCTAACACAGCAATTTTTTTTATATATTATTTTTCTCCTACAGCAATTTACAATATCATCCATTCTTTTTTACTGGGTACACCCAATCCTCTGTAGTTGAATATTCACTCATACTGGAGAGCACCAAAGATGTTCTGACTAAAGACACGTTGAGCATTCTGTCAGAAACAGCAGGTTTTGCTAAAACAAAAGCCTTTCTCCAAATGGTATTGCAAATCTAGGGTGCAATTTTGGGGAAAAACATGATGACCACAGATCTCAGCCACATGACCCAGCAGCCTAGACCCTGCATCACCACAGTCAAGATTTGAAGCCTGGTCCTATACAGTTCAGGTTCCAGAGATTACTGTTGTGATCCCAAATTCTTTATGGAAGAGAAGAACTTTCCCCTGACAAAAACCAGACATAATGTTTGCATTAATAGTTCCAGGAGTTTGGGAGAAGAGTATTTTAAAATAAAACATTTAGAAAGAGGGGAAAAAACCCCAAACCCACAAATCCAATCCTCCTCTTCTGCATGTGTAATAAGACAGGCCAGCAATAGACACACTTAGAGGCATGAATCACAGCATGGTTTATTAACAATTACCCCACAAAAAGGCTGTGTGAATAGCAATATGTACATACACATACACACATATATACACACACACACAGAGATGTTTATTTATTTGACTGCTGTGACATGTCTCTAAGAAGCTAAATGAATTAACAGCTAGGCTTGACACCACATGAAACACACACCTTAGGGAAAAATAACAAATCTAAGTGCAAAGGTTAGAGTTAGCTACTTGCCAGGGAGGCTCTTTCATCTTGCTGAGCCAAAAAAAATATTTGTTGTCCCTTTTTTTCTTCCCAGAAAGGTGCAACAAACTGCATTTCACAGGAGCTTGGCAGAGTCTTAAACCTGCAGGTCTGCCCCACAAAACAGCAAGTACCTCCAGCAGCTGTTGTTGTTGACAACACGATATTCCCAGACACCATCAACTGAATCCCCCAATTATTGCTAATTCTGTGTGAGATTACGACATTTTCCTACGTTCATTAGCTACAATTATCTTAACAACAGCTAGTAGCATAAAGATGAAGTGGAAAAACCAGAGAGCTTGCAAGTGAGATTTGCTAGGCTACGATCAGAAAGGCAGCAACAAGCCAACATGCAGGCTTGAGATAGTACTGCCTGACTTTACAAAGTGACTTTGGACCATAGTGCTTGCTGGGGGGTTTTGGTGGCAGTGTGGGTTGTTGTTTTTTTAAGGCAGATGGGAAATTTGCTGGTTTGCCACTTTTTACAGAACTGGACCCCAAAAAAATTAAATAAACCAAATAATGTTCATGGCAATCTGGATAAAAGTGTTCAGATTGGAAGAATATTTTCTGTTGTATCTCACAACAAAAAAAGCACTGTGCATGTGTGTGTGTGTACACACATATATTCAAACCACAGATCTAAGCACCTCTGTTTGACAAACACACAGAAATGACTCTGAAATGACTTTGTGGTTAGGACAATCAGGTGAGGCAGAAGAGGCTTGTGTTCAGATCCATAGCTCATCCCACGAATGTGTCCCATTTATTATGGTCACTTACCTCCTGATCACTTTGTCAGAGTTTCAATGTCTAAGCTAAGAAACCATTCCCCTCCAAATGAGGAAAAACGCAGTTGAAACTGCCATTCTGTCATTTTATGACAAAAATATTTTAAGACAGCTTAAACCTAGACACTTATTTTTCTTTGTATGCCACTCTACATAAGCCTGGTATTTTATAGGTACCTTCAAGATCTGAATTTAGCACTAAAATGCTGTTTTACAGGAGTGCGTGCCAAATGCTTTTCATCTCATTATGCTGGTTTGAAATAATGGTATTACTTAAAGTAACACCATGCCAACATATAATGCAAGAGCTATTTCAAAGCAGCGCAATAAAACCACTGTTTCAAGATGGTCACTTGCCTCAACCAGTGCTACAAATTCCAAGACACTCAAGCTCCATGCCATTCCTCTTCTATGATTAAAGAATATATTATACCCGTGGCAGTTTTACTCAGGTAATTTCATATACTTCTAGCTGGAAGTATTTTGAGCCTCCAGTTCGAGGATTTTCAACATTTATCCATTCTACACATTAAATAACACGTTCTGCATGTCAAATTTTAGTGCTAGAACTTGCAAAATTATTCCATCATCAGGAAAGATTCAGTTTACAATGAGAAAGTACTGTAACAGAGACAGAATGCACAAAGCCAGCTTTAGTCTGGAAACTTTCAGTTCTGGACTAACCTATGTAATATTAGACAAATGGCTTCCCCTCCGTTCCTTCCTCTTACAAATTGCTTGCCATACCTGTGTCATCCCTTGAGGCCAAGGACTGGCTTTCTCTTTGTATAATGTGATTTACAGCTGGGATTTCTGAATGCTGCTACAACACAAAATCACTGCGACGGTTCAGAGCTTTGCTCTACCAATCACCCTAATCCCAGCCTTTACTGGTACTTCTAATGGCATCCCTGCTGCTCCTTGACAATAGCCCAGTGAGAGAACTTGTCCCATCACTGTGAACCTACTACACACACACATCTATATACATAACACACTGCTTTTCCTTTTTTTTTTTGACTCTTAAGGTCACTCTCAGACGCCGGCAATGAAGTCTGAACTTCTTCTAAGCCAACAAAAAGGATTTTACACCTGCAAAAACGTTCCTAAAGTAAAACGCCACCTCAAAAGCTACTACTTCAGCAGTCTCCACTTGTTTTTGGTATGAACTACTGACAATAGCGTGGCTATCCGGGGCTCTATTGCAGAGTACGTGGAATACATGGCTCAACTGGAGAATACTCTCACACAAAGATGTGGGAACCGGAGACAAGAAATCACGGTCTGAGACTCTGCCCATTAACATCCCACGGCAGGGGCCCCCAGCCTGTGACTACGCTCAGATCCACCGCACTGCTCCAGGGCTGATGCTCTCACTTAGTAACTTGGCACAACAATCTCAAGTTTAAAAGTTTCCCACAGAAAGTTCGCAAGCTCACTGTGCAAACACCTAAATTACACCGCCCTCCTCTTCCTGCAACACACGGGGTGATTCTGACTGGGTTGCTTCCCAGGGGCAGGGGAAAAAAAAAAATCATCTTCCTCCAAAGCAAGCCTCTGAACCCAGCAGGCTCCCAGGACCAGCAAGCCCTGCCTTTTCATGCCACGACTGCTGGGAGCCAGCCTCACGTGTCATCCACAAGCTCCCAAGTACGTATGGCAAAGCCCGGGCCCAGAGAGCCCTCCAGCCGGGCACACGCTCAGGAGCCACTTGAGGAAAGCTGAAGGAAACAAGCTTGGCACACAGCACTGCTCTGTACCCCTTCTCTGCCCGCGCAGAAGGCACGATTCCCCAAAACGCTGGGATTTAACCGACTGACACTACCAGTAAGAGAAAATGTTTATCAGAAAATTCCCATCCAGTTGCCTGTCAGCACTGATTTACACGGGTGGGATGGCAGGCTTGCATCAGCCTCTCCGCCCAAACTGGGGGCTCGGGAAGCGCAGGAGCATGGCCATAAAGGGGCTAATTTAAGGAAAGGCGCGGATCTGTTAGAGCCTCGGTTAGCCTTCTCACCGCAGCACACAATCGGGGCGGACCGAACCGAGCACCTCAGCGACCCCACTGGGTCTCCCTCCTTCCCTCGCCCCCCACCCGCGACACGGGCAGCTCCTGCCACCCCCCGAGCAGCCCTCACCAGGGCTGGCGCCAGGCTGCGGGGCCGCTGGCCCTGGGCAGGACACGGACACACAGACAAAAAGAAAGCCAGAGAGAAAAGAAAGGAAAAAATACCCCCCACACTCCCACCAAGAGACCCCCAAGCCCCCCGCCCCACTCCAGCCAAGCGTGCCTCCTCATCACCCGCTTCCAATGCGAGGAGACCCGCGGGGCTGCCCCTCCGCTTTGGGTGGGTGGCTGCCGAGCACCCCGCCGCACCCCTCCCCGAGGGCGGCACTCACCTCGGGGGGCACACGGCCTCGGCAGCAGCCTGCGGCCGGGGGGAACCGCCTGTCCGCCGGTGCCAAGCAGCCGGCCGCACGGCGGGGCGAGGCGGCGACGGGGCGAGGCGCCGCGACACACTTCCACTTTCTCTCGGGGGGTCTTTCTTTGCGGCACGGTGCGCCCAGCCGTGCCGTGCCGTGCCGCGCCGAGCCGAGCCGTGCCGCCTCTGCCTGCCTCCCCCAGCACTCCTCCCTGCCTGCCTCTCGCAGACGCCTCCCCGCGATGCGATGCCCAGCTGCCGGCCGCGCCGGAGCGGACGGGGGGCGGCTCCCCCTGCACCGCCCCGCCCCGGTACCTGCCGGGGCGCCCCGAGGGCGGCAGGAGGGTGCCGTCCGGGGGAGAGGCACCCCAGCCCCGTGCCCGCAGCCTCCCCGCCGAGCCCCTCTCGGATCCCTCTGCCCCCCGCCCCTTCTCCAGCAGGCACCCGCCGTACTTGGGGTTCGAAGGGCGGGTGCTGCTTTTTTGTTTTGTTTTGTTTTTCCAACTTCATTGTCCTCCTCTCTCCTTGGGAGGAGCGCCCGAAGGAAGGGGCCAGGGAGGCTCTGTAGGTTGGAGTAGCCTAGATGCAGTACGGCACAACAAAGACCCACTTGATTCCCTGCTGGCACATAATGCCCAACAAAAGGGAAACGCTGGGAATGTCATAATTATCACCCTGTGAGATGAAGGCAAAACCAGCACTTCTTACGAGGTTTGTAGTTACGAAGTAAATGGCAGCTTGGATGCATCTATTTCTGTCCCAGTACTATAAGCAGCTTGCTCACGCCCTGCTGCTTTAGCGTTGTGTTTGCTGGCACTGTAGGCAGGATTCTTGCAAAAAAAAAAAAAAATCAAGGCAGCAAAGCCACAAGTCCTGGTGATGGAGAAGTCTTTTGCCACCTTACCAAGTGCTGGGACTGGCTGTTAAGGTATTTTGCCCACAGGTGAGAACCCTGTTTAAATCCCTATTCATTGATGCTCATCAGTGCATCTGTTTTCTGGGATTAACTGAAGGGTACAAATACCTACATAATTGATCGCCTCTCACTTGATCTTGAATGGTCCCTGCTTAGCCGATTGCATCTGCATTGACTCAAGGGTGGTTGTGAGGGACTGAAGCAGTTGCCCCTCATCTAAAGCTCAACTTTGATCCACATGGAAGTGGCTCACTTTTGAACTTTACTCAGGCTTTCCAGAGAAGACCAAGCTACCACGCATGGATCTGACCACAACTAGCTTCACCTGAAGTTTTAGGGGTCCAGTACCCAATGACTGAATATCTGGTGTCCTTGTAGCCAGATTAAAAATGGGGGTGGTGGGGAGAAAGCAGAACACACTTCTCCTTCTGCACAGAAGGTGAACCGATGTTCAGCAGGAGTGAAGGAGCCATGAGGACTAAAGGAAAAGAAAATCTAGCCACTAGCTTTGTGGTTGGGGTGCTCAGGAAATGTGCTTCCAGAAGAGATTTTATCCTGGTGATGCACACTGTAGGGAACAGAATTGAAACCCTCATTCAGTCTCCTGGAGGTGAAATGCTTGGATGATGTCTTCTGGCTCCTTCGCTTTGAATTCTGGCTGCCTTCTGGCCTAACAGCATTAGAGTATCCTATTTCCTTTGCTCCCCAAGCCTCAGCATACCTTAGTGCTTTGCTAAAGCACTTCTAAGAAAGTGTCTTGAAGCTCCCTGGGTCTGAGGAAGGCCTATAATGGCTGTTTGCTTGTTGGCCAAGCATTCTAAATAATCGGTGGTTGTGCAAAAGGCAGGTAACATCCTCCTTGTGCTCAGTAAGCAGCTTTCATGTGGAAGATCTGTCATTACCTATTGATTTCCACTCAATCCAGGAAGACTGATGTCTCAGGTGGAAAGAAGCTCCTAGAAGCCTTTTGTGGTACCTATTTCTTTCCTTTGACTTTGTACGTAATGTAGACTTTTAATCCCTGTTTAAGAGATTGGGGCTGGGCATCCAAACTGGAAATGAAACAATAGCTGTGCAAAGTACTTCAGTTAAGGCACATGGGAACTCTTTACAGTTCAATTTGTTTTCCAAAACTGTGAAGTATGTTAATAGTATCCTATCTGACACATTAGGCTATTACTTAAAACCAACTATTTCAAGTCAAACAGAAACTGTTGGCATAGTATTGAGGTAAGCCCCATTCTTGCACACACTGACATCCAAAAGTTTGTTTACAATGCTAATTGTGTCACAAGTCATTGAGCTGGCTCTTGTGAGACAAAGCACAGAGGAAAATCCATGCAAAGTAAAAGACTTTCTCATAAGTGAGGAAGCTGAAACAGCTTCAAAAGAATCAGAAACTACATATTGTGAAATGAACAATCTATTCTTTTCTTCTTTTTTTATGATTAGACGAAAAGAAACAGGAGCACTGGTTTGAAAAAAGCACTTGTATTTTCACGCTTACTGGTACTAGGTTACTTAAAGCAGAGAAATGTTCAGATGTCACAGGAGACTCCAGTAATAACTTGGGTAAGTAAATTTCTCTAAGGATGTCCTTTTATAATGCAGCTAAGCTGGCTTTGGAGCTATCTGTTATCCTAAAGGTGGCAGTCCTGCTCCTAATGCTTCCTCTGATTGAGAGAAATTTAAAGAAAATTAAACCTTTTTCTTTTTCTCTTCTACATAGCTAATTTAGATGCTTGAACAAAATGTATGAGAGTCAGTGCTATCTAGGTGAGAAAGAAGCAGAGAGTAACTGTAGTGCCAGTGAGAGGAGATGGAGACTGCCCCAGGATTGCAGCAGGCAGCCACTGATTTGCCTTAGCCAGCTTGTAAAATTCATAGGAAAAGCTCAGAAGAGGGTGTACCTTAAGCCTGCCCTTCCTATTCTGTTTTGCATGACATAAATGAATTAACTGTTAGGAAAAGAGAAAACAAAAGATTCTATTTCTTCATGGTTAGGACACGCCATCAGGCAGAGGGAAGACCTCACTCCCAGTGCTTGCTTGAAGAATCAATACTGGCTGTTGGAGCAAGGCATTAAATCAACATCTCCCTGTTACCCCAGCATCCCCAGCCATTCCTCCTGCACTCGATTCTCTAGCCCCAGACTTCATATATGGCACTTTCAGCATGTATGTGCAGTGCACATCTGCATTACAGTGCAGGAGTGCTGGGCCTGTGCTGGTTCCTGGTCACAGGCCAGGTCTGGTGTTTTCCAGGACACAGCACTGTGCCATCCTCCAGCACGCAGTCCCTCTTAAAATATCGCTCAACAGTTAATAAAATATTGAATTATCCCACTAAAATAGCAATATTTAATTAGGATAGCAGTATTGTTTCTGGTTCTGATGCTGATTCGTCCTCTATTAGAAGACCTAAAACCATACACAACTCAACTTTTGCAAAGCCACAAATTAGAAGGCAACAAAACAATTCTCAGCCATAGATATCCAAAGTTAGTAATGATCACTACAGAAATCATTTGGTATGACATTGGAACAAAAGTTATTAATTTGGGGTAAAACCTTTGTAATGGTGAGCTAAGACCACTCACTGGCGTTCACTGAATCTATTCAAATTCCAGTATGAGCAGAATGTGACTTAAGTATCATTTCCAATCTGTGTGCAGTCTACCAAGAATGCTGTTGCAACGCGTTCATTCATTCTTTTATTGATAGCTATGAATCTAAATTGCTATCGTGTTTGACACTAACCTGCAAACAAATCATTGCTCTGCACTTCTCCCCCAGAGCATGTCTTTATATATCCGTTCAGCAGGTGAAATTCTGAATCGGAAGGAATTTGAAATAACTTGAAGTTGCTGTCAATCAGCTCCTTTCTGTAATCTACTGCTGGTGGAGAGTCTAGTGTGAGTCTACCAAGGAAAACTTAGGCTTTTCAAGTAATAGGATAGAGAGGAGCTGTAGGAGAACAAGGAAATTCTCGTGGCATGACCTGTATCAAACTGCCAAGCATACTGTTAGAACTGCATGAAGATGGACAGCATTCCTCCTTGCACCTTACAGGTTTGTGTTTGATGAGAAAAGGAGCTGAATCTCTGTGGCTGTTCAGGGGCTACCCTCCTTTGTTCAAGTGGATTGACTTCACTTTTACACTTATTTTTAATGAATATTTTCTCCAGATCAATTCAAACTAAAGATCATGCTAACCCTACACCTTCCACAGTTTGTGTATTTCTTACAGACTTGATGTTTTTCTTCAGAAACATACTTTCAGCTAGGTACCTTGTGCATGACATTGTCTCTTCTTGTCCCAGGCCGTGTCGACACATGCTATGTAGATGTGTTGGCTGTTTTTTAACAGAACAGTCGTTTGTGGAAGAAAAACTTCTGTAGTTTGACAGCTAAAAGCTTAGGTAGGAGGTGTGAATCAGTGCCTGAAAGCTGGGAGACACTTTGTTCATGTGAATTGCATGGGGTGAAGTGAGGACGTGAAAGGTTTCCAGACAGCCAGAACTGTAATGATCCCAGAAAGGAAAAGTGAAGAAGTTAGGTAAGAGGAAGCTGGAGTCAAGGAAATGGAGAGGGCATGTTCTTCATCATGCCAAGCATTCCAAGTGTTCTAACTTTGAAGGCATTCCAGCTTTACTGCATAGACACAAATGGACAGGTTATGTCAAAGAAAATACACTGACAGATAAGTAAATAATCTACTATGGATATGGACATGGTAGGTGATGCAAAAATACAAAGTAAGTGAAGGGAAGAAAGTGACCTAGAATATACACATCAAAGGATCGCACCTTATTGCTTGCTGTAGAACACCCACATTAAAGACCATTATTTTTGAAGGAGAGGTCATACAGTATCACAGAAACCTTGGGAAAAGAGAAAAGGGAACACCAGGGAAAGGCAAAGGAATTGTCTTTTCGGAATGGAAAATATCTTTCTACATAAACAATACACATCAGCCTGACTTCCTTCTGGTGAATAAATGTCTTTGCTGAAGTTTTCCACCAAGGTTAATGAAACATTATGAAAGTTAGTCAAGGAGAAAAATTTTGTATCCATTCAAGTGTGTACGAATTTCACAGTATTCTTGTGTCTGTCACTTCAGATTATATTCATTGCTGTTTATTTGTTTTTCAGATAAGACAATAGCCTGATCAGATTGCTTTCTTTTTCCACCTCTGTTAGCTAAATTCATCAATAAGTTCTTGTTTTCCCATTAGAATTTCTATATCCTAACCTGTAGACTCATATATCATTTTATATTCTGCCAGTGAATTAATTGCAGTATGGGGTATATTATTTTAACACTGGCATAAGCAAGGGAAATTAAAAAAAAAGTGTCAAAATCCATGTGTCATATCCAAAGGTTTACTTTGAATCTGTAATGGAAAGCACTGTGCAAAAAAACACAGTACTTTTGCACTATGGATTTTCTGTGTATCCAGATCTGCTCTGCTGAGTGGATCAGATGCTAAGCTTGGGCAAATTGACAAAGCCATTGATTTCTATTCATGGGTTTGCATTAATCAAGGTCCGTAGTATTTTAATATGCCACATATCTTCTTGACTATTAGTTTGGGGAAGTACGAGGCTGGAAGAACAGGAGCAGCTACTAACCTCTGAATAGCACCACCGCTGATCTGAATTTATGACTCCACAAGGGCCTATCACAACAATAAAACTACTAATTGTTGATGTGTTAATTGAGGATTAGGTTACCAAGAGCTTCAGCTGCTTGGTTACAGCTGCATTTTAAATATTGAATTAGATGTCATTGGCTTCTACAGAGAGAAATATGTTATGCTGGCAGGAGTAGTCATTCAGAAAACTTACATTAAAGCATTCTATAGACTTGTGCCCAAAGTACTAATTTCAGACAAATGTTCCACAGATTCTTACCATTTTCATCACTATGTGAGTGATGTACATACTGGGGTGAGGTGCACAGTATTGTATGGTTTTAAGATTGAAAAGCATTAGCTTCATGATGGCTGCAGCAAAGCAAGGCAGAGGGTATCTGCATTTAGCTGTGGTTCAGTTCACGTGGATCCGTTTATTTTAAATTCTTAGGGAATCATTTTTAGAAACTGGTATTTTGAGAGGAACTTTTAATTCATAGGAATCCAAACCAGTTCCTTAATACTGCCAGTTCAAACCCACATTTTGTTAGGAAAGGCTTTCTCAAGAGAAGGGTGTGCAATAATGCAATCAGTGAACAGTAGTAAATAATAACGTCCATGTCCTTATCCTACCAGATCTGCTAAATGGATAGTGTAGCTGGTTAAGACAAGAGGATCTATTCCTCACCACTCCAATGAGGATTAACCCTTAGCCTGCATAAGGCAGAAGCAAATGTCCCATATACTTCTCGTTCTCTGTGATGAGCCAGCTAATATCTTACTTCACTGCTCCCACTCTTTCCAAAGGTTTTATTTAAATCTTGGTGAGAAACAGGAGTGCTTCCAGTGTCTTATAAAGTCTGTAGGGTGGAATTTTTATTTCCTGGGTCTCTCAATAATGCTGAATCTTTAAAAATGGGTTCATGATTATCCTTTTCTTATATCCTTTCACCATTTTAATATAGGTTACAAATGCTTTGATGCAAAAAAAAAATCATGATCCTAATTTACAGAAATTTAGCTCTGACCTCACTTGCCACTGAAGGTTCCACTTTATTACCAATAAGTTTGTTATTTTGTAATGAAACGATCATTCTGTGTTACAAACATGATCTCTAATCAAGCAACTTAGCAAAAGGAATCTATGGTTGTAACTCTGCTCTTCTGCTACATGGCATGTAGCAGCACTCCAGAGGTCACATTCCTGAAATGTTTAGTTTGAGGATTTGGAAAAACATGAGGCAAATGCCAAAAATACATAACCTTTACAATGCTCTTACCTAGGCCTGGCAAACCATACCACTACTGTACCCCAAGTACTCCAGCATAGACTCCCCAAAGCTATTTTCAGTGATTGTAGAACAATGTAGCAGAGTGGACCAGCTGGAGGCATCTGGGGAAAATGGGGAAAAAAATTCTGGTGGTCTTGACAAGAGATGCATGAGGTACAGCTGTGAGGTGTTTCAGAGGAACTTGTCACCTTGTGCATGGTCCCAAGTAAATGTGGAGGAGAACAGAAGGGAGTAGGTGGAAGAAAGGAAAGGGGTGGAGGACTAAAGGAGTTTTATCTCTGAAGATATTTCCAGAAAAGGTAATGCTGATTGACTGTCCTATATACATGTGTAACCTTGGGCCTCATCATCTTGGATGAACAGAAGACCTCATTACTCAGGGCCACAGCGTCAACCCTACCAAATGCTAGTTCTTCTACAAACACCCTACATCCTACAGAGTCACACCTGAGCGTGGTGCCTTCAGTCATCAGGAATTAAGCCTCTACTCCACAGGAAAATCAGCCTGTCTGTCTCTACTAATTATTGATCAGTATCTGTTAAGGAGGCTGCATGAACTTTGCCCATAGCTTAAGCAATAGCTTGATATCTACTGGTGGGTGTTCATGACTTAGCAGTTGTCTGAAACTGGCTTTGCAAGAGTTTCGTGGAGCTACTGGAATGGAATAGATAGAATTAATTGATCCAGAAAAAAAGAATTTGTCTTCTGTATCGAGTGTCCTTTGGATTAGGCTAAAGGCCTGGGAATGGAGGTATTTCTTACAGAAACTTCTTAGGCTAATCTAGCCATGCCATAGCCATAAGAAGGCATTAAGTACATGTGGCCCAAATGGAGCGAGTGATTCTCAGTAGTGCCAGTGATCATTTAGTCAAAAGAATCTCACCTGAAGTGTCCCCTTTGTCTAGGAAAAGAAAACTATTTTCAATAGGACTAGCCCTTATGTCCAAATATGGAAGATAAATTTATCTTGATCTCTAATAAATATTGTTTTCTAACATTAAATTAATGCTTCTTTCAAAAATAAATGGTTAGTTAACCACTTTTACATTCATTAGGAAAGAATGTAACAACGGTGAACTCACTTTTTTCTGGCAGACAAAACTAGTATTTTACCTGTCATCTTGGAGAAGGGAAAGTTTTTACTTCAATTTTTTATATTAAAAATACAAATAGAACACATTCTTATTTGAATTAACATTTCAGTACAGGAAAGTTTAAACACAGAGAGACGACAAATTCCTCGGGTGATTTAACCAACCAGTTAGGCATGATGAAACATGACCTTTCTATTAGTTTTACTAGATCTCCAACTTTGCAGGCAGCAAAATAATCCCTGCTCAGATGTCTTAGTAGTGGAATTAAAACAGAAGGAGCAGGGCTGGGAAGTTCAGACGTTGATTTAGTTACACTTTTAGATGTACTTGTTTTTAAAGCAATATAGATAAAGATGGATAGTATACATCACTGGGATAGTGTTGAAGTTTAAATCAGCAAATTGTATGATTCAGATTAAATGACCTTCATTACAAATTTAGAAGGAGATATTGGCATCAGCAAAGAAAACATTAATGAAACAATACAAAGATTTCTTGTCATTTTAGCTCAACACACTAATGACTACTTTCACTATATACAGGGACCAAACAAACATTGATTTTACCAGTAATGTTCATTACAGATCCAATTCCAGAGCTCAGGTATTCATGATCCCTTCAACTAAGCAAACAACAAATACATCAGCTTCCACCAACATGCAAGAGGTGCAATTTCCTTTCAATAAAAGGTAGAAGCTTTTGGTACTACCTATTGAACCCTGTGCTTACTACAACAACCTTGAAAAAATCACCCAGGAGCTGGGTGATCTATTGCACCTCCCCTTGCACTGGCAGGGTAGGTGTCCACCTGAGATTACACAGTAACACAAATGAACCTTCACATTCATTTCAGTGAGATACTATTTCAAATACATGGTGCCATCATTCTAACTTCACTGAAAAAGTGCAGAGACATTAATTCAGTTATAGACAGTTATGCAACTTGTTGTGGTGCCTTGCTCTGGATGTTGATGAGTTTTGCCTAAGGAAGACCAAATAAGTCTTTTTCCTACCTAAGAAGTTGAGCGCTAAGCTACCAATGAATCATGTGTCTTCTTGGAAATGAAAACGACTGTAGGAAGCTCAGAAGTTATGCTCAAACTGTCAGTCAGATGTTAGTCCAAAAAGTATGGTGACATGTTTTCACTGTCCCCTAAAAGCAGGGCTTATTATATGCAAAATATAATTTTTGTGTGCAGCTTGGAGAATGCTACCTCCTTCCAAGTTACCTTCTGAAGCAAACTTCATGCGTTACTGTGCTCTTGAGGATTTTGTTTTGAAATCACTTCAATATAGCTTTTTTAATTCTGCGGCCAGAGAATCTTGGCATCCTTGACCTTAGCTGAAGAATCTGAGCTGGTGAGATATAGGATGGAGCCTCAGAGCAGAAATGTATGGAATAAAATCAGAGAACAGAACAGGTGAGAAAGTAATGTGACAACAGGTGAGAAATTAATATTTTAAATGGCAAACTGTGCCTTCCAGAAATCCCACGTCTCTTTCAGGAAGACTTACTTTGATCACAAAAATGAGTTAGACCTGATGGCTGGTGTTGAGGGACTGACAGGTTTCTTTAGAAAAGATCAGACTGTGAAACAAAGGGTATAGAAAATAGAAGTTACTTAGCTACTTTAAAAAAAAACAAGAGTCAGAAGTAGTCTGTGTTACTCTTTGCACTCAGTATAATGCTCTACTCTTTTTAATGCTATCTTGCACAAATGGCAATAGGACTGAAACTAGTTATGATAAAAGAGAAATATGTTTGCAGTGTGTGGAAAATGGCAAGCTCAGGTCACCTCTGCTTGTAAATAAGCTAGAAAAGAAGACCATGTGTTTAGGTAGGAATTTTAAAAGGCTCTGTCAGAAATATGGGAGAAGTATGTCTTGGAATGAGGTCCACAGTCTTAATCCCTTTATCATTGCAATCTATTGGGACCAGTCGCAGAGCATCACAGTTTCCCAGTTTAGGTGTAACTCCAAGCACAAAGAGAAAGCAAGACTCAGCTTTTAGAATTAAACCATCTAGCTCTTAAGTTTATATAAAGGTAATTGGAACACCCTGGTCTGTAGGCTGCATCCAATAGTGACACCTTATCTGCATAATTTAGAGCATGGACTAAAATATCTGCTTCTTTTAAGTCTGACTAAGAGTTAATACTGGCAAATTTCATCATAAAGGTGAAGAACGAGCAAATGTTAGACAGACCTAAAGAGAAAAGTATGGCAAAATTTATACTTTCTCCAGTATGGCTATGCTGGAGGGAATTTCAACAAACCCAGTGGAACCAATGTGCAGCAAGTTCATTTCCATGCCACCCTTGTCTCCCCAGTTCATTCCCATGCCACCCTTGTCTCCCCTGCTTGTAGTCATACAGCTGCACTAAGCATGGCAAGGGCTGCTTGCTTTTTCTTCTCTGCCCCTCCAGGCTGTGACACAGATACTCTCCCTCTCCTGTTTAGGTACAGAAAGGGAAAGGAAGAAGTTTCAGGGTCAAGTCCTGCTGTTTCCCTGATGGTTCCATGACCTGAAACTGATTAAGGGTCCTTTGCCACCACACACAACCCTCCCAGTGCTGTATATAAGGCATAAATTTCGTAGACAAAGAAATTATAGACAGTATCAAGGTTTCTAGGTTAAGTGTAACTCCAGGTAAGATTTGCCACCTTCTACAGTTGTATCTGGTTCTCCCCCCAGTTAAAAGCAAATGCCCAATTTTGTGTTACCATTTAAGTAACAGAATATCTTACAATGAAAATCCTCTTCAAACTTTAGATTTATGTAATAGAGGCTGTAAAGGCAGTTCATATTTTACAACACTAATCATAAAGACTGAAGTAACTTCAGGTGAATAGCTAAATAGAAAAAATTACTACATTATTTTTCCTTAAATAAGTTTACCTATAATGATGAGATATCAGGGGTGGGAATGGGGAGGTGGAGGCGGGGAGGAAGTAACAGGGAACTCATGTCTTTACTCCAGAATTATGTTAGGTAAATACGACATTCTAACCTTTTCCTTAGCCACACTAAAGAAACTGAATACGTGTATGCAGCATGTAGATGCACCTACCTATCTCCAGGGACCCAGTGAGGTGGAAGGGTTAAATCATGTTTAACAAGAATGTATACTTAGTGTTCTTTATCTCCCTGGAACTTGTTAGCACTTTGAGGACCAATTCACTAAGAATGAATAATACCATGAATGACATCAGCTTCCGCCAACATGCAAAAGGTTACTATGGTAATGGAGAAAGTTTTTCACAGTACAAAACAAGTACCATACTTGATATATTAGCCAGCCAAAGAAAGCAGTCACATACAAACTACAGCATCTTTCTAATGAATAGTCGTTTATGCAGCATGCATGTTAGCAATTCTGCCGAGTTCCTCTGAACATCAAACCGTTGGCAGTTATATTGAAAAACTTGGCAGATTTACAAAAGTGTTAACATTTTGTTTTCAGCAGCTTGGGGTTTTTTTTTTGGTTTTTGGTTTGTTTTGTTTTTTGTTTTTCTCTTGGACCCCATATCTTCAGCATATTCACAGAGTCTTTGGCCAATGCCAACCAGGAAGGTCTCTGATGTGAGCTTAAATGTACTGTATATGCACACTGAGAAGGCAGGATGTCCAAGCTATGCATGTGACTCAAAATAGATTTCTTTTTTTTATTTGTGACAGAACAGATGGCTTCTTTGTTAGGTGGCACTTTCTTTTTTGTTTGCTCACCACCTTTTCCATAAGAGTTTAATCCACAAAACAATGCAGCGTATTTACTACAATGCCAAATCCAGAAAACCTTTAAAACATCCAATCGTATCAGGGCACACACATGCATATGTGTGTGTGTGTGTGTGTGTGTAGTGTATAGTTATTTCTTTACTGGATCACAGCCAGCACCAAATGAAATTGCATTACTACCCTCTTGTGACAAAAACAAATAAATAAATAAAAAGTCATTCAGACGAGAGGCAAGATGTTATTTCCTTGCTCCTTCCACTTCTCAAAAGAAAACAAACATGACTTCTTATTTGGGATGTAGTCCTATCATCTTTGCTGCATGGGATGCTGAGACTTGGGGTAAAGAGGAGATTTGAGATCAGTAGCAGACCAGTGACCCTAGGAGTCAGCTGGCCGGTAACCCTGGGGTTTGCTACTGATGCAGTTTATTGTAAACCACGTACCAAAGGACTTGGATAACAGCTGAAAAGACCTTCCTCACAGCACTTCTATGCCTCTTCATTGCATTTTCCTTACCAAGGATGAAGGAATGAATAAAATGCAAAGGGATATATTTGAAGTGAATGTTTAATGCAATAAAACGTTCCCGCATTCCAGAAAAAAAAGCAGTAACTGTTCTTGGATTCTGTCTTCTGACACTTATATAGTACATTTTGGCTGTAGATGCTCCCAAATCTATATATTTAAAATGCTGCCAAAATGAAACTTCACTTCCCAAGTTTTTCTCTGTGTGATCATCCCATGATTCAGCCTGCCATTGTTTTCACAGGCATGAAAGATTGCTCCATTTCTACATCTACATTTCTCATCAACATTTCAAGTAAGATTTTAAAATGGATTTCAAATATAAACCATTTTTTGTATAAATTGTCTTTTTAATGTCAAAATGTCAGGATATTTCCTATTCTAAAACTTAAATCCTGTCATCTCTGTATTTTCTGCTACAGAATTTTCTAAGAGACATTTTGTACTGGATATCCGAACTACATATTTTGAGACAGTTTTTTTTGGATGTGTTTTCACAATTTAGTTTCTTCTCTGGTGCCTCATCTGTTACAATGTTAGTTTATATCTTGATTGAGATTTTTTGTTTGATTGTTTCAAATGCTGGCAAAAGGGCAAACGAGGTGGAGAAAACAGGAAAAGCTTTCTGTGGTTGAAATTCTGTTTCTATGTTCCATTTATTTTATCTATCTATGTATCTATCTATTTATTGTATAGCTTTGCTTTATCCTTTCTAAGATGCTTCACACTTCATTGCCATTCTGTAAGTGCAAAGCTGAGGCAATTCCAAGAACAAGTCCTCAGTCTTTGGAAATGGATGAGCCAGCAGCACACGCTATGCGTGTTGGCCTGAGACCTGCAGTCTGACTGGTCTCAGTGGGCTAGTATGACACCAGTGGCTGTACGCAGCCCATTTTCCAGAGCAGGAGTGGTCTCTGCTTATTGGTAGCATGCTTGTGAGCTAAGGCTAGGTATTTTTAGGCACAGCAACAGAAATCACAGATGATTATTTGGGACGTCCTTTTCCATACACCTCATACAATTTACCTGTATTTTGACAGTTTGGGGTTTTTTTTTTTGTCAGACCTTTTGTGTCTCAGGCATGAGTAAAAACAGGTTTCTACTTTGTAGCAAGTTGCTTAGTGCTGCAGTGCTAACACCATCTCAAAAGCAGCAGTAGTTTCCACTGAAGGAAAAAACCCAACAAACCCACAACAGTGTTCTTTGAAGTACTGCCACCAGATAACATTCCTGAGACAACCTGATTTGCCCTTTTATGAAACAGAGCTTGTTAAGTCTGGACTCTTAAAGGTGTTTAGATCTCCATCTTTTTTTAAGCATGCACTGGCCTTAGTATTGATGCTGAGCTGCTATGCCACAGTTTGTCAGCAATCTGGGGAGACTTAGACCCCTTTCAAACTGCTCACCACCCACAGAAACCATTGAGGGTATCTCCTCCCCTTGGAGATACAGGGCAGACAGCCCTGGGGGGTAGGCACTGACTGCTTGTTCTGTGTTGTACCTGTTCTCCTGGTTGGTTAGGAAGCTGGACTGGGTGAACTGACCACAGCCTCGGATTGACAAATTCTCCACACAGGTTTCAGTTTCCATGGGATGTTGGTTGAGCTGCAAGCTGCGTTTTATAGACACGACAGAATCAAGACATGAAATTTTATGCTCTGCTTCGCAAGTTTCAGTAGTTCCAGCACAAAGATTTAGATAATGATGAATAGAATAACCTGGTACTGAAAACAGTTATTCACCAACAGGTGCCACACAGTATTATAAAAAGACATGTTATTCTATCATTTTCCTATTCTTCAAAGAATGTTGACCATATTTTTAGTTTCACTTGGCAGCAATTTGATTTATTTGCTGTATTTATACAGACAGAAACAAAACTGAGCAAAATAATAACTGGAACTTAAGTAGTATTCCAATAAAGAATATAAAGAAGAATTCCTCACACTCCATCATTCTTTCCTGCCATGTTGGTTATTTATCATCTGCACTATTTGCAATAGCTAGTTTTCTTGTTTAAAACCTAAAATGCAATTTTTCCTACTTTGTTTAAAATCAAAGGTAGAATTCAATTTCTGTTCCAGACTTATCTAAGTTGGATCTACTGAAAAAAATAAGGTGTTTCAAATTTTCCACATCCTGTTTCTGAGATCTGTTACAGTTTTTGTTTGGGTTTTTTTTTTTTTAAATGTTACAAAGATAGATTAATTTTTCAAAAAGGATTGAAATACTGTCTGATATATAGACAGTTGTAATTGTACTACCAAGAGCTACCATAACATTTTATAGCATTTAACAAGACAAGTTCAAAACAGCATGACTCCACCTCTGCTCTCACAGAATTCATATGAATGAGCAGAGGAAGTAATAGTATCAAATACCACATCATTTTTCTTGTTCTCTCATCAGCTTTGCCAACATGAATTATTTATGTTGGCTGAGCAAGTAGAATCAGCCTCATTCACAACCACACGCAGGTGACAAAATGCAATTGTGATAATGACAATAATCTCTTATTGCCCTTATTGTTATTTTTCTGCTCCTTCCAGTTACGAACCTACATTTCTGAGTCTGCTCCTGTTTCATTTCCATAGCATAAGACACCTCAAAAGGTGGCTTAATAGATTTTTTTAGGTGTTGGTAATCCTGGGGCAGTTTTGAATTCAGACAGTTGAGGCCACCACAATTTTCTTACACGCTGGCTTTCTCTCACACCTACCAAGAGTCTTTTGATGACTGTAGAACTTCAAGTTACATTGTTTTTACACTGCTCTGAGCTAATTAGGGAAGTGATTACCCTAGGCTTGGACTTCAGAGACCTCACAATGACAACACATTCGCATACTATTTCACTCCCACCTGTTATATCTCTGTATCTCACTCCTTCTGCTCTGTTTCCATCCCAACCCAAGAAATGCAACTGCACATGTGAGCCATCCACACAAATGCATGCAGTGGGTTCTGAATCCTCTTTTCTAAGCACTTCACAAATGAGGTGACTTGACATTAGATGAACTGACATTCGATGAACAAGATGTCAGGTAAGTGAATAGCTGGGGAGAGAGACAACTTCAGGCACTGACTGTGAAATCTCACAGTATTTCATACAGAGTTTGTGCCTCCAGCAGAAGACAAATCGTTGTGTATTAGAGCATCAGAGAGGAAAGCAAAGATGAATGTGGGAATCAGTTTCTGAATGCGTCTTGAGACCAGTGCTTATCTTATAAGTAATGTGCAGCAGGCTAGACAGATATGGTCTGCAACTCCTAGGCATGGAGCAGAGTTTTGAATGGATTCCAGTGGGGGAAGGGCTTAATCCTGAAAGTCTGTCACTCGGGCATTCAACAGAGTGGAGCTTAAAGAGAAAGCAAAAGGCAGGTAAGAGAGGACAAAAGATAAATAAGAGGTGCAGAACTGGTGGTGAGATGAGACAAGAGCTGGAGAAGAACGATGGCTGGGAAAGAGAAGGGGACCTGTCCTTCTCAAGAACTATCAGGAGGCAAACTCTGGTCTTTCTATTCTGAATTTGAGACTTAGACATTATTTTTAAGGTTGTTATCCACTGGAAGTGGCCTTGCAGTGTCAAAATTTTCAGGAGAGTTGTATCTTGTTTGTCTTTTTCCACTCTACCTGATTTTTGAGATATCCTTGGCCAGCTTTCTCTTTTATTTGTAGAGTGCCCTTGGGTTGCCATACAGCACCTACAGAACAGAAGTGGTGAAGTTTTTAACTCATGCTTTTTACTAGGGCTGTAGCAAAATAGCAATGAGGAATAAAAAGCAGGTCTAATAAGCAAATAGCAGGGAACTTGCAAGCCATATTTCACATGGCTGAGTGAGTGCCAGACTTTGAAACTCTGGCAAAGAGCTAGCTGCCACATTGTACTGCATCTTTGCCCTCGTTTGAGTTTTAAATAAGAATTATCTGCCAACTTCCAGGTTATAATGAAACAAGTAGGAAAGCATTCTCATGCTTTAGCATTTGAGATTTAACCTCAAGCAATAACAGAGAACGTTGTCTATGATTCCTTCTCCCTCAGTGTGCAAGAGAGAGAGAAAGATAAGAAGAATTGACAAAGCTAACAAATATGTCCATAAGGGACATAATTCTGGGTATGTCCCTGCTCATTTGGATCTCCTGATAAATCGCTCCAGCTAGCTGGTCTGATGTCCTGGATGAGAACCTTTTGCAAAACTGGTGCTTCCATTTAGTAGATAAAACAAAATATGGGAGAAAAAATGACATGACCTTTTCCCCCATATTTTTTTAATACCCATAAAGATTAATTAATTTTCTCCTTTTGAATTTTCCCATTCAAATGAAAAAAATAATTCTGTGGTTTAAGGCTTTGTCCAAGTATGGGAGACCCAGCGTCAATACTTCCTTTGGCAGAGGGAACTTGAATTTGTATTTGCAATTGAGGATCCAAGCCATTAAACTCATTTGCATTCTTTCTAGGTTGAAAGTGCTCTTTCTTTTTTTCCCAGAGTACTTGGTGCTTCAGACTCACAAAATCTCCTTGTTTTCTTGACCACTTCCACAACTGAAGATTGCCTCAGGAATGACATTTCATGTTAGAAATGGAAGTGATAATGTGGCCTTCCCTTTCCCAAGATGATTGAGCTTGACAGCCTGGCTCACAAGATTACACGATCTAACCCCAGAAGTTAATCAACCACGTAACTAAGTGCTGCAAAGTCCATGCCAGTTAGGATTGCATACATTTATGTCAAGTGGGTATCTCTGTTTTCCCACCTAGATTAGTTTCTTATTCATTTGTACCTAGTTCAGAAGAACTGGGGTAAAAGGGTGAATTTTAAAAGCAGTATTAAGCATTTCTTAGGGGAAAGTCTGCCATGCACTACAGTTGAAGAAAAGGAAAGGAGGAAGCCAAACTGAACATCCCCCAAAGAGGGAGCTAAAGTGACCAGGACAAAACATTTCTGAGGGTGATTTTTAGCAGCTGGTTCTACTTTGGGAATAGCCTGAGGACCTGCTTGCAAGAACCTTAAATAGTGGAATGTTTTTACTCTGAAAATACATTTCTTAGGTTTGTCACAGGGTTGCTCCAGACCTACACAAGCCTATACAGAGAGGTGTCCATGTCTAGCTATAAGACTATAACGTCACTAGGTACTCCGCATTAAGTTTCACATGCTTCCCGAGGCATACGCATTCACACAGGGAAGAGGACAAGGACTGCGATCACTTCACAAAGGTCTGCTTGAGGATAACTAGCAACTTGTCTCTGTTGCTAAGGATGTTATAAAACATTGTGCTCACTACTGCTTGCAGTTGTACAAAGGAGACAAAAAATCCAACCAAACTAGAAAAAAACAACATTGCATGCTTGGATTGTACAGGCTGGCTTTGCAAGCAGGGTGGAAGACTAAATCTCAAAATTTGGGTTGCATTTCAAGCTCTGCTACAGGTTTTGTGAGATCAAGTAATTTTGCCACTCTGTCTCATATCTCCACGAGACAAATAGAAGTTAGAAAATGGAATATTCATTGCTGAGCTTATTTTTTATAACACTGTCGAGCACCGCTACTATGTATATAACAACTACTATGTGCACCTAAAAATGGATATATTTGTCCTACCTGAACATTGGTGTCTGATTAGACCCTCTGGGGGTACTGCATTCCAAACAATTAATCAGATCCATAATATTCAAATTGCTCAGGAAAGCTACAGACATTGAAAATGGGAGGTTTTTGGCCTGCAAGCAAGCAGAGGTCAACATGAACTCAGGAGACCTGACAGCAGGCCACCCATTAACAAGGATTTCACCATTAATTATTTCCTCTCAATACAAGACTGATGGGAGAAATCAAGAGCAGCTAACAGGGTTTAATGAGTTTATTGCATAAATGTAGAGAAACTATTTCAGTTCATGCTGTATTTGCGTGTATTTTGGATCATTAAAAATTAAGTAGAAAGCATCAGATTTGGAAAAGATAAGGGTATATCGAAAGATCATTTAAACATGTGTAGATTTGATAGAATAGCTACAGAGATTTAAGACACTGACGTTCCATATTAACATGTCTTCCTTGTATTAACAGTGCTAAAATGAATAGCTGTGCTATTTGCAGTGGCTTTAACGAAAAAGAATGATCATGTTAGCTCAGTCCCTGTGAATAATGTATGAGGCTGAATTCAACTTATTCACCTCATTGTGCATTCAGTCTAAACCCCCCACAAAATAAAGGGCTATATTTAGAATTAAGTAACAATTTCTTGTTTTAACTTCCATATCATTACTCCCTTGCAGTTAGATATTGGCTGGAAAATTGCATATAGAGTAATTTTCCATTTATTAGAATTTTCAGATGCGATCTCAGTGTCAGATGGAGGCCAGTCAGGGAGTTTTCTATTTTTTCCCATTTAAATCTTTTAGGCCCTCAATGCATTTTTAATCGGCCATAGAAGAATCAATTAAATCATGTTATTTGGACGCATTACAGGGTTATGCTCTTGTGGGTATCTAGCTAGTGTTAATTAACCAAGGAAGAAAGTATTTTGCGCTTTAAAATGGTGTAAAATGCTATGTTCACAAATTAAGGATCTCACACGGTTTAGAATTGCAGAGACTTATTAATAATAGCAACGCATTAGTGAGTTATGGCTTCCCACTGAAGAATGTTATGTGGAAAAGAAGACTTCATTATCACCTCTATTTAAATCAACCCATTTTCACCATTTTATCCTCTCAAAGAAAACCATACTTTGTAATCACTTTGAAATCCTTAACTACCTCGGACAGTAATGACCTTGAAGAAATCAAATCACCCACTCTCCCATATCAGGTAGAAAGGTTCCTGAGGAAAATACCACAAGGCCCTGAGTTATCTTTCTAGCCCTGCTTATACTTGGAAAATCAATCTGACCCTGTCCTGGCTGGGTCAACAAAGAAATCGTATCCAAAAGATGCAGCGAAGATGAACGGTGGTGGAACAGAAAACAGTCAGGTCATTTTATTCTGCTGCTGTTAGTAATGTTCCCAATGAACAGCAACAGAGTCCTGTCATTGGGTAACACTGAAGAAATAAGGTTTACCAGAATGGTCAACGGTCTCCTTTGGCTGAAATAGAATTCAACAGCAGTAAAAGAGCAGAAAGGCATTTTCTTAGCAACCAGGAAGGTGCAGGGGGCAGGGGGAAGAACAGTAAGCAGGGCAAATGATGCTGAGAGATGATGAGAACGGACTCAATGAAGGAGAATCAATGGTGATGGTAACAGGCATCTGTCCATCTGAATTTGCTGTATGACATTCCCCCCACTCCCTATTATGACTTTCCCATTGCTGGGGAACAACTTACTCAATTAAGCATCCTGAAGAGGAACAGGGGGTTTGCACATCTTGCATCAATCTCCTGATGAACATCTTCCAGGCATGGTGCTTTAGATTTCCTGTGTGAAATTCCCTGCATAGCCATAAAAATTAAGATATTATTCTTCTCTCACAGTGGCCATGACAAACAGCTTTCTGGTGTTGTAGCATTGGTCACAGGTATATTGCAGGGCAACGTGAGACTGGACAACCAAATGGAGAGGGAAGTAAACCCCAGGAGACAACTCAGGAAAAAGGTACAGAGATCCTTTAAAAGGAGGAGGACACTTGGTAGACAGTTTAATATTTTTTAAGATATAATGGTTAACAATATTGCAATTAAATGCTGCACATGATGCATGGCAGCACTCCCTCGACATTGCACCAAGCGACACAGTCATTTTCAGTTTGCTGACACTCTTGTAGCATTTTATGTAATTCCTTACTTTACTTGTTGCTTTAGGAGGGCTGTATTATATGAAAAATCAGTGCCTTCAAGGAAAGGTTTAAGGCAGTGAATAGTTGTTAGCAGTAGAATTTAGTTCAGAAGTTATTCAATTTTTTTTTTCCTTGAAATTTACGTTTGGATTCAATCTTCAATCGTCTGTGTTTTTCCTGTGCCCAGGAAAGATCCATTTGGACTGAGCACTACCATGAAAGAGAGGACAAGAGCAAATGGTCTCAGGTTGCAGCAGTTGAGGTTTAAATTTGATATTAGGAAGAATTTCTTCATTGAAAGAGTTATCAAACACTGAAACAGGCTGTCCAGGGAAGTGGTTGAGTCACCATCCCTGCAGGTATTTAAAAGACATGTAGATGTGGTGCTTAGGGACATGGTTTATTGGTGGACTTGACAGTGTTGGTTAACGGTTGGACTTGATGATCTTAAAGGTCTTTTCCAACCAAAAGGATCCTATGATTCTATGATTTCCTTCATGCTAATGTGATGACTTTCTTCTTGTCCTGTCATTATAGAAGAACACCAGTAGTTTCCTGAAACAGCTTAACACTCATTAAGGGATCCTATCGTTCATCAAGCACAAACACAAGCACAAATAGTTTGCTCAGCCAAGTTCTGTCCCCTCTATTTCTAAGGAGGCAGAGCACACATTGTCATGTCTCAATAAGGAGCTGGATAAATATTGTAAAATATTGTTTCAGTAGAGCAGATGTTCAGACCATATTGACACCTACTAACAAACTCAGACCCCCTGGGGCAAG
Source organism: Hypotaenidia okinawae (assembly GCA_027925045.1). Lineage (NCBI taxonomy): Eukaryota > Metazoa > Chordata > Aves > Gruiformes > Rallidae > Hypotaenidia > Hypotaenidia okinawae. The sequence continues at coordinate 153,430,596 of BSDF01000001.1, forward strand.
AAACTTCATTTACAATGGTATTGAATTATCTCCGAATGTGCAAGCAACATGCTACCTAAGGCAAAAAAATAAGATTTCTTTACATTTATTAAAAAATCCCTAAAAGAAATGCAAGTACAGACCCACAATTCCCATGTGCTTGAAGATAATTCTCCGAAAACCAGAAACCGTCTGTTAGTCATTAACATTGTTTTTATTTTGTGAATAAGAAGCTGATTAAGCACAGAAAAATATACATATTGCAAGTGTGGGGTTTTTTTTAAAAGCTATTGTTCTTCTAGATATGTGGACCAAGTCTGATCTCAGCATTTTTTTTTGATTAGCATATAGACTGTCACCTGAAAAGAAACTCCAACAGAGGACAAAATAAGGCCTATGTAAACGGAATAATATGTGCATTTTATTATATATTGGGCATAGCTTTAAGATATCTCTCCAGGCTTTTCTAAATTATGATTTCCTAAGAATAGCTACAGTACTGTTACGCTATGATCTGCATTTGAGCCTTCTATCTTTCATAAAAAGTAATCCTGGAATCACTCTCAAACATTTTTAGCATGAATCTGTTGGGACAGAGAGGCTGAAAGATCAATGTCCAAAATTTTATATCAACTGCAAGAGCACAGAGCATATGCTGCTGCTGAATCAGATTTGAGTGGCTTTATTTTCCAAATACATGGGTAGATTACAGATTGTAAACATAAAATCAGGGAAGTATTTTATGTCGAGGGGAAGTGATAAGGAGTTTGGGCATTCTGGCATCATGGATACAGTACAGTTCTTAGGGAGACCTAATTATTAGGAAATAAAAGCAGACAATGTATATGACATCATGACACTAAAACCAAGAAAGTGACAGAAAGTGTAAGGTAAGCCTCAGTCTAAAGAGCCAAAATGACACAGATCCAACATAAAATCCCCCACGCATTGTGAAGTTAATAAAACCAAGAGAAAAATAAAGGACATAAAGTGTAGAGGTATCAGTGACCTATTAAAAGATTAGGGCCAGCTCATGTACTGAACATTAATTTATTTTGCTGGGAAGTCTGTTCTTCCTTCCTATATTCTACACACTAATCTGTTCATCCTGATGGAGAGCAACCCACAGCTATCACAACAGCTAAGATCATCTGAATTTATTTTTTGCATAGCAGAAAAAAAAATATGCAAATTCATGTCTTTCCAGTGAGTAAGTGCACTATCTATACCTCCTTAATCTTAAAATGAAATTCCTACAAGAGTTCAAACACAAGGCAGAAACCCTTTTTGTAGGAAACCTCACCAGACCCTGTATTAATATGCGTTTGGGCATATTAGATTTGACATTAAGAGCATTTATACCATTCACACAATCTCGCTAGCATCGAGCCTTTGGCTGTCAAAGAAAAAGATCCTGCACAAGGCAGATAAGCTCCACCAAGGCCCTTATTTGTAAACATAGTACAGCTGCCAAGTGCCTCAGAATACTCTTAAGTTACCTGATCACGTAGTTGGGAGCAGACTGTAGAACAGACTTTGTCAGCTTGCAAACAGAACTCATGTCTCCCGATCTGCAACAGATCTTCCAAGTATTAAAAATGGATAAAGATAAGGTGCTATTCAAATCCCGCAGATGTCACATAACACATTTACTGTTTTACAACTTATAAAGCCAAATTATTGCTCTGGGCAGGAGCTTCCTCCCTCTCTCCCTCCCTCCCTCCCTCTCTCTCTCTCCTGCCCTCTTCTATATTTCATTTTAGACTATACATTATTAATCAGGTAAAATTGCTTCCCCTTCCACCCTTTGTATTTTTTAAAAGAAATTAAATAAATCTGAACTTTGTCAACTGGAATACTGGAGAAACTCATTGTTTCCATCCACTGGGTTTTTTTTTCTGCCAAACTAAAAAAAAAAACAACACAGAATACAAGGCAGAAAGAAATGTTTTTTAAAATTTTTCAACACTTTTGCCCTGTAAAAAAGGATAAGATGGAAGAGGAGTAACAGCTAGGCATTTTCTGGAAGTCAGAGAAGCAACATATTTAGGTAACATGAATTAATGCATCTTTCTCTTTATAGCTGTGTATAGTACAAAGTGGCACCAGAGCTCTTGAATAAGACCTACCATAAATAAAAAGAGTGAGAGCTACCAATAACTTCAGAAAGAAAGAGTTTCACTATAACTTTACTACCAATAGCCCTGCCCCTGGCTGGTCAGAAAGAAAGAGTTTCACTATAACTTTACTACCAATAGCCCTGCCCCTGGCTGGTCAGATAGCTGTTATCGCTTTCCCTATAGTCCAGCTCCTGTCCTTAATCAGAAAAGAAGTACAAGTTCCATTCAGGTAAATGCATTCACTGAAGGAATCTCATTTTCAGTGACTTTTTTTTTCCTTTCAAGTGTGACAGCAAATTTCACATCTTTGGCGAGTGTGACCACGTTTTCACACTAAGTCTTTGCAAACTGCCCTCAGCAGGCATCAGCCTCAGGCGTTCTGCTCCCACACTCGCAGGCGCTGCCGGCGCTGCCTCTCTGTGCACAGTTTTCTTTCTGCCACAGTGCAGAATGTCATCTTGAAAGCTGTGTGAAGTGTTTGTGAGAGGGACAAGCCCAGCAAAGAGCCACTAATTACATGATCCGATGCCAAAATCTGTCAATATGGTTTTAAGCTCTGATTGAAAATGGCTAAATTACTACATAAGTGCAAGGATTGTTTATAGCATAGTTTTGTATGTCTTCAAAGTACAGTAAACGATGTAAATATTGTGTACCAAGAAAGAACTGTCATCTAGATCTGTGGTGGGCTCTTCGTAGCCAACACGCACACAGCCTCCCACTCCTCCTGTCTCCCACAGGATAGGGAAAAGATAGAAGAAAGGAAAGGATACTCGTGGATCACGTTGGTGACAGTTTAATAGGGAAAGCAACAGCTGCATGGTTAAGCCAAGCAAAATAGGGAATTCATTCTCTACTTCCCATCTGCAGGCAGGTGTCCAGCCACTTCCTGACAGGCAGGGCCTCAGCATGGGTAACGCTTGCTTGTAAAGACACACACTATCACCACAAATGTCTCCCCTTCTTCCTCACCTCCCATACTTGCTGAAGCACAATGACGATGATGTCATACAGTGTGCAGAATCCCTTTGGTCAATTTGGGTTTGCCATTCAAGCAGTGTCCCCTGCCAGCCTCTTGCCACTACCTGCAGGCCTTTGGACAGCACCGGGGAGAGGAAACCTAGGTACCGGGAAAGCCAAGACAAAGAAGCATAAGGGCTGCTACGAGGAAAGTTAACTCCATCCCAGCCAGCCCAAGTGTAATCTCTACTTCTTATTCCATATCATTCGTATCATGTTCAGGTCACATGTTATCCGATACACCAAAATAACCTCTGACCCCATTAACATCCAACAGTCAGGTTTACACATCCTCATTAGCCACTATCTCTTGTTCCTTGATATATCCACTTTCTTACCCTATGCCATGATGTTACTCACTCATTCCATGTTCCCTCTGCCAGCATCCATAAAAGTCTATGGCTTAGGCTTCGTCTGTCAAGAAAGTCACTTAAGAGAAGTAGTGTGTTGAATTGTAGGACACCAAGATCAGCTTGGGATGTGTCACTGCCTCAGCCGTTGTGTCCTCAGATGTAGAGACCTTTTTCCTCTGCTTCTGTGATGATGCTTAATAGGCAGAGGCCAAAACCTATAATAGTGTTGGGAGCTGCTGGTTCTCATTGGGGTATGCAAGGCACCCTTCTGTTAAGTCACGGACCAATTCAACAATATTATTTGCATGTTCAGGAATGTCCCAGTATTTTTGTATATTGCTCTCTACAACTACCTGAAAGGAAGTTGTGGTGAGCTGGGGGTCAGCCTCTTCTTGCAGATAAGTAGCAATAGAACAAAAGGGAATGACTGAAAATTGTGCCAGGGGAGGCTCGGGTTAGAAATCAGGAAAAATTTCTTCTCAGAAAGAGTGGTTAGGCATTGGAACAGGTTGCCCAGGGAGGTGGTGGAGTCACCGTCCCTCGGGGTGTTCAAGGAAAGACTGGATGAGGTACTTAAGGACATGGTTTAGTAATATAGGTGGTAGGGGGTGGTTGGACTAGATGATCTTGGAGGTCTTTCCTAACCTTGATGATTCTGTGATTCTGTTTTATTCCCTACTCCAGGTGTCAAAGTTTTGATTCTTCTCTCACCCCACAAAAGCAAGTAGGCTCAGTGTGGCAAGTGGCTGACAGGGGACACTGCCTGGATGGTAGATCCAAATTGACCAAAGGGATATTCTATACGATGTGATGCTGTGCTCATAAAGAAAAGCTCAGGGCAAGGCGGAGGAAAGGGGCATTTGAAAGTGGCATGGCAGGAGTTAAAAGAAGGTAATCAGCATGACAAAGACAAATCAATAACACACTAACACATGCCTTTCCTCTTTGGACCACTGGATTTTGTTACTCATCTGTTTGTGTTCCTGGCTGATTTTAGGTTTGTGAAAAGTCCTTCTGATACTTTCATTAAGGCAATATGAAAGGTAATGTTCTGCCATCAGGATGACAAATGTCTCTTCTTCCTCCTTAACCTTTGAATCAATCTGTGCAGCACAAAACAAGTGTGTCAGCTTCATGCCCGTAAGCACTTCTCATCTTGCTGCTGTTTTCTGGCCGGTGAAAGTCATAGCTGCTACCACATCTAATTTGGAAACCAATTTCAAAAGCTGTTCTGTGTCTTCTTTGCAAGAAGTCACATTTCCAACAGATTGAACTCATTAAAATGTGTCTTTTAAAGGAAAGATATTTCAGTTTACTTCAAGGAACTACTTTTCTGGTTCTTAACATTCTTCCTGGGGGTCTGTGTATGGGGAGCAAGGAGATTGAGAGGCATTAATTTTAACTTTAACTTTAGACAACTAATATATAAACAGGAAATACATAGAGATATATACTTCTTATTCACAGGACAAGTCAGAACAACTGACGTTGAATGCAGGTCATGATAAGGATATTTTATCGCATCTAACCTCTTATAGCATGCCTTAAGCACTTCTGAAATGCACGTCAATTACTTCTCTTTGGTTTCTGCTTTTTTCTTCTCCTTTTCTTATTATTTAACTAAAATATCTTATTAACCCGTCTTTTTTGGGGGTAGAGACATGTGCTTCCTTTTCTGAAGTAGAATTTGAAAAGGTGTTCATGGGCCTTCAGTATCCACCCTGCTTTACCTTCAATTTTGCGCTGTTGTCATTGAACCATAAAACCATAGAATGATAGAAGGTCTTGGCTTCGAGGGGACCTCAAAGCCCATCTAGTTCCACCCCCTGCCATGGGCAGGGGCACCCTCCACTAGACCAACCCGCATCCAACCTGGCCTTGAACACTGCCAGAAAGGGGGCAGCCACAGCTTCTCTGGACAATCTGTGACAGGTCCTCACCACCCTCACAGTAAATTGTTTCTTCCTGATATTTAGTCTGTATCTACCCTCTTTTAGTTCAAACCCATTACTCCTTTTCTTACCACTACACTCCCTTGTCAACATTCCATCTCCAGCTTTCCTGTAGGCCCCTTCAGGTACTGGCAGGCTGCTATAAGGTCTTCCCGGAGCCTTCTCTTCTCCAGGCTGAACAAGCCCAATTCTCAGCCTGTCTTCAGAGGAGAGGTGCTCCAGCCCTTTGATCATTTTCATGACCCTCCTCTGGACTCACACCAACAACTCCGTGTCTATCTTGTACTGGGCACCCTAGAACTGAAAGCAGTATTCCAGATGGGGTTGTCACAGCAGTGGAGTCGAGAGGCAGAATCACCTCCTTTCACCTGCTGCTCATGCTGATTTTGATGCAGTCCAGGATAGGGTTGGTCCTCTGGGATGTGAGTAAACATTGCTGGATCATGTCGAGATTTACATCAATTAACACTCTCAAGTCCTTCCCCTCAGGGCTGCTCTCAATCCATTCTCTGCTCCGCCTGTAGCTGTGCTTGATATTGCCCCACCCCGTGTGCAGGACTTTGCACTTGGCCCTGTTGAACTTCATGTAGTTTGCATGGGCCACCTCTCAAGCCTGTCAAGGTCTCTCTGGATGACATCCCTTCCCTCCAGTGTGTTGAGCGCACCACAAACTTGCTGATCCCACTGTCCATGTCTCTGACAAAGATGTTAAACAGTGCCAGTCCCAGTATCGACCTGTGAGTAATGCCAGTCATCACTGACCTCCATTTGTGCATTAAGCTGCTGACTGCAACTTTTTGAGTGCAACCATCCTGTCAGTTCTTTATCCGCTGGGTGGTCCAACATGTCCCTTAACATGCTGTCGCTTCCATCCCAATATACCTCTCCAGAGCTATTACAAAAAAGGATCACACCCAATGAGATTTTCTGATCATGAAAACTGATAGCTTGGATTCATTTGCTCAAACACACATGAGGAGAGTAAAAATATTGATGGGCTGCAGAGAATAAAAAGTTGCTTAGTGACTTGACTCAAATCCCACAGAGCTTTGCTGCTACTGGTTTCTGCCCTTTCCTTGCCCTCCTATAAGCTGTGACTGGGCTATGATTTCACAGGGTGGTGTATAGGTGGTGGGATAGCTCACACAGCAGCCATTGGCTGTAGGCCACAGGCTTTTTTAGGAAGGATGGCATCAGGTTGCTGTTTGGGCTAGGGGGTATCTAGTGACCTAAAGCAGCAGAGAGTTACCATGGGATCTGTATGGGCAGGGTTGGGCAGACAGGGTCCTGTCCAAACAACTCAGCTGGAAGCAAGGAAGGACGAGGAGCCCCCAGGGGCAACTGCAGCTTCATGAGTTCAATGAGCTCATAGTGACAGACAGGTCTGAAGTCAAGCTGGAAAGTCTGTCATTGTGCTAGGATACACTGTTAATGGGTCACTTAAGGACCCTGTCATTCTCATGCTGGGTTTCCTTATGTTCTAAGCCCCTAATTTTTGTAGAGATGTAGCATTGCTGGTGCCCAGGAACAAGCCAGGTAGCTGTCACCAAGCCTGTGATGGTTTTGGGCCTTGTTCATCTACCCTGGCCTGTAGTAAAAGCCATTAAAATCACTGAAACGAGACTGGTGTCAAATAAAAATCATTGTGATCCACTTGGTTTAATTAAAAACTGATCTGTCAGTTACATGCACTGGACTTTATGTCTCAAAAATGAAAGATCAATAGTAAAAGAGTTGTCATTGAAACCCCTTTTACAGGTATGTAATCACAGTATCACATGGAAATCAATTCTGAATTCCACACAGTAGGGTTTTTTTCCCCATGAAATAATTACATAATTACCTTTCCCTAAAATAATTCATATAGTGTAATGTCCCATAATTACTAGCAGGAGAGGGTAAACTACAGCCACCAGCTTCTGGTCTTGGGGAGTTAGCTGGTCTCATGGAAGAATTTGTGACAATGCAATTTTCCCAATTCTGCAATGGAAGAATATTACAAATGCAATGAGAATCACATCTCGTTTGGTGCAGAAATTCTGGCATTTCATCCTCTCTCACCCTTAGTTTTTACCTCCAATGGAGTGTCTACTTTCCCTGTTAGGAAAGTACCTGTTCATTTAAGAAACAAGTACACAAATTATCTATATTAATGATGTATATAATTAAATTCTTGTAACAAGACTAGGGAAAAACAGTTATTGTAAATATTGTTTCCCTTCTGTTTGGTAGGATCCAATCTAACAGAGAGTGGTTGGTGCTGGAAGTCAGCGAAATATGATTTCTCTGTTACTAAGTGTGAGAGGAAGGGCGATAGGTGGCTGCTGATCTAGGACTTTCAACTGAAAGCACTTACAAAATATATTAAAATTTCCTACTTGCTCAAATTACTTCATTTCAAAAAAGATATGGGAACTTTCTTTGGTAAAGTCACCAACTAATTCATCACAATGCTTAGCCCTACATGTCATCTGAACAGTCTCACTGGGATTTCTTCACTGATTAGATTGCCTTAGTTTCTTGCAGGGAAGAAATTCTTCCTGAGCTGTAGCCATAGGTTACTGTAGTTACCCAGCCCATTCACTCAGACTACATAAAAAAAACCCCATATATAAAAGTAATTTTAAATTATTTCTGCTATGGCTAATATTTTCAAACAGAAAAAAACATCAGTGGTGATCAACATAGGAGACAGTGCTCGCACAGCAGTACAAGATTATAGATAAATGCTTCATATTGATAATATAGCTCAGTGGTGTGTTTTTACTGAAAGTATGTAGATGAACGTAGCTGGCAATCAGTGAAAATGAAAAAAAAATTAAAATGTAAAGGTTCTTCATGAAGTAAACGAGCTAATCTTTGCAATGTATTTGCCTGCAATATTCACTTTGTTCTTGGATTTAAGTAGGAGGACCTATTAACCTGTTTCTCTGCAGTAGAGAAAATTAATCCACCCAGTCTAAATAAGGCAATCGTAAATGAAAGGCTTTCCTGTAGATTTGTCACCCTCCCACATCCCTGAAGCAGGCAGACAGATACTTACATATAAATAGCAATATGAGAAGGATGCCAGTGTGCTTGGGACCACAATTCATTTAGAACTGCATTAACCAGCAAGGTATTTTTCTGCATTTAGTGAAAGATATTATTTTTTTTATGTAAGACCAAAGACAAATATATGCATTTTACCAAAAAAAGAAAAAAAAAAAGAAAAGAAAAGAAATAAAAATTTAAAAAATAAAAATAAGACCATAGACAGAAGGCAAGGGTAATATGCTTTTGTTTCTATACAATGCACTTCTGATCCTATTTTTTTTACTAAAGTTTGAACTTAGTGGAAAATAAAATTGTCTCATATTTCATCAGTAAAATTAATGTGGCTGAATTTTTATTTGGAAAATTCTGAAGTTAGGTCATGTATATTTTTCATAAAAAAATCTGTAAGGTGAAATACCATTTTTTACTAATACTTAGTGAATAAATAATTCTAATCTCGATAACCATAGTCATAACTACATTTGGTCTGAGATAAAAAATTAAATTAACAGAAAAGAACTTCCATAAATGGCAAGAACTTTTAGTATTTTAAGTATTTAACATAGTCCACCAGGGTCACTGCCCCATTTGTCATTGAATTTTGTCAGTAGCATGAATAGAATAAATATTTCTGACATTTTGAGAATTTTACAGAAATGAGTTATGGAGATATACACGGGACTATTGGCTCAGATCATCACAGTAACCTATTACTGGACAGAACACTCATGTATATTGTGCAACTAACCCAGTGCCTTACCAAAATACACAAACATTGGGAAGAATGGCAGTTCTAAGTTAAATAAAATCCTGAGTACAGTGTTTGCCCAGGTAAATGTCAATTCACACAATAACATCTCATCACTTTAAGGGGAAAAAAAATGAAACCAAACCACCCAAAAACCAACAAAGAAAATCCACACACACACACACACACACACACACACCTGGAACAGAGAAAATGCCTTTACATAATCACAAAACAACAGACTGTTTTGGGTTGGGTTGGAAGGGACCTCAGAGAACATCTAGTTCCAAACCCCTGCCGTGGGCAGGGACACCCTCCACTAGCCAAGGTTGCCCAAAGTCCCATCCAACCTGGCCTTGAACACTGCCAGAGAGGGTGAAGCCACAGCTATCTAAATCTACCCTCCTTCTGTTCTAATGCCACCCTCCATTGTCCTATCACTCCACATCCTTGTAAAGAGTCCCTCCTTAGCTTTCCTGTAGGCCCCTTCAGGTACTGGAAAGCTGCTTTAAGGTCTCCCTGAAGCCTTCTCTTCTTCAGGCTGTTCTCCACTTCTGTTGGTTATTACACAGCCTGTGAGGACTTGTCTATTTTGGAACATTCCCATTTAGTAAGGGAACATGAATTTACAGGATTTTACCTCCTAAGAAACTCCTTTAATCCCACAAGTGTGAACTTGCACCCTGAATGCACACTACAGCTGGCCATTGCAGAGTACCTGGACACAAATAAATGGAGATGCTGGAATTAGATGTAGTAATTTTTGAGTGGATACACCTTTGAAGAATCAGATTAAAAGGTAGGTCAACACATGAGTGAGAGTCTTGGTGGCCACTGTCATCCATCTGAAAGAAACCCATTGCAAGGGTTGACTTACAGAGAAAAATGTGCCTTTAAATCCTGGTAAGAATGACAGAAAAATTAGAACTTAAAATTCCACAGTTTTATTTATCACTGGTCTCAAGCTACTTCAACTTCAGTCCTACTAGCTGACCATATAACACCCATACTCTCACTATTTTCTTTCTCATTTGCAATGGCTTCTAAATTTTAGTGCCACAGACATTCCCTTTTGCTTCATCCTTTCATAATTCCTCCTGAAAAAAACCCACTTTTTCTTTACAATCTCCAACTCTGATAACAAAAATGAGTGGACGGGAAGTTTGCTTCAGAAGATAGTTCTGTCAGCAGTTTAACTAATCAGATTTGATTTCCAACATACCTCCTGCACGCAGTCTTTAGCATCTAGCAAAGGCTAAGATTGTGAACCTTTCGCTGTGTGGCTAGTTATAGCCCAGAAGCCTGCTGACCATTTTTTGACAAACTTTAAAGTGCTGAACGAGCTTGACATCTCTGTGCTTTTCGTCAAGCCTGTTTGAAGTTGGCCAGCAGGTTAAAAATGCCAAAGGTGAAAGAAAAAGCTGTGGAAACTTCTACCGCCTTTAAAGAGAGCACTTAAAATACTTCTTTAGAGGGAGGAGATTTTGAATTTGTTCTTGATTTCCAATTATGATTAAATCTTAGATGCAAAGATCCATTCTTAGTTTTTCTCCCAGGCATACAGGAGATTTTCACACAACATACACTGTGATTTAAAAAAACGCATGTAAATGCATGCTGACACAGTAGCTCAATACAAACAAACAGATGATTCTCCCTTCAGACAAAACAAATACCTGAAGTCTCAGTCTTTCATAAATGCACACATCAAATCAATCCAGGAAAGTGGATCATTGGGGATAAAACGGCACTATTACAAACTAATGTAGGAACCGTGCAATTTCTAGGAAATTATGTTCAGGATTGCAAATCCAATATCTTGTGTAATACAGCCCTTCAGAAAGAATGTGCATTGAATAGAGAAACTCTGGGGCTCATTTTTCCTGGCAGGCTTGATAAGTCATTATCAACTTCATGCAGAAGAACACTAGTGCAAAACTTAACATGAGGATCTGTTCCAGTTCAAAATCTAAATGTTGCTTTTGTTTCCTATATGGAACTCACTTCATATCTATCAAAACAAATCATATCCCATGGAATCATCTGGCAGCATTTGTCCCAGTCTCTCTTCATGCACATATTTTAAAGTGTGGAGGCAGTACCTAGGAAAGAATTTACCATAAATAAATTATCAAGCTTACAATGTAAGCAAGGTCTCTTCATGGAAGGTCAACAAGATAATTTTTTAAGCTTGCTTGGTCTTATATTAGTGTTATTTTGATGCTATTGTGATGCTTTTGGGAAGTGTCAAGGACAATATGGTTTTCAGCTTGACTTACAACCTTAATTCTTCCTTGGTAGCCAAAAAACCAACAACCCTGAATACACTTTGCTCCCATGCCTCAGAAAAAGAGTTTCTGATGATTTTGCTAGTAAAAAAACATAATTGTTCTGGATTTTCTCGGTGTTGATCATATTGTTCAAGTGCCATAAGGTCTTGTTGTACTATATGGCATAGAAAGAGTATATGACAAGCTCCCAAAATGAGACTAGGGAAGGACAACACAGAGGGAAGGGAGCCATTTGTCGCCATAAAGTCTTTACATCTGCACTGTCTGCTTGTTGAAAACACATATTTGGAGAAATATGTACTGGATAGAAATTACTTCATTGTTAGGTGGCAAAGCCAAAGCAGTTGCTGTTATGTAGTCTTATTTGAATGGAAAGACATGTAATTGCTGTATAGCTTCTTTCACAGCACGTTGCTGTAAGTATTCATTTTAGGAGCTACTTTTTTTCCTAAATCTCATACCAAAAGCCTTCCTGTATACTCTGGAGTACCATATGATACTGAGAATCAGGACTCAGGCGGAATGTTGCAGAACTGAAGTTAGCTATGAGTTTAGTCTCGGGCTATATTTTCCTCAATATTTCTGAAAAGTCTGTGCCAATGTCAACTAGATACTTTATGTATCTACAAGGTTCATCTCAGTGTGAAAGTCTCACACAGGTTGTGAAGAAGATGATGAGGTTCTGGAAACTGGTCCTAACATGAATTCATTGAAGGTTCATTTTTCAGTTCCCATGGTCATCTCTGAGACTGAGACCAAAGCCTTTGTCATCCACATTTTGTGGTTTGTTTAGTTTGTTTTCTTGTTCATCTTCAAACAGAGCATAAATAATAGACACAGAATTAATTTATGTGCAATAACATTAGGGACATTTTTACATATTATTACAAATCTTTCATTGTATTAATTTTTTAGCAACATGAGTTAGGTGGTGAACTGTGATCATAAAGTGCATCTGTTTCAAGGAGGTAAAAAGTGCCACTGTTTGATTTTTGGGATGACATTTTTTGTGGAATTCAGTGTTAGATTCAAAACCTACATTCAAGATGCTAATGCTACACTTGTAGGTAACTTCATTCAAGTAAGCTATGTAGGCTCCCATTGTTCCTAACATTTACCTATTCAGCAAACCCGAGTTGAGAGAGTTATTCAGATGATCGCATGACCTTAGGGTGATCTAAAAAGCTCGCTAGACTTAACTAATGTTAACCAACTCGTATGTAGAGACCTGCACTGTAGACATGTAAATGTAGGTATTTGGTCAGGAAGTCAAATGCCACAGTTAGTTTACATAAAGAATAAATTAAAGTACCACCATGGTCCCTTCCTAAACAGTATCTTCTGAAATTTCAGTAGAAAGATTATTGAATTATAAACCAAGGTACTGAGAGCCACAGCTGCTCCTGGTTTTATATGAAGCCACGTGCCGACACAGGGCAAAATATCTCTCTGCATCTTCACTCTATGGAACTAACTATTTGTGTCAGTAATTCCTGGTGGGGCTGTTCGTAACCCTGCAGCTCTGCACAGTTCAGCAAAGACTGCCCGCAAATCTGTCTCCTGTCTATCCTAAGAAGATGATGGTAGACTGGAGTTCTGTTACTTATTGAATGAGGACCCTTGAGCTATTTATTTGTTACCTATCACTGAATATTCTGTCACTCCAGGAAAAAAAATTGACCTTGATCAGGTTATTCAGATGTGCTACACGTGGCCTGAAAAAGCCCTAAGGCTCTCAGGCCCACAGGAAGATGCTAACAGCTAAAAACAAACACTGGCTAAATAATAACTATGACAAACCAATGCTACCATAGCTTCATTCCTATTCCTTGCTATGAGCTTGGAAATGCTTTGTTGTCTGTCCTTGATGAAAGCAGCAAAGTTTTCAATAGGGCTCATCCACAGGCAGGTACAGTCGTCCTAACCCCTGACTGGTCTAACTAATAGTGCTGCACTGTAGAAATGATTCCCCTACAAATTATGTATGAGTTCTGGTGCACTTTCTTGTACAAATGTTTAGGGTCATAGCATAAGTCCACTATTTCTGTGGAGTCAGGCAACTCCAGCATTAGACTGCTTCTAGAGAATAATTATTTTCAGTCAAGCAGTTCAGAAGAGGAGAAGAGCTATGCTCAGGGGTGCAAACCAGTTATGACTAGATATTAGTCTCCCCTTCCTACATACCCAACTCAATACAATGACTAGTTAGACCTGGGCTGTGAGATGCAGCTCTTGAAAATTCCTGAAATCCTTGCTCAAGATTTCAAGTTTGAAAAGCATTTATGTCTCCATAAGTAAATTAAGAATGAGAAATCAAAGAGGTGCTGAAATTTGAGCCCTTCAAGCAGTCTGCTTGTCAAAACCTCCCCTAGATCCTGACAGGCTGTCCAGCAGATGGGTTTGCTTCAGTGCAAAACCTATTTGTGCTCTTTCCGATGCTTTGCCAAAAGAAGTGAATTTCCACAGGGTGATCCACTTCCAGTAAGTTGGTATTTTCTGTGGGGATAAGTGTCCTAATCAGACCTCTGACCAGATTTGTGTCAACATTGTGTTTATTAGCTACTGGCAGACTGATGCTGCCTATAAAGGAGTATGTTGATTCAGTGGGTAGACAGATCCATAGATAAGGATCATGGTCATTGACAGGGGAACTCCATCTTCTCCATATGCTTCCCCATTATGGCAAGAAGGTGGTAGGGCAGAGATACGGGGGAATTCTGAGTTTGAGGCAGTGATCTTTGTGCATTGTAGACTTCATTTGTTACAGAAAGAACTGCAAAGATTTACCCCTCTCTGTGTTGCAGAAATGCAATGAAGAAAACCATGGAGGATTTTTGCTTACCAGTACTGTAGAATAGCCCAGAAAACATCTGTGAGAGGTAGCAATAAGAATTCTCAAGATTTTTTTCAGAACATAACCTAAACATGTATTTAGAAAAAGCACTCAGTAAAGGTAAGCAATCCCACCCTGCAGTATAAAATGAGGAGGAAGATGAGGTAAGAACAGTTTTATTGCAGTGTTTGCTAGCATTGGGACAGAAAGTCAGGTTATTGGGACTGAGGAGCACATGCTGGAGTAGATGAGGGCATAGCTTCCCTCTATAAATTTACAAAACTCTGCCAAATAGTTAACTAATAAAGAAAGACACTTTCTGATGCACACTTTCTGTTTCTGTGACATAACAAAATTTTTTATCAGAAACTAAGCTACTTGTAAAAAAATTAATGCCTGTCTTCTGCTGCCCCTGTCTGAATCTCATTTTGCTAACTAATTTGGCTTCATTTTTGGTGCAGAAACTTGCTTTGCAGGGAAACGCAAATTGCTGCACAACTGCCAATATAACTTTCATCATGGAAATCTGACTTGGGAAGTAGCTTCTCTCAGGAGAACACAGTTTAATTTATACATCAATTAACAGTGTAAATTAATGCTTTACTGTTCATCCTCTCTCCAAAGATTTTAAATGCCCGCAGAGATTTCCATTCTGAACAAAGATGAAAGAGTTCAGAGCAGAGCAGATGACACAACCTCAGAAAGAAAAGAATAATAAAAATAAAAAAAAAGCTCATGTGAAATGCTTTGAAAGCAACTTGCTGTAGCTGGTTTGGATTCTCTCATGAATTCTGTCATGAATTGTCCCATTGTCCCGTTCCACATAGCTGGCAGACCAGGACAAAACTAGCTAGAAAACAGTTTTTTCTTCAATTAAAAGTTTCAGATTTCAAAATCTTGAGTTCCAAATCTGGGTGAAAAGCCAAATCATCTCTACAAGCCTGAAATTCCAATTTGACTAGTTCAAACCCTTCTGTCTGATTCTTGGACCCAGAATCTGAGACTGAGCACACAAATGAGATTCCTTTCAGAAATTACTTTTTTTTTAATGGATTCAAAAGGTGTACTCTTAACATCCGCCACACTGTAGTGAGCAGACAAGTGTTCAAGATCGGACAAGTGCTAGTCAGAAGTAAATGTTGGAATATGGCCTCCATTACTGCTTCATTTTATATGTCTGCTCCTTCTCTGCCACATGACTTTTTCGTGTTGACTCAGCCTAACACCAGCCACTAACTTTGTTTTTCCCTGCATCCATGTTTCAGGTAAATATAAGAGGAAAATTTTTCTGATTAGCAAAAATGAGGGCTGCTGCATAAATCAAAACTCAAAGAATGAGAGGAGAAATATGTGGGAAGGGGGAAAGGGAAAATTTCTTCAGATCTTCAAAAAAGCACTGCAAAGCTTGGGAGCACTTCGTAGTGACAATCAAGTGTGGTAGGCTCCAGGACAATACCAACAACCTAGGGTCCAAAATCAAAGCCTTCTCCTGTGTCTGCAAGTCACCCAGCATGCTTGGAAGGCTCCTGAAACAATGACTGACAACTGAGCTGGCATGCCACTCACTTCTCACCAGTGTTTAGTCCCATAATCTCACCAGGACCTCATTTGGCAAAAAAGAATTAGCTGAATCAAATTTACGGCAATGCCACGGAAGAACTGTAGACATTGCCTCTTTGTGCAGCTCAGTGTCTCCTCTCTTCATAATAATCACTATGTACTTTTCTAGCTTCCCAGTCCATGAGAAAGGATATATGTGCATTTTTTTTATAATTCCCCAATAGGTAAGGCCTCCTAAACTTCTTGAAATGAAAGAACTGGAAGGTGCCAGAAGGAAACAGGTGGAACAAAATAACTATGGAAAAATGCAGCAGTAATTACTTTGTAGTAATTCAAGAAGAAAATGTAGATAAACTTTATCCTTTCTTGAGTGGCAGATTGCTTTAAAGCACTGCTTACATCATAGTAAATATGGGAATCTGTTTCTGCTGTGTTACCTTATCTAGTAGCTTGGCTTTAGGGTGCATGTAAGGATTTATATCAGTAGCTGGAGGAATCTGATCTTAGACATTAATCACATTATCTCAGCTAATGTGAGATTTAGATTAATTTGCCCTATTATATTTGTGCTAATAATTTAATAAAGCTTATCTCGTATATTGACAGGTAAGGTCTTTGAAAGCTATTATGATAAATACTTTGCATCTGTATATAGGCTTCTTTCCTGTAATTCAGCAACAAGTCATTAATGTTGCTTTATCATCATGTTTTGATCTGCACAAGACTATTTAGCTTTGCTTCGCTGATCGTTCTTTGATAACATACCTCCTCGTGCTGCCTTTCACAATCCAGTTTGACAGAGACGTGTGGTAGAAGCTATGCATCTCTCTCACAAACAACATTTCTAATAACAATATGCCAGAATTACATCCAAGATTTACTGATGAATTTTTTCTTTGCAGCTCTGTGTTCAATTACCGTGGGCCTGAAGTTATTTTGCAAAACAAACTTCCATATATCACTACGAAAGAGACTGAAACATGCGTTATATGACATGCAGGAGTATGCCACACAAGAGTGTTTTATGATGTAAGTCACCGTAGAAACTGGTGTAGATTTCTTGAACTTTGAGGCATGATTATGATGGATTCCTACCCATTTCCTAGCAGTCATACTCAGTACACTTTTTCTTAGAATCTTCTAAATTTCCATATGTTGCTTAAAGCTTAATTTAAAGTCATATCTGTTATGCAGAAGCAGTATCTAAATTCAGTGTGAAGAAGGAAATTAGATGTCCTCTTTTCTATATTTCAAGCTTTCCCTGTAATCCTTTTTTCTTTTCATGCCTTTATTACATCCTTTATTCTCTGAATATTTTTTGATTTTAAGAATCACAGAGGCTTTTAAACCTGTTTGTAGTTTCCTTCTTTACTATATCCAGAGCCTGTTTTTGTCTCCAATGCTTTTGCCAAACATTCTGAGTCTTCTCCAGGAACTTATTTTGTTTTTTGGTTGGTTTGTTTATTTTTTTAATGTCAATCTTTCAAGACATTTCTAGATGCTGTAATGTTTTTCTCAGGCATTCATTTAACAAAGTTGAGTGAAATTAAGGAGCCTAATGCTCAATTAAATCTATTTTTTCTATACCAAGACAGAATTTCTATTGTTCTGTATAGATATAACAAAAACCCACTATAAAGGACAAAGAAATGCCAGCATAGGGACAATAAAAAACCAATTCTCCAACTTGAATATGTTTTTAAATGTCGACCTTTGAAGAAATAGATGGAGACTCTTTTGTAGGTAGATACTATTACACTAGCAGCCATCTTTTTTATCATCTTATAGTCTGTTATCCTGAAGCAAAAGCTGCCTCAGATATTATCATGATGCTCTGAAAACAAAAATGTATAATTGCATGTATCATTGGTCACTATTCCACAGTACTCCACCCTTTCTGTGATAGAAGATTAAAGCTTATTCTTTTAAATAAGAAATATTTTAAATAATTTTATGCTACTTATGCTAAGGTATCTTGCAATTCAGAATTATGCTTAGCTATAATATTCCAGCTTCCCTCCAGCTATTAGTGCCTCTATTTGACAGTTTGACATTTATGCTATCAGTATTAAGATTCATGTTTGAGCTGAGTGCACTCCAATATATATACTGTGATATTTCACTTTGTACACCCTGAAAAGTGTGTATTTTTCATGATGCGTTGTCATGCTTCAGTAAGATTTTTGACACATAAGTCTACAGGTTTTTTAAGAAAAACCCAACTTTACTGATTTGTCCCATTACGGTAAAAATGTGGTTATCAGCTAAAATATTATGCTGGATTCAGGAAGCTGTACTTATTCTTTGCTATTCATGAGAATGTCATGGTGGCCATATTATACCGGTCTCCAGTACAACCCTGCATTCAAAACAAGTTCTGCATTATTTTGCTTAAAAATAAGAGCTTTGTATACCCATTCTAAGAGGCCCCATGGTTCCAGAAGTTAAGAATGTCACACCTACATTAATATTTACTGGTCAGTGGCCCAGCCAGAAGTCTGCATTAAACTCCCACTACAAATAAAATGCTTCTATTTTCTGGTAAACAACTAATACAACTTAAAGTAGCTAATTTTGCTTTGTAACACACACTGGAGGCAGGCATTCCTGGATTAGAACTCTTTTCATATATGCCCACTGAATTGAGAGACAAGATTTTATTTGTTCTAACAGATGCAAAATGCAATCCAGATTTATTTGTTCAAGGAATATTTGTCAATTTCAATTTGAATTTATATTTATTCATCTAACTGAATTGAAACAGCCAATGACTCACAGTCCATAGTGCATTAAGAAATAGACAGTTAGGCTCAATTTAATTTACCTGGAGACAGAATTTCAGTTTAGTAGGTGTTCCTTCAAAAGAGAATTTTACCTTGTGGAATTTCCATTTCTGCCAATGTTTCTTTATAGATGTTTTCTTGCCTCTCCTTTATTTGCTCTTGTCACACCTCTAAAAAATGTGCTGCAGAAAATGTTTTTCTAATTGACCTAATGGATCTTCTACTTCCTAGATTATTCAGACCTTAAGGAACTGACAAACCATAAATACACAAGATACAGGCTTAAAAAATAACACAGAGCAGCACTGAGAAGTGCAGGAGATCACCAGTTCCATTCTGTTCTCAAACTAATCACCTGTGTGTTTAGGAGGTATTTAGCATTGGGTTATATAAAGCTTCATTTTATTTACAAACAAATGGGACAGGATTAAGAAGTGCCTGTTGTTAAGGCTTCAAAATACAAACCTAGCTTTACAATCTTAATAGGCCCAACTCACACCTTTCTTTTTCCTCTTTTATTCATATTTCTCTTGCTCTCTTCTCCTAATCTGTGGTCTGGCCACATTGGTATACTTCTGGTCTCTTCTCCTAATCTGTGGTCTGGCCACATTGGTATACTTCTGGTCAGAGATTTGGTACATAGAAATGATACACAGAAATAGTGATCAAAACTTTGCTTTGAAAATACTTTAACTGGAACGAGAAAAATCTTGTGTCTACTTTTCCATTGCTAAATTATCCTAATCTTGAGAATGGCTAAAATATATAGCTCATGGGACCTGGGGAGAGCCTTCTCCTTTTCTTGGAAAGGAAGATCATTCCTTCAAATGGCTGATCTACAGAGCTGGGGCTGGTGGTATAGTGCCAGTTACCCTGCCTCCATTTAGCACTGATTTTTCAAAAATCTTGTGTAATTTATGATGTTTTTCTAATAACAAATTAAACCTGTGTCTGGCTTTATTGATGAACCCTTTGGGGAAGATCTGTTGAAGGAAGGCTGGAAAATAAAATCAGTTGTTTGAGATTTTTCTTTGCTTTAACCCTTATTAAAGAGATAAGAAGTTGTCCACACTATCATTCTTCTAGATGCAGAATTTTCTACAATATTGAAATATCCGTGGGAGCCTCTGGTATCAAATACAAAATATTTGACTCTTTTTACAATGTGAGTTTCTAAGAATAATACTATCTGTTAATACGTCAGAACATACTGAATAGTACAAACATACTCTTTGTTCCTTTCTGTGAACAGGACTGGCAAATACTTGTGGCTTTCCTGTCAGGAAAGAATCGCTACAGTCCTTCCATAATTTTAATCCAAAGGGTACAATTTATTTCTGTAATATGATTCCCCTACAAGAAATGGAAAGACCAAAGTGAGTTACAGCATTTCCACAGCTCTTCTATGGATTGTCAATACATCTGACCAGAAAATAATTTCTCCATCATGCATGGAGCATAGGAGTCAGGAGGGGTGTCCCTGCCCATGGCAGGGGGTGTGGAACTAGATGGTCTTTGAGGTCCCTCCCAACCCAACCCAGTCTGTGATTCTGTGATTGTACAGGGTGTAGCTCATACTCCAGGCTGCCCTGCACTGGAGAAGCATTCCAGCTCCCTGCACCAGGCATGCAGCACTAGGGAGAAGAAAGCTGAAAATCTTTTTTCAGTAGCAGGTGAACTTCTGGCACCTCAAAGGGGAACAGGACACAAAATGAAAGCTTCATTAACCCTGGCACTCTATTTTCTACAGCTTTACCTATTAAATCAGAGTTAAACAGTGATGGGTGAGATATGGGGGAAAAGATCTACCAGAAGTTGCCTGAACCTACTACAAGGAGCAAGATAGTTTAAAAATGTCTAACATTTAGCTGAGGTGAATGGTAATAAATCACCGTGTCCTCTGAAAGTGACATAAAGATATGAGTGTGTGTAACCCTGTATATGCAGCACAAACTGAGACAGGATGCCGCAAAAAAGGAGAAAGGTTTACTAGACTCAAATAGTATTCCAGACAACAAACTTCAAAAAAACCTAAAGTTTGAGCTAGTCTGGCATTTTTCAATAAAACCGTTCCCTAGTCTGCCTCTTCCAACAGAAGCAAGAAACTCTTGTAGAATTAATTTACTCTTAAATAAAATTGGCAAGATGCATATTGAGGTTCACAAGTGAGAGGCTACCCTACCTGCCTCTTCCAAAGCACCGTGAGGCCTTTAATTGCTCTGTTGGTGTGTAAGCAACACTGACAGGTTTTGGATTCTGAATTAGGGTTGTACAGAATGGACGTGAACATAAAAGCACCAATTGTTTGTGTGGATGTAAAACACAGAATGGTAACATGTTCCTGAAATTGCAGCTACAGAGTTTTAGGAAATGTGAACTAGTAACAGTGGGAAATTTACCAGGGTGTAGTAACTTACTGCAAGGTCATATTAGGAATTTTTCTTTTCTTCAATGAAATGTTTATATACTTTGATCTTTCTTCTCTTATCAAGGGTTTGAAATACGTGATGTCAAAATGGATGAAGCCAACTTGCCATAGTCCAGGCTATGACTGAGAATGAACTGCTGAGCTATTACAGCTTCAAAGGGTGTGGTTTGCCCCATTTCTGAAATTAATTGTTCTAAAAGTGAAGTTTCAAGTGATTCTGAGCTTTTCAACCTAAACCTTATTTCTGTTCCTCCCATTATCTATGCTGCATACACATTTTCTGTGAATATTCGTACTGTAGCTAATGAAGCATGGCAGTGAGCGCGGTCAGAGTTGGAATTGCTTTCCTTGATGACTTTGATTTACTATGAAATTATCTTGAAACTAGACTGATACGCAGTTTGACTGGTAAATTTTAATTGTACAGGCAAAAAAGCAGCAATCTTTTGCTGATGCTGAAAAAATAAGTGGGCCAATTTAAATATTTTTAAAGGCCTCAAGGATTAAGTTTCTGATTTCCTCACAAGTGCCTGAGATTATGCAGAACAAAACCTATTAAAAGCGGGTCTAATAGAAAAAAAAAGCCCCAACACATTTCCTGTTCACACTCTAGGAAATCTTGTATAATGACTTATTTATGCTGAACTTTAATTGTAAGGTCACAGATTTTTTTTGTTGTATACATCAAATAGAATATTCAATTTATATCAAACACTATTTTACCAAAAAAAGAGGAAAAGAAAATGCAACTAAAAGAGTTGCTTTTCTACCTGAGTTAATATTAGAAGAAAAATTGCAAAATATAGTATCTGAAAAATCGGCAAATGTAGGAACAGAAGTGAAGCTGTCAGCTCATCTGAGAACAGTCCCAGAGCTAAATGAGGTCAAACAGGAGCACTTTAATGGGTTTCAGTGCATTTTGGGTCAAGGTTCTTAGTTTATTCCTCCTACTAGTACATTTTTACCTTTTCTAATAGACATCTTACTTTCAGCTCTCCATACTTTGCTTCTCTGTACATAAAAAATCCAAATGAGATGACATCTGAACAGTAGCATCTGCTGAAATATTTTCTGGCAGATGTGAAAAGATGCTTTTTCACATCATTGAAAATTTTTGCTTGAGGAAAGCAATCTAAACCGATCTTTTAGATTTAAAAGTTGACCACATTGTCAGAAATTCTGCTTCTGGTGACCTTGGAAGATTCAAGAAGTTGAGTGACTAGATCTGGCCTAAATGTCTGTAGAACACCACAACTAGGGATGGGGTTTGTCTTTCCTATCTATGGTTGTCTACAAAGTATATCTCTACATCTGACCTAAAAATTTAAAATTCTTTCCACAGTTAATAGGTATTTACAGGGAATATAATCTGATGTAGTTTGTATGAGTACTTCAAGATATTTATTTGTTTCATGAGATTCATCTGGTTTTTTTCTAATGATTCATAAAGGAGCCTCAGGTGGCCAGCTCTGATGTGTGCTATTACATATAAATTCAGTGAAGTTAATTCTGTGCTAAATGTCTTTCAACTTTCAAAAATCATAGAGTAAATACAGCAGGATTCTTTGGAAATAACTACAAATGAATAGACTAGACTAGAAGTAGTAGATGTAAGAGTAGTAGATGGAAATACCTACGAGTAGAGTAGGAAAGAGCAGGATAGGATAGGATAGGAGTAGAACAGAATAGCTAAGTTCCAGTTGGAAGGGAACTAGTCCATCTTGTTCCAACTGCCTGACCAAAACTTCAAGCACATTATTAGGTGGAATGCCTGAATGCCTCTTAAACACTGTCAGGCATGGGGCATTGACCACTTTTCTAGGAAGCTTGTTCCCATAGTCAAACAGCTAGAGTAGTTTATCCAGTTCGCTGCAAATATCAATCTACTTACTCTCTTTCCCAAAGGAGGGTTAAACTCACATTTTCTACCTCTCAGAATAATTCTGTCAGCTGGACATAAAAATGATACCCCTTTCTTTCAGAAAATATTGCATTTTATGAAATATGACTCAAAACTCCTAGATAACACAAAATGTGAATCTTTAACCTATGAGGAAGTGAAGATTTTTTGTTTCAATTTCTGGTTTAAAAGCCTTTAATTTATATACACAAACAGCACATTGAAAATTCATGGAAAACCCCCTCATACTCTGGATGACATTGGACAAGGTCTACTGTAAGCTTGCTCATTGTTACTCCTTTGACATTACCAGCTGCATTGCAGGGAAGAAGACAAAAAGCTTGCTAAATATCTACTTCCACCTACTGGCATGTAATGATTGCTTTTATAAGGACTATCTGTGTTTTTCACCTCTCAGCCTTTTTGCAAGAATATTTTAGAGACTAAAACATCTTCCCACAGTATAAAGCTTCCATTGCATCATGTTATTGTTTCCAATTTCAAACAGTGCTCCAGATTGTCAATCTCACTCAGAAACCTTAACATGTAGTACATTATGATTTTCTCCTTTAATTTCTAATATGAACTACTCTCACTTCAGACTTTCTTTCTACTAAGAAATTCACTGTGATTTTATCTACATTCAATTTTATAGAATAATATAGTCTGAAATTTCAGAAGATTTTATGCCAAATGTTCTTCTCAAAAGAGTCAGCATTTCACTGGTTTCTTAATTCATGCTGTTTCTTTATTCTAAAATCAACAATGTAAAAATAATGCCTGAATAGATCTATTTAAGGATGGCATTGAAATTTGGGAGTCAGTAAAACCAGCCAGAAGTCTCACTGAAAAGGCTAAGTGAAAAAATTATAAACAGAATCAAACAGTCCTCAGGCCCTGGGCAGAAATGGTTTCAGAGACACCTCTGCAAGGTGCGTACAGAAGTACAACATCGCTGTGGTCCCAAGCTTTGAGTAATTTGAGGCTGGTGCAATTCACACGTTTTCCTAATAAAATATGTCTATAAACAGTTTCAAGGTCAGTCAAGGTCAAGGAACACACATGTTCAAACATGGCTTTGCATGAAATCTTAAAACAGATAGAATGGGTTGAGGGTAGCCAGAGTTCATGTATTTAAATATTTCTTATTTTAAATTATATCAGAGCAAGAGAAGATCACAGCTTTAAAGTTTATTGTGATTAACTTCTCACACAAAGGGAGGAATTAATAGAATAGTCATCTATCTGCTATGACAGAAGAATTTTTGCAGATATTTTTCCTGAAACTGTTTTGCATTGGTTCAGAGCCACTGTGGACTGAGATGATGACCCCATAGAAATTAAAACCTACTTAAAAGACATAAAGGAATGAATAAAATAAAAGGCCTGTTTCTATAGAAAAATGATAATATGTTAACTCCTAATCAGTATTCCTACCGATGGTCTTCAACATATTTTGTGATGAAAGTAAGGGAGTTTGGGGAAATATATTGACACTGTTACCTCTATTCAGTACTAGAAAGCATAGTGAGGAATGCCTGCAAAATAAGGTAATAAGGTAACATGATTGCAAGTAAAATGCATTGTAAACAAGAACAAAATAATGCATCTCAGAAAAGAGATCTGGCTAGCGGTATCATGTCAGGAAAAGAGTTAAGGTTGGTAAGTTCTGTGGAAGGAGGAAAAAGCCCACCTCGTAGACAATTACAGAAAAAAAAAATTTAGATTGAAAATAAACACAAAATGTAGTATCAGGAGCAGTGAATCAGTGATGTACTCCAAACTCCACAGACAATTTTAACATTAATTCAGGCAAAGCCAACCAACCAGTAAATAAATGAATGTTAGGCAAGAATGATAGTTATTGTTCTAAATAAATAAATTTAAAACAAAATGATTAAAAACCTACATCTTTTTTTTTCTTGGAAGGGTGGCTAAATATAAAGAAGGGAAAGTAAGGTTCATCTCCAAGAACTAGGAAAGGTTTGTTCCAGGGAACAGCAGGAATGTGCTACGAACAGCTACAATAGAAGCATCAGGGAGGAAGAGATAGTTCATTAGCAAAACTTCCTACCTGACTCCACAAAATGGCTGCACCTGATTTCATGATGAGAATACACAGATTTACCCTACTTAACCCTGGGAATGCAATGAAGCAAACATAGTCTTTGTCATTTAATGTTAGATTGCTCTGATTATTTTTTTTCAATCAGATGGTTGACGTGTTTACTTTCAAAGAGAGCCACCAGTCACTGTGGGATGCTTGCAACATGTACCTTCATACCTATTTTGCATGGCTACATATATGGAACTTTTTACATTTTTACATATATATGTGTGTGTGTGTATATATATGTGTGTATTTTTACATGACAATAAGTAACATCTGGGGTCGGTGAATCCCAATTTCTTGTAACTCAAGACAGCATCATTAAACAATTTTGATACTCTTACCAAAAGCCACCTCATGTTGTTTCCTCCAGGTTAATGATAGCCAGAACTTTTCACTTGGTCTCTTCCCAGCTCCTTACTGAAACTGGTTCCAGAGTTTTATTTCTGTGAGGTTTAGAAATTCTCTAAATTTCAGCTAAATTCATCAATTTGTCTAATATTTACTATGAATACATTATTTTCTTTTCTTTCCTGTTCCTTAACTGAAAGAGAAGTATATGAATCTCTGTAGGGACCAAACATATGATGTATTCATTTAGAGTTCAGCCAAGCAGCCTGTGACTTGCACGTCAATTCTCAGCTGTGGCATCACTAAAATGAATGAGATTACTGACAAATACATGTACGCAATCTCTATTTACAAAGATCTGAACTCACTTTGGAATTTTCAGTACCTGATGGATAAGTAATCAAGTCTTACAACTGGAAGCTTGATTTGCTCTGGTAGGCTCTGCATGTACTTTGGAGGTTTCTTAATATTCACATCAATGCTTGCATCTGCAGGACATGCACGCATGAACAAGTGGATCTGGAGACTATAAGAGTTTATGCTTCATCATCAAGATGTGTGAAATGATGCTCGTTGTTCCATCTGTGTTCATTACATCATATTGCTGTGCCATGGCCATTTCTGAATGCAGACTGATGTTTGCACAACACCTGGATCTACCTGCACCTCTACTTGGAAAACTTGTTTATCTCCACTGAAAGGTATAAAACTCCAAGGGATAAAAATCTATCAGGAAGATTAAACACTAGTTATAATTTTGATTTCACTGTGACAACAAGCCTAATTTTGACCTGTAAGTCAACAAATGACATCCTTTTGCCACATTCAAGGTCATCTGTTTTACCCAGGCAGAGCTTATGAAACTGTACTGTGTAGAAATAATGCAGTCGCATAGCACACTGTGCGTTTAACAGTTCATTCAAAAATAGGTAAGGCAAGGAACAGTGAACAGTGATAATGTGACAGTGCCATAAGAACTGGTTTGCTTGGGTTTTAAGTTCAGAATAGCAAGAGGTAAGCATTGCCACATGCTCAGATCATTTATGTACACTGAATAGCTTTTTAAGTTTAAAAATGAATACACCAATAATGGCAATCAAACCTTTCTTCATAAGGCTCACCAGTATAACATAACCGGAATTACTCTAGACAGCTTATTATCCTATGGTTTCTTTATAGAAACTGTACCATTAACAGAGAAAAGATGATATGGAAGATTTGCCTTCTCAAAGGAGAACTGCAGGATGAGAATACTATTTAGCAGACTGTCAATAACATTGATGTGTGAAGACGACTACATTGATCATGCACAGGAGTTATACCACAGGGAAACGGGCAATCTTCAGCATACAGAAGCTGCCTTAATTTTATATATGTCCTCATTATGAAGTCAGTGGAGTTTTTAATCATATCAGAGAAACATATATCCTATACAGTAAATGCTCTGGGAATAAAGGAGAACACTTAACTGCTCTAAATCAAAACCACTTTGGGATGCAACAGCTAATGGGTGACAGGCTGATTAAATACCACAGAAGGGAATGTTCTACACATCACCTTGGGAGGTATTTCCAAGAGAGAAGGATTTTCTATGTTAGTGTTTTTTCTAAGCCGCAACATCCATTTGCTATTTCAAAAGATAATTCTGTTGGTTTAGCTGTACCTCTGTCTGAATATTCTGGAAAAGAGATGCGTAGAACCATTTCCAAATTAGATACAGCAGTCAAATTTTTGTATTGAAAGGACTATTGCAGTTTCATAGTGGGTAACAACATATAATAGAATGCAAAAGGATGATCAGAAGTTAGCATTCCTAATGATTTGGTGTATTTTTATCCCACTTGTTATTATTTCCTGTTATAATCAAAGCTTTTTAAATTGGAAGACCCTTGTGGATACACAGTCATCTATTTAAGTGCTTGCCCTGATTAACATAATTTCAAAGAGCATACAAACATACATTAATTCAGCATTATTCACTACTTTTCATTGATCTTTTTGTGGCAATGTTAATATAAAGATTATGAAAGGCTGAAACTTTTAAGTCTACAGACCTAAGAAGCTAAATATCACTTTACCCAGTCATTAGTGCCCAAATACAGCTGTACAGAATCTCTACTATGTTGCTCAAGTTTAGTTTAACTTTAGTAATGATGACATTGTTACGGGCAAAGATAACAGGAGGCTCACTGAAATGAATAGCTGAGTAAAATCACAGACTGGTTTGGGTTGGAATGGACCCCAAAACCCGTCTAGTTCCAACCCTCCTGCCATGGTCAGGGACACCCTGAACTAGCCCAGGTAACCCAAAGCCCCATCCAACCTGGCCTTGAGCACTTCCATATTGCTAACAGTTTAAAAAAAAGCAAAGGTAGGAAAGAAATGTAATGTGTGAATTCTTCCTCCGTTTTAATAAGTGAAATCTTATTCTTGGGTCTTCATAGGGTTTCGACTTGGCAAGTATCCAAGCTCAAGGGAAGTGGTAGACCCCCCTACTTGGCACTTGACAGACAATCCAGAGCACTGCTTACACTTTTGTGACCCCAGTTCAGCAAAGGCATCAGCAATCTGGAGCAAGTTCAGCAGAGGCCATCAGGATGATGAGGGCTGGAGTCTTGCCACATGAGCAGAGGTTGGGGCAGTGGGATGGAAAGGGGAATAAGAGGAGGTAATCAGGTCTTTCACAGCCAGGCGTAGTAGGGGGATGGCAGGTAGCAGGAATAACCTGAAAGAAGAAGGTTCTTGCTGGATATATGGAGAAAATTTTTGCAGGTACAACAGGCAGGCATTGAGACAGGGTGACAGGGAGGGTATGCAGTATCTGTCTTTGAATGTTTTCCAATACCTGACTGAGTAAAAACTTGAGAAACCTGGTCTGATTTCACAGCTGGCCCTAAAGTGACAAGAGAGAGTCATAAGGGCCTCTACAGGGGGCTCTGAGGACTTTCTGAAGTGAGGGTAACCATTTACTGTGAATCAGTCATTCAGGATTCAGCTCTAAGAAAGATACAGATGCATCATGTCCACCACACTGACAGATCACTGGACAGTCTTGATTCATGGCAGCTGTGACTGATCCAAAAACCAATTAGTTTATGTTTAATTATAGTGGTAGAACCCCAAAATCTCTTGCTCAGCAGCCACTCAGCACTGAAACTGCTTTCAACTTGGTTTTTGATTTTGAAGCTCACTCTCTGTATGGAAACACGCCTGGTACAACAGCTCTGTGGGAAGAACAGTGCCTCAGTCCCACACAAGTGCCATTAGATCCTGCTAGATGTCTCTTCCTAACGGGGTAATTTAAAACACACAAACAAGGTCAGACCATGCACAATATGTATAGGCTGTGGCTATTTTCCTGTAAAATCAGCATTTATAACAGCATCCTCCTTTACCCACATAACATGATAACACTTGAAAGGCTCTCATAAACATTCCTTAGAAATTTGCCTTGAGTAGGAAATGGGGTTACATGCTAGACTAGACTTTTCTGGGGAAGAAGGGGAGGAAAAGGAGTGCTAAAAGTCTTCAATGTAAAATCAGGAATTCAGAATTAATTAGCCTAGAAGAGAATAATGTAAACTAGTGATTTAAGTGTTCGCTGGTGGTATGGGAAAGAGACATTATTATTCTCTCACCTCTTGTGGCTATTTCTAAGGCTTTTTGGTAACAACTGGTAAATGTTAAGTGAATAAACACCCATTTTTGTGTAGAAACTGGTAGATAGAAGCCACCTCCAGCCCAGCTTCCAGGTGTTGCTGCGAACTGCCCAGACTTCGAATATAGCTTCCAGTACAAAGCTAGAGCTTACTGGGTTTAACTGAGATAATTTTCCTTCCAGTAGGTATAGCACTGTGTTTGGGATTTACTGGTAGAATAATGTTAATAACGCACTGGTGTTTTTAGTTGTTGCTAGGTAGTTGTTGAGTCTACGCTAAGCCAAGGACTTTTCAGGTTCTCATGCCCTGCCAGATGCAGAAGAAACCGTGAGAGTGCAGCCAGGACACCTGGCCCAGCCTGGCCACAGGGATATTCCTACAATATAATAGCATGCTCCGGATAGTACTGGGGAGTTTAGCTGGGAGGCTATTATTATTGCATTATTTTTATTTTTGTTGTTGTTCTTATTGTAGTTATCTTTATTTTTTATTTATTATTCAATTAATTATTATTATCTTTATTATTATCTTCATTTTAATTCTATTAAACTGTCTTTATCTCAACCCACGAGTTTATTTTTTCCGTTCTCCTCCCCAGCTCCTCCTCAGAGGAGAAGATTGACCAAGCTTAGCTGCAGGCTGAGACAAAAACATAACACATGTGCACCATCGGCACCACAAAGACTGGATTTTACACCCTGAATTTTAAAACTTTTGGGGTCAGGTCATTATTACAAGACCCAAGAGACCAAGATGGCCTATTTTCAGGTGTATAAATTAAAATACATCCCAGAAATACTACATTAAGAGAATTTTAAAGTTACAAGGTCAGAAACTTAAAAAAAAATGGGATGTGCTACACATGAAGGTTATGTAACCTTAATCAGTTTTCTTGTGAATGTTCTTTAGGATGCTGTCCTTAATTGCCTCTGTCCCAACTGCCTCCTCCCGCCCTGTTCTTTGACTATTTTCTTTAGCTCCCTTAGGCCTTCCTGTGCTGATTTTTTAACTTCACTCTTTACGCAGAAAGGCCCTGTGCCTCTCTCAGTGAAGCTACTCTTCCCTGCTCACACTCTTCCCATGGGACGCATATCCCTTTTCAGGCTCCTGTTCTCTGCAGGACTGGGAAGCAAAGCATCCCTCACGCTTTGCTCAGGAAGAGTGGGGAGAGTTTTCAAAAATGCTTTACACATAGATTTTTAGCATATTTTCAAAAAGAAAAGAACACGTGGACTTAACGTGTGTTATGAGGAAGTCCTCATATAACTTATTTATGTCTTTATTTGTTTCAACCAAATTCCACAAAGGGGTAGAAGTCCCAAGTGTATTGAGCTTCTACAAGTTTCATGAAAACACTAGTACAGAGACAGATCTTCTTAAAGCAAATAAGAGAAAAAGCCTCAGTGTTCATGCAATGCTTAGGAGAGGTCAGAGAACCTCTCTGAGGTACAAACCTGTCACACAAAATTTCAGTGGTCTTACTGCTTACACAGCAATGCATTGAACTTGGAAAAAAAACAACTTACTTTCCTCTTCCCTCCCTCTTGGAAATAAAACTCAATCTGGAGCAGTCACTATGGGAAATTTTAGTCTAAATGGTTAAGATTTGGCAACTCAGTAAACAGATCTGGAACTTAATAATAGGTGGCACTAGCGTCCCACCTGTAACTATCCATTATGTCCTAAGTGAGAAACCACAAAACATTTCCTTGAGATGTAAGGAAAGTAGCTGCATCCAGGCAGTTTAGGCTTGGAGTTGAATCCAGTAGAAGGTAGTGTTTACAGCTGAACACTGGTTAGAGGAGGACCTGAAAACTTTCCACGGCATAGGGATGGAATGTGCTAACCATAAAGCTGCCACCAGAAGTCTCTCATCTCCAGCCTAGTCATGACACAAGCACTATTTCTGCTTTAATTGTATATATGAGGAGGTTGGTTTAGTGCAATAATTATATACCATTGCAATAAATAACGCTACACAAAAATAGAGGAAAAAACAACTCCTTTTTCATGGAAAGCTAAATTCCCAATGTTTTTAGTAAAAGCAAAAGGATGTTGTGAATTCCTGAGAGTATCTGACTGCTCACAACTCCAGATATATCCTGGATAAATTTCAAAACCATGGTTTCTCACGTAGGCTGAACAGTGTTATGATTTGATCTTCTCCTCCATATTTTGGGGTATCATTAAGGCACCAAAACCTTTTGAAATTGTTTAGATTGTCTTTTTCCTGTTTTTCATTAATAGTGTTCTCAATGACCTTGATGCAAAATTTCTTTGTGCCGTACTGTACTAATCTTGTACCTGTTCTTCTACCCTGTATAGTTACATTTCAGTCAGCATTATTTTTGTCTGTTTTGCTTCTACAACCCACTCCCTGAAAGATGTGTCCTTTTTGTCACAAGACAGGTTGCAATGATCAGAGTGGAACTTATTAGCCAGGATAAAAGCACCATATTCATGCCAGGTCAGCAAGGGGCAGTGAGAGGGGGTGGAAGGGGGGAAAGAAGGTGACAGTGAGTAGTAAGAATGGCTGAATCCTGGTGGTAGTTGCTAGAGGGACAGACGGCCTGTGTGGGAGGACTGACATTAATGAAAATCTGAGGAAGTAGAGTGTTCTCCAGGGGACTGGAGAAAAGCTGAACTGCCCAGCTTTCAAAGCACCAGGGTATAGATGGGTCTGCTGCATAGAGAAAAGAAATTACAGTGGGTTTACCTCATGATCATAGTAGAATTCCTTTTCCATATTTACTTATGCCTTCAAAGGAAGGGAAACTTGTTTTAACAGGAGGCATAACTTCATGGTCAGCAACATGGTGCAGTGGGAGAGATGATTCTTCATCACTGGATCCTCTCAAGCTCCTGTGGTAAGGAATATGATGAACTGTACACCTTCACAGGCTGATACAGCTTTGCTTTGCAGACTGGTTATGTGCCAAAAGTTACTTGTGATTACGAGGAAGTCCGTACTAATTATCAATCTTCCCAAGTAGAGACAGGCTGGTTTATAATTCTGTATCACACTCATAGGTGGCTGTTCTCAGTAACGTTCAAGATATTACAAATTAAAAGATGAGTTTCCTCTTGCAGCTTATGTAACAGGACACAGGAATAACTGCATTCATCCCTGATCACACAGGGATCTTAAAATTACATTTTCTTATTCATCGGTGCCTGAAAAGGTCCTGTAAACTCACAGAAAAGCAGTGTCAGCAGAAGCTAGTAGAATTCAGCTCATTGTGCTGAGGTGCTTCTAGGATATGTAGTTTGTCCTGGCTAAGTGGTTGCTAAACCAGTTAAAGCCAATTAACGACCTTCCAGAACTACTCTGAGAGTAGTTTCACTGTATTACTGTCTTTAAAGCTAATAAAGATCCTCCTTTGTGTAGCCAGAACTCCTCTCTTGCCAGTTATACCAAACTACACTCTCTGTGAATAGGCCACAACTGATCACAAATCTTTATAGCATTTTTTTATACCTGAAGCGATTAGCTTCTTTTTCAAGGTTGAAACCCATTCACCCTTGCCAGTGACCTCCTCTAGACTTCTAGTGCCTCTACAGTCTTCTTATAGTGCAGTAGTCAAAGTCTGGAGCCATGCCGTATGAGTGGATGCAGTCCTCTTCGATTGTCATCACAGCTCCATGATGGGGATACAGCATATATTCCTTGAGCCCAGATTTGGTAGGGACAGCACTACTCAGGCTCTAGTCTATAGAGGGTTTTGTCTATCAGTACTGGACTGATTCCAGAGCTGTCCACCTGGTTGCAGTACTTGCCACAGTTTTTACCTCCTCCTCTTCCTCCTCCTGCTTCCATGACACAGCACTAGCACTTGCTGGGGATTAGTGCAGAGCTGTGCATGGAACCAAGACCAATGGCAGGATCTAAGGTGGGTGTTGGGTGCTACTGGCACTTTGGTAAGTCTATGCTTGCAATATACCAGCTGATGCTTCAAAGGCAAGGAAGTCAGTTTGGTGAAGATAAACTAAAAAACTTTATTGCCTTGTATTTTATAGGATGTGGGGTTTTTTTTTCCCCTCTCCCTGCATGGATACAGAGATATAAGCTTTTCATTCTTACAGGTTGTAATTGATTTTAAATAAGGTTTTTAATGCTTACCTCTGAGAAAGAGCTGCAGGAAAACTTGTGTCCTGTGGCTGTAAGTGAAAGCTGTCTGCCAGGCTACAGCAGGGTTTTTAACTTTGCAAATCCTGCTCTTGTTGAGTAGTACGTGCCGCAGTAAAAGATGCTGGAAGGACAGAGATCTTTCTTTTCAGTACACACAGACTACCTGGTGCTAATTTCTGTCTCCCTCACATAACACCAGCATTTTGTAAAAGCTGGGTCTGGATTATATTTCAGACGTTGCCATTCTGCTCTTTACATGCAGCCAAGTCGTTAAAACTGGATCTTATTAAGCAATTGATTCAGTTTTTAATGCTTTCCAATAGCTCCACGTGCGACTGGCCCATTAGCTGTGATGGGTAGGGTATATTGTGCTGGTGATTGCTTCATTTCTGCTGATCAGAATATTTTACTTTAAAACTGGACTCTGCCTTATGTGTCAGATTAAATGGCTCTGTTCCCTATACACCTGACTGTTAGAGTGGGACAGCTGAGCTACCCTATCCCCCACGACATGTCTGAATACAGCAAGAAGCCCCACCTCTCCTGTGCAGACAGGTGATCTTCCTCTTTTGTGTTAAATAAATAACCTTTTTCCAAAATGATAATTAACTATTTATAAATGTTTTTCAGAATTAATATAGGGTCTCCCTCTGTACATTTCCTTGAGTACCATGTAGTAGCTGCCCTGTCAATAATATACTGTAACAGTTTTCACTCATCAGTCTGTGATCTACTTCTAAATTTTTACCGAATAAGGTGTCAGTAAGTTTCTGATTGCTATGGAAAGGCCTATGCAAATTGCTACAGAATCATAAAAGATTTCAACCACTGCAGTACAAATGAAGATTTAAAGCTGGTTTTGTCAGACTTCTCATTCTTTTCTGTCTTCAAAGACATATTTAAATTTTCTTTTTCATTGACAATGTGAGTTTACTATTCTGTTCATGTCCCTGACACACACTTGCATTGTCCCACTCTGAAATTGGCTTTGAGTATTTATGTAGCAACACTGCTATTTTTTAGCAGTGAAATAAATAGGGCACAGCATGAGTATTTGATTATTTCATTTCCTTCACTGGCTTCATCTATGCCACCCCAGACACAAGATCTGTTTAAATCTCAGTTTCTTCTGATGACAGACATCACAGAATTCAAGTGGCAAAAACTAGTAGCACGTCTAAGTCAGTCTGGCTACCTCACTGCTATCTGTTCTCCAATAAATTGCATGGCTGTCCAGTTTGGCTAGGCTGCAATCGTAGCAACCCTTCCTAGCTGAAAAAAATTCCATGACTCAAATATCTATATTTTAACAAGTTCAAATTAGCAATTCTTTTTCTTTAGCCTCAGTCACTGCAGTGAATGGAAAACTTTATCTGACTTTTCATTTTAAGAAAAAAATTCCAGCAACCTTCCCCAAGCCCGGTTAGCTATGCAGTTCTTTGTAGTAGATCAGTCAGTGTCCTGTGCTTCCTTGCTCTGCACACATGCCCCCCACAACCCTGACATCACCTCCAAGAAAAACTAAGTGAGAAACAACTATGCTAGGCAACCAAGTCAAAACTTCTACGGAGGACAAAGCATGCATTGCCAACAAAGCTTTTTCTTTGTTGTTGCTGCTGAATCATCCACGTGCTATTTGTGCATGGAGTTTCCAATGAGTAAAAGCCATGAAATGGTAATACTCACTCTGCTCTTTTCTTGTGCTAAAGGCATAAGCATGACTTGAATGTTATAGAATCTTTAAAGACATAAGAAGGTCTACTTCAACCCATCAACCACTCACACTCAGAAGTAATAGCCCTCACAATGCTGCCAACTCAAGGGCCTAAGAGTAACGTAGGTAGGTAGGTATGTATGTATGTAGGTAGGTAGGTAGGTAGGTAGATAGATAGATAGATAGACAGACAGACAGATAGATAGATGGATGAGACAAAACAGGTAAATTCTGTTTAATACCCCTACATACCATGCAAGTGAATGTACTGTGATGGTGTATTTCTACTAGTTTCAAACCTTTTTCTTCTTTTTGAAGACTCTGCCATTTTACTAATACCTGTAACATTTTTATCAAAGCTTTTCAGTTCCATTTTACTGTTCTATCCAAAAATCAAACATTTGCACATTTTACAGAATAAATTGTTTAACACTGCAGACAGTTTTAATATAAATTTTTCAGTAAGATCTATGTAAAGGCATAAGAAATCAAGTAAGATATTTATGTGCAAACATTTCAAACACTTGAACAATATTTTGGATATTAAAAGAAATCCAAGTATTGTAAATCTCGATTGTTCATATTTTTCAGTTAAAGGCATATCTTCTCCTAATAGTAATTTAATTATTATTATATTATATTCAGAAGTAATTTAATTATTATTATATTATATTCAGAAGTTTGGATAAAATGACTATATATGCAAAAATAGGAGCAGAATATGCTCCACATATCACAAACTTCTTTTAAATTCATAACTATTGCTTATCTTATTGAGGAGACGATTTTTTACACAGCAACCACAATCCCTTCCTCATGCTGACTGTGGCATGATGCGGTGGAAGCACACCATCTTCTGGTAGTAAAAGATCACTTTATAAAAGCATGTGAAGGAAAGTCACGGCGTGACTCAAAAGATTAGGAACACCCCTTGGATCAGGATTCTTTTTTCCCCCAGAAAAACGACCTGAAGTGGTTTATTTTCTTTTCCACATAAAATTGTATATGAAGCAAATAATTGGAGGCTTTCTAAAAAAACCCCACATTGTCAAGTAGTAGCATGCTCTCAGCTCACAGGCTTAAACAGATTAAACCTGTCATTGTTCAAGTCATAGGCAATCACAACAGCCAGGAAGTCATTCTGCACGGAAGCTTCTGGTAGGAAACTAGCATCGTATGTTATTTGTTGTGGGGAGTTTCTTCATTCCCATTGCGAAGGCTAACACTAAACATCTGCAAACCAGTTTGCAAACTGGCTACTGACTTCATCCACCCTGAAAACGAAACGATTCCACAACTGAGAGCTAAACGTTATATTTAGAGGACCGTGAAACCATAGTTAAACCGTGGTGAGCTCATGGACTTGGCAGAGAATTTCAACGCAGCGGAGGCAGCCCCTTCTGCAGCCGGCCAGGAGAGGTCGCTGAGAAACGCAGCTCGTTTCTCTTAGGTACTCGTGGCCTCACGCTGCCGATGGCTGCTTTCTCCAACAGCATCGGTGCAAGGCTTTGGGTGATGCCATTAACCCCCAGAATTATAACTATGACCAGCAAGAGATACTGTGCCCCGGCTCCCTTTGGCCGGAGGTCACAAGTTTGTAGCTTATGTACTTAAACAAACCCTTTCTTCTTCCTTTGACATACCTCACCAGGTACAACTCCAGGCAGCCTTTGATTTTCCTCACCTCATGCCTACACTTACATATTTGGACAGTCTCTCTGTATTCCTCTCATGTTGTCAACAGCTAATGAAGGGGTAGGTCAGGAAATGTGGCCTGGAGCTTAGGATGAGAAACAGGGTGCAGCAGGCAACTGCTTCCCTGGGTTGTCATGCAGGTCAGGCTTTGTCACACAGGAGTCCTGTGAGGTCACACAGGTGGCCAGTCCTGTGCTGCACCAGGCTCCGGAGGTGTCACTCTGTCCTCATGACCTTGAAGGTGCAAGTGGGTGGTGGCTTCTGCTGATGGGTGGCATGAGGATAGCGTGGGGGGATAACTCTCTCTGTTGCTTCTTCCTCCTCCTGGCAGCCCTGCATGTCAGGGACTGTTGGGCTGCTCCACTGGGAGCTCTGCATCTAGGTAGGGTGGGCAACACAGGAAACACCAGCTGAAGGGCATGTGAGAGGTAGAGGTCCAGTAGGGAGGCACAGAGGGACTGTGGCCTCTGTGGGGGCATTTGACATTAAAGTGATAGAGCAAGGACCAGCATGGCAGGGCAGAGAAACCTGGGGCTGAGTCCCTGTTGGATGTTGCCTATGAGCCACATGAGTCCATGATCTCCTTACAGTCCCCGGGATTCTTTTATGAAGCAGCATCTTACAATATAGAACAAAAAGCTTTCACATCTGTATTTGCTTATGAGTCTGGATGCAGGCTGTGTGACTTGGCCACAGCATTTTCTGGAGCCTCAAGCCTACTCAGTCTTAATTCACTTTGTAGTGTAAGCACTTCTTTTCTGTCTTGCCTTCAGGTAAAACGTACCTTCTTATGTTCTTGGCCAAGGCTCAGAGAAGCAAAAGAGAAGAGTAGATTCACAGAATCATAGACTCATTTTGGTTGGAAAAAACCCTCTAAGATCATCAAGTCCATCTATTAACCTAGCACTGCCAAGCCCACCACTAAACCATGTCCCTAAGAACCACATCTACGTGTCTTTTAAATATCTCCAGGGATTACAACAACCACTTCCCTGGTGGCCTGTTCCAATGACTGACAATCCTTTTGATGAAGAAATTCTTCCTAATATCCCATTATTATTGGGTAATTATAATTCTAAGTAGTGAAACTGGGAGATCTTGGGGGTGTGCCACGAGGTTTTGCCTTGAAAAACTGTGTTAGCTAAAGGCTCCACCCTTGTGTTACATCCAGTGCAGGTTGAAAAGGCAGTGGCTTGTTGGGGCCACTCTCACTTCCTTTTGAGATCTTCCAGGTTCTATCCAAAAGGTCACCCCAGCCCCTCCACAGCTGCTGCTTATGAAGAAGTGTCTCACAACAGGTCATGAACATTTTTGTCCTCTCTATTTATTATAGCTGTTCCCCTGGAGAGTGCTCTTCCAGCTGCGGGCTGGATCTGGGGTTTTGAATAAACATGTCTTCAGGGAGATTGTGGTCTGCTGGCAGAAGATACTCACAAGTCTTGACTATTCTTTCACTTTGAGAGCAGCCAGGTCATTGGCAGAAGTTCACTCAAGCCCTCTGCAGCTGTTGGTCTGCAGACCAATATTTAATGATGACTGCTATTGCACAGTGAACGTAATGCATTCTTTGCCTGAAAACTTTCCACCCAGAAGGTCACCCGGATGCCTTTGCAGCTTTGAGTGTCTTGATGTACACCTGTGTCCCCTTGCTCATCTTCTGTGCACTACCCTTCACTTATGAAGTAGATCACAACACAACAGAGGAATGTTTTTCCTCTGGATGTGATTACAGCTGTGGCTGAAGGGTGCATGTCTTCAGCTTGCTAGCTGAATGCCATTCTAGAGCCTTGGGGAGAACACAGGGCTACGGCAGTCAGCTTTGGTTGTCTTTTGTATTTTTTATGTATTAATTCATAATACTGTATTGCATTCCTGAGGAATCTAGGGTCCCCAGCAAGCACTTCTTGTTCAAAGCCCTGGGGCACAGCTGGATGTAGCAATCATCCAGCCTCTCAAACATACTGTCTGACTGTCAGCAGTGCAGAACACATGAATAAGTGGGACAGTCTCATCCTAGAGGTGCTGATCATGAGAAAACTCCACAGTCTGCAGATTGCAAATGGACTGTGATGCTTAACCATCCTGGTGCCCATATTCCTTCTGGCATCTTTGGGTCACCCAGTTAAATTGCTGCTGAATAACAGGAAACAGTGTGTTGGTTCTCCCAGCATTCTTGGTTGGATGTCTGCTCTGTGCAGTGAAGTATTTCCAGCAGTACCATTTTGTTCTTTTGAGCTCTTACTGGATTTTCTCTCTCTCTCTTCATAGCTTTGAGCTTTGAGCAGAATGGTTCATCCCATGACAACTTCTTGCCATTGCCCTTTTAGACAAAGGCAAGTTGAGGCAGGTGTTGTGTTTGCTAGTTGTCGGTAGCTAGGGCCCGGCGGTCGGAAGATGTCGGGTTGTACGGAAAGGTAGGCCCCTCTCCCTATAGCCGATAGCATTTGGTCTAGGATGTTAGGACGTAAGCGGACGGAAGTGACGTTGTAAACTTAGACTATATAATGCTGCTACACGAAGCAATAAACGCCATTTCACCGTCCACCAAATTGGTGTCTGTGAGTGATTGGCCCGGCAGCCTGAGGTGGCTGCTGTGCCGTTCCTGAGAAAGGCCGCCACGCCATCAGAAGGCAACAAGTGGTGCCGAAACCCGGGAAGCAGAAAACGGGGGACGGGATTCGCCTGAGCGGGTGAACGGCGGCCGGTGCGGCGGGACCAGCCCGGCGGGGAGGACGCTCCCGGATTTGCGAGGAGGATGGAAGCCCTTGCGAAGGTCGTATTACAATTGCATAAGCAATGGGGTATTGATTGTAAACCTAAAGAATTCATTGCTACTATTACTAAACTTTTGCAACTAGGTGTTATAGATCGCCCGGTAGATATACTTCACTCAGATATATGGGAAAAGTGCACTAGAGCTTTAGCTGAGGATACTATGTCCTCCGGTTGTGGGAAATGTCTTAAATCGTGGGGTAAAGTTGTAAAAGCTTTGCGAACTGCTCTACAAGAGCAAGAAACTTGGAATGCTGCACGAAATTGTTTACTTGTTACCCCCAAACTTGGGGTCGGCGCAGCAACGCAAACTTCAGAAGGTGACCATGTGACCGAATCTAACACCTCATTAAAGCCAGACGGTCACGCTTCGTCGCCTGGCCTGCCCAACCCTACTCCCGAGTCATCACAGGCGGAACAACAGAAATCCTTGTGGGCTGATCTACTTGAGGAGGCTAAAAACGCAGCTGCGGAAGTAGAAATGGAAAAAGGCAAAGACAAACCCCCGCCGTACGCTCCCAAAAATGGCGCTGAGCAACAAGCTGAGGGGCGGGGCATAGATAGCGCGAGAGGACAAAGAAAGGAATTAGTATGCATAGTGGGTGTAGAGGAGGAGCAAGAAGGAGCTCGAGAGAGAAGGGGTGAGGAGAGTGTTTTTGGTGGTGGTGAAGGGGCGGAGGTTGCGAACAAAGGTGCTAAGCCCAATCAAGGCACGCGCCGTAAAACATGCCCTCATATGGGTGGCGGTAGAGGGAGTGACTGTAGGTGGAGGAAGGGGAAGGATCGACCCACCTATCGCACAAAAGAGCAGGGGAGGAGTGCGAGCAAGGAGCGGAGAGCCGTCCATCGGAAAGCATGCCATTATAGGGGGGAACGGCCCGCCCGCAAGGGAGGTGGGCAGAGCCAGAGCCAGACTAAAAGGAAGATCCCTTGTCTGGGAGCACTTATAGAGGATCCTGTAAGGTATGGACAGACAAGCGACATATGAAGAAAAAAATTTACTACGGGGAATATGTTGTTGTTTCTGAGTGCCCTTTCACCCACCCCAGTTACTGTGCTAAGCAATAATGCTGTGTTATCAGATCAAAGTAGTAAATCTGTCGAAATTAAAAAGAAAAAATTAGTACGCATAAATCTGCCATCAAGGTATGCGAAGCCCCTCCACTATTATACATTTGGAAGGAAAAAATGTAAAAACAAACGTAAAACTGACTGCCTTTAATATCTGTTCACCTCTAACTTTTACTGAGCCTGAAACACCCTGTGACACAGTTGAAAATGTTAACTGCCATGAGCAACTTCGTCTTGTCCTTGAAAAGCTAGTAAACATGGACACAGAGCGGGCAACAGCATAGCCCGCTGTTAAAAAGTTCGCAGAATTGCCCACCCACGCACCCTAAAACTATGGAGATGAAAAATATGGATACAAAGAATCATCGACTAAACCACCAGACAAGAAACCTCAGGACAGGAACAACAATCCTACTGAGAAGGACAAGTATCGGCTTCAACAACCATCGGCTCAGGGACACAGAGACGGCTTGTCAGACACTGGACAAGTAAGGTGGTGTCAATACGAAAAAAAAAAAAAAAAACCAAAAAAAAAAAACCCAAAAAAACCCCAAAAACAACCAAAAAAACGGTGAAATCACGGTATTTCGATTCCTATTCCTACACAATCGTGGTAATTACCAGGGAGAATTTATGTGGGGATGAGCGGGTGGTGGAGAAAGTGGGAGGTGAAGGAAGCATGGTGACCGCGCAGTGGCCCCCCCTTCCCCCCCCTTTTTCCCCCCTTTTTTTCCCCCCTTCCCCCTCCCGCCCCCCCCAAACAGAATGGTTTCGCGTCTTGCAATGTAATTTCTGTGATAAATTGGTTTCCAGTATTTCTTTGTATATGCTATAGATTCAGGGATGCGTTTCTCCAACTGAGAGCAAGTTTAGTTATTAAGAAAAAGGATTTCTGTTAGCGACCATTGAAAGTGGGCAGCTTACTTAAAAAATTTAACCTGCAAAACAGACATGTCTATTTGGGTTGATCAGTGTACAAAATTTAACAATGGGAGCAACTGACTAACTAAAGGTCATATCAAGCCTTCCACAAGTCTGTGGAACATGCCAAATTCTTGAAAGACTGGGATTTTTCGGTATGTACTAACTAGGGGAAGGAGATCTGCCTGTGTCATTACAGATAAGGGAACCAAGTGGATAAAGCCATGGATCCAGAAGAAATCAAGCCTGCATGAACCAGGATGGGACTCTGATCACAGTAACTGAAGTCAAGTTTTGCAGCTGCAGCCACGGTAGACTATCAGTTTTGCTGCGGGACATTTTGAACCGTCTAACAGTTTTTGAAATATGCATGTGTGTTTGTGGTAAATGAAAATTAGGGAAATGATGATTTCTGCACAGCCCAAGATCACAGACTACAATAGATGCCTGTACATAAATGTGAGGCTGATGTTACCTGCACTCCTGACACTCCTGATTGGCGAGACAAGCAAATACAATCACAAAGGTATTAAAGTACTTAGCTACAGAATTGTGCAGCACTTGAATTTTGTTGCTGTCTCATGACAGGTGCTGCAGGAATCTGTCTGACCACTCAGCATTCAAAAATTTATAGATCAAACTCAAAACATATGACATGAAAATTTAATTCTCTGGATTGGACAATTGGTTTCATGAGTGGGACTTTCAGGATGGATGTTGTCAATGGTCAAATCTGGATTATTGAATTTGGATTATTGAATATGGTAATTATGGCACTTGTCTTACATTTACTGCCATGCTTGCTGAGCTTTCTGCAAAGGGCCCTTGCAGAGACCTCTAACAAGCAGATACTAAAAAGGAAAAATTGTCTGGAAGGACAGCAGGCTTGCTAGCAGTCTGGCTCTCCTCACAGAGACATAGGCCCTGACAGTATCCCTGAATTCCCATGTAACAGAAAAATTACTCATCCTGAGAGGTATTTGGTAATCACATTTTCAAACCACAGTGACCTTGAAGGCAGGTGGTCAGACTGCCTTAGAGCAAAGAATTGCAAAAAACTATTTAGAAGTAAGTGAACAAATCATGTACTATTCATAATAAAAAAGTCAAAAACACAGCAGGTGTGCAGATAACTTCTAGACATCAGAGATCCAGAATGAAGCTGTGGGGCGCTCCCCGACGAGGAATCACTCTAAATCAGGTCTCAGGTCAAGGGAAATGTTTAGGCAGTGCAGACGTTGCCAGACAAGAAAACATCCTTTGCGATGAAATCTCACAGCCCCAGAGCCCGAACAAATGGGCGATCCCAGCCGAGCCAGGAATGTGGGTGTGCCAAAAATTCGGAGTTAGCCCTTGCATATATCTTGATGATTTCGATATCTCTGTTGATTTTTGTGTCCAAGCTCTTATCGTTCCCAGGATTTTATATCACCGAGAAGAAGAAGTACATCTTTTCTCTGACGAATCTCGCCATCTTCACAAAAGAGAATTAGTTACTGCTGTCACCTTTGCGATGCTCCTTGGGTTAGGAGCCCTTGGCACAGGCACAGGCGTTTCAGCTCTTGTGACCCAGCGCCGAGAACTCTCCCAGCTGCAAGCGACCATCGATGAGGATTTACTAAGAATAGAAGAATCTATCTCCCTTTTAGAAAAGTCTCTCTCCTCCCTTTCGGAAGTCGCCCTGCAAAATAGACGAGGGCTAGACCTCCTGTTCATGCAGCAGGGAGGCCTGTGTGTTGCTTTAAAAGAAGAGTGCTGCTTCTACGCAGACCACACAGGAGTCGTGCGTGACTCCATGGCAGAACTGAGGGAAAGATTAGCCGTAAGAAAAAGAGAAAGGGAGAGTCAACAGGGATGGTTCGAGTCATGGTTCAACAAATCTCCGTGGCTCACCACCCTCATTTCCACTCTTATAGGCCCTTGCGTCATGTTGCTTTTAACAGTGATGTTCGGGCCCTGCATTCTAAACAGAGTAGTTTCATTTGTTAGAAATCGGTTGAGCTCAGTCAACATCATGTTGGTTGAGCGCAAACAGTTGCTTTAAGTAAAATGTGTTAAAAGT
Organism: Hypotaenidia okinawae; assembly: GCA_027925045.1. Lineage (NCBI taxonomy): Eukaryota > Metazoa > Chordata > Aves > Gruiformes > Rallidae > Hypotaenidia > Hypotaenidia okinawae. The sequence goes on from BSDF01000001.1 coordinate 153,474,083, forward strand.
TTCTAACAGTTAACAATAACACTAACTTTGGTTGTTCACTAACCCACGGTTTGATAACGTAGAACTAACCAGGATTGTTTTTAGAAAACACTAACAAACCATAGAAAGAGTCATGGCCGAAGCCAAAATTGATCAAGCTGAGTGCGGAATAGAAAGAGAACAGCTGAGATGGATACCCTTTGTCACGCGTAAAGAATTTTTAGGTGAAAAGATTAGAACAGATCTGCTTATTTTGATTGGTTGTAGTTGTGTTGCTTGCGTTGCTCATCTCTTTGCTGCAAGGCGCCTGCAGCAGGGGATGGTGGCACATTCGTAACACAAATACAAAAGAAAAATTGGGAAACTACGGCAGGCCCGTAGACCCCCTTGACGATTTCACAAGCGTTCGTGACGAAATGTATTCATGCGGAAAGATAGCTAGAACATCGTAGTCAAATCGCACTTCTACTTACAACAAATTGCAACATTCACCAGTTTACTAACCTTAACGTATTAGTCTAACCATAGGTACTACTAAACATTTTTAAATTCATTATTGGTACTTAGTTAGGCATAGAGAGGGGGGAAATGTCGGTAGCTAGGGCCCGGCGGTCGGAAGATGTCGGGTTGTACGGAAAGGTAGGCCCCTCTCCCTATAGCCGATAGCATTTGGTCTAGGATGTTAGGACGTAAGCGGACGGAAGTGACGTTGTAAACTTAGACTATATAATGCTGCTACACGAAGCAATAAACGCCATTTCACCGTCCACCAAATTGGTGTCTGTGAGTGATTGGCCCGGCAGCCTGAGGTGGCTGCTGTGCCGTTCCTGAGAAAGGCCGCCACGCCATCAGAAGGCAACAGCTAGTACTGAGCAGGTGTTGCCTGCAGACTTCCCAGGTCTAACAAACTGGTGAAGTTCATCTTGCTGTCACCTGTCCCAACACCTCTACCTTATCACACAGAGCAGCACAGGACAATGGGGAAGGGAGGTTGCATTCAGTTCCTAATGCACTCTTGGTGTGAGTGCCTGTGTGTCTCTAAGGAAAGGAGGGCAGGTGGGTCAGCTGTGGAACTAAGGGAGTCCTGGCCAGCTGTACATGGGTAATGCTGTGTAAAAGCAGCTTGGAACCCCAGGGGGAGCTTGTATGTCTGGGTACCGAGAATCTTGGAAACTGGGATCTAGGGGGAAGCTAAGGTGGGGCCAGACTGAGTGAGCCCAGCGGCTGGAGAGGTCCCCCCTGTATGTATCTCGCATGTATCCTTTTCCTTGTGTGCTGTCACTGGTCCCTAGAGAGAGATCAACACCTCTTCCTCCATTGCTCCCCTTGAGGAGCTGTAGATTGTGATGAGGTCACCGCTCAGTCTTCTCCAAGCTGAACTAACCAAGTCACCTCAGGTACTCCTTATAAGTGTTGCTCTCAAGGCCTGTCACCATCTTGATTGCCCTCCTATGGACACTAATAGTTTGATGTCTTTCATATATTGATGCACTCAAAACTCCACACAGTACTCAAGGTTGACCTGCAGCACTGCAGTGTAGAGTGGGATAATCACCTCCCTAGACTTGATTAGACATGCTGTGTTTGATGTGCCACAGGACATGGTTGGCCCTTTTTTCTGCCAGGGTGCACTGCTGATTCATAAATTACCGTCAATCCAAACCCCTGTATCTCTTTCCACAAGACTGTTCTCCAGCCTTCTATCCCCCAGTTTGTAAGTATAACCAGGATTACCCCATCCCAGGTGCAGAATCCAGCACATGTTAAATTTCATATGGTTGGTGATTGTTCAGCTCTCTAGTTTATCCAGATCTCCCTGTAAAGCCTTTCTACCCATAAGGGAGTCCACAGCTTCTCCTGGTTTAGTATTAATGGCTAACTCACTTAATACACATTTGATTCTGGGATTCAGATCATTTATAAAAACATTAAAGATCACTGGCCCTAAAACCAAACCCTGGTGAACCCTACTGGTAACTGCCACCAGGCTGATGTAACCCCATTTACTATAATTCTTTGAGTCTGACACATCAGCCAATTGCTCACCCAACGTATTAAGGACTTATCTAGCTGAGCACTGGACAGATTGTCCAGAAGGATACTGTGTGAGACACTATCAAAAGCTTTGTTGAAATCCAAAACCCCCACATCTACTGGCTTCCCTTGGTCTATTAAATGGGTCAACTTGTCATAAAAGGAAATACCACACACCTCCCTCCCCCATCCCAAAAAAACCCCAAACAAACAACTTATTCTTTCAAATGAACAAAAAAGTGGGATCTTCTCTGAGAAGCTGGATAATCATCATCAGGCAGACATACCAGTGGCCTGGTCAAACAGAAGTGAGGAAGGTTTCCACTACACATTGCCTCACAAACTAATTGTGTGTGTCATTAGCAGCAAATGTTTCCACACAGTTGAGATTTTGGCCACGTCACATTCTGAATCCCGCCATGCACAAGACAACAGGGCTGGTCATTCAAGCAATAAATGCATTGAGCTCTCTGTTCCACACCAGTAATGGTTAAATGTTGGTCTGAGCCAAGGGTGGAATGGGACTGACTAAGTAACCCCTACAATGGAAGAAGGCTCAGTGAAGATGAGAATAGCTTCCATTACATATTTCCATACAGCTCTGGCAGTGAAATAAAATTCATGCTTGTAATGACTCGCCAATACATGTCAACCTCCTCTACTTCTGAGCATCTTGGAAATGTTTTCTGGGGACTAGCAATGGTACTGCCTTGGCTGTTCCTCCAGGGAGCCAGCAGTCTTGAGCACTTTGATTCTGGGCTAGTACTTGGAAGTGTAACTGGGTGTTTTTACTTCCCAGACAAATTACAGCAGAGAATCAATGGATTTTTTCAGACCCTTGGGCACAGAAGAGGGTCAGTTACAGTAATTACATTTGCATTGATTTATATTTGGATTCTCTTTGTGTTTTGCTGGGTTTATAAAGGAAACATTTATAATGAGGTCAAAAATAGCATGTGTCATGGTTTAACCCAGCAGGCAACTAAACCAACCATACAGTTGTTTGCTCACTGACCCCCCCCTCAGTGGAATGGGAGAGAGAGTCAAAAAGAAAAAATGTAAAACTCATGGGTTGAGATAAAGACAGACTACTAGGACAGAAAATAATAATAATAATAATAATAATAATAATAATAATAATAATAATAATAGAATATACAAAACAAGAGATGTACATCAAAATCTCTCACCACCTGAAGCCAATGCTCAGCTAGTTCCTGAGCTGCGCTGCCTCCTGTCCAAATCCCTTGTAATATACTGAGCATGATGTCACATGGTACGGAATATCCCTTTGGACAGTTTGGGTCAGCTGTCCTGGTTGTGTCCCTTCCCAGCTTCTTGACCCTACCTCCCTTCTAACTGGCAGGACAGAATGAGAAGCTGAAAAGTCCTTGACTGCTTGGCAACAATTAAAATATCGTAGAGTCACAGACTGGTTTGGCTTGGGAGGGACCCCAAAAGCCCATCTCATCTAGTCCCAAACCCCTGCCATGGGCAGGGACACCCTCCACTAGACCAGGTTGCCCAAAGCCTCATCCAACCTGGACTTGAACACTTCCAGGGAGGGGGCAGCCACAGCTTCTCTGGGCAGTCTGTGCCAGGGCCTCACCACCCTCACAGGGAAGAATCTTTTCCTTATAACTGAACTAAGTCTACTCTCCTGCCTAATGCCTTCTGTCCCTGTCCTGACACTACAGTTCCTTGTAAACAGACCCTCTCTAGCTTCCTTTTAAGCCCCCTTTTAGTACTGGAAGGCTATAAGTGTCCGTAGAACCTGCTATAAGGTGTCCGTAGAGCCTTCTCCAGGCTGAACACATTTTCCAGTCAACAAGAGCTTCACTGGACTGCCACAACTTCTCAAATATGATGGAGAGTGGCTTAGCCACTTCATCTGCCAGTTCCCTCAGGACCTGCAAATACATCTCATCATGTTACACGGACTCGTGCACCTTAGGGTTCCTAAGATGTTCTTGAACCTGATCTTTTTCTACAGTATTCTTCATTCTCCCAGTTCTTGCCTTTGCCTTCTGTGTTGCACCAGGGGAGGTTTAGATTGGGTAATGGGAAGAATTTCTTCACGGAAAGGGTTATCAATCATTGGAACAGGCTGCCCAGAGAAGTGGTTGAGTCACCATCCCTGGAGGTATTTAAAAGTCATGTACGTGTGGTGCTTACAGACATGGTTTAGTGGTGGGCTTGGCAGTGTTGAAATGTGAATGTGTGGGTACCTATGATAAACAGAACAATGAAAATGATTTCTGGCATCTGCACAGAACAAATTTTTCTGGGAAATATTCTTTCTCTGATGATTTGCTGTCCAAAGACAAGGAAAACAGCTTTGGAAAGAAACAAAGTACCACTTATTGAGAAGTTGCAACTAAACGCAGCTGCTTGGTCTCTTTCTCACGGTTGGCAGGATGGGGGAGAGAATTGGAAGAGTAAAAGTGAGAAAGCTCATGGGCTGAGGCAAAAGGGAGTTAATAGGTAAAGCAAAAGCTGTATGTATAAGCAAAGTGAAATAAGGATTTCTTCACTACTATCCATGGGCAGGCAGGTTTTCAGCCATCTCCAGGAAAGCAGGGCTCCATTACATGTAACCTTTACTTGGGAATCACTCTGAATGTTCCCCTCTTCCTCCTTCTTCCCCAGCTTTATATGCTGAACATGCTGTCGTATGTTATGGTATATCCCAGTGGTCAGTTGCAGTCAGCTGTCCCAGTTGTGTTCCCTCCCAGCTCCTTACGCAACCCCAGCCTGCTTGCTGGTGGGATGGGGTTGGGTGGGGTGAGAAGCAGAAAAGGCCTTGGCTCTGTGCAAGCACTGCTCAGTGGTAACAACAACATCCCTGAATTATCAACACTGTTCCATCACAAATCTAAAACCTAGCCCCACGCTAGCTACTAGAAAGAAAATTAACTCTACCCCAGCCACCAAAACTAGCACAAGAATGTAAATTTGCTCTGTTTTTTCTCTTCATTTTAGCTGCTAACCAATGGTAGCTGCACCAGCTCAAACATTTGAAGATAAAGAGATCTGTACATTTCCTTGAAATAAAAGTCTCCCTGAATTTTACTTTGGTTAAAAGAATAAATTGTGGGAATTGTTTTGATTCTAATGTTGAAACATAAAGCAAATCACAGTGAAAGTACCTTAAGACCTCACCACCCGCACCCGAGAGAAGCGGACACAGCACAGTGGGGTTCACAGCAGTTGGCAGTTAAGCATTAATTTTGCCCACAAGCATTAACATCAAATTGGGAGCTATCATCTTTGGCACTTTTCAAAATCATGGACTTTTCTATTCAAGTAAGACTGAGTTTCAGCATCCCAACCTCTGTGCTCACATCCATGGCTAAATCCTGCCTTCAGCTGTGAGGGACTGGCTGCTCTTTCCCTGCAGAGCAGGTGACTAGAGAGGACACCCAAGGTACACATCTGATTCCTCTTGCGATGTCATCAGAGCACTGAACTCCTGGTGACCTACTTCTTCGGCAAGCATACTCACCACCAGGCTATTCCATATAATAAGGTCAGACCACCTCTTTTGGACAGGTTTGGGAATGAAAATATGTCATGCTCTGGGCTCTCATCAACAGGGCTGACTAGCTCATGAATGTCAAGCAGGTTTCAGTTTGAGATAAGTACTGAGTCATGCTATTTAGCTGCCTTGGGGTATATGCGCTGGCAGAATGTTTGATATGAAGGAGCTTTACCCTCCGTGGAGATTTGGAAGCCTACAGACTCTGCTACTGTTTAGGCTGCCGAAATAATTACATGGAGTTAAGGTGAATCATGTACTGGGATTAAAATTACTTGTGTTTCATCTGAATCATGCTTTTGGTGGCTTTCTGTACCTTGGCTTCCTGTTCAGTTTTCATGACGCTTGTGAATCTCTCTACCTGGGAGTTCCGAAAAGCGCTTCTTGGGGTACACAGCCAGAGAGAGAGCATAGGGTGCAGCTCCCAACTGTCTGCGCAGAGACACTGGTCCAAGCCTGCTCCCAGGGACGATTTTTGGTAGCTGGGGAATGATCTGAGTCTGTGGGTTGAAAAAATTTCTGACAGCTCAACTGAGCGGGACGCAGCTGGAGTCTTACTGGGGCCGGTGAAAGGATTTCATAACAGGACTGGGGGCGAGGGTGCTACCTTCTATGGCAAGTGCAAGCAGACAGCAGCAGAGGCAGAACTCGCCGCTGCCAATGCTGGGGATACCCCCAAGCTGCACTTCCCTTGCTAAGCAGAAGAAAAGGCCTTGTTTGCCTGCAGACAAAGCAGAGCAATACTGTAACTCTTCATGCATGCCTGGGACTTGTGATTGTGTACAAAAGAAGGGGAAAAAAAGGAATAAAAAGTGAAAACAAAAGTGGAGAAAGAAAAAGAGAGAAGCTATTGCACCAAATTTATTTGGCACAAGTGTAGCAGTATTTCATAAACCCTCTTGAAAAGCTGGGGAAAATTATGTTAATGTTTCAGTACTTCAGATTTTACATAAAACCCATATTTAATTCATTATGATATCAGTCTCATCACACAAAGCAGATAGTAAGAGAGAAGTGTTCTTCACTGAGGCTCCAAGTTTAAGGGTCTGCCACGTTATCGTCCTGGACAAGCTGTGCACTTATTTTTGTGACACATTTCACTCAGCACAATGTAAGAATGACACTGTCTCCTTGCACCCTCCCATTCTCTGTGTTTCTTAGATGATGAAGCTGTGAGAGGTCTCTTTTTAACCTTATGTACACAGAAGCAGGAATCCTGGATAGCAGTGAGGTCTCCTAATTAACATGAACTTTATAATGAGTAATGTGATAACAGGGGGCCTGATCTGAGAGCTGCAGTCACACAAAGGATTGTGATACAGTAGGTGACTTGGGCAATGGGTTTTTGGAGTGTTTTTGGAAATAAGATATAAAAAAATGACAGTATGCATCTTCAGAGGTATGAGCCAGCAGTGTGCTCGGGCAGCCAGCAGGGAGGGCCAACCGTATCCTGGGGTGCATCAAGCACGGCATGGCCAGACAGCCCAGGGAGGTGATTGTCCTGCTCTGCACTGTGCTGGTGCAGCCTCACCTCAAGTACTGTGGGTGCCACAGTACAAGAGGGATATAAAACTATTGGAGAGTGTCCAGAGGTGGGCAACGAGGATGGTGAAGGGTCTAGAGGGGAAGTCTTATGAGGAGAGGCTGAAGTCCCTTGGCTTGTTCAGCCTGAAGAAGAGGAAGCTGAGGGGAGACCTCATCATGGTCTATGGGTTCCTGATAAGGGGGAAGGAAGGGGCAGGCGCCAATCTCCTCTCTTTGGTGACCAGTGATAGAACCCGAGGGAATGGCATGAAGCTGTGTCAGGGGAGGTTTAGGCTGGATATTAGGAAAAGGTTCTTTACTGAGAAGGTGGTTGGGCACTGGAACAGGCTCCCCAGGGAAGTGATCACAGCACTGAGCTTGTGTGACCACAAGAAGCATCTGGACAATGTGCTCAGTCACATGCTCTGACTTGTCTGGCCCTGTGTGGAGCCAGGAGTTGGACATGATGATCCTTATGGGCCCCTTCCAACTCAGGATATTCTATGATTCTATTTTTCAGTTGATGAAATATTGCAGAAGCAGGGAAACAAGACTTGAAATAGTTTATCCAAATCATAGACTATGACCATGAACTAACATAGTTTGTTTCACCTGAGAGCAAACAAATAGCATAGATTATGTGATATCTTAAAGACCATCATCTTTTCCTTGGGGAGAAGCAGTACAGGACACATTAGAGCAGGTGTCCCTGTAGGCGAAGGCACAAGGAGAAAGCTACACCCAGAGGCCCTCAGGAGAAAGGATTTCCCAAGCTGGTTGCTTGAATTGGGTTCCGAGACCAGAGGTAACACAGAGGAATGCTGGAAGACAGGAGGCACTCTGTAAAACTACTGCTTTTCATAGATAGCCCTTAGGTTTCCATAGGCCTCATTGCCCACTTCTGAAATACATGTAAGGTCTTTGATTATTTTTGGAACAGAATCTACATGTTTTCCTACTTCATTCTTTAAATGTCGTAGTATTTAATACATATTTCTCTGTATGTGTGTGTAAAATACATAAATTTGGGACTTTTCTCCAGCTGTCTGTTCAGTAACAATATTCTGGACTAGAAACTACACTTACATTCTTAACAGGAGGACTGATATATTCCATTCCAGTATATTCCACTTCCACTCAAAAAATTCTTTGGCTACTTTGCTTACCCAGTTTAATAGTAAATACTGCCCAATAAGGGCTTTTTCTTCCTGAAAAGCTTGTTTCAACCCATTTCATCTCCAAGCCATTTGTTTGATTTAAGCAGTTAATTCCAATTAAATCACACTTCTCCCTCTGCACTTGAGCATAATAGAATATCTTTTCTATACATGAGTCTGACATTGGTGTACAACACAACAGTCTTTCTTTTTTCTTTCTTAGCAGTCACCTTCCTTGCTGCAACAAGTAGAGCCTTCAGCAATAGCCTTCCTGTATAGGAAGCTATGTAATGAAATGGCATGCTCCCTTTTGTGACCCCTGGCTGCTGCAGTAATGAAGAGAGAGATTAGGAAGTAGGTTGTGGTAGCTTGAGGATCTAGTAGTCATGTGGACTGGTTTTGCATGGAAAGGTTTTGGTAGGGGGGCAGCTACAGGAGTGGCTTCTGTGTGAAGCTGCTGCCTGACAGAAGCAATGTCAGCCAGCTTCAGGACAGACCTGCCTCTGGCCAAGGCTAGGCCCACCAGAAATGGTGGCAGCACCTCTAGGGTGTTGGAGCAGAGATTCCGCCTGCAGCCCCTGGAAGTCACCATGTTGTAGAGCAGGTCAGGGCACCTGAAGGAGACTGTGACCTTGTGGGAAGCCCACACTGGAGCAAGCTCCTGGCAGGATCTGTGGCCCCATGGAGAGAGGAGCAAGTTTGTTGAGGTGGGGACTTGTGATCCCCATGGAGGACCCACGCTGGAGCAGCCTGGTCCTGAAGGTCTGCATCCCATGGAAGGGACCCATGCTGGAGCAGTTTGTGAAGCACTGCAGCCCATGGGAAAGAACTCACATTGGAGAAGTTCATGGAGGACTGTCTGCTGTGGGAAGGACTGCATGGTGGAGAAGGGGAAGAGTGTGAGGAGTCCTCACCCTGATGAGGAAGAGACAATGTGAGATGGACTGACCTAAAACCCTATTCCTTGTCCCCCTGTGCCACTCGGGGTGGGGGAGGGTGAAGAGAAATTGGGTGTGAAGTTAAGCCCAGGAAAAAAGGGTTATTTCTCATTATTACCTGACACTCATTTCACTGGCAATAAATTAAATTCATTCTCCCTAGATCGAGTGTGTTTTGCCTGTGATAGTTATTGGTGAATGATCTCTCCCTGTCCTTACCTTGACCCATGAGCCTTTTGTTTTATTTTCTCTCCCCTGTTCAGTTGAGGAAGGGAGTGATGGAGCAGCTTTGATGGGCATCTGGCCTTCAGACAGGGTCAACCCACCACATCATGGAGGGAAAATGTGTAATTTGCAGTTTGATTCACCCAACTCCTGAGTTTTTTGCTTTAGGAAAAGACAAACTGACATGAAAGTGCTTGTTTCTTCCCATGGATTACAGTGGGGTTCCAGATGGTTGCCTCAAACATGAAGGCATCCTCTTTGCAGATGTCTTAAGTTAGAAGAACCTCATTCTGGATGTTTAAAGCAAGCCAATGTGATCTGCTACATTCATAACCAGCAGGGTAACAAAATAAAGCAATGAGACAGTGGTTAAGCACAATGGTACATAATATTGTCATTCTGCTTGGCTCTTCTTCACGGACCAGCAGCTTGTGCATCCCAAGGGACCAGTTTTAGTACAATTCCTTTATGGAGAGAACTAATTAATATAGATAAGCAATCACTGTCTCCAAAGAAGCAAATATTTGAGGATGCTAAAATAACACATCAGCTCTAGAAGCTGTGAATTTGAGAACAGTATTGAAGGGACAGGATTTCTGTTGTTCCCATTTTACTGTAAAAGAGGTTTAAAGCTAATATGAAATGTGTATTAGAAGCCAATGAAAACGTGAGGATAGCTACAGGAACACAAGTTATGCCTTCAAAATGGTAAGATACTTATGGCTAAATAAATACTGATTCTTCTCACCACTATGCTGTCAAATACAGCTGAGGGAAAATAGATGTACTGAGAACATCTCAGAGCATTGGCTTCTAAATGTCAGACACAAGTGGTCTCCTTTCAACCCAGTTTTTCAAGCTGATTAAGATGCAGAGCTGAACAAAGCAAAGCATTCTGATGTTCCAAGTTTGCAGAAGGATCCATTCACACTAGGAATGTAAGGGCAAATAAACGTGTGAATCGGAATTCCTCATACTGGGGGACCTTGTTCTCACGTTGAGAGTGTGTAGACTCAGGTATGCAAACCTATGAGAGGGAAGTGAGAGTTAATGGTAAAGTGGGTGTGACCCATACTAGAACAGAGACCAAAATACTTTTAAAGGTTTAAATCTTTTTTTTTCTGAACTCTGGCCTAGGATGACAGACCCAGTTCTGTGTTGTTTAGGATTACTACTTTTGTCTGGGCTTTGTATGTCAACCGTACTCACCTTCAAACTCTTTCTCCCAACTAAATATTGCACCTTGAGAAATAAACTTCAGATTTTCTCTTCCCTTAGACAAACCAAAGGAGGTTCGGGGAAGAAGTTTTGTTGTGGGTCTTTTTTTTGTTGGGGTGTCCCCTCCCCCTCTTCCCCCCCCCAAATACACTACCCAAATGCAATACACAAGAGCCCTTTGGCTCACTGCTAAGTCACAGGCATAAAAGATTACTTCATCGGCATAGGTGCTTCAAAAGCTTTTCCTTTCTTTTTCTCTTTTGCTTTTTCTCTTTTCCACCTAAAGTGTCACCAGCGATACTCTCAGTTTACAAGGTGGAGAGAATCTTTTACTACCGGCTTGCTCGGTGTAGAGTTAGAACGTAGGTGACATGATGTTTGGTGTGTGCGCTGCTGCCCTCCGGCGGGTAAAGTGCGGCTCTACCATCGGCTCTCTAAAAGAAGCGACGACGACGATGATGATGATGATGATGATGATTATGTGAGGTTATACACCAAAAATTAACGGGGAGGCAGTCCAAGTTAGCCGCTGTTCTGCTTTAAAAACTGGTTGTTCCATTCTTTTATTTTTTTCCTTTATGTTCTGAGTGTAGTGGTGATGAATGTGAGAGAGAAAAAGGCAAAAGCAAGCTGGAAAAAGGGATTCTGGATGGAACAAGTAAAGAAAGAAAGGAAATAAATGATGGACAAAGTAGACAACTATGTGCTTCTCTTGTTTCTGCTGATTTCTGACTCCACTGATGGTGAAAGATACGTTTCTGGCCTGCCTAGCCTAACAGATAGGAAATCTGTAGGTTTTACAGATGAAGAACGACGATCTTAACCTAATTTCTCATCAGCCTGCTCAGCTTGTTTACATCAGCCCTGACTCACACTTCCAGGGTTGCATCTCAATAGAGCATCATCAGTATTCTTCTTCTACGGGTTCAGTGCCACGACCGGTAATTTTGGATGGAAATTGCAACTGATAATTTAAAAGAGACATAAGTATGACCCATCATGAACTTGCTCTCAAGAAATATAGCCCGTTGTGATCAAATGCCAGACTAGCACAGGGCTGAAAGGTTGCATGGAGCAACTGTGACAGTGGGGGAAGACAGCCAGCAGTAGCACCAGCAGCAGCATGGCAGTCTTCTGGCTGCTGCTCGGCTTTATGCCCCCTCCCCCCTTCCTCCACACAGCTACTCCTCATCTGCCTCTCTAGCCTACCACAGCATCAGATGTGCTGCTCCACCCCATCCACTCACTTTGCTCTTACTGTCCCCTTCTTGGGGTAAGAGGAGGTTGCAAATCTCCTCTTTGAGGGGGGGAATCAATAAAGTGGCTATTGTGAAACAGAGTTGTATAGCGTTTCAAATGTCTTGTCATCCTTGTGACAGTCTCATTCAGAGGACAAATGAAACTAAGTAAGAAACTCTGAGCCAGCAGTGTACCCCAGACATTGCTTATCTGCTGTCCCCTGGCAAAACTTTCCCCTCACTCTTCCTGCTTTAAAGTGCTGGGTTTGCTCTCCGGTGGTGTCGAACTGTGAAGTGGTTGCTTTCAAGTTCCCTTAATGGGAAGGCAAACGCTGTCTAAGCACAGGTAGAACTGCCACCACGTCTTCCACAGCTACATGTAGTAGTTTCTGTGAGGTTTGTGGGGAGTGGAACTTCTCTTTTAGCACATAGGAACAGGACCCTGGAGGGCCTCTGTCTCCAGCCTCTATCAAACCTTCCAATACAAAGCTGAATGCTCACAGTGAAGATGGGCCAAAAATTCTCTTTGCCATCTCAGTTCTACTTCCTTGCACCTACAACAGAAGTTACTTTATATAATCTCACATTGTCCTTCCCATTAAATTCCTCATCACTCTGAATGCACACTATGTCCAGCACCCAAGCAATGATTTAAGAACTCTTACCCCTGCTTTATCAAAAGCATCACTCTTGGCTGACTGCACACTCCTACCTAAGTTTGTGTCCAGATCAAAATGTATTTCCCCATGGGCTTTTTCCAGAATATTTGTTGCTGCAGAATTTCTAAGTAGAATTATACAGCTGATCTTATATAGAAAGCACAGCTCCTGCTAATTTTAGGTTCAGCTGCAACTTTTCCACACTTCTGCAAATGAGACAACAAGGACATCAGTCAGTCAGCCAGAAAATGAGGAAGAGCCAGTCAGTGACCACCTGTGAAAAATCTGGTTTAAGGAACTCTGTGGTAAAGACTAGGGCAGCTTGGAAATTTTCAGAGAAAACAGAGCTTCGCCAAAAACCACCGGGTTGTAGAGCCCAGCAAGTTCTATTTAAAATGCTTAAGACTGAAGGAACTGTTACCAAATCGAAAGCAACGTCTGGAGGGAACTCAGTTTAGACTTCTGAAAGGGCTGTTGGGTACCAAGCCAGGGAAACTGAAAGTGGCACTCTACAGATTCAAAGGAGTTCATCAAAACTCTTCCCTCGGCCAAGAAGCTCTGGAAGGCAAGTCCCCTGAGCTCAGTCTGGAAGGGGAACTCACATGCATGTTGAGATAGAGGATTTCGTGCAGCCATCAGAATAACTAACATTCATCAGGACTGGAGATTGCATCTGAAGAACTTAAGTTTGCAAATGAAGTGTTGGGAGAAGTTGTTTCAGTTCAAAATTAAAACAACCCCAGATTTAAAAAAAGAAAGAAAGAAAAAAAAAAGAGAATCTGTGGAAAGTAAACAGGGCTTCTCAGCCAGATCTCACAGACAGAAAGAGAATGCAAGTCTGATTTAAACAGGATATCACAACTTCTCTTCTTGCATCTCCTGCCTCATTTGCTACTTCCAATACTTCTGAAAATTACTCTGGGGCCCAGCTTAAAACACTTTCCATCAATATCCCATTTTCCACAGGATGAAGTGTCTCCTATTCATTGAGTGAAGCGTAGGAGGGGGCCGGATGAAAAAAAAAAACCCACAGGAAACTTGTGAGTGAATGAAGATTATTACTTGACCTCATGGTTTGATTCAATTTACACTCCTGAGTTTCAGGTCACACGGTACTGAATGACTGCTAGCAGCTTGCTGTGCTTCACTGGAACCTGGCCTGTGCATTACATAAACCTTTACTGATGGTGTTGAAGCACACACAGAGGAACCTACGTTTCATTTGCACTCAGGAAAATGAACACCCTTCCTTCCCCAGCAGGACTTTTTCTGACCTGTCCTCACCAGCCTCGGTCCTTTGTACCCCCACCACATCTCCTGGTTTCTTACCATAGAATCAGCCAGGGAAGGGGAACATTTGGGAGATGTGTACTCCAGACTGCTCAAAGCAGGATCAACACTGAATCCAGACCATGTTTCTAAGGGCTTTATCCATCATGGTTCTGGAAATCTGTAGGAACAGACTTTTTCACAGTCACTCCAGGCAACATGCTTTGGTGGTTGACTGTCCCTGTGGTATGACTCTTCACTCAATTCCTGCTCAGATTTTTGTGAGGGCACAGCTCATGATAAGGTCATGATGTGTGCTGGGAACAGTGCCATTAGGTCAAAGCAAAGGCAACACAGAGGCAGGACATGGTGGCCAGAAAGGCCCAAAGGTTGTCATGACAGCTTGCTGTCTCCTTGTGTATTGGTTGACTGACAGTTTCTTTATAATCTCCTAACTCATGGAAATGAAGTAGACCAAACTCCCAAGCTGGAATATATAGATATGTCCGCTCACCCTCAAAATTTTTGAAGCAAATCCAACGGCAGCTGAACAGCTGATGTTTTCATACTTCCCAGTGTGATACAGGGGACATCTGCACTTTGACAGAGGAGGAACAGTGAGTGCTTTCCCCATCAGGTAGGTAACGCTGTTGCCCATAGGTACAAGCATTACAAGTTATGAGTTGTGAGATATGAATTAGAGAGCTTGTGAGTTAGAAACCTCATGATTTAGATGATAAATCAGTGAATTCACATTAGACTAGTCTGTACAAAGGAGATTGAACACTTGTTTGCCATGTTTGATTTCTTTCCTAATGAGCTCATAAAATGAAGTTTAATTTACAGAGTATGTTGGCCTGTAAATTTGAGAGATCCAAATGGACCATGACAGTATGGTAATATTTTTTTTCATTATGTCAAATATGAACTTACTAATTTTTGCCCATTATCTCTTCTCACACAACGGTGGACCTGTATGACTCTTGACAACCTCCTAACTGGTATAAGGCTCTTCTCCAAGCTGGACAAACCTGTTGCCCTTAACCCCTCCTCCAAGGGCAGGTGCATGCTCCACCCAATCACCCCCTTGCACTACAAATGAACTCACTCAAGTTTCTCACTTTCCTTCTTGCATCTAGGGTGCAGTGTGCCCAAAACATGGATGCTGTATCCTAAATAGACTCTGAAAGGTGACAAGAAATGGGGAGCAATCCCTTCCCTTAATCTACTACCGACACTTCTGTTGATACCAAGCAGCATGCTGTTAGCCTTTGTCTCAGACAGGGCTCATGGTGGGCTTGTGCTTAGCTTGCTTTGTGCCAGAAACCCATGGCCCTTTTCCACAAATTTGGTGCCTTTGCCTAACCTCATTTAATTCCTAGGCTTTCTACAGCCAGTCTATTTCATGCCCTTGCATTTCTCCCCACCTCATAAATAGTCAAATCCTAGTTAGGGTCTCTCCCTAATTTCTGCAGTCCAACTCCAAATATGTTTTGTTTCCCCCATCACCCCTAAGCTCTGTGTAACGTGCAAACCCTGTGAGATCCTTTCTACATCAATCATTTAGCTTCCCTCTTCACAGTGTTTGCGTCAACTTCTTTCCCACTGCCACTTAGACTGACCTTGAAAAACTAATTTAGATCTTATTGATGGTGGTAACCCATGAACTCAGCCAAGAGACAAAACCATTGGGAACATTTTCCTCTCCCATTTGAAAGTTCTGTAAAGATAGGATATGCTAAACATGAGAGGACAGAAAATATTCTTCAAAAGCATGCACCTTGTCAAAGTATGAGTGCACAAGAGAGAAAGGAAAAAAGAAACCCCTGGTTTAAACAAAGCAAACCCCACATTACAACCATTTCTTCTTTCAAAGCATAGAGTGTCTAGACCTTTCCAAAGAAAAAGTAGTGAAAACATTAAAGTAAAATTCAAACAATGCCTTTTCCCTACTCTCATCTTTAGAAGAATTGAACTCTGGGGGCTGACAACTCAACCTAAGACATAAACCAGAGATAGAGAAAATCTCATCCCCTGCAGTGGAAGTTTGGCAGAACTTCAGGACAACTGAAATGAAGGACTTACAACGTCAAACGCGGAGCAGTTCAAGAATGAGTCGCAAGGAGGAGAGCCATGCAATGAGTATACCCCGTATGTCGGTAGGGTGTGTGGCTGCACATTATACAACAGACGTATTTTCAATTTTAAGATAAAAATAAAGTCCTTCAAAGCAGCTATATATCTGCCAACTGCACATTATTAAAAAAGAAAGAATAACACAGGCCTACACTTCCTGTGAAAATGTGCTGTTCAGGTCCCCTATGTTCGTCACGATGCTGCTTATCACTACGTGAAAAAGAGCCAGAGTATTTGCAGAGTTTGTGCTGAAACCTATACTAAATGAGTGATGACCTTGATAAGAATGTAAAATATAGAATGAATCAAGTAGGTACTACTTATTACCTAGCATACTTATTTAAATAACATCTGCCAAATCCAGAAAGGTTCAGTGACTCCCACCGAATGAATGATAAGCGTGGTCGTGGTGTCTCATGCATCACCAGTTTGCTAGCAGAGCCATCAGGAATGAGGTATTCTCCTTTTTCTTCCTGCTTTGCCCGAAAAGTGCTGATCTGCTAAAACCCTGTGCAGAAGCAGATTAATTTTGAGAAGACAAGTTTTTCTCATGAAAACAGCAGAAAACTAACCCCACACAGCAACAGAACTGCCAGCTTTGTCAGTAGAAACACCTGAAGAGCTTGCACCCTCTGCACACAACCAGGGGTTCTCACCATTCACCTTTTTCTGTGAATAAACTTGGGGCTCAGTTTCATCCTACTAAAGGAAAGGCACACTTTTGAAATCTTTTCTCTCAGAAGAGAAAAGATTTCCTCCAAGTCACACCATACCCCAAACACTCTCCAAAGTTGTGCACTGTCCATGCTCGACAGCAGCAGGAGAAAGAAATATGTGAGGAAAAGGGTTAGAGTGATGATGATTTAGCTTCACAGGAATTTTGCTACATGCTTTACATTTCAAGTATTACATTGTGTCTATTTATATCAAAGCTAAACCTTCTAAGGTGCCAAGCACCTTTAGAGCTGGCTTAAGCTAAGCACACACAAGCCCACTGAAATCGCTGGGGAAACTTACTAAAAGCTAAATTTGCAAATTTAGCCATCAAGTTCCTGGTAAAGCAACAGTAACAACATTTTTTTTATATAATTGGACAATGCCAAAATCAACAAACTTCTAATTAAAAATTCTGGGCATCTCTTTAATGTATATCAGTAATAACCAACAACTCACTGCATGTTAATCATTGTTTTATCTTCATGCAGCTTCACAAAACCTTTGGCTAAGTTGAGGGATCCTGTAGAAGATTATAAATGCCTTTCTGAAAAACTTAGCACATTGAAGTATCATCATCATCAACAGCAGCAGCTGCTTCAACTCCATGACACATTAAATTAATTTCTATGAGGAGGACTCCCGGACATTTTGAAACCGTAGTTAAACCTCATAAAAATCTCAGTGTGGTAATCCAATACACAAATGCTTACTGCTGAAATGTCTTCTTGAAGCTCAGAGAAGATGAATGAGTTGTTTCATTAGCTTATCCTAGTTCATAATTCCTAGTTTTCACTTATTGTCTATCACCATGATAACTCAATAAAATGAGCATGATTTATAAAAACGTACGAGGAGATTGCAATACACAAAGCATCTGTTCTTTGCTAAATGAGCTTGTATGACACATTTCTCAACCCCTAAAAAATATTTCAAATGAAATACAATTCATTACTATGGGTTTTATTATTTTATCTGTTCCAGGAGCACTTCAACACTTCTTTGAAGAACAGTGAAATAAGTATTCAATGCTTGTATGACAACAGGTCCTAGAAGTCTTGACCATACTATTACCACACTACTACCTTGACCACACAATACACATGGATTCTTGGGTTAAAAAAGACATAAATCTTATCTACTCAACAAAGCAGACAGACAAAAGAAAAGAAAAAATACATCTGTTTAGTATTTCTACAGTCTAATTTCTGATTTATTGTTTTTTCAACAGAGTTGAGCAATATATTCAAAACTGCAGAAAATCTTACAATCTCAACCCAGGGACTGAGCCCATATTCCTGTATTTTCTTAGTTGTCTGGCTGCTTCCAGGTCTATTGGGTTTTTATTTTTACTCTATTGCTCAGAATGGATCATAGCAAAAAAGGTTAGAGAAACTAAAAAAACACAACTATATAGACTAATATTTCAATTGGATAAACTGTTCAAAAGAAGAAAAAATTCTATGCTCAAAAGTCAAAGGCTTATATACGTGCATGTGCATAGTTTCATATATATACATATACATATATGTACTGTATATATACACACAACATCTATATATGACTACAGAAATCATGAAGCCAGAAATCCAATTCCACCTGCTGTTTTGTGTCTAATCTCACTGCATTTCTTTCTATCCCTGTTTTGCTTACACAGAAGTATACTTTCCTTGAGGAGGAAATATTCCTTAAGGAGTAGAAATGCTTTGAAGATTGAGCTGTCGAAACATCTTAAGTGTCCTTTCTGCATTTTTCACAGAGAATAAAATGATATATATTCACAAGGAAGTTGCAAGCCGGTAGCTACTATTCTGCATATTTATGAGGAGCTTGTTTCTGTTATCCCATACATTTAGGGGTTTCATTATCCCATACATTTAGACTTTTTCCATGTCCAAAATCTTGGTGTCAAAGGGAAAAAAACCCAACTCAACCACAACAGAACCCACCTGACACCTCCATTTGGTGATGAAGAATCTACTTTTTGATGTTTCTTTCCCATACTTTATACTTCAAGTATGTTATTCATTAAACAAAGCAAATCTATGATGTATTTGTGTTTTAGTTTTCCATTTCAATTATGGAGGCTAATTGAATGGTTAATTGAATAATTGAAGTCAATGGTCCTGTTTATGCTGAACTTTATGATCAACTCCTCCTTTGATTTGCTTGTGGACAAGAAATTGTTTCAAAACCAATAAAAATATTGCTTTACAGTTGTTATTTAGAGTCTCTCACTGTCTAGAATAAATTGGCTTTCTGGTAATCTCCGATTACATGATGGTTCTAACTTACAAGTATGTCTGGTGTGTTTCCTGTTTTGGGTTCTTTTATTAAACTGAAGAAAAGTTCTCAGAAGCTGGTGGTGGATAGGGAGAGATGGCATTGGCAGCTTTATTACAATTCAATATTTTTTTCTGACAAAGGCATAGGAAAAGAAGAAAACTGCATTAAGCATAATAACAGAAATGAAGGGCTTCAGAGGAGTCTAACTGCACCAAAAAAAGTACCATCTCCATCCAAGGATATTTTGGCCCTTCTCCGTGGTATTGTAAGTTGAAGTTCATCCCCTTCTTCTAATTTTGCAATGCCTGGCAAAAGATTTGGAATATTTTTAGGTTAATATTTCAGATACATTATTTTAACAAATGGCATTCAAAAAGTCACGACATCTCTTCTTACAAATATATAGATGCTTTTTTACTGGTAATGAGTGCTTTTTTTATCTTTAGGCACAATCTTACAAATTGCAGCCTTCCCAAAGCTGACACTTGATGCCTTCTGTGGAGCTGGACCTACTTTCTACTGTGTACTCAGCACTTCACAGTTCCCTTAAGCAAACACTGCAAAAATTCGTAAGAGTGGTGTACCCAGATTCCTCGTGTTAGGGTGATGTGACCATTAAGGTCAGCACTGTGTATTGCTGGTCCAAGACCACATTGTTCCCACACTTCTGGAGGAGGTCTCATGAGCTTTACCAACCAAATGAAGTTACCAGACATCAGCTGATCCACTGCAACTGCAGAGCACAGAAGTCTGCTTCCTGCCAGCCACACATCAGCTGATATGATAACTGAAAGCACCTAGCCTCCAAGTTGAAGTCACTGAGCTGAAAGCACATCTAACATCTGCTGCGACACATGCTCAACAGCATGAGACATGGCAGTGAGATTTGGTTTTCCAAGTGAAAGCAGAAGGGTGGGAATTTGGGAAGCAGAAACCGTGAAGTGCCAGGATGGAGTAGAGATCCTAGTTAGAAAGTGGGGGGAGTAATGCAAGGGTGAAATAAGAGGATGGGTGAGATTGAGGTCAGTTATGATGCTAGAATGTATGTATGGAGGGGCAGAAAGTTAGAGAAAGTTTGGACGGCCTCAACTGTGTTGTAGAAAATATTAGTTGAAACTTGGAGCAAGCAGCTTAAATATTAATAACAGCTTGAGCAGAAAAAGCCTATAGATTGTGGCATATAAACTGTACAGACCGTATCACAACTACAGAATTGGGCGAAACTAACCTGGGAGGATGTGAGCACGTGTAAGAAGATGAGTAACCCTTAGTAATGAAACAGCAAACAAAGCAAGACAATAAAAAAGCAAGACCCCAGACCTCAAGACTGCTGTTGGTCTGAACTCTCACATAAGAAGATAGCTCCTAAAAATTTTATTGGGATAGCCAAATGTGGAATGCATATGCTCCAACTGCCAATACTTTATATAAACCCATATTTTTTTGGTAAATATCGTGTAATTTTGCAATTAACCAGACCCATGCATACAGTCCATTTTCTTCAGAGCTGCCACAATACTTAATCACCCAACACTACAGATTCTATTTGATACAGTTTATTTGCAAAGAAAGAAAAGGAAAACGTAGATGTTTACCAGCCGTATAGCAAGAATTATTCGGATAAGACTGAGGCATATTTTGGATGCAACGAAACAATGTCACCAAGCTGAGATCATCACCAAACACGTGGGCCTTCTTCCTCTGTATTAGGTGTCCCATAGCAAATGTTGTATCTGTATACAAAACCTAGGGAATGAAGTGGTGCAGACTTCAAACATATTGTATGGACACATTAAAAATCCTTTTAAAAGTCAGTTGCTGAAGTGAACTGAGCTTTCTCACCTGGCCATATATGAAAAAATATCCTGTTTCCTTGATCACTATTTTATTTCCTTGTTCTTCCAGAGCTGTTCCACGTTTAAAGCTCAGAAGCCAAGGGACAATGCTTGAATCATCTAAAAGAAACAATAATTTTGGGTAATCAGTAAGAAAAGTTACTTTCTTTATTTTCATCTGCCAACAATTAACAAAGCTGACTTCTGGTCAAGACTTCCAGTCTCGTTAGATGGATTTCCCCACTGAAAAGAGGCTATTTGCAAGAGCTGTCCAGATGCAGGAACCTCTTGTTTGTTTGGTTTTTTTAGTTCAGTGACATAACTCAGTTAGTTACTGGTTTGAAGTTAGATAGAATTTGCTGGAATAGTTAATACGTGGTAGAGTTAGTTATAAATAGTGGAACATATTCTTACCTTTCTGTTGAATATCACTTTTGCTGTCAGCGATCAGTTGCAAGCAGGCCTGCAGCACTGTAATGTGAAACCATTTTTAAATCAAAGCAATATAAATTGCTAATAGAATAGAGTAAGCTTTTGAAACATCTTTTTTTTTTAAAAAAAGGAGGACATGAAAAAAACCCCCGATCTTTCTCAGGCTCACCATTTCTTGGAAAACATAACCTATTGATTTCAACACAGACCTTACTCAAACATGCCAAAACAAATTTCAGACCACAGCATGTACTAGATAACTTTCAGATATCATGCAGGTAAGCAGGAGGTCTCAGATAGTAGCACAAGTGATGAAAAAACCACCCCCAACCCAACCAAGCACTTGTCTTAATCTCTGGTCCTATAGAACTGAAAAATTAGCAGTATGTCAAATAAGCTAGGAATCATCAGCTCGATTAGTCTTCTTAATTTTCTAAGCAAAAGCTCAAAAAAATCCCCTACTCCGTCAGCTATGACAGATAGCAGATTTTCAAATGATGTTTACTAAATTATTTAAAGAAGTTAGTTTCCAGTCATAGTTGCTGTTACATATTAGTCATATATACATGGCACTTTCAAAACAAAATCTCAAAATCCATATATATGTACTTTCAATATGCTTACAGATACTCACACTCAGTCAACCTATACTAAGCGGGAAGGTACAGAGATGACTGTTAGCAAATTAATGCACACATAACGAGCAGCTTAGTATCTGCCAAAACTAATGCGTTACTCAGAACTGTAAAGACTGGCTATGCTAATTGGAAACTAGGAGTTCGATCAGTGAAAAATATTGCAGCACGTTAAAATATAGGCTTGCAAGTGAAACCAAAGTACTGCTAAGCATAAATGTCAGGGAACAGGATAAAAGAAAAGAATCATAGAATATATTAGGTTGAAGGGACCTTTAAAGGTCATCTAGTCCAACCTCCTGCAGTAAGCAGGGACACCTTTAACTAGATCTAAAGGAGAGTTGCATTTGCTTACAACAGATTTTAATGTAAACATCTGGTTCTAGTGCTACTTTGAAGGTTGGAAAAGAGAGTGGCAACGTTACTGCACCAAAGACACCAAATTTAATTTAGTAAGAGTCAAGAGAAGAATATTCTGCCATGGATTATTGAATCTCCATTTTTGTTCACGTCTTTTCAGGGAAGAAGGCTGTGAGTCAGATTTGCCCACTCTTCCTATAATGGGCAGTGCCCTACTCCATGGGGTCTTGTTTCTACATCTGCCATTGGTACCCACATGTGCCACCAAGTGCCTAACAGCACAGACCTCTCCCTGCACGTCAGGCAGTGAGAGGATTTGAGGAGAAAGCAGCTGTCTCTGAATCTGACTCCCTTCCAAGGGAGCTGGCCTGAATATATCAAAAGAGGACTGGATGCTCACCAGCACTGTCAGCCAGCCAAGAGTTGAGCACAAGTCTGGGAACTCTCCAATGTCACAATGATCACACAGCCCCTGACCCCTGCTTGCATTAATGGGAAACGCTGTCCTGTCATCTCTCTACACAAGAATGTGTCCTTGGGTTCTATCAATACTCATCTATAATATGCCAAAAATCTATAGATTTTCAAACCAAGAACTTGAAGGCACTTGAATTCCTTGCCTTCTGATAAGGAAAAAAAACCCAAGCCAACACAAAGTAGAAAAAGGTGTTATAATTTACTACTTTTTTATCACACTTGTGAACATCAGAATTTTCTGAAAAAGAAGCTCCAAAATGAAATAAAAATTAGATTTGCTGGAGTCACCCAACAGAGCGCATCAGGCACTTTATTTCATGAGGTATGCATTCACTCTCCATTGGAGCAAAGAGCCTTCATAGTGAATAGAATTTGCTCATTCCCTGGTATTTCAGTAAGCTAAATCTAAATTTGCATTCCTGCTTTTCAAAGAACTCATTTTTGTGGCCACAGGATTTTTCACTAAACAAAGACAGGATTTATGATTCATCCAGAGGGATACCAATGAGTAGTGCCCACAAGCAGTGAAAGTTATCGCTACTTTAATAACTCTTGTTAAACTTGCTTGGCAAACTTGAATGACAGTCTCAAAACTATCCCTGTTCACAGTTTGCAAGTCTGGATTTATGTTTCAGTTGTTTGCAGCACCGAAATATTGCTCATCATTGCTGAGAACTGCTACATGGTAATTAAAATCAGCAAGTTCAGCACAGTCTGAGATCTCTTTAAAACACAATCCAACACTCCTTTACTCTACAGATATCAAATCTACATATATTCTTATTAAAAAACCAAACAACTTACTGTGTGGGGTTTTTTTTGGCATGTGTATGCAGATAGAAATAAGGCTCTGCACAATAAAGTAAGCTTGCTTTTCATGGAGAAAAGCAACGTCAATCATTACAATAAAAAGAACAGAAGTTGACACAGTGGCTGTTTTACCTACAGGTGCAAAGGACAAATAATATCTAAAAAAAAAGAGCTTGAGTGACTGAGCAACAACATACTTCAAAAAATGTTCAGAAGCCAAGACTGGCTCATAACTATGTGAAGTAAATACAAGTGCTTCACTTTGACCTCAGCAGAACTACACACATGCCTAAAATTAAGTATTTCATTGAAACACATTCAGAGTAAACAACACTACTATTAAGGAGATACGGATTATATAGAGTGTATTTTCTAGGTAATTTAAGAGGGCTTTTCAGTAAAAAGTTAACATGGTTAAGAAATGTTAGGAATTCAATTCCAAGAACACAAATCTTACCTGAAATAGACTATCAATAATATATGCACTACAAAATATCGGTTGAACAGTTACTGATACTCAGTACTGACAGTGCTGAGCAGAATAAGTTAAGGAATCTACCCGGGTGCTCTTCAGGCCAGTGTAAATCAAACCTGAGCATCAGATCTGCAATCTAGAGGATATTTGTATAATTACTAACACAAGCAGGATACAGGATTCATAAAATATGTCTTAAAAACATGTAAAAATATCTAGAGTGTCACCACAAGGCCTAGCCATATAAACCTGAGTTATTTCTAGAACGATAAAGTGTGGCCCATCTTCTTGTGACTTCATATTATAGATTTGCTTTGATAAGCAGGCTTTTTTTTTAACTGTCTGGAGGGTGTGGGTGGGGAGAAGAACATGTCAGAGTGTCTCTTCTTCCATGAACAGAACAGCCAATTCTGAAGAAGTCCGAGACTCCAGATGCCTTTATAAACCACAGCCAGCACATAAAGGGATGTGATCTCTACTGGTTGAGCAATGTAGCCACAATTAAAAAAAAAAAAAAAGCTTTTGCAACAGGATAGGAACACGGCCTTCTGCATATATGCATGATTTAAGACCTGATATTAGCAAAATCAAATTTACCCTCCCAGGCAAGTTTTTCAGTTATTTAACTTGGGTAGTCATTTGAATATTTTGCAACCTGACTTCGTAATCCCTCTAAACAAAATTTCAAGTTTATTGTCTGTGATCTCATGCATAAATTGTAAAGTTTCAATATCTGTGGCCTGAGGCATCTATCACAAATTTTGCTGAAATAAACACAATAAAAACCTGAACTTTAAATAACAGACCTGCTTGCTTAGGTTCCTTTTTTGGTCTAGATCTGTTTTCTGTAGACTTCCCACAGCGTGCTTAATCATTAGATAATTCAATTTATAAACAATATGCAAGTTCACAAACAATTCACAGTTCTTCCATTAACTTCTTTATTTCTCATCACACAAGATCCTTTTGTTTGTGCATTTTTATAAGCTGGTTAATGTGGTGCTTTTTAACTAAGAAGTATTTATACAGCATTAGTCATGAGTTAAGTCAGTCCCTGCATTAAAATAGCTTGGTCATAGTTTCGGATATGACGCAGATCTAACAAATATCGGTAGCACTATTTTGACCTTAACAGCATTGCCAGTAACATATTGCAGTCAGAACAACAAAGATATTGTTTACAAAGAAATAAGAATACTTCAGGTTGAGTCCTATTACACATTGTACAGCGGGATATTGGTTGCAAAAAAAATAGAGCCAATTTTGTGTATTTTTGATTGCAGTGTTCTGCTTGATATACCACACTGATTTGTTTATTCAGCAAGTGGTATTCATTCTTGAGGTAAAATTGCAGGCGTTGTATCAAAGTCATTTTCTGTCCTTTCACATAGAAGGGCCAACTTCCTTTGGAGTTAGACTGTCAGCAGAAACAAAATGAATAACTTCTCTTTCCAAGAAGCAGACCTTTCTCTTTTATTAAGAGAACCCTTTATTTCCCCTCTTCAAACAATAAAATATTTTGAATATTTGCTGAGGGGATTTTATATGTGGCATGTGGTTTCTTGATTTGAAAATCACTGAAGTCAAGTTCCACTTGTAAAAGTTCTCACCATCTCTCTGTCACAGAGATCTCAACCGACAACATACGGAGTCAAAATCCTTTTAAGCAGCAAATGTACCAATTTGCCAGTATGGCAATTATGCCAAGAACAGTGGCCAGATTCTCACAACTTATACACTACCCTTGAATGGTAATAGTTATTTCCCATGGACATGACTGATATTGGGGTAGAATCCAGGAACTGCTATTAAAAAAAGAAAAATATTGCCAAGTCACAAGTCAAGTTATGCAGCCTCAGTACTTTGTGGAATCACCTAAAATTTCTCCTTAATTCCTTCCACATATGTAGTCAGACTGGTTGAGATGGATGATCTCAATACACCAAAGTAAAAAATAATCCATGTGTGCTCCAATCTGCCTAACACTGCCTGAATTTGAGTTTCCAGAAGACCTGATGTTCACCTCCCCAGCTGGCTGCGGGAATCAGAATCCCACCACAATGATCAAAATGAGGCACAGAGAGTGTAATTGAACCTTGACATTTGCACATGGAACTGGCTGAGGTAATGGAACATATAGCCTGTTCCTGGACTCAAGAGCACATACAACTTAGGGAGAAACAAGCAAACAAGGCAATCAATAATTGTGAGCAGGGTATAAAAATTCAGGAGAGATTTTGTTGCATAGTGATTTTCCTCAACAGGCAAAACTTATAAAAGGAAACACAAATAAGAAAAATTATTTCTGTTCTTATGTGTCCTGGTATGGCATTTGACAGAAATGGTTAGATGATCTATCTGCCTGCATATTAATAATGTGTACCATCCAAAACCACCCATTAGCTCCTACTCATTGCATCAAGAGCTGCAGTTCTGACTGCTAACTGTTCAGATTTACTTGAAATTGATGCTTAAAACTAGCTCTTCAAGCTACTTGAGCTGGAAATTTTCTCAAGACACAAAATGTACAACTACTGATGACTAATAGTTTTATGCATGAACACAGATAAATATGCATGAAAGAACAACATAGTGTTAGATCCATTTTCATTCAATTGCCATTTTAATTAGAATTCTAATTTGTGGCCAATTTTATGCACACAACATCAAGCAAACAGAAAAAAAATAATTTAAAATGGAAATTCCATATGCTCAAGAAGGGATGTGCTGGGCTTCAAAAGAATGATGAGCCATCCATTTTTGGAATTTAATAATTAAAGTTTAAAAAAAAAAGAAAAAAAGAAAAAACCCAAAATGTAACCACGACTTTATTTATAAATGAAATAATGGGTTTATGTTTAACTTCTGCTCTTTGATGAAGCACAAGAGTGTGCATCAGTGACATTTTCAAGTATTCACTTTTTAATTAATTGGTTCCTGTTAAAGTGAAATTACAGGTCAACAATCAATTGTGAGACCACATTCTCCTTTGAAGCCTTGTTGAAGCAAACAGAAACAGGACAAGAACAAGGCACCTTACTCAGTACACTAATTTATCTGCCATTGTACCAGAATGTGTGCAGCACATCTGCATGTCTATTTGGAGGATGTCAGGATTCTGGTAGCCAGAAATGGATGCCAGAACACCAGAATGCAGAGCTAGTTATTCTCTGTACATGACTGAGTAGCAGACAGGATTCAGCACCATGAACAACACCATGTTCTCTTATTTCACTCACTCTGCTAAAACAAAATTTAACAGTGACTAGTAGGTTCATTGGTCATCGGTGAAATTTGATCTGAGAAAACATCTTACTGGACTCTGACAAGCTTAATTTATTGTAATTAGAGCAGGAAGAAAGGTTATCCTGTCTAACAAATGACCTTTTATATAAATGTAAAATTTTTAATTTAGGTTTTTTCTTTTTTTATATACAAAAATATGATGGTCATATTAGAAAAGAGTTGACCTTAGGTCAAACAATATAGCTCTTCCCTTCTAAGTGAGTGTTAATATTCTGTGCTGCCATCCATCCCAGACAATTATATCTTTAAAAGAACCTCCCAAACTTAGAGAAATAAGTAGCTTAATTAGAATTTGATGTGAATAAAGGTAAAGGTAAATAGGCGTAATCAGAGGTTATGTGCTACCTGATGAAAAGAATCTTAAATCTGCCAGCACAGGTAAGGAGCCCAAAGCCTTCCCCTCCCTCAAACACCCTCCAATAGCAGTAAAAATAAAGGTGAAAGATTCTATGGAGGGAATTGGATAACTTGCAGAGTACTGACACTATAACATACATTTAAAAAAAAAAAGATATGCCTCCTGATTTTTGATGACATTTGTGCTTTGGATCACTACTTTTTTTGGGAGATGTTAAAAGGGGGAGAGTAGGGAAGCTCTGTGGTTCCTGTGATAGGAAACAGGCTACAAGAAATAGAATTTAAGCAATCTTGTCCGCAGCCCTGTTTGTGAAATCAGTCTTAGCCAAGACCCTGAACCAAAGATTACTACTGAAATAGAATAAATTCCATTGAAACTTCTGGATTTTGGGTGTTGTACTAAATGAATATTCTCTTTTGAGAATATTGGAGGTAAGTAGAGAGTGGTTATCCTCTAGAACTTAGAGGAGATTTAGCTTGCTGAAGCATAAATGAAATACATTTTACATCAATTAGTCACTTAAAAACACATTTTAAGCAAAGTTTTACTTAGTATTTGCCTACAAATTACTCCATTTCATCATCATCTATTAATAATTCAAAATACCAGCTTTCATCAGTTAAACCAGTCCAAAAGTACGGTCACTTCCAACCCAGACCATTCTGTGATTCTATGATTCTATGATAAAAAGACTGAACTGCTTTAGCAACTCAGAAACATTTTTAGTTACTTGATGCAATGAAAACGTGTATGCAAATTGTCACAATAGAATTCTGTATTTCATCTTATCAGACATGTTTGTGTTTGGAAAGAGAAACACAAAGCAAACAAAAAAAAAGTGGTCACTTTATCTCCAAAGGGGGCAAATACATCTCATTAATATTCCATCATTACAATACTCATCAGATGTCTTATTTTTATGGAGCACAGTCTTCAGTGTTCTCTGCAGAACCTGACTGGTGCTGCAGAGACATGCATCTTATTGGATACGTGTCTTTATTAATTTTGCTAATTATGTTCATAAATAATTTCAATGTAGAAATGATGCTGAACTATGCAATTCCATGTAATCTGTCTCTTTTGACAGGTACAAGCCAGTTTTTCTCTTTGAAAACTCCTACTTCCCAAAAGTCAGAGCTTTCTTGTTACTTCTCTCTTTTAGGATGAGCATGTTTTCCCAGAAAAATGACTTGGCATTTTTAATATTAGCTTTCCCTCCCTACTATTGATCAGAGATAAACAAGGCAGGCATTAGTTTGAGTTGAGACTGATGGATTAAGAACAGAGTGATTTACAATCCAAACAATTTCAATTTCAACTCTACCACATCATAGAGAAATATCCCCAGCACAAGAAGATTTGGGATTTAATGTTGAAGTTCAACCTGCAGCTAGCATGAATATCTAGTGCCTTCAACAGTATGGCAGATAGTAAGAGAATATATCTACAATTAGCACCATTTGTCCAGCAATAGTTGTAAAAACTTTAATGGGCTCTGGGAGCATGGATTGGCTGACAGAAGATGCAAGTATCTAACTGCAGCATCCCAACCCACTCCACCAGGTGCTATTTACCTGTTTCTTCTGCCTGGCCAACACTCCTTCTCCCCCTGTTTTTGCTCCCACTCCAGATTTCCTTGTGGAAGCTCTCAACTGGGTCAGGACCAGGAAACCCATTCTCCTAAGGGGAAGAAGCAACAGTCAGTGAAAGCAGCCTCATGTTGGCTCATCCCCTGCAAGCCAAAAGCCACCCCTCCAGCTTACCTGCCTGGCGCCAGCTGCAGTTACTTGCAGGAAGGAAGAAACAGGGGTACCCGCTATATTTTCATCAGTGGACACGGGTGGCCGGTCTAGCGGAGACCTTGCCCGGACCCTGTAGATCAGCTCACTGCGCAGAGCTTCTAGTTCTGTTTTCAGGGTCATAACATGATAAAAAGACACTGCTGCAAGACAAGAGGACAGGAGCATTGCAAGCCACAGGAATGTGACAGAAAAAAGTCTTGTGGCGCCTGAAGCAGCACCAGGGGGGCAGAGGGAGAGGAGGCGGTATCCTTCTGCTGGATGACGTGCACACAGTCCACGGATTTCATCGCTGCTCTTTCCTCACTAAAGCCAGAGGGAGAGTTCAGCTGTCCCCTTCCGAGGTGCAATCCATGTTACCAGTTGCTCTCTGAAACTAAGGGCATCCAGAATAAGTGAACAAAACGCCCAGATCATTTCCTGTCATATGAAGCTGTCGATAGAACCATTAAACTTAATGTACAGAGTGAACGTCTAAGATTCGGTCGCCGTTTAGTTTTCTTCTTTCTGTGCTGCATTTTGGAAGTGAATACTTTCTCATGAGCTGCTTGCTCAATCTACCTTCCTCCTTTCACTTTCAACTATTTATTTATGTGGCAGCTTGCCATGATCTTTAAATTTAGGCACGCCCGGTACCACTGGTAACTTAGAGCCTTACCTAGAAGCACAAAAACAATGTGAAGTTTCCTGGCAGCTTATCATCCAGTGCTACTTAAAAGACATAAACGTATGACAATGCATGTGCCTCTGTGTGTGCGTAGGTATATAGATGTACTGTGTATATATATAATTTAATATATATATATTTATATATATATATTCATATCTAAAGTGCCTATATGCCTACAGAGAGGGCAACCTATTCAAACAAAAATTTTTGTGGTTTTCTGAACCCTATAGTGAAAAGCATTCCCAGGCATGAGTAACAAATTACTGGTCTCTCAACTGTATGAAATTGCAGATTTTGCAGTTATGTATATTATACTAACTTGAAAAGGTAGGTAGTACACTTTTCCTTTTATTAAACTTATCTAATAAATATAGTTTCTCTATGGAGTTCAAGGGCCTGGGTTAATGCAAACCGGGACAGAGAGAAGCAGGGAGAGGAAACTTGGGGTGGGGAACTAGAAGGTTGAAAACCGGAAGATGGGAAAGAGTAAGAGAGGGGAAAATAAGAACAGAATAGGTACAGGACAGCCGAGTATGGAAGAAAAATAACATTTAGAAAATGAAAAAAAAACAACAAAGAAACCCCAAACTTTACACATGCAAACTTAAGCTTTTTAGATGAATTCTGAGTGTCTAGATTAAGCTCATCTTAAGATTTTTACTAGTCCTTTCAGCTTAAAACCTCGCATTAGGAATTCCTTTCTTCTCTGGAGCAGAAAGGCTACCTAAATATCCTAAATATGTTTATATGTATTTTTTATTGTCTTCTCACACAAAATTAAAGTTCTACTCTTTTGTTAAAAGTTTCAGTGGTCTGGGGAAAAAAATGTGAAAAAGCATTACAATTAGAGCTAAAATCAACAGGTTAACCCTACCACTGGGATCTAGATTTTTTTTTTACCGTGTAAGTAGTCTTTATCTTTGCAAAAGAGAGAACAGGTCTGTCTGAACACTATCTGTATGATTAATCTGAATGACAACACTTGTCACAGTTGCTTCTGTTGGGAGGGAGAAAGAAGAAGGTGCAATAATAGACCAGCAACTTCCTTAACCTCTCCTGCTTCTATTTCTTAAGACTATGAGAAATTGAGGTTTATTATAAGTTTTATCATCTTCCGTTGTGATGCAAAGCACTTTTTTCCTTACTTTGCCACTTCTAGCAGCCACCCAATATCCTGCACAGATGAGTAATTCTTTTCCTAAATGCATAGGAAAAAAATATCCCAGGTGTCTTAACATACACCTAGAAGGCACATAACTGATGTGAGAAATGATAGAGAAATCAGTGCAGGGCAGAATAAGGGCAGAAAACCAGACCAATTCTATACATATTTTCAAGGCTCAGTTAAGGTGTAAATGGGGTTGCATTTTGAAAGAAATGTAACATGAGCTAAGGTAGGGGTATTTTTGGAAAAGATGAAGCAATTATTAAGACTAAGAAGACATGCCTTGGAATATCGTTAGACATGAGAACATTAACAGCCTAGTACTGACTGTGTTCCAAAAATAAAATGACAGTTGGAAAAGAAATGCTATTTAAGAAAATTAAACCAAGTATGAGAATGAAAATTATAACTAGCTATCCAGAAATACTGAGAAACAATTGGCTGGTAAGGTCTCTGCGGTCATTAACATGGAAGAAAATAGCAGACAGGTATATAATTAGAATCACTCTAGTCTCTTCTAGAGAAATTAGGCTGTCCCCAAGCCTCCATACCTTCTTTAAATGGGGTCATTATTTGGCCTGACAAAATAATTGTGGTGACACAGAGGACTCCTGTAAGACATCTGGCTTTATCATCACAGAATCACAAAATCACAGAATGGTTTGGGTTGGAAGAGACCCTCCACTAGACCAGGTTGCCCAGAGCCCCATCCAACCTGGCCTTGAACACTGCCAGGGATGGGGCAGCCACAGCTTCTCAGGGCAACCTGTATCAGGACCTCACCGCCCTCACAGGGAAGGATTTCTTCCTAACATCTAATCTAAATTTGCCCTCCTTCATCTTAAAGCCATTAGCCCCTGTCCTATCACTCCACACCCTTGTAAACCGCGCCTCCCTGTAGGCCTCTTCAGGTACTGGAATGCCACTACAAGATCTCCCCAGAGCCTTCTCTTCTCCAGGTTGAACAAGCCCAACTCTCTCAGCCTGTCTTCATAGGAGAGGTGCTTGATGCTTATGATTAGGATAAATGAAAATTTCAAAGGGGAGATGAGGAAAACCAGAACTGCCCACATATGGCAAATTATTACATTCCACAAGTATTTCTAGTTGAGTAGCAAAGGAATCAATCTCATTGTGACCTTGTATTGTTCTATAGCTCCATAGGCAGTTAAGTGGTTTGAAAGAAAGTATAATTTGGAACAGCTTTTGTTATGACAAGATAATAGCAGAACAATCAATAATGACAGTGAGACATCAATCATGAAAAACATGAATTTCCTAGAAATATACTGAGATGACCAACCTCCATTTTAACACGACCAAATGAAGCTTCAGTAAATTACTGACTACTAATAGCATCAAAGTAAAAACTCAGAGAAATTACTTAAAAAAAATCCCAAAACAAACAAAACAGAGAAAACGTGGAACTTGTGTGTTGAAACAGAAGTGTATTATTTGTATATTATTAAGCAAAAATAAGATGAAACAGTAACTGTGCTTTTATATGAACAAAACTGTTTGCATATAATTACAACTACCACAACCAAACACTGAAAAGGGTTCAGAACAAAAATCCAGAATGAGTATGAGAGGCCTAAAGAACTTATCACAGAAACGGTATTCAGTTTGTGGTTAGCAGCCTGCTTCTACTGGTCAGCTTCCCTGAAAGCCCTTTCTGCAAAAGTTTGCACCATAATAACTGGTATTGGCTTGAGACAAGACCTCAAGATGCATGCAATAAAACCTTAGAGCAACAAGTGAGTGCCTCAAAAACAGTTCAAAGCAGCATTTTCCAAACTATTTCTAAAAAAGAAGATGCAACTGAATTAAACTTAAGAAACCTAATCCTGGCCATCTAACTCTAGAAACAAATAGGAATAAACCATTGTAATAAAGGGTAATAATATTATGAAAGTATGGTCCTATTTTGCATGCACAGGACTGTTGATCCATGCACACAGAACAAATCCAACCATTTAGTGCTTCATTAAGCCAAAGAGTAAGCCATGTTTAACTCAGATTGACTCACTAAGGGACCCTTGTAATTTACCTGAGAGAAACCATTAGGAAATGCCTTGGCTAGTCTAAGAATTTTAATTAGCCAAGTCTTTTACTTTGGGGAAAAAGAGAAATCTTTTAAGTTAAAGTCAAAATAATAATAAAAAACCCATCACATTACCACCAAAGACTCCCGATGGTGAGAATTTTTCATTAGAGGAAATGCATTCTGAACAAAATCATGGTTGGCTAAAACTTCCAAGATGCTACAGCAGAAACAAATCTTGTCATTTCTGCAAGCAATTAATTGTTTTTCATTTCCATTATGCATCGTATCAGATTAAATGATCAAGATGGGCGCTGCTAACCTGCAAATTTATAAAACACCATCACTACATCTGCAGGGAACCAAGGAAGAGATAATTAACAATCACACAGGAAATTTGTGGTTGAACCAGAAACTGAACTCTTGATTTCCTGAAATCCATTACTGTACTTTAACCACAAAAGCACCTTCTTTGAGGGGAGAGGAAAAACCCGTAATAAATTTTAACATACAAAAGAGAAGCAGACAATTCAAGTACTAGGACTTGGATAAACCCCAATTTGCTGGAGAAATGTAGAAGTTTACTTAAAAACAAATCTTCTGATTTTAAAAGGGAGGTTGTGCAGATGCTGCAACCCAGAGATCCAGGCAAATGCTTCTGGCCATACTGAAAGTATGTCTCCAGTGGCAAAGGTCCAACTTCACGTACTTCTGAAGTGGCCACAAAATGGAACTGGTCCCTGCGGTTATTACAAAAAGAAAAAGGCCACGGTAGCTTGCCTTTCTACCCAAAACAGGGCAGCAAACAGACAGAGGAATGAAGTAGCAGCAAAGATTCCATTTTAACCACATTTCACCTCCAGACCCTTCTGAAGATGAACAAAGTGGGTGGACCGTTTTGGAGATGAGAATAAATCCCTTACGACAGTTTTTTGCTATCAGAGATTTCTGTATTAAGAGTATTCACAGACAGCCCTCTGAAGCAGTACACATCCCCTTGGAGGACACTTAGTTCTTTCAGCCATTCAATGCATTTTGCACAGTAGCAAAACCAGGTATGTTCCTGCCTCCTATGTGGACCCAAAATCACTTTAATTGTGGATACTGTGCTCCTGTGCCTGTATTATCTTGCATCCAATCATCTTAAATTTTCGGAAGCTGTCAAATACCTTGCAAGCAAAGGATGTGTTATACAAAGTTAAAGCCTTATTTGATATATTACCTTGTTAAAACAAGAAAAAAAAAATCCTACAAGACTTTTCTGAAGCAAGAGAGATACTCTTTTTGCCTCCTTATTTCAAAATTGCCTAGGATACAAGTGTCTCTGCACATTTTAGATAGACCATGCTTGATTTATTCCTACACATTTAGACAATTTGGGTCCATATCTGTCATGCACACTAAACAAAGTAAACACACAGCTGACATGGAGCCATCATTACTTTTTACACGATTATTACAGTGCTTTCAAAGAGAATAAGAAATGGCACAAGAAAGAAAAGCAATTATTTTAAGTATCTCTCAAAGTATGCAGCAGAACCAACAAGAAATACAAAGTAACTTTTAAAATACATAAAATATAAAAGGAAAAGACAAGATTTACATACTACAGCAGCTTAATGCCAGCCTCCTTCCCCACACCCCCATGAGTTTATAGCAATTCCTTCTTACTGCACAGGGAAATGGGAGCT
Organism: Hypotaenidia okinawae; assembly: GCA_027925045.1. Lineage (NCBI taxonomy): Eukaryota > Metazoa > Chordata > Aves > Gruiformes > Rallidae > Hypotaenidia > Hypotaenidia okinawae. Next base: position 153,509,055 of record BSDF01000001.1, read on the forward strand.
CTGTCATACAGCTGTAGCTCACTTCTCTTACAGCCTCACTGGCTTGGCTACCCAGCAACACAGATTATTGCATTTCTCCACCTCTGACACTATGCAACGTGACATTTTTTTACACAGATGGGCTAAATAATGCATTTGTATGGCAGCAAAAAAACCGAGGAGCCATGCCCCTCCACGTGGGAGTGGCCACACTGCTGCAGCTACAGTCTGGGGACCTTTAAAGAGGGCACAGGACAAGGGATCCAAATATTTTCAAATCATAATGCTATTTCTTCATAGCTGTATCTAATTGCTACACTATCCCCGAGTGCTCAAATAACAGAAAGGAAAGGGTTCTCTGCCTGACCTTTCCCTTTGAATTTTTTGTAAATACTTAGCCCACACCAGACGTAAGCATAACGCAAACCAGCTGTAGAACTTCCTTTCTTTCTGCCGGCAAAAGCCGTTCCTTAGCTGCTCACCAAAACCAGGGGCAACATCTCTCCCACGTGAGCACACACGCTTATCAGCACCCGTGCTGTTCTGCGTGGTTCGGCTCATTGCTTGAGATTATTAAAGATGCATCTCAAATTATTACGAGTGGAAACACGTTCTGTAACACCTTTAAATCAGGTCCCAGCTCTTAAGATGGATTGCTTTTCAGAGAAAGAAAAGTTGCTGTTTTTTCAAGATAGGGGAGTTGTTCTGTCCCCACCCAAGCTGAAGCATAACAAATTAATCACATCAAGGTTTTCAAAACATTTCCAGCAAATATTCATTGCATCTTCCTTATCTACTTACAGAAACAGAACTCTGGAAAAAGTAAAAAAAGAAAAAAAAAGACCTTGAATAGGGTCCAACAAAGGACTCGAAGCTCAGGCATGTTCAATACTTACAGAGCAAATAATTTTTGCCTAGCCCATGGTTCAGAATTTTCTCAAACTCTTACATACCCATACTTTGTCCTTTCAACAGAGAACAAGTCCCCTGCCTTTAGCTTAGGTTTCATTCCTAGCACTTTAGGTTAGCCACCTGCCCTCATGAATATTTACTGTGATTGAACCAGCACTTGCAAATTCGGAGAGAAATTCAAATGCTGTATTTTACCTTTCTCCATTTGGTATGGAAGCCTACAGATAACCTACCAAGCAAATGAATGTAACACTGTGAGACATTCCAGGGCACGTGTTATGTTGCACTTTGTAGCCCAGCTGATAGCAATTTTTGCATGAGAAAAAGCAGATGCAAGACTTGTATGCTTCAGAGCAGCACTGCGCACACAAGGTCTGGGGACAGGGTTCACAAGACAGCAAACTGTGTTTCATTCAGGACAGCCAGGATTCACACAAAGTACCCAAATCTGAGGTGCTCCTTTGGTTTCACCGCTTCCTTTAAAAAAAAATAAATTAGAAATACCTTTTTGTTTTCTCCATTCAAAATTAAGAGGGATCTTGAACAAAGTGTCTGACATACTACCCCCCAGTGGGATAATTACTGGAGGTGACTTAGGAATTAAATTTTTATTCAGGTTTTAAAGAAAGGTTCAGCATTCAAGAAACTTCCAGAGTGAAGAGCAGCTAATATGCCAAAAGACCTTTTTGTACTAAGTTCCTAGGCGATCCTGGAGGCTGGCAACATCAGGGGAGCTTGATATTCTAACACTGAGAGAGCATTACATGGAGGATGGAGCGGAGTGGAGATACTGCGGTCAGGGTCTGTGATAATATGGGAACTTGAAAGTATAATGGAACCAATAAGCTGCGTGTTTGCTACCCTGGGCCAATGGTCTGTCATGCTTTTGACAAAATGCTGTCCTTTTTGTGAACTTTTTCCATTATAATACCATTTTAATAGCAAAACACACCTCCATCCCAAAAGCTACCCGCCTCCCAGATGTGACGGCCCATCGCTGAGCATGTGCTCTGAATTCATTAGCCTGTACCTTTAAGTACAAAACGAGAAAATTTTACACCAATCATAACACAGGTATGTGTGACCAGAGTCTCTCAAGCTCCACCTGAAAGGTAAAAAATGATGTAAAATAGTTTAAGGGAGAGAGTATGTTAGGGAAGATACCATCGCGTATGGGAAGGTATCATCACATACTATTTTGATCTCTCTTCCCCCCATCGGTACACGTTTGGATAAGATTTGAACACTTGGTTATGCCAAGTGCCTCCCTGGGAAACTTAAGAATCTCTAGAGTCACTTTCTATCTTTTAACACGTTTGTAGCCAAGCAGCGTTACTCATACTCTTGGAATTTGCATGTGCTTTGCAGGCAGTGAATTTACCACCAGCAATCCAAAAGAACCCGTGCATCTGTTGCTTTAATAAACTGCACTGCTCATTACTCTAGCTGTGATAGTTCTCACTTAACGTGACCAAACTCTTTTAAGTTTGGCCATGGTAGCTCATGGAAGGCAACTAGACCAAAGGTGTATCATGTTCTCTGTATATCCATAATCGTGATAGCTCAGTATGCTGAACGCGACCAGACTTGTAACGAGGAATTGGGCATCACTCCAGATTACCCCCTCCCTACCTCCATTTCCTAGATGCTGGGTGAAAACTGAACTATAAGCCCCCTCGATTCCAAGACGACACCCAGTTGCAGCTTTAGAAAAGAGAGCAGCCAGTCCTTGTTTCCTGGGTACTTCACACTAACTCTGCAGGATGGGAGCAGAGGCGATAGCAGCTTAGTTACAGATTTCTCTGTAAGAGAATTAGGAATCGCTTCAGCTCGAGCATCCCACTGCAGCTCCAGGAATTAACTACAAACCTGCTAGAGTGGCTTTGTAGCATTTAACATTGGCATTTGCAATATAACCAGCAACAGGTGGTAAAAGTAGTCAGAAACACTTAGAAGTATTCCCTAAGTGACATCAGCATATTTAGACCATTCCCCAGATAACAGAGTTTTGAAATGCAGGAGGTGTTAGGAAGTGAGGGAGAACTACCAGCCATCAGTGTTACTTATTAACACTTCCTGGAAGTGTGGATACGTGTGACACAGCTGAGGAATAGGTATTTGTAATACGGTTTTTCCCTGCTGCGGCAGCTTTCCACAAACACCCCATCTAACAATGCAGACGTCTGTTCCACGTGCTCTGGTTTTAATTAAGAACGATACCTTGAGGTGGATGGGTCACCACGCACACAAAACCAGCCTTGCACATGTAGTGAAGACAAAACCAGAACAAGACATCAACAGCACTTTCAATGTATCAATTTATTGCATATGTCAGTACATAAAAATAGAAAAGTGTTTTTTGTAAAATTAATCTTATTGTAAAAACCAGACTAGAATGAGAATGTAAAACTCTGCCACGATTGCACATATACAGTAACATTTTACGCTTTGTCTACAAAACTTAAGAATACTTCAGAAGACATTTTTAACTACACATCAAAGGAAAATCAAATGAAAAGCTTGCATCATATATTCAATGACTGTTTCTGAATTCAAAACACAAGTGTTACTTAGGGCTTCAATATGCTATCTCTATTTACACTTCTGCAGGCTTCTACTCTAAATCATATAAGCAGGATGGCATTGAAAATTATTCTTAATGGGATACACCACGCTGATCCTGTGCATGCAAGAGGCACTGATTTTATATTTGGCAGAAGTGCCCCTAGCAAAATCACTCATCCTTAGCGAAAATAAACACCTACTTCTCAAGAATGGGGTTATGAGATGCAAACAGAGGTTATGTCTGCATCTTTTTGCTAATAGAAGAGACCATACCTTGGACTCTCAATTCAGCCTTGCATTCTTCACCACGAACACCCAACGTGATGCAAACTATTAGCTTAAGAGATGCTGATATGCATATTTTGTATAAACAGTTCATCCTCCTGCCCTTCAACTGAGAGATTGTCCGTAGCCTACCAATTTTATTTGTGCTCTGTATCTAATTTTACCTGAGAAATGGACATGAGGGCAGCTACACCAGTTAACGTTTCTTCAGATGAAAGCACTGCTTCTCTCTTTGCATTTTACACTTCAGAAAACAAATAACTGGGAATGTAAACTTGGGTTAGCAGGAAGCCTCAAGTATTTCCACTAATTAAAACCACTCACAAATGTGTGCACACAAGGTCGTACACTGGATGCTTCCTTACAAGAACTCTGCTGTTGCAGCTGTACAGTTCAACTCCTGACACCCTCATTCTTTTCAAAGTTCTTCTTATAAAAGACACAATTCCTTTAATGAGCATATTTAAACCATGAGGTTTTCTTGCAAACCTGCAAAAATAACTCGACTTCCTTTTCCCAAACTACAAATTTAAATATACCGGACAAATATTTGGGAAACATTGATATCCAAATGAAGAACTGTTGAAAGAGGAAAACATGATGGTCTTAAGTGGAATAAATGCAACAGTATCACAATACACCATTTGGCAATATAAAGTCAGCACTACTATGTTGCTTGCAGTTCACTGCCTGGAAACAGCTTTTAGCAGCAACAAACTGTGGGTTTCCATCACACAGACCATAAAATAAAAACAAGTCTCGACTTGTCAAAACAAGTTTCTTCCCCCTTTTCCCTCCCTGAAAAGATCCTATGCACAAGCAGTGGAATATTTGCATAAAAAATAATTCATTTCCTTCCTATTTTCCTTCAGCGGATTTCAGAGCCAATGCAATGACCAACAGCATGGTAACAGACCTTCATTCACAAGTGTATGTGCCCAACCCACCAACAGAGAAGTAACAATGTGTGTATGTGAAAGGTGGAAGAAACCATGTGGAACATACAGGATGCATGCACGACAATTGTGTCTTCCCATACCCAATACTTGCAAAATAAGGCCGTGTTTCATCTCTACGTCCTGCAAACAAGTGAAAAGATATGGCTTGATAATCAAGTTAGGTTAAAGAGTCCACTCTGAAGCACTCAATTGCCATTGCCTAATGCCACATTTGATCTTTACTTAGCAACTGTGTACCCAAATAAATATTTCCTTTGTATCTAAGGGCCACTTCAGGGTATTTTGGGTTGAGGTTTTTGACAGAGAGTGAAGGAATACGACACATTACTTTAGAAAGCAACATCTTATGAAAAAAACCCAAATAGTATTTAATGGCAAGCTAGGACAACTTCTGAAACATTTATTTACTTTCTCTTCATCCTGTCCCCAAGTAATCTCTTAATGTATTATTCAGGCTTTATCAGCTTGTTTGTATAAAAGCAATTTTTGCCCGCTTACTTCTCCTTCTCTCCCTCCACCTTAATTCTAAAGCAATGTGCAGTAGCTGGAACAATACACACAAGCAGCTCACACTGTCATTTTAGAATACATCAGGGACAGGGAATACTGCCTGTCAACTCCTTTCTGCTATATAAACACCACCCCCTCCAACCAACCGTCACCAATATACCTTCCCCAGCTACCTGCCCCTCCTCGCCCAATGCCAACTCTGGAAGGCTGAGGAGATAAGCTTTGGTTTTCCTCAGATTTAAAACTATGCTCTGACTACAAAGATTTCAGGTCTACGTATCCAAAAAGGTCTACAACTTTTTCAATCAAATCTAAGAAAACCTTAAATAATAGCATGACAAAAGATACTTACCAGAGAAAGTGGCAACTGCTGGTATGTATATATTTGTTTTGAAAAACCCAGAAAATCAAATTTAAGATGTCACCCTATCGATAAATTGCTAACAACTATTTCCTATGTGTACAGAAGACCTGTACTTCCATATAATAAATTTTAGGAGGCATAACCATTAAGGCATCAGTTCAGGAAAGCAGTTTTATTCAACCAGCAAACTTACTCATAACCTTAAAATACCACTGCCCACCAAGAAACAGATTTAAGTGTGTGCTGAGATGCTTTTCTGAATCGGGACAATATGGCAGAGAAGTCTACTTAAAAATTTCAATCTGAAGGGAAATTGTACAAATTGTACAGACTGTGTAGAAAATTTTCCAGTTTGTTCCCCCCTCCCCAATATTTTGAAAAGGCAAGCTATCAGTTTGCAAGGAAAAAATAAACCTGCTGAAGGGTTTAAACAGGCCCACACTCCAATATGGACTGAGCTAACAGCATACAACTTTGACATGACAACTTAGGCTAAGGACTCCTAAAAACAACCTCCAAAAAAAGAAACCCAATGTTCAGTCTGCCCCAAACTCTCTCAATTTAAGTACTGCTGGCTCTGACACGGCAATACTAGCTTCAAAAATCCCAGCATGGCTAAAGAAAACTCGCTTCTGCTGATGCTTAGGCTACTTCCACGTGGTGCAACAGAACTGTGAAAGTCTTTCTGCAAGCAAATGGGTAAAAGTGTTAAAATAAATGTCATCTCTTTCAGACCAGCTACACGCCTAATGCACTGCTCGCCTTTATTATCCTTACTGCAGCAAATGTATACATTAATGTCTAATCACGGGATCACTGGCAAGTGAATTGGATTTGTTTCTTTTGGGGGGTATAAATAAAGGGCATAGACATTAAAAAAACACCAGCATCAAAAAAAAAAAAACCCCAAAACCTAAGCACCAACATGTTTTCACTCTCCATTACCCTCCTTTCTATCCCACCACCTGCTCTGCCCTGACAAATCCCACCTCAAATGCAGACTAATGCCCGCAAACAGTTTGCCTGTACGTCAGTGAGGAGAGCTGGAGCTGTAAGGAGCTTAGATGGCACCGCTGGCTTTTGAAGGTTACTTCTATGAAGAAAACGCCTGGGCCAGATCCTGAAACCGTTATGCTTAGGCACATACAACTTTCTGGGCGCTACTTTAGCGAACAGTAAAATGAAAACAGGGAAAGTGTCTTTTCCTCATCAGTTGCAGTTTGAAATATATAAGTATGCCTAACCATAAAAAACAGTAATAACCCAGGATAGTATACCTGCAGGTATACTCTACTGGTGAAGTTGTATTATTTAGCACATTAAAGACTTCCCACCTTGCATAATAGAAAATTTCAAGGAGTAAAACACTAATCTCATGCATGGCACACTTTAAATAAAATTCTACCAAAAAAAGCAACAAATTGTGCTAACCATGACTGCCCAAAAAGCCCACTCATTCAGCAATGAACACTGGAGAGCTTCCCGTTGTTCTGAACTAACACATTCTGTACTACTTTTGTAGCAAGTTCCTTTAATAGCATCCGTTGTACATATCAAACAAATGGAATATGTGGACAGAGATACCAAAAAAGTGTGAGAAAGACATAAAATGGTTCATTTACAATGCTGCAAATGCAAAAGTTATCTGGAATATCTTAATAAAGCATCAGACCTTTCCAAGTTTAATTTCACTCTTTAGGCAAAGTACAGACATGACATACATTTAAAAATGGACATTCTTTTACCACTTTTCACAAATCAAGGTACAGTGCAGGTACTCCCCCCACCCCAAAGAAGAACATCAATTATATTATTGTTATGTTAGACGATGTTTTTGCCATTTCTTCAGGGGAGTGACTCTTTATTACTTCCTTGATGAACTGTTCAAGTGCAGTGAAATAACCCTGGCACTGCCAAGTGTCATTGTGAGTTCCATCAGGAAATATCGCCAATCTCTTAGTCCGAGCTGGGGATAATTCATACAGTTGCTTCATCATAACTGGTGGAATTAACTGGTCAGACAACCCAGAGATGAAGAGAGAAGGCATTCTGCACTGAGCGATTTTTCTGTAGGACAGAAATTTATTTTTGTAGCACCATAAAGGAAGATACCTCATGGGAAAGAAAGAAAACAAAGTGCTGGCCATGTATGGGATGCTAAGAAAGGTGTTCTCCACCACGATGGCAGAAATCCTATGGGAATTTTCAGAAGCTAAGTGAATAGCTACTGCTCCCCCCAAGGAACGGCCAAAAAGAAAAATTTTTGTTTTATCAAGATCAGACCGAGTCATCACATAGTCTAAAACAGCCTCAGAATCTAAGTACAAACCTTCTTCACTCGCTTCTCCTTCACTTTTCCCATACCCTCTATAATCAACAAGAATTAAGTTCACTTTCAGGTTTACCAGCATTAACAAAGCATTTGGGAGCCTGTGGCCAATGTTGCCTGCGTTCCCGTGAAAGTAAATGATGGTTGGAGAATATGCTGCATTGTCCCCTGTGTATCTCAGCAGGATAAGATTGAGAACGACTCCATCTTTGGTTTTGATGAAGATATTTTCATGTGGTATACCAGTAGGCATAGGAACATAAAGGCGTGACGAAGAGGGCTGTTCAGGAAAGTAAAGCAGCACATCCTGGAATTTATATAGGATACCTGCTATTGAAACAAATATTAATATAAGCAGTATGATGCCTCCGTACAAGTGGAAAGTTACTATCAAGGGTAAAAGACAAATACGGCAGAGACTCCAAGACCAGGAAGCCAAAGCTAGTAGCCATCTTTTAACAAAGGTCCAAAGCATCCATGACTTTTCCATTGTAGAAGTCAGTGATCTTTTACTCCAAGTAAATCCTGTAAAAAAACCCAAATATATATGTGTAAATATGGGGGGAAGAAAAAGCAAGTGATTTAAGCATACATACTTCCAGAAGATTAATGGCAAGTCAATATATGAAAGCATAAAACCCAAACTCGGTGGCAAACTCCCTTTGAATTTTTTTTTTTTAAACCATTCAGTTCCATAAAGCATGCAGAAAAGCAATCAAATGAAAAGGAATTAGAACTCTTCAAAATCCTATTTAGATTATTTCAGCAGAGCCAGAAAATTGGTTGACTCAGACCACAGTAACTTACGTTTCCCCTCAGTCTTCCCTATGGACCAAAACATACAGACTCTATCTCTAGTTTGTCAAAGCTTCTTCTAATTAATCACAGAATCCAGAGAACACAAAGAGAAACAGCACTTATTTTACTTCTAACTTACTCCTGATTAAGGCCAAGAGGAGCATTCCAGAAGCCTATGCATTTCACTCTGCAACCAGTGGAGGCTCACAATGAATGGAGGCTCTGCCATCATTCAGTAGCCATCTGTCAAAATCTTGATCAACTGTGATTTCAGAAAACATTTAACTGATCAGAAGACTCCTCTACTGTAAGATACCACACTGTAGTTACATTTATGACAGCTGTTTTTCTATACTTTGCCTGTTTTCCACTATCAGATCAGTAATTACGCCATGTTAAATCTTCAGCTGAATGAAAGACTGTATCATCACACAAAACCACTGGAAACAGTCAGCTAGCTACATTATTCTCTAATCAATGAAAGGCACAACTGCTGGAAAGTCCAAACACGAGAACAGACTCATGACAAGAACACACACACAGCATAAAAGGAGGAGAGGTATGTTCATGTTAATGGTTTAATCTTCTTTCCAACCATAAGAGGCAGCTGTGGCACAGCATGCACAGAATCTCTCCTGTTATTCACTGATGGGTTCATGGGTCATATGGAAACAATAACAACTGCCAAACCTATATGACAACTGCAGTAACTGTTGAGTTGCCCCTCAGCTGAATAACCATACCACCTGGAAGTGACAACACAAGCTCACTTAAGAACACTGTAAGTTATATAGGAGATAATAAATACATTTTAGATACACTCAAAGCTATAGCCTCCTATAATGATATAGTGCAGAAGCAGCTGAATTAACTGAATAACAAAGGAGTCTCATATGCAGAAATGCATCGAAGCTTTTTATTAAGTCACAGAACCCAGACCAAAATAAGCTTTATGGTCTAATAGTACTGGAGAGGGCTGCAACTGCACCAGTGGCCTTGGTAGGATCAAGTGGTAAAAGATGACCTCTGCAGTCACAGCCTCTCTACTCCACAGATATGATAAGCACGTAATATGACCAGGAAAACCTGCCATCTCCATTTTTTGCAATAATTAGATACGAATCAGAAAACCTGTTCCATCTTAAGATTCACATATTAGCCAAAGGCAATATGAAATTAAGCTTTTATGTCGTGTATCTACTCCAAATATGTAAAACAGGTGAAATATGAAGTAGCCTAGAGAGCAGTTATCCCAACTTTGTTGTTATTATTTATAAGCCCATGTTCAATATCCACATCCAAGTATGCACAAATATTATCTATATGAAAATTTAATTATTGTGATCCATGTCTTTAGTAAAGAAGTACTAACAGTAACTAGAGGACACAATGTAGATACCTTGTAAGAGAACTTCTTAATGAGTTGACATTTACTGCATAACACTTCAGGCCTATAAGCACAATGATAATGACAGAGTAAAAACTCTCCTTATCTACGCTACTTAGAATTTTGCTGACTTCCTTACACAATGAAAGAGCCTCCAATATGCTTTTTCAACAAGACCACCACAAAAGAGTATGAGACTCATCATTAATAACTACTACTAAAAACCAAAGCAGCCGTAAGACTCTTACAGTTATTAAGTTTTGCAGATAGCTGTCCCATACACACTGAAGGTTGCTACTTGATGTAGCAACTTCATACTTGAAGTCTGATACTCACAGCTGATTTTGTAAGCCACACTATTTAATTTCTGCAGTGTTTCTATTTACATTTCTGTAGAATAGTATCAAAATTCTATGTGTGATTTCTGATATATACACAGGTATGTATATGTACATACATATATAAAATTTGCTACTGAAGTTGCAAAACCAATGCATCCTGTAACTAGAACTCAACGTATGGTACTGAGCAAGGAGTAAACTACACAGCCACAAATACTTCATACCTACATACTTAAGTAAAGCTGGCTATTCTACACTAATGAACTACTACAGGACTTTAAAATTGAACTTCTACTTCCTTCCGCTTCTAAGCTTCAATCAGACCACATCTCTCGTTTCATATCTTACTGCTAAGATACTAAGAACTAAGATACAAGCTTCTCCTAGGTTCCTCCCTGCCTCTTTCCAATACCAACTGACAGTCCACTAGAAAGAAAAATGACGGTTTCTCAAACACACACAGAGGCCTAGAAGAGACCAGAGCAAGTCAACACCAGCTCATTCTCAATAAAGTTGCAAACCATACTTTCTATGAAGGTGCAAGGCTTCCAAACGTTACCTTGTTTGACCAAAACAGTAGATGATGCAAGCTGAACCAAATTTTCACTTAAAAGGACATAAACAAAAGGAGTAAGATAACATAGTAGATTTTTCAGTGAGTTATAAGGTGTTCATCAACACTTTTTGAGCGTATGAGATTTAAGCCTGTCCTGGTTTTGGCAGCAATAGTTAATATTCTTCCTAGCAGCCAGTATAGTGCTGTGTTTGGGATTTAGGATGAGAGCAATGCTGATAACACAGTGATGTTTTAACTGCTGCTGAGCAGTCAAGGACTCCTCATACTGCCCTGCCAATGAGAAGGCAGGGGGCACCCAAGAAACTGTGAAGCCGGGAGGGGACACAGCCAGGACAGCTAACCCAAACTGGCCAAAGGGATAGTCCATACCGTATGACATCATGTTCTGTTTTTAACTGGGGATGGGCTGAAGTGCTGATGTGCATCTGGGAGCACCTGCAGCACTGACTTCAGGGAGATAGCTGAACACCTTCCTGCTGATAGGATGTGATGGAAATTTGCTTTGCTTGCATGCATGGGCTGAGAGGCTGGGCAGCTCGTGGGGGGTATTGCATAGCATCAACTTTGGAAGAGAAAGTGCGCTGTTTGTCACTTGGTTTGTGTATATATTAATACATTCCATTATCATCTTCCTTTATTTGTGTGTGGCCTATAAAACCGTTTTTATCTCAACCCATGAGTTCTCTCACTCTTCCCATTCTCTTTCCCCATCCTGCTAGGGGTTTAACTGATGGCCAGGGCTAAACCACAACAGAGACTGTGCAGCATACTGCGAGATTACACACACAATCTCTCTTCTTGGCCTTTATTTACTTCTGCGCTGGACGGGAAGTTATAAACCTTTCAAACAGCTTACAATAGAGCATGATGCAAAGACTGTGTGATGGATTATGAAGAGCATGTCCTGTGATTCTCCTCTCTCTCTAATCTTTGTGACTAACAGGATGATAGGGTGCCAGATTAATCAGAGAAGGGGGAAAGGGGGACAGGGAAGGAAACAGACAACAATATAGACTTTGATGTCTGAGACAGTCAACCTGAGAAACAGAGTGGACCCACCACCTGGACAAGCCTACTTCTCTTTCTAGACAAGACCACTTCTGTTCCTAGACTGTAAGAGTCATTTACAGACTTGCTCAATAGCTCGATGCCCCAGTTCAGGCAAGAAGCATGCATGTCTTTACGTCTTCTAAGAGAGAACTTTTTAATCAATTTCTGTCATCTGCAAATATGTCTAGTTTTGGTTTGTTTCTTTTTTTACAGCTGTCTTTAACAGGATTATCTCAGTTATACTACCTTCTAGAGTTAGATATATCACAGCTTTACAGCACAATGGCACGAAACATCTCCAGATAGAGACACTGAAACCAAGGCAAGCAAGCAAGTCATCCAGCGGCAAGATAATGGAAGCTGTGGTCCAGAAGGAAAATAAGGTTTCTCCATAGGTTTCCTTTTCAAATCTGAGATAAAACATTAACCCCCTTGGAAATCATTCTTGCTTCACTAAAAGCATACTTGGGTCTTTCTGCAGGAACATTATATTGCAGCACTGCATTTCAAACAGTTGTCATAACTTCACCAATGACAAGGTTTTCCTATAACAAGAAGCCACATCCCATTTTATAGCATATGCAGTAGAGGTATTTTATAAACGCTGATTATTTAAACTAAGTTAGAGGCTATGCAAACAAGCACAAGGGAGATTTTTTCGTTCTTTAAACTTGTCATGAAAGTCAATGGTTGTGGCAAGTATACAGCCAGGCTTTTACCTGGTACATGTTTTCCCGGGTAACTTATATTAATGGGAATTTCCACTAAGCTGCTCTTTTTCCTCAATCCTTACTACTACAAAAATATTTCCTAATACTTAACAGGAAGGAAGACTGAGTGCCTTAAATTCTTTATGTCTAGTTCAATGTTTACTAGCCTCCAAACACATAACATACCTTTAATTTCTCCTAACTGTAGAAACCCAGTCCCTCCACGTTCTCCACACGGATTGACGTTTTCTTAGTCACAACCTATGGAAGGTCTTTCCTCTAGCATCTACCTACCTGCTTTACATTTCCTCCTGTTGTTCTGACAACGAACACTGGGACAGAAAGGCTAGTCCTTGTGAACACTGGTGGTTCCCACAAGTGCTTTTCTGATGATGTTTGTAAACTTCAGTGACGAGTAGAAGACAATACAGAAACGCAAAGTTTTATCATGGAAACCACTAATACAGAAAACCAGCAACGCAGACCAATTCAACTTTAAGACTCAAGTCAGACTGCTGCTGTGCCTTTGGCTTAAAGCCCACTAAAACCCAGTTCAGTTTACACAGTCACAGAACCATATTACCTCTCAAAACAGAAACAAAGTTTGGAAGTGATGAGTTTCAATTTCATGCTACAGGGATATACAGGTATACTGACACACATACACACATCTGTATCTGTGCATCTCTGCTGCTGAATCCACAATTACCGCATCTCTCTTTTCAGATTAATTACAAGTCCTGTAATTAAATAACTACTTAAAATATGATTCACACAAAACAATAAAAGTTCTGAGGAAAAAAAATTAAAACTTTAGGATCAAGACATTTTAGCAATGTTCTGCTGTACCCTGGTGCTATTATTACATGGCTAGAGTCATTGCCAACTGAAGAGCACAAGAAATGAAGTGTACACTTAAAAGCCCTTCGGAACAATTTTGTCATTAATTTTGAACGCCTACCGACATTACTCTTGTATGCACCACGAATTCTACTGTGCTTTCTGTCTCTGTCTGTATCTTTAATATTAACAAGTGCTATTTTCATACACTAATCACATTATAAAACATTTACCTTCGGATGTGACGATTTCCCAGACTCCATCTCTGCCTGAAAGACAATTCCATTTATGAACTTTGAGTAAAATTGCTTTTGAATCACACGCATTTGCTTGAAAGAAAGTGCTATCAGCCAATACCCCTAGTAGTTGCATCTGCTTTACTGATGAAAGTGTGAATACCATGTTCATGCTCCTCCTATCGAGCAGAGATCTCATTTGAAGTATCTGATAAACTTGAAAACAACATCTTAGAATGAAGGTCAAGAATCACATTGAAGTGTCCTGGACTATACATACAACACACAATATAAAACACACATAGTGCGTAACAACAAATTTATGACATACACACATTGCCTCCTTAAAGCTAACTTTCAGTGTATAAGCAGCCTGAAAGTTATGCTAAGGAGAGCGTTCTCACAAAAGAGCTTTTGAAAAAAGAGAAGTTTTAACACTTGCTGCAACCCTTCAGATTTGTTTCAAAAGAAACTGGGTTATTTCTTAACACAGAAAAGTATCCTAAGACATCTGTTTCTTTCTACTGCACTTCCTTCTCCTAAAAATCCACCTCCTCCAGACACAGACAAGATATATACAAGCTTTACATTTATCCATATTTATTCAGAAGATTTCTCTAACTAGAAATATTAAGGCCTCAACGGCAAAAAACTTAGCTTCAGCTGGTAGCTGATAGCTTACAAGTTTAGTAAGGAAAAACACGCTTTCTCAGTCCTAAAATCTTATAGACACTCCTATTAAAAGAAAAAAAACCTAACAAAATAGCCACTCCTATACAAAAAAAAGCGAACAAAAAGCCAAATAAGACCAAATGTCACTGACATTTAAGGGCTCTGGCTTTTAAAATCAGAAAGCCAGTTCTACTTATTTCAAACAGCTCTGCGTCAAGTGGTGCAGGGTCATAAGGGGAAGTGTTTTCCCCTTAACTCCTGGAAAACTTACCCTCCCAACTGACAAACCCCAATGAACCTTACAGGCACGTCTGGAATTCTGAAGGTACTACGTAAAAAAAAAACCCAAGAAAACAACAAACCCATGGATGGTTATCATGTTAAAAGCATTAAAAGTCTGAGTTTTCTAGGAAGCCTGGTGGTATCCTAAAATATATTCATTTTCCAGCAAAGTATTTCCATTTTTATCTAAAAGAAGCATCCTGCCCAGCCTTTACAATGCACTTAGAATATAGAGCAACATTAAAGTTAACATCACCTGCCCCGTCTTCTACATTCCATATGGCAGCGGAGCCAAATGAAACTCTACAGAGCAGGATCTTGCAGCGAAGATGCAAAAGCCCTCCCGGGGCTTCCCAGGGAAGCACCCGAGGGGATCGCTAGCGGCGATGCCAACGCGGCAGCAGGTCGGGAGAGCCGTGCCGAGAGCCGCGCACGCCCATGGAGGAGCAGCACCCTGCCTGCCAACCGCTGCCGCCCAGGAAAGAGCCGCATTTTAGTCACGGCGAGACCCCAACCACCGTATCGAACTCCAACCTGCCGCCCGCCCCCGCTCCTGCTCCTGCTCCCGCTGCCGACCCGACCCGGCCCGGCCCGCTCCGCTCCGCTCCCACCCGCCGCTTTCGCCCCCGCAGACGCGCCCCGGCACGCACCCGGTCGCGGCCTTGCGGGAATAAGACAGGACGGGCCCGGCACCTACCCCCACCCCAGCTCCCTCCCCGCGGGACGGGGCTGGCCCGAGGTGAGACCCACCCGCCGCATCGTCCCGCCCAGCCGGCCGCGGCGGTGCCGCCGGTGGTGCCTCAGGTCAGCGCAGACCCCAACGAGCCGCTACAACCACCGCTCCTGCCGACGCAGGAAGTCACGCCTGTCACAGCTTCCGCTTCCGGGTCAGGGTCCGTCCGCTCGCCTTTTTTCTCCCCCCTGCGTTCCCCCGTTCTGGGCTCCGCTGTCACTTCGCTGCCGCCGCGGTAACTGCGCAAGCGCAACTTCCGCCACCCTGAGGGCCTCCCCGCGGGTCCCTAGCTGCGCCTGGGGGAGGAGCACGGGCCGTGGCGTCAGAGGGGAGCTGCTCTCCTTCCGGGTCGGAGGGCGGCCGATGTGACCTGAGCGCTGTGGGTACCCCCCGGCTCCACGTAAGTCTCCCTGCGGGGACCGATCCTTGACCGCTCCGTCCGTTCCACCCGCCCTGGCTTCCCTCTAGTTCGCCCCGGGGAGGGGGCGGCCGGCGCGGCGCGGCACGGAAGCTGGCCTCTGAGTGGTGCCAGCTCCCCCCACCCCGTGTCCATGGCAACGCCGTAGCGGTGTGGTGCGGGGCGGCCGTGGGGAGTGCGCGGGTCCTGCCCGCGGCAGGAGCGCCGGGAGATCCCCGGCCGCTGTGCGCCCACCGAGCGCCGCGCCCGGCCTCGCAGGCCCCGGCAGCGCCGCCCGCGATGGGGGGAGGCGGTCCCGTGGGTCTCGTCAGCCGGGAGGAGTGCACCGAGGGTGGGGTGGCGCCGGTGACGGGCTGTGCTCTGCGGGAGGGTGGCAGTGGAAAGGGGTCTCCGAGCAGTGGCGCTTCCCGCCTGCGCGGCAGCGGGAGGGGAGCGCGGTGTCTCCTGTCTTCTGGTCCTCTCTCCTAGCTAAAACCTCTGTGGGAGTGTGGCAGCCTGGATTCGAGTTCCACCTGTAATAGGTCGGTGGCACCAGCCTGTCACCATTATGTAAAGGCAGCAATTAAATTCTAATTGGAAAAACGAGAAAACCAGTAGATCCTTCTTAGAGTTGGTTTTGTTTGGGGTTTTTTTGGGGGGCGGGGTTGGGCTTTTTGAGGCAAATTGGTATGCTGGTGTCTAATTTCTCTACAGATATATAACTTTTTTTTTTTTTGTTCTTAGTGAAAAACAGACTCTGATGGCTTCTGTGCCACCTTCGCAGCCTCCTCCTAAAAAAACAGTGGCCTCTCATGTGCCTTTTGCTGATCTGTGTTCTACTCTGGAGCGAATACAGAAGTGTAAATCTCGTCCAGAGAAAACAAAGTATTTCAAGGAGTTTCTGGATTCCTGGAGGAAATTCCATGGTGCTCTTCATCAAAAAGAGAAGGATGTCACAGATTCTTTTTATCCAGCTATGCGACTTATTCTTCCCCATTTGGAAAGGGAAAGGATGGCATATGGCATTAAAGAAACTATGCTGGCAAAGCTGTATATTGAACTGCTCAACTTACCAAAAGATGGAAAAGATGCTGCAAAGCTTTTAAATTACAGGACGCCTGTTGGCTCACGGGGAGACGCTGGAGATTTTGCAATGATTGCATACTTTGTGTTAAAACCCAGGAGCCCAAAACAAGGCAGACTGACAATAGAACAAGTGAATGAACACTTAGATGCGATAGCTAGTAATAACACTGCTAAAAACAAGGGTCTGGTCAAGAAAAGTCTTCTTCAGTTAATTACCCAGAGCACAGCACTGGAACAGAAGTGGCTCATCCGGATGATTATAAAGGATCTAAAGCTCGGCGTAAGTCAGCAAACCATATTTTCCATTTTCCATCCCGATGCCATCGAATTACACAACGTCACAACCGATTTGGAGAAGGTTTGCCGACAGCTGCACGATCCCTCTGTCTCCCTTAGTGATGTTTCTATCACGCTGTTTTCTGCCTTTAAACCGATGCTTGCTGCTATTGCTGACGTCCAGCAGGTTGAGAAACAAATGAATAGCCAGCGGTTCTACATAGAGACCAAGCTGGATGGCGAACGCATGCAGATGCACAAGGATGGAGATGTGTATAAATACTTCTCCCGAAATGGCTTTGACTATACCCAGCAGTTTGGTGCTTCTCCCCTTGATGGGTCGTTGACGCCATTTATTCATAACGTGTTTGAGAGACGCATACAAAATTGCATTCTCGATGGTGAAATGATGGCTTACAACCCTGAGACCCAAACCTTTATGCAAAAAGGAAACAGGTTTGACATCAAAAGAATGGTGGAGGACTCTGATCTGCAGACCTGCTTCTGTGTGTTCGATGTGTTGATGGTTAACGATCAGAAGCTGGGTCACGAGGTGCTAAGCAAAAGGTATGAAATCTTGAGTAACATCTTTACCCCGGTAACAGGCAGGATACATGTTGTGCATAAAAAAGGTGCCAGAACGAGAAAAGAAGTAATTGATGCTTTAAATGAAGCAATAGATAACAGAGAAGAAGGGATTATGGTGAAAGATCCCATGTCCACCTATAAGCCTGACAAACGGGGGGAAGGCTGGTTAAAAATCAAGCCAGAATACGTCAATGGGCTGATGGATGAACTAGATCTTTTAATTGTTGGTGGCTACTGGGGAAAGGGCTCCCGTGGTGGAATGATGTCACATTTTCTGTGCGCTATTGCAGAGACACCCCCTCCAAATGAAAAACCTACTGTTTTCCATTCTCTTTGTCGTGTTGGCTCTGGCTATACCATGAAAGAATTGTATGATTTAGGTTTGAAACTGGCTAAACACTGGAAGCCCTACCATAGGAAGGACCCTCCCAGTAACATTTTGTGTGGGACTGAGAAACCCGAAATGTACATTGAACCTTGCAACTCTGTCGTAGTTCAGGTCAAGGCAGCTGAGATTGTTAACAGTGACATGTACAAAACTGACTGTACTCTGAGATTCCCCCGAATTGAGAAGATAAGAGAGGACAAAGAATGGTATGAGTGCATGACTTTGGACATGTTAGAAGATCTCAGAAGCAAAGCAGAAGGGAAGCTGGCATCTAAGCACCTTCATATAGATGAGCTTGATGAGCCACAAGAGAAAAAAAGGAGAACTGTACCAAAGGTAAAGAAGATCATTGGCATAGCTGAGCAATTTAAAGCTCCTGATCTTTCTAATGTAAGCAAAGTTTCAAGTGTATTTGAAGATGTTGAATTTTGTGTTATGACAGGGACTGGAAAATATTCAAAGTCTGAACTGGAAAGCAGAATAGCTGAATGTGGTGGCACCGTGGTACAGAACCCAGGGCCGGAGACTTACTGTGTCATAGTAGGCTCTGAGAATGTGAGAGTGAAAAACATCATTGCTTCCAACAAATACGATGTGGTGAGGGCAGAGTGGCTTCTTCAGTGTTTTCAAACCAAAATGCTGGTGCCTTGGCAGCCAGCCTTTATGATTCACATGTCTCCTGACACAAAAGAACATTTTGCTCGTGAGTATGATTGTTATGGAGACAGCTACACAGCAGATGCAGATGTTGCACAACTCAAGGAAGTGTTCTCAAGAATGAAAGGCAAAAAGGCAATGCCCTTGGACATGATTGCAGAGTTAGAGGAACGTTATTCATGGAACCGTTGTCAGCTCAGTATATTCCGAGGAAACACTGTTTATGTGGACTTCTACGCTGTTGTTAATGAACCCAGAACCAAAATTCATGGAACAATACTATCAATTAGAGCTTTGGAGCTCCGTTTTCATGGTGCAAAAGTGGTCCCTCACCTTGAAGAGGGCATCTCCCATGTTGTTGTAGGAAAAGATCATTCCCGGGTAAAAGAGATCAAAGCGCTCAGGAGAACATTTGGGAAAAAGTTTAAAATGGTATCTGAGTTGTGGGTAACAGAGTCTGTGGAGGAAGGAGTCCCAAAAAACGAAAATCAGTACTTAATTTAAAGTGGTTTTTAAGCTTGCTTGGTTTGGACTTGGATATTATGATGTCCAAGCCCAATCCCACCAAAAGCATTCTTGGTGGGATTGGACTTGGATATTATGGTGCTGCCTGACTTGTTCTGTGTGTGTTCATGTTTGTTTAAAGCTGGCTCTGGCTAAAGACTAACACTATTGTTGGAATTGGAGGAAGGCTTTTCATTACACTGCTGCGGAGGCAGGAGATGATGATCAGCAGCATTGGAAGAGGAGAAGAGTACCACCACCAATTAAATAATAACGTAGGTCTTTTACTTCACAGACAGGTCTCAGGAGAGATCTAGTATTTTAGAGAAGAGAATTCCTAGGCATTAAGAGTGCTTGCCTCCATTGTTTAAAATGGAGACAATAATTCACTATTTTATGGAGATTCTACTCTTAAACTTATTGTTTATTTATCAACATGCAATCATATTCATCTTTTTGTAGAATGTGTTGCATGTATTTGTTATGCTGCACAATCCAGTAATTTATAAACCTCATATGAACTGTTTTAATTTATTTAAATTGCTTTTAGTAGAGGTCCACTTGTCTTCAGTAGCACTTTGGTTTTAGTGTATTGCATTGATCCCAAGTTTCTGTGTGTGAATAACCATTGCAAAAAATAGAACCTAAACTTCTTGAGGTGCTAATAAATTAGTAACTACCTATTTATCTGTAAAATTGAAGTCACTTACTTAAAAACTGTTAATGATTTCCTGTGCTCATTACAATTAAACCATGAAGTTTGACAGAGCTAAGCTTTTACACTTCACTATTGGTTTTATCTTTCAAAAAATGTTTCATAAGCTATTTCAGCAATGTAAGACTAACATCCAAATATCCAGTACAGTGTTTTTTGGGGTTTTTTTTTTGCAACTACTAAATAAAAGTATATTTTTAAAATTTGCCTGTGTTTGTGTGGGGTTTTATGTTGGGTTTTTTAGAGAGAGTACTTTTGAAAAGCGTGAAACTTAGTTTCTGATTTGACTCTGTCAGATAATTAATGCATTAACTTTGAGGGGAGAAATGTTCAGGGCTTGTTTTGTCAATACCAGTATCAGACAACTGCTGTTGGGCCGATCCCACAAAACCAGTTTTTGGCTGGCCTGTTTCTTCAGTGATTTTTGTGGTCATGTTCATCTAAAAAATTACTGCAGAAAGAACTGGGAAATGTTCTATGAAAGGCTTATTGAAAAGAAGTTTATTCTTTTATCTTATAGTTAGCATTAGGAGCTCCCCCCTCTGAAATACACTAAATAGGTAAAAGGAATAGCCACTTTTCTTAAGCCACCATATACATTGTTGAAAGGTAGAATACTTTTTTGTATACCTAAAATAGTATATACCAAAAAGGCAGGGCATTAACTTTCCTCTGATAATTCAAGAAGAGAATTTGTATATGTGAATACCACTCCTTCAGGTTTAACTTATTGAGCTGCTTCTGTGTAATGTCACACAGTTTGATTTATAAATAGGAAACGGATAGTGTTTTGTCTTCATATCCACACAGATTTTTGTTAAATGAACTTTTAGTAAAATACATATTTTAGGGGATCCTGGTTAGGAAAGTTAAGAGAGGAAAAAAAGGCAAATATGAATTACAGCTGACTCTTGAGACATTGTCAAATACCTCGCTTTGAGGTGTGTTATTTACAGACATGTAGTTAAAATATATGAATTCTATGTGCCTTTGTGTGCTCTCAAAGCTGTGTGAGACAGGGGAATTGAGGACTAGTAACTTAGCAGCAAAATCTCTATTTTAATGACTCCTGAGTACACAATGTACTGAAGGTTTATTTCTATATGTGTTTAAATTGGATGTTTACTTTTTCACAAATGACAAATAAACATGCAGTATGCATGTTTAGCTTGCTTTGTTTTGCATTTTGCCTCCATTCTAGTTAGAACTAGAAATTAGTTTCTAACCTATTTGTATGTGTCATGCTAATTAGCATACTGGGTATCATTAAGCAATGTGGATGGCATGTATTTCTTCTTTTGGTTGCTGTTTTGCAAGTTTACATTTGCTTTAAAATGTTGAATAAGAAACTCTGTACTTTGTATATCAGTGTAGAAACAGAATCTTGCTACTACACTGTAAAATGACAGGCACTGCTGGTCAGGTTTTCTTTGGAGAAGTTTCTTTTACGTGGTGATTTAAGTGGATGAACTGTGTGGGTGAAACCAGACCATTAAAGTATGTGTCTAGACTATAAGCTCAGGGACAGAAGAATCCATGCATAGGCGTAGGCATTCTTATGGAAGAACAGTGGTGGCAGGAAAATAGAAGTAGGGAAGAAGTTTCTGACTATGCTTAGGAAGTTCTGATTTGACCTGAAGGAGAAAATGAATGCTGGAAATTATTCAAAAAGTAAGAATATGTTGTCCAGACACAAAAGTTTTTCTTAAAAAGTCAAATTAATTAAGGAGGTGTACAGAGAATTTCAGGCACGACGTCTAAGCGTGAATCTAAGACAAGATTTGTAGGTAGTGGTAAGAGCTGATGCAGATGTACTCTGTGTGTATATAAAAATGTCTTTTATCTATTTTATTTGGTCTAATAAAAAAAAGTTTTGACATTTAAAACTAGCTTTTATTATTATGTAATCATCAGCCACTGAAATAGTGTTCAAGAAAGGAAAAGCTGGAGTCAAAATGTGGAAACATTAGCCTGATTGAATTTCCAGAGGACTTCATCTGATTGCAAAATATTAGCCTCTTGTATTTTTGTTTTACTGCACTAAATCCTCCTGTTTTCTTAATTACGTGGGGCACAGGGCTTGAAAGCAAGCCTTCCAATTTGGATTGCAAGATAAAGTTTTATTTTAAGATGATGTTCCTGAAGAAGGAAAGAAAGGAAGAAAAGAAAGAGAGAAAGAAGAGGTAAATGGACTGTAGACCTTGTCATTTTGGGGAAGTAAAGTTTGATGTCATTCCAATTCACTGGCTTTTAACTGGCACTTTCCAAAATGCTGCCAGTGATGGAGAAAGAGTTGCACAACTTTCGGGACCTGCTGTAGCAGAACATCTGATAGGCACCCATCCCTTTTTCAACTGCACGTTGGTGTGTGCTGGTCTGATTTCTTGGCTAGTTTCAAAGGCAGTTCTGCACAGGCAATAAACTCCACAATCCTTGGGAGACGGTTCCACTGTTCACTTTGTTTATTAAACAATTTAGTAAGATAGGTTTACATCGACCTTTTTTCTGCTCTGAAAAGCATCTGGTCAAACTGATGTGCTGTTTAGGACTAAAAACCTTGTGGGCAGCTTGAATGAATATAATCGGGGAGCAATATATTTTTTATTCCTTCATATGATTTCCCTGACTTGTCAGTGGAGACACAGCATGTATTGACTGCACAGAGTTGCAGTCTCATATGTTTTCATACATTAGAATATACACCTCAATTTCACATTTAATGATGTAAAAGGGAAACTATGACTCGCAAACAATAACATTTTTGACAAGCACAAAGCAAGTGCCAAGTGCTGTTACTGCCCTTTTATACCCTTTTTCATGTGCCACTGGAGGAAAATACAGCAGTTGCAAGGCAGTAAGAGGGTAACTCCAACCTCACAACTGTTCTCTCTGCTGTTGTTACCTGAGAGTGTAAGGAACCAATATCATAGGTAGCTGATGTTTCAGAAGGCATTGGAATATGGTAGTTGAAAGGGGTATTTATTCCTAGGATACCTTACTGAATTGTTTAATTCCACCTGGAAAGTGCCTGACGTGTTAAGCCAAAGACCAGTACATGAATAAGCTGAAATCTGAACATGTGAAGAAAAATTATTCACTGGAGCAGGGAGAAGTAGGGTTGCATTCTAGGAAGTGAGTAGTTTGTGGACCAATTGGAGAGCCAGAAAGGCCAGTTCTTAGGTGCTTGCACATCAGTACGGCTTTCATCAGCCCTCTTCCTTTATTTCCCCTTTTCTCTGCCTGTATCTGTATGCTGAAAATAACTAATCGACATTCTTGCTATTTTAAGTGCTTAAAAAGATCTTATTCTTGCATCTGCAAATAGGATTTAAAATAGTCTTGCAAAATATTGTATTACTAAGTGTTTAATTATCCTTTGAAGACCTGAAAGATAATAAGACTAAAGGTAACTATGCATATGCAATAGATTGCAACCTGCTGACTGTGTGTTAAAGATGTATTATCCTAGTATTTTCACTTTTACAATACTGTAGCTAGTAACACTGGGGAAGCTCAATTGCATGGGTGAAAAAAAGCTGCTTGCCTCTGTTTTTGCTACAACTTAGCTGTAGTATTATGGTAGCTTTGGGTCTCTTTATGTGACTCTATTGTATGCACAGTGAGTATTGGAACCAAATTTCTCTGTTTTCCTTCTGCTTTTAGAAAGATGAATTGCTGGAGAAAGAAAAGGCAGGAAACTGCAGTCAGTCTATGTGAGACACTATCTATTTTCACATACAGTGGTCTTTATACATACTGCATGAAATGATCACTAGCTAGTTAAATAGTTTCATTAGGCAGGAGTCTATAAATAGTGTTTTGCATAAAATATGATTTTAAAAACCATTATTACTTTAACAGTTAATGAAAACCACCCCCTATTAGATAATTTAAATTTTCTTTGTTTTTGAAGAGTAAGGATGATTCACATATTTAACCTGTCTGGCTAAATTATATCATCAATTTGGTTTGGTGTTTGGTGTACACCAACAGCGATCTCTTCCAAGGGAATCTATTTCAGCCACACACGAGTAATTTTTCTGGTGTGCAAGAAGTTCATCGTTGGGAAGGAGCTGTCAGAGCCCTGAATGCACCCACCTCCTCCCAGGGTATGACTGACTTTGCTCAAGGCCAGCTTGTTGGCCTTTGAGCTGTGTTACCTTGCTCAGACAGTTGTGAAAATTGCTTTGTGCAAAAAGAGTTGTGACAAGCCTGGCTAGGGACCTCCTCCTATCTGCTTGGAAGCTGTGTTTAAGTTCAGGGCACTGCTCTTAGTCCTCACCAGCTACCTTGCAGCTGTGCTTGGCCATGTACCTAGCTGATCCCGATCCTCACCTTGGACTTGGGACTTGATTTCCTGGCTTGACATTGGACTTAAGTCACCACTATGGCCTTACCTAGCCATCACTAGCTGACCAAGTTTACCATCACTGGACCTGCTTTGCTCATCCCCTTGGGACTGTATGTTGGGACTGTGCTGTTTTTTGGTGAAGACATTCTCATGCCCTCCTTGCTGTCCCTTTGGCTCCCAGTGAGTTTGCCCCTGTGGAGCAGCCAGCCTCCATCTCTTGTTACTTCAGGGAATTGAACGAAGGAAACCTGGTGTCCTTGCTTCTCTTCTTTGTGGAAATCCTCTCCCCTCACAGAACCCCCTTTCCTTGTCCCCTCTGATATTCAGCTGATAATTAGTTGAGTTGTGAACTTCTTTCCAGGACTGAATTAAAAAATTGTGGAAATCAAATTAAATTTTATCATAGCACATCTGTTTAGTGAAATGCTTATTAACTGTGTGGTCCCTCTTGCTCAATTTCCAGTTACTCCTCCCTGAAATAGTACATCTGTATGTTTTGAAAGAGTCTGCACAAATATCTTTGTGAAGCAGAAGGTCTACTTATTCGAGTGAAAAGAAATCATTCAAAATCTCTGTCAGCTATGGTAAATGACAGGTGGGGTGTATTATTTCATTTATGGTGCCCTGAGTTAGTGATCTGTTGACAGATTTTAAAAATCTCCTTACTTTGGTAGGGAAGTTGACACCATGTTTTTTATAATATTCAGATTCAGACTTCCTGTTAAAAAAGCCCCAAACCCACAAAGAAGTCACTTAAACTTCCAATCCATACAAAACTTCAGTTTGAATTCCTTCAAAATAAGGTCTTAAGTTATAACATTTTTTGCAAAGGAAAAAAGAAAAAGTTCGTTTGAAGGTGACTAGGGAAATGCCTTTTAACATAGTAAGTTCAACCAAGCATAAAGCATCTCCAGCTGGTAACAGCTGTTGTACCACAAAGCAGTCGATGGGCCTATAAAATTTTACTGTACTTCTTTTTGACACGAGTGGGTAGGAATGTGGAAACAGTCTATAAGTTTGAATTATTAAACAAGCCTAGCAGTGAAGGTGGAGCTCATATGTATAATCAAAATGTTTCTCCATGTTATTTTCTAGAAGTAAGGAAATTAAAAGGCATCTGTCTTGAAATTATTTTCTTTTTAGATAAAATGTATTTAGCATTTTATTGGGATGCTTTTGAACAGATGCAGCTTTTCCTTTCTTTGTAATTTGGGGGAAGATTATTTGGAAAAAAAAGATAACTTCAAGTTCAAACTGCAAGTGTTAATGTTCTTCATTTTTTTTTACAAAGAATGTAGAAAGATGTAGAATGCCTAAGCATATGTATTTGAAAGCTGATATAACAAAAATATTTCTACATGTATATTTGTTGCTATGTTAAGTGACAAAATACATTTAAATTCACTCTTCTGTTAATGCTGCAGATAGAGACACTATATAAAATTATGAAACCAGAATTCTCTTTTCTTCTGTATCATACACAAAGTAAAAGTCATTTTTTAGGACTTTGAAATTTCAAATGGAAGTTACCAGAAATAAGATACCAGGGAAAAAAGAAGGGTTGTTACACACAAAATGAGTGCATATGGTGTGAGGGGTTGTGTGTTCCACACTCTCATCCTCAATCTTTCCCAGAATAAAAACAATTTGTGTTGTCTGGTTCTGTATGGAGTCATACTAGTCAGTTAAAAGGGGTTAACGATGCTATTGCTATCACTTTTTGTAAAGCTAAAATTAGCCTTTTGGGATAGATTAACAAACAAGGTGGTTATTTTAATAGAAGCACTTGTGGTTCTGATTTTTTTTTTAAGTTTCTCTAGTATTGAGTGGTTTCTTGTAGTATAAGACTAGTTTGGTGGACAAGGGGAGACCAGTCCTTCTCAGCTTTAGGAAGACTTTTGACACTGTCTTCTATACTATCTCACTGACATTTGGTGAAGCACGGGCTAGATAAATGGACAGGGAGGTGCACTGCAATTCAGTTTAACTGCTAGGCTCAGAGAGTTGTCATCAGAGGCCCAGGTACTGGATTAGAGACAACAGGCAGAAAATGAAATAGGGGAAATTTTGTGTAGAACTAGGAAAACAATTCCTTCAGCTGTGAGGGTCGGCAAACACAGGAACAATACCAACACAGGTTGTCCAGAGAGGTAGTGGAGTCTCCATGCTTGGAGACATTCAAAGCCTAACTGAACACACTCCTGAGCAACCTGTCCTATCTTGAAGAACAGAGGAGTTGGACTAGGTGATCTCCAGAGGTGCCATCCAGCCTTGATTGTGCTGCGAACACAGCTTGGAACTAAATAAAGTTCCTGGTCAAATTTCTGGTGTCTTGTGAATGAGCAACCTGACAGATGGTGGCATAATATATACACGGCATAGTTAATTCATTTTGTTGGCTTTTTTTTTTTTCATTTGCAGTACAACGGTTGTTAGTGTAGCTAACTCTCTTAGTGTAATTTGGACATCTACACATTAAGCTGAAGGAAAACTACAGAATTTATGTAATCTTATACTGTAAAACTGATAATAAACTAATGAGACAATAGCTGACCACTCCCCAAAGAAAAACAACCAAAAAAAAAAAGCATAAAATTTTATTTCTGAATGCCAGAAATTGAGTAATATGAAATATGAATATCAAGATTGTTCAGAATCTCATGATTAGTGGAAAGAATAAGCAATGTGCATGACTGCTTAAGTAACAGCTCTCTTGGAGAGAGCAGAAGAGCTTGCTTTCGATTTGAGGTGATATATGGATGTATCGGTTTTGAAAGTGAAAACAGATTCCAGCAGCCTAACCACTTCTCTCTGACTGTGCAGCCTTGATTCAGGGCTGCTGAAATAACAGTTTCTTTCTTGTGATGGAAGACTTTACAAATAGAAAGACTACCCCAGACAACAATCCAAGGCCTTGCAGGCCAGAGGGGATGGAAGGAAGAAGTAGGGGATCAAAGGAGGATTTTTCTGGGTTCTTGCACACAGTCTCTTCCTCTGGCAGCCAACGCACTGCAGCCTGCCTTCCCTCAGTTCTTTCAAATCCATGTTTTCAGCCTCTTCATTTTACACGTGCTGGTAATGAAGTAACGGCCAGAGCAACAGCAGGTGGTTAAATGGGTCGCATGTGTGTGTCTGTGTGTAGATAAGTTTATTTGAGTAAAAAACAGCAATAGATGTGTAACACAGCTACTACCAGCACAGGTTTTGTGGTTGCTTTTTTCCTCCTTGTTCTCCCACAGCTTTTCCCCAGAATTAACCTCTTGCGACTTGTTCACGGTCGTTTTTAAATACCAGCATTGCATGCTGCTGAAGCAGAATCACAGAATCATAGAATGTGTTAGGTTGGAAGGAACCTTTAAAGGTCATCTAGTCCAACCCCCTGCACTAAGCAGGGACACCTTTAACTAGATCAGACTGCTCAGAGCTTCATCAAGCCTGACCCTGAATATCTCCAGAGATGGGGCCTCCACCACCTCTCTGGGCAACCTGCAAACCTATTCTATTCATGCAGTTTAAAGCTAGTTTGCACACCTTTGTGTTATGCTTCAGTCTATCCTATAAAGATGTTCATATATGATTATATCAGACACAATTAAATATGTATTGGATTTTTTAAATTTTAATTTAAAACTCTGAGTGCTATTGCAGTAATAAGAAATTAAAGCTTATTCAAAGCAAAAATAGATATGAAGATGACAGGTGTCACATTGTTCAGGTCTCTGAACACGGTTGTGTGAACAAAATAGAAATAAACAGGATAGCCAGTTTTGTTGATCCCATCTAGCTGTAACTGAACCGCAGCAGGTGCTGTGAGCAGACTGACTGACACATTGCTGTAACAGCAACCAGTGCAGAGCAGCAGGATCACATGCATTAACAACATTAACAAAGTTAGTAAAGAAAAGGCAGTTAAGAAAAAAGAAAAACATAATTTTACTCTTTTTTCCCCCTCTGATGGCAGTGATAACTCTAGAAGCATCTTTTCCTATATTTATATATCTAAATTCTTAGGTTTGATGAAGAGCACACCAACTGCTGTATACAGATCTCATACAGATTCCTGGCAGACACTTAGTAAGTGGCATCTGAGGGTTGGTACAGGTAATTAAAAAATTAAGACTGAGATAGCCAATTTATTATTTTTTATAGTGACTGGAAGATATAACGGGACATTTTACCACTAGAAAGAAATCAGGGCCTTAAATAATGGAACAGGAAAAATATTCTGCTGTACATGTTTTGGATAACTGTCCCTGGCTGATTTTGGCAGACACAGCCAATCTTTCCAAAATCATGCTTGTATTATCTTTAGGTGTAAAATGCATTTAGAAATACATGGCATTTGTCTCTAAATGCATGAATGCACATGCCTCATGGTGGGTAGTCTGTGTTTATGAGTTCTGGTCCAGCTAACGCAATTCTGTGGTTACGTCAGGGTGCTGAACCTTTGAGACCCATGTCTTGGCTGCTGTCCAGGGATGGACAGCGGCTCGGTCATGGCCCTGCTTTGGATTTCTGCTGCTGTGTGCTTGTCTGTCAAGCATGTGAGTGAGTAAAGGGATTGGATGGAGCGGAGGGAGATGTCTAAATCAGAGTATATAAAACCTGCTAGAGTATGTGTAAATGTGCATACACATATGTGTGTGTGTGTCTACAGAAAGAGATGTATTTCTGTGGTGGTGTCCTGGTTTCAGCAGAAATAGTCTTGGCTCTCTTCTGCCCTCACCTCTTTTTCTTCCTTCACCTTTCCTGATATTTTCAGAGATCACAGAAGTAGATGGGAAGGCAAGACAACAAAGAGTCATAGAACTGCTACCTACAGACTGCCCCAGGCTGACCAAACTTGCTGCTACAGTGTAGGTGTGCCTTACATATGGACCTCTTTTTCCCCACTGAGAATAAGGACTGTGGAAGTTTTACTTGGTTGACAGAAATAAAAAATTCCAGGACTAGGCTCGCATGACCATTTCTTGCATCCTGCTGCCTATGCTGAACAGAAGGAGTGGCTCCCAGTTACAGCTCTTTAATCGATAACATCAGGCACCAGCTGTTTCTCATTCATACAGTTAAAGCTCTTATTTTTTAAAAGAGACTGTACATGTAAAAGCTGCACCCTTAGCCCTGGCCAGGCCCTTCCAGCTAGTGTTTTGTCAGTGTTTTGGAAAATGCTATTTGGTCCAGGCCAAGCAGCATTATGGAAAACAGCATGGTAGCTCTGTCTAGCCAGGGTGAAGAACTGGGCCAGTGCTGAATGTCTGATGTAGAGAAGAGCTCCAGGACCATGGAAAAGCCCTGGCTCATGCTCAGGAACAGAGGTAACATGGATAAGTGACTGTGCTTTGTGGTCCCTGAGCACAGGCAGGCTCTGCTGTGGGAATCTGAATTCTGGGAAGATTTGTAAGTGTTCACTGTTGGACATGTAATTTTAGGCAATGCCAAAACAGAATAAGCGCCCAGAAAGTGTGGCCCAGAAAAGACCAGAGATGCCTTTTATGCGGTCTAAATAGAGTTAAATTATATGTTGATGAAGCCAAAGTGATCAGTGTGAACATCCAGCAAGGCCAGTGGCCTGACTTTGCTGCTGTTCAATAAGCCTTCATCCACAGTTGTCTGCCTTTTGACTAAATTCCACAAGTCCCAGAAGGAGTTTTAATATTCAAGGAGTTTTAATATTAATTTATTATGACACAAAGATTTTAGCAATCAGACAATGCACAAATCACAAATTATCTTTTACAATTATAGTATAAGCTAACAAGAATTAAATAAAGATTAAAATCAATTAGGACCATTCATACAATAGCAGTTCTCTGAAGATCAGCACAAGCAATGAAACACTGACAGGAACCAAGTAGTCAGGCAGGTGGCCAGAATAGATAATTTGGCTCATCAGTATTCAAGCAGAAACAGCCTTTGCATTGTTAGTCAGCCTAAAACACACACACACAGACAGACACACATTTCTTTTATCCTCTACTTACCCGTTTTAGGTGGGGTTGTACCCTGCAGAATCCTGTGCAAGATCTGGTTTTAAATGCTGTTAAAAAAGGAAGACAGGATGTTCCCAGTAACATATTTAGTAGGATGACTTGGAAATTAGTTAAATGCAAAAAAAGGAGTTCACTCACTGACATTAAGCAGTATGTGCTGAAAATGGTGTGAAAGAATTTCTGCGTACATGGATAACAGGCTAGATTGTGTTACATCCATG
Organism: Hypotaenidia okinawae; assembly: GCA_027925045.1. Classification (NCBI taxonomy): domain Eukaryota; kingdom Metazoa; phylum Chordata; class Aves; order Gruiformes; family Rallidae; genus Hypotaenidia; species Hypotaenidia okinawae. The sequence goes on from BSDF01000001.1 coordinate 153,539,757, forward strand.
AATGTACTGGGAGCAGTTTCAGGACCATCTGAAGGAAGAAATAATTTCTGCCAGTATATCCTTCTAACTTGAGTGTTGAACCATGAACATTATATGTATGTAGTTTCAAAAGGTGAGCAGGCTGCTTAGCAGAACTGCTTTAATTTGCTAAAGAGCCTCTGGAGAGCTGCAGAGAGAAAACAGTTCTTCCTGTTTCCCATTACTGCTACAAACAATTTCAGCACTTCCATGGTCTTACGCAGTTTGCTGATTTGGGTGTCTGGGCTGTTCACTGCAGTTGAAAACTTAGTGCTCTGTGATCACTTTCTAAGATGAAGTGAGTCCTCTTACCAGGACTGTTTCCTAGTAAAATGGTCAATATGCACACCAGTGTCATAGTTTAGCCCTGGCCAGCCACTTGCTCACTCTCCTGCTGAAAGAATGGGGGAGAGAATCAGGAGAGTGAGAAAGTGAGAAAGCTCGTGGGTTGAAATAAAACCAGTTCAATAAGACAAACAAAAAAGGAAAGAATAATATATATACAAAACACGTGAACAGCACGATTTCTCTCTATGCAAAGTCAACACTATATGAGAGCCCTTGCCACTGTGCAAAACCCATCAGCTGTTCAGCCTCTCAGCCCACACACACCAAGAAAAGCAAAACAAGGAATCCATTGACCACTTCCCACTGGCAGGCAGGTGTTTAGCCAAAAATCCTAGATGCCCACTCCCAGTTATAACAGAAAATGACATCATATGGTTTCAAAATATCCTTTGCTGAACTTGGCTCATCTGTCTTGACTATGCCCCCTTCCAGCTTCTTGGAGCTAGATGGTCTTTAAAATCACTTCTAATCCAAGACAGTCTATGATTCTATATATTTAGTGGGCCTGAAAAGAAAACCACGTTTTTGGGAATAAATTCAGACAAAAGCTACATACATTATATGTAGTAAAATCAGCTTTCCAGGGACTTGTTTCTTTCTTTTCTTCTCTCACTAGGAGAATTTTATGTTAACCATAAAGTGAGAAATCAGAGGCCAAATTGAAGGGAGCTGCAACTTAAGAGTCAGACCTCTGCATACAGAAAGCAGATGATTTACTTGTTCCCTCTGCCTACCTTCACATTTATAATCAAGTTGCCTGAAAAGAATGAGTATTGAGCAATCAAAGCGTGAATACCTTTGTCTGTTTCTATTCATATCTAATAACTTCTGAACCAACGAGGCATTTGTGAACAAATTGCACAAAGGAATGATATCCCTCCCTCTGCCCAAGCTCGAGTATGGTAGGTACCTGAGTAGAAGGCATTATTGACCTCTATGAGAGAAAGGGTCTGTAAACCCATCCTGGAACGAAGAAACAACAAAAATATTTCAGATGCCAAAAGAGATCCCCCCAGTTTTCTTATCTTCTCATGAAGTCAGTCTGCCCAAGGTGCAGCAAGATGGAAAAAAGTTTCTTTGGTTGTGACATGGCCTCCCCTGCTCCAGTCTGCTGCTTAGTACTCGTGTGAAGAGGGAACTATGAATGCCCAGCCACAAGGAAATCTTATACTTCATTAGGCATCAAAGTAGCTAATCTAATCCATAAAACTCTTTGAAACCACTCTCATCCAGTTCTGTTGCTTAGAGAACTTTGTGTGTTCAGCTTTGCTGCAGTGTGTGATGTATCCTCATGGGCACCACTCTTGCAAATGCCTTGATTTTTATTTGCTTTGTTTATGCAGGCTCTCAGAATCTAGCAGACTCCCTCCATGCTGTGGCCTGCTGTAACCTGGTGCTGTTTGTCATTTTTATTTAGTAAGAAACATACTAAAAAGGCAATGCTATCATAACCTTTTTATGAATATTTGGTGAATCTAAATCCTGCTGAAATAAAATGAGAGTACTCATATCAGAAGTCAATTTGCATCTGGACAGAAAGAGCTATAGATGAGGCAAACAGACTGATAGGCTGAAAACGGATCCATAGATTGTTCCTTTTAGTTCCATAAGCCAAATAACTGCCAAAAGCACAGCATAGGAAGGGTCAATTGATCATCAACAAACATCCCCATCAAAATCATATGATTCAATTATAGCTTTTTTCCAGTGCTTCACAGGAATTACCAGGTATTGTGCAAGGCAAAGGGATGCTGTGCTGTCTGACTCTATAGGAGAACTTTTTTTTTTATATTTTTGTTTGTGATGCAGTTTCAGAGTATTAATTTTTCTCAGGACAATGCAGTTTCTTCCTTAGAAACTTGGTTTCAGCCAGGTCTTTGTCATTGCTGTGTTCTTCTGCAAATGATCACAATGTTACCAAAAAAAGCATTTAAAAAAAAAAATCATTATTCTTCAGCATCCAAAATTAACACATGAGAAGCTATATTTATATAATTCCTTCTTTACCTTGTTCCTGTATGATTTGATAATGCCAGTGTCATACTGTCAGTTGTAATAGTTCTGTGCTCAAGTTTTCTCTGTGGTTCACAGTGTGATGTTATTTACACTGTTATTGGCAGGTTTCATTTAAGGTATATTTAAAAGAGCTGTAAGTCCCAGATCTAAGAATTAAAAAACTTAAAAATAATAACATGTATTTCTCTGGGTAGAGGGGTGTTCTAAAAACTCTTCTCCTGTTTAAAAAATGCCACATTTGCTGTGCAAATTTAATGTTTTGTGATCCAAAGGAGAAACTAAAATTGATGGATGGTATTGGAAACAGATGTAGTAGCTAATATAAAAATTAATTGTCCCAGGAAAAGCAAACTCAAGAGGGAAAGAAACACCCTTGTGCTGAGAATGATTTAGACATTAATGAGTCTGTGTTCATTAAGAGGGATGATTGTTAGCACTTAAGACAGCATAAAACATCAATGTCTCCTTTTGAAGACACTCATAAGCATACAAATTCTACAGCAATCAGAGTTGAATGAAAGTACTTAAAAATGAATAACAATCAAATCAAGCAATGACTTTGGGTTTGGTGTTGGGTTTTTTTGGCTGGCTGTTATTGTTCTCTGTAACCCAATATCACTGACAGCAGCCAGCGTTTAATACAGACAAAAGATTCCTCATGAATACTGAGTTGACATTTAAAGTCTTCTGATAAATCAACTTAGGGAATACATTTGTACATGAAAATTCAGCTGACGTAGAACTGCACAAAATCCACTGGAACAACAGAACTTTAACTTCCTGAGCACAAAAATAAAGCAAAGCTACTAATCTTTTTTTTTTTCTTTAATTCTACCTAGACCTGTAAGGATTAAATGAATAAAGTATTGAATCACAGTTCTTGAGTCATTAGCTGGTGTTCCTAAGTGCAGCAGTGAACAGGGGATGAACTACAGCATTACGGGAGCAAAACAATCAGAAAATCCATGTTTGAAAGACACCCGTCAGCTTGTACAGGCTGGCCTTTGACTCTTGATTTGTAGTAATTCTAATGATGTGGGAATTTACACGTTGTGTCATGCATGTTTTCTAAGTCCTTCAATGTATTAGCACATTGTTTTTCTCATTTTGTTGAAATTGAAGATGAGGCTTAGCTATTATAAGCTCATCTTAGACAGAGAGCTTAGGGACTTCTAATTAGCAGTGCAATCCTAGGTGACCTGTTTAATTACTACCAGAAGCTACTAAAGCTTTGCAAGCTCCTTGGTACCTTATCTTAAAAAGTATCTGTCTCCTGCCACTGAATATGGAGAGCAGAATCTCAGTTTCCACAGCACCAGGCATTGTTGTTGATGAGGGCTGATAGTGACCCACAACTACTCCATCCATCTCTGCAAGGACTCAACCCAGTTAGCACTTCCCAGCCAGCCTACTGCTGTGGGTCCAGCCTGGTGTGCAGTGAAACTCGCTGTTTCTTTAAAGTGACGCTGATTGTTGCTATAACAAACGTTGTTATGCAGGATGTGGGTGACCTGGGTTGAATATCCTGTGGTTGAGAGGCTACAGGCTCACTTGTGCCGGCTTTCCAGAGGGAACCCAGTGGTGCAAGCTGGAGGCCACAGGCTACTTGTGGGCATTCCTCACCTTGCCTGTTGAAGCTCTGCAGGAACACAGCATTGCTGACTCTGCTTCCAGAGCTGTTTATACATTTTATCCAGAGCAGTTTAATTCAGAAATGGATTCAAGTCTAGAGCCTCTGCATCCTGAAACATCATAAAGCTAATGGATCGAGTTGTTACTGTTCACACACACACATATATAGCTTTGTATATACATATTAGCTTTCTATATATGTATAGACACATGCCTGTATAAAACAGGTGTCCTCCTACAGAAGAGGTCCGAGATGAGAATTTTAACTAGATGGAAATGCATCTGTGGAAATGACCTCTTAGGCACACCCACACCTTTCCTTACTGAGTCATGCCTCTTCAGTAGTCAAAACAGAATAAACCAGTCCTTTTCTTAGATGTACCTGTACACAGTTTTTCCTTATGCTTGTATAAATAATAAGAGCAGGACCACAGATACTCAGAGCTTCCAAGAGGTATTTAGTGACAAGCCACATCTGGCTATTACTGATGTGTGGAAAGTATTGCAGAATATTTGTGATATAAATCAAGAGTTAAAATTTAAATTGACCTGCCTTACAGAAAACCAAATATCTGTGTTTACAGAAATGACATTTTATTAAGAAGAAATTAAAAAATAAGAAACTTATCTAGATACCCATCTTCTTTGTAGTTTTGTTTATCTGTATAAGAATTTCTTTTTAGTGCTTAGATGTTGGTTTGTACCAAAATGCTGACTTTTGAGAAGAACATTTCTTTTAAATTAGAAAGGCATTGGTTTGTATCAAAACACTGACTTTTGAGAACAGCATCACTTTTATTCTGATGGTATCATCAGTGAAGAAGCAGTGCATCTGCAGTAATAATTGACCTTTTCTGTTTTCCGCTTTTCAAAGAGTCTGAAGATATATTGCTCTTTCATTGCTGAAAACACATTGGCTTTTTATGCTGAGACATATCAGCACAAGGAAAAAAACCCACATCTGTTAGTGCATCGAGAGCAAACAATTTCATTCATGTGTCATCCTTGTAGTAGAAGAAAGATCAGAGGCTATAGAAAAGGGCAAAGAATTTTGGTGCTTTGGCGTAAGTGTGTGGTTAATTTTAAGTGTGGAAGAGGTTCCACTAATTAATTAATTATTTTTTTAAATTAATTTTTAAAACAAATGTATTTAAGCATGTTTAGGATTGGATTAACATTTACAATTTAGTTTTCACATCTGATATGCACAGATTATTCTGGGTACCTTTACACACAGGCAACATTTTGAGCCAATTCCTTAATTTGCAAAAGTCCTGCATTTTACATTTGCTGCATTTAATTTACAACCTGATCCAGCCATTGGTTTTGATCACACGGTGCTGTTTTATTCCAGCTGTGATCAAACTATTTTGCTTCATTTAGTGCATGGTCAATTTTTTGGTGGATTTGATTGACAGATTCTTATGGGCAAAAGCACAAAACTGTATGGAAACAATTTCCTTGTCAGACAGTATTTTTGGAGACAACCTGCAGAGTTCAGCGGAACAGAAACAGCAGCAATAAAACTGGTATGAAGGTAATCTATTCTCCACTCTGTTTTGACTAAACCAAAGCAAAATGCAAGGAAAAAAAAAAGGTTTGGACAGAAAGAATGTTACTGAGATTCTCTTGACTAATCTTGAATAGGTGTTTGTCTGACAATGAAAGAAGATGTACTTGTTTTAAAAGAAGTACTGCCACTAACGTGCTATTAAACACCTGTACCCATAAATAGTAAAATATTTAATTTATGAGGCACCTACATAAGAGTGCCTCATAAGCTGTATGACACCTATAAAAAGGATAGAAAGGGAAGGAAAATGCTCCAAGATGAGACATGTCTCAATAAACATAGTTGTTAAGTGACAACAAGATGACAGCAAATGGCCTAGGTATTTGAGAAGATAAGGCATTTCTCTGGAGAGGCAGTGATTTTTTAGAGTAAGACGAAGGCGATCGCTAAAGCAGAAGTGAGGATTGCTTAACTTCCATCACCCAAAGAACATGGCATTCTTTTTTTAACTGAAAAAAGAAGGAACTTATACCAAAATAATTCATGCTCAAAAAAAAAAATTGAATAATTAATTGTTTTCTTTGTTCCTAGCATAATGCTGTTTCTAACATTATGCATCCTGGAAAAACACATGTTTAAGGTAGTCAAAATATGAGAAAGGTGTTAAGGGAACAGATAGTATTAGGGCTCAGGTTTAAAATAAGAAGGATCATTGGAAAATGTGTGTTTTAAAGATAGATATGGAGAAAGAAGTGGACAAAAGGGAGGAAATTAGTGTGAGGACAAAGAAAGTATTACCAACAGACTGGGAAGAGACAGATCAATAACGAAATGGGGAAAGACTGTTCAAAAAGGAGATCAGAAAGCTGGGGTAAGAATTACTGTCATGAATGGCTAGAGAAGGGAGTCATGGTCAGCAGCTTATCCTACAAAGAAGTTTCCTTTAGCTCAGTTTGGAGTCCTAAAGTTTTCTGCCATAATTTCTTCTCACAGAAAAGTCTTAAGGATATAGATACCTCAGAGGATGTCAAGGACCACCACAAATCACCTGAACTTCCCCAGAAGCCTCTTAGCTCATGGTTTTTCCTGAACCTTTCTTCAGTTTATTAAGCCAACTCTGACACAAGGGTGACTCACAGTGTGACACCAAAGGGATCCTGACTAGTGAGGGTATGAATGTAAAGCCAGCTGAGCCTTTTCTTTCCCCACTCGCCAACAGATGGAAGGAGAGCGAGCCAGATTTCCTGGTGCAGTTCAGGACAGACAAGTCCCAAGTGAGATGTGTTCCAATGCCTTTACAGAGATGATACTGGCTGGCACCACTGCTGCCGTCAGAAAGCTTGGGAAGCTCTGCTCTGAAAAGGATGGCAATGGGACTTTTGAGAACAATGCATGATCATGTGGCAAAATGTTTTGACATTGTAGCAGGTAGAAAAGGGGAGCTTTGAGAGTTACTAAAGCACGAGGAAATCAATCAAGTCTAGTAAGATAATGGTTATGACTGAAAGATTTGAAGTCTATAAATATAGTGGGGGAAAAAGAATAAAAACAGAACAAAGGGATTATAAAAAGAGAAGGAAAAAAAAAGACAATGTGTTTAATTTTGGAGAGGATATACCTGAAATGACACCTGAAATTCCAAGAAAAAAAATGTCCAGAGACTGCCTTAAAATGTCAACCTGTATGAAAGGAGAAAAGAATGAAAGGAGTAATTTCAGTGGTGTTAGTGGGTACAACAGTGGGAGCAAATGGAATTGGTATGGAAGAGAAAAGGTAAAGTGATAAGACTGGTGATCATAAAATCTAAATAAATAACAAGGAAAAGGAGAAGCTTTTAACTTTTATTGTTGTCATTAATAATAGCAGAACTATGTCCTGTCATTAGCATGGGTGGGTAGTGAGAAAGCACAGAATGGCCTGAGTGGTAGGTTCCAGGAGAGTGAGAAAGCCTTTCCATGTTTGGTTTTTTTTGGCCAAATGCTTTATGTGCCATTGTTACACAAAGGGGGTGTAATAGCCTAACAAGATACCTGCGTGGGCTCTTGAGGGCACTGGTGTTCTAGTCCTGCAGTGTGAGGCTGCCTAGGTGATGGGAAGTGGAGGTAGGAAACTACCCAGCTGTAGTTTGGTCTACATTGCACAAACTCCTCTGTTCCCACCAGTCTCTAGGTATCATAGAAACATAGAATGGTTTGGGTTGGAAGGGACCTTAAAGATCATCTAGTTCCACTCCCCTTGCCGCAGGAAGGGACACCTACCTCTAGGTCACTGTTTTGTCACCAAACATACCAGCTGTTAGGAAAGGGTTTTTCTTGTTGGGCTTCACTCTTGAAGGGCTGCTGTGGCTGTGGGCAAGAAGAAGGGACTCTAGAGAGAGCTGCCATTGCCTCCTGCTGTGCTTTGGCTCTGATAGCTCCTGCTACATTGTCCCACACTGTGGAAACAGCAGAAGAGTGTTTGCTCCACTTCTGGTAGTGAAGTGGAATAAACCTACAGTCAGGTTCAGCTCAGCAAGAGGATGAGTCTGCTTTGCATCATTGCCTGGCTCCCTGTGTGGACCGAGAAAAGAGAAAACCTACGTGCTGCAAGACACCCATGTGCTGGAATGGTTGGCAGCAGGGACAAGATGACTGGCATTGTTTCTCTATGAAAACTAACCTGTGGAATCTAGAGCAGAAACTGGATTTGCTGCAGGACAGTGTGCTTGGCTTTTCTTACTAGCTTCCTTTGTACTTGTACTTTCTAATGCAGTGGTAAGTACTCAAAAATGCACATGCATACTTATTGATACCACATAAACCTCTTTCTGCCTTCTTTCTCTTCCCCTCTGGACTTAATCCCTTTTTTTTCCCCCTCCAAATTCTCTAGTAGACATAAGTAACCATTTTAGAGCCTAAGCTACTGATTTGATAACACTTGGATGGATTTATGCCTGCTGAGGGTTTGGCAAAAGAGTTGTTTGCACATAATTCAGCATCTTAATTGGAGGCAGAGAAACATACCGAGAAGAAAAGAAAGAGGCACACATTTAAGTAGCTATATAGCATATGTCCCTTGCCCCTACAGTATTCTTACCCTAACAAATCATGAAAAGATGCCTTGATTTCCTGAACATTTTATAGCTTTCCTTTGAGTCAAATGAGCAACCGAGTAAAACAGTAAATATTTTAATAATTTGTATTCCAAATTTTGGATCCCTCATGGCTTGATTTATCCTTCACTGAATTTTCTGTATTTGGAAACAGTTAATTGTTATTGCAATTAAGTACTATCTCTTTCATATTTATGACATAATTGTTTCCTAGGTTTCCATGCATCTCAGAGGCAATTAAGCTCCAGCTATTAAAAATCATATACAGTTAAGAAACTTCTATGGTCAGAAAATATTTTGAAGAATAGATAATTAACTTAGCATCAGAGAGAGACGTCAACAGTCTAGCTGCATTTTAAATCTAAGGCCTGCTGCCTTATGCAGGTTTATAAGCTCTAAAATTTCCAAAGCAATTTCAACTGCTTACAGCAGGTGGTAGTATGTGCTGTTAAAATAAAATACTTGCAGGAAAGACTGCTGCTTAGTTAATAAGAACATGAGTAGAATGGGCAAGAAAATGACTGCTATAAATGTGTGAAAGCCTGTCGATTAGAAAATTGAGTGTTTATTACTGCTTTATTTTTAAAGCTACCTGTTCCTCTGTCATATGACTGCAGCACTAACATCTTGGGGGGACAGTTATGGACAAGCCACAGATGTTACCAAAAATAAATAGCCTTACAGACCAGTCTTACAGAGTGGTTTTCATCCATCAAACCAACAGCCTTTTAATCCCACTGCCTTTTACAGAAGACAAACAGAAAGGGCTTTAGAGTGAGATGTAAAAGGAATTCAGGTAGGCAAAATCAAACTGCTCATTCTGACTGTCATCTTTCAGTTGCTGCCTGAGACTGAGGTGAACTGTTTTCCAAACTCTCTGCTGTAGAGTCCACTAGATACCTGAGAGTGCTGTTTCTGCACATGTGGAACTGTGTCTCAGCCTTGCCCAAAGATCGGCTGGGTCTAAACCAAAAAATTATAGGGTCTAGAGATTAGATGTTCCCACAGCGATATCCCTGAATATGTGTATACACATGATGCATACAGCTGACAGGATGAGTCTGCTTGCAAAAGAAATTGCATGGACCCTGAGTAGAAAACGTAGCTTCTTGTATTTGGGGATGGACGCATCACAGTCTCCATTTTCATTTCAGATGTATACTGCATCAAGAATGTATGGACTTCAGACAGATTCAGATCTTTCTCTCCCTATGGCCTTGGGAGGGAACCTCCACAGGACCGTGAATTCCTGTCATGGGCAACCACATGTGAAAAATGGAGACTGAGACACCCACTTCCGTTGTCTGACCTAATTTTGTATGCATATGAACATGGGTTTCCCACATGTGGCATGAGATGTTGTGATCATCATCTGTGTCCCCTGTGCAGCTATCCTATTTTCCATTGAGTAGGTGAATTCTGACAACATACTTCACACTAGAGTCTAGAGGTAAGATGAGAAGCAGTATGATTAATGAGTAATTAGAATCAATGAGATGTCTACCAGCCTTCAGCTGACTCAGGGTGAAGCTAATTGCAGATTTTTAGGATAAGTTTATCCATAAAGTGATAGTTACTATGACATATTAGATGCCTACAAGAGTCATAAAGCAGTAAAGGTAGTTGTTGAGCAGATCAAAGACAGAGGTCTCTTGTGAATTTTTTTAATTAGTTTTCAGTCTTTAAAGGCCTTTTACCATCATTTACTACATTAATATGATGCATCTAAGGATTGTTCCCCTTGTGATATTAATTTAGCATAGCACTGTCTTTAACTGAGCTATCTTCTTGGAGTCCATATAGTCATTTGCAAATACACAAAAGCAGCAGATAAGTAAATAATTTTTCTTCTTACACAAACATCTAATTTAGGTTTTGATAATTCTCAAAATAACTTTTTGGCTACCAGTTCTGCTCAAGCACAGAAAAGGTAGGACCCATAGGTCTTTTGGTTAAGTTAATGCCAGGGAAATTAATAGTAAGTGTTGCAGGGGCACCCGAGAGCAAACGTTATTTATAAGCCATATGCTTCCTTATGTGCCATTGGCTTGTACAACTGAGATGTTTTTCCTTGGACAATGTGCTTCCATTTCAAAGTGGGAGAACAATTTTTATATTCTTCCACCTTGGAGGCTCATTTTTAAAACCAGATGAATCTAAAACAAACCTCTGCAAACTGCAGTCCCCAAAAGAGCAAGATTCCCCTTCACTGAACAGCATCTTAAGAATTTCAGCATCAGCTTTGGCTGAAGCTGGGCTGTACTCTGACATCCTTTCATTTTATACTGACCTACAATAACCCCATCATTCCCAAACTCCCTTGAGCAAAAGTTAACATTTGTATCAAGCCGTGTTGTGGTATCTTGATTGCAAATACCCACTAGGAATTTAGCTGAAACACTCTTGGCTTGTACATTACATAAAATTTCAGTCCTGGAGCACAGTCAGATAAAAGAAACTATAATCAACTGTGAATTATCTGTGGGAGGTTTATCCGGTTGCTGATTAATCACTCCATTAATCGTTGTAAAGACAGCGAGCTAACTCAGTGCAGAGCCAATTTCTGTGAGCTGGGCTTCTAAACTCAAATGCAGTGCCATATGAAGCTGGCTATGTGTGTCTAGAGGTAGTCACTGGATCTTGAGTCAGTAAATGTGCAGTTCTGGAGCTCCTGAACTGCTGCATGCAAACCCAGCCCAGACCTCCTCACACTCATTCCCATTACTGGCAGCTGTGGTAAGAGTGACACAGAGGGATGCTGCATAAAGCCAGTAGAGATCCAGCATGGTTGGGGTGGGGGGAGGGTAAATAAGGTCACAGGTATCTGAGAAAAGTTCCGCATGAGCCCTTTCCAGCAGTCTTGGTAAAAGGATTTTCCATTTCTGGCGCAGAATGAGGAAAATGGATGAAGCCAACAGGGATGCAGTGCTGTATCTGAACTAGTTATTCTGCGTGAAACCAGAAGCCTACTGCAAGGAAGCCACTGTGAGAACAATGTCAGCTCCAGCCAGTGATTCAGGGATTACTGTGAGCTGCATCTACATGGAGATATTGGGAAGCCTCTGTACAGTGTTCCCAAGCATCCTTATAATCTGGGGTGGTTCACCTGCTTGCCTGTCCTGTCCCAATCCCCTCCGTTACCCTGGATGGAAGAGAGCTGTCGGTTCTCAGATGCATCACCTATCTGTACAAATGCAATGAGGGTTTAGCCCACAGAAGTATGATGGCAAGTATTCTAAAGAGCTGTGAAGACTGCAAACTGAAACTAGGAAAACTGATGAAAAATACCACAAAAAGTAAGCAGTGAAGCTTATATTTCAGTTATACTCCAGGTTTTGAAGCTTTCACATCAAGATGGATGGCTTTCTGAAAGATATGCCCAGCTCCAGCTGAAGGTACAGGCCTGAAGGAAACTGTGGAAGCCTAAGGACAAACTAGATGATTATATTCGCTCTTTTCAGTTTAAAATGTCAACATGGTGATGCCAGCAATAGAGATAAAGCATGGGGTAGGTTCTGCGAGTCAGATCTATTGATTTACAGGACCGATGAGTCTCAGGTTTAAGGTTTAAACTTCTGATTTTTTGTGTCTAGTTTCCACACAACTATTTATTATGTGGAAATAATTGTGAGGAAGGTGGAAGGCTTTCTAAGCTCTCCCTTCCCAGCCAAAACACTCTGGTATGACAAAGGCAGGTAGGTGGCAGTAACAAGTGACTAATATCCTGCTGGATAATTACATCTGCCACAGGCTTATCTCTTAGCACCAAGTACCTCAAAATTAAAAGCAAGGAGTATAAGACAAATGCTAGAGATTCTGAATTAAGCAGAAGGGGGAAAAAATAGCCTGTAGAGTCAAAGAAACTGTAGGAGTTCAGATGGGTAATGAAGATTGTAACTCTGCTAGAGACAGAAACTTCAGAGTGGGAGCTGTGTGAGAGAGAGCAGAATCTGTGGACATGTTTTGAGCCCATAAAATGAGTGCGGCAGTGTACTGAAGATAAGGCTCTTTGCCCTAACACGCTAAGTCGAGGTGAGGTGTCTAAGCTTTCAAAGAGCAGGGCAGGGGAGAGAGAAGTGCTTTCAGATGCCTGAGCAAGGCACTTGTTCCTCACTGTGTAAAGAGCCAAGGATTTCTGTAAGAGGGTTCAGTGCTACTGCATATATAAAACCCTACATCCCTGATTCAGAAATTCACAGTAAATGTCCCCATTTCATAAAGCCGAGTCTTTGTCTAAATGTAAACCACAAGGAGAGGTAATCTCATTTTTGGCACAACTGGTACAGTCGCAGCCTGCAGATAGGCAAGTAAATAGTATGAGACATAGGCTCTCCATAGCTTGACACCTTTGGAAGTACCTACTGTCATTTTGTTAAAGTGTTTGCGCCACAAGACTATGGTATTCCAGGGGGAGGGTCACTGCACTTCTCTCCTGCTGAAGGAAAATAATTTTTCAGTGCTGCATGCAAATTTTAGGGCCTGCTTTTGTAGCCACGGCTATTCTCTGAAAATAGATACCCACTTTCAAGAGGGCATTTTCCCCTGTAGACATCAAGTGGGTGAAGGTATAGCACTGTAGGCTAATAAAAACATGATGGTGGTAGGACTGATTTCCAGAAGTTTTAGCATGTTTTTTGATCTTTAGTCCTCTAAACATGAATAAAAAAATGCATCTTGTAAGAAATACAATAGCAGCTTCTCCTCATCTTGAAAAACAATAATGATGGAAGGGTTACAACACATTCCTTCCCAAACTCCCAAATGCCTGTTCTTACCAGTCCTTTTTACCCAAAAAAGATACAGTTAATAAGTGCAAAGTACATCCTGGGCTAAAGGTGATCAATTTAAATATTTTTCTAAATAAAAATAACCTGGAAAGTTCTAAAACTGAAGTAAAATAACTTGCTGAAGTCTGAACATTTTATTTTTTAAACAGAGGGCTCTAATTTGCAAGTCTTTGCTAACCACAGCCACAGCAATAATGTCCACAGAGAAGCTTTGCACTGGGACAGGCACTCCCAAAGCAGTTGTGTCTTACTAAACCAAACTTAAATCTTAAACGTTGTTTGGGAAGTGATAAACAACAAATCTTTTGGAATTGGTTTCACTTGCTCCCATGGGTTGCAGTACTCAATATTCCACATCAGCATTAACAGTGTTGATTTAAAAAGCCAGCTTTCCATCTCAGCTGAACCTGTTTGGCATATTAAGAAGGTTTCCTTTGCTGGTGGGGATTTAAACCCATAAAACTGGTAAGGGTCAAGCAAACATATCTGGGATTTCCAGACTACTTCCACACATTTGGATTTCCTGACAACATGTTTCTTTTCCATGTTAAGACCTGTCTTGTTAAAAAAAACCCAACCAACCAAAACCCAGCAACAACAACAACAAAACAACCAATACCATTGTTAATTTCAAACATGTTAAGGTCAACCCTATTTGAAACATAATTAGGACAAAGTGACTGATGATCTGTGGCTGGGTGCAGCCTGGCAGAGAGCACAGAACACTCTTGAACTGTAGCAAGTATCTTTACAGACAATGAACCACAGAAATACCATGGTTTGGGGTGGAATTTCAGCTATGGATTTAAACTTAGGAGCCTTTCAGAGTCAGAAGTTGGTGGAGAACAAAAGCAAGAATGACTGATGGCAACGATGATGACACAGGTGTTTTGCAGGCTTCTCTCCTGTACCAGAGTGGCATAAATACCTGGTCACTGAGGAAATGGTGTTTGTGCATGCTTACCTCCAAACCCTGTCTAAATCCCTTAAGACTGAGTACTGGAACCGTCTTGTCCATTCATGCAATTCACATAGAGGAAAGAGCAATGATGTTGTTTACCTGCCTTCAACAAGTTATGGGCAGTTTACAAAAGTCAAAAAGCAAGACAAAGAAACAAAAATAACAATACAGGGAGTGACTACAGCTGATATAAAGACAATTGAACCTATCTCAACACAAAGGGGATGGACAGTGGCCTCTGTTTTGGATCAACATCTGTGCCAACCGAGTGGATAAACTGGTTGTGTAAATCACCTTCTCTAGGTTAGTCAAAAAGTGTGAACGCTTTCCAGAGCCAGCCAGACCAGTGGTACCTACCATGCTTTGATTCAAATGCGTAAGGAAGTAGAGTAAATAAAATTCGTTTTCACAGAGGTATTTAATTCATGCTTGCATTTAATACTTCTCTTTCAGGTTCATATTGCAATTCTCAAAAGTTTTAATTTCTTGCTGAGCTGTCTGCCAAGGTTTTTTCTTCTTCTCCCCAGCTTGCTACCGAAGTTTCTTGTATATATCCTATAGCGTGGGAGGTAGATTAGACACTAATCATATCTAGTAAGACTGTGTTCTTGCCAAGAAATAAACAAGATACATTGATCACAATTTAACTGTGCATAGTTATACATATATTGAAATGTCTGCGGTTATTATTCTGTCAGCATTGTCCTACTGCAGTCACAGAACTATCCATCACATAAAATTCAACACAAGAAGTCGGTTTGAATCAGCCAATCTCTCAATCATTTCCAATCAAGGGAAGAATGTTCATAACATCTTTTCAAAAATCTTGCCACCATTCCTGCCCTGGCAGAAATAATAATTCATCTTTCACCTTTGGGTGCAATGACAATTGTGAAGAAGAATTGTTTATAGATTATCAAGGATGCTTGAAGGACTGATCTAGTCCTAAGCCTGTATGACAGTGAAGGAAGCTGAGCTGTTGTCCTTGTACTATGGCATAATATTAATGTAAGTTTAGTCAGTAGTATTAAAGGGGAGCAAAGATGTCAAATTTAGTCAAACATGTACAGATATATCCTGGTTTCGTAGCTTAGTTTCAGAGGTCACTAACTAAGCACATCAGTTCAGCATCATTTAAAGGACTACCTTATCTTAGTGGATAACTTATTTACAAAAATAAAAGTTAGTCATTTTCAACAAACCTTAAAGAATAGGAACCAAGAATACACATCCAGATACCAGTATGGGTTGGGGACTGGTCTGATGGAGAGCAGCTTAGGTGAGAGGGACCTGGGGGTCCTGGTGCACAGCAGAATGACCATGAGCCAACAATGTGCCCTTGTGGCTAAGAAGGCCAGTGGCATCCTGGGGTGTATTAGAAGGGGTGTAGTTAGTAGGTCAAGAGAGGTCCTTCTCCCCCTCTACTTTGCCCTGGAGAGACTGCACCTGGAATATTTGGTCCAGTTCTGGGCCAAAATATGCAGTTTTACTGTGTAGGTTCAGCCCTGAAAACCTCTTTTCTAGCCCTTTATTCCCTTATACCAGTAATTTTTAAACAGCTTCATGGAGAAATGTTTAAAGATGTGAAATCTGCTACAGAGGAATAGATATGCCTTATTCCTATTTTTTCCTTATAGGAATGTTTATGTTCCAGTATTCTTTATGGAATAGCAGATTCTGGGCCTGTTTTAAAGTGATTTTCATATAATTAAACAGCTTTTCCAGGACAAAGGTAACAAGAGAGAATTTCAAATACTCTAGAAGTGTTAATGCAGGTCCAGCATTTTATAGCCCTGGTGCCCACAGTGCAAAGTGGGCAAATTGTAACAGCTGGAGCCAGCAATTGAAGTTTTGGCACTGAAGAAATTCAGTAGACCTTGATTCCAAGGTCTCATATATCCTTAGTCCAGCAGAAACCTACTTCTCCAGAGAGGAATGAGGCTGTGAATGAGATGACAAGTAGCAAGTGCCCGGTGGCTCTGAGCTTGTTTAGGCTCTAGTTTGAAAAAAGAAATGCAGGTCGTTCCACAAAAAGCAAGCTGCTGACCTCTGTGCTAGTTGCTAGTGCTTTCGTCCTTCGTGTACCCAAAAACTTTCCTGAAAGGCATCCTGCCCCAGTAACCTCCTTAGCTACTTGGTTACGTTTATACAGCTTTATCTGTCCAATGTGGCAGCGAGTGGGCAGAATACAATGCTTCGCTTGTGAAGTTCTCTTTTCCCTTTCAGTACACCTTTATAGCTCAAGTCTATCAATTGTTTTTTTATTTCCTGCCTTATGAGGGCCTAGTTTTGCTCTGTGGGTTTGCTTTTTTTCTTGCTGTTTCTTTAATTCTACAGAAGATGATATTTCAGAAGGACAGAAGCATTTTTTTTGTATATTCTGCTAGTTCAATGGAGTTGATTTCTACCCACCTTCACTTGCAATGATGATCTTCTTATCTAAAAGAAATACAAATGTCTTAAATGTGCCATAGTTAATAGTATTCTTACATGTTCATTTCTAGGTGGTTTAATTAGTTTAGTGACTATGTGCATGAGTTAAAATAAAAAGTCCAAGTTTATGCTGAACCACATTGTTTGTAAGATTTGGGAAGGTGGATTCACTTTCCTCTTTCTTTTGGGTTCAAAATGCCCTTAATGCCCTCACAATACTTCTCCCTCTCATACTTGTCTGGAGTTACTGAGTTTTACTACTACAGGAGGGTGGCGAGGCACCTTTTTACCTTTAGCCTCTTGCTTTAGTACAAACAATGGCACAAGGAAAGCTCTCCTCTCTGGCTTTAGAGTTCTTCAAGAAACATTTGAAATCCTACTGCTTACTCCCACCAATTTGCCACTTCAACATATATGATCCTTTCTAAATCTTTCACAGTTTCTTGGAGTTGTTCTGAAACCTTACTGTTGAAGAGATTCCTCCATCAGGAATCTACCACCATGAACAGAGCGAGCCTGGTCAAGGAGGAATGGAAGAGGAGAGACCTCACTTCAGCAATACTTTCTGAAGTGTCAACCTGGAGTCCATTCACATTTTGAAGTGAGATATTTGAGTTCCTTTTGTACCTCCTCCTGGCAGCCAAACACCTGAATGCTAGATAATTTTTCAATACAGCAGGTAAAATCAAGAAGATTATCCTAAACTCTAAATGGTAATCAGAGGAAAAGACATGGTTTTCACATGTCAAATAGGAGATGCAGATGACAAAAACCATTTGCCTGGATGGTTGCATTCTGATTTTTCAAACTATCATGGCAACGCACAAAGTTTATTGTGGCTGACAGTTTTCATGAACTGTAATTTACTTTGTGCCTTGAATTTGGTCTGAAGAGCTCTGTTCAGGTGGATCTTTTCATAAGTTTTGTTTTAAAAGGGCTTTTATATCAGAAAATGAATATTCCTCAAAACCAAAACATATTTTGCTGGAATGTTGTGGTTTTTTCCGCAAGAAAAAAAAATTCAAATTCAGAGGTAGAAATGCAGAAAGTGAATTATTTCATGGTTGTGGAACACCTCTAAAGTTGGATAAGCAGTCCCAAGTGTTTGTTTTTTTCCAATATATTGGGCCAATGGCTGTTCTGAGGTCAGAGTCTCTTACTTTTTGGTCTCCTTTATACTGTAGGAACATCTTGAAAACTAGGATTTTTGTCATTGTAGAATGGGTAAGTTTATTTGAAAGATGTGTCAAAATATATCACAGGCTAGGAAAACTGTTTTCTGCTTTATTCTTTTCTTTTTATTTTTTTCTCCTTTTCTGACTTGCCAGCAAGTAATTGGGATTCACATTGGCACACGTGGCACTTCCCAGGTAAGTCTGGGTTCTACGACAAATAACAATGCTATAAATAAATATGTGCTTGGTGGCAAAGTCTTCATTGAAATCCATTTACTTTTAAAGAGGTCTGTGTTGGTCCTTTCCTTCATGGTCCAAGGATCATGTCTCCATTCACACTCGCAGAGGAGGAGGCAGATTTCTTACTCAGCTTATCTGGGTGACATACTGCCAAGAGGTTTGGACTAGACACTTCTTGTAGAAGGGTTATAAAGTAATTTTCTTTATTCTTGTAGCAAGTCAGTTCCTTACATTTGAGGAAGAGATATTCTTGTTATAGAGGGAAGCATGAAAGGCAGCATTTTTGGTCACTTTTTCCTATATCAAATGCTATGAGGAGTTATAAGCAGAAAATTTATGTACTTCAGAAGACACAGCTCTCGAAGGTGCCCTTCAACCTTCTGCCAGAAAGATGAAACGAGTAGTTATTTACTTGCCACTGTTTGGTAGAGGAGAAGCTTTGATCAACAGGCAGATCCTCTGAGGATCTGTGTTTGCAAGAGATTACTAAGGAGCCACACCAAATCAGTTCATTTTCTGTATGCCATATGCCCCTATGATTTCATAAATTTTTCTGACACTTCCCTCCTCGGGGAGTGAACATTCTTTGGGTTCTCTGGCCAAGTGAAGAAAGCAATAATGGAGTGGCACAGTATGGATGCAGGTGTCTGCCTGACATTTGCTGGCGTAGTAATAGCTGAGGAGTGGGCTACAGGTGATGCAGCTCCACATCAGCCTGGCAGCTCTACTCGGGGGTAAGGGAGATGAACCTTTGTGAGGAGCATAGCCGTAGATACTGCTTTGCTTTGCTTTTCTGTCGAGGTTTGATGTGAATGCATGCCACATACTGTCTTTCACCTATTATTTCTCTGAGGCTGACTGCTACTGTTAACAATAAAATTTCACAGGCAGGCTTTAGCAGAATATTAATGAAAATTTTCTAAATCTTTGCACATACACATGCAAGGCAGCAGCTGCTTTTCCTACACCGAGAGAAATTTCAAACATTTACTCACTGTCGAGCTTTATGCATATACGTGTGTGTGAAAGGTCAGAGATGGTCATTCTATCACTCAGGATGAACACAGCTGAATTGAAATGTCACAGCAGTTGTACCTTGCAATTTAAAAGCTTTGGAGTGTTGCAAGCCTGTGGCTTCTCCTGCCAAGCAAATAAAAATCGACTCTCTGACTGTACAAATTTACATGATTACAGATAATATATTTTACATCATGCTTGTGGAGTTTCTGAGCACCGGTAGAGAGCAGGCAGCTTTTGGAGCTGATTGGAGTCGAGAAGCTTGCTGTGCAGCCCTGGAGCAGGGAAGCAGGCTGTTCAGAGCACACTGTGGATGGCATCAGTCAACCTGATGTACGGCTGATAGATTTTAGCCTTTTTAGGCATCTGAGACATTACAAAGGTACTCTGCAGAAAAAAAAAAATCAGGGGATGTCATGGTGTAATAGAAGAGCATGAAGAAAATTAATTTTAAATAATTAATTGAAGAACAGACAGTGTCTCTGCAAGAAGGGCTATACTAAAATAGAGATCATAAACCCTTTGTCAAATGTTTATATCTGGTTGTTTCAGCACTTTCTTTGTTGAGACAGTGCTGTGTAAACAGTGCAGGACCTTGCTGACTCAGGGGAAGAGGGACCGATGGAGCATTTATAGGTACTCCTTCCCTGAGGAAGCACTTTGATGAAGAATGTGGGAACTGTCTCAATTGGAGAGGGTGAAGGTAGACACCTCATCAATGGAAAAAAGAAAGTGCCTGTTCAAGAAAAAAAAATCCAAAGGTATGAATACTCCACAAAAACAGGTGTGTTGTGCTTTTGTGATTGTGTAAGGAAAATGAAATTGAAAGGGTAAGAACAAGCAACCTGGATTCTATCTTTGCATCGGAGATTCATCCTGAGAAGGAAAGAAATTGAGGTTTATTTGAGTAGCACAGGGGGTAAAGACAAACTGCCATGAAACTCATCTCCATGTAGAATTGCAAACTGTACTGTTGGCTATTTGTATAGTCATTAGAAATTCTTCTCAAACAGTTCTCCAAAAGAGGTGATAGCAGTAAGTGTCTCTATAAATTGTTCTGAAATCTACAGAACTTAATACAAAGTGGGAAAATGCCTATAAGATTTTAAATGAAGCTATAGGTTTGCAAGGCAGACAAGCTTATCCATCTAATTTAATATAGTTAAAAGAAGATTTTTTTATGATCATCTAATTAAATTCTACAAATAATTTTTAAAAGTTTGTATATTTTTCTTCTCTAGTGAAGGCAGATGTTATTTGATTAGGGAAAAACAACTATTATTCAAAAATAGACTGCTGTCCACCTGCCCACTCTTAACATACATTCTGCTTGGCAAGTATAAAATTAGGTTGTATCTTGTACATCATCCACTAAGTGGGAGCTTCATGGCATCAGTGAATTTCAACATATGTTGTTTAATGACCTGTAGTTGTCCTGATTTCCAGCGTAACCGTCTTTTATAATTACATATAAATAACAGCGTCTAGTTGAAAACAACCACAAAATAGCCATAAAATCTCAAAATGAAGGATGGTCAGACACTCACAGATCTAATATCCCTTTCCTCAACCATTCCTCCATCTTATTTGTTTACGTAGTTCCCCGGGACAACAACAAGCTTTTCCTCTTTTCTTGCACAATGAAGCTCTGACTTTAGCTAAGACACTGTGGTGATTATTTTGTTGTTTCTAGTAAATAACTCATGCTTTTTGAAAGAAGATAGTTTTTATTCACTGTGACTGCTTTCAGAGGCAGAGAACATAATCTCCCAGCACATAGATTAAAGGTCCTGCAAAGAAACAGATATCAAGTAATTCACCCATCCCGAGCAATCCTCTGGGGCATAGAAAGGCCATTTCAGAGCTCTCAGCCACTGCCAAAATCTGAGCAACCTGGCTGCTGCTTTTATCACCAGCACTCATAAAACCTCCAGAGAAGATGGGAAGGATTTTGAAGTTGCTAATTTCGTGAGAAAATGATGGGAATAAACCTATAGATCATTTGAAAAGACTGGATAAGGACAGGTGGATGGGGAAGGTTGGGGATAAAAATGCAAAGAGTTTCATATAGTGTTTGTATTTAATAACTGCCAGGAAATAACAGAAGAGGGAAAAAAAAAGCCTTTCTGGTAAGGTCCACTTAGGGACTAGAGGCACCCTGGGGGAAGGATTTGGAAAACTGAAGAAAAGTCCCTCTTGCCCGAAGAATACTGGCTGCAGTGTTTGCGTTTCTATGGCTGTAGATAGCAGCAGATGAGTAGAACAAGAAGAAAATCTTCAGTGGGGTAGCCCACAAAATGCACTCCTGGTTTACAGGTAGGGAGGGATGGGGTACAGTTTGGCCCACCTCTGCCAGCCAGTTTGCTCTTAATGCATTTGGTACTGCTGATGGCATGACTTCCACATTACAGCTAACACCTCTACAGATGAGGCAATGGAGATAAAGCAAAGGACGTAAGCATTTAGGTCCTCTCTACCCCAGCTAACCCAAAATAAACAGAGAGAGAAAAACACAAGCCACATTTTTTGAGCTCTTGTAGGTTAGAAACAAAGGGGTGGAGAGGTAAAGGATGCTCTGGGGCAGCAGACATCACTCTTGTAGGGAAGTGGGAAGTTTGGATGCTCTCAGGTTGAAATGGAGCCGTGTACATACAGACTGTAAGGCAGATGTGTGTCTGTACTCCATTGTATAGAAAGGAGGCATGCGGGAAGAATTGCCCTCTAAATTTGGTAGGGAAAATTAACAGCATTTTTGCTGCTCTGCCTCCTCCTTTGAGAAGAGAGGGTATAACCTTAGCTTTGGGTGTAATTTTTAAAGTGTGTTGTAAACCCCAGGATTAAAGAGGGTGACTGGTTGTCCTACCAAGCTTCAGAAAGCAGGAAGACGCCGGGTTGCTGATGGGCAGTCAGGCACCTGATGGGTAGCGTGGGGGAACTGAACCAGTGGGTGCTTTCTTCTCTCTTCCACTTTGAGAGCACTGTGACAGATGGCATTTAGAATTGATTGGCGTATCTTATAGGGTCTGTGCCAATTTAAATTATCTTTCAGATTTATCGTATAAAACACTGAGGTGAACTGTGTGACTCGGTGAATCAACTTACTGAGAAGAAAAAAAAAAAAAAGAAAGAAGAAAATCTACTTTGAAAAAAATCTCCAAACCTGACAGCACAGCTTCTAAATGATGGGGGAAAAGGGGGGAAGAGAAACAGAGACTCCTCTGAAGACAAGTGCACTAGAGCTTGTGGATGAGCTGTGTAGCATTGTCAGTTTGCAGCCTTACAAGGTGACTGCATCAAAAATCCTTCATGTTGCTATCAAAGACAAATGGTCTACCTAAGCAGAGCTATTATTCAGAAAGAAGAGAGTAGTATACAGTATACAAAGCTGGTTTTGTGATCAAAATTTGTTGTATGCCTGAAGTAAATAGGTTTAAATTAGCCACTTAGGAGGATGAGGATTGGGTAGCATTCCCATCACCTATTTATATTAAGTCTTAATTTTTCCAGGGTGAATATTTTGACATCCTTCATTTTTATTATACTATAAATCAGTTTGGTTCATGTTCAAACAGGTGCTGTAGATTCGCTCTTGATGATGGCTTATCAGAAAGAATAGCCCACTCACCCAGGAGACCATAACACCATTTTAAAAGGGAGAAGGAATCAGACTGAAGTCTTATTAGAGCTGGTAATTAGAAGCGGTGACAGCAGCACAAAGCTCCTTTACTCAGTCGGCTCCTAAACTCCGTCAAGGACTACACTTGAGGGAATAAAACGCAAGTGCTTGTCAGGGATATCAGTGAAGTTGCCCCATTCTTGCAGAGGTCTCGCAATGTGGGGCCAGAGCAGTCCCAGCAAGACTCCTGGCACCATCCCAGCCCTGCCGCTGGCATCCCTCCCCTCCTGTCAGTGCTGCAAGGCAGGTCACCGCCTCCTCGCCTCCTGCTCTCGGCTGCCAGCAGCAAAGGGACAATATTGCTCGGCCCAGTGCCAGTAGCCTGGTGTGACGGCGTTGGATCAGCTCCTCACCTGACATAAGCCAGGCAGAAGGAAAGTAGACAATGTTCTGAAAGGTGAGAAGAAGCAAGAAGAAGGTGACAGCAGCCTGGCAAAGTGTCCAGGAAGGGACATGGAGAGAGAGAGAGGTAAATCTAGGAGGGTCACCTTGAGGCAAAGCACCCACTTCTTACAGCACAGTGAGGGATGGTTATTTGTCTTCTCTTGAGGACTGTGCTTGGCCCAGAGAAAGGAACAGGAAGGTTGAGTTTTTAAATGTGCAATTTTCTGGTGATTAAACATTGCATAAAGCAAATATTATCACTTTAAAGTAGATCCTGCATCAATAGGAAAACAAAGGATATGATTTTATCAGCACTCTGCTACAGTATCTGTGTTGCAAGCGTATTACTAAAGCCACAGAGATGATCCTGAACTGAACTTTCTACTCAACACTTCCATCTTTTAGGATCTTCTTGACAGACAGACTGCCAGTTGTCAGAGTGTCTGTCAACTGTGAAAGCTAGCAGCATATGCTGAGACAAGCTGGGAAGGGCAGGGTAAGAGAGATGACTTCTCTGTTTATATAACAGGAGCTCAGCAGAGTGACTACAGCAACCCTCAGGAGGAGCAGACGCATCTGAAGGTATGAAAACCAGTCAGTCTGAAGTACTGCAGGGAAATTTATTCAATCTGCAAAGTAAATTGTTGTAATTCATCTCCAGAACTAAATAGCACTCTGTTTTCTTTCTGATGAGTCATTGTTACTATGCACGTTATTGTTTACTGCTAATGATTACTTGGCCTATCACTGTCAGGTCTCTATTGTGCAAGTCATATTATCAATGCTTAATGGGTGTTACTGCTCAGAAGTGGGATTTACCCTTTAAATATTTGCAGCCTGTTATGTTAGAAAGCAAGGAGAAGCTGTGTCAGTGCTAGTGAAGAGGACGGTACATCTGATGAACCACCCAGTGGACTTTGGAACAGGAAGTTTCAAGATTTGAAATGCTCTGTCTGAACCCTTGAAGTCATTCTCTTTGGTCTTTCCTGCACACCCCTCTTCAGCCTACTGGTCTCTTCAGCAGATGCTTTATCTAAGGTGTTAAGTGGGCAAGATCAAAAGAATTAAGACCTGTGGCCTGTTCCCCCCATCTGCCACCTTTGGCAAACAGGTTACCAGTTCTGTCTTTTGCAATATTTGGATGCTACCTTGTGATTCAGGATTAATTTAGACCACACACAGACTCATGCCTTGTGCTGCTCAGAAGGCAACAGCCTGATACCCCCTTCTTGCAGTCACTCACCAGTTGGGTTTTTTGCCCATGGGCTAACAACATTCAAATCTGACTCTGAAAAGTGGAAAAATGTAGGACTAACCCCAGTCATGATATAAATGTAAAGGTCTCGTGGAGCCAACCTGAGAAAACATCTGCACTCGATGTAGAGCATTGCTGATTGCTGCTGCTATGGTCATTAATAACTTGACCCAATGAGTAAAAGCATGCCAGGTGTCTCCTTCATTTGTACGTTCAGGTTAGAAGAATAAGCTTTTCATGGAACACTTGAAATATGATTCCAATGCGGTCTATCAGGCAGCACGTACAATTTAGTAACCAAGTTATTGTGGAGACTTTGTGACATTGATAGGAAGGAATGCTTGCTCAGGGTAGCAAAATTCCACCAAGAAAAAGGAAATCTTTCCTCCCTTTCTTCCTTCCCCATCTAGAAGTTCAATAATCATTCTAACTCCTTATAATCTGACAGCATATAACCAGGGAAGGGTTGCAGATCTAACAACATCAAAAGGCAGTTTACAACTGTACACTTGAGGAGGCCTATCAAGGCACACTTACCAGGAAATTTTAAAATCTACTGCATTTGGGAATTTATCATTAGACAGCCATGTCAAATTTTAGTAAGTTAAATTAATGTGAGTACAGTGCTTTGAAGATATGAAATGCTAGACAAATCAAGGTAAGGAATACAGGCTGAGCAACAGAGAAAGAAATATTTTTATATAATGGCTTGATGTGCCATGAAATTGTATGTACTCTTAGTGGAGAGTCCTCTGTCACCTTTTGAGTGGGAATCTTTTCTTTTTGCCGTTGTTACCTTGGACTGAAAAATCAAAGCATCAGCTTTTTTGAGATTGCATCACTTCTACTGTTTCCAACCTATCAAAAGAAAAACAGCTTCTGTAGCTCTCACTTTTGTAATACACATTTCACTAACGGAACTTTAGCAGAATTATGTGATATTTTGAAAAACTCAGCTAGGTCATGGGGTGATTGTTATCTCAGTAATAACACTGATTTCCTCATCTTTTATAATTAGTCTGTTTAGAGAACCACATATTTGGGGATTAAATAGTGCCTGGAATAAAACAATGAATGTGCCATTAAAGACAATTTAGAAATCTTAGGACAGAAGTGGATAAAAGATATATTTTTTTTCTGTGACAAGTATTTGTCTTTATGGTTGAATTTTATTTTTTAAGAAGTTTGAAAACACAATAAGCTGTCTAAAAAACTGGAAAATATCTTATTAAAAAATTCAAAACATATACCCAAATGAATAAAGCAGTAATTTTTTGCAATACATCTCCCTTTTATAGAGGCAAATACATTTTACTGATATGAAACTGATTCACAAAGCTTCTTTTCTGGTATTTATAATGGAAATTCTTAGTCATCACGGCCAGGGGTGGCTTCTACAAGAAGCAGCCAGAAGCTCTCTGCAGGCCTGACAGAGCAAACACCAGCCGGCTCAAGGCCAGAGTCGTTGCTGACCAAGGCTGAGCCCATCAGCGATGGTCACAGTGCCTCTGGGAATCACATTCAGGAGATAAAAAGAAATGTTAGCAAATGCTTTTTGCCACCGGAGATGGGAGTAAGAAGATGTAAGAAACTGTGCAGGCACCAAGGTCAGTGAAGAAGGGGGAGGAGGAGGTGCTCCAGATGCCAGAGAGAAAGATTCCCCTGCAGCCCATAGAGAAGACGATGATTGTCCCTCTGCAGCCAATGGATGATGATGCAGAGCAGAGATCCCACCTGTAGCCCATGGAGGACCCCACACCGAAGTGGGTGGAGACACATGAAAGACCTGTTGGGGACACTGCCCATATTGGAGCAAGCTCCAGAGCAGATTTGCTAGAGGGGCTTGTGACTCTGTGAGGGACCAGGCTGGAGCAGTCTGGGACTGAGAGACACATTCTATGATTTATGACTACACCCCATAGAAGTGACCTACACTGGGGCAGCTGGGGAAGAGCTGAAGTCCTGTGGGAAAGTACTCATGTTGTAGAATTTCTTGAAGGACTGTCTCCCATGGGTGGGACCCCATGGTGCAGCAGGGCAAGGGTGTGAGGAATGTCCCACCGGCTAAGAAGGAAAAGAACTTGGAAGGAGCTGACCAAACCCCCTATTCTCTGTGCACACACCCCCCACCCCCACCCTTATGCCACCGGGGGGATGAGAAGGGAGAGAATTTATTAATATAGCTGAGCCTGCAAAGAAGGGAGGGGTAGAGGAAGTTGGTTTAAGATTTGGGTTTACTTCTCATTACCTGGCTCTGGTGTCACTGGGTGTGCAGTGCAGGGTAATGAATTAGAGAGTTTCTTTCCTTTATTCTGTGCTGAGTCTGTTTTGCCCGTGACACTGATTGTGGAATGATCTCTGCCTGTCCTTATCTCGACTCCTAAGCCTCTCAATAGATATTTTCTCCCCTGTCCAGCTGAAAAGGGGAGTGATAGAGCAACTTTAGTGGGCATCTGGCCTCCAGTCAGGGTCAAATCACAACAGTAGCAATGAATTAATGCCCTTCTTATGGAAAAATCATATACAAATGCCCTCTCTGGGCAATCTGTGCCAGGGCCTCACCACCCTCATAGTAAAGAATTTCTTCCTAACATCTGATCTAAACCTACCCTCTTTCAGCCTGAAGCCATTACCCCTTGCCTGTTCTATCACTACACTCCCTGATAAACAGTCCCTCTCCCACTTTCCCGTAGGACCCCTATATTGTGTTAATGGGAAACTTTTTGTCTAAATTAAAGGTAAAAACATCTCCTTTTATTGTGTTAAGTAAGGTTAGAGCTAGAACCAATTGTTGTCTTTGTCAGTCTAATAGAGGAAAAAGTGAAAACACAAACAAATTTCATGGGGGCTATATGGCCCACAACTGTTCTGGAGAGGGTATCGTGACAGTGGAGAATACAACTCACAAAGCTGTGCCCTGAGAGACTGTTAGGTGCTGTTATTCTGTGACTTACACCATGCAATTTCCAGAAGTTCAGATCCCACAGAGGGAGATCTAGAGTCCTGTGCAGGACACCTGAGAAAAAAACAGAGAGTTTGACAGGGAGAAATGGTCTCTTCTTGATGCCATCCAGAACTTTGATGCCTGCTCAAGGCTGCAGGAAGATCACTCTTTTTTGGCCCCACCCTTTAAATCACACTTTGATAAAAGAGTATCACTTCTTGCTTTTCAAGGCATTAGTGCTGGAAAGCCTGTGATTGCACTTTTTTATAGTAGCCTAACAGGTAAATCACTTGCCCAGCAGGCTGCTCATTTGTTACCTTTGAAATCCTCTTTTACTGCGGTGTTGCCACGCTCCCAGGATAGAAGGGAAGAGACGGGGGGTACTTTCTATGCATTTGGTTGAAGTTGTTCCACTCAATTGTAACACCAGGGCACAGAAAATCAGCCAGTATGAGCCTTTGGACTCACAGCCCACGCAGCCACCTCCTGCCTTGAGTGGGAGGAGAGAAGCTGGGGAAGCTCTTGTCCTCAAGACTTTCACTGTACTTTAAGTTGAAAAACATACTAAATACAATGTATAAATAGTTCTTCGCTCATGCTGAAGTTGTTGGGGCCAAAATAGGGCTGGTTACATGATTTGAAAGCTATTGGCAAAGTTGTCAATGGAAGGCAGTGTAATGCCTCTCTGCAGTGCATCTGCTTCCGCTGCTACACAAAAGCCACAGCCATTACTCTTTTCTTACATGAGCACCACAACCATTCTTTTCAATACAGAGATATTGATCCTACTTCTGGGGGTGGCTGGGCAACCACAGTAAGGGAGCTGTATGGCTTGGAAAAGCTTATGACTTGCCTCTTGGACTCATGCTGTAAAATGAGGTAAAGCCTACTGTAGGATGTTAAAGAGTGGTTTACCAGGAAAAAAGGTGACAGAAGGAGCAGTATTTCCTGCCTCATTTTTCATATTGAAAGGCAGAAAAGCTGAAATCTTACAGAACGAGGCAGATGTGGGTGTAGTGTACACTGCATCATCCGAACAGCACTAAAATCCACTGAATGCTAAAAGATGTCAAGCTGATCTTTTAGCAAGTGACAATGCCTGATCCTTTCTAAACTGCTTCAGTTATTACAGGTATTGTTTGCCCTGTGCATTACATTAGATTGCATGTGGGTTTGGTGGAAGATGGAGAAGAAAAGTAGCATGTCCCTAAATCCTCTGTCCAACTCCTTTCTTGTGTAGGTGATGTCAAGCAGTGGTTTAGGTTATTGAAATCAATTGCATGTTCTGGCTAAAAGAAAAAGGAAAAAAAAATAAAAGGAAAAAGGATAGACATTTGTTTGGTAGATGCAAGGAAAATCCATTACTGCATCTATCATCCAGGTCATCAAGGTGTGGCATAGAGCACCAGGGCTAGAGTTCAGCTAAGAATAGAGGATGGCTCTAGTAGCTGTGTGCTTGCAGCTCCACCAGTCAAATGCAGAAGTCCAAAATCTTTATGCGTGTTGACCTGAAGGAGTCCTTTTGAAAAGAAGATGATGAGCAGGAAAGCCCTGAGCGAGATGGCAGGAGAGGAAGTTCATTATCACCCAGGACTACAAATAGCCTGGCTCTCATGAAGTAAATCGGTTTAGCTAAGAACAGAAGTAGATGAGTAAGACATAGGTAGAAAAGTTCAAATTAATCAAGTGCGACTCTCAGTGAAATTACTTCTTATAATTCCCTTCACAACTGGCTGTTCACTCAGCCCCTTCCTAACTAGAACATTAAGATTAAATATTATACTATAAATGTGACAGCAAAGAAAAAAATGCAAGCATGTAATATACTAGAGCATATGAAGTCCCCAAAAGCTGAGTGTGATGGAGATCTGCATATTGCTTTGTAAGAAAGCACTCAAACTGGCTGCAACCTTACAGAAAGAAAACAAAGTCTATCCATTACAGCCTCAGACATCAATCCATAATACAGGCATAGGAAGCTCTTTATTACACCTAGAAAGCCAGACTAAAATGTATTCAATCCAGAGTTTCTAGCTTTAATCCTGCATTTTATTAGCAGTAGTGAAACCAGTTCTGCCCACTCTCAAGGGCAGTTAGGGTGGGACCCAATTCCAATAACTGCTGCAGCAGTCTGGGTCATGCCAGACTGTATTCTATAAATCTAATTTGGCCCCCTAGGTTACAACAAAGGTCTGATTCAAATGAAGTCTGAATCCCTGTCACTTACTTGAATGAATCCATTATGCAGATCACATCTGAAAATATATACAGAATGAAATTGCTCTGAAATTCAGACACCTTTTTAGAAACTGGATTTAGGTTAGTTAGTAATGCTGGTAGGTTAAGTATCCCCATTAAAGACTTGAATAAAGGATTCATGTAATTAATAGCACGGTAAAATGCACTCACTAGCTTCTACAGAACAAAGGAAGACAGGGAAAATAGATATATACTAATATTAATTAATTAGCAAAGAAATTTTAATTAGCTAACTACATAATTAGATTTGGGACAGTGAGGTTTCATTTGCTGTATTTGTTAATATTTTCTTCCTTCAGACCCAAGCTTGTGTTAAGCAGATGATCTTGGTTTACTTGCTGTATGTTTCTCAGGGAACCTGATAGAAAATGTTGTCAAATTTTTCAGTGGAACAGCTAAGATAGTTATGTAAATGCTGTAATAAAATTTTCCTTGACCTATTGGCTTTTTCTATAAATGTTTCCCTAAAGGACTGCAGGGTATCTGAAAGAACATAGGATTGCCTGAATAATTAATTACATGTTTGATATAAAAGCATGAGGATGATTGCTTCCGATTTTGAATATATAGTAATGTAAGGTTTTGACAGTTCCGGAACTACAGAGACTTTTCCAAGCATGAACAGCAATAATCAAATGAAGTTGATGATTACTCCTTAACTGTTACATTCTGCCCCTGTTTAAATGAAATTAGCTTTATTAGATAACTGCATAAAGATACTCAAAAATGTCAACATGCTAGCGATTCAGATTGTTGGAATCAGTTTGCATTATTAAGTTGATAACCTTTGTCTGTCTTCTTTCATTCAATCTTTATCTTTGTACTTCACCGATGCTTATTCTCTTCTGCATTCACCGTATTTCTTTAGTGCCTAGATCTCACTGTAGAGAATAAAAGGTGCTTAACTCAAAGGTAATAGTATTGTATAGCTATCTTTATAAGACCAAGGAAAGACAGTAAGGAGTGCAACAATTAGTCCACTTAGCCTATCACGAGGACAGTATCTCTTTCCTGTTCTCATTTTGTCACCTATTCATCTCTACCTATATTAAGCTTTTTCATGCTGTTGTCATTTCCTGGACAGCTGGCAGCAACCATTTTCCTGGCATGCCTATTTTCTCAGTTGGGTTTTACTCCAAAATCAATGCATTTCTACTCTTTGCAGAGCTTTACTTCCGCTGTATTTTCTTGCTTGTGTCTAGGAGCCAGGAAGCATATTACTATTTCATGACTCAGGGAACAAATGACTCTATTTCAGCATCCTATCCTCAAAAGTCATTTTACTTTTCAACCTATCCCTTCTTTCTGGCACTTGGAAAAGTAAAAGATTCTTATTGTATTTGATGAGCATTTAAGTGAAATCCTCTGAGCCAGCCCAGGGTTGATGTAACAGGAGCATCCAGGAAGAGAGCAGGGAAAAGTCACTTGCATTTGTCTACTGTCACTGCTTTCACGGGTGCTCCCTACTTGAGCAAAGGGCTGCTGGAAGAAAGAGGAAAGCTGGATGTATCATGAGTATTTAGAATGCATACCCCAGAGGTTAGATAGCATAGTAGGGAGAGTCACCATTCAGTGAAGTGTTTTAGCTACCCATACATATGGGTCTTACTTGTCTTAGGTAACATATATGAAAACAAATGCAGGCTCTTTCTTAAGGTTTTTCTTAAAATAGACAAAGAACAACATTTTTTAAAAGTAGAAATGTGAATTAATGATCCACAATGTGACAAGATCAATGAGTTTTGAGTATAAGTGGTTTCTCAGTTTGTAATCTGGCTCATGACAAGCCGACTGAAGATAAACAGGAGAGATGAAGTAGTATGACTCTTCACAAGAGCCATACCAGTTAGCATCTGTTATCAGTGGGTGCCCCCTTCTGACACACTAGGACACCCTAGTTTTGACCTCATCATCTGTACGCATTACTTGCACGCTTATTCTGATTTTTGCTCTGTTATGAAGAAAGCTAGTTTAAGAGAAAATATGAAGTTGAGCAAACTGTCACTCCTATAGTATCTCCTGTATGCAGCTACAGGATAGCAGCAAACCACCTAGCTCTCTAGCTCTCATCTTCCAGAGACATCCACAGTACCTCCTTGCTTTACAGATGATCTCTACAAACAAATGCTTCTGCTGAGCACTAAAGCAGCTGTCTCGTTTTTGTGCATAACTGTACAAAATGACACATTTGCAGAAGGAAGCAACTTGTTTGTCCAGAAGAGAATGGGACCCTTGTCAATACATGCCGTGACCGTTCTTTCAGAGACAGCTTTGCAGTTGGAGCATTGCCCAGCAGCAGTATGATGACAAAGACTGACGCTGGCTCAGTCAATTAAACCAGCAACCAGCACTTAATCTTAAACCAGCATGCATTCAAATAAGCCAGGCTTCTGAGTGCAGCTCGGTGTAGCTGACTTTGCGGAGCTACACAAGACTTTTGGGTAGCAGGCTGTTAGGGCCCCGAGGTACTAAGTGACATTTCAGTCCCTGCCCAGTCTTTCATGGGGCCTCTCCCCTCATCCTGCCCACAGGTCCCTGAGCCCCAGTTCAAGTTCAGACTTCATTTCCTTCCTGAGCTGTGCTATATGTGTTTCAGGCTCTGTTCCTACCTCCCAGATGGACCCCAGACCTACCCCATAGATAGCCTGCCTCCCTGGATAGGGTTCATATGGCTCTATCTCCTCGACAGATGATGGACTCACATTGCTGCATTCCCTTCAGTTATGTTACTGGCCCAGTCTCCTTTTTCTCCTGGTGGGACTGCCAGGATGGACACTGGACTAGTTCATTGTTTGCCATGTTAGGGGCTGCCAATGATCCTGTGACCAACAGCTGGTCCTGCCTTCAGAAAAAGAAAAAAACAAACTGTTTTGAGACATGGTTATGTTTTTTGCATGGAAGAAACTCTGCTCCTCTGATATAGGGTTTGAGTAAACTCTTTGATGAGCCTCTTTAAAGGATCCCTCAGTTGTCTGCTCAGCTGGTGTGGATCCACACTGCGTATGAGATGTTGACAAGCTCACAGAGCAGACTTGAACTTTCTACTTTAACCCTATGTACCCTATGCACTGTGCTGATGATTTTTTTAAAAAAATCTATCCATTTGTCAGCAGGTTGGCTGACTGTTACCTAGGCAAAGGCTAAAGGAAGCAAAAGAACAACCTGTCTTTGACTTCAGAATCCCAAGATCAGCCTTCCTGAGCTTGGATCACCATCCTTGTATGGCAGTCCAAGAAGTCAAAGGATAGTCCACTCTTTATAGTTCACCTGTTGGCAGTCTCTTTGGCAGAAACCACATTAAAAAAAACCAAACAACATGGCTGAGCAGAGGAAGGGAAATGGAAATTTTGGTGTCATATGCTGCTGCAGTGCATGGAGAGGATATGAGTTGTGAGTGAGCTACATAGAGCTCGATTATGCTACTTTGTCGGATACTGAAGAACTGGCCCGTGTCTAACTAAAGGTCCTTGTACTTCAACAGAACACTCCAAAGCCATTCTTCTCTATGTGACTCATAAGCTACAGGGAGCCACTACCCGGGAGAGTGCTGCTGCACGTGAGACTTTTCCTCCTCATTAGTTAACGTGCTGCAGAAGTACTTACCTTGAAATGTGTGGATTTTTATACAATTGTAAAAAGTATGTGTAGTCATTTGAGAGGGAAAGATAATTTTGGTCAGTCACAGGTATATAAATAAATGCTTTATTATATATACCTATAAAAATATGAAAATCTCAAGTTTTGAGCAGTTCAATGTTTTCAGGTAAAGTAGTTAATTACCAAATTTCTTTGCTATAATTATCCTTGTGAGCTGAAAGGAAAATTATCCTAGCCTTTGACATCTCTGTGGCTTGCTTTGTGCGTCACATGTAAAGTAGACACATCCACCAAAGGTAATGTTGTAAAACATTTGTGTTACAAGAATATATTTAATTTCTAGTGAAAGACTAAAAAAATCCTATGTTGAAATAATGCCTTAAGGTAACTGAAAGATTCATTCTACCCCTGAGAAATTTTAACCTCTAAATACTTGAATGTAGTATAACACATATTATGATGCCATGAATAATAGGATAATTTCCTAATACACCTTCTCTATATTCTGTTTAGTGGAATACACACTGTTTGGCTGGTCAAAGCACATGTGTTGGTGAGGCAGTCAACATGTATTTAGATTCATACAGCCACATTCAGTGCTCTCTCTTGCTCTGCGGGTGCTAGGGAGCTGTGCTTATTGTGGCAAGGAAGGCAGCAGGAAGAAAGTCATAAATCAGTAGGAAATTGTCATTAGTGTCTGTAACAATTTGTCTTTATTAGCATTGGACAATATATTCAGGAAAGAAAAAAAAGAAGTACCATATAAAAACTGTGTCCTTCTAATTGTTTTAGTTTGTTATAACAAAGTCCTGGAAATTTTTTGGCTTGTGATAAATAGACACTGTGGCAGAACTTCTGTCCCATTAAGTCAGCTGACATTTGCTGTAATGATTTCACATTACCCATATAGCTCATTTCTTTTCTTATGTAAAATTGAAAAAAAAATCAAGGTAAATTTGGTACATTTTAAACCCTGCTTTGCCAGATCTTGGCTACAGAGAGCAAAAGATGCTTGAAAAAAGAGACACCCAACAATTGGGAGCAAGAGCTTCTTAAGAAACTAAAATATTTGACGGAAATCTAGCCTTTTGATTTCAATCACATTTTTAAATTTTATTCTCTCAGATTCTAGGGGAATGGGTATACAAAGCGTAAAAGTGTATATTTCTGTTTGCTGAAGAGAAAATTGACTGGGGAACTCACCTTTCAAGAGATGAAAAAGATAGTAAGAATGATTGCAAAAGGTCTATGGCTTTATCATAAGAAGTATCTCAAACAGTCACACAAATTCATCTCTATAGTTCAAGGTAAGATGAGATATTGTGAGTAGATTTTATAATCTTGTTCTCTATTTTTTTTCTTTTTAATGGATTGCCAAATTCAAATTAGAATGGATAGCAGAGACACTAAATGTCAGAAGCCACTGCTAACAATTACAAAGCATTAGACTAAGACTGGTAATATTTTAGCAATCATTTCTTGTAGCTAACATGAAACAGACTCATGTCTTCTGTAACTGATTTACATTAGGAATCAAGCTGGCTTCTAATATTTAATTTTCAAATTAAATAAAAAGAACCTAGCACTAAAATTCATTAATCTTAATATCATCCCAAACAGATCAGCTTTAAGAGTGAAGGATTTCTTAGCTTAATTGTCCTGTAGCAATTAATAGGTTAGATAACAATCACTTTGTAAATGATCTAAGTCATGCTACTAAGAAGATAAAAAAATCTACACCACATAATTTTTACATCCTTGCAGTACTATTTACAATTTTTAAATATCATACCAAAAACAATATAGCATACTCATCAGAAATCAGAAGTATTTAAAAATACACATGAACTTTTAAATATATGGAGATAAGACTCTGATGTTGTTATTCATGTTTCACAGAAGCCCAGGATTTCAAAGCTGTTACTTTGAAAGGTAAAATGTTCCAAATCACAATCATCAGCCAAGCTTTGGGGTGAATGCAAAAGTAACATTTAGAATTCTTCGTCAGTACTGCATACTGATCACGAATTTAAATAGATTGATACATGCCTGTTAATCAGCACAAATCAGCACAAATGTTGTAACTTAATAATGAGCGGTTTTGTTGGGTGTCAACATAATTACCATTTCCTTTTGAAATTAAGTTTTCATGCCTTTATCCAGTGACTGTTACTGCAAAATATATAATTGCTCACTGCCCAGAGAGCACTGAGTAAAACACAAAATAAAGTGAGTACCTAACTGCTTAATTTAGCTCCTTCTTGTACCTACAACACTTTTTTTCCTTACAAAAATCTTTTGTTTGTAGCTATCTAGTAGGAGTATCTAGTATCCTTTACTAAATGTCAGAATGTTCTAGATTTAAACCTGAGGATTATGAGCGTCTCTTGGAAATTTAGAGATGTGAGACTGGACCATCCTCATGTGGAGGAAGAGTTTCTTTGGGTTTTTTTCCCCTTGTCTGAGTGCTCTAAGTGTTAGGCTACTAGGCAAAAGGCAAAGCACCATCTGTGGGCTTTTGAAAGATTACTACAGCTCTATTGGAACTGTCCTTTAGACACCTCCTCATCTAGATCACAACGAAGCTACTGAACCTGAACCCTGGAAGGAAGAGATAGAAATGGAATATATACATTTTTGGTGTTTCCTGTTGTGTCCCTACTCTACATTTTAGTTAGTTGTCAGAGGTGCTTTATTCTCTCTTTTGGCTGTAGAAACGACTAGCTCTGGTGCTTGGAGTCATCATGATGGAGTCAGATGCATGCATTAGAAGTGCTCATCCCCCAAATCTGTGGACACATATAGGTAAGAAAGTGGTCAATACACTGCAGTGCAGTATTGCTATTCAGAAAAAACTTCAACAGGCTGGAAAAATGGGCTGGCAGGGCTCATGAAGTTCAAAAAAGCAAATGCACCTGCACCTGGGGAGGAATAAGCCCATACACCAGTACGGTCCGCGGACTGATTGGCCAGAAAGCAGCTTAGCCAGACAGGTCCTGGGGACCCTGGTGGAAACCAAGTTGAGCATAAGTAGATGGTGTGCCCTTGCACCAAAGAAAACTGACTGCATACTGTGCTGTGTGAACAGGAGTGTAGGTAGCAGGTTGGTGAAAGTGATTATTCACCTCTGTTCAGCACTTGTCAGCTTCCTCAGGTGTGCTGTGTCCAGTTTTGGGTTCCACAGTGCAGAACCACCGAGATGACTAGGATATTTGAAAGCAGTGACTTACAAGGAGAGGCTGAGAGAAAAGGATTTCTTCAGTCCTAGGAAAAGAAGGCAAAAGGGAGATGTTTTTGTCTTCAGGTTCTTAACCAGAGGGAATAGAGAAGACAGAGCCAGACTCTCAAAAGTTGCAACATGGGAAATTTCCAATAGATATTAGGGGAAAAATAATTCATAACAGAGTATCAAAACATTGAAAGATGTTATCAAGAGGCTGTGGACTTTTCATCCTTGGGGATATTCAAATCTTGAGAAGGCCCTGAGCAACCTGATCTCAGCCAGTGAGTTGGACCAGACAGATGGTCTCCAGATGTCCCTTCCAACCTGAATTACTCTATGTCTCTATGACTCTGCAGTCTCTCTACTTTGTAGATTTAATTTTAAACAGTTTGCATGCTGAAATATGCTTCATTTATATGACTCATGACTTAAGAAGTTAGATGCGTTGCCTCTTTTTTAAAATTCCTGTGACTATTTGTGTATTTAGGCTTCTAAGGCATATTCCCAACCCTTTTCCCCTTCAAGCTAATGTGTCATATGACTGTTCTCCTTCCTTTCTTGGAAGTTTCCAGTAGGATCCTCTCTGTGTAAATTCAGAGTAGCCAAAGATGAGGGCTGTGAGTGTTACAAGGGAACAAGCCATTATTTTTCCCACAGTTAAAGACCTAAATAACAATTGGAAATTCATATCTGGGTGTTTTTAGATATTCATCTTCAGAAAATGTATTAAATTCTGATACACAGAGAAACTAATGT
Source organism: Hypotaenidia okinawae (assembly GCA_027925045.1). Lineage (NCBI taxonomy): Eukaryota > Metazoa > Chordata > Aves > Gruiformes > Rallidae > Hypotaenidia > Hypotaenidia okinawae. Next base: position 153,577,082 of record BSDF01000001.1, read on the forward strand.
TTCTGATTTGGCTGGGCAGGATTCAGTGTTACGCATGATCTGGAAAAAGAGAATGGATACTGAAAACATATTTGGCTCATGCTATTTTGTTGACACATAGTTCAAGAAACATAGACAAAATGAATGCTGCTGCTGTGTATACTACAGGAAAGCACCTTCAGTCTCAGTCCCTCTACTGTCTGAAATCTTAAATATATATCAGATTAGTGGTCAGAATTGTAAGAATTTTATATATATATATATATATATATTCTTAATATTAGTCCTGGTTGCTGGAGTAAACACTTTTTTATTTCTGGACATCAGTTTAATTTGACCTCTAATAGAGTTCTCTAATAAAGAAGATTAAGAAAGCATGGGATATCTACAAATTAAAAATCTGTTTTTCTCAAGAGAGTTTAGATCATAGCTCCCAGACCAGCACACTTGTTTGCTACTTCAGCATATGGAGAATCCTGATTGTGATACAGAGATTAAATTGCTAAAGTTTTCATTTTGACGGCATTTCTTCACAAGTCACTCCTCATGGAGCCTGACTGTTAAATTGAAATTAAGTTCTATAGAGAGTGTTTTAAAGAAGGCTTCAGAATGTTTAAAAATGATCCCTCTCTCATAAATAAATTTACTTGCTTTCCCTATTTGTAGTGCAGGAGACCTAGAAGAAGATAAGAATCTGATATCTCAACAAAATCTTGGTCTGGGGATGTTTCAAAGAGATAACACTGAATCAAAAGGCTATGAATATGCAATCAGTGTCGTGTCCCTGGAATATTTCCATGTCCCTTGATAAAAAAGCAGCTTGTGCAATTCATCTAAACTCACTGTAACCGCATACAGTATAGCTGTATACATCTTAGCTAGTCGCACTTAGGTCTTCTTTACAATCAGAGCAGAGAAACAGGCACTTTTAAGTCACTGTTCTCTCATCTTCAAGCCAACTTTTAAAATAGGAGAGGTGTCTGGGTTTTTACCATCAAAAGTTAGGAGACACAAGTAATACTGAAGATGACAAATCTCATTTGAAAAATTATATTTAGTCAAACACTACTGTCCCCACCCCAGCACAAGGTACCCATGAGTAGAGAAATGTGAAGGTTACCCAGGAGTAAGCATTCCATTTGTACTCAGAATATATTCATGGGAATTAAAAGGGTTTCCAGGGCATGTAGTTTGCTCTGCAAAAGCTTCTTACTTTAGAACACAGAAGAAGACAAAATGTTTTTTTGCCAAGTCATAGTGATGGCATCCAACTGGTGCTACAGAAAAATACATTTCGATTCAACATCTGGGATATTTAATTTACTTGGCTAGAACGGAAGCTGTGTTCTAGTTCAAAGGCTGTAGTAGAGTGAGTGGGCCACTTGATGGAGACATTAGAAGTAAGGTAACTAGCCTGCCTCTTAGATGTGGGATTGTGTAGCAACATTGAAAACACACAAACAAAATATAGCACTATCCTGAAAGAGGGGAAACAAAGCTCCCATTGCCTCTTCTACAACTTAAGTTCCAGCCTCCACCACCTGCACCAGGCCTTGTTATATTGAAGTGACTGGCCGTGCCTAATTGTCAAGCAGATGTTTTCCAAACTTCCCCCAAACCCAAAAGTCTCTCATGCAGGAGTTCACCAATGATAAATAATAATAATAAGAATGGGCATTACTAGATGAAACATTCTCTCGAGGTTTGCACAATTTGGCATATTTATTGTTTCTAGCATGCTTAACAAAACCTTGGCAGCACTATGCAGCTGACTTACACAAAGACATTTTTTGATTCAATGGAATGGATATGGGAATGGATATGGACTGAACCAAAACATATGGAACAAGGGATACTTCTTATAAAAATAATGTATCTTAAATGGTTGCAAATACTATTCAAAAAGTCCATTCAACACAATATTTAAAATAAAACCACTTTGAATAATATTTACCACTATGTTATTCTGCTTTTGAAAAAATGTAATTGGAGGCAGACCAAATATAATTTCTTTTTGATTTCCTGGTCTGGGATTTAATTTGTATTTAAGTAGTCATATTACACTGAGACGCAGTAGTCAGTTACATGAGCTGGTGAAGGGTCCAAGAAGGTAACCAAAGAATCTGACAAAAAACCCCTGGTATTTCTGTATGACTACAATGAAATATTATTTTTTGCTTTAGAGTGCAGATATTTATATTGCAAAACAAATGTTGATCCCTAATGTTGGCTCAATCCATAATGATTATCTCTTAGTATTGCAGTATGTTTTATAATCATCATAAAATCTTTATAATCATCATCAACCCAACATATTAAAACATACAATGTAATCGTTTCATGGTTAATGTACTACCATTTGAAAATTCATGCTGAAAGCAAAGATTCAGCTGTTGAGGGACCGTAGGCAAAATGTCAGCAAAACCAGGTGCAAAATATTGCCTGAAAGACAGTACTCCATACTGAGAAAGTAAACCTCCTTTTCCTCAAAGCTTTTCTTACACCTCACAGTCAAGAGAAACACAAGGAAGTTAAGCATATATATGTATAAAAGAATACATTAAGAGAAAGAACCTTGTGAAAGTGCAGAAATCTCAGTGAAATTAATTGAAAGGACCAGTGCCATTGTTGTGATGTTTTTTCTTCTTTCCCAACCTGTCATCTCTTTTTTTGTTGTTGTTTTTTTTCCTCACAATTTGTAATCCTGCCCACAGGCATAGTATTATTGGAGATTATTAGACAAATACACTGTTTACTGAGTTCTTTGCAAAAGTTCTTGCCTTAACCTGATTTGTGAGTGTGTATTTGCTGTATTCTTCATAAGGAATATTCTGTGACATTCCATACATTCAAGACAGGGGGTTACAGCTATGATTTATACTGTATTTAAAAAGCATGCAAACAAATCCCGTAAAAAGTGTTTCATCACAATTTGCTTTCATAGCATCAGTATTTCTAATTATTCCATGACTACAAAAATAAAATAATGCATGGTAATATTAAGCAGTTATAGAATTTAAATAAATATGTGATAGAATTGCTTAGACTGGAGGATGAACTTTATTATTAAAGTTTAGCATCAAAATGAGTTAAAGTTTTAACCTCACAAAAATTCTCAACTCTACACTTAAGTCAAGAACATAGAAGCAGCAGCACAGCAGCAGCCGTGAGACGTTTAAAAATATTTATTGCTGTCAATATGCCATTAATTTCTGTTTCTGAATTTTTTTTTAAAAGCTTGTTAAAATATTTTTCTTTTCATTTCCTAGTTTTAGAATCTTTTCTTGCCATTTCTTGAGAAGAAGAAAACAGTTAGTTTACCTCGCTTATTTTCCATTTGAAAAGCATCTACAGTTTCCTGTATGTTGATAGAATCAAAATTATCAGAAAACTGGTTTTGCTTTGCTGTCTTTAAATTCACTCCATGTGTGAAACAGTCATCCAATAAATCCTGATGTGAGATCTCTTTGAAGAAAACCATGTGGAAGGTACAAGTCCATGTGTTACGAGCCAGCGATGATGATCAATCAGCACAAAGGATTTTCAGTATTCTGGGCACAGTGATAAAGCCATTTGGGCTAAATAAACAGATGTAGAAAATTGTTTACATTACAATCAAAGTTTTATTTGTATCAGATGACTCACAAGATGTTATGCACTTGATTGCATGGAAACAGCCAGAATGAACTTCCAGCTCAAAAGCTCTTCAGAGATCTTTTCAGAGATCTTTCTTGGAAGTATTGGGGTCTGCCTAGAAGCTCATTAGAGTTTAGTGTCCCTAAACTAGTGCAATAAGGCCTGCTTTGGATAAACAATAATAAATATTTTTAATAACAGAAATTTTCCCTCCTTACATAATTTCATAAGGATTTATTCAATGCTTAGATGTCAAAGGATATTATTGAGCTGAAGATAGCTTTTTTTTTTCCCCTATAAGCTAGTGTGTTTTATAGGACACAAAAAAATAATTTTTAAACTCCTTTTGCTAACACTAGGTTAAGAAATTGTCCTTCTCACAGATATAAGGAACAAACAGATTTTTCTGGGAACTTATGAACAATTTTAGAATTACTCATAATGGGAAAGATGGCTGGTCATAAATTACTGGTTTTAAAAATGCCACTTTGTCCTTCAAAGAATTTAACTTTTCACCTCAATCTGGAGGAACTGCTTTTTCTGAGCACCCTCCTTTTATTGAGACTACTTTCCATTGCCTTTCTTTGCCATCCACCATCCTGCCAATGGCTCCCACTTCTATTGTTGCTTCTACCTACTATGAAGCCTCCATCTTCACACTACAGCACACCTGGTACTGTACACATTTGCTTTTCTCAGATGCAAAACCACAATAACTTTATATATTTTTATAAATATGACCTGGCAATGTGCACTGGCAGCCCAGAAAGCCAACCGTGTCCTGGGCTGCATCAAAAGAGGTGTGACCAGCAAAAGAGGTGATTACCCAGAGAAGCTGTGGCTGCCCCATCCCTGGCAGTGTTCAAAGCCAGGTTGGATGGGGCTTTGGGCAACTTGGGCTAGTGGAGGGTGTCCCTGCCCATGGCAGTGGGGTGAAACCAGATGGGTTTTGATTCTGCTATACTTATCCCAATAGCTCTATTCACTGTTTTTTGTCCCAAAGTTCAGTTCTGACTGCCGTTCCAGAAAGTGTTACAGGTCTTTATAGCTTACCCTCTATTCAGTACCTTGCTCTCCCCTAGAACGTGCAAAGCAACCATTTCTTCAACACAGTGACTGGTGCGATAGAAGATGTCTGATTTCTGTAACCCCTCAGTGCAATTTCTGGGTAAAAGCTATTTCCCTCTCCTGGTTTACCACTTTTAATATCAAATACCTGAAGAACAGCAGAAAACTGTTTCAAAGATCACAGTGATTTTCATTTAAGAAAAAATCTCGATTAAGATTAGATTGCATAAAACACATGCTCATTTGGAGATGCATCAAGGTAAGATAAATAGGCAATAAAAGGTTTCTTCTTAAAACTGAGTACATCTATCTGCAGTAAACCTTAATGCTTCTTGTTGTGGAATCCTGAAAGACCCCTTAGATGTGAAGTTGGAGACTAAAATGTACGATGTTTCCTTTTGCCTGGCTTATATTAAGCTTCCCTGTGACAAAAGAACAGACCGGTGCAGTTTTCTGCTCTGTTCCCAGTTCAAGAAATTTATTCAAGACATCAAATATTCAGTAGTCAGTATTCAAGACAATGAAGTTGTCTCTTTTCAATCTGATATAGTTCATCACTATTCAGTAGGGTTTCAGAGTAAATAAGTGCCAACTCTTGATTGCTGGTGGGAATTAAGGGGACTTAAAAGGGAACTGGAACCAGGAAGCTAAGAGCTTTGGAGAAGCAAAAAGTAGATCAGTGAAGCAACTCCAGTGAGAAAAAGTGTCTTTGTTGGTCCTTATTAGATTGACTTCCACTAATGTATACAACTCTGTCATGCTGTAGTGTGATGGACATGTTAGCACTCTTATCCGGTGCCCTTTAAAAAGTAATGAGTTCTCAGTCTTGTTCTGTTTGTGCTTTATACCTTGCAAATAGAGGCTTGTGACAGCTTGGCAGACACGTAAATGATCTGGTCATTTGCCTGGCCATATGGCACAATAGATTTAGGATCGTGTCCCAGCTCAATGAAAGGTTGGGGCAAATGAACTCAAATTGTGCAATATTAATTTCAATTATAATTAGCATTTCGCAAGACTGTATTTGATCTAAAAGAAAATACTTGGGGAGTATACAAAAAGGTCTATTTCAATGCCAGCAACTTTGAACTTTCTGGTGTACTCTCCTAAAAATAGATGCTCAGAATTTTTATGTAAGTACTTAGTATCATCGATCAGTGCTTTTATTTGTTTCTCCCAAAGTAGTGTGTGCCTAAAATGACAATTTAGCGATTCTCCTGTGCAAAGCTTTCAGAAGTTATTTCTTTATTCCATCACTTTCTGTCATTTTCCTTGCAACAAAATTGGTATCATTATTTTATTAAAATCCAACAGGCAAAACTGGCATTGAATGCAATGAAACAATGTGACAGGAAGCATTTGGCTTAAGGGTAGTTTAAAATGTATGCATATCATAAAACTGAGTATAGTGAACTACAATTGTAATGAAAATGGATTTTAAAGAACACTTTACAAGAGCAAGTCTCAAGGAAGGCATTAGTGAAAATAAGGTCTGTGCTGTGAAGACAATTTTTTCATTAATATTCAAATGACTCTCAAAATATGATAAATTACTGTAATTAAGTACATTCTCAAATCATTTTCTGTAAACTACTTATGTGGAGCAAAGTTTATGATATGCAATTGTTAATTTCTCTATGATTTTGCAGAGACAATTTGTAAAGCTAATGTTAACAATTGACACTTTTTCATTGGAAAGGGAATTGTTTAATTAGAGAACAAATACTTGGATATTGAAGAAATGAAAAGCCATCCTTTGGCATAAATGAAATGCAGGTTTCAGAATGCAGGACAGTATAATTAGATGCTACAGCTTCTCTTCTTTCAAAATTTTAACACATTCTTCAGAATATGAAGGACTTTCCTTCTGTCGATGTTTCTGTATGCAACAGTTTGGAAAGGAAATCGGCTAGTGTACACCCAGAAGTTTTGAAATCTCCCCAGTTTTATCTTACTGTCTGGGAAATGTCTTCACTCAGATTCTGGTCACAATCACACAGCTGTAATAATGTAAGGTTTCAGATTATAGAATTCCTGTTTGGAGATTTGTGTTGGCTCAATAGGACTGAACCAAGTATAAGTATCAGTCTAGAGTCAATAGTTGATAAACACGTTCTACTGACTGCTTATTCATGAGGTAGAATTATGGATTAAAATGACATAACGTAAAAACTTTGTAGTAGGAAAAAATGAAAAGAGCAGGCACTTAGTATCAATGAAACAAAAAAGTGTGTGATAAACAAGGAGCAAGGAAAGAACTAAAAAAGTAAGTGACACGGCAAGAAAAGTAAGGGTGGCATTTTTTAAAATAATTATGATTAGAGATATACCTTGAAGCCCAATGAAAGAAATAAGAAATCACTCCAAAGGAAAGGAAATCTCACCAGAAAGTTTATTTTAAACTATTTTTCTTTCTTAGGAATAAACTTTTATGCTCTGTGTAGAGCAGCTCTATCTCAGTGTGCTTAGAATTGCTGTGAAACACCTAGCCTCAGACTCTTGGCAAGATTTAATGAAGCAATGTTAAAAAATTTGGTGGGTTTTGGGGTTGTGGTTGGTGGGGTGTGGAAGGATGGCATTTAGGCAAAGAAGTAGAAACTGAGGAGTTCTGACTGGGGGACTCATAGCTGAAATAATAACTCCAACTTTTAGGACAGGGCACATGAAAGAGAAGTTTCACATTTCAGATCCATTGACGTACTCCAAAGCAAAGTCAGAATATGGCTCTGGTCAGTGAGCAAAAGCTCAAATTGTTCTGGGAGTTCAGCAGGTGCAGTTCCTAATAGCAAGCAGTCTGTGCAATGGCCATGAAGGAGCAAAGAACAAGAACTGTCACACGGGGAAAAAAACTTGATGAAAAGCCAAAAATGTTAAGCATATGCACTGAGAATATAGTAAAAGTGAGATGCAAAACCGTGCCTTATTACATCCAGAAAATTTGCAACTTGTACCACAAAACGATGCAGAGGCACAAAAACTTAAATGCAGAGTTTGAAACAGTACAGAGCATTAAATTAGGGCAATCAATCAGACCTGTAGGCAATATGCCAAACAAGCTTGGGTGAAAAAGGAGTTAAAATGGCAGGATACCTTTAAAGCTTTGGACAGAATCCAAAGGGGAGTGTAGGGGGAAGGAGAGGGCAGCTGTGTGTGGAAGAACAGAAATACCAATGCAGATTTTGATTTTTCTTCCATTTCAGATATTTCCTAATAATGCCTGTAGGCATTGTAGGGAAACATGAAAAAGGGGTGCTTCGGGTTACGCTATAGGAAATGTAAAATGCTGGGTTGGTGTACTTGTGGTATTTATGAGCTTCTCTGAATGCTGATCGTGTGTTATCAGTGCTGAGGTGCTAGTCTGCATAACAAGCAATGCCAGGCCTTTAAAGAGTCTCTGGCAGCATGGTAGTGTTTTCATTAATGTCATATTCATGTCCATACACCACATGTTTATGTATCTGCTTTGTAAATAAAAATACCCAAACCTGCTGAAATGCTTTCTGAAAAGAAAAACTTATTTTTTTGAAGAAGAAGAAACTGTTTTGTCTATTTGTCACTGAAAACCATTATACCCTTTAGGTAAAAAGAAGCAAACAGATTTTCAAGAGGATTAGGAAACAGAAGAAACCACGAAAATAAGGCTCCCAAGACTGTAACTACGACAAGGTATTACTGATAAATCTCTGACTAGATCAGTTTGACATTTTTGCTGACATTTTATATGTCTCAAGAAAAAAAAAAGACCTGTAGTCATTGTTTAGATACACTAAGGTAAAATTAACAAGGGGCTGGCAAAGACCCAAAGCTCTAAGCCTCATAATTACACTAATTACGTGCATTCATACACATTTTTAAAGACAATAGGCATAGGAATTGAAATATATTAATGTGACATGTTGTTTAATGAGTCCTGTGAATACTGAGTGCACACTTTTGTTATGCTCCTGTAACAGCTGAAGAAAGCCAGAACTGCGATAGCTAAAAGTTTGAACATCATGTACAGTGAACTGGATAAAAAAGTTTGCAGACTTATGCTAGTGATAATCACCTATTGATGGGTGACATATCTTGTTTCCAACAGCAAAGTGGAGATCATAGAATCATAGAATCATGGAATGTATTTGGTTGGAAGGGACCTTTAAAGGTCGTCTAATTCAATCCCCCTGCAGTAAGTAGAGATTTCTTTACTAGGCCAAGGGAAAACTTCCTTCTTCAAAGTTCATATCAAATAAATAAATAAATTTATTTCCCATTTTTCAAGACTCCACTCTGGTTCAAGCTGAAGGATCATATGTTTATTTGTATGTGATCACTAAAAAAAAAAAAAAATTAAAAAATATCAGATGTTAACAGTCATCAACTTTCCCTGAGTTCTGGAAGGAAGAAAAGCTGTAAGGAGAGGAAAAAAAAAAAAAGGTGGCTTGTGCATCAGTTATGCTTTTGTAAATTGACTGCTACCTGTAAATAAAATGTTGGTTCATAGTAATTTTTTTTTCTCTCCTGGCTTTGAAAAAGAAGAAAATAAAAGGGCCAGAAAGGGCAATGTAGAAAGAGCTACAATAAGTTCTCAATATAAGAGGGTCATTCAAAAGATATAAACCAAAAACTACAAAGGACTGGAAATATTACAAAATTAAGTTAAGCCACTGTGAAATAAAGGAGAGGGAAGCAAAGGCAAAAAATGACGGGAAGATTACACTAGAGGTTAAGATAAATGATAAGAAATGTTTCAAGTAAATAGAGAACAAAAGGTCAGCAAAGGAGACGACAGAAGCGCTAACAGATAAGGATAATTTATTGACATAAAGGTAGACAATACTAGGAAGAAATAGATGAATCCTCATTGCAGTGTTCACAGAGAAGGCCAGGGAGCAGAAACTGGCAGAGAAAATAGACGTGCTTCCACCTATCTCCTGCTGGGAAAGAAGAAATGCAGACAGAAACTAGGACCCCTTCAGAACAGGTCACCAAATTACAGCTGCCAACTCCGTGGCCACTTTCTCTCCAGCACTTCTGTAAGGATCTTCTTTCTGTCTCTTGCTATGAGATAGACTCTCACAATATTTTTCCTATCTCTTGATTGGCATGTGTCAGCTCCAGCACACACCCAGAATTTGCCACATTAAATCCCTTTAATAGGTAGCTGCAGCTGCTTTCCCCATCTACCTGCATCTTACCTCTGTGACTACTTCCACAAACTGCAATCTCTTTTCATAGCAGCCATGGTCTGCTTTCAATGAATTTGGCAGATCATATTAAAAGATGCTGTTTGAAGAAAAATACCATGCAGAAAAAAATGTTAAAACCTGGCAAAGATTACAGACTAGATGAAATCTGTGCTGCCATGTAGAGGGAAAATTGAAGAATAACCCCTGAAGCCAATGATGATCAACATATTTCAAAACATGTAAGGAGTTTATGATGGCTTTCAATTTAGAAAGATGTAAACAAAATGTCTATATTTCTTTGTTTCTTCTAGTATCAGGAGAGGATCAGAATTTCAAATACTTGTAAAAATCTCATGCCAACCTTGCTCAAATCATAGAAATACCACTGGAAAAGGTGTGATATAATTCCATTAAATGATATCTCTTTCCCAGTGAGGACTCCTGGGCATATTATACTCTATTGTCAAAAAAGACAGTAAACTAATAGTTTATAACATCAGGCAAATTCATTAGCAGGTCAAAAACCTCAGAATCTCAACAGTCTGTTGTAAATAAGCATGTTAGGCCAATTTCAACCCCAATAATCAACAGAAAACAGATTATTTTATATACCATGCATCCAGTATGACAAGATAGAATCATAGAATCACAGAATGCGTTAGGCTGGAAGGGACCTTTAAAGGTCAACTAGTCCAACCCCCTGCAGTAAGCAGGGACACCTTTAACCAGATCAAATTGCTCAGAGCTACATCAAGCCTGACCTTGAGCGATCTCTTGGTTTGTTTTTTCTAGAAACATGAGATCACGTTTTTCCCCCTGTGTTTTTTAATAAAGGATGTTTTAATGCAATATTTTAGCTAAATTAAAAAAGATTAAAAAAACCCCCAATCATTCTCCCCCATCCCAAAATAGTAATCAGAATCAATACACTGTATATAATTTGGACTTTCAGGAGGGTTTTTTAGCTTAATGGTTCTCATAAATTAAAATAATTCTTTGTGTTGGTTTCAGCAGGGATAGAGTTACTTTTCTTTGAAGCAGTGGGTATAGTGCTGTGTTTGGGATTTGGGATGAGAACAATATTAGTAACACACTGTATTTTAGTTGTTGCCGAGCAGTCAAGGACTTTTCAGCTTCTCACACTGCCATGACAAGAAGGTGGCAGACGGAGGCACCCAAGAAGCTGGGAGGGGACACAGCTAGGACAGCTGATGCAAAGAGGCCAAAGGGGTAGCCCATACCATATGACATCGTGCTCTGTTTATAACTGGGGGAATTGGCCAGGAGGCAGTGCAGCTCAGGAGCTAGCTGAGCATCAGTTCCAGGTGGTGATAAATTGTTCTGCACATCATTTGTTTTGTGTATTTTTAATTAATTTTATTGTTGTTATTGTTATTATCATCATCATCATCTTCCTTTTTCTGTCCTTTTAAACTGTTTTTACCTCAGCTCATGAGTTTTACCTTTTTCTTTTCAATTTTCTCCCTCATCTCATTGCAAAGGAGTGGGGAGTGAGCAAATAGCTGTCTGTTTGTTTTAGCTGCCTACTGAGTTAAACCATGACATTCTTCAAACTGAAAAGTCATAAATGACTATAGAAGTTAATAGTAGGAATTCAGTTTTAAATAGATAATACAAAATAGCTCTAGTGAAAAGAATGGAGGACATATTATGCAACTATTTCAAAACTGTAATACACACATTTCTGAATGTACACATTTCTTCTCCCTATTTTCTCTTCAGTTCTGACTTCATCTATATCAGCTATCCTTCCTTTTCTTATTCATTTATTTATTTATTATGCCACCAATGTCACTATTAGACTTCAGCAGTATTTCATTTGGCTTCTAGGAAAACTGTGTCTTCACTGTGCACTAACTCTTGGGCTTTGCATTATCTTCTGAACTTTTCTGTTGCCTATTGTACAGGATTCCTGAAAACCTATTCACAGAAACTGAAATGCAATACTGATGCAACAGACAAAAGCTAAGGTATCCAAAAAACCCAGTCTTCCTAAACTTTAAGTTACAAAAATATTTTTTTAAAAACAGACACAGGCTAATCAAGATGGCACAATTTTTTTTTTTTGTTTGGTTTTTGTTATTTTCTTGATCCTATTTAGATACCTTCAGAACCTGTGAACCTTGCAGTTGCCTTCAGTGCAATTAAGAATTCTGGAAGCTCTACCTATAGTTTGTCTGTATTTGCAGATGTGCAGCTGGAGAGCAACAAATGTTTTCTAAGTAGTAGGATGTACTTCTTAGCAGGGATCATGGAATTTCTTTCCAACACTATCTTTTTTTAAGAATAATTCAGAGAAAATTCTATTTTGAATAAAGTAGAATTAGTGATTGATGTTGCATTGGGACAGGGAGATAGATTTAATGGCTTATTTTGATTAGAGTAGGTATTCTACTGTATATACACTGCAAATCATTCCATCACTACAAGGTAAGTGGGGAGAATTCATCTACCATTCTTTCAAAGTGTTCTTCCTTAAACATATGATGGCATGTTCAAGACATGACTAGCTTCTTACAATCTACTTAGACATACATTTTGTGTTACTTTCACCTGATTACTTTTCAAATTTTTATATTGGGACAGGTAGTGTCATGTGTAGCAAACCATTTATGGTAAGTATTAAAAAAAAAAGTTCATATTCATTCCAGTGGTAAACACCATCATCTCTTGTTATTGAGAGGGAACAGTGATGATGTAATCAATCCATAATGCATCAAGTAGTCTACCAAAACCTTAACCATAGAAAATCTCTATTTGTGTTTAACTAAAAATGACAGAGACCTGGATGCTCCAGGACTAAACAAACTCTCAAAAGGAGATCAGAAGGTGTTTGTGGTTAAAAGATTTGCTGCTACCCAGTTTCTCTGTGAGCAAGCACTCTGACTCCTTCATGATGTAGGTAATGACCTCAGTGAACTTGGGTGCCTGAGTCTTCCTTGAGGCTGTAACTTGCCACATCAGGTAGCTGCCTGGTCTGAGTTCTGGGGTCATAAGTCAAGTCTCTTAAGTTAAAAAAAAACAAAGGAAAAAAGGGGAAGAGATGTACTGAAAATAAAAGGTGAGTCAGAAGTCAAAGAGATTTGAAAAGAACAGGAGATAATATAGTAATGAGGTTCTTGACTTGGACGTGGCAATTCAGGCATGAATTTTCTGCTAGCTGTAGAGCTTAAAGTATCAGGTTTTACACATCAGTTAGCAATTGTCCTACTATTATACAGTAATAATATTATAGCTTTTACTCTGTTCTTTCCATTCAAAGATTACAAGCACTGCCCATATACGAGAACACAAATGCTCAGCCATGCTAGCGTTTATGAAAACAATTATATTCATATTTCACAGGTGGGTAAATGGGAAAAATTGAACCACTTCTTAGCATTGTCCATTAAAATTGTGGTACAATTGCAAAGGGAATCTCATTTTTTTGAATCTGTAGTCTTGCACAATATATTCTGAAAAAAGGTTTTGGCATGCCAAGTGAAAAGTGTTTTCATCACATGAATGGATTGCAATTACTGAGGAACAGATTGTTTACATCACTATTATGTAGGGGTAAATATTTACAGTAGGTGCACAGCTTTACACAGTTATAGCCTCACCTTTCTTGAATTCTTAACTTTACCCCATCATTTCTTCTCAAGTTTGTTACTAGACCTAAAGAATGAATTCAAACATACAAGTGAAAAAGGTGAAAGTACATTGTGAAAACTCTTATTTTCTATGTGGCTGTACTCTGACAGATATTTATCCTGAGGGGAAAAAAAAATTATTAAATGTAAACTATAAAAAAGTCTTTCCAGCTTGAGTGCATCACATACAGAGGAAATGCTGTTTATTTGGGACATAATCTCTGGTGCCAATATTCATAAATGGAGAAATCCCAGGATAAAGTTTTTACTCAGGTTCTCCAGGGATGGAGGACTTGCTGCTTCTGGATGTTCTTCTCCAGAAAATTAACAGCTTCATCTATTAACAGGCCTTCTACATTAAACAGGCAAACTCCATGAGTTCCATTGGGGATTTCACTGCTGCCGTCATTGCGCTGTAATGCCACATCCGTCCAGAAGCTGAGGGCAAACTGAGCTGGTAGGATGACCGTGTGTGTGCCTGGCAAATGGATTATCCATTTCTTTACTGTAGAAAGCTAAATCCTACAGGCAAAGTTGTCTATAGTTATCAGTGTAGTCCTTTTCACTCCTATTTACTGCTTGCATTTAGGACTCATTAGCTTTTGTAGTAGTTATTTCAGTATTACTGCAAATAATTACTTAAATGGACATTTGACTTCTAGAATGCCAATAAAAAGCAAAGCATTGCAGGAGAAGCAAAATATTCTGGCTGAAATACAACCTCTCGTTCACGCCACTTTACTTTAGTGTGGATTTTATGAAAGCTCTGCCCCAAATTGTCAATATAGTCATCCCACACAAATGTTAAAAGACTGTGAGCAAGCCATGATGCACACATTGCCAGATGTGTCTGAAGTCTGAGTCTGCAGTACGTGTATGGCACACAGGAGACAGAGTTCCTACTTAACTATCAATATAAGTAGAAAACAAACACCAAATTGATTTTTCCAAGGAACAACACAGAATCCACATGATGGGAGACCTATTGTTGAAGTAGAACCACTATGATCAATTCCATTTTTATGTGCAAATTGAAATTCGGATGTAAGTTTGCATTGGAATAGATCCTTAATTTTCAATAACAGAACCCCAAAATTGGTGATTTTCCATAAAATTCTGTCTCATGGTTTGTGACTTCATACCATGTCATGTTTATATCATGTCATGAGACATTTATAAATCACATCTTGATGCCAGATGTGTAGTGATGTTTGAAGGGTCATGATATAGCCTTTCAGGAAAAGCATTAATAAATTCCTTTACCTACTTCCCCGTTTCCTGGAACACATAGTATCTTACCTTTGAGATTAATTTTTTTGTATCAATTAGCATGGAACTCAATCAACAGGTTCAGAAATAACTGGGGAGAAGGGAGGTTTTGCAGATGGACATGCCTGCAAACAGAATGACCACAAACATCTTATTTCCATAGCTAGTTGGTGTGAAAGTTGCTTAAATTTCAAATGCAAATAGGAATTGGCCTCCACCTATTTGTTGTAGAGAGCTGTATTTGGGAGAAATGTTGAGCTTTTTTCCTTACTGCACATTCTTTCCAGGGCATAACCACTATTGACATCAACGTAGAAGCACATCTAAGGATACTCTAAATTAGATGTTGAATCGATACTGGATAGCACAACACAGAAGTGAGAAACAGGCATTTGCTGCAACATAGATCTTCAAAATTACATAAGGTTTCAAATCCCCATGAAACTGATGGGAATTTTGGAAGACTTTAAGTACTGCTTGATTTAGGAGCTGAATCCTTTTGGCTTTCTTCCCATTTATATATCTATCCAGTCGCACATTCAGTATGCTAAATTCAGGACAGTTTACTAGGAGTAACCTAGTAACTCAAACACATTTGAGTGTTTACATACATAGATGTTATTCTCTCTCTCTCTTTTTTTTTTTGGCTAAAGTTGGAATCAATACTTTCTTTTGTAATGACCTTTTGTCAAATCTCATGAGTCACCATCATTCAGACCTCTACTACAAAGTGATAGATGCAGCTGGTCTGTCTCCATTACCTGGCAATTCATGGGCTGAACCTAATAAAAAAGGATAGCTTTCTTAAGCATTTCTGCAGGATTTGTGTCTCCTCTCTATCACACTTCCTGAAACAGTTGATTTTTATTTTAAGCTTGTTTACAGGCTAAGGGCGCAGCAATAATCTATTTCTGCAGCTGGTCTATTCATGTTACAATAGTAAATAAATTGTTTGATATTTAAATTGCCAAACTGCACTTTTTTGTGGACATAGTAGATATGCTGTTGCTATTTACACAAAACAGGATGCACTTGGGTGTATATTATATCTGGCAATGTAGTCTATCTTTAGAGGCATATACCTATCATGTGATAAAGTGAAAGGAGCCTCTAAATCAGACACCTTTGACTGTCACAAAGGAATCCGAAATCTAGGATTGGGTGCCTAAGCTCCTTCCGCAGTGCCTGAAGAGTGGCATGCCTGAGATGACAGGAGTGGCTGAGTGAGGACACTCCTAGAAACAAGGCGAAGGGGAAATGTAAAGCCTGGGTATTTCTGAAATTCCATCTTCTCTGGAAATGAGATAATGGAGAGAAGGCTGCAGACAGATTTCTTTCTTCCCTGGGGCTTGAAACCTGAAGGTACATAGCTAGAGCTATTCATTTAGAGAGCGAACTCAAGTTGCTTCTTTCTTTTAAAATGCAGATATTGATGTTTACAGCTCTCAAACTGCAAATGGGACACCTAGATTTAATATATCCTCAGACCTAGATTTAATATATCCTCAGCCTTATAAGTATTCCAAGTTCTATCTTCTGGCACTAAATGCTCTCTGCAAGGTTTGGACTGTTGCCAGTGTTCCTAACAAAGTATTTTATCCAGGCAGCATGGAATAGGAAGTTCAGCAGGCTAAGAAAAAAGACCAGAAAAGAAGTGAAGGGAACCTAAATATCAAGCTCTGTAATGAGTGATCTTGCCAGGGGAATCAGGAGTCTTGGGGATCAGATTCCCCAGATCCAGCTCAGGATTATGGAGGCTTTGGCTTCCACTCACATGGTGGAAAATGTAATTTCATTTAGCTCAACAACTAAGGAACTGTCCTGTGAGTACGAGTTTCGATTTGAATGCCTAATTCAAAAACAACATTGTGGCAAATCTAACCGTATAGAGGCAGACCCTTAATGAAAATCCTAGGTGATGCCTAATAATTTAGATAACTGTGGCATGTTAAACTTTGATATTTGTTCTATTTTGGTTGTCTTGGTGGTTTGGTTAAGTTTGGGCTGGGTTTTTTTCTATCTGGCTTTCATTCTGCTCAAGTATCTGGTTGTCAAATAATTTAAAGTAGGGACATAATATAACATATTTTTGGGATCCTGATAATTGTCCTAATTTTCAACGCTGAAAACGAATATTGTCTGAAATTTTTGGATTCCCTGAGCAAAACTGTCAAAACAGATGTGACTGATTTCTACTTTGTATTTCACATCCTTTTTCTTCACTACATCTACATGTAGGTGTTTTCACTTATGAACTGAGATGCACTATAATTTGAAGAATGTATCTTTTTGCTACAATTGCTACATGGTGCTAAGTGATAGCTTAACTTTTCAGCTGATGTTTACAACACTCTTTCTGGTATTCTGAAATTGTATTTTCTGGTTTGGGATATTTTTTTGTGGGTTTTGGTTGGTTTTTTTCTTTCAGCACAGAACAACTAATCACCACATCGAAGCCCTCCAATTATTTTGACAATTGCTCTGTTCGATTTGTCTCTTTATCTCCATTATTTTGAGTACATACTCAGTAAATTTATAAAATGGACTTGGGGAATTTGTATTTTCTCAACTGCTCATGCTTTTCAGGAATGATTTGGTGAGTGAACAACTTAAATGAGTCTGTATCCTCTCTTTTGAAAAGCAGAGGAAAATGCTGAAATAGCTGGGACTCATGTTAGAGCAGGAATTTGAAACTTAGAAGACTTTATTTTAAAATCTGTTTACATATCAAGGTATATAGAGGGGCACCATATTAGCAACTAAGATGTCAATGTAACTTCGACAATTCAGTTGGTTAGGTGATTATTGTATACTTGTTTTCATTCATAGGTATATAAGCAGCCTGCAATGTTTTCCATTATGCGGACACATGAAGATGTTACTGTGAAGTAAGTCTGGGTATGAGTAACATCATTTCTTGCACAGGTCTTGTCTGCATGTGTGTATTTTTACCCTGTGAAATTTGAAGTGTCTTACGAGCTTTTCTTGCTGAAGGTTGCAAGGAGCTCTTTAACCCGGATTAGTTTTGATGGTGGACTTCACCACCCCAGAGATTGAGTAAGCAGTCTGTTTCAGTGGAATATAGGAAACGGGTTGCTAAGAGGTCCAAAACATATTCAACTTGAGAGTTGAGGCAGTCCATTAGTGACATTTGAGAGAGCCAGTTTGATTGTCTCTCACCATCCTCAGTTCTGTTCAGGATTTGCTACCATGTCGTGCGTTGTAAGAAAGGATTTACGTAAGTCTGTTCAGATCAGACAGACCTGGGGTACTGAAATGTAACACACTGAGAGGAAATGATGAAATCTGTATACATCGTGGAGCATCAAACAATATATGCTGTTCTGAAAGTGCAGCTGGATGTATCTGATGTGATATGACAGGAAATACAGAGAAAGAGTGCTAGGAAAATCACCAAACCCACCTGCAATGTATCTGCCTCTGGAAATACATGGAAGATCTCAGGCAATGCTGCAGAAGTTAGAATAAAAAAGATGAGGCAGAGCAATGTTCCCAGAGCGATGATGTATAACACTGAAGGACAGGAACAGCTACTAGACTCCATTATCCAAACTAACCACAGAATAATAAGTATGAATGGACGATTAAGCAGTGTGGCAAAATCTATTCCTGTGTCCAGTGACAGGTCATACAGCTGATTGAGTCAGTATTCTTGATGCTTTTTCTTTCCACAGAATTAGTATACTTTATTACTTTTCAACAGAAGCCAAACCAGGTATCATCTTAAACAAATCTATAGTATAATTAAATTAGAATAAAAGGGTTATTTTATCAACATGATGTTTTGTCATGGAAGAAAGCAGTTTTGAATCGCAGGTGGCATGCTCCCAACTCTATCGAACCAAGAGATCTTGACAGCAGAACAATGTTGTTTATGAAAACACAAAACCAAGGGAGGTGTGATTAATTATGCCTGTTCTTGGAAGATGTCAGAATTGATTAGCAGATAAATGCCTGAATGATTCACCTCCTGCAGGTCAAAGTGATTGCACAAAGCTGGAATTAACATACTTAATACAGGGGTTGCCTCAGCAGTTATCCCACTGCAGAAGAAGGCATGGGAAGGTGATATCAACTACTACAACCCCCACCTAGCCTGGATCATGCCAGCCCTTAATTTCATGGGATATCAGAGTTCAAGGAACATTATATCACTCGTTCTTTGTGCAAAAAGACATGGATATTTTCCAAATTTCAAGAATAGATGTTTTTTTGGTGACTCCTTTCACATCTTTGCTATTCTTTGTACCCAAGTCTTTTACAAAAAGCTAAAAAGGAAATGTTGCTTAAGATAAAAAGAAAATGAGGGAAAAGCTGTTGAA
The DNA here is from genome assembly GCA_027925045.1 of Hypotaenidia okinawae. Taxonomy (NCBI): domain Eukaryota; kingdom Metazoa; phylum Chordata; class Aves; order Gruiformes; family Rallidae; genus Hypotaenidia; species Hypotaenidia okinawae. The sequence continues at coordinate 153,596,198 of BSDF01000001.1, forward strand.
ATTAAAGAAGCAGTGGGATATTTGGGAAATTTAACTGCATATAGATGAGTGCATCTGGAGACTACTCATTCTAGTGTAAATAGTATATGGAATATGAATAGAAAAAAATAAATGAATGTATTGAATACTAAGAGTTTTCGAAAAGCCTTGGAGATATAAGAAGATATACAAACCTTATATCAAATACTGTACCAATGTTCAAAACCCCCTCTATTTTAAGCAAGTTCTCTAAATATTATTAATATATATCATAACGCCTAACTTATGGCATAAAGAACATAATTGTAAAAATACTGTAGTTATTTCTAGCTATTTCTACTGGCTTTTTTTCATATAGAGAAATGATTGTGAAAATTATTTTGTTTTCCCTAATATTCTTTGCCCTACTCACAACTAACCCACTCCACCCTGTACATGACTCCTTGCCTCCTGAGGAAGCTGTGAAAAAATGCATCTTGGTAAAATGCTGAGGTACTTTGGTGTTGAATGCCTTAAGAAACTGAAGGATGGCAGGAAACTAATTATGTATTGATTTCAGTGTTTAATATATAAAATATAAGAACATGTATTTTGACATGAACATGTAAAGACACAACAAGGAGGTTCTCATTGAGATTAGATGAGCCTGTTGCAATCCATTGAAAACCTCTTAGAGCTGCAGACCTGCTTTGGGCACCAGCTGGGGATGTGTTGAAATTAGAAACAGAAGAAAAAAGAGAATATGTTAATAATATACAGGAAAACAGAACTCTGATATTTCCAAATGTTGAATTAGTTGCATTATCAGTTTGGCAGTAGTCTTTGATTGCAAGAAGAAAGCATCTGCATACACACACACACACATTAAAAAACCTGTGGTGAAATAAATAAAATTATCATATTGCTATTAACCTCTGTGTAAAATTTTGGAACTTTAATCTTATAGCAATTTACTACTGTGTTTTTTAAATAAGATAGAAATTAGTAGGAAAAAAAGTTATGAAAAGAATATAAAAATAAAACATTTAAAGGAAAATAACTTCAAATGAAGCATAATATGTTTAAAATTTACTCCTGATAGTAGACCAGATGAAATCTTCTTTATAGACTGTGGTAACTTCATTATGAACTACAGTGACATAAGTTGTATTTCTCATGGATAAACAAGGATTCGTCTGCAGTGTGAAGTAATCCCAGTGCACAACATTCCTGTGTCCTGACATTCTCTAGAGAACAGCTTTATATTTTACCATTTATCACTGAGGCAGTAACAAGACTGTCTAACTGCTTTAATTTGCTCCAGTGAAGAAGATTTCAAGCTACTAAAAATACATGTTGCAGGATTTCCTCCCTTTACTGTGCTTTAGGACACCTGTACTTCATAGTGCTGTGATTTTTCTGGGAGGGGTATAAGAATACCAACAGGGCTATATCTGGTGAGCCTATGAATGCATGTAACCCAATAACCTTCCGCATTAAAAGCGATTCTCCCTGATTTTCCTTCCTCATCAGGAGCACTAGAAGTTTGTAGAACATTACCCTGCAGAAGTACAGCACATCCAGAACTGTCAGGCACAGAGGCAATACAAACATCAGCTGGTAACTAAACATCTAGCCTATCATTTTCAATTCTGTTAAAAGAAAGGATTGGTAGAGATTTCAGGTGAACAGAGAACACTTAGGGACATAAGGCAGAGTCAGCAGCTCAACCAGTTCAATAAGAAGCTCAGAAGCAGCATTTCAAGTGGTTGTCTTTTTTTTCTTCTTTTTTTTTTTTCACATAGAGGAATTGCTTTTCTGTCTTTCCTATTTATTTGGCACATACAGCGCTCCTCCCCCACCCTCACAGCTTTGCACATCTTCCTTTACAACTTACTTTCTCCCTTCCATGAACATTTATCAGGGCAACACTGAAATCCAAAAAGTTTGCTGAAGTGACAGATCCCCAAGGCTGCCTTCATCAGACTGGTAGCCCAGCAGAAACCTGTGCTGTAAATTAGAAGGCTTCTTCTCAGGTGTCAACAAAGCACTGTTTTTAAACACTTAAATTTAAATGGAAATAACTAGCCTTGAAGAAATGAAAATAAAATACAATAGATATTACTTGCACATTATTTTGTCCTACTGAGTATGATGTTACATTCAGTCGGGTCTGCTGAGGTACTGACCATTGCAAATAAGCATTTCTGATTCATGAGCACCGATTGTCCTACACGTAACCAATTCTACCAGCACATGCCCACTCACAAAAGGGTCTGATGACTCCTTTTTTTTATAACACCTTGCTGCAGGACACAGGATCCACTAAGGAACTTTTTTTCTGTTATCTCTCAATCTAAGTAACCTGCAGCCATCATTCAGAAATCAAGGTTTCTTCTTAGTGTTAATAGCTAAAGTGCACCAAGCAGTATTTTCCTTTCCACTTTAGTAGCAGTGCCATCCTTAGCCACTCTCATCTATCATTTAACATCAAGGTTGCAGTCAGGCTGTCCCACTGCTTCTATGGGAAGACACATTATTCATGGAAAAGATCTAGATGAAACTTTTTCAGGTTGACATTGGAGTTGTTTGGTTGTTGTTGTTTTTTTGGGTTTTTTTTCCCCTCATGGCTTATATTACCTAATTCTGGGCTGTATCCTTTTGTTTCTGAAAACTGCAGTTGGTAAGTAAATTTGAGTATTCTCCTGTTCCTTTGCCTCTTAGACCTGGCAAAATTACTATGTGTTTAGGCCTTTTTTGAACCCAGGTTTGTAACATACGAAAGCCAGAAGTCTTGTATAGTCACTGTGTAATATTGTCAATAGTAAGAAAATAAATCTCCCATATCTTATAATTTCTTTGTATTTATCTGACTCAAGCCAATTTTGAATGAAACCTATCTATATACATAGAGATACACGCATATAAATGTTGCCCAACAATATAAATTATTCTTGACACAATTTCTTTTTAGAAGTGATGCCTGCAAAGAGGTACTATTGAGTCCTACTCAGTACTGCATTGCTCATTTTCAAAATTCCTGCTTTTGGAGAAGGTGTTTCCAGAACAAGCAGTTCAGATCAGTAAGGAGCATGAGAACCTAAGTTCTGAATAACACCTTTCCTGTACTAGTGAGACAAAAGGCAGCTAAACAGGTTCTCCTTTTGAAAGGCTTAATGTTGAACATTTACAGTTACAATCAGCAGTTACAGCTTCCATAATGAAACACACAGATAACCAGGGCAAGGATGGGGGTGGGACATTGGTTTTGGTGGGTTTTTTTTTCTCATTTGTTTGGTTGGTTGATTTTCCCATGTTGTTTTGTTAATGCTGCTTCCTGGAAATTGCTTTTTAGGATGAAATATTACGTTTTTGGTAAGATAATTGCAGGCTCCATAAATATAGATTCTCTGCAGAGTACAGACCTGTTGGCTGCAGTTATACCTTGTTTAGTTTTTAAATCAAAGTTGAGAAAGTACAGTGCTGGCTTGAGAAATTATCTTAAACACAGGGTCTTCGCTTTGTCAGTCTCCTGCAGTGAGCACTGCAGAAAAACAGCAGGTTGCAGAATGCAGACAAACACAGAAATCAAATGCACTTTATGCTATTCTGCCCTAGCCTATTAAGAGCAAACAGCGGGGCAAAAGAACAGTTGTGGGTGGCATTGTAACAGAGGCTTTTGTCCTCTGCTGGAAGAATGCAACTTTACAATGTATATTCTATCAATTTAATAAAAGAATTACTTCGCCCCTCTCCCCCATCCCCCTCCGGAAAGAAAACAGTTTTAGTGCTTCAAACCAATATTTTAACTTCCTTAGTAATACCACAGTTTCCCAGAAGATGAATGGAAAAAATCTAATCCTGCCTTTCAGAATCGTTAATGAACTTAGTCATTCCATCAAGTCAACAGGGATCCTCGAGTCCAGGTATCACGCTCGGCTCAGTGCTGGGGCTCACAAGCATTGTACACAAACCCCTTTCTGCTGTGAGCTGGTTAGCTAAAACATTGCTAATGATAGGCTTTCACTAGAAATCCAGAAGCTTGTGAGTAACTGGGAAGTTGAAACTGTTCTACACTCTGTTTCTGCAGCCAAATTACACCTTAACGCTGGATGCAACACATTGTCCAAAGAGGTAAGTTCAAAGTTAAATATGGCCAAATTTATCAGTGCATTGCACTGTTTTTCTACACTGCATTTTTGAAATGCCTGCATCAGGTGATAAAAGGTGGAGGCTGGGAGCACGTACAGTGGGATCGAGTGCACCCTCAGCAAGTTTGCTGACAACACCAAGCTGTGTGGTGAGGTTGACACGCTGGAGGGAAGGGATGTCATCCAGAGGAACCTAGACAGGCTTGAGAGGGGGCCCTGTACGAGCACAGCATGAATTTCAACAAGGCCAAGTACAAGGTTCTGCATGTGGGTTGGCACAATCAATCCCAAGCATAACAACAGGCTGGGTATAGAACAGATTGAGAGCAGCCCTGAGGAGAAGGACTTAGGGGTGCTGATTGATGACAAGCTCAACATGAGCCAGCTGTGTGCAACAGCAGCCCAGAAGGCCAACTGTGTCCTGGTCTGCATCAAGAGCAGTGTGGTGAGAAGGTCAAGGGAGGTGATTTTGCCCCTCTTCTCTGCTATTCTGAGACCCCACCTGGAGTGCTGTGTCCAGCTCTGGGGTTCCCAGTACAGGAAAGACACAGAGCTGTTGGAGAAAGTCCAGAGGATGGCCGTGAAGATGATCAGCGGGCTGGAACACCTCTCTTGTGAAGACAGGCTGAGAGAGTTGGGCTTGTTCAGCCTAGAGAAAGCTCAGTGGAGACGTAATTGTGGCCTACCAATACTTCAAGGCATCCTATAGAAAAGTGGGAGAAGGACTGTTTATCAGGGAGTATAGTGATAGGACAAGGGGTAATGGCTTCAAGCTGAAAGAGGGTAGGTTTAGATTAGATTTTAGGAAGAAATTCTTTACTATGAGGGTGGTGAGACCCTGGCACAGGTTGCCCAGAGATGTTGTGGAAGCCCCATCCCTGAAAGTGATCAAGACCAGGTTGGATGGGGCTTTGGACAGCCTGGTCTAGTGGACAGTGTTCCTACCCATGACAGGAGGATGGAACTAGATGGGCTTTGGGGTCCCTTCCAACCCAAACCAGTCTGTGACTGAGCAGATAGCAGAGAAAGACAGTTTAGTGTCCTGCTAAGGCTTTAAACTATTTTAATCAGTCAAAAGCCCAACAGATCTCTGCTGCATCTTGTGTGTCTGAATTTCAACTGAACGCACTCTGAATCTGCATGTAGCTGGAGCAGGTTTGTCGTTTGATAATTGCCTTGAAATTTAAGACTTAGAGGGCAAAGAGGCATCATGAAAGATTCAGGGTGAGCAGAGGGAGTGAGCCCAATACGCCCACTGGCATAATGCAATTACCAAAATTTCAGTGACATTTGAAATAGTCATTTTAGGCACCATCTTGTCACATTTAAGGTCTTCAGTCACAGGTATGTGTAGCCAAAGAAGCAAGAAAAGCCATTGGATAAGTCTCATTAAATTAAAAACAAAGAGAAAAAAAGAGTAAATACTGTTGAAACCCCTTTCAGCAGGGCTGTATTATGTCATCACTGGAGATGAGCAATAATTAGGAGCAACAGAAAGCTGGAGATCAATGTGACAGCATGCTGGAAAGGAAGGAGGCAATTCAGTCAGATCACTGACTCAATGTTTAGGGGCTCAAGTCCTTTACCAGTTTAAATCGGTATGTAAGCTTCCATGTTCAGCATAGGGAAGAAATTTCATGGCAATTTCTTTAGTAGCCAGAAGAAGATGAACCATCACTCGCCCTTAGCACACGTAGAAAACACAACACATTTTTTTCAGTGATAGTGTGAGGAACATGATGCTAGCAGCAGAATAAATGAAAAGCTATCCAGTTTTGGCTCTCTGGTCTGCCTTGCATTGAACATGCTGTTTAAACATGATCACCATGTAAGAGAGCTCCCCTATTAATGTAACCCATATTTATACTTGGTTTCTAAATGACTTCAGTAAACTGACAGCTATGCAAATACAAAAATGGGCTGTAAGATTTGAAAATACATCATTTGTTTCATACATCACCTTTACAGAGAAAACTACGTCTCCTTCTATTTTACTTCCAATTCTTAGAGAAGACAGGGCCATTTCACTACAGTTCTCAGCCAAAAAGCTTTTCCAGGAAGGCCTTAGCTGAACTGGTATCAGGCAGCAAATCCTGCCTGGAAACCTGAAGTCTCCTCTGCTTATGAGAGTTTGTGGGAGGAGATGAGGAGTTACAATAAGATGTATATTGCTACCGGTTGAAAGATTGGGGCTTGGCTTGAAAGAAAAGGACCTGTTTCCTACGGATGTGAAAGCGTGCTCTTCAGCTATGTGTTCTGACATTAGAAAAGTCAAACAATGACAGTGTTCAAGCTTTCATAACCTCACTGCTGCCCATAACACCTGGTATTACTATATAGCCCTTCACAAGCATTCTCATACCATTTTTTAAAACAGTGATGATGTCAGGTAACACTTTAGACAGAAGTATGGGCTAATAAGTATTTAACTGTCATGTTAATGACAGCACTTGAGCGCTTTCAGCACTGCTCAAAATGCAAAAAATGTGTAGATAAATTACCTGCCAAACAGTCAGTTTCCCAATGTACAGATTTTATTGCTTATCTTAAATATTTAGGAGTACAAGATGTGTGAACAGAAGGGTCACTTCTTTCTCCTTTAAATTAAATAATAGTAAGTATTTTGCAAGCAATTCCATCAGCTAGTTGAAGAAAATGAATCATCGCCAAAGTGTACACTACAGAAAGATAGAAAGCAAGGAAAACACTTTCAAAACACTTTGCTGTTTCAAAAGGAATTTTTCAAGAGAGACGTTTATTTGCCTACTGACAGTTTTCAGTGGCAGTAATGCACTACTTTATTTACCTTTTATGCATGTACACCCTGAGACTCCTAAAGATATATCTGTATTGCATGATAGGGTTTTGTAAAGATCTGTGGACTAAATATAAACCTGCTGGTAGGCTCAAATGTGCCAGCTGGGGTCCAAAGACATTTTGTACCAAATTAAGAAAGAGCCAAGCTTGTTGTAAGTGATGAAAACAGGATTTTAAACTTGAGCAAACTCATGAAAATCCTATTTCCTGCTCTCTGAACCCAACTGGGAAACCAGCTTAACCAGTGGTGCATTTTACACTCCAGTGCTTCCAGTTCTGGGGTCATGGGCTGTGCAGATGTAACAAAGGGTAAACATATGTCTGGACTATATTTTGGAACAAGATTGCTGAGTAATATCACATAAATATAAAAATATTTTCTTAAAAATTCTGGCTGCAGTTAGATTTGCCTCATGCTTTGTGTACTAGAATTCCTTGCTGGGGAATCACAACTAGTTATGCTGAGGAGCCTAAACTACTGTTATCTTTTCTTTTCCATTCTCTGATTTAGTCCCAGTAAATTTGATGCTCGTGGTCTTGCGTGGAGCAACAGAGAATGGGCCCCAGGTAAAGACAGAGTTTAACTTAGATGGAATGGAAGAATCCTCCATTGGTCCATCACATCTGGGGCATCTAAAGCACTGTCTGATGCTATTTGGTCTGTTCTACTGCAACAGCAGCTCGTGACCTTGTTCTAATAAATAACTTCACCTGGGAATCAGTCCACCGCCTCACCAAGTACCAATATGGTTGCACAAATAACTCTACAGCAAGGGACTCCAGGGTTGGGGCCCTGTTTTCACATTAGTTTGCACAACTTGCTTATTTTGAAGGTGTAGGTATATGTGTTCTTGTATCTAAAGCTCCTAATGCACGAATGAAATTGACCTAAGTCAAATGCCCTTTAACTGACACTTTAAGGAACCCAACAAACTAGTATTGTTCGGCTTTTGATTCAGCATGACAGCAAGAAACAAACTACCAACACTGTATGACATTAACAAAACATCGCTTGCATGAGGGAGTTAATTAAGTGATGTCAATGACTGCACAACTAAATACTACTGAACATGTTCCACGCTGATTTTCCTTCATGTATAAAAAAATCCATGGTCTTTGCTAGTTCTCTTCCCAGTGCCTGTCTGGTTTATGTAAACCACAAGACTTTACACCAATTTAAAAGAGTAATAGTTAAAATAGTACCCTTCCATGTATGGAAGGATTTCTTTTTGTGTAGAATTGCCTTATTTAAATTTGATTCCTAGGCAACTAAACCAAGTCCAATTTAAAATGATGAGTTTTCAAGCTTCACTGATTCAGTGAAATTGTTCAAAATCATAAGTCAAATTGATCACTACTGTTTTTTCCATAAACAAACAAGATTTTCATGTGCCCTACATCTAGTCTGGATAATTTAGTTTGGTACTTGAAGCACTGGCATTCGGTACTGCCAGTAATTTACAAGTGAATGTTCACTTTGTGTGGATGTAAATGCCTACTTAAAGTGGAGATCCAGCCCTTTTACCATCTGTGATCAGATTCACAAGTCAATGTCTAGCCTTGCTTACACCTTAGGGAGTTCTGCTAAAATTGATAGGCAGGGAGGGGATCTAAAGCATTAGAAAAGTGGTCACAGAAATGAAAGGCATGGCTACTCTATCAATTATAGCAAAAGAAGTCTGTATATGACCTAGTTTAAGAAGAGAAGTCATTTTGACAGCACAAAGCATTCTAATTTGTCATCCTTCTTCATAGCCTCTATGTAAAACCACGTTATCATGTCTATTTGAAACCATTGTTGGATCAAAACTTGTATAAATTCATTGAATGGCTTGTGTGCATTATAAATACTTGCTCAGTTCTATTTGTAACACAAATAGAAAATAATTATAATTTACATATTTACAGAAACATTTAGCTTGTAAGGGACCTCTTGAGATCATCTAATCCAACTCCCCTGTTCAAGCAGAGTCAATTAGACCCAACAGTCCAATCAGGTTTTGAATATCTCCACAACCTGTCTGGACAGCCTATTCCAGGGTCTGACCATCCGCACAGTATTTTTCTTGTGTTCAGAATGAATTCCTTGTGTTCATTTTCTCTTGTCTTGTCAGTGGGCACCACCGGGAACAATCTGTCTCCCTAACCTTCATTCCCTCACATCATGTATTTATACGCCTCAAGAAGGTCTCTCCTGAGCCTTCCAGACTGAAAAGGCCTACCTCTCCAGCTTGTTTAAATACCTCCCCATCAAGGGTAAGTCTTGTTCCAGAACCTTCCTCTGATCCCAGAGGCCTGGGATCCTTAAAGGCCAGTTTTAATGGTTAAGTCTTTCTTTAGTTGGAAGGGAATTCTCTCACAGCTAGGTTGATCAAGGCAGAAGTATGAGTGGGATGTTCCTTCTATCATCTTCAGGAATCACTTGCATGGTTCAGGAACTAGATTCAGTCCACTGCAGTTTAACAGAGCCTTACTATAGGCTTAGTTCATCAAAGGAGGGGAAGAGGAAGACTTTTACTGGAGCTGCCACTGTCTAGTATTAAGTACACTGGAAACAGTTCATTCACCTCTTCAGATTTCATGCTAAGGGATAATAATGGTGGCCAGGATAGCCTGGGGACCAGAACTGAAACTGATGACAGCAACAGGTACAAACAATTAACAAAGGAATGAGGACCAATGCAGCATGAATTACTAGTGGACAGCTTCCAAATGAAGCAAATTAATAAAAATATTGTCTAATTAAGTTATGCTCCCTGTGTCTTTATCTCTGCCTGTGTGCCCAACACAATGGCTCTCATTAGTCATTCAGGTAACCTGTCTGGAAAGCATTAAAGGAAAGAGAGTAGTTTCTTGCTTCTACTGGAAGTGATTAGGGACAAAACTCTGCTGGGAATGTGGGGTTTTGTGATTTCAGTGGAAAAAATGAACTCTGACATACTTTGTATTAAAGTTTTTGAGTATAGAGCTGCTGAAGATATGCGAGACATTGTACTTTTTTTGTCTCAGAATATCTGAGGCTACAATTCCTCCTACAGCATGTGTTCCAGCCTGTTAAAAACTATAATCACCATCTCAAGGAATGGGTCCAGTAACTGTGCTAACGAAAGCTTTTTCCTGAGATGTGGATTGGGAGTTCTCATTGAAGCAGTAGTCTCCTGAAGATGGCATGAGGAGCCTGTGGAGCTCTTTCTACCACCTCTGTTGTTTGAAAGCAAAAAGAAAATAAAATTCAGGCAGCGTGTTCTTCTTTTATACAGATTGAAATACTGAAGTAAATATAGATCTTTGGTAGGTAGAGACTTGTCTCCTATGTAATTACAGTGAATTTTCTGTATTACCTAATAGTATATGTAATCTAATTTATATATGTGGCTGTGGGATAAGTTTTCATTTCTTTTGACAGTCATAATATAATTTATCATTGGTATTAAACAATTTCGGCTAGGAAGAAATATGTGTGCCTTATGTTTGAGAACTTTTCTTTCTCAGTCATTCAGAAAAATAAAATCTGTCCTTTCATCTCTTCTCTTTCATTACTTCTTTTCACTTGTAGTTTTCATGGCCAACTTTTTAAAAACAGACTGCGCATAAGTTTACCAAGTAGGAAGAGAGAAGCTAGAAAAATGGGTGTCTCTACACTGATAAAGCACATGATGTCCTCTCTCCTCCTATCTCCAAAGCATCTCCCTCCAGATAGTGATTAATAGAGAAGCATTAAAGGAGCTTTGTTATACTGTTTCCACAATACAAGTTTTTAACTTATGATCCTTTTTTTCTAATTGTTTTACCTCATCCATCATTAAAATACTATTGAAATTTCTAGAACAGAAGAAGGGATATTTCTTTCTACCTGGAAGGTATGAAGTCACAGAATAAGGTGACTGACTAAAAAAAAAAACTGTTGTCCTTTTCATGATCAAAAAGGTGTGCAGAACATGTTTCTATATTGTAATGTTGAGCTTGACGTGTTGCAGAAGTACTTCAGCACTTGGTGTTAATGGATTTGCCACATAACTAAAGAAATAATGTGACTATTGAATGTGGAATTTCTGCCAGACCTTTATTTTTTACAAAGAATCCACAGGAGCAGCTGTCAAAAAAACTTTCAGCATAAAATTTACTTTGAAGAGAAAGGTTGAAAGCCAACATATCTAGCAATATCTTGGATGGAGTGGAAATCTGGCAGAAGAAAAATTTCATGGATGGAAAGTGAGATGACCTATTACTTTGTAATATAATTGAGAAAAATATATGATTAGAAATATCCCCTTTTATAGTTTCAGGGCTTCCCATGAAAAAAATTCATGTTTGAGGTTTTTTTGGTTTGCTGTTTGGCTGGGTTTTTTTTTTAATCAGATTTGAATGCATCTGATGGAGCCAGGGAATTTAACTGTTCTGCTGTGACTTCTGCAATTTACCACAGATCTGCAGGAAAGTATCTGCACAACCTCCATGACAATTTTTATTTGAAAGGTCTTTTCCACTGAACAGTTTTAACTTCTGAGGATCTTTAGGACATCACGGTAGGAAATTCAAACCCATATTTGTCCCAAGGGCTTGCAGACCTGGGTGAATTTGTCATGTTACCGTACAATGGATTTTATGTATTGCATCATCATGGAACAGCAGGCTCAGAGGCTCCACTGTTCCACCTTTTATCCAATAATTAAAAAATTCACTTAATAGTGGTCTCTCTCAGCCCAGTTTGAGTTCGTTTAAGTTGAACATAGTCAAGTGGCTTTTGCACAAATGTATTAGTACCCCACTGATGCATATAAAAGGATTGAGAATTATACTTTCAGTTGATTTCTTCCTTGATAAGCATTTTTAAATTACCACTTGGCCTGTTTTTAATCAGCTTGGAATTTCTGTCAGGCTGAGATGCATTCTGTGTTTAATGAAGCAAATTGTTGATTAAGGCCTTTGCTATCATTAAAATTATTTCACCCTTATTTTTAATTCTTTCTACCTCTGTTATTAAAGAGTTATGCTGATTTGTAATGACAAGGCTGACAGTGATATTGGCTACAATCTCACTCTTTATTGCAGTTTTCACATAGCCTTCATCACACTAATACAATGCACTTTTTATTACACTAGTACAACTCTTTCTTTTAGGGCGTGACCAAAAGTAATCCATGGATTCCCTTCATTGCCCCAACTGTCAAACCTTTCAAACTCAAAAAGGAAGAAGAAAGAAAAAGATGTGCTTTGTTGCAATCAGTGTCCACAAAATTGTATTTTATCCTTTGTCATTCTTAACCAAAAGTTAAAAGTCGCTGCAGTTTGACCCACTCTATCTAAATTAAGTGCAGGCTAGCTGCATGTGTGTTATGTCATTCTTGCTTTTGGTAAAGGTCATTTTCACTTATTCTACCTTCTTGCCTTTGTCCATCGGCTGGGTCGGTACCTCAGATGTAATTGGATGTCACCTTAAATTTCATTGGAAGTGACTTTCAGGTGTTGTGTCCGGTTTCTACTGTAGAAAAAAGTGAAGTACCATCCATTTTCCAAATTTATCAAAAAACTACTTGACATTAAAAGATTAAAAATTGGAAAAAAAACCCAAACCAAAACCCAACACCCCCCATCTACTGCTACTTTTCCCAGTCTTTTTGCCATTGATGTTTACTATAATTTTCTTTCAGTAGTTTAAAACCAACTTACACTCCTCCACTTCATATTTCATATTCTTCCTTAGTTAAACAGTTCTTTTCTCACTGCAGTGATTACCTCCTGCTGTATGCACAGGCAGCAGGACTTTCCTACACTGTCTAGGATAAGGAGCTGTTATTTGCTCTTCATGTGATAGTATCTCTATTCCTTTTCTCTTCTTTCTCTGTGTTTGTCCTAGCATGATCTTGTATTTTCTGAGTACAGGTGATAGGGACTGTGTCACAGTTTTGTGTGGCTGGGTTCTAGTGGAGGAGGGGGCTGAAGGGGTGGCTGCTGCAAGCGTCCAGAAGCTCTCTGCAGGCCCAACAGAGCAAACACCAGCCGGCTCAAAGCCAGAGTCATTGCTGACCAAGGCCGAGCCCATCAGTGATGGTCACAGAGCCTCTGGGAAGCACATTTAAGAAGAAAAGACTGTCTCCTGTGGGTGGGACCCCATGGTGCAGCAGGGGAAGCCTGTGAAGAACGTCCCCGGAACAGCTAAGAAGGAAAACAACTTGGGAGGAACTGATCAAAACCCCATTCCCCCATTCCCTGCCCCTCCCTGTGCTGCAATGGGAGGGAAGAAGGGAGCGAAATCGTGACTAAAGTGAAGTCTGCTAAGAAGGGAGGGGTGGGGGAGGTGCTTTAAGATCTGGTCCCACTTCTCATTACCTGGCTCTGGTGTCACTGGGTGTGCAGTGCAGGGTAATAAATTAGAGAGTTTCTTTCCTTTATTCTGTGCTGAGTCTGTTTTGCCCGTGACACTGATTGCAGAATGATCTCTGCCTGTCCTTATCTCGACTCCTAAGCCTCTCAATAGGTATTTTCTCCCCTGTCTAGCTGAAATGTGTAGTGATAGAGTGGCTTTGGTGGGCATCTGGCCTTCAGCCAGGGCCAAACCACCACAGATTGTAATACCATTCCATGTGACCTCTGTATGATGACATTAATAGTTCTCTGTCTTTACAGGACCATGTCAACTGATACATTCTGGACTTGTTTTTTATCATGACACTATGCTGTTGAATCATTGTTATCCCATGATTACCCAATGCCACATAATACCATTATCTTTTCTCATCTCCAACCGGTAAATTCGATTTCAGAGCAGAACTTCTAGGTATTAAGTGCAGGATTTTGCATCTTATTCTCTTAATCTCTAGAATATAAGGCCTCAAAGACATAAGTATTTTCCTTATTTTGAATCTTCTGATCCTCTGTAATGTGAAGACTATCAGTCAACTTTCCCCTCATTGCCTGATGTCATCAGATTTCCACTCCTTGTGCCAGGACCACATAGTGGAATTTGTAAGTGGTCTCAAGCTTTCCTCAGGAGCCTGGCAGATAAACTTGACATACTCAGATTGTATATTTAAAGCTACCCATTTATGTCCCCCCTGCCCTGAGTCAACCTCTTCTCCATCTGACAGGATTTTATCTTCAGCTGCACTAATAAAATTTCTTACATGACATCCTATCGGATGATTTATAGTAATCCAGAGAGATTAGATCAATTGCTTCTCATTTTTCTGAAAATGTATATAGCTCTTGATGCGAACGAGAAATAAATGTAAGATTTGTTTAAACAAATGTCCAAATAATAACAAAGTATTGCATATTAATGCAATCCTCCCAAACCAGAACACACAACTGTTCATTTCTTTTTAAGTCTTTGATGAAAAAAACATAAAATGGTTCTTATGCCAGAATTCTTCATTCTTTAAATTGCTGAATACATTGGAGTTGGACTGGAGGAAAAAAAAAAGATCATTCCCTTCTGTGGCCTATTTTGATGTTTGGAAAACTGTTCTTACTCTGACTTGGATCAAAATCCAGGGATATTCACATTTGCTAGGAAATAGTATGGAGTTTTGGCTCTAGGAATGTCCACCTGTCTGTCTGTCCTGTGGCCTCTGGAAGGCCCAGAGCTTATGGTTGTGGTACCCAGCAGGTGCCTCATTGAGGAACCACAGAAATGAGCTGGCAGGACACCAAGAAAAGTTTCAAAGCTTGTCTGGTGGCAGATTTCCAATGGGGTTTCATCACAGTTGGACTATTTTAGAGAAAAATTTGCATTTTGAGAAAGTAAAAAAAAAAAGAATAAAAAAGGAAAAGATTTTCTCTGAATTTTATGACCAGCTTCAATGTTAATTATTCTTGCTATGGTGGAGGGAAGATCACTTCTGCAGGGGACATAGGGTGTGAAATATTTACTGTGATGGAACTTGCTCTGAACCACTTCTGATATGTCCTCATAGGGCCTTGAGGTCACTAAGGACCCTCCTGTCCCTTCCGAGCTCCTCTGAGGCTTTGTTCCACCCACCCTGCCCATGGTCCAGGGCCTCATATCAACCCCCTGGGGTTGTCAACCCCTGCCCCAGTGACACTGCAGCAGGGCTGGTCTCTGGCTCCCCACATCCCTGCCATGTGACCACGGGGCCACAAGACAAAAAACCTTCACTTCTCTCAGTAAGATGATGCTAGCTTGCCTAATGACACCTTCTTTCAACCTGCCTGGTTTTCTGGCTGTCACAGCACCTGCTGTTACAGTGTGCATACTGATATGTCAGAACTCACAGCAAGTCTTACACACTTAGTAAGGGTCTGTATTTATCACAATTCTTATTGTAGGCAAGGAAGGAGGAAATGGGTTTAGGGGAGGAAACCGCTTTGCCAGGTGAAGAAGAAGCCTCTGCTTCCTAATATTTAAACTTTTCTCACAAACAGCAGTCCTACAAATACTTTTACCATACTCTGAATTTATATGGTTTGTTGTAAGTGAATTTATTTGGAAATAAGGCATGTAGACCTTTAAGCTCCTTTAAGTTTTATATTTTGATAAATTAAAAAAACTGGCCTGGGATTTAACCATAGCAAAATGATTTCTTTTCTTAAAGATATAGTTGGCAATGAATTTAGGAGCAGATGGAAGAAATTCTGCTTGCAAATTTGAGAAGAGCTCTGAAATGTAATAGTGTTTAGAAAAACTTCATGCTATGAAGTTGCTCCAACTAAAAATAATAACCTCAGTAGCTTTTTTTAAAAAAAAAAAACTTTTTTTTTTTCTTCATTTCACGTCATTTTCCCAGTTTAATTTAATGTGGGGACAAATTTACAAGCCAGAACACTGGGGTGAGGAAGAAGACAGAAATTGTTGCGTGTTGGTGTAGGAAAACTGTCCAGGTTGTAATGAGACAGCAGACTGTGAGTATTTCAGCTGGAGTTGCCTGCAGAAAAGACATAAACTGATAAATAAC
Organism: Hypotaenidia okinawae; assembly: GCA_027925045.1. Classification (NCBI taxonomy): domain Eukaryota; kingdom Metazoa; phylum Chordata; class Aves; order Gruiformes; family Rallidae; genus Hypotaenidia; species Hypotaenidia okinawae. Next base: position 153,612,039 of record BSDF01000001.1, read on the forward strand.
TAAGTAGATTAAGTGTAGCTTTCTTAATTTTCTTATGTTTACAAACCTTTCTAAATGGGTTACCTATTCCTATTTTCATTTAAATTATGCTGGTGGTGACTCAAAGGTATATCTCTAACACAGAAGACAATCCGCTCCTATTTTTATGGTAGCTTTTTTAGCTGGAGCTCAAAAACATTCATAACCGATTCAAGCCTCCAAGGTATTTCTTCATCTTACCCCAAAAGTTATACTTTCAAGGCTAGAGGAATTAGTTTGAGAATCTAAGAAACCACAAAGAAGAAGTATAATTTTTTGAGATGTTCAACAAAATGTTAGACTTACTTATTTAGGGAAAAAAGCATCAATTACAACTCAGAATGTGAAGTTTTTAAACAGAAGGCTGTAAGCTAAACAGTGTGCAGTTCTTCATCTCAGTTTCAGATCAAATTCATATTTCAGAATATTGATGTTTCCTTGTGCAAATAATTTCATATTGTAATCCACAGTTGAAAAAAATACATAATTTTTAAATTATCCTGCCTAACATCCATAATATTTAAAGCTTATGCTCCGAGGCACAAAACATTCATTAGGTGACAGCAGGTAAGAAGAAATATGCCCTATCAGGAATTTAACCTGTACTGGTCAAGACTGGAATTTCTTGGCCCTTTCTAAATCATCTGGTGCTAAAGCCAGTGAGACAGGATACTGGGTAGAACAGACTAATGATGTGATCCAACCTGGCAGCTTTTGTGAAGTTAAGTCACAAACAGAGGTGGGTTTATCCTGTAGATAACAATGGCAATTATATGCTCGTTAGTACAGCTTGACCTAGTTTTCCTTTGATTTTTGTAGGAGATGACAACTAAAGCTAATCTGTGACAACTATTGTTAAAGCACAAGTATTGCAGAGTTCTAGAACCATGTAAGAGCAAGCACCGACTTTTCTGCTGTCTCTCAATATCTTTGTAAGCCTCTATACATGTGTAAATTGTCTTTTGTCTTTCTATCTCCAGAAGTATGGCAATGGCAACTGTATTTGGATTGTATTGTATATTGTCATCTTTTTTTTTTTTACTGCCCTGTCTGCCTCTTTAAATTATTTGTAAAGGCTATACTGAAATAACTGCTGTACTGGGAGTTATACCTGCATCTTAGAATTTGTGAATCCAAATAGACTAAAGCATGCTATTCTTTTTTTCAGCTATTCTTTTGCTTATACCTATTATTTCTTTTTTGTTTATTTTATGTTTTTCTTTAATTACTAGAAAATGGCCCATTTCACCTGCATTTGGTTTTCTTAGCTGAGAAAAAATTGAATTAAGACTTCAGAAGGTGGCTTTCCTGTATCACTTCCTAGGGAGACTGTGAGGTCTGAAATTGTGGGGTTTTTTTGACCAACCTTACTGTACTTTTATTCAGTCTTTTTGGTTAGTTGGTATGACCTGCAGAGATGTTATGTTACTCCAGTGGCTTGCTGTGTTTGTGCTCCTGAGAATAAGGAAGTCAATAATATTAAATAAACTTTTAGTCTTCACCTCCTGTAGCCTTCAAGTGCTTCCTGCTTGTATAGGGTACTTTCCTGACTATAAACTGTGATGGTTTATTATTGAGAAAATTCTGGATAAGTTTATTTGTCTTTAACAAAAATTAGCTTGGCAACGTGTTGGGTAGATAACCCTGCAGTGTATGGAGAGGGACAGTCACTGCCAACTGGGATGCACCAGTCCAGAGCACAGAGCTGCCACAGCTGGCTGGTGGGGACTGTGGAAGGGGAAACTTGTATTTTGCTCCTCTGTTGATTTCAGTACCCAGCTGGGATGGAATGGAGAGATTTATATTATCTCTCGGTCCTTAGTCTGGTCACTAGAGTTCATCTCAAAAATAAGGAGGGCTAGGGTAGATCTTTGTTTCAAAAAAGCCACTGGTGAAAATGATTCTTGAGTGGGATGAGTTTTCTGGTTTGTGGAGGTGCAAGGCCTGGGTTCAACGCTTTCTTTTTCTTAAGGAGATGTATTTCACACTTAACTGAAGTGTTTTTAACCACCAGCTGTTCTGGGTTGACCGCTTTTTGAACTTCTTCCGTTTTGGGGAAAAAAAAAAAAAGGGAAAAAAAATTCTTTGCCTCAGAGACACAGATAAAGCAAAATGTTTGGATCACAGAGCAGTACTCAACGAACCCAGGGAGAGGTAAGCACTGCAGAAGTGCCAAATCAAAGCAATAGAAAGTGGAACATTAAGGCTCTGTCCACATTAGCATTTTGGTTTGGGGCAGCAATGCAATACTGAAACAAATCCCTTGATTGCCCCTAACAGTGCTTTGGTTCAAAGAGAGGTTTAGGTACAGACAAATGAGACTTCTTTCAGGGCTAATGACAGTAGAAACTCTGCTTTAGGTGCTCACCAAAAGCACTCCAGCCTCTAATGGGAAAATAATGGTCCAAGGCAAAGACTGCTTCTTCCAGCAGATTCAAATTACATGTGGTGGGATGCCAGGTCCAGGGAACTGACTAGCTTGGATTAAAACCCAAAATTACATTTATTATAGATATAGAGTTCTCAGCAATCACTTTGATCTACTTCTGCTCCTGTTGTGCTGAAGTTTGGATCAGCAGAGAAATAAATTCAAATTATATTGGACCATGAATTAAAAGTCAGGTTTTTGAAATAGATAGGAAGACAGAATCCAGCCAGCAAAATGGATGCTGCCTAGGCACCCCTAATGTTAGACTCATTTGAGAGCAATATGCAGAAAACATTTGTTGAGAAAGAAGTTATTGAGCTGAGAGGCAGTGGGAAACAAGAAAAGTTTTAAGTATCATTAACTCATTTTAATGTAATTTTCTTTAGTTTAGTTGGTTATTGAACTAGCAGTCCTGAATACAAAATAACACATAGCTCTTTCATTGAAGATATATAGACTACATGTACGCTCTTATGTTCCAGCTATTGAAAGTATTGCTAATAGAATTTCTGAATGCCTTCTGATCATTCCTTTTGATATGTGCAGCATCATTTGGGGAAACTACAGTAATGCATTTTTAAAATGCCTGAATGGCCACTTGTAAATTGTTTCTGTTAAATGTAGTTCTGTATTCAAATGCAAATGAATTATTTAATAGGATATATTTCAGCAAAATCGCTATTTTACTTTTAGAATTACTGCTTTACCTTCATAGATACCCTCTTAAGAAAAAAATATCTGGCAATTTAAAACAAGAAAGAAGAGAAGATCCTGGACTAAACCCTATCAATTGTTAAACAAACCTGTTTTTCGGTTACATTAGAAGTAAGTCCACCTGCTGACAAAAACAGTAGCATCAAAAAGTATTGTGCTGTATTTTAGAACACTCTAAATCAGATAGTGTAATCTAAAATTGCATCTCTTTAATAATCTGGTTTATCTCTTACTTCTGGCACGGTTTCAGCAGTTAATAACATAAGAAATACATAAAGTAGAACCTTAATGCTTAGAAACTCATAACTTCTTGGAAAACTGAATTTTTAGTGTTCATATAATTCAAATATCTGTCAGTCTCAGAGACTAGTTGAAACATTTAGTTGATAAAGGCTTTGGAAAATGAGGGTGTTCAGCAATGCAATGTGGCAGTATTTCCAAGATGACTAGAGCCTTTGCATAGGCTTGTAGAGGCTTGGGTTTACAATATTTTCACTCGCAAACAAGTTTAGTTCAAGAAGATGAACTGCAGCTCCCTATTAGAAAGAAGTGCTTGGCTGAGAGATGCCTTGATCCTCCAGTGACTTCCAAAATCTAAAGTTAGAGGCATGAGAAGAAGTGACATTGAAAGAGGAGATCAGAAATCTAGCTACCTAAATGCAGCTGATTGATAGAAAATTCTGGGAACACCCTGAAATTTTGCCATAGGGCAGAACATAAGCATGTGTCTCAGGGTAGCAGGCTGGCATCTCTGTCTAAGCACAAGCCACATAGAATTGTATTTTCTTACATCTACATACCTTGACCTTTTGTCTCTACCTGGTGGAGTAGGCAGACACCTTCTATTGGAGGCTAACCAAGCAGTTACTCAGGCAGCATTAAATATGCCTGTAGTAATGTGCCACAGGTTTGAAGGCTTGTGCAGGGTGAGCAGAAAGGCACACAGACTCCTTTTGGCTATGCCAAGGAGCCAAGCGTGCTGGGTACAGCAGATTGCAAGGTGATTGCATAGGCTGAAGCACTTCAGTCATAATGTACGTGGAAGAATCATAAGCTAAAATTTGTCATGAGAATGTGCACATCTACGTTTACCAGCAAGCTTCCACAATTAGAAAATGTAAGATATCTTGTAGTCAACACTGACATTTGGTATTGAGCTGCTGGAAAGTGCAAATTACCAAACTCTGGACCAATTACTTCTAGTAAGGAACAGCATGAACAGCATATCCAGTCTTAGCTCTTCAAGGAATGTAAATTAAATCTTAGGAGATGAATTTCTACTAGCTAACCATGTCACTAAATAGGAAATGCAATGATCACTTAAATATTATTTTAGAAATTTTTCACGTATGGTCAAATCAAGCCACAGCTGCTGGTAAGTCACACATCTTCCAGAGATGATGTGACAAGAGATTTTGGATCAGAGAATAGTAGGCCAAACAGTTCAGATACACATCATATCATACAATTTCAATCTAATCTTTCATAAGCATAAAGATTGATATAGTTTTTCCTTCTGCCACAGCAGCTCAACTGTAGAACAACAAGATCTCTTCTTCTGTGAGAGAGAGGCAGTGTGGTCAAGAAACCGTTGATGGAGAACAGTAAGCACAAGCTGTGTTGGTTAAACTTATCTTGAAATGCTTGATCTAATTTCAGAAAATCTGAAACATTTATTGGAAAAATCTTCCATTGTATTTTCAGTAATTTTTTTTCTTTTGCTACCAACCTCAGTAACAAAATACATTTTGCATCATGGTGACATTTGAAGGCTGTGTCTCCCGGTGTTAGATAGAGACCTGTATCACTGAGTGAAGTCACTTTTGTTCTGGAGACCTTTGAGTGTGTGCAAGCACCACTGACAAAGAGATAAAACAAAAGGTGGGGAAGGATAAGAAAAGAGGGACTCGGGAAAGGAATACAGTACCATTCAACATAAATCTGTTGTGAAGAAATACTTTCATATCTTTGGTATCTCTGCTCAGGCTAGGACAGAATTGGCAAAGGAAGACATTTTAAGGAGGCAAGGCTACTAGTCAGATTCCAAGATACCAGCCCAGTTTCAGAATTCAGGATTCGTCATACTGTGGTGGTGTTTTTTCTTCCTGTATGACTTTCCCTTAATAAATCTGTGGTTGACTTGGAAATTAAATCTTAGCGTGTTGTAAAAAGTGGCTAGTTAGCTGCCTTAGGTTGGCGTTCTGTAGCATTTCTCTTAGAAAGAACATTTGGTTCAAATAAGTCACAGACCTACCAGAAGAATCCAGGGTATTGTTAGTTAGGAATTTGCATTACAAGTGGGCCATCGATGAATGACAGGAGGTGTCTCTGTTAAAGGTAAGGTAGTGATTAGTATGCATCGTGCAAATCTACAAGTTCAGTTTTGGAAGCAAAGAGGCCTGGACAATTATTCTGCATGATTAGCTAAAATTAAACTCGGTATATAAAAATTCAGTAGGTTGTCCATTCTTAGAAGATTCAATGCACTTTAAGTTGTGGTTAGATACTCAAATTTTATAATCCAATCCATTAATTTTATATATATCTATAAAAATTTATGTATATAAATGTAAAATATATATAAAGGAAATTAGTGTATATATTCCCTGAGATTTCTTCAACATTTCTTGCAGTTGCTTATACTTTCTATTCTCAGACATGTGGCTGGTTTGACTTCCTGAGAATACTACTTATACCCCTGTACATTAATTGCCCTACCTTGGTTGCCCTGGTTCTCCAGCCTCTGAAGCTCTCCAGACAACCGTTAGAAAACGGCAAGCACAAGATCTGCGCCTCAATTTGGTGTGCTTGAATGCTGACTAATGTGCCCCTGAGATATTTTAGATACAGAAACTTCACATTTATTGCAACTACTGTTGCCAGGATCCCTTTTCCCCCCAGCCACCCCAGTTCGAAACTGAAGACTCCTTCGCTGAGGGGAACCCCAATGTCTTTAGACTTCTAGCCCTCTGTCTTACTGTATCCCTCACGGGTAAATCTCTGCAAAGAACGTAACCCATATTGCCTTAGTTTGGCTCTTTGATAAGGGTGACTGATCACACCCACGTTGCCACCTCTCCCTTTCTAAATGTCATACTGTCATCTTGCTTTTGTCGGAGGCTAGGCAAGATTAGCTCTTTAGAAGATTAGATCCTCGAAAGTTACCAGCTACTGTCATCATCTTTTTTAACAATCAACAGTTTTGGATGGAAACTGTCTTTTCACTGCCTTATGTAAATTTTTTATCCCATCTTACAGATGTGTATCTTGAGCACCGGGTATAAACTGGGACATAAAAAGATGCAGCATATCATCTCTACTCCCTAATTCTGGGAATGGATCCTTTTGAACTCCCCAAAACCTTTCAGCTAGGAAAATTCCAAATGAACTAGTTCAAGAATTGATTTTTCACAGTTGTGTCTTTTGAAACTCTTCGTCGAGCTTGATTTCAGTGCATGAGTATTTTTAGTCAGTCAGAATTACTTTTTCAGAGATTATCAATTAAAAAAGTCACTCATCTCTAATCCTAGGGAATATGTGCAATGGAATGAATTTGTGGCATTGCACAAGTGTTAGTTATGCTGGTATATTCTAACTTTTTGTTTCTGGCTTTTTTGCCTTAATAATGTTCTAATACAAATTTTGTATGTGTAAAATATTTTATTATTTCTTCTTCCTTTCCCTAATATTTATTCAGCTACAGTCTGCAAACTGGCTTTGTATGCTTTTGTGCCTTTAAATATTTGCTCTTGTAAGAAGACTCCTACATGTACATTTCTGGTGATGATTCTAATGAGGTACCCCAGCCTTCAGGGCACAGTTCTGTCAGCAGGTGCTCCATACAAAGCAATGTTCAAGTTTGCAGGTTATCTTCACAATAGTGTAATTTTCTGGAATGATTCAGCGTGCAGTGGGGGAAATACTGGCATAGGGCCCAGAGCACTTAAGCATCTCTTTTTCTTCTGAACTAATATTTACAAGTTAAATACCACATGCTTCATAATATAAGTAAAAAGTTAACATTACTAATACTGGTGGGATTGTACTGCCACCATTTTCACGATGAACAATTTTCCTCATCCAAAAAAACCCAACCCCAAAACCCACTTCTCACCCCCAAAAGTTCAAGTTGTTATTAGACTTGTGAGTACAAAACCAAAGATGTTTAACCTCAGTTTTAAGCTAGCTACATTTACTTGCAGGCTCCTCTTTTCAAGTCTATTTTTGGGTTAGAAAACAAGAAATAAAACTGACATAGTGCACCCTTTTGAGTTATGCAATGGCTATGTGCAGCCATTTGTTCCATTAAGCAAAGACCTCTTGTGCTTACAGCAACATGTATGCTGGGAAAAACCAACATGTATTTCATACACATCGTATATTTTTTTTACTTACAATGAGAATTTTTTAAAATACTGAAAAAATGAAACACATTATGAATTCATTCATGGCACTAGGAATCTTTTACAGTTATAGCATTGTTCACTAAATAGAGTATGAACTAAAAAGCTCTTCTAATTAGAGACTTTGAATTTTAAACAGAAGTTTAAGGGCAATGCTGTATATCCTTTTGCCAAACTTCCCTATTATAAGTTCATGTTTATACTAGAAGACACTGCAAAATTTTAGTTAAAACAAATAGTTCAAATTTCATTTTTAAAAAAGTTAGTATGCCAACCATAATTTTAGTCAAAATGAAGCAACCTTTCTTTAATCAATATTTAAAAAAAAAAAAATTAGAAATTTTTGCAAAGAATGAGTATATTCTTCTCACAATTGCAACAGAGATCACAAATTGTTGTCATCTCTCTATGCTGGTCCTTAGAATAATTGCAGCCCTGAGTCCAAAAGTGAGTTCTGAAAACAGTTTTTGCTTGAAAATGCTTTTAAATGATCTTCCAGCAGTTAAGGGTATCAGTCATCAATCTCCTTTTTGACAGAACCTTGAGTCAGTGTTCATCCTGGCAAAATCAATATGAAGTCATACACTACCTGTATGACTTCAGCAGATTTCCATTTCATGCTGACTGCCAGGAGTTGCTGCCAGGGAACAGCCAGGGTGCTGCCCTGCACGGGAGGAGGAGCTGGAATGCAGCAGCTGGAGGCAGCGGTGGGGAGGCAGACAAGACAGGTGAGATGCAGAAAGTGGTTGTACTTACACATATAGCCTACCCCACCTTCAATTCGAAGATCAGCACTGCTATAGTGAGCTCAGTGAGGAGGTACCGTGCCTACGGTGCTACTGAATGGGACCTTGCATCCCGCTGTGTGCGCAGGATCCACCTCACAGGGGACATGAGCAAGGGAAGAGTGTCACTGAGGGTGTGGGAGGGCATTCTCCCTGTCAAAGAGTTATGGACACATGACACACACCTTTGAGAAGCTTGGGGTTGCTTCGATATTCTCCTATATGAAAAGATACAACAGAAGACTTAATGGCTTTATTAAAGACCTGTTCACCATGAGTAAAAAACAGCAGATGATCAATTGGATTAAAAATTTGGACTAGATGAATTTAATCATTGAAACTAATTGATAAACACCTCCAATGGCAAACTACAAGTAAATTTGCTGCAGTAAATACCTATAAAATGAGGACATTTATAATTAATATAGCCAAAATGGAATGTTTCAAAGAAGACCAAATAGGATTTTCTCGATACGTTAAATGTAAACTTTTTATCATAAGTTTTCATTTCGTAGACAAGATCTCTCACTATTCACTTGAAAAGGGTCATTTAAAGTCAGTAGAGGTATGCTTGGAAAGACCATATGAATATCTGATCCATTTTCTTTTTTCCTCTGTGTATACCCAAGAGACTGATCCAGATAAGAATATGTAGACAATATAGCGATAGATAGAATCGCTATTTACAGCTAGTGACTTACCATTGCAGAGTGTCTTTACTGAAGATTCTCAGATTAATCATGTTTTTACAGGTTTCTTTCATGAGATATTTTAATTTTTTTTTTTTAAATGTGTGTTGGCAAGGACCATATGAACATCTACTATTTATGAAATACATTTTTAACAACTTCTTTAAAAAGCTTTTTTCGACTTCAAATTTTTCTCTGAAACCATATTTTGCATGAAGAGCAAATGGTGATTAAGAATTCTCTTTGAAGTTGAACACTTGTGGAGAAACAAGTGAAACATTTTATGCACTTTTCCCTATGCTTTCAGCTCGCCAAAAGTAAAGAATTTGCAGATGGTTTTGAAGAAGGCAGGAGGGAAGGAATCAGATATTTATCTCATTTAGAAATAAAATCATGCCATAATGGTGCGATTTTCATGATGGATGTTGTTTTTAAATACAACAGAAATAAATAGTACTTGGTCCATGAGAAATCCTAGGTTTCATGAAATTTGATGTGAGACAGTTTGAAATCAACGACCAAGTCAAACAGCTGCTGCCTGTGAATGAACTAAATATTTATTGCAGCGCTTGTCACGTGGGAGTGTAGGGTGCCATAACGACAAGAACAGAACCAGACCACTCCATGGCATGAAAAATAGCTTATTTACAAAGAGGATGGGACAATGATTTCTGTTTTCAGATCCCAACTCTATGTCTTTTTCCTGAGATGAGTACACTATGTGCTGACGCCAGCACAGAACAGGGATATCCCCTTGCCCTTGCTGCAGCCCAGTCCCAGGGACAGGGGGCCAACAAAGGCACCAAACGAGTCCCAGGCAGCAGCCCCAGCATCCACCTGCAGCCACACCTCAAGCTCAGACTGAGGCAGGGTGCCACACAACCAGGTACCAGGTGTCCCTCAAGAGACAGCTGTTTTGACTTTTTATTGTTGTTTAAAATCAGATTGCCAGAATAAACTGTCAAAGGCCTTGATGCTTAGGGAGCCCTGGGCTGATCTCTGTGATCTTCCCCATACCCAGAGGCAGAGACACCACTGCTTTCCAGCCTCCTGTGTCAAACAGACTACAGAGACATCAAGCTGCTAACATCTCATCTTTCTTTCTTTCCTTCATTCTTTCTTTCTTGTACCTAATCCACTAAAGCAGGACCAATTAGCCCATGTGCCATTAAGCAGTGTTCTTGGTTGGGCATCCCCGTGACATTTATCTGTGTATCTCTGTCCTCTGAGCGCACAACAAAACCATCTAGTCTGTTAGGGCTGGGCTGGCATGGTCAAGATCCCCCTACTCCAGCAATGCTTTTGAGTAGTCTTTAGCCTGGGACAAATGCAGCTTAAGTTGACAAGCCTATAGGTGCTGCTTTTGGTGAAGGAGCCTTATTGACCATATCGTCAGCTGACAGCTTTGTGTTGGGGTTGTCTAAGCATCGGTGGCTGCTGTTGTACTGTAGGAATGGTTCACAGAATCATAGAATTCACAGTGAAAGCCTTAGCTTGGAAGGAACCTTTCAAGCCATCTAGTCCAACCCCCCTGCAGTAAGCAGGGACACCTTTCACTAGATCAGGTTGCTCAGAGCTTCATCCAGCCTGACTTTGAATTGCCTGCAGGGATAGAGCCTCCACCACCTCTCTGGGCAACCTCTGCCAGTGTCTCACCACCCTCATAGTGAAGAACTTCTTCCTAATGTCTAATCTAAACCTGCCCTACTCCAGTTTAAACCTCTGCCCCTCCTCCTATTGCTACATGCCCTTACAAACAGCCCCTCCCCAGCTTTCCTGTAGCCCCTTCAGGTACTGGTTATGCAGTCCTATTTCCAAGTCAAACACGTCTGTTGCTAGCACACGCTTTTTCCCAAAGACAGAATTCCATATCAGTCATATGCATAATTAAAAAAGATCTTTAAAGAAAAGACAAACCCTTATCCCTTATAAAAAGCATGGTAGTCTAACAGGTGGTCTAAGGCTGCTTAGCAATTGTCCACGTACTATTTTTGCATTTCCTTTGAACTCACTTCAGACAAAAAACATCACGCTTAGATACATTGTGCATTTCAGTCCTGGACAATGTGTTATGAGAAGAGGATAAATGGCTTTCATAATTCAGATGCAAGAATAAATATTCTGATTTGTAGCACAGGTAGTCATTACACTTGCTGGGTTTTCTGAATATTTCTGTGAAACTAGTTTCAAATACAGGCAGCCTGAGACTTTGTAACAAAACAAGAAGATTGATTTTAGTGATCTGAAAACAGAGGGGTAATTATATTCTCATTTTCATGTTCATGATGTGCACAATTCTTCTATTAAACTTTAATGGGTGTTGCAAGTGAAAAAAACATATGCAGCAAGATAGGGAAAACACCGCAAAGCTGTTAGTTGTTATCATTGTCAGATAGCAAATATTATCGCTATAAATCTTAACTTTCACAGCCACTGAGAGCTGCAGGCTAGACTAGAGAAAAAGACAGGCGTGGAACCATAGCTGTGCATTAAAAGTAACACACTGTACATTGCAAAAATATATATTGTGATTAAGTTAATATTGAACAGTGAATTTTACAACCTTCTCTGATTTTGTTTTCCCCAGGCAAAAATCAACACTTTTCCAACTGCAGTATCCTTCACAATTTGTTTTCTGTAGTGTCAAAAGAGGTGTATTAAACACTCTGGGAGAAAACACACTCTCTGATATGGTGGCAGCAGGGTGCATATGGTTTCATAACAACATTAAAAGCTCATCTCTCCCCCTCCCTCTTTCCAGGAGCTGCTGTGGGAAGGGTGACACAGAAGTGAGAGTGCACTACCTGCAATCGGTTCTCGGGGAGCTGTGAAAAAAGACGGAGTGGAGGAGTGCAGGGTATACATAGTAACATCTGTTCCTAAATGGATGCAATAAGATCCAACCTGCTTGGCATCAACAGAAGGATGTCAAGTTAAACAGGGTAGCAGCGGGACTCGAGGTACAGCATGTGGCAATTGTGAAAATAAATGAGGGCAGCACTACTAACACTTGTGACACCAGTCCAATTGCTTAAACAGGCTGGTACGTTCCTGGAGGTATGTCCATTTATTAAAAGCAGGGGGAAAATGTGGAATTCCAACCATTTGGCATAATGCAGAAATGAAGGGTTAGAAATTGTGATTTACGGTATGACTTTATAAGAAATCTCCTAGGCAGGTATAGTGTGTTCTCTTGGCTTTTGAAGCAATCAAAAATTTGGGGGGTGAAACTGGACAGTTAAAACCTATGAAAATAGAAGGAGGGCAAAGTTTACAGTCAGAGAGCTGGAGCGCTATCTGAAGGGATAACCAGAGAGCAACACCTGGCTGTCCTTTCACAGGATCTTTTTTCAGGAACTGGCTTGTTTGTTTTTTCAATCTGGTGTTTTCTTAAGACTCAAATTTTCCCCTCCCTTTCCCCCCATCTTCTTCTGCTACCTTTGTTCAAATTCAGCAAATACTGTGTATGTATTTTGATTAAAAAAAAAAAAGCACAGATGTTCATGTCTTTCTCAGAGGAAAAACTGTCCCAATTTAAAAAAGCCCTGAATCTGAAAGCTATCTAATGAAGCCTCGGTGAGGGAGGGAATTGAAAAGGCACAGTCAAAGTAAAACAGTCAGAGTAAAAATAGATATTTCAAGACAAAAATTAAAGAATGGATGTGACACAAGTGAAAAGAAATACTGTGAGGCTGATTGAAATGAGAAGTAACAGAACAGTTACAGTTACAGGTAATATGATGAATTACTTGAGATGATGTTTGTGACTGCGATGATTTTAGCCCACACTTTCGCTCTGTGGCACAGCACCTCCAGCATCTCCTCATCCTTATGAGTGCTTCAGCCCTTAAATGCAAATTTTTCTTTACCCCAAATCAAGCTGTTCTAGAAGAATAAAATCTATTACTTTTAATGTCTTCCTGGAAATACTTAAGAGACTGTAACAAGTTGGATAATTAAATAAGTCTTTTTTTAACCAGTAAGAAAACAGAGAGCAAGGACATTAAAAAATAATAATAATAATAATTCTCTAGTTCCTCTAAGAAAGGCCAAATCTGCCAATATCAGAAATCAGATGAGGTTTTTGGGGAGGCAGTTTTTTACTGCCCTGCAGGGGAAAGTAGCCTTATACTGCTACTTCCACCAAGTACATTAAACATAAGTCTAGCAGATTCATCTTGCTTTTCAGCCATTCTTCACTCTCTGCTGGTAGTGCTTTTAGTGGGTTACCGTGAAAAACAGCATGGCATTTTAACTTACCAGTGTGAGAGCAAACACATTCGTGCATCTCCACTGGAAACAATATAAAATAGGAGGTAGATATCACCGACGCCATATGCATGGTAGTGCCAGCATCCTGTGTCATTAACAAAGTGCTTGTAAACACTACAAAATACAGACATTAACCCACAGATTTTTCCTTTTTTTTTTTTTTTAAAGTTTGATTTTGTGAAGCCCCTGTGGCTGGCAGCAAACTCTGCAACATCCGAAGTGCCAGATGCCAGCTTGTTTTGTTTTGCTCTTTGGTATACAGTTGGATGTTGCTAAGCGAGTGCAGACTGTATCAGGCTTATTCCTCTGTCTCCCTATTTATCTGCCTTATTTGTTTTCATGCACAGGTAATAAACAGCTCTCTGGTTAGTTGTCAGCAATTGTTTGCATTGGAGGGTATGGTGTGGCAGTCCTTACTCTGAATTAATTAAGAGGTAAAATCAGATGAACGAGCTTTCACAGCAGTCATGGGGTATCGGTTTGCTCATAGGTGTCTACCTAAGAGAATAGATCTGCTACTGGGGAGGGTGGTGGTGGTGGGGTGGTGATAGAGGGGTGGAAAGCAGGAGAAGATATCTATTTTGTGGAAAAAGGAAACTAGCCAAAGAATTTTTTCTACAGTTCTTTGATAAAACAAGCTCCCTGTTTTATACTGGGGAGGGAAATTGGGACAAGCATCTTCAGGCATTTCAGTTAACCTGAAGAGTTTGATCTCATTTTGGACTCCTGTGATATACTCCTAATTTTTTAAAGATCAGTTTTGAATTTAAAGTCATCTAGAAACAACTGCTTTTGTTCTGAAGCAATACAGTAATTCCTTTGACTAAAGACAGATATTATCTCTCCTTGGTTTCATGGAGAAAATTAGGGAAGAGAAAAAAGAAGTTAAAAAAGTGGAAGTGGAATATCTTTGAGTAAATCCAGAAGTGTCAACGTAAAAACTAACCTATATTTGTAAAGTTCTTCTAAGAGGTAGCACATCATCTTGCTAATGTAAAACTCCATCTGTCTGGAAAAAAAGGATTATAAACCAAATTACTCTGCCACTGCTAATGCTGTATACAGTTTTAAACTTTGTTTTGAAGAAAGAATAGTACACAGTTCACAGTTGATGGCAGGTCTTCTCAGATATGGGGGATTGAAGTCTGAACTCTGTCAGCAAGTTTTTCTTAAAACAAGTAGGCTTCATTGTGCGTTAATTTCACAGAATCACAGACTTGCAGGGGTTGGAAGGGACCTCAAGAGATCATGGGGTCCAACTCCCCTGCCAAAGCAGGCTCCCTAGGACAGGTCACAAAATGAGGTGTCCAGATGGGTCTTGAATATCTCCAGAGAAGGAGACTCCACAACCCCCCAGGCAGCCTGTGCCAGGGCTCTGTCACCCTCACCGTGAAAAAGTTCAACTTTTACAATGTCTGGGGCTTTGAGCAACCTTGTCTAGTGGGAGGCATCCTTGCCCATAGCAGGGGGATTGGAACATGATGATCTCTAAGGTCTCTTCTAACCCAAAGCATTCTATGATTCTATGATAACGTAGATAGATACATCTGAATTAGATGCGGTCACCTCCCATTATAGGCAGTAAAGAGAGAGAAGTGTAATTTATCCCACGCTGAGATAAATTTCTGAGATTATTAGGTGCACTGTTACAAAAAATGACATGTCCCACCTTGTCCCATCCCTTCCTCCCACCCCAGCTCCTTACAGAATTATTGGTCAGGTGTAGACTTGCTCTTCAGAGATTTACGTAACTCTGTGAAATCTTCATGTGATGTTTCTGATGTTTTTGGCATTTCTCAATGCCACCACAGTCTTCTCTGTGTTCTGGGCTATTTCAGGAGCCCGCCTGGCCAGCAGAGCTGGAGGCACTGTGTTGTTTTCAGCTGAATATGCCTTCCAGAAAATTACCCAAGTGGTAACTGGTAGACCCAGAAAAGAGTAAAATTTGTAGGATAGATTAGTAGCTCTTTAAATACTTTGTAAAACTGCTACTGATGATTACCAGATCTCGTGTTTAAGGAGATTCCAAGCTCCAACTGGTTTACAGGTGATTAGGCCTTGTGTTTTGCATATTTCATTAAGCACTGACATTCTGATCCCAGCATGAGCCTCATATTAAGTTTGCTTAAGAAGTAGAAAAAATAAACACCTACCATGTTCACACTAACCCTCCCCTATCTTCAAGTGAAGCGACAGCAGCACATCTTTCAAGTTTAGTCATTGCCCTGGCAAAAACACTAGCATGGATGGCAAATTTTCTTTTCAATATAGCAAGAGTTATTTTTTCACCAATAAATTATTTGGCTCCAGTAGAAAGAAAACTTTGATCGCTGCTCCTTAGGAAGGTTTTGTAACTGTATATGGCTTGGAAGTGGAAGCTGGTTTCACTGGTCTCTGGGATTCCTCCAGCTTCACCTCCAAAGGTTTATACTACTTGTTAACTTCCTTTCCAGGTCTTAAATGATTTTCATTTAAGATTGCACTGCATTAAAGTGTACCACATGAAGATCCCACAGGTTAGGAGAAATAAAAGACCTTTTTGGAAGGTACAAGAATGACATTTCATACTTGCCTAAGGAAGGAAGAGTTGGGACAAGCTGACTGACAGAACTCATAGCAGGATGGTGGGATTTAGTAGCTGATGGGAAGACAGCAAAAGAAAATACTGCTGTAGTAAAGAATAGGCTCAGCAGAGCAGCAGCAAGAGAGTTTACTTGCCAATAATGATGTAGGTAATGTGCTACAATAAAGAAGAATGAAGAACATGGAAAAACAAAACCTGAGTGAAAAAGACGACTGTCTTTTTATCATGGACTCCTAAAGTGAAAGAAGAGATCCTGATTTAGGGCTTTTGGCAGCAGCCTGGAAAGAGCTATTCAAGGAGTTATTCCTGCCAGAAAGGTAGATGACAGCTTCATTTGTTGCCCTAAATGCTAAGATGCCCCTAAATGCAAAATATCTTTTCCTACTGGAAAAAGAAGCATTTGATTTGTGACATACATGGCTTAGTTTTACAAACTACTTTTTGCGTAATGAATGGTTGAATTCAAAAGGTCACAGGGATTTTACATACAATTGCTAAGAGACAGAATTTATTTTAATTTGCCAGTTAACCTTTGATTTTTATGATCATACAGATTATATTAAACATAATTATGGTTGAAGTATTACAATGATGATAATAAATATTTTAACATATTTTAACAGACCTGATCATTGATTAGGTTTCTTAGATGTACTAACTGTTCCTCTGACTTACTCTCCTTACAAATAGATACTGGGTACAAACGTCTAAACTAAATCTCCCTTGCTGCAAATTAGCCAGATTACATAACCAAGAAATATTAATCATCCATCTCTTTTTACAGTAACACAATATTCTATAACACCTTTTGAAACTGATCTAAACCTTTAATTTTCAGAACTCAGAGGCTTGAATTAATAAAGGTTTAATTTTGAGGACTGATTGAAAGGTAAAATTAAAACACATGACCTGAAAGGGGTATTTTTAAAATTTTCTTTGGTTTTTAAAGTAAAAATGATTATACTTGTCTTTTTAAGGACTGTCACAAAACCAGACACAGGAGTGCATGGTATCGTGAAATTCTGGAGTAAAAAACAATCACATTGTATTTTCAATAAAAAGTTTGACTAGTGGCTGGAAGAAGCTCACCTCGTGAATTAGGCTACTGATTCAGCTGCAAAATACTTGATTGTAAAACAAAATTACAGAATTAGCACATTGAAATTGGTCTTGATAAGGTCCATCCAAGATAAAATGCAATTTGATGAAGAAGGCAGGAAAGAGGCTCTTAAATCCTACAATGCCATAAAACACAAAAAAAATAGTCAGAAGTATTGGCTTTTAAGTAATAAACATAATGGTGTGGCAATATTCAGGAGAGTGGGAAGAAAAAGCAAATGTTTCATCCATGTTGAAGAACCAGGTATAGTTACAACACTGCTGAGGAATGTTAGTCCAATTTATTTTTAATACTGATCATTTCATGAACAGACATAGCCATTGATCAGGTTTCATAGCCTCAAAAGCTGTTCCTTTGGCTCACTATCCTCATAAATAGATATTGGGTACAATTTTCTAAACTAAATCTCCCTTGTTGCAATTTAGGCAGATTACATAACAGAGGAATATTAATCATCCATCTCTTTTTACAATAATTTAATATGTACCTGGAGACACCTATTACATACCCTTTCATTCTTTTCTAAGCAAATCCAATTTACTTTTAAATCTCCTCTTCTGGGTTATGTTTTCAAAACCTTGTATTTCTGCTGTTCCTTCAATTTGTTCCAATTAGTTGGCATCTTTCTTAGTGTGGTACCTAAAACTGGACACAGTGTTCCAGTTTAGGCTTACCTTGCATGGTGCAATGCAAAATAATTGCCTGTTGTAAGATAACAGTGACACTCAATTACAGTAGCTTGGGGTTTTTTTACTTAGCAAAGTGGGCATTGAATTTTTTTTTAGGTGATCTATGGTTTTCTTACTGCCCAGGAAGAGAATCCCTGCTCTCCTTGTTTGTCTGCCTTGTTTATAGCTTCCCTAACATTGTGTCCCTTACCAAGTGTTATTTCCTTCAGTCTTCTGCATTTTCTGTTTTATATCTCTACATGGGTTCACATTTTCTGTGGTATTAGGTCTCAGAGACAGGGACAGGTTACATACAAATCTTTTTAGTTTCAAGATTTTGTAGCAGTAATGGCATGTAATTTCCCATCTTTTTCTCTGTATTGAAACAGTTTGTTCTTTTGACTTAATAGTGACATTTGTCAAAACTAAAGCTTTTTCTGATTTTTTTTTCCTGCCTGGGGTCTATCCTAGCAATTCTCTGTGTTGAAATTTGCATTTGTTTGAAGATTTTTATTGTTCCACTGCTCTCACTTGTTCCTCACCTTAAAATCACAAACTCTATTGCTTTGTGATCAGTTTTATCCATTGTGCTGTTCTACATTGTGAGCTAATGCCTTCTTATTCAACATGTACTTTAAAAGAGCTGTTCTTAATTGTTGCTTCCAACTTCTTCAACCCTATTCTTTCAAACATACACTGTTAGAATTTTTTCCTCCAAAAGTATAATGGCAAAGGCTTCCATTACCTTTTTTGTTTCACCTGATAATTCACAAAAAAGTTGTTTCAGCCCACACTTCCTTTTAATGTCTTTTTTTATTAAATACCTACAATTAAATCAAACTTTTTTTTTTGCCTGTTTGTTTTCAACCAGATACTTTTAACAGATATTTCTTTCAATTCTTTGTAAACTTTAAAAAACCTGAGAGGTTAGAGGTTGCTCAACAAATGCTGAAACAGAAGAAAAGAAGCAGATGGTGCACTCATGTGTAACCCTCTTAATTTTAAAGAAAAACTCTATTTCTACACTGGCTTCAGTCAGTTTTTCCCTGATTTTTTCCCCTCTGTTTCTGATCAAGCCATGGTATGGTTTCTATAAGTATATTCATTTTTCTTGTTAGATCCCTATACCTAATGTTATCTAATCCAACTCTCCATTTTACTGCCCTGTTACTACCCCTCTTCTGTAAAAAATGGTCTCTTTTTTTCTTTATTTGGTAGCCTATTTTGTGGACTTTTTACTAAGTTTTACTAAGTATTTCTCCACTTAATGCCAGATCTGTGTCACCAAGGAATGCTGCTTTCATGTAATTTGTTTCTGGAATCATATAATCATATCATAGTTTGGGTTGGAAGGGACCTTTAAAGGTCATCTAGTTCCAGCCCCATTCTGCAATGACAAGGGACATCTTCAGGTTGCTAAGAGCCTCACCCAACCTGGCTTTGAATTTTTCCAGGGATGGGGCATCTACCATCTCTCTGGGCAACCTGTGCCAATCTCACTACCCTCATGTGGTGGTTGAGCCCTGGCTAAAGGCCAGATGCCCACCAAAATCAGTCTATTACTCCCCTTCTTGGCTGGACGGGAGAAAAAATACAATTGGGCAGCTCAAGAGACAAATTCATTGATGATGTGGGCAAAACAGACTCAACACAGAGTGCTGAAGAGAAAGTTATCTAATTTATTACACTACGCTTAAGAGAAACAGTGAAAAAAACAGAGTCAGGAGTGCAACCAACAATCTTAAAACAAATGCAGCCAGGCAAACACTTTTCCCACCACCACTCCCTCCTCAGCAGGCTTTAGTTAGAAGTTTGCTCCCTTCTTCCCTCCCGGTCGCAGCCCAGGAGGGGCAGGGACTGGGGAAAATGGGGGTCTCGGTAACACCTTCCCCCCACTCCTCCATTCTAAAGCAGACTTCCTTTCAGCCATGATTTTGCTCCCTTCTTCCCCTCTCCTGCTCGCAGCACAGGACAGGGGGCAGGGACTAGGAGATGGGGGCTTCGGTCAGTCCCTTGCAAGATGGTTTCCTTCTTGGCCGGGATGGGGGCATCCATTCCACACCCCCTCCCCCTGCTGCACCGCAGGATCTCACCCATAAGAGCCAGTCCTCCACGAACTTTCTCTAAGGCAAATCTCTTCCCACCGGGCTTCATCTCTGCTATGGCAGGCAGCAATAAATCACAGTGTCTCTCAGTCCCAGTCCTCCACGGGGCTATAGGCCTCTCCCAGCAAACCTGTTTCGCTCATCTCTGTGGGTCGCTTGTGCTGGCATGGGCTCATCCCAACGTAAGTCACGGCATCTTCTCTATGTCTCCACCGGCTCCATCCAGCGTGGAGCCTCTCCACCGGGCAGGTCGGGTCTCTGCCTCCTCCATGGGTTCTCTCCACCGGCTACTCCACGTGCTTCTACACAGGTTGCAGGGGCATTTCTCCCTCTTTGGACACCTGGGCGCCTCCTCCCCCAGCCTTCCCGGCCTTTTGTGTCTGTCAATTGCTTACAGTTATATGTAAATATATATCACAATGCCTTTAAAGGGCCAATATTGGGGTCTTCCTGGCACTCCGTGTTCTGGTGGAGTCTTTCTCTCCCATATGTGATTCTCAGAGGTGCCATAAGCAGGCTTGCAGAAGATTCTAGCAGCCATTTTCTGCAGCCTCTGGCCCCTCTCAGTACCCAACTATGCACAACCGCGACACCTTATCATGAAAAAATTCTTTCTTATATCTAGTTTGAATCTACACTCTTTTCGTTTAAAACCATTGACCCTTCAGTTATCACAACATACCCTGATAGAAAGTTTGTCCCCATCTTTCTTAGAAAGTGTCCCCAGAGCCTTCTCTTCTCCAGGCTGAAAAAGTCCAACTCTCTCAGCCTGTCTTTGTAAGAGAGGTACTCCCTCCCTCTGGTCATCTTTGTGGCCTTCCTCTGGACTCAATCCAACAACTCCATGCCCTTCTTATATTGGGGACCCCAGAGCTGGTCACCATACTCCAGGTGGAGTCTCGCCAAAGAAGAGTAGAAGGGCCGAATTACCTCACTTGACTTGCTGGTTTTGATGCAGCCCAGAATACGGTTGTCTTTCTGGGCTGCAATCATACATTTCTGGGTCATGTTGAGCTTTACATCAACCAGTACTCCCTTGTCCTCAGGGCTGCTCTCAATAATTCAGGGGTGAAGAGAGTGCACTATCAAGACTGCCTTCCAAATCAGAGTCTCTTTTTTTGGTGAGAAATCTTATAATCATTTCCAGTCCTCTTTGGTCGAACAACACATCCTCTCTCACCATAGTATGACGTTGTCATCTCTAGTAAATTTTGATGTTTGTGGCATTCATGCTGACTGCTTTCTTGGCTTAATATTATTGGTTTTAAAATAGTCTTTTCATAGAAACAGCCAAATTCTGTCAGCCCAAGGGTCCATCTGGTCCAATATCCTTGCTCCAGCAGTGGTGAGTAGCAGATGCTTGAGTAAAGTACATAAGTAAAGGGAATCTATTAAATATCCTTCCTTGAAATGCCCTGCTGGCTTCTGGCAATCAGCAGTTTAGGGATTCCTGCTGACCTATTCCTAATTGCATTAGATGGTGTATGTATCTTCCCTGTCACTACAAATTCCAGTGCAACTGTGTGAAATAGTGTGAAAATAGGAAGGTCATTCACCAAAGTGGTGTATTTCCCTTACTGCGATGTCATTTAGGGATTGAGTGTAATTACATGTACAGCACTCTTCTGTTCGTGGTTGCTGTACAATACAACAGTGTAAGCATATGCAATAAAAAACTCTGACTTATATTTGGTAAGCTCATAACTAGAAAATAGTAATCAATGGACAGGGGAAATGCGAAAGGATTAAAGATAAAAAATGGGTGTTAGTTTTAGCTGCATAAAAGAAATGAAAATTTAAATGCTTTATATAATTGATGTGCACCTCAAGGTTTCAGCCAGAAATTACTGTAAAACCAAGAAGTTATAGGAATCTTCACAATCTTCAGGGGAAGGTTGAGGTGCTGAACACAACCTGTGGAAGTAAATATTTTAAAATTTATGAAGTACCCTAATACAATAAGGATAGGACACTAGTTACTTCATAATGTGCAGAACACCTTCTCCTGCCAAACTCATGTAAGCCTGCTGACTTAGATTGTAAACTACAATGTCCTCTGGAAAAAGTTCTTTTAAAAAATCAAGTAAATAATAAAAAGAACAAGAACTGCAATTGGAAATCAAATGGAACTGAGAATTAAACAGGCCAGATTCTGCAAGAGGTTGTGTATTTTTCAGCTGGTGCTGAGCATTCTTGACTCCCACGACAACCATTGAGTTCCTAATGAGCTTACACCCTAGTTTAAATACTTCACTATGGAAGCGTTCATCACTATATAATCTCATTCTTGTAATGACTGCCAATACAGTCATTATGCTAATGAGACAGCTAGAAATGAAAGGAGATAAAAGGAAAACGATAACTAAAATCCAAAGCAGTTTTAATGCTTCTAGTTTTAGTTTAATTATGTTCTGCCAAAGAATTATGACTGGATTAGCAAGAAAGGAGAGTAAATATTGTAGATTAAAGAAAAAAAAATGCTTTAATACTTGTCATGTAGATTCAGGGGCCATTCAATATTCTCGTTTATGTTTTAATACTAAACTTAAGTAGGGTCTCATCCTGAAAGACCTCCCTGTAGGACATTTTTGGACTTCAGAGTACTTTGGCAAGCTAGAAGTCACTATGATGCTTCATAGGGAGAATAAAATAATAGCACTAAAAGAATCATGAAGAGTTGAACTGGCAGAGCAACATGAGAAGCAGAAAAAAATAATGTGAAATAGAGTTCAAAACATTTGCTTGAAGGATAAATACTGAAAGAGATTAAAATAGCAAATATGATTCAACGTAGACAAGAGTGAAAAGAGTAGGATGGTTCTAAGATGTGTATATGGCCAGCATCTATAGTTAAGTACTTTAGAGCAGATCCTCATAAATCCTTTGGGCACCAATACACCACAAAGTCCAACCTTCAACCTAGCTTGGGGAAAAACTGGTGGGTTTTGTTTTATGCCCCAAAGACTGCAGATAATTTGAGAATTTAATAGAAACTTGAGAGTGATCTCACATTAATTAGATTTGCTTTACCATCAGGAATGTTGATATCCAGCATAATTTGTAATATCAGATGATGCTTCACTTCCTGCACTAGCCTGGACCACTTAGAGGAAAGCCAGGTAGTGTGGAGGAAGTTTGAAGTCCACATTGACCTCATTGTGAAAACCTGTTACAGAGGTCAAGTCTGACTTCGGAAGGTCTCTTTCTTTAAGACACATTTTTTTCCCTGAAGAAGGACCACTGATGTAAACTTCCCGAACCCAATTCTTGTTTGTTAACATGCCTTCCAGCAACTTTGCAAGGCTCAGAACTGTATGTTGAATTCTAACATGATTTTTTTTTAATGACAGCTTTCCAGGTGGTGATGACTAGTCCTGAGTCATATTCCCATGATGTTTTTCACTCCATGACTTCAACCATTTCCAGCATCCTATCCTGTCACATTCAGAAAAGTTGGAAAGCTTTCGAATACCTCTCAAGAGTAATTCTTTGTCATGATGACTGCGCAGAGCCATACAAGTAAAATGACAGCAATAAATAGAACTTACCAACTGCATAAAAATTAATGAAATAAACATAGGCTGCATGAAGAAAGACCTTAAACAATGTACCATTAAATTAGTCTACTTAAATGGAAAGTTAGGGGCAGTTGCCACATTGCAGAACTCCCCAGTGAATGAGTTTGGGTTTCTCACTCATTTTACTATCCTGCATGAGGCAGAGGTGGCACAGGGACAATGATAAATCTGGTGTCACCCATAGGAAAAAGAAAAAGCTCAAGCCAGAAAAGAAATAGCTAAGTATGAAACAAGAATTATATCTGGAAAGGACATAAGTTTGACCTGCTTTTTTTCCCCTCCACCTTCAATGAAGGTATGTATATTAGGCGACCAAAAATTAAGCAACTTTCTCCTTTTTTTACTACTACTTTACCAAGAATATTTACCAAAATACTAGACAATTACATGTTAAGGCAAACCAGACAAAATAAAACTGCTTTGTTTTCACCTGAAACTAAGCATTAGAAAATGCAGCCTATGTTATCACTTTGCACACCAAGCTCTAGTTGTTTTCCATAAACAGATTTAGGTTCACGATGATACACAGCATATTAGTCAGTAGCATTACACAAGTTGCAAAGGGGAAACACCATACAGCTTATGAGTCTCACCAGTATCAAACTTGGGGTTGCTCATAAAAGGAAAGAGACAGCTTCTGGCAATGTAAAAGTTTGTTAGCAAGGACATAATCTGATTCTTATGTCTGTGTGAGATAGTACAGGAAATAATAGCTTAAAATGAAGGAGGGTAGGTTTAGATTAGATATTAGGAAAAAATTCTTCTCTATGAGGGTGATGAGGCCCTGTCACAGGCTGCCCAGAGAAGCTGTGGCTGTCCCCTCCCTGGCAGTGTTCAATGCCAGGTTGGATGGGGCTTTGGGCAGCCTGGGCTAGTGGAGGGTGTCCCTGGGCTTTGGGGTCCCTTCCGACTCAAAATGTTCTGTGATTCTTTGATTCTAATTTGCACCATGAAGCTGTTACGGATTAGGAGGAGATGAGAAGAAAAAGAAACAGACATTCTGTTCAAAAATATTTTGAACCTCTGTCCTTAGGAGGACATTAGAGTCTCCTCCATTGGAGGTTTATTAAAAACAGTTAGATAAGTGTCATCAAAATATTATGCAGGTATTGAACATAACTGTAGCAAAAGTAGAATTCATAGAAAATCATGGCAGCTCTTTGGACCTTAGTTTTACACATACTTTTAAGTAGTTTAGATCTCAGGTGGGGAAAATATTATAAAACATGTATTGTTAGTTGAATTATGTGTTTTAAGTAACAGAATAGTTTCTGTAATAAGACATTTAAAACTAATATCTCAGACAAGGAAGATGAAAACCCTAAACAAGTGTTAAAACTTAGGAAAGTTCTAGATTCTTGTATTTTTTTTTCTTCTCCAGTACACAGAAATGAGAACTAAACAAGCCCTGAGTAGGATTTGAACAAGTTTTAGTCAAAATTTAATTTCCCACATTTAGAGTGGGAAGTGAAACAAGGACCGGTGTGGGACAAAGATGTTTATTAGGATGTTTAACAGGGAAAGAAATCAGATTTAATGACAGTATTTCTGTGCAAGCAAGAGAAAACCCAACAATGCTGGCAAACTAAAACAGTGAACAGAAACAAAATAAGATTGCTCTGATTTGGACACCAAGCAGAGAGAAGTAAAAGTCTATCTTTTCATGCCAAAGAAATTAATCTAATCCAAGTCACAGAACAGTTTTTAACCTTTTTTGCAGAAACAAATTCTTCAGCTTGGAAATGCCAGTGCAGACTGAACAAATGTGTCTCCTGATGTTACACAGTCTTCAGCCCCCTCTAGTCCACCCCCACAATCCTTCATTTGGGAGAAATTCGAGGCAACCCCTCCTACTGCCCTTTCTCTTCCAATCAGAGAGAAACAGATTCCCAGCTAGGTATTAGGCAGTCTTGAGATACTGAGTTCATTTGTTTGTTTGTTGTTGTGGGGTGGTTTTTGGTTTTGGGTTTGGTTTTTGTGGTTGGTTTTTTTTTCCCTCTACAGTGAGAATACATTTGTTTTGAGTAAAGAAATTCCCTTCCCTAACCACCTCCAGTTTTCTTTAAGTGAGGCCATTTGTTTTCAGCGGTGCTGAATTTTCTTCCCTCTTGCAAACATGTTCAGTTTCTGCAGCTAGCGTACAAACAGCAAATGCTCACCAGAATCGCTCATCTCTACTTTTTCCCTCCTTCCCCCATACCCTCAGCCCAACTCCTTCAACAAGCCCAGCAGCAGCAACCATATGTTATACATTAAAGACAGTCAGAGAGGTTAATATTCATTTGTATGCTGCCTACATTGACAGAAATTGCAGATTCAGAAAAATGGTGTTTATCTTCTCTAGCTTGAAATTTTCTGAATTTCTCAACAGAAAATAACACTTTGAGAAGTTACATAATTGAATTTATTATTAATTTTTTTTTCCTTGTGCCTTCCAACAGTTATTGCTATGTGTAATTATTGGAATGCACCTGCCTTTTCCTCCAATAGGAATTTTTGGTTTTTTTTTTCTTTCTCTTCTCTGCACAATATCCTCACATACGCTTTATTTTTTGTATTTAACCAAAATTTCCATGACATAAGTAACCAGTTCTGAACAAGAAGCGCCCTTCTTCCAGCCGCAGATAATGAGCACCGCACCTACTGTCTAAGCCAGATGCCAGAGACCTCCTGACAGAAATAAGCAACCTTTATTTTGTGTGTGAGCGTTATATTCCTGTGGTGCTGTATAACCTTTGGCTCACAAAAACCCTGTATCTGTGCTCTTTATGCAAAAGCTTTTCTTTGTATTTTTAAAATTGGCAGCGCTGGGAGTTTTGCTTTTGCGGGATTGTTTAAAGAACACAGTAGCTAGGTTCTCAGGATGTAGCAAAACAGAAGAAACAAATATGAATACATACAGATATTCAAAAGCCATCTGCATTGTTGAAATGCTGCTTCTATAAAAGTCCAATGAGAGTTTTATTGCTCTCTTTAATGGAACCAGTGTTACTCATTTTGCAGCACTGCTTCTGACTATTTGATGTCTTAAAACATCCTTCCGCAGCTGAGTGAATATTGAGCAGAAAAAAAACCAATGAAGACGAAACACTGGACATCATCTCTGTTGTACAGACTATATCTGAACATCTGTTTGTGCCCAGACTATTCAATATTGCCTTTTTAAAAGAACAATGGGAAATAGCTGCTTCTTTCATATTTGGTTCTGAATGAACCAGGAGATGACCAGTTGTGCAAACATCAGTGTTGCTGAAAGCATCACTTGTCTCAAGATCAGATCAGGTGTCTGATTTCCCACTGCCTATTGTGACTGGTACAATATGCCTTCAGTCAATATGAAACAGCAGAAAACTGGAGCTGAATTTATTCTGAAAAATCTATTTATATTTAATTGAAAATTACCTTGTTATCCATATAAATGCTAAAAAATGCTGTGAATTCACTAAACCCAAGATACTGGATTTAACGATAATTAATGCCAGTGAGTTCCACTGGTTAGCTGTGTTAAAGAGTATTTTCCTGAAACATTTTGTTTGTAGTCTCAGTGTGTTTTCTCCTTTCTTTTTTAAGATGCTAAGTGAAGTGAGAACCTGATTATCTGAACTGGATTTGTTTTTATCTAACAGCTTACGTTCATCTGCTTTGAAACCGCGATCCGTCTTCTTAGAAGCCTTCTTCCCAAACCACCACTAGACTACACTTCTCCATACAATTTTTCAGGATACTAATCTGGTATTCCCTACACCCCAGATCTCTTCATCCAGATACTTTGTTTTTACCCCCCTATCATCTGCTGAACACAGTGTCCCAGTCCAGGTGGGGAAATGTGCTTACTTATATAGGGGACAGCCTAGTCCAAATTTCTTAAATTCTTTGCAACAGCATCAGATCAATCTTAACATAAAGAACTATGTCAACATTTACCACATGCACTTTTAAAGTCCTTTCAAAAGTTAAATCCTAGCAGACAATTTCTTCACCAAGTAGGTTATATTAGAAGTTCAGGACACAACAGATGATTTGGGGGTGGGGACACTACAGTCCAGACACTGGTTCCCACCATAACTTTAAAAATAGTTCTCCTAAGACTTTGCAACCATTCTCTGGTTTGCTCTCACTGTAACCTAAACTGTTCTGTTATGAAAGAAATTTAATTTAAAGGAAGAGAAATTGATTGTCTGAGCAATCTGCCTCCCACTAACCTCTCAAGCAAAGCCTTCAGGAGCAGTCTGAAGCACCTAATGACCTCACTGACTAATGTTAATATTACCCTGCAGAAACAGCCCCTTTTTAAAACACCAAATAAATTAAATTGGAGGCCACACAAGCTTTTAAGATGTGTTAAAGATGAGAGGATAGCCTATGCTAACTGACTTTGAAGAAACTAATTTATTTTACTCAGTACTGTCAACATTCAGTGACTATATACTATGATTTATATGCTGATTTCAAATTGTCAAAGTTGAGTGTGAGGTTGTGTCAAGATGATGAAGGTTTATATGAGCAAAGCATTCTGTGGGGAAGAAAACCTGGAATTTTTTACTGCACATTTTAAGTACTTCATGACCCCAACTTCAGTAATCTTTTCAAATCCTTTAGAAGGGACATTTTCTCCATTGTTATCATAATGTGATGTATTAAAATTTAATTGAGTCATAATTTCCCAATTAACCTTCTCGAAAAACACTGTTCAGCCCTGAACTGTATCAAATGAATGCAAGTCACTGAACATACTTTTGTGTTAAAGCTTTTGTTTCTTTATCAGATGTATTTTTAGTTAATCAGGAAAACCATGAGATATAAATAAGGAACAGATCCCCCCAGATGTTTGTTTGTGTGTGTGTGTTTAGGTACCAACACTGACTGTAATCTTGCATGTGGTGACAAAATCACAAAATGATACCTTCAAAGATGTTCAAGAAATTCCAGAGATGAGTAGTCCAGTGGGAAGTACAGGCAAGTAACTCTGAGCAGTACATGATGGTGAGGACCTCAAGCAATGCTTTTCACAAAGAAATGGGAAACATTTCTGAGTCAATTTACTAACTCAGTAAATTGTAGTAATTTCCCCAGATCTTCTTTTCTTGGAGGTACTGGGAGCTTGCAGCATTGAGCCAGAATGTTGATATGTTTCCAAGTTTGCGTGTATCTGTGTCCTGAGCAGCTAGATAACAGCTTCTACATTAGGATCTATGCAAAATCGTCTCTTATTTCTCATAACACTGCAATTTATGTATGAAGTCAGGCTGGACTGGCCTTCCCAGAAAATGTGGTCTTGATTATTTTCTTTTCAAAAAGATTATAGTGCCTCCACCAACCTTTTGCTCATTCTTTTAATCTAGGGGGCTAGAGCACTTGCAGAGCACACAGAAATAGAGAATGCAGTCTTTATTCTGCAAGTATAAAATCAACATCTTTCCTCAGGTATCTGTCAAGGGTCAGTCGGCGTGTAGCCTCAGTATGGTGCTGAGTCTTTGCACCATTCTTGCTAAAGCTGGGCCACAGTGCATCCCTTAATGTGAGATTCATGGGACTAGGAAGAGAATGGTCAAAAGGTAGCTTAACTGTAACTTTGTAGAATGGAAAAAAAAAAAGGTGTCTGCACCCAGGGTTATTTTGTATGAATCAGGTGTTCGGCAGAAAGCAGATATTAACATGGGAGGCATGCTCAGATCTCCCAGAATGGTTAATCCATGAAGGTCTTACATGAAGAGTTAACAACCACCATCAGGGAAGGAATACAAGCTTTACTTAGCTCTTAATAAGAACAGTTTGTAGTCTTCTACCATCAATCAGTATTCCTGTCTCCAGATGTTGATCAGACATTGAGGCATCTGTTTGCAGCCTTTAATGAGCTGCTCAAACCTCAAATGTGAGTGGGACTATAGATGCTGCCTGTAGCATTTGCTGTCGGATTGGCACCTCTCCACACTCCTTGAAGAAACTTTAAGTAGCCTTTCTGAGGTACTTAACTATCTCTGTATATCATGTAGAGATGACAAACGTTGGGCTTGGAGAGCAAGGTTCTGAAAGTCAGTTTTCACAGCAACTCTGTCCCTTAATAGCTCTGATTCTCAGTAACTCACTCTCTAATCAGCCCAGTCTGGCGGAGCGGGGAGCTAAATACAGGTTTCACTTGCTCTAATGATTGAAACTCTTGAACTCTACTTCATGATCCTTCATATCAAGAGATGACTTCCTTGCCGAATGTGGGCCATAGGGAATGGCACTTGCAGATAAACTTCGGAGATCAGCTGTTTATTTCCTGTCTGTGTATTATCTGATTCTGTGATATGCAAAGACTCTCTTGCTGAGAGAGTTTTTAATAAAAGTTGGTAACCGATACCTAGAATTGCATTAATACTGATACAGTAGCAGCATTTGCTACTCCTTCAAGAGGACCGTCAAAGAAAGCAGGG
Organism: Hypotaenidia okinawae; assembly: GCA_027925045.1. Classification (NCBI taxonomy): domain Eukaryota; kingdom Metazoa; phylum Chordata; class Aves; order Gruiformes; family Rallidae; genus Hypotaenidia; species Hypotaenidia okinawae. The sequence goes on from BSDF01000001.1 coordinate 153,641,822, forward strand.
GAACGGGGGAGGATGAGGTGGTCTTTCATTATTTAACCTGCCATAGTAGCTACTTGCAAATGACTAAAATTTGCACAGCTACTCCAAAACCAGGAAACAACTAGTATTAGATTAAATCACCTCGTGAAAGCAAGCCAATGTCATTGGTGCAGCAGTGAAGCTAACGCAGGATGATGTACCTTACAACTAGGGTCCATAGTGATAGGCCCCTTGGAAATACACACAGTAGAAAAAGAAAAAGGAAAAAAAAAAGAAATATCTTTGGCAACTGTGAAAGCACATTTCTGGAATTTGGCATAATCTAGTTAGACTGTAGTTATCTCTTTCTTGAATAAAGGCTGGTGCTATTCATTTGATGTTGAGACGAATCAGAAACCCTGCTGAGAACTTTAATAAGATACCTAACAAGGGAAATTCTCCACATTAGGCAGTCTGGCTAGCTGACAGTCACCGCTGTGCTATTTCAAGATGCTGTAATATGCCCCAAGTTAATACAACAGACCGCTAGAACGCTTCAACGAATTTCAGATTCATATATTTATTATTCTTTAATCGAGATATTATATACATATACATAAACATGCACATAAACACACACACACACATATATATGTCTGTACTGCACAAGGTGAGATAGGGCAGCTGAATGAAGTTATATCACTGTATGAAACGGCTGAACATGGTACTAATCCGTCCACTCCAACCGATAAAAACAAGCTGTGAAGGTTTGTGTTTTAACAACAAAGTCCAGCATCTAAAATCTGCTGTTGTATGCTAAGAATTTAATTGAAGATGAAACTTGAAGTTAATTTCTTCAGGATCCAAACTCAATCAAATTGAAAATTAACACAGAAAGAAAAGTATGATGAATTTTTTATATTTTAAAATTTTTGAACCTGTTATACTCTTTCACATCTAAAAATATAAAATTAACACTTTTAAAATTAACAGTAGCTTTGAAAAAAAAATCCTAACCTTTAAAATATCAGTGACATTTTTCAGGTTATTTTCAATGAATTTTGATGAAACTATAAGCACAGACAAGCCGTTTCTATTGAATGACTAAAAATAATTAATTGAAGCATTTCCAACAAAGCCTATTGACATCAAAGGTGGCTTTTGTTTTGTGAACATGTATTTGTTACAAAGTTAGCTGGGAAGGCCTGAAGTAATACCTTCCATCAGCTTGAGAAAGAAATCTGAGGAAGGCCAGAGGATTATAAGATATGAAACATTTCTGCTTGAAGGGACTTCAATAGGAAGGATTGTTCAACGAAAAAAGTATAGGAGAATGTGGACTTTGTAATAAAAAAACCCCAATTTTTCTTAATATCCGGATTCAACAGGCATGAAACTTTGAAATAAATTGTTTAATGAGAGGGGAGGTGCTGAAGCTTTTTGATAAAGTCAGCTTTTTAAATAAAAATCTCACCTGTTTTTTCTATGCTATTCACTTCCTCAGAAGACATGCATCTGATCTTTGGGGTGAATGATTCATATTCTGCCTGCCCACCTAGATTTGACCCACATATCTTTGTTGCAGCCTTCATACTTGTCAGGTCTTCTTCTAGGTTTTTTTTGTGTTTGTTTGCTAGCAAACCTTCATATAGTTTTCTTTACTGGGTATCTGTAAAACAATGCAGGTGTGTTTGACTTTGCCTTGGGTGTCGTAAAGTACTTTCTGGATTCACTTTCCTATAATGCCATTACTTAGACAAAGAAAGCTCTGACAACTTTCCTCTGATAACTGAGATACTGTTTTTGTCTGGTTTTGCTTATTTGGATTCTTTTAATTTTACCCATTAAACTAGTTCTTGTTCTTTAAAAAAAAAAAAACAACCAAAACCACCCAGTGCTGGACATGATTACATTTTTTCTATCTTTAATATAAATAAAGGAAGCATTTATAAATAGTTGATGAGAATCTGTGCATGCATAGTGATTTTTAATTGCTGAGAAGTTTCTACTACATTCAGCTTGCAGCTGGCTGTATTGTTATTGTGTTGGTCACATTGTTGTTGGCTAACTTATTTATTGCCTTCCCAGCTATATTTTGGGCTTTGGACTAAGCTTAAATAAGCCCAGATGGATTTCAGCCTAAGTAATACATTTAAATCTATAACCCAAATAGAAAATATAGATTTAGCTCATTAAAAATATTTCTTCAGCACCAATGCTGATGGTTACATTTATTACATCACCTTCCTGTAAATAGGTAAAAATTATGTACATTGGTTTAGGACAAATTACATTGCAGTCCTTAAATGGGATTTTGTAAAATGTAAAATGTCGGCTCATGCTATCAAAATCCACAGTGATGATTTTGTTCATCTCAACAAAGGTTCTGGGTTTAAACTTAACATACCCACACTCAGCAAAATACTTAGTGTGTGCTGAATTTGAACAACTGCTTCACTTAAAGTGCTATTAAAAAGCAGGCAATATTCAAAGCTTGTTTGTACAATTCGGTGTTTTGTTATGGAATGTTTATTGTAGTTTGAGCATAACTCTTGAGAATTAATCAGTCTGTATCTCAAGCTTCTCTGAAAGTGCTGGTAACACTGGAGTGCTGGAGTCTGTCTCTACTGAAATCAGTAGCAGATCAGTCCATCAACACAAGAAAAATTTGGACCTTACTTAAAGGAATTACAGAATCACAAGGTTGGAAAAGACCAACCATTCCCATCCTATGCTAAACCATATCCCTAAGTACCTCATCTACCTTTTTTTAAAACACATCCAGGGATAGTTACTCAACCCCCTCCCTGGGCAGCCTGTTCCAGGCCTTGACAATTCTCTCACTGAAAAATTTTTTCCTAACATCTAATCTGACCCTGCCCTGGCACAGCTTTGTGCCATTTCCCCTTGTCCTGTCTCCTGTCCCCTGGCTGAAGAGACCAGCGCCCACCTGTCTACAACCTCCTTTCAGGTAGTTGTAGGCGGTGATAAGGTCTCCCCTCAGCCTCCTCTTCTCCAGGCTAAACATCCCCAGCTCCCTCAGCTGCTCCTCATAGGATTCGCCCTCCAGCCCCTTCACCAGCCTGGTTGCCCTTCTCTGGACTCGCTCAAGGACCTCAATGTCCTTCTTATGGTGAGGAGCCCAGAACTGGACACAGTACTCAAAGTGCAGTCTCACCAATGCTGAGTACATGAAGGCATGAATATGTTTACATGTCCCAATGAAGCATGCTACTTATTCATTTGATATAGTCGTATCGCCAGTTAACGTCTTGCTAATGACCATGACCCCTGGTACCTGCCACATGCCATACTGTACCTCCCAGTGCAGGGGGCATTGCTTGCTGTTATGGTGGTGCATTCCTTGTGCAGCTGCATGAAACTCCAGCCAGACTGCAGCTGCATTCTCTACCTTGATCAACACAAATCTTTCCTGACACTCACAGTGAGGATGCTTCTGTGTGCTCCAGGTACTGGGAGGTTCTGTCAATATTCTGTGGTTAGAACAGAGCTGCAGTGATTAGTAAAAACCCTTGAGACAATTTTTTATTGAATAGAAAAATACAGTTTTGCAGATTTTCTTTCTCTAAAACACATCATAGGAGTCAGTGCTTCAGAGTCCTGCTAGCTGTGAGTGTTTCTCAAGAGAAACTGTGGCTTTATTGCTATTGTTAGCAGGTGGTCCAATGGCAAAGATTTTTAATAACTCTATTTTTTATTAAATAGTACTATACAGCCATAAGTAGTAAATGTGGCAGGTATGTCTGAGAAGGCACAGAAGACATACATGTGAAACACCATTATTCTTACTCCAATTATATAAATGTTTCAGAAAAGTTTTTCCTTGGAAAAGAAAGAGTAAAACAAACCAGCCATGGGAGCAAGTAGGAAACTGAAAAAAATGTATAATACATACTCACCCATCTATGATGCTAATGATGTTTAATATTTCAATTTCTGACTGTAGCAGACTAGCAACTAGCACTGTTCTGGTAATTTTTTTTGTCATCAAAATGTAGGACACTGTCAATATGCAAATAATGTAAATGTCTTAAAAAGACAAAATGCGATGAAATTATCTTGTTATCAAGCACAATATAATTCATCTAAGGATCATTTTGATAATTTTTGCTGTAAGAGAGGAATTTGGGCCTGATAATGGAGGGAAAGGAAAACCAAAGCACTATTCAGCCATGAAGGACAATCAGGCATCAGTGTATTGTCGCTGTGAATATGGCAGAGACAGTATTAAGATTTACTATCTGCAGTACTTCTTTAAAAGAAGGAAATTGCAATATTCATGTGAAAACAGAAGAATTCTGGTCATCCAGCTCTAAAACCCTCACCAAATTCCAACTGGTATAGGCTTGGAAAATACTATTCAGATGACTAGGAAAATGAAGAGTCTATATTCTGTGAAACTAAAATACATCGCTTTATTGGTCAGGTAAAATAAAGGTTAAAACGGCCTGTGGTTAACTCCAAGAAAATCACACCAACAGGGAAAAGCGTTCCTTAAAGGATGACATTGATAAGAGAAAATGTGACTACGAATTGCTAATGAATAGACTTGGGAGTGAATTTTCAAATTTCCAACCATGTTTGAAGAAATTTCAGGAAAAGATCTTCCAAAAGGACTGGCAAGGCAAAGAATTAAACTTGATTTTGAATTGTTCTCCATTAGTTCATGACGTGGATCATATGATTCTGCACCACATATTTTGTTCTGCCAAGAGCTGTGGTGGTATTTTTATGGCTGACCAAGGAAATTGGAGATGCAAAAGAGCTTTCTGGTTTTGTGGTGAAGAACTGTAAGTAGTGCCATTAGGGTAGAAGTCACGTAACATTCACGTAACTGTTTGTTGGTAGCAAGAAACAACAGTGTTTTAACATGATTAAAAGCATGATGATTATGCATTCCAAACAGGTTTTGACTAGTATTGCCTACAAAATTTTAGTGAGCACACCTTATTTTTCAGGAGTTGTTTTCAAGAACTAAAACTTCTTCAAGGTTTCTGTATGAAAATACAAAAAAGATATGGGAAAATCGTTACCTTGAAGTGACATAAAGTTATTATACACATTTGAAACACAGAAATAAATTAATCTTGAGCATTACTGAACAGACTTACAAATAATTATTTACATTAAAATTAACATTATTTTATTTATTATTTATTTTATTTATTAATTGCCTTTCTCTGAGAGAAATTATTAATAACTTGCTTGCTTCTTCCTTCTTCTGTACATATTTTCATTTGTCTACATAGAGAGCTGAGTTTTTTATCTTCTCTACGACAATTCTCTGTCCACAACGTTTTAGAGAACTGTTGTCTACATTCTTTCTGCTATGTCCATTCCATATTGAAGCATAGTTCTCTTATTCTTGCATTTAGAACAAGATGAATGACCCAAAGTAAATAATAATAAAATGAAACCTTCCCAAGTATTTTTCCTGACAAGGACAATGAATGTTCAAATACAGAAAATAAGACAAATCTTTCTAGCACTTCATCATCACTTATTCATCATTGTTATGTTGCAATGAAAGAAAAAACTTAACTCAGAAGCTTAATATTTCCTCAAATATAAATCACTTTATATTTGGAAAGACAAAAGCCCTCTTTTTTGTATACTGCAATTCTTCCTTTAAAATATTAGGATGGTCATTGCTAAGCATTATGTAGTTTGGGCAGATTCTGAAAACACAGAGATGTAGAATATCAAATACAATGAACCATCAACGGTGTGAGTTTACTACAAAGATCTTCCTCGTGAACAAGAGGTACTGGCAATCATTTTGATTCAATTTATGTGACCACTTAGCTATAGATTGATTTTTAATCACTAGAAAGTGAGAGTAGTTGTAAGGCATCCAAAAAACCCTCCCAAGCACTAGAGAAGGAAAGGGTGTTCTGTAGCTAAGTACCAGAAAGGCATAACATAGCAAGTGAGCCAGGTGTGACAGCTGATATTCCCTTCCTGAGACCTAACCAACACATCTGCAACACTTGAAGCCTACACTTGAAAAAAACAAAATGTGAAGTTGATGAGAGTTTAATGAAAACAATATCTAACTTCAATTAGTTACAGTGGAAGCTCACTAATTTTCACTTGGCTAACTCCCAAACTCTGTAATTTTAAGAGAAATGCTATGTCTCCCTTCTTCTCAACAAAGATTTAAGATACAGAGAGTCAAAGGAATACTGTAACAGTAACAAATTATTACCTTTGTAAAATATATATTATTTACAAATTTATATTTATAAAATAGATTTGTAATTTTATATAAGGAATTTACTTATATAAATACATTTTATATAAGCATATACACACACAATTTATAGATATTGCATATTATTCTACTATGAATTATGTACAGAGTATGTATCTCTTACTGCATTATCAAAAAAAAAGGTAACTAGTAACACCTTGGTCATGCTTTTTCCTGTTAGTCGTTGGATTATTTCCGACAGAGATAAACTGGGATCCATTTCTTAGAGCAGACATGTGCAAATCCCTTTGTTTTGGCTGTTCACTGTCCTCAGAAGAACTAGGGACAAGGATCCTTTGTGCCAAAAATTGTACCAAGACCTTTAGTGCTCTCTTGTGCTTGCAGGACTGAGATGTTTAATATACGTTTCCTAGGTCTTCATTTTTATTCTTGGGAGCAAACTCACAGAGACCACTGGAGTGAAAGCTGCTCATAGGTGATTTTGTGGTGCATTCATTTAAATCATTTATATCACTCTGCCTAACATGTCTGACTGGGTGTACATATATACAAGAAATACTTTGCACAAATCAGAAGCAGAGCCCAGACATAAAATAACTCCTAGATAGTTCGTCTCTTCCTGGCAATGATAAAAAAGAAAATGTGGGATCTAAACTGTAGTCTAGTTCCACAGTAGGACTAAACAGGTACCAAAGAGGCAGTCCATTCTGATGAAAAGCTGACTCAAGTTTCTTTTTATTGAGACAACAATCCCTGTGTATAAACTTGAAGTGATTTCAAAGATGTAATGGTTAATTAAAAAAAATAAAACAAACATGACTAATGTTTTTAAAATGCTCCTAATGGAGTACACGCCTACCATAAAAAGTATGCTTTTTATTATTCACTGGTACTTTAAAAAATAAAACCAGAAATATCCTCTAGTGGACCATAAGATCTTTTCAAAACAAAATGTTTCACAAGCAATGACAAAGAGAATCAAAGACAGAAGATTTGTCTAATCATTGACCTTCTTTTGAAAATCAAATCGACAGCTCTACATGAATCACTTAGCTTAATAGTCACAAAGGATTTCTTTTTTTCTGTATTTTTATATAGGATACTGTCTTCAGTTTTATGAAATTAATTGTTCACTTAGGGTAACATTCTGGAGTAATCTATGGCTTTTTTATCTTTGCAAGAATTAGTCTTCAATGTGCAGGAGATTGATAGCTGTTGTAAATTCTCTTTCTTTCTTTCTTTCTTTCTTTCTTTCTTTCTTTCTTTCTTTTCTTTTTCTTTTCTTTTCTTTTCTTTTCTTTTCTTTTCTTTTCTTTTCTTTTCTTTTCTTTTCTTTTCTTTTCTTTTCTTTTCTTTTCTTTTCTTTTCTTTTCTTTTCTTTTCTTTTCTTTTCTTTTCTTTTCTTTTTCTTTCTTTTCCTCCTTCTCATAGATTCAAGAATTATTTCACTGTGCAATCTGTGTACCTGAAGACAACCATGTTTACTCAGAAATTGTAAGCCATATTCAGTGCTTAATCTTATTCTTCTATGGCCATTCCACAACAATGTTGGGTTTTTTGGTTGTTTTTAAATTAGAATGGTCAGACACTTGGACTCCCACAACCATCTTCGAAAAACATTTTGTAATTAAACTTACACTCTTTCTGTTTCTTTAGTACTGATCAATCCTGAAAATCCTTCTTAATGTAGAAAGCCTTTACTGAAATTAAAGTAGAGGATAGCATGGATATATGTCTATCACAATACCTTCTGTACCTGTCTTTCACATTTACGTTGAGCTTTGTGGTGTGCGCTTACTTCTCCTGACAGTTTTACAGAACTGCATGGGTTCTGCTCTGAGCTGGTCTTCTATAGTATTCAACAGAGAAGGAGACGTCAGTCCCATACACAGATTTCTTCTGAGAATGTCAACTTTATTCCTTCTAGTGAACTTCTCAAACTGAGGTTGCTTTCTCATCTTACATCAGCACATAATGCAGGATAGACAGTGACTGACATTTTTTATTGTGTTTTCTCTTATTTCTAATGTGGTAAAGTAAGCCAGTGATAAAGCAGAAACCAAGACAAAGGAAACACTTTGCCTAGTGTAATCTCAGCTGACTAACAGATTCTTTGGTAACAATTTTTAGAAGGTTATAGTTGTAACTATGCTTTGGAATTTCTGTGATGATCACTATACTTCGAGTCTGTATCCTTCCAGAAGACAATCTTCCGTTTTGCTGTAGGCAATCAAAGATCTCAACTAAGGAGACTCCAATACCCTAGGTATCAGAAAATTACTTTCAAAGAGGAAAAATGTCTTTAATTTAGCACAGTATGCTGCAAAAGAGTAAAATACTTTCACATTTCTTCCTCCTAGGACAGACTGGGATCTGCTGCTGGCTAAGTATATACAATATTCCTCCTGGTGTAGCTGTTCTGTTAACCAAGGGTAAAATTCTTTGCTGAGAGGTGATGCATGAATATGGTGAAGCATGAATATACTCCAAGGTGTTCGGTAGTTATTTCAGATTGCATGGTTTCTTAATTAGAAGTGTTTGAATGACTTAAGAGTTCCCAATGCATTCATCTTTGGGACATAATTTACAGGAAGCTTACCAGGAGGTTTTATAAGCCGTTGCAATGCCATCGAAGACATTTTTCTTTTTTAGCTGATTGAATATAAAGGAAAGGGTATTTGGTTTGTTGTCTGAATTTCTTTGGTATGAAGGACTTGATTACGTTTTCAAGATCCATGTAAAGCAGTTTTCTGTAAGTAGTTACCTTTATATACAGCAACTAAAAATCTGGTTTACAGTTATCATTAAAGAATTTGCCTTAAATATTTTGATTTCACTGAAGGCTTTGGTTTATCCAAGTCTTATCTTCAATACTTTGCATTGCATTAATAAAAATGTAATATTTGAAAGAAATATTATCCATTTTGATTTTTGTTGGATATTTGTTGTTTTTCTTACGTTTACTTATCTGGTGCTGTGTGTGCACTTGTTTGTGTTTCTTTCTCCTTTCTAGTTTGGAATCACTGTTTATTTTTGTACCTCTCTCCTTTCAACTTACCCTATCATCAAGTATCTTCTACTGTTATCTTGAAAGTAAATGTCACGGTATAGTTTAGTGGGTGGGCTCAAACGAAAGCACAGGATTGGAAACCTTCCTCCTTGTCCTACTGACAATTTTTTACTCTAAACATGAACTTTGCAATGTACATTTATTTTTTAAAGATGAGTTAAAAAACTAAATCCAAACTTTCTGCAGTTCTTATAAATTTAGATCTGATTCTAGACACGAACATTGTTACTCTAGTGCTGTCTGAGATTAGTATTAGTGTTTCTCATGGGTTGACTTCTTGACAGGTTTTTTTTTTCTTCCTCATAAACATTGTTATTTTGTTTCAAGCTGGAGTTTCATTTACACTATTTGGAATTTTCTCAATAGATTATAACAAAGTGTTCATTAAAAAGTGCACTTTCCAGAGCTGTTAATTAAAAGGGCATGCTGGGATAAATAAACCCATATGCTGTTGATTAACCACCTTTTAGGGGTCAACAGTTGGGATGTCCTGCTGTGCTTATGTTAATTGTTGTCCAAAATTTTACCAGGAACTGCTTTGTCCATATGGCACTTGCTGAAAATGTAAGGTCTACAGAGGGAATGAACAAAACAGAAAGAAGAAATGTATCTCAGATCATGCTATATGTATGGCATCTTCATGGTGGTACTTAACTTGCTCTATTACACAAGGCACAGGAAAATTTAAAAAGCAATAAATAGTTTATGTGGGTGTGTGTGTATTCATCATTATCATGCCTATGAATATCTACTACTATTTATAGAGAGAATATCTATCTGCATGTAAGAAAATATAAATGAAGATTTGTAAGAAATAATTTTTTAAAAAAAAAGAAAAGTAGAAATGTATGGCAATATGTTTTAAAGCCCAAAACTACATGATAAAAAATTGTTACTGTTGACTCTGGACATGTTGCTTTTCAGCTGAACAGAAATCACTTTTCCTTGTAAAACCCAATATATACTGACATTTCTTTTTGTTAGTTAATTATCCCCTGAAGACATCTGTCTTCATGGAAGCTGAATCACAGAAATGTCTATAAGAGTGGAAGGTTTGCCCTTTGGTTCTCCTTTTTGAAGTCTAAAAACAAACTCACCTTTGCTGCAAACTCTGGATTTTTAAATTTTAGGCATACAATTTTTTCACTTCCATCTTTCACAATGTAAAGGATTTTTGAAATTATTTGCAAACAAGTTTAACAAAAGCCAAAAAGAACACTAGACCATAATATTTTATTCAGAGATTGAAACTGGACTAAACATTTTGCCTAAGACTGTTAAGAATCATTGTCTCCACAATGTTCACCACACATCTTCTGAAACTATGCAAAAATTGCTGGCCAAGTTTGAGCTTCAAACAATATCATCAGCTGGGACTGGTTGGAGAAAAAACGTCAGCCCTACCCTCCCAGCCCCCCAGTAAAGTCTATATTGATAATTTCTTTTACTTACTGTGTCTCCTTTTTTTCAGAGGGAAAATTAATCACCATTGAGAAATCCTTAAACTTTCAAATAAAGTAACTTGAGTTTCAAGAATAAACCCAGAAATTGAATAATTGAGATGTGTATTAGTTTAGTCTACCAGTTCAGAAGGAGATGATGAGTGGCATACCTAAATACCTGGATCAGAGTGTTTCCAAACACAGGTGAGGGACACCATTTTTTTCAATGCGATATTGGCTCCCTGACAGTTTCTGCTGGTAAACAGTTGAATGGTATTTCCTCTTGGAGATCCTGCTCTGCATACAGTCCTGTCTGATTATCAAAGAAGAAAAAATCCTATAATAAATCTCCTTTAGTCAAGCAGAACAAATTATCAATGCTTGTGTTTCACAGACAACCAAAATGATGCTAACCATATAGCTGTCCCCACTCACACTGAGATGACTGCAGCTTTAGCTCAAGAAGGGCTGGCGAAGGTGATGTGCTAGATGATGACAACATGAAGTGCTTGGCTAGGCTGGATGCTCTGTGATACCATAGTCTCACAGAAGAAAGCCAATTGCTCCTGGTCCAGGCTATATTCATATTTCACATTGCCTGAACAAAGCAGCTTTGTCTGAGGAGAGAAAGCAAAGAGTCTTTTCTGTTTTAGGGGAAAAAAAAGTAATTATAGAATTGCATTGATGCAGCTTTTCTATATGAAGAGGCAAAGTTATGTCTCATTCTCGTCAGGTTTGGTTTTTTTTGCTGTGCTCTGAAGTAATACTGTGTACCTATTGTCCAGCACAGTTATTTGCAACCTCTTTTGGTTCTTTATTGGTCAGAAAAACTAGTTCAGGACCTCCAAATTACAATATGCTTCCTCAGACTTCATGCCTTTCCCATTAGTTTAGTTCCTATCTTTGTTTTATATGCCTGTGATCTTACTAAAGGAGTATTTTTAGCTTGCAAGATAGTTATGAAGCTCTATGAAGAGCAATTACAAACCACAGACAAGTCATTGAGGATGAAATGCTTCTGAAGCCATTCAACCTTGAACCAGTATCAGCAATGCTACAGTGAAACTATGGAAATAATAATGGAAACATATTTCTTTCTCCCTTGCTTGCTTCTTCTCTCTTCTGTCTTTTGCCTAGCTCCCAGCTCCCCAGCTGTGTGGCTAGTTTATTACTCTCTTTTGGTGTCCCTCTATGTACTTTTCTTGGTTATTGCCAGGAAGGAGCCAGTATGGGGCTTGCTCCTCTACCCCACCCTGGGTCAGCAATAGGGTAGTGAAACAATGAGTCAAGACCAATGTCAGACTCTGGTGTTGAGTGACCAAGTCAGGTTTGGTAGGGACAGAGCTGGAGACCATCACCCTTTCAGCATTGTTGGGGCAGAGACTGATGGCTCTGGGACAGGCTGAAATGGGGTGCTAGGACATGGACAGAGTGGAGGGGGCACTGAGTGGTGACTGGGAAGGGACAGGTAGGAACCTCATTGCTCTCAGCACCATGACAGTTTGTAGCCATACCTTCTAAGCTTCCTCTTTCTTTAGATATCATTCTAATTGTGTCCAATGTCATATTTCACCCAGCGTAAGTAACCATGCTCCACCCACCCCAAATTCTTCCCAAATATTTGATTCATTAACATTTTCCCCTCAATACAGAGCTCTGCTTCATCTTTGCTTATTAACTGAGGGTAACTAAGGAAGTCATCCTGCTAGAACTGCCAGTTTCATGATGACAAGAAAATAATTTAGGTGAAAGGAAAAGAGAAAAATGGCAATTAGTCACGTTTGGAGAGTAATAGAGAAATGGCTGTTTAATTCATATTTCCACTGAGTCCTTTTTGTTTTCCTGGGAGATCTCTTAGGTATCAAGCATATTATCTAACAGACAGTACTCCAAAATATCCTTCACGTTTTCTGGAAGTAGCCTCATCAGATGTGGCCCATGTGTTAGTACCACCTCAACTATCCCAAAGAACTCCAGACCAAATTTTTTACAGGTTACCCACTAAATTTGTTGAATAATTCCAAAGGTCAGGCACAATCCTTCTCAGCAATGGCTGATGATTGCTAAGGGTATGATTTTCTGTCATTTCTACTATACTGTCAGAGACCTACTGCACACTATTGCTGGCATTTTCCAGCCAAGCTAGGATTATTGTGCCATTGGCTTCTTGGCAAACAATAACTTTATGTAGCACAGGACAGATTTGCAGCCATAAAACTGAAATTGAATATCTTACAATAGAAACTCCATGCACAAGTAAAACACTTTCTGCAAATCCACCATTAAATGCTAAGTAAATCAGAATATAAGAGGAAATCCAGAAAACTTCAGAAGTAAGTTGTCACTTTTAAAAGTTTCTTAAATTATGGACAGTGGTTATGAACAAGGTATGGCCAAAATTCCCTCCCCAAAAGCTCCAAAATATAAAACTAAAGCAGCAGCTCAATTTTGCTTTCTTCCTTCCAAACACTTAGGACATTCCTTTTAAACTACAGGAATTCTACATGCAGATTTTGACCAAATTCAGGTTTTGCTTGGTAAAATGACAAGCGGTCTGGTGGTTTTGAACCTAGAATTGGTGATCTGCTTTACTTCTGTAAGAAAGCTACTATGCCAAAATAATCTGTTTTAATGAAATGTGATTTCACTATGACACAGGGAATAGTATTCTCAAAGGGTTGAATTGAAGGGGTTTAGATATTGGGTTTGGAAAGAAGGGTTTGGGATATGACCTTGTTATGAATGAAAATTTTGAACTTTTTGAGTAGATTCCCATCTGGTGGTAAGTTACTCAGTGCACTTACTCTGATTAATGCCACATAAGGACTGACTTGCACTCTTTGTCCATTTGTATTAAAGCTGTCCTACTCAGTACCATTCATTTAAAAACCAATTTAAACAAAGCCTGGAAGAAAAGTGTATCTATAAATAAGACACCTTGCAGATAGCACCTTTCTTAATTTAGTATACATGCGCACTCACATGCTGAAGCTGTTTATGAAAATAGATGCACTGTCTAATGCTCAGAAACCTGTTTTCAAATTTCAAAGCAATCTAGCCTTGGGTTAGGTAGTTCTGTAAGAGAGAATATAACCAGCCAGAGTGACTGTGATGAGTATTCTTTACAGCTTAATACACTGCTGATCACTTATAAATATTCTACCATAAAATTTTATTAGATTTTAATTTCTTTATCACTTTTTCTTCCTTTGGTTTCTATTAGAAATGCCTGCCGGAGGCATTTTGAGATGTCATTTTGCATAATGACAGGGGACTAAAATGAATGCAAATTTCCAGCAAATATTTTCCTTTCTCTTAGAGGCAAATTTTCATTAAATTTTCCCAAAGAAAATTCTATTCTTTTGGCATGTTTGCTCTATACTTCTGGAGATATATTTTTCCTCATTTTTCATCACAAATTCCAGCTCTTGATCCAGACAATTTAATTTTAATTATGAGGTGAAGTAAAATAGTTAGTTGAAGTAGTTTAAAGTATCTCCAGATGAATGGAAATAAAGAATATAGATTTTTTTTTCCATTTTTTATTGCTAATCTTAGAATGCCAAACTGGAGACTTCATCCAACATACTCATTTCTACACTGCTAATGAGGGTCTCCTGAAAAGAAATGGAATTGTTACTTTTTGGCATGGTACAAAAAGAGTGCGACTGAACAGTACGGAACACATTTATTTGGTAACTAACAGGAAAAATCAGAATATAAGGTCCAGTTCTTCCTAGGCAAGTGTGCATGTTGAAAACCTTAAAGATACCAGCTGATTATTCAACAATACCTTTGGATACTGTAGAGAAATGATTCCATTTAAGTGCTTCTTTAGTGTTTACAAAAACTAATTCGAGAAAATGTCCAGATTAGTCATCCCCCCGTGACTAAGTTATCATTAAAAGAAACTGAAAATATTAAGTGAAAGGAGAAGATGAAGGAAATAGAAAAGATAAATCAGATGTACATAGGAGTAAATTGTCTGGTTCGAACACCTGCTACTTCAGGCAAGGACGTTTCATGAACATTTCACAGATTTCAATATCACCGATGCTGCTTTCACCCCCAAGTCCTGAACCCTTCTTTCTTGAACATAGATCTAATAATGTCTTTAGTTTTAGTACTGTACTTTGAATATATTTAATGTCAAGAAGATGAGAATAGTAGCAGGGAGGTAGAGGAGGGGGCACTTATACCTTAATCTCTTTTTATTTGAATAAATAACTTTCACCATTGAACTTTGGTGTGTCTGCCTTCATTCTTGCACTTTCTTGATGAGTCCATTTCCAGTTCAGTTGTCTCTTGGCTAACTTATAATGCTTTCTTTGGGCAATTTTAATGCACTGACACTGAAGCATTTCTATATTTTTTCCCCCATTGCTTGAAATATAAACTCTAGCTAGTTTAATGCTTTTAACTTGGTATTCAAAGCTGGTTCTACATCTGAGGGCTAGCAAGTACCTTTGTCCCTCAAGACTTCTAACAACAGCAAAATTTGCATGGAGGTATAGAACATTGCTCTAAAACTGCCTGAAGAATAATTCTTTGGAAGTCATTCCCCAAGTGGTTTTAACCTAAATATTCTTTTATCTTTATTTTTTAAAATAATGTAATTCTTTTCTAACCAATATTTCACATCATTAATTTACAACACTACCTCAGCATTTTTGCTATTATCATTTCTTATCAATGCATACTTTTACACTTCTGTATTTCAGTTTTCAACTCTGTCTCCCTTTATTGTAGCACCACTTCTGCTTTCTGCATTTTCTTTATCCTGTCCTTCATTCTCCCACAATTTACATTAACTGAGAGAAAATAACTCGGAGAATTAGAGAATAAAATGCAACAGGGAGCTAATTTATGAAATTAATATGCAGAGACCTGAACATTGATGAAAAGTAAACCAAAAAGTCATCCAGTTGTTTCTGAACACATGCCCATTACCATCTGGCTTGATCAAATCTGATAGCCACCTATTCCAGTTTCTGTGCAGGAGAAAACCGTGACCATCAGGTTTTTGACAATGGCTGTCATCTGCACTGTGCATTTCAGCTTCTGAATCCAACAGCATCCTCTCTCTGTGCCTCTCCTGTGTTGGGCTAATGCTGGGTGACCACTACTTTCCTTCCACAAAGGACATGTGAATAGTGCCCTTGGAAGGAAACAGTGTTCCAATGGGTCTACTAAACACAAAAGGAGCTTGTGAGCTCTGGCTTCCAGATAGCAGTGTTTATCTTTTCAGCTCTCTTTTTATTATATGGAATAATTTGCCCTTAAAATGTGGCAGAAAATAATATTGGAGGTCAAATTGTTTCTTTTTTTCCCCTTTTCTCTTTGTCTTTGTACTCAAGTGCAAATCATTTGCAACTGATAGCTAACAAGGAAAGTTATTTTTACCTGTTGTCCCCTCATTGAGAATAATAGACTATTTAATTAGTTTTATGGAAGAAAATTTCCAATAAGCTTGTCTGCTCTGATTAGATTAATGCATGTCAGAATGTTTTCCTTACTCATATGAATCAAATGGCTTTCCCACAGAAATGAAGAAAACTTTTACTTGGTATTGTTTTGCACACTACTTTTGATATCGATGCCTTTCATTTGATAAGGCAAATGAGTCTTGTGAGGTTTTTCCTTTCTCATTTCTAGTAAATGTGGTTTCCAGCTAAGAAAATCAGCAATATAATTTTGTATTAATTATTACTAATTTCAAATTTGTGTCCAATTAATGTATTAATTTCCATTTTTTAAACAATCTGCATGGAATTATGCCTATAAAATCACATTCTTTATCATTTTAAGTAACTGAAACTTATGAGGCTGCTATAGCATCTGACTACGTTGCTAGCAAACGCATCAGTGCCTGTTTTCGTTTTGACAGTGGTTGAGAGATTGTGGTTCATTCTTTCCATATGTTTAGACATGCTGATAAATATTTGTCAACAGTTTTATTTATTGCACCAACTCGGGAACAGAAGGAAAACTTTTCGAACAAAATTGCTATAACTTCTACCCAGTACATTTGAGTGTCTTCTCTTCCACTGAAACATTCACTAACATACCATCGTCAACATCTCATCCTCCCTCAGTAGTCAAAATACACATTGAAAATAAGTGCCACCTACCCTTAACATACTCCAGTAAAACATGCAAACACACACACTCTGTTTTTACTACTCCCATGCTGGGTGATTCCAACTGAAATATAGGTAGATAGCTCTCTTTCTCTTGCAGTTGCATAGTGTGTTGCTGTGAAAACAAAACCAATTTTAGTATCAGGGGATATTTTGGAGCTTTTTTATTTTTTCTTATGTTTTTCCTACCCTGAGTCTGCTGCTAGATTCTTCAGTTGCCATGGTGAGCAAGGGTGTAGGCAGTTCTTCCAGTCAGGGGAAAAAAAATAAAAATCACTAAATGAATGTTAATGTGAGGGGAAACTGGCAATACTCTGTTTTATAACCCAGTTTGGCTCATAAATAAAGATCTTCCCCTCTCAGGTTTTCATGGGGCAATTCAGGTAAAGGTCAGAACATTAAACGCCCATCTTGAAATAAATTCCTCACTTTTTTTCCTTTTTCTTTTTTTTGTAATCAAAAAAGAACATGCAGAAGAGAATCGTGCAGGGATTCAAGTAAGACACTAAGAATTTAAAAGTCCTGTACCCTACTCCAGGTCTAGTACTGCCAGTTGTTACTGAATGAGATAGGTGAAAGACACGCATTGCAGTGAGGGGCAGTGATCTTTAGGAGGCAGTGGTCTCTTTAGCAATCGAGTACCTAGTTTCCTTTGTACTTGCAGGAAGTTGAGTAGCTCAGTCCACAGTCTTTTCTATAGGCTAACACTAACTTGATGTAATCACTGTGTAATAGAATGTCATAAACAGCATTAACTAGAAAAATATGCAAAATTTTACAGGCAACAATACTTTTTAATTTTCTTCAGAATACGACAGTTTTGCATGAATAACAAAGTTCTCCTTCTACATTTAAAATAATGTTTTCCATTCCTTGCTCTTCTTTCCATGCTTTCTTCTCTCCTCTGCCTTTTCTTAATATTTTTTCTCTTATTTTTTAAAAGAAAAAAGTGGAAGGAGGAAAAATACTAATTTGAAGAAAACATGATTTTGACAGGCTTAAAAACTTTTCACAAAACACCTCTTTTTTTTTTCCCTCAAAAAATCATTTCTCTAGGAATAGTTTATTAACCTATCCAGTGAAAGGGGTCAGCAATTCCTTTTATAGAAAAGCAAAAACATTGGCAAATGTTTGCTGTAATTTTATGATGGTTAGCAGCCTCCGTCTTTGATCTTTGCAACACTCTTCAGAGCCTGAGTCTCTGGAAGAGGTAGCAGCTGAGTTGGGGGCAGCTGATGAGCCAGACTCCTGGCAGCTTCTTGCCTGGGCAGTGGAGTGAGGAATGACTCCTTCCTAAATTACTGCAGTTTGCAGGCATGTTAAGTTGTTTTCCATTTTTCCTTCTTTTAAGAGGTTGCATTGTGAGCTCTGATAATTTAGTAACCTCCAAATTGTCTACATGTGCTGAGATGTGACCCCTGGCTGGCATGGACCCCTTTCAACGATGGTCCTGCTGGGTCAGGCAAGACCCTTGTCCCAGCCAGATGTTATAGTTTAAATCAGGTGTTACTAAACAGGTCCTACCAGGCCGTCTATATTTGTGGTACAAATACAGAGCTACTCTAAGGTGCACAATTAACTTTATATTTTGTTTATCTTCCTTGTGCAATATTCATATCAATGTGACCAGAAGGCCAAAAACATTTTAGGATGTGTTGAGTACCAAAAAAATGTAAATGTTGTGGACTTCTAGATTAGTGAATGAGGTATGTGATTTATTACTAGTTGCAAGGGTTATTTTGAGATACAATTAACATCTGTGAGGTATCTCAAAATCTTGTGCTATACAAATGTCAAGCATTACTGTTATTGACTTGGAGTCCCTTTAGAGCAGTAAGAAACTACTTACTGTCTTAATTTAGAGATGGTGATCCTATAGATTACTGATATTAAATCAATATCTCATTGGAGAAACAGTGTCGCGTTCTCTTCCCAATGTATTACTTAATACACTTAATAGTGGAATGTACTCTCTTACTCTAGAGCTGGATGAAGTTTTACTTATATGGAAGCTAGTGGAAAGAGAATTTCAATTTCTGCCTCCATAATAATAGTTGTTTGGGTTTTTTCTCCAATCGGAAACTCCAAATGGTTGCTTAAGTCCTGAAGATAAAGGAGTAAGTAAGAAAGGTTCTTGTATTGGTGACAGGTTTCAAAAATATTTAGTAACTAAGATCTTAAACAGAGTCAAAAAAGCTATTTATATTTACAATGGAAATTGCTTTATATTTAAGGTAAAATTTGGTGCAATTAACATTTACATTTTCTGAAAATCAAAAAAAATTGCTAGAAATGATTGCTTTTACCTGCTTAGCTTTAAGCTTCTTGTAAGCTAAAAGTGTGAAGATCATTCTTCAAAGAAATAAAATAAGTTTGCCTTTTGTGTATTTATGTGTGAGATTAAGGGATGGCAAAACATAGCAGTTCCTAGCCAAATCTAACCTAGGATTTACACAGTCTTAAACAGACCAGGGAAGTTCCAAATCTTGCCAGGGGCAGAGAAATAAGCCACTGAAGGCCATGAAGGCATCTTCTGCATGCAAAACTTTTTTAAAATCTGAGGATGAGATGTAACAATCGCTCACTGCACTTATCCCTATAAATCTTGTTATAACTGAATTTTGTGGGAACAATGCTCTAGGCAAGGTCTAGATAGCCTGAAAATAAAGATTTTTGCTATTTTCTAAGTTTTAAAATACATTTCCTAGGAGTTTCTTTCATAGGCTTTGAGATAGAAAACAATTTCACTTGACAGATATATCCTTTCACAGCTAAACTGAACCATTCAGCTGCTAAACACCAAGAATATTCCAAGTTATCTGTTAACAATCATTATATCCTGGAGGCTTTAAAATAAAAACTTTTAAACAATCAAGCCAAACTAACTATTTGGAATAATATCTACATCTAAAAACAAATCCTGATTTCTTTCACCCATAAACAGTAAGCTACATGAGCAAAATAAATTTGCTTCATACACACTTTGTCATTACAATCTAGATAGTACAGATCTCTTTTCTTCTTGATAAAGAAGTCTAAGGAATCACAGCCTTCCAGTAAAGCTCACAGAGTGTTTCCTGAAGAAACTGTTCTTGCCCTAGTCATGTACACAGGAACTCTTTAGGACAATATAGAAGGCATGCAAGTTTGCTTCAGCAAGTAACAGGTTAACACTAATCCAGGTGTTTCAGATAACTATCTTGTATTCGTTTCATCAGAGCAATTGGGACTAGCATTACACAGATAAGATGACTAATAATAGTATATTCACTGTAGAGCACAGAAAATGTTGAAGTCAAATGATGTGTCTCCAGGCACTTTTAGAGAGAATAAACAGTGATACATTGTGTCACAATCCTCATGAACCCCCTTGCTTTCACTTGCACAGCTACTCATCATCCAGGGGTGCCTAATTACACAAATACAAGTCCCGGTTGAAAAGTAAAATCAAAATATGATAAGCAATAAATATACCAAATATTCCTACAGACATGAATAGGACTGGATACAGTTCGGGTATGGAAATGAGGCAATCTGCCTTTCTCTCTGTCTTTGTCCCAGAGTACTTGACATTCTGGGCCATGTTAAAATTGGGGTAGCATGGTGGTCTGGCCCCAGCTGAAGGCCAGACGCCCACCAAAGACACTCTATTACTCCCTTTTTCAGCTGGACAAAGGAGAAAATACCTATTGAGAGGCTTAGGAGTTGAGATAAGGACAGGCAGAGATCATTCTGCAATCAATGTCACGGGCAAAACAGACTCAGCACAGAATAAAGGAAAGAAACTCTCTAATTCATTACCCTGCACTGCACACCCAGTGACACCAGAGTAGGGTAATGAGAAGTGGGACCAGACTTTAAAGCACCTGCCCCTACCCCTCCCTTCTTAGCAGACTTCACCCTAGTCATGATTTCACTCCCTTCCTCCCCCACTCTGACATGGGGAGGGGCAGGGAATGGGGGAATGGGAGTTTCAGTCAGTTCCTCATGAGTTGTTTTACTTCTTAGCTGGGGAGGGATGGGGGGGGCGAATAGGGACTGGATAAGTGGACAATAAATGAGTCAAAACTTGGCTGAGCAGCTGGGAGGTGATAAGAAGTATGAAATCCAACTCTCGTCTGATTGCTTCTGGTGTCTCTCAGGGACAATATAGGGGCCAATACTGTAATATTTTTATTAATGTATTAATGCTGACAGTGGGGAGAAGGTATCCCCAGAAAATTTGCAGATGATACCAAACTGCGAGGGAATGGTTGATATGCTAGAAAACTGAGCTGCTATTCAGGTAGACTTTAGGAGAAGATAACAGGCTTATGAAGTCTAGAAAATGCAAGATCCTGACTCTGAGATTGAATAACCATATGCAAAAGTGAAGTCTGGTGGTTGATCAGCTAGGAAGCAGCTTTGCAGAAAAGTACCCGAGCTTCCAGATAGACAAGAAGTAGGTGATTTAGCAGTGAGCTCTTGCAGAAAAAAAAACCTAAGTGCATATTGAACTATATTAGCAAGAATACAGTCAGCAAGCAACAGGTGGTGATTGTTTTCTCTTTTCAGCTCTTGTAAGACTGCATTTGTTATGCTGTTTTGGGCTCCTCAGTACAAGTCAGACTGACTTGTCTATCTCCATCTTTGGAGATACTAAAAAGCTGTCTGGACATGGTTCTGGGCAATGTTTTAGGTCACCTTAGAAGGACAGAGAGGATGGACCTGATGGTTTCCAGAGGTTCCGTTTGACTTCAACCATACTGTGGTTCTGTCACATATGGGAGTGTCTCCAATGAAGGACTGCGAATGTGATTAGGAGGTTAAACCACCTGATGTCTGAGGAGAAGCTGAAAGAGCTGCTTTTGTTCAGCCTAGAAAAGACAAAGCCAAGGTGAGATCATATTTACGCCTTCAGCTACTTAGCTGGAGAGTATATAAAAACAGACTCATTTGGAGGTGAACAGTGATAGGATGAAAGGTAATGGGCAGAAGCTGCAACACAATAAATTCCTTTTAAATACAACAAAAAAATCACCACTAAGTTGATCAGAGAGTTTGTGGGATCTTCAGCCCTGAAGATACTCAGAAATTGAAGGAAGAAATCCCAGCAAGGCCCTGAGACCAAATGATTCCCTCCCTATATAACTCACTCTGTGACTCTGTGAACCTGTAGTTCAGTGAACAAAGGGGTTAAGAATGAAATCATAGACAGTTTTACTCATGAAAACACACTGCCATGTAATCAAAGTTAGTTATTGCTTAAATCTTACTGCCTATATTTAGGAGAAAGCAATAGTCCTTCCCAAGACTCACTCTTAAGATCACTTGTGAGGTACTCATAACACAAGTCCATACTATCGACTGAGTATACTTTTTAGAAGATTTAGATTATATATGTCTCTGCATTGACATGGATATCAGTGGAGCATAACTGAATGCTACAGCAATATATCTCAATTTAAACTACAGGTACTCATTTGATTTCCAGTAGCATTAGAGATGTATTTGTACAGTGCTCTGAATGGTCTAGTTACCACTGCTGAGAAGCGCTATATATATATATATTCACATATACACTAAGCCAAGCGAAGCATTAACTTCTCTAGCATATGCTGCTTGTGGCATATGAGTTGGCTTGAATATCTTTGCTTGTTTTCCCATTTGTTTGCACCCTTGGCAGCTGTGGACTACTTTACACTCATTTGACTTGAAAGCTTTATTGAAATTCTTCTAATCTCACCTAGAAATACTGAGTCTACTGGCATTGTCAGAAGATGACTGTAAGTTAGGCCTCACATAAAATGCAAGAAGAAAGATTCCAGCGTAGTCTTCTCTGGTTTGTCTAGGACAGAGTAGCTCTGTAAAAGAATCCAGTTTGGTAATTTATGTGCCTGTTCTCATGGAGTGGCTCATCCAAGAGAGCACCCAAACATGATGGGAGACAAAATATTCTCAAATAAGACTGTTTTTTAAAGCTGTTCCCAGATAAATAATGAAATCTATAGTGATCCACAAAAAGATAAGTAGCCATTCTGTAGTAACAGATATCAATCTTGTATGTTAAGGAGTAAAGTTCAAATTTTTTCTCTTGGCTCTCTGTTGTATAACAGTGAGCTCATCTAACTCTACAAGAGGATTCATGGGTTAGAAGTTGTAATTTGTAATATACATTTTTCCTACAAGAATGATCATGGCGTGGGAGTTTAGAAGGAGAGGGAGCCATTAACAAGTAAACAGGCACCTCACAGGTCTGGTATCTGACTTGTATGAAACTCACCATTCAGTACCTAATTCTTACAGTGTACTGAGGGAGGCTAGCTCCCTAAATTGTATTTTGATTTATGGCAGATAGGTTCAGATGTATTGAGCTTAAGTATCTTATGTAGATTCAGTTCAAAAAAAGTTGATTTCTGATATGCCTTATTCCCACTTAATGCACATTGATTTGGTCACTGAATTAATATTTTAACAGAGTATGCACTTTGCTAGAAAAAAACACACCAAACAATGCAGGGCATACATAGCAGTGTACAGGAGGTGTAAATTGTACTCTGAAAAAGAATTTGCTTTTAGAGGCTCTCTGCATGCCTCCCCATTTAACATCTAAGACAGGGAAAGGTCTTGCATGACAAAGAATCTTAGAATAAGCCAACCATTTTTATTTCTTCTCTGTTAGAGATGAGCTTATGCTGAAACTGTACCAAAATGTTCTTACTCGGGCCAGTCCCTGTGTTCACAGCTTAAGTAGAGATAATCCATGTGTTTAATCAGTTTACGCTCTCTGCAAGGAAGATCAACAGTAATCAGTAAAAACCAGAAGAGTTAGTTTCTGTTCCAGCTGAAGATGAATTCTGTAATTTTGATTTTATCACCAAAGAAAATCCTAGAGGCACTTAAATGCCAATTGCTACCTATTCAACATTGGTGGAGAGGTTTTCAATAGGTGGTGGCCAAAAGTTTTAGAAGGAACTGATATCTTGGGAGCTTCATTTTTTCTTCTTTTTTTCAAATGCAGTTTGGGACAACTAAGATGGCCTAGTCTTCCAAAACTGGAAATTGTATTTTGGCAGCCCAGCTTTTGAAAATGTTAAGGTTCCAAGTGCAATACCCAAAGTGAAGCATGGAAAATCAATACTATTTCAGTCACAAGATTTTACAAATGTCAAGACTTCAGTTTTTAATGTATATAAAAGATGACACTTTTAGCAGTACATTGCCCTCTAGCACTGTGCTGTATATTGATTTAGATTTTCTAAGAGCCCTAGATATTCCTAGGAGGTATCTGTTCCAAGTATTAATCCATCCTGACCTGACCTAGCTTATTAGATCTGATGGGATACTAGTATAAGATGGTATGTCTAAAGGCAGTTTTTCTTTAAAATATTAAAATAAAAATTGTTGTCAGTGTGGTTCTGCCATGCAAAGAAAATTATAGAGTAGATTAAAGAAAATTATAGAACAGATTAAAGAAAATGTAGAATAAAAATGAAGATCAAATGTTCAAAGTTCAAAATAAATTAGAAGATTTTTTAGATAAAACAAAAATAAGAATCCTACAGTCATCTGAAAATTATGGACTATCTATACCTCCAGGACAAGAACCAGAAAGGATGGGGATAGTAAAAGGAAACTGAAGGCTTCCTTATATAACAGAGAGTCCACAATAACCATTCACTGGAAGAGATTTTTTGTGTGGCTTCTCAGAACCTGTATGAAAATTCAACTTTATTAGGAACATTTATGATATAGGAAATGCCAGTAAATTTAAACTACAATATTTACATGTATACACGCTAGGATTTATGGAAGTGTTGTAAGCAGATATGTCATTTAGTACATACTGCTAGACAAGGAGAATTAGGCGCTTTGTTAATTTAGATATTTTGTAGATGCCACTAGACAACTTTTCTAAGTTTAGGTACCTGAAGATTTCCATATAGTCTCTAGTGTTGCAAACATGTATTATGGAATATTTTTAATAATGCTATCAAATTATTTGAATGGCAGCTGGTCTGATTCTCAGAAATTGTCTCATTAGGTATGACAGGGCAAAAAGTGCTGGAAGGAATACCATGAAGTAATGATCATCTACTGTATTATAGGATAGAATAGAATAGAATAGAATAGAATAGAATAGAATAGAGAACAGAATATTTTCTTATTTAAATTTCATGTAAGACAACATGACTTAGCTGGTTTATTTTGAAATTACCATACAAAGGGTCTTGTGGCAAGAGGCAACACATGCAAACCTCCATGAAAAAGAATCAGGCTGAGGCAAGAAGCCAGCTGTGATTGATCTTATTCTTAGAAAATAATTTCAGTTTATGAAATGTTTGGTGTCAGGTGGAGGGATAGTGTGTTCAAAATCACATCTCTTATTAAGAGTAGAAATCCTTCCAAGAAACTGCTTTCATCAGACAAAACAAATATGATGCCTGATTTTTGATCGTTTTCTCCTCTACTTTATAGTCTGTCCAGGTAGGACCTTCTCAAGGCATTCCACTTAACCATTTATTGTGAGTAAATACTTCTAAAAATGAATCTTTGATGATAATTAGATAAGAGAAGCTTAAAGCAGGACATCAACTCTTTACTCTTGACAAAGCACATCCCATATCTTCTCTGGAGAGAAGATTTTTGATTCCTTAGCTTTACCTTTTAGAATATAAGCGACGTAGGGGCGTAGATTTCCTCAAATTCCAGTGAAGAATCAGATGAAAGCTTGACACATCTGGCTGTAAAATGTGCTGTCCTTTTAGCTGGTTGGTAACTGCAGGATACATGACAATGTGCAACAGATGTTAGAGTATTAATCATCATGTTTTACTTTCTGTGGTGAAGTATTTAGGAGTTATTCGAATGATAAGGCTTGACAGCTCATGTAAGTTGTTTTCATTGTGCTGAAGCTAGAGAAATAATGTTGCCAAGCTGCTTCAAAGAAAAGAAAAAATCATCAGAGTTTGTGTGAGGTCTTGCTATTTATAAAAAATAAAGTTAAAAAAAAGGGAGTCTGGCAGCTGTCCTGGTAGCTGCCACTACCGTGACAGCTACTTATAGGTCATTATAGAAAGGGTGCTTGGATAATAACCTTGACTAAAATGTGTAAGACTGTCCACCAGGGATGGACTTTCCTCTGAGGGGGGCATTAGGCTTATCACAACAGCTGATTAGCAGCTAGTGACTTTTGAATTAAGAGAGATTTTCTTGGTGAAGATTAAAATGGAAGTCTCAAGCCTGCAGAGAAGAGATGTCTTGTTGAAAATGTCAAGCCTAAGAGACTTTCAGGATTCATGAAATTGGTTATTTCTCCTGGGGTTTAAAACTACTTTTTGGATTCCTACTAGAGATAGGAAATAGCTCTTCCCACCAAGTGATCTTCACAAATCGTAATATTAGGAAGAATAAGCATTCTTCAGTCCTTATAGAAATTATTCATTGCAGTGTTTTGATTAATATTATTATTCCTTTACTGTGTTTCTATTGCATATTTTAAAAATATTATTTTCCATAAAGGGTCCAAATGAAGATGTGAGATTTTTAAAACACCAGTTTGGCGTATGGTATGATATTGACTATAAAGGCAGTTACAAGGCTTTGAAAATCCACTCTGCAATCTATCACTCCAAGAAAGAAGGATACCATTCCTCTTCAAAAGTAATTTATATTGAAGAGCATTCTTATATGAGGGTTGGACTATTCTACTAGAGAGTCAGTGTTAAATCATTATAAGTCACAGAATCACAGAATGGTTGGGGTTGGAAGGGACCTCTGGAGATCACCCAGTCCAACCACCCTGCTACAGCAGGATCACCTAGAGCAGGCTGCATGGGATTGCATCCAGGTGGGTTTTGAATCTCTCCAGAGAAGAGAGATTTTTAATCTCTCCACAACCTCTCTAGACGGCCTGTCCCAGTGCTCTGTCACCCTCACAGTGAAGTTTTTCCTTATGTTCACATGGAATCTCCTATGCTCCAGCTTGCACCCATTGCCCCTTGTCCTGTATTGACACTCACCTGCTAGATATTTATAAGCGCTGATATGATCCCTGCTCAGTCTGTGCTCTCCAGGCTAAGCAGCCCCAGCTCTCTCAGCCTTTCCTCATACAAGAGATGTTCCTGTCCCCTCATCACCTCCCTCCGCTGGACTCTCTCCAGTAGTCCCCTGTCCTTCTTGAACTGGGGAGTCCAGAGCTTGACATGGAACTATAGATCTGGCCTCACCAGGGCAGAGCAGAGGGGCAGGAGAACCTCCCTTGACCTGCTGGCCACAGTCTTCTCTAATGCACCCCAGGATACCACTTGGCCACAAGGGCACACTGCTGGCTCATGGAGAGCTTGTCCACCAGGACCACTAGGTCCTTTTCCAGAGAGCTGCTTCCCAGCAGGTGAACCCCTAACCTGTACTGGTGCAGGTACATTCACAATACATCATATTCCCAGGGGAATATTTACGTTTTGGGATATCATAGAATCATAGAATCATAGAATTGTAGGGGTTGTAAGGGACCTCGAGAGATCATTGGGTCCAACCCCCTTGCCAAAGCAGCTCCCTAGGACATTTCACTGAGATAGGCATCCAGACGGGTCTTGAATATCTCCAGAGAAGGAGACTCCACCACCTCCCTGGGCAGCCTGTCCCAGGGCTCTGTCACCCTCACTGGGAAAAAGTTTTTCCACATGTTGGTGTGGAACTTCCTATGCTCCAACTTGCAGCCATTGCCCCTTGTCCTGTCTCCACAGACCACTGAAAAGGGGCTGGCTGATTTCCCCTGCATCCCCTGCTTAAGATAATTGTAAACATTAATTAGGTCCCCCCTTAGTCTTCTCTTCTCGAGGCTGAACAGTCCCAATTTTCTCAGCCTTTCCTCATAGGGGAGATGCTCCAGGCCCTTTATCATCTTTGTAGCCCTTCTTTGGACTCTTTCCAGGAGATCCCTGTCCTTTTTATAACAGGGAGCCCAGAACTGGACATAATACTCCAGTGGGGCCTGACCAGGGCAGAGTAGAGGGGAGGATCACCTCCTTTGACCTGCTGGCCACACTCCTCCGGATGCACCCCAGGATCCCATTGGCTCTCTTAGCCACGGAGGCACACTGCTGGCTCATGGCCAACCTGTCATCCACCAGGACCCCCAGGTCCTTCTCCACTGAGCTCTTCTCCAGCAGGTCATCCCCCAGCCTGTACTAATACAAACGGTTGTTCCTTCCCAGGTGCAAGACTTTACACTTGCTTTTGTTGAACCTCATCTGGTTTCTCCCTGCCCAGCTCTCCAGCCTGTCCAGGTCTCGCTGGATGGCAGCGCAGTGTTCCTGAGTGTCAGCCACTCCTCCCAGCTTTGTATCATCGGCACTTGCTGAGGGTGGATGCTATTCCCTCATCAAGGTCGTCAGTGAAGATGTTAAACAGGACTGGACCCAACACCGAGCCCTGGGGAACACCGCTAGTCACAGGCCTCCAGTCAGATTCCGCTCCACGAATCACGACCCTCTGGGCTCGGTCCGACAGCCAATTCTCGACCCACCTCACTGTCCACTCATCTATCCCATGCTCTCTCAGCTTTGCTATCAGGATGTCATGGGAGACAGTATCAAAAGCCTTGCTGAAGTCAAGGTAGATGACATCCACAAAGTGAACTTTTTCTCTTGCCTCAGCTAGTCCACTTTTTTCCCAATGATTTCCAGTTGGATGGGCACTTTCCAAAAATAACTATTATATTACCATCTCTGGAAATACAGACAGGGAAATATCTGTGTTTTGAACCATGCTGGAACATGGGCTTTTAGCAGTCTGAGGAGTTCGGAGCAGGACTAAGGAAGTTCTGTACCTTCCCATAAAAAGAAACTTTGACACCTGGTACTGATGGTGATACCTTTGAATTCAGATACTGATGGCTGTTCAGCATTCAGTCATTATTTCCCTGCCTCCAGGTTGAATGAAGGATAATAAGGTGGGGTTCTAGCCTTCCAGGCACCTCAGGACATACTTATTTATACACTAAGAAAAAAAAAGTGGAGGTTTATCAGCAAGATAAGCATCTGTACGAGCCTTTTCAGATCTCTAAATTTTAATTTGCTTGCAAAATCATTTTTATGAATGGTTAAATAATTGAAGAAAAAAACACACCACCCTATTATTTAGATTCCAGACTCGGGACTGACTGTTACAAGGGACATAGTTCAATGTTAGGCAGCTGCACTGTTGCTTCCTCATGCTATGCTTCTAATTGGTTTTAAATTAAATCAAATTTTGATAGAACCAGATCCTTTAAAACAGCCTGGATTTTTAACATATGAAAGAAATATTGTGAGGAGTTTTCAGAAAATTTTAAATCTTCCATAGTATCACCATTTTTTTTGGAGAAAAAAATTATTATTTTGCTGGCATTTTATTTGACATTGATTGAATAGGAATAAGATTGAAAAATTTCAGCTGGATTTTGAGAAAAAAAAAAGTCATGAAATATTTTGACTAAATATCATTTTACTTTATGCCTGTCACATCCCGTCAGCCTGTCTTATTCTTCCTCTGTTTTGCAAGCCTATTTTCTACATATGCTAAACAGGATAATGTATACTGTCTAAAGAGACAGTACCAGGAGATCTGGAATTTGCTGGAGACAGGTAACTTTGCAGAAGCAAAAGGAACTTGGACCTGAAAACCTGTAGTTAGTGCCACATCCTCAAAGACAGAATTTCTGTTGTTAATAGCATAAAAGTTTCACAAATATTTGAATACTAATCCTGAAATCAAATTGGAAAATGAAACTAGGACTCATAATTTACTGAGACATTGTGGAAATTTTACTCCAAACAAAATAATTGGTCTGACTCATCATGACAGCTTATGTGGGATCTGAAGGAGTAATCAGTTTGCTCACAGAAATCTCTGCTTCACCACCTCCCAAGATTATGGTAAAAATATGTCAGGACATCTATAATCTTGATGTTTTAAAGATATTAAGTCCTGAATGCTAAATCTAGTTCAGTTAACCAGCATGACTGCGAGCCAGACATCTTACATACTTAAAAAATAAACTCGTAGGAATTAAGAACTGGTGTTTTTTAAAGTAGCACCATTTTGATAAAATTAAAATTACATTTTACAAATTTAATTCTGTTCTCCTTCATAGACTTTAGTTAAGATTTTCTTATTGACCATATTGTTTTTCAGATAGATTTTCATATGTGAAAATATTTCATACTTAACAGAGGAAAAACATAAATAAAATAGAAAAAAACAAAACAAAACCCATATAAATTAAAATTCAGTATTATATTATGCAGCAGATTTAAGGCCTAGCATATTACCTTTTTATTACAATCTTTGGCCACAAGTTTCCATTAAAATGGCACACAGCACAAAATACAAAAATCCCCAAATCCCACAGACAGCACAAGGTGGACAGGACACGTTTTTCAGTTGGCATTTTGCTCTTTAAAGATGACATTTCCCCTCCATTATAGTCTCACCTCTATCCTTCCATAATACAGTAATTCTAAAGAGTGGGGGTACACGGTCCTTAGTTAAAATGTATTTGGATTCCACCTGAACTTTTCCTGTATTAAAGACCACAGAAATAAACCTTCAGTAAGCATGTTATGTTTTTATTCCTAATATTGGCTAAAATAGGCTATATTGATGGAATAACTGAATCCACAAAAAATAATTTTATGGTTTTTATGTCAGTGTAGAACATCTGCATCCATACAAGTCACTGAAGACTAACTTACACTGCCAAAGTGCGATTCATCCAAGTTGATGTAGATACCTACTTCAGGAAAAAGTGTATTTTTACTGTCAAAGTGCCTATTTCTCTTCAGTGCCAATGGAGATACCCCAAACTGACCAGCTCAGATATATATAGATTGTGCAAGGTAGTTGTCTGCATTTGATCAGATGAATCACAACTCAGGATTCAGCCTGATCAAATTTAAGTATTACATGTATAGGCAAAAACCATCTAGTTGCCTCTCTGTTTTGACAGAAAGTCAGAAACCATAATGACTTTTTAATGATTTAAACAGGTTAAAATACCAGCTTGACTTTTGTATTTGGCATAATTTTATTTTGATGATGTTACTTCTGCTTTGATTCCTATGCATGTGCCACTAAAGAAAAAAGAAAAATAGAAGAAGATATACATATATCTCCTTATATATTTCCTTCTTTTATGGAATGCAGTGATGAAAGAACATCTCAGGTATATCTTTATCCATAATAATCACTGTGGTTAATTGCCACTCCAAAACATGAACTTTTGTAAGACTACATTTACTTAAGCATGTTAAGTATCAACTCAAGGTTTAAAACACCCTTAGGAAATTGAACAGAAATTATGTCAAACATGATTCTTAGCAATAGCTAAAGACAATCATCTAGTCCCTTTCAACAACTGTGCATCATCCATCAAATTCATGAGCAGATGCCTCAAACAGTTAAGAGTAACTTACAAAAACAAATATAGCCATGTCATTTATGACATGATTCTGATTCCAACTAATTTTCCCCATCATACTATAAATTGCTAGAACCCCTTCTTTGGTTAAACTTCTTGAAAGGTCTTAATTTATTGTGAAAAAAATTTTGCTAGGTTGTTAGTCTGTTTCTTTCCTGTTTTCTTTTTTCAAAACATTTTCATTTTTCCTTCATAAAAACAGTATTCACTGCTTGATATTTTAGTCATATGGAAAACCAGGTCTTACAAATGTCATAGTTCTGAACGGTTAATTTCCTTTGCTACTTTTTCTCCTTAAAAAATCATTCATCTGTAAAAAATGAGATTTTTCACCTATGTAAAATTTTAATTTCAGAGAAAGAACCAGCAAAAATAGAAAGTTTTTGAACGTGATTGAAGACATATTTGAAAGTATTATTAGAGGAGTTCCAGAAGTTAAATGAAACCAAAATGAGAGCTAATACTTGACAAGTAGAGATGCTGTACATTCTCAAAATAATTAGGTGTGCAGAGAAAGAGATAAATCAATCAAGCTAATGACCTAGTTAGATTAAATATAAGGAAGCTATTGAATGTTTGGAACAATCATGTTATGGACGGGTTATGAATTTCAGTGTCTGGCTTTAAAAAAACATTTTCTGTGATAGAGTTGAGCATGACTGGAAAAAATAAACTAAATTTAAAAAAAGATACACTATACATTCTGAAGAGAATATATTTGCAGAGCCTAAATAATAAGGAAAGAGGAAAGTGGGGGAAAAAAAGAGAGAAAAAAAGGGAGAGACTGGTTCCACAGAAAGAGTAGAAATTAGGATTGTGCAGAGGTAAAGCCCTTCATGGAAGTGATCTATCTTCCTTCCTTCTCTGCTTGTAAATTGTGTGTCCATCCCACCATTCAAGCAGTGCTCAGAAGGAAATATTTCTTGTGAATGTTCAGAAAAAAAATAAAGGATGTTTCTTTTTGTATGTTTTGGGCAAACAGTCACTGGAATTTAATTAAATAATCTTTGTAAAATAAAGTCAGCTGGATGCTTTTTCATATGGGTGTTCTATATCTCTACTGATATATTTTTAACATTTTGAGTGCTAACTAATTTTCTCCTGCCAAAGAGCCTAGGTTTTACTGATGAATGCAAGAAAAGTCTCTAATCTGGTCTTGAACACTGCCAGGGAGGGGGCAGCAGCAGCTTCTCTGGGAAACTTTTTCCATTGTCTCACCACGCTCACAGTGAAGAACTTCATAACATTGAATCTAAATCTACTGTCTTTCACTTTAGAGCCATTTCTCATTGTCATATCACTACACTCCTTGTTTAAGAGTCCCTTTCCAGCTTTCCTGTGCTGTGCCTGGGAACATTTTGATAGCAAACACTGGCGATTCACCTGGGCTGGCAGATGGCCAGGGCATTATTTCTGTCTATGTGCTTCTGTACTGAACAGGCTGGAACCCCTGTGTGAACTTGGGTCAAAGTTGCCCAGAGAAGCTGTGCTTCCCCCTCCCTGGCAGTGTTCAAGGCCAGGTTGGATGGGGCTTTGGGCAGCCTGGTCTAGCAGAGGGTGTCCCTGCCCGTGGCACAGGTTTGGAACTAGGTGGGCTTTGAGGTCCTTTCCAACCCAAACCAGTCTGTGATTCTATGATTCTGTGAAGGGAGTGTGACCCGTGGATGAGTCCATGTGGGAGTAGGATAACCTGAAGGGTCCGTGGCTACAGTTTTGTCTGAGCCATAGAGGAGGCATACCTGTGAAGGGATTATGGCCCAAAGATAAGTCCATGACGGGGAGAATATAGCTTGAAGCATCTGTGGCTGTGGGTAGGTCCATGCTGCAGCAGGTACACCTTGAAGTGGCTGTGCATGAAGTCATGCTGTAGCACCTCAATGTGTGTGGCCATGGATAAGTCCACAACAGAGCAGGTACACCCCTAGAGGGACTGCAGCCATGGGTAAGGCCATGTTGGAGCAGGGTCACTCCTGAAGGTATTGTGGCTGTGGGTAAGTCCATGCTGGAGCAAGTACATCTCTGAAGGCTATGTGAGTCACAGAGAAGGTCACACTGGAACAGGTGCACCTCAAAGCAATTGTGGCTGTGGATAAGTCTATGCCACAGCAGGTATAGCCCTGGAGAGACCATGGCTCACAGATAAGACTCCACATGGGGCAGGTTGGCCCCTATGGGACTGCAGTCAGGAGCAGGGGACAGCGAAGTAGTCCATTGCAATGTTAAGCCCTATAACCTGGCCCAAAGGGACCAGGGGTGGAGATTATAAAGGAAATACCCTTAAATTGTTGTAATCCATGATTTAAGTTGCAGTGACATGAATTACTACACCAGGAACCACCTAACCAAGCCATACACGAAGTAGTACAAGTGAAGCAGTGACCCAAGCTGAGATGACTTTGGTGCCCACTAACTCCATGCAACAGACAACCTCTCCTGCCCTGAGTGACTACCATAAAAGGTGGAGCCCAAAGTCCTGGGTTAAAGGAACTGAATTGACCATTTGTGGACATTTGTTGACATTTATGGACATTTTAGAGACTTTTTACAGGGGTGGTCAATAGACAAAGGGAATGATATCTGTGTATTAGATCAAAGGATGGGAAGGGGGTAGGTGGTTAATTGGATAGTGTGGTACTTGTGCATGATGTAAATAGTGTGAAATAAGGGGTGGAGAATGTGGTGGTTTTTTCTGGGGTAGTTATTTTTCTTGATAGTAACTAGTAAGGGGCTGTGTTTTGGATTTGTGCTGTAACAGTGTTTATAATATGGAGATGTTTTCTTACTGTTGACCAATAAGAGGGTGGATGGGTGGAGAACAAGCTTTCATATTCATAGCACAGAATTAGTCGGTGAAACCTGTACATTGTGTAGTTAGTACTGATAGCCCAAGCTCAGACAATTCGAGTAATAGGGCTGCTGAATTCTTGGAAGGAATAAGTAGAGACCATGAATCATTTCAAAATGGTTTGCAAAATAGGTAATATCATACAATGACTTTCAGTTAAGAGAAGTGAAAAAAAGGAGCTGTTAACATAGTGATTGCAACTACTCCTTTCTCATAGGGACTTTTCTCAGTAATATGTACTCCTTAAATTTGAGCACAGCAAGGTGTTCTACCCAAAATCCTTAAAGAGAAATTCAATGGTTCTGCACAGACAAAAAGTTGGGCTAACCATCTTTATGAGCACATTGGTCATGCTTGACCAATCTGATAGCCTTCTCTGTTGGCATGACTGGCTGTGTGGAAGAGGAGAGAGCAGTGAATGTTGTCTACTTTGATTTCAGCAAGCCCTTAACACTGTCTCCTATCGCACCCTCATAGGCAAGCTTAAGCAATGTGTTTTGGATGAGTGGTCAACGAAATGGATTGAGAACTGTCTGAATGGCAGAGCCCAGAGAGTTGTGATAAGCATAGAGTCTAGTTAGAGGTCAGTAAGCAAACTTACGGATGATACAAAACTGGGAAGTGTGGTTGAAACACCAAAAGTTTGCGTTGCCATTCAGCAAGACCTCAACAAGCTAGAGAGCTGGGCAGAGAGGAACCTAAGGAACTTCAGAAAAGACAAGTGTAGCATCCTCCGCCTTGGGAAGGAATAAATTAATTCACCAGTACAGGTTAGGGGTTCACCTGCTGGGAAGCAGCTCTCTGGAAAAGGACCTGGCGGTCTTGGTGGACAAGCTCTCCATGAGTCAGCAGTGTGCCCTTGTGACCAAGACAGCCAGTGGTATCCTGGGGTGCATTAAGAAGACTGTGGCCAGCAGGTCAAGGGAGGTTCTCCTGCCCCTCTGCTCTGCCCTGGTGAGACCACATCTGGAGTTCTGTATCCAGCTCTGAAATCCCCAGTTCAAGAAAGACAGAGAACTACTGGAGAGAGTCCAGCGGACGCTACAGAGTTGATAAAGGGTCAAGAACATCTCTTGTATGAGGAAAGGCTGAGAGAGCTGGGGCTGGTTAGCCTGGAGAAGATAAGACTTGAGAGGGGATTGTATCAATGGTTGTAAATATCTAAAGGGCAGATGTCAAGAGGATGGGTCCAGGCTCTTCTCGTTGGCGCCGAGCAACTGGACAGAGGGCAATGGACACAGACTAGAACACTGCAGGTTCCGTCTCAATATTAAGAGGGTGACAGAGCACTGGGACAGTCTGCCAAGAGATGTGGAGTCTCCTTCTCTGGAGAGATTTAAAAACTGGACACAATCTTGTGCAACCTGTTCTAGCTGATCTTGCACTAGCAGGGGCGGTTGGACTAGGTGATCTCCAGAGGTCCCTTCCAACCCCAACCATTCTGTGATCCTGGGATTCTGTGACAATGAAAGTGTCCTATTATTCAAACAGTAATGCAATTACAGTCTGTCTTTAGAAAGAGTAAGGGGGTGAGGGTTGGGGCATATATTTGCATCAGCAAGGAGGAAAAAGGTAAATTTATACAGAAGTAGAAAAACCAGATAGGACAGCTGGAAAATCCCTAACAAAGTGCTAATGTATAATTAGGTCTACATGAATAATAACACACTATTTACTTGATTTGTTTTTCTTGTCTGAGAGAGAGTTTTTTAACTGATCACGGGCTCCCAAATTGTTTGTTGTTCATATTTATTTAATAACTACTTTCCACATTTGATAGCTTAGCTAGAAATTTTATATTGTCAAAACATGTTTGTTCAGACAAGACACAGGATGTGGCTTTTCTTCCTGGGCTAGAAAGCTCTTCCAAATAATGTTTCTCTGTATTTCCTATTCCATCATTCATTTTTTGTGAATGTTTGTGCTGGAAACTAAGTTAGTTAAAAGTCTCTAGGAAGGACGCATGAACTCATAGCAGTTATTTAAGAATTTCAATTAATAATTGTCTTTGTTTTGCATATATGTTTACACCAATATAGTGGAATATTGGCAAAACCAGTAAGATTAGGTGACAATAGGCAGTAAAATAAGCCAATAGGGTCCAGTGCAGTAAATAATGAGGCTACCTTTTGAAACAGTAAACTAAAGTATTATTTCTATAAAATAAATTGTTTTAAAAATACATATAATTTGGAAATAAGACAAAGAATCCAAAATCTTGTTCCAAATTTTTCTGGAAGTTTCCCAATTTATTTTATTTCCTTATATGTTCTCCCCCTTGAAGTAGACTTTCACTGTTTCTGCACTAATTGTATTCTCAGACCTTAATTTAAAACAAAGATACTCTTTTCATTACATTTTTCTAGGTTTGAAAATTGAGGGAGGGCCTTGTGTTTCACAAGGATATTCTCTCTCTCTCCCTCTCAGGATAAATTTGAAAATGCAATTCCTCAGCAGCAAAGCTGTTTAAATAAGTTTTTGAATGAGACAATAAACCGCACTACTGAAATTAATTGGATCACTATCATCATTTCACTAGTCCAGTTTAGAGAATAGTGAGTACATTGGCCAGGAGTGAGGGGGCAGGAAAAGGACTTGGAGGAAGAAACGGTGGGATGATATTAAACAAGAATTGCCACCAGAGAAAGCTTCACATGAAACATTTTTTTTAAAAAAAATTATTGTTACTATTTTTAAGGGGCACTGGAGTGTGCAGCACAGTAATTATGAAAGTATTCAAATTGCACTTGTAGTCCCAACAAGCACTGTTTTCATCCCCCTTCTTACTCATCACTTTTATCAGTCACTTATACTATTCCTTGATAAACACATAATAAAAAAAATGTGTTGGCATTTCAGTGAACCATCTATATCTTTTTAGTATGTTTTAGTAAGCTTCAGTATTAATATCCCCAGATCTAATTTGTAACTTTCATAGCCACACCCTATGTCCATGCTTGGAGAGCAAAAGAAAAATGTATTTATAAAGAAAAAAACCCCATAAAATCATGGCAAAATTATTTACGGGTTGGTTATTCTTCATGCCTTTTTTACCTGTACTTTGCAGCTTTCTGAAAAATGTCCATCAGTAGTGCCAGTCCTGAGTCTGATACTCACATGATATATATCTGCAGATAAAATTACAGGCTGATCTTATGCCAGCAATGATTGCATGGAGGTGTAGGTCTTTGTAATATGATAAGAACTTCAGCATTGAATTTCTGATTAATCTTTCTAAATACATGGATTTTCTAGGAGAACAATGCATTAAAATGAAAGAGGCAGAAATACAGCAAGCTAAGGGAATGCAAAAACCTATCGAGAAATTCAGGCTTTATACAGGCAGAGGAATTAGCTCTTTGTAAATTAATGCAGATAGGTTTAATTAATATCAAAACTCATACACTACCCACCTTGTCGACTTAAATTTAATGGAAAGCTTTGATAAATATTTATCTGCGCAGATGTCTCTCCAAGAAATTTCTACAGAAATACATCCAAGAATTATGCAGTCCTTTAAAAATTAATGTTGTTTAGTTGTTTTGTCATTAAGAACAACATAATTGAAAATACAATTGTTTGCATTATTAATAAGGCCCAAACTGTCTGTGTGTTATCCACTCTGAATAACTCTTCCATGTCTAGAATGAGAACAGAGAGACTACTTAGGGAACTCCTATAGCTTCACTGAGGATAATGATCTAGCAGTAGAGTATCCAAGCTCATATCTGCAACATTTTATTTCTCCTTTAATTTTTATATGTTTATGAATTAAATGTGTATTGTACATTTCCTTGCTGTCACATTAGAATGATAAAACCACTTTTTGCTGCGCACAGAATGCTGTGCCACTCCTTGGTGGAACTCCTGTGTGCGGTTCATAAGTAGATGATTGATTAATTTAGGAACTGAGGAACTACTAAGGAATAACTGAGGAAGCTGAAGTCCACATGACAAAATTTATTGTGAATACTCCAATGGTTTTACATTCCTTTACTTTTCCCAATGCCTAAAATTAGAGTATATTTGGACTATGCATGCATATCATCTATGGAAACATTTTCACAGGAGGAAGCTCCTTCATCAAACCCTTGAAGTATTAGATGGGCAAGTCTGATCCTCTAGGGTAAAGGTAACCTGGAAAAGTTACATATGTGGAAGGAAAAAAAAAATACTAATTCACTTCACATGTGTGCCTTTGGCTTAAAATTTTGTGACTCATTGTATGAGTAAACTACAAGTAGGTGAGTGGAATAAACTGTGACATGGGCTCCTAGTCAAAAGCTGATTGCCTTTCCCATTTCTTCCCAAGAAAAGTCTGCATGTGCTTCTGATGAACATACTTATTTCATTCTTCATAGCACAAAATTACTAATAGACACAGTTAATGTCTGAAAAAGAACCTCTTGTTAGATTCTTTGTTTGCAATGGACTTTCAGGAAAAAATGTTGTGCATGTACATTTTTGTACGTTACACCAGGAGCACATTCTCAAATGCATCTGTGAAACTAAAAGCTTTATTTTTCATATCCAAAATTATTTTGGCACTGGAGAGCTAAACTCACATGCTCTGAATCACCCTGAAAGAGCCTTTCCCTTTTATTCTTGGCAAGTAGAAGAAAAGTCTTCGCTGGGCTAAAATTAGCTACTATGAAGTAACTCTTGCTTCCCCCAAGAACACCCAGTGTGTATGCTTCTACTGTTACAGCACCCAAAGACTCAGAAAGTTGCCTAGGAAATATGACAAAGCCTCTAAAATAAAGTTATGTAAAGTGCATAGACTGGTTTTGTGCCTCAGTGGAATGCCATAAACATTTTTGTCACCTACATACTGTCTAAACATCTGTTTAACTTCTAACATCTGATTAACTGTTTTGAAATGCCCAACTCTGAAAATAAGCTGTCATTTCCGGGGAACTCATTTATTCAACTGTAGTTTCATCATCCAGAGGGTAGATAAGTTGCAGATAAGAAATGAAGTTTCTGCTAGAAGGCTACCAAAAATTATGAAAGCTTTAAGTCCTAAGTCCACATTTCTGAACAGAATTTCTCCACCATGAACTTTAAGTTCTCCGTATCATTGTCTGTACAAAACAAAATCAGTTCTTCAGTATTCTTTCATTGTGTGCCACTTTTTAACCTATGCTGGTTTTCCTTTTAAACTATCTTAAGACTGAAATGGTTTCTCTCTGCTGGTAATCTTTAAACCTGAACACCAAAGGATCATTTAATTTAGTCTGCCCTGCCACCTTTTACAATTATGAGCAGCACAAGTTTCACTGTTTTGAACCGCTGAGCCTGTCCTGTTTATTCAAGTTAGTCACTGCAGAAAGTTCAGACTGAGAAAATAGAAGAGCACAGCTTCCACAGCAGCTGATAAATAAGGAAGAAAGAAACATTTATTTTAATTAAAAAACCCCAAGGAAATAACAGCTTTCAATTTCAAAAGGGAGTCTCCAAGTTCCAGTAATATCAATATGAATTTCAGGCTCCCCACCGGTTACTCCTTAACTATGTCTTTACTGCTACAACACTCGCATGCTTCCTGGTCCTCTATGACATTACCCAAAAGAGCCTATCTCTCTACAATGACTAAGGAAGGACTTCAGCGAGGCTAACTAGTTTAGCAAATTCCCTCATTGTTGTTGTTAGGTGTCCAAAAAACAGCAGTGACTCCCTCTGTTTCACACTTTTCTTTGTGTAGAAAGAGGGAATATGATCGCTAATTCGTGCTCTCCATCAGGAGCTGTCACTGGAAGCATAAAAGAGAGCAAGATGGACAGAAAGAGAAGAAAAAATAACTTCGAGAGAATACAAGAGTTAAATTTAAGAACCAGTGAAACTAAGTAGGAGACTAAAGTACCAAATATAATTACATTTCCTTTCTCTGTCTTACTCCCCTCCCCCCAAGAAAAGAACCATGAAAATTAAGCTCTGCTTTCCCAGCAGTGTAATGTAATGAAAATATAATATATTATGAAATATCAAGTAATGTATTTTACTAGAAAATTAGAAAAGCAATACTGTTCATTTACTCTGAGATTGAGAATGATCCCTACAAGTTCTCTTTTGTAGAAAATCTTTATTTATTCACAAAGGCACACATACCACTTAGGAAGAACAACCTGATTTGAAACAATAACAAATATTGAGTTCATAGGAGCTAAATGGGATAAGAAATAACATGATACGCTGACCTATATAGTAGCTCATCAAGAAGTGAATTCATTATGTTTAGTATTTAAAACAGTACTTTGCATGCATTAGCTAATTCTCCCTGCCTCCCCTGTTTATAAATAGAGATGCTGAGGAAGAGGGAATGAATGCTTTGCCAGAACCAGGTCTCATCTGAAGAATGGAAGCGGGTTAAAATCTCAGGAGCTCTCTACTTGCAGCCTGTGCTCAGTTCTGTGAGTCTCTCCCAAGGCATATGGAACCCAAGCCAAAAGTGTTTAGAGAATTGCTGGTGATGTCGCAGACAAAAGGAGACATTTGCCTTCAGGTCAGACACATTAAATTGATTGTGGGACCTCTCCAAGAAGACCACAAGAGCTTGAGTCATCCCACAACTTGAGTCAAATGCCTTCTTTGCAGGAATACCCTGGAAGGCAGGGGAGGCAGAGACAGGAAAAAAACCCAACCCACCCCCACTTCTCCCTGGCTGGCAGATGGCATTGCAGCCACTTGGCAGAAGGCAGGAGGATATTCCAGTTCGGCTGAAAAGGATGTGTCCTGGTTCAAAAAATAAGGTTCATTCACGTCTCCTTTTCTAGTAAACAGCAAAATAAAATTGGCATGAAAGAGAAGAAAAAGTCTCATGCTCAGTTACAGCTTTTTCTTCAGGAAGAATTGTTTGTAGGACACAAAGAGCCAGGAGCCTGGTAGATGAACTTAAAACTGTAGCCTGTCTATTAGAGAATTAAAGCAAGGTTCGATAGTCAACAATATAAGGTTAACTAGGGAGATTTCTTCTAAAACCAGTGAGAAGGGCCCTCAGAAGATGACTTGTCATACAAGAGTGTCTATCTTAGACACAACCTGTATAAGGATGGAATATGCTGTGTTCTGGGGATAGCTGTATCTTTTTATTAGCAAAATGATGACGAAAGGATAAGCTTTGATGGGATGTTTAAGTCCAGATAGGTAAGGCTGGATGAGATGAACTGCTACAGAAAATTGTTTACATTTCTAAGGAGAGGGAGATATATGTATGCATATATGCATACACATTTTACAGTGATAATTATTCAACCTGTGGTCAGGCTCAGTATCACAACTATACACAAACAAATATGGTTTATTAGTATTTCTTCTGGTAAAACGAAGAAACCCCCACATGTGGCAGCCTCGGTGCAGAATCGGCTCAATCTCTCTCCTGCATGCCCACACTCTCAAATGCATTTAAAATTCACACTGCAGTCACGAGTATTTGAAACATAAAGATATTACCAAACTTCCATATGATCAGCCTGAAAAGAGCTTTCTAGGGATGGAATATTTTCCAGGAAAGTAGAATGAGATGTGGGGTGATCAACAGGGAGAATTTTACTTGGTAACACACATTATTTCTAAATTCATTCTTTTTACACATTCTTTATACCACAGACACGGATGGAAACAGGGCTACAAATACGAGTTAGTGTGAATTCTGGAACAGCAGCATCAAATCAGTACATCACAAAGAAAACATACCTAATGTGGGCATTGTGACTTACGCTAATTAAAAATATTCTACAGTT
The DNA here is from genome assembly GCA_027925045.1 of Hypotaenidia okinawae. Classification (NCBI taxonomy): domain Eukaryota; kingdom Metazoa; phylum Chordata; class Aves; order Gruiformes; family Rallidae; genus Hypotaenidia; species Hypotaenidia okinawae. Next base: position 153,683,694 of record BSDF01000001.1, read on the forward strand.
ACATGATTAAACAGAAAATCAGACTATGAATTAAACAGAAAGGTTATATCTAAAAGTACTTCTTTGAGCAAGGGTGCGAGAGAGCAAATAAAAACTATTCAATTGCTTAAACAAAATTTAAGGCTTTGTACATAGTACACACATTTGGTTTTAAATTTTATTTAAGAAAAAGAGTATATCTAAGAAAAATCAAGTATTATGTCTTTCCAATGAGATGAATTTTGGCACATGGAAGGACTGAGATATCTGTAAGGCAACAAAGCAGAAAAGACAAAAAGATGTCTTTGATGCCTGTGAAAACATAACCAGGCTAATAATAATGATAAACATTTATTAGAAGACAGCAAATGAAAGCAATAGGAAGAGAGCGAACGGAGGAAACACTAAAAGCTGTGATCTACCTTCTGGCGTTTCAATCCTTTTCCTTCCATCCCCATACAGGGGAAATCTTTATTCTTCCGTCTGTTTCCTTTCTACAAGACGGGTTTAAAAACCCGTGGCAGCCTTTCCCCTGATCTCAGCATGCTTTGGATCAGACTTTACTCTAATAGGCATAGGCTAATTTGCACAAGACATTTATATTATCTTCTTCCTGCTGCAGTCATGTGCAAAAGTTATATTTCACTTGTTTGATGGCTTCAGTTAATGAAGAATAGCCTCAGTTCATTTCAGCTCATGCTCAAATATACCAGCTGGATGTAATATTATGACTGAGCTCTCATTATAAAGATGTCATGATAAAGATGACCTAGAATTTTTGGAGAGAAATTATTGGACTTCCAGATCCGTTTGTTGTTCCATGGTTGAAACTGTCAACAAACACACACATGTCCTCTTTCTCTAGCAAGAAGTCTCATAGGATACAGAGCAAACATCTGCAAGATAATTCAATCAACTTAATGACATCAGTATCTTCCAAGCTTGTCCTGCACAGGCTTTTAAAATCCAGCCTGACAAACTTTTTTGAACTTACTGGGTGACAGCTAATCCTCTAATTTTGTAAGAAAAGCTTAAAAATGTTGAGCCAGAGGGACAAAATTGAAGGTAATGTGGAAAGTGGGAACAATGGAGAGCACAAGAATCCTAAAGTTTGAATTAGGGCAGTTCAAACGGGGATTAGCAGTTTCAGTGCTTGCTAACATTAACATAAATTTCCCAATGCTTTGGGGTCATCAGGACCAGATACCTGAAGCTTTCTCATAAGAATTCAGCTTTCTGAAAAATACTGAATGGGAAACTAGAACATGAGGAATGTGATGGGAAATAAAATGAATTCTTCACTATTCTTAACTTCCTGGTATCTTACAGCCATCATGGATGTTATTCTTGGCAAATAGATTTAGTTAATTAGACCTCTGACTGCTTTCTCAGGTAATAGGCAAAATGATACCCACAGTTGATTGTCAGAAGTGAAAATAAAACAAAAACTATACAACTCTGAGGATGCTAAAGCACATTACTTGACAGACTTTGCCTACAGAGAATGTATAGATATTCCTATTGAATAAAAATTGTTTAGCTTGTAAAAAACAGTTAAGATGAACCAGTAAAAGGCCTGATGATGTTTGCTTGGTATTAATAGTGCTGGATGACACTTCAATGCAAGGGTTTAACTGAGTATTGCTGTAGTTGTTGCAACAATTGCTCCTATCAGTAGAACCAGACAACCTCAAAACAAAATGAAATCATCTATTTTAAAAATAACCTGCTGTAAGATTTTCCGAAAGAAGTTCTGCTTAGCAAGTAGAAAATATTTTTCCCTATACAAAGAATATAAATTACAAAGAATATAAATTACAAAGACGAGACATTACTCTCAAACCTGTTCAAATCGTCTGGAAGACTTCTATACAGCTCTTCAGACCTTACAATTTTGTATTAAAAGAATCAAAGCAAGAGACTAATGCAGGAAATTACTGTATGCATGATATTGGGCAAAAATTTAAGAACATTTTCTTTGAAACGGCAAAGCCTTCTCTTCTAACAAGTGCTTATTACCATTAATGTGTTATGTGAAGAATTATTTCTGCTTGGTAAGCTGAAGTACTTTCAAAAAGAAAACATGTGGCATGTAGGTTAAGCAGTAGCTTCAAGTCTGCTGAACGTTGTACATGCTCATTTTGTTAGACTTTTGTCCTTGCAGATTGATAAATTAGCTATTTTACATACTGTGAGTCAAAGAATTAAAGGACATCAGCTCTGACGGTAGTGATCGAAGCGCTGTATGTCAGAGCTGACAGTGAACTACATTACTTTAAGGAGATTTGTCTCTGAAACATCTGGTGACTCCACCAGCTAGTGAGACAGACTTCCACGAGTTCCTCGCACTTGCCAAGCTTTGGAACACAAGTAATAAATAGTCCCAATAAAGAGTGGCATTTCAGAGTGAAGGCAGTATTTTGCGCCCCTGGAGTTATTTAGGATGAATGATGAATATGGGGACTTACTTCCGTAATGATATTTTTGAGGGAGGTTGTCCCTTTTCTTCGCATCCATAAAATTTATTAACCTAGTTTAAATAAAGTTATGTCACTTAGATCAGATTTATGATAACAAAATTTTGAATGAGCTTTGAGAGAAAGCAGCCACAGTATAAACTTCAAATTCTTTCCCCCAGCACATGCAATCAGCTGCTTGATTTTCAGATATTTTATAGCCTGATTTTTTTTTTCCCTTGAGCTCCAAGACCTAACACTAAGGGGCACCAGAGAACTGAACTGCGTCTGTTCAGATCCATCAGGAACCAGCTGCTGCAACTAAAGTTGTAAGTTATCCACCGTGCTATGTGGAGAGGGAATAGGACTTTGGGGGAAAACATAACAGGCAAAACAACAGTTCTGCATGACACCTTCTCTGCTACAGAAAACTGTCACTGGAAAAGCAAGGACGCGCTCATTTCAGGAATGCCAAATGTGTTGTTATTGTTTATCTCAAGGTGTTGAAAAAGAACCCTCACTGTATTTTTCCAGACAAAAGTTGGGAAATGTGTGAAAATATTGCATGGCCTGAACATTGATTTTTTTGGAGAAGCAAAGTATATCTAAAAAATCCTAGCAGATTGACTTTGCTTGCTTTGATCCTTGACAAGTGTAAACAGAGGAGCAGAGACTTAGGAATTCATTCTTATATTAAGTTTTGGATGAGGTCTGGATACCAGCATTTTTTCAATACCAATTCTTAAGATCCTGCTATGGAGATAGAAAACAATTCTAATTTCCCCATGGATTGAAAAATTACCTGTTGCCACCTCATTTTCCCAACACGACAACAGCAAAACAGTATTAAAAAACCCTAAGTAAATCAAGCCTGCTTGCCAGGAGAGGCCTCCAAAACTGTCTTCCTTCACCCTTGAGCTTGGCTGTCAAATAGAGAAAAATTGCACAGCCATTGACACATACCTGCAGCCTGTGCCCATTCTGAAAACCTCAGCCCCTGTGTCAGGAACCTGTTGCTTGTCCCAGTTGGGAGTTTTTTGTTTCTTTTGTTGGTTTTTGCATTGCTATTTCTTTTGTCCCTGTATTTCTGTTTCAGTCCCTCTAGTCCACCACAAAATATGCAATCAATCAAGCAGAACATAATTAAATAAATTACACTATACATTGGAGAATTTGTGATTCCCTTTTAAAAGCTCGGTCATGGTCTTGTCCCAGAACAGAAAGCATTACAGAAATGCAGATACAGTACAGGGCTCAGTATATCAAATCATTGCAATCAAAGCTCCAAGACCAAAATTAATAATGTACCATTAGCAGATGGTGTGAGATGATTGACTGAGAATTGCAAAGATTCATTCTGATTTGAGTACTACAGACTTTTTTTGTATGATGCTAGCACTTATTTCTGTGTCTTTAAATAGTCTATCAAATAAAACCCACAGATAACTTCTGTTCCATGTAGAATTTGACTCATAGATCTTTTAAGGCCAGATGAGACCATTATGATAATGCATTTTGACCCCCAGCATAACACAGGGCACAGAAATTGCTCGGCAATTCCTCCCTTGGGTCTTTGTCTTCTGTTTGAGGTATACCATCTTTTTTGAACGACATCCAGCCTTGACTTATTACTCAAAGTGATGGAACTTTCAGCATATTCATTGGTAAACTCACCCCTCAGTTAATGACCGCTGCAGTCAGAAAAGGTACATGTTTTTGTCCTCCTTGTATACGGTTTATTTTCATATTTCATCACACCACACCTTTTGAAGATGAAATAAAAGCTGTCAGTGATCTGTATCAGTGTATAGATCGTGGTCACGTTTGTAAAGGAGTGACGGTTTTCTAACCAAATAATGGGGGAAAAATCAGCTTTTGGGGTACATTGTGCACCTAGTTCAAGAGCCAGTTGTAAATGATCCCTTACCCCAGGGATGGAGAAAGCAGCTGTAACAAGAAAGATATGGCCTCCAAACCATCCCCTGGTCCAGTGGAGAAATTAAAATTCATGTCTTGGTTATGCTATGGCCAGATAGCATATCTGATGCCTCGACAGGAGCACCTTGTAACTCTAGGTCTCTATCTGATAATGTTCACCTTCTAACTGGCACCTTCTTTTGTCTTGCCTGGGATTCAAACTCCTCAGTTAGTGTTACATTTAAGTGCGTCAGCAAGCAAGGTGAAGGTAACTTAGGAGTGAACGAACAATGTATTTATTTAAGCAAGAGATCCTGCTGTTTGGGGCCAGGAGGTGGTGGGATCTCTCCTTCAGGTCTGAGTGAAGATCATCAGTGATTCATCACTCTAGTGAGAGAGTTAAGCCTGCCTTCTCTGTCTCTCTCCAGGCAGCGACATCTAAGCACAAAGACTGGCAGTATTTACCCAGCTCGTGTGCTGGATGGGGATTTTGCAAAACTTCTCTTGGGGGGAACGGTTTGGGGTTCATGGACATTGTGCTCTCCAGGTCGCTGACTCAAAGACTGACAGCAGTCTTCATGCATTTTTCTGTGGGGCCAAAAACCAGCCAGGATCCAGTACCTGGAGCTCCATATGGCATTCGTGATTTGCTATGACAAGGACAGACACGGCGACAGACCTCTCCAGTTGCCATCCTGTGTGGACATGGTGTTTCAGGGCCACAAAGGGAAGGAGACCCTAAGGAGAGAGGGCTGGAGGGTGGTACCGAGCAGTCCCTTTGGTGAGGCAAGTAGAAAGAGTTGCACCGAGGAAGCCCTTTGGAGGGGCCATGTGGTCCCCAATGCCTCTCCCACCTCCTCCTCCTCCTCCTCAGGCAGGAGGAGGCAGAGTTGCTGCTGCTGCCAATGCGCCAGGATAGAGAGATCTCGGCGCGGGAGGAGATGACGCAAAAGGCAGAGCTCCCCCCAAAAAAGTGTTTCTCCAGGACGAAGATGGCGGCAACTTAGCCCAGGGGCCCAAGATGCCTGTGCCCATCGGGGGCCCCCAGCCAGGCAGTTCCGCCCCGTGCGCCCGGGGACACTGCGACCGGCGGCAGCAGCGGCGGCAGCCGCAGCCCATTGTCACCAGCAGCGGCGGCGGCCCCGGCAGCCTCCTCCTCCTCTTCCTCTTCCTCCTCCTCCTCTTCAGCATCCTCGGCAGCGCTCCGGGAGCCCTGCAGCAGCGTCTCTCCAGTTAGAGCGGAGGGGGGAGAGGAGAAAGAGGAGACGGAGACAGCGGTGCAGGCATCTGTACCGCGGCTCGGGGCTGAGGGAGAGGAGCAGCAGCGGCGGCAGGGAGGAAGAGGAGGAGAGGAGCCCTCCCGGAGCCGTCCGTCGGCAGCGGGGGACGTGGCATGCAGCTGTCCGGGGGCAGCGGGCTTTTCTCAGGAGGGAGATGGGGAGCTGCGATCTGACCATGCCTGGGTGAGAGGGGGAAAGGACCAGCCGCGCAGCCCCGCCACCACCAACTATCACCACTACCACCACCATCTCCTCTCCCTCCTCCTCTCTCTGCGTTATTGCTCTTATCTTCTCCACGGCACTCCGCGTTGGATGGACTGGGGCTGCTTCGTGTGGTGAGACCAAGGCAGAGCCATCGGCTAGACCAAACAGTATCTCAGAGGAAGAAAAAGAAGAAAGAAAGAGAGAAAGAAGAGGGAGAAAGAGAGAGAGGGGTGAGAGTGGAAGAGGGAGCAAGCGAGCGAGCGAAGGGAACGCAGGCAAGAAAATCGCCCCAATCTTTTAAGTCAATGCATATTGTGGTGACACTGGCAAAGGAGCCCTCACGGTGGAGTCGGCCAGGGCTGTGCGTTCCCAAAATATGACCAGGGGTGCTTGGATGTGCAGTCGGCAGTATGATGACGGCTTAAAAATCTGGTTCGCACCCCGGGAGAACGAGAAACCCTTCACGGATTCAGAGAGGGCTCAGAAATGGCGACTGTCCCTGGCATCGCTCTTGTTTTTCACAGTCCTGCTCTCTGATCACTTGTGGTTCTGCGCCGAGGCCAAATTCACCGGGACCGGAGAGAAGGAGCAGCCGCCGCCCGAGAAGCCGGAGCCCGCGGAGCCGGAGCTGCTGGCGGGCATGGGGGAGCCGGCGCCCCCCGCGCCCCGGCTCCTCGCCCCCCCTCGCCCTCCCTCCCGCCCTCCCCCGGCAGCAGCGACGGCGGCAGCCGCACCAACGGCACGGAGCCCCGGCACGGCAAGGCTGCTTTCCTGGGGAACTCCACCGCCAGGCCCCTGGAGACGTGCCCACCCCCGAGCTCCTCGTCCGGGCAGTGCTTCAGCGTGGGGGACGCGGAGGCGGTGTGCCGGCGGCCGGGGGGGCCGGGGCGGCCTCGGGGCGCGGGGCAGAGCCCAGCGCCCGGCTGGGACCTGACGGATTTTTACCTTTCCTTTTGTAATTCCTACACACTTTGGGAGTTGTTCGCCGGGTTGTCCAATCCGGACACTTTGAACTGCAGTCTGGATGTGGTGCTGAGGGGGGAGGCTCCTGCAGCCAGTGCGTCCAGGCTTACCAGCGCTACGACCAGCACGCTCAGGAGAAATACGAAGAGTTTGAGGTTATGCTCCAGAAATATTTACAGTCGGATGAGTACTCGGTGAAATCGTGTCCTGAGGATTGTAAGGTAGGAGTCCCTGCTGTGTTTCCTGTCCCTGGCTGGCGGGCTGGCGTGCCTCCCTCGTCTGTTGTGCCTGCCGTGGTCCGTGTTTTGGCTGCTTCGGTCTCTGCTCCTGGCGCAGGCGGCCGCGGTTTTTAGGGTGCAGTCGGAGCTGCGGCGGAAACCCGGCGGGGAGCCTCCGTTAGCACATTGCTAAAAGGGAGGCAAAAAAAAAAAGAGGGAAGTTCTTTTTGTTTGCTTGTTTGTTTGTTTGAAGTGATGCTCGGTCCTTCGGGAGTGCAGCGCTGGATTTCCCCCTCCTCATGAATATGCGATCGGCTCCGGCTCGGCTGCCGGCTTCCAGCGGGCTGGGATGCGGCTTGGCAGCAGGCAGCTACAGGGGCTGCATGCCAATGAGCGGGGACCGGGACGGCGGCCGGGGCCGGGGCCGTCCGACGACTCTGTCCTGCCCACGGACCCCTCCGGGGCGGACCGGATCCGGAGCCTGCAGGCCGGCGGCCAAGCCCCTGAGAGGGGCGGCGGTTGCCCCCGGTGACCGAAGGGCCGGGGGCGCGCACCAGCGGCTCCGAGTGGGTTCCGTAGGGCGCTTGGCCGCGGCGGCGGGGCGCGGGACGGCGGAGCGGGGAAGCTGCCGGCCGCCTCGGGAGCGGGACCGTGTTTCCAGGCACTTTGCCAAAATCTGTGAAGCTGGGAAGAGCTGGAGGACGAGGGTGGATGTCAGCGTGCACCGCGGTGGCCCTTGGTTGAGAAGTGACGGTGGCAGCATTTCAATAAGCCGCTGTGGATTGCTTTGGTTCCACTGGTGACCCCTCAGAGAGATCTAGAGGGTTTTCCTTCCTTTCCTGGATTGGAGGGCAGGGTCCCACTTTGGCTCTGTGTAGTTGTTGTCTCTACTTTTGCACAAGATTAGTCGGCCTAGCTCTCAAGATGGGAAAGGGCAGAAAAAAGTGCGGTCTTTGGTGGTTAAAATTGCTAACGGCGTGCTTTACCCCCCATTTGTTATATATGGAGAGCCCGGCCAGGTGAATGGTTTCTGTTGTGAACTGGATTATCTCGACTACTGTGGCACTGCGTTAACCAGTTCAAACCAAGTCCTGCTTTAGCAGTGGAAGACAAGAGTGGGTACACATTGCTGTCCCGACAGAAGGCCCAGCAGTGCCTCCGTGCTTTGTAACTTCCGCGGGGCCTTCTGAAATCGTTTCATGGTAACAGCCCATGCCTAAAAAACTCCTTCACCAATAAGTGTGTGAAATTCACCTGCATCTTTGCCACAAAAATCAATCTGCAGTCCCTCTAGAAGCTGAAATATCCTGTTATCCAACTGGATAAAGTCGGAAAGTTGCCAGATTTAGTTTTTCTTGCTAAACCTGACAAAAAGTAGTGTAGTCCCAGCAATTTTGACTCCACTGTTTCTAGGTTATAAACTGTGTGCATACACACATGCTGTATATATGTTACATACTCCGTCACTGGTAATGTAAATGTATTTTATTTCCAGAGTGAATTGGCTAAATCAACAGAACGAATTGGATGAATAAAAGCCATATCGAATGGAAATAGATGACTGCTGCTGCAGTAACTCTAAGTAGGAGTTGATGAACTACTCTGTGCTGCCGAACAATCAACATTTCCTTGCTTTAAGTGGGCTTTTTTGGTGTGTCACAGTTTAGTTTGACTGAACTTTTACCACAAAGTGTGTGTGGTTGCTCTAGGGTGTATTGTGGTGTGAAAGGTTTTGAAGATGCACAGAAAAACAAACGTACGCTGCATTTCAATTTCCCCTTCAGGCGCTGAAGAAGGAGGAATACTTGCCTAACGATGGGGAAGAAGTGGCTGACATTAAAATGGTTGTGTAAAGCGTGTAAATGAGCTAGACAAACGCAGTGCCAGTGACCTGCAGTTCCCTGGCGCCGAGTGCCTGGCTGTGTGCTTGGGAGAATTTGGCCAACCAGCCTGTGTTAAGAGCGAAGGATGTACTAGCAGGGGAAAGAAAAAGAAAATAAACCACAAGCCCAGGCAAACCGAGGGTGCAACTGAGTGTTTTCCTCACTCCCTCCGTGGGGCTTGGCGGGGCGCGGGGCGTGGCCGGGCGTGGCGCGGCCGGGCCGTGACGTGGCCGGGCGTGACGCGTCTGTGCCGCGGTCCGGCGGCCGCTGCCGGGGGGTTGCTGTCCTAGGTGCTGCAGAGGCAGCGCACGCAGCCCCGCGGCCGAGCTGGGAGGTGTGTGGGGGACACACAGCTGTGTCCGGCCCCCCCTCCCCCCACCAGCCCCGACTGGAGACGCTGGGACCCTCTGGAGCCCTTCGGGTCTCTCGGGTGGCTGAGCGAAGCCGGGCGTTTAGCGGGTCCGGCCGGCGTGCTCGTACCCGGGGTGCTTGTGCGCGGTGTACCCCGAGGGGAGTACGGGCGGGAGCTGGAAACTCGTGCTGAATACTTTGCTACTGCTGCGGTGTTTTGCGGGACTTCCTGGTGGTTTCTGCACGTTTCATTTCTAAAACTCGGTCAGGAGATAGCTGTTGTTGTGTAAGTGAATATCACTGCTTTTTGTCAAGCCTCGGGCATCGGGATTATTCTTAGGGTAAGGATCAGCATAGGCGATGAAACTTCACATCTAACTCTGGGTCTGCGTGCGCACCCCTTGGCTGGCTTCTGTGGTGAGCCCAGTTTTATGTTGTTCTAAGAAAAATGCTAAGGATGACGGCTGTACTCAATAGTCATGTCTGTTAAGTCGTGGCTTAATACAAAGGAAGGCTTTTTAACCTGTTTCTGTGTAAGATATGTTCCGTATTCTGGGATGGCTGCTTCTTTCACAGAAAAAAAGGGAGCTTTTCATCCAGTTGACCTATTGTAGCTGGTGACAGAGTAAATAAAATTTACACTGAATCACAGTCAACCTAAAACTCGTACTCAGGTATTATTCCCCCTCCCCAACTATCCCCACCACCACCTCCCACCTTTGACACTGTCAGTTCTCACAGAAGAGTGAAAATCATAGGGGCTCCTCAGCCCAGCATGTTATGCCTTTCAAGAACGTACCGTTGGCCATAGCAAATAGTAGGCATCACAGTGCTTTTTACGTATGAGTCTAAATCTCAGACTTAATATTTCAATTTCTTTATCTGAAACCAGAAGAAAATGAACTCTGCTTTCAAAATATTTTGTGTTACACTACATGTCTCCTGGTCTGGGAAGAATATTTTAGAGAAATTGCTTTGTATTGCAGTCAGGAGTTGTTTGGGTTATCAGTTCACATTTAGCTATTATACATAGTGAGTTTTGGTTCTGCACTTAATGTACAACTATAGTCACAGTCACTCTTTTTTTTTTGTTTTAAATGCCAACCTGTATATAAGGTCTTACTATTAAACTTCTTACTGAGTTGCATTGGGATTTTTGAAAATTTTGTAGAAAATTATGAGAATTTTGAATTTAAGAACATTTGGAAAAACTGCTTATTTGTCATAGCACCAATGAACATGAGTGTGTATTTGATATTTTTAGGATGTCAGCAGATTTGTATATTGTTTAGAAGTTCTGGATATCAGTGCTGTCTCAGTATAAATCCGTCCTTAGCTTATTCGAAACCAGAATAAAATCATTGAAGTCTGATGTCTTAATATTTTGTTTTCTTGTCTTGACAGTCACATATCAGTAGTGGCTAAGCAATAAATATAAGAAAGACAAATATTTGAATGCATTACATATTCAACAAGGTGATGTAGATAAATTGCTTTAGTTTTATTCAATCACTAAGGTAGCAGAGAAACTGAGAATCTGATTCTACATTTCTGGTTTTCTCTTTTAAATTTAATTTTTATTTTTTTTTTAGTATTCATGGAATTTTGCTTTTGCACATTATAAAGCAGTGTTTTTATTTACAGAGATGGTTCTTGGCAATATCTATAGTTTCTTGGTTTACAGCATATTATTTTTATATGCAATGTGACACAAGACTATTCAAACAATTGACAGAGAACTGTATTGGCTTGATGTTGGGAGACGCAGTTCCTCATAATGACTTGTCAGCTTTCTATCAGGGGAAATACTCAAGTTCTTATTCCTAAGACAGCAGACAATCACTCTGTGGAATAAAAGAAAATTCTGGCTACTTCTGATTAAGAACTGGGTCAAATAACTAAGTAGGACATATAAACGTAAAGGGTTTAATTTTTTTTTTTTTTTGAGATGTAGAACTTCTGTCTTTGTGAAAAGTATCAGAGGCTGAGGCTTTCTTGTCAGATGTGTTTATTAGTGTTTGAATGTTATATCTGGTAACATTTTTGACATAGTTTTCTTTGACCCAGAGAAAGTTGAGTGCTTAAAATGTGGCCTTCCTTAATGCTAGATAAACTATTGAAGGGTGTAATTCAGGTAAGTGCATTATAATTAGAGTAGCATTCAAATAAATTATTTTTTTCTCCCAGAATATCAGAGGAAAAATAAAAATATAGCAAATATTTTTTGTCAACATTGATAAAAAAGCAAACCTGAGCTGACATCCTAGGTGCTCAACATGTACACACAAAATTTTTTACCCTCAAGAATTAAATAGCATTTAATAACTTCTGATACGAGGTTTATGATACTGATATCAGAAATATGTAAGAAATTAGCTGAGTTACAATACTACTTAATTAAAAATATCAATAAAGTGTTTCATCATTAAATATAGATGATAGGAATATAGAGCTAGTGCTTCTAATTTTTTTTTTGTTGGATCAAAGACCTGTGTTCAACTACTTTTATTTGAGTAAGAGGATGATTGGAAGTTATTTAAAACAATTAAAATCACATTTGTCTCATTTATCTGGAAATATCAGAGCTTATATGAATCATGACTTTTCCAAGAACTTTTTCTTAAACAGCATATGTAGTCTAATTAGGTTTTGATATAAACTCTCAGTTAAGCTGGCAGAAGAGAGCAGATGAGAAATACGAAACCAAAAGCTCAAGTGATAAAAGAACCCTTCTGTTACAAAAGGTCACATAGACCAGCATCTGCTGCAAAGTTAGACATTTCAATTGCACATCTTAATCACACAATATTTATATGATATGCAGGAGTGATACCTAAGCTATGAGAAGAAACTCTTACAAATTAAACCCTCACAAATCTTCCCTGTTGGTCACCGTCTGATGGAACTGGGGAACAATAGGCATTAATTACTGAACTCTGGTGCATTTTCAGAACATGTTGAAAGTGAAATATTTACTTTAAAGGTCTTTTAAAAATTAATAATATGATGCATTAAAAAAGCCATGACATTTAAATGTGTATATTTTTTAAAGTTTTGTTTAAAATGCTGTGGATCTAATGTATCTGTATAAATTGATGTTTGCACATGCTATTTTTCAGTAGATTAAAAAAAAATTGTATTTTTTCAAAACCAATTTAAGATATATATCTGGATTAATTTAGTGTAACTGTTCTTGCAGTAATGCACTGGTATTGTAATACAAGGAGCAGCACTCACTGTGTACTAATTGTACTTTGACACTGTATTTTGGCCTGAAGTCCTAATGCAGCGGTCTGCTTCAGTCTCCCGTATTAAGCTAGATGAATGGCACAGCACTCAGGGAAGACTATGCACATGCTTACAGTCATCCAACTGCTTAAATGCTTTGTTGGAGCAGGATCAGACCTCCTTAGTCCTAAGGGTCTTCTCTCCAGAAGTGAGTTCACTCCACCCAACTTTTTAAAAGTTTGCATCTAGTTGATCATCTAGATACTCATCCCATTCATAGTGCCAATGGGTACTTCATTCATGATTGCAGGGGAAAAAATGACTGCAGATGACTAGCACAGAGTAGTTGAAGTGGAATTTACCCCAGTTCAGCAACCACCATTCAACACTTAGTGGTATGAGTGTCACATGCCTAAGTTGCTCATGGCTCTGCCTTCGATTTTACTTTGGTCACTGTTTCTCTTTGCGTTTAGCAGGCCACTAAACGTGCACCTCGCAGAGGATGCAGCAGTCCCGCTCCTTCATTTCATGTTCTTCTAGGAAAAGTAATCAAAATGCAAATTATAGTTCCATCACTTATCTTGCCTAAAAATCATTTGGTCTATACTTAGTAATTTATCACTTAAGTCTTGCATTAAGATCCGTAATGTATTTAGATCTGTGAATTGCCTAAAAGGGAAAAAGTAACAGAAGCTGAATTCTTAAATACTACTTTTTGATAAGTATCACTTGTAACACTCCAGAAGACAGCAAAATTAAATAATCCATCGCACCAAAAACAAAAAAAAAAGAACGAAAAATGTAGGTGTTCAGTATGGATCCTCACATAAAATGTAAAAGTTCAGAGTTTCTTTGTAGTCAATGGAGATACACAGGTTATTTTAGTATCTGAGTCAGTTCACAATAAAGTGGACATCCAAAATAGGTCAGATGGATTATGCCCTAAAAGTACCTGTTCATTGTCTCTAAAGAGCACATACCGTCTTTTTGTCTCAGATGCAAATGCTCCCACTGTGGCCCTATGAAGTCATGTTAGATGAATCCTAGCAAAGTGACTTGGGAGTAAAAAGAAGTTTGACATTATGTAAATATGTAAAATTTAGTTTAAGCTTGTAAAATGCTGCTAATCATGCTGCCCTACACCATCCTAGGGAAATCACAAGCCCCTTTCACTTCTCTGATAAACTGAAGAATGTGTGTTACGCAGTCTGCTTCTTAGGCATGAGAATAGGAGAGCATCTTGTGTCTTTTTGTCACTGTTGGGAGAGGGAAGGCCAAGATTTTCTACACAGTACTTTCCAGTTGCTGCTTCTGAGAAACCATTGCAATAACAACTGTAGGTCATTTTCTTAATAGCAAATTTTGCAGGTAAATCTGTTACAGGTTGTGGATATTTATATTTTTTTGGGGGAAGGGGGTGAGGTGGGGTGGGAGAGCGGTTGTCTATATGTGTGAGAATTCCTATACATTACCTGGGTTTCATTTTCTTCCCCTAGACCAAACTAGAGGGAACTCCCAAGACCACCCAATCGCTCTCATGCAAGAGGCACATATTCTCAGACGTTTATGCCACTTTACTAGATAACCATACTGTACTTTTCTATGTACTTTTCACTGTAGTTTTCTCTTGTCAGAACTGTAGAGCAAACATCGCTAAGTGAGAACGTGTGATAGTTTGGTTTACTTTACAGCTTCAATCAGTTAGACGAATACAAATTTAGTGAGGCACTAGAGACATATTCTGGTTCATAGTGATATTTTATTAATTTGAGGGTATGTTCAAAAAAGAGAAAGTAAAACCAGATATGGTTTTGGATTTCTGATCTAACCTTGTTTGCAAACAGGGCAAATACATGAAAGGCAAAGGTGGGTCCTTTAGAATATGCACATTGAACTGCTATATTCGAAGAGTCTCTAACAACAAAGACATGACATAAGCAGCTCTGACGTGAACTTGATCAACACTTGATATTGTCCCACCCTTCATCTTATCTCTCTGATCCAACCTGGTGTGCAGGTCTCAATCGCTGTGTTTGTAATAATATTATCCTAAAGCCTTTGTGGAAGAACCTGGTAGGACTCTCTGAAGCACTGGTCAAATGCAGCCAAACTCTTAGGACAAATGGTGATGGTAAAAGTTGAACTGACAAACTTCAGCAGTTCTGTATGAATATCTTGGTCCATTGAAGTGTCTTGGATATTCTTGTGGGAATCATCTTTCCTTTTGATGGATGTTGAGAGATTGTTCAGAGATTTCATCATTACAAGGCAACTTGCTGATTGAAAGAAGTAGCAATGATGATCTCAACTGAATTTACCAACAAAAAATAGGCTTGGCTCCAGGTTTTTTAGAAATTCTGCAGCCATTTGGAAGTCATTGTGGATGTTTTAAATTATTTCAATTAAATTAGAAAGAAAGTGTACCTGACAAATTATATTTAAAAAGTCCAAATTTTCACTTATGGCATATGACTGTTACATTTTTACTTTTTTATTTTACTGTTACAATTTTGGCAAGTTCCTTAGTCAAAGCATTATATCTTCAAATTTATCCATCATACAATTGGAAAAAAAAAAAAGAAAGGAATGATGTTATTTTTGTAGTCTAGAACATGCAGTATATCGTCGTTTTCAGGAGATACTTTTCCAGGGAGTGAATATGGGATCTTGAATGAATTTTAAATGCACGTTTAATTCTTGCTGATCCTCTGCATGTTAGATTAGATGTTGCCTTCAATTTTCCTGAGCGCTTATGTAAATGGTATCTTGGGCCTGTCAACACACTTCATCTATGTAAAACATCATACTGGAGCATCTTTCTTACATTTCTGAGATATTAGCAATCCAGACGATGTACTTTAGTGAAAGGAAGGGGAAAATGGATTGCCAACTATACTTAGAAAAGTAGTTTTACATGGTTTAGTCATTCTTACAGGAGAATGAGAGAGATCCCAGAGTTTGTTGATTGATGGTTTGCTGATCATTGCTCTACATTGGTTAGTTTGCTCTCCATAATTCCAGGGTTACACTCATAGGCTCTTAGAAACATTAATTTTTGAGTGAGATTTATTAATCTAGAAAATAGTTAGATTTAAAGATCTATTAAGAAAGAATGTTAGCAACACATAAATGCTTTAAAATATACATTAAAAATATATCTTGCAGGTTTCTAGGTGTCATAATAGATAGCTAAATATAAGACTATAAATATAAAAATTTATTCATGCATGCATATTATTGATGAAGAACAGTACACCAGAGAGAAAATCTTTAGCTAGTGTGGAAAGTTTAGTCTTAACCCATATGAGGTGATAGTTGATTTACTCTGCTCATGATTCAAGAAAAAAATAGATCTTTTATTAATATAACTTTGTCATTTAAAGAGGTATCTTAATTTGTGTTAGAGGTAAAGTTACGTTTTGAAAGGCACTAAAATGATGTCTGCAGAGAAAAAATACTTGCATTTCAATGTATGCACACTGGGTTAAAAAAACAGACACCTTTTAAAATAAATCCCAACTTGTAGAAGGACAAAAAAGTAGGAATAAACAATTTTTTTTAAATGTGGAACAAGTAATACATGTATGCATATTAAAAAAATGTACTATAAAAATTACATGCAAATTTCCCATGAGTATTCTTAACATTGCCTTCACTTATGATAGTTGTTGAAACCAGATTCCTGTATAGAAAGAGGTTTAGGATGATAAGGACTTTTTATTTTTTCATAGTTGGAAGGAAACAAGATTGCATAATGAAAAACATATCTGATTTATAAAGGTAGACCACTTTGTGTTGAAATCTGGTATAGTACACCTCACTTTAAAAGCAAAGTATTTTAAAGAATGAACAAACTGTAAGTTTCAATATCAAAATGATAATATTATGTATGTTAGCCATGGTACTTTTTATTAGAAACATCTACAAATAATATGAAATTGATGCTTTGGTAAAAACTAAAACCCCTGGCAATTTTCAAGAGAAGCATTACCATAAATATCTCTTTAGAGTACTGATTATTAGTAAATTCCTTAAGCAAGTTTCTGGTAGTTTTCCAGTGGGATGTTTCTGCACTGATTCCAGACACGTTGAAGTCAGGCAAATAGTGTAATGAGTGCAGAAAAATCCGCGTCGTCGGAGCCTAATTTATTGACTGTTTTATTATTAAGTATTCCAAATGCATCTATTTTGGAATACTGAAGATTTTATACCCCTGTAGGTACAAAAACATCCTTTCACGTTTTTTCCTTTCACACTATGGTCAAGCTGTGAATATTGCTGTCCAGTGCTTCACAGTGAGACTGGGCACTTTTGATCAGAAGGCCATTTTTATGGAAGGGAACAAGTATGGGAAGGGAACAAGCCCCACCATGGGCTGCAGGGAAGACGACGGCCTAGCCTGTTTGACTATACAACTGAGCGGGGTCCAGGCTCAGGATATGTGGGGATTAGACTCCGCTCACTTCAGGTTCTGCACTTAAAAAAAAAGCAAAACATAAACATAGCCGAGGTCCTGTTTCAAAGGTACGAGGTTTTACAGTTCTTCATGCATTCGGAGAAGAGAGATGAACATTTTCAGTCATGTTCTGCTATGAAGTTAGTCTTCCTGTAAATATTTCTACCTGCCAGAACGTGGACCGGTATTCAGAAGATGTAGGAGTTTTTTAACAAGCTACTTTTGAAATATCGGTCAAATAATCTTAAAAGTAGAATTATTTTGTATTTTCTTTTTTTTTTTTTTTTTGTCTCCTATGCTTTCTGATAGAACAGTCCTTGGGGAAATGACCCCTATTATGAACTAAGTTTAGCTAACAAGATAAAGTGTATCACTGGAGTTCAGGAAACGAGGCTTGCTGGTTTATATCCCAATTCAGTTAGAAGTGCATTATTGGTTTCTTTTGTCTCTATTTAAATCTTATAAATGTTAAAGCTGTATTTTATAAATATACATTTTTTGCAACCTCACTATATTAATGAAATTAAATCATTACTGCAACAATAGCTTTTCAAAATTTAGCAGCTGAGATGGATTCCTGGGACGTGATCTGAGCAAATGTACTGCAAGCTAATCACTGTGTGACATACTTGAATTTAGAATATTATTTTAATTTGTAAATGTAGACCAATTTTCTTTAGTCAGGAATCTACATGCCATAAAACAGGACTAACTTCATTGAAAACAATCCTTTACTTCAATGTAATACTGTTTTGAGAGCAGGAGGAGGCACATGATATACTCTAAAACTTGAATGTATGAAATCAAAGGGCTAGATTTGACTCAGATTGA
Source organism: Hypotaenidia okinawae (assembly GCA_027925045.1). NCBI lineage: Eukaryota > Metazoa > Chordata > Aves > Gruiformes > Rallidae > Hypotaenidia > Hypotaenidia okinawae. Next base: position 153,701,460 of record BSDF01000001.1, read on the forward strand.
TTACAAACCTTGCTACAAAAAGCAATATGCACAGTGCCTTAAATGCTCATTGCCTTGTCTTTGGCTGACATTACTAATTTGTTATTTTTGTCAGATTGATGGCTTTTTTCCCTTGTCTTTGTTGTTGTACTTGGTCTTGATTCCATTCTCTTATTCTATTGATTTTTCAGGCACAACTGTAGAAAAATATTATAAGCTTAACTTGTTCAGCTATCCGGGGTGGGAGGGGGGACGGGTCCCTGAAGACAGCAAAGCAGAATTCATATTTGCCTTTTCCAGCCAGGAGTGTAGGTCATCTACCAGTGTTAAAAGCAGAGATGTTGATCAGTATTGCTAGTTTCTATCCAGATAAGATGCTTTGATTGCACTGAAGACACTTTGTATTTAGGCTGGTGTTAAGTACAGTTAGATCTTAAGCAGAAGTTGAAAAATTGTTTAGGTAATGGAAGTGTTGCTCTGTGATACATTTCATCATGTATAAAAAGGTAGTAATTTTAACAATGACTCAAATAAAAATTACAGGTATTATACACACATATGTATGTATATATGTGTGAGATATATATATATATGTGATTATGTCTTACAGGAGGTGTGATGAGGAATATACTGAAGTAGAACCATGCATCTTTGGGAGGCTAGGACAGTCCTGAAGTAGACTTCTATGGAGAAATCTTTGAAATGCCCTGGATTCTTTAAAATTAAGAAAAAGTTTAGGAAGTACAGAAAATGTATCAATTAGACCATTATTTTTTAAATTTTTCACTCACTGATGTATTAGTTTTCTGACTGATCTGGGAATGTAAATTACTTAGGGTATTTTCTTTCTTTCATTGAGACTTGAGAAAGTCCCCATAGTAAATGTGGAATAATAAGCATCAGTTGCCGATGTTGTAGGCAGGCTGCTCACTAACCCTGTTGGTCTTCCAACTCCTTTGTAGAGACCGTCTATGTAGTCAGACTGAAATTTGGATCAAAAGCACCTAAAACTCCATGTATCACTGCTACCTAATGTTAATAGATAAAGGAAGAAGTTACCTTAACTATTCCATTTGCTTCACGGGAATGTTTTAGATTATTTTTTGTTTCTTCTTCTTTCATTTGCACATTACTTGACAAGGTTTTTTTGTTTGTTTATGTGGGCTTTTTTAAGACCTACTTCTTTTGATTGCTGTAATTATGTGGGAGATCAGGTTGTTGTTACTGTTGTATCATCAGAGTTTTATTTTTTCCTGGGATATTTTAAAGGGCAAATTATGTTAGCTTGTGCAGCATAAGCATGAATTTTAGTGATTTCCCAAATATTTATTTAAATCTTTTTTACCTTTTCCTATCTAGATGTTGCTGCTTCTTTTTGATCACTGGAGAAACATTGCTCCTTAAATTTTGGTATGAATGTAACAAATCCTGATTTGCAGAGAGCTGGTATTTGGGATGGAAGAGATCTTCTCTCCTTTTGTATCTGTTTAGATCTGCAAAAGGAGGAGATGTTAGGTTTTGCAGCTTGCAGAAAATACTTCTCAGAGTTTTACCGAAATCATGGCTGTCAGGGAAGATCAGTAGGTTCACAGAAAGGAATAAGAGATCTGTGAATATCAATAAGCTTTTTTTTTCAGGTTACTCTAAATTTCTGGTCCTGCATACTGGAGAGGTAATGGAACATAAAGTATATATTAATAAAGTGGTGATACGTTCTAAAGAGAAGCAAAAGACCTGAAAGTGTTGTTTAAAGGGTTGTTTAGGGTTTTTTTTTTTCATTGTTCTTTTTGTTTCTGTAATTAATAGTACTACTGGAGAACTTAAACATTACAGCAATTTAGCAATGCAGCACGTAGTGGGCAATGCACCTGTAGTATTTCTCAAACGGCCGGTCCTATTTTCAATTCCTGTCTTCACTTTGTGTCTTAATAAAGTTTAAAGGCAACTACTCATTTCCTACAGAGTCTGTACATACTTGGGCAAGCAGCTCACAAATCTCAAGTGCGTGGGCTTGGTACAGGCAGCTGCCCCGAGGCTGCGTCGACATTAGCGTTCCAGCTCTGGTCAGGGGTGTGCTGTTGAAACAAATCTCCCACTCGCTCCCACTCCCACTCTTATCCACATCTTGATTCATGTCACGAAGCAACCCAGGAGCACACAAGCTGGATTGTTTTCTGCTGGAAGTAAAGGTGAAGTGCCCCAGGAGCGCATCTAATGAGTCGCAGGCAGTAGGGGACACGCAGTCTCTAGGACTAGGGCTAGCCCAAAGTAAAACCATGAAACATCAGCACTGTGGGTGCCAGGGCTTCAGCACTGTTTGAGTCTACAGAGCTTTTCTATAGAGTCACCCTGCTTGTTAATGTTCATATAGGCGTAATTAAAAAGACTGAAATTCAATCCTCACATGGAGATTATTCCCAAGGTGTCTCAGCAGTTTCTTCAGGACTGCAGTTCAAGACCTGAAGCCAAAGCTCTGGAATGAATCATTGCACCTGGCTCTATATAATCATGGCACTCACTAGTGAGCATCTATCATTCTTTTTTTTTTTTCCTTTTTGTTTAGTTTGCTGCTGGGGATTTTTTTTTGGCCTCCTTTCCTTCTTCTGTTGGCATACCCATGGAGGTGAAGCACAGCATGGTGCAGATTTTTGCTCAGTGCCTTCCCTGCAGCTGCCAAGCCTCTGTGCAGCAGAAGCACTGCAGCTCTGCTGCGCTTCAGGCTCTCTGGGCTGCCTCGCTCCTGGCTGTGGAATTCTCAGTACCTTCCCAGCATGGGGACATGAGGCTGAACGGACCTTTCAGTGACTCCTTTACCGTAGATCTTAAGTTGTTAGTGTCAGAATGGTGCAAAAATACCTAAGCAATCACAAAAATGAAAAATGTATGTGGGGAGGGAAGTCATGGGGAATGGAACAAATCTGACCTTCTTTCATAGAATACTGCCCTCCCTGTCTTTTAACTTTTTTTTTTTTTTTCCTACTTGAAAAAAAAAAAAAAAGATTCTGAGGAAGTATTCAGCCTGGATGTCCTGGATGTTAGGTAATCACTGAACCAAACACAGGAAAGCATAAGGAACTGATAATCTTTTTTAATTATTTCATTTTCTATATACTTGTGAAGAGTTTTTTCAGCACTGAGTGTGACAAAACTGTGTCTATGTTATGGATTGATACTATTTTTCACAGGGTAAAGTTTTTTTCTCTGAAAGATTAAAAACCACTATGCAGTTCTTTGGAAAATGTGACACCAGAAGAACATTACCTTGCTGACAGAATACTTGTGGTTACTATGGGGAACTACTACCTTTCCAATTTTTATTATTCAGGCATTTTTTATTACAGTACTCCCAGTAATTACAGGGGGTCACTGCTTCTGAACCCTGAAAATTCATGCCATGCATTGAGCTGTTTTTAAGCAAGTTTACTGCACTTCTGGAAAAAAAAAAGTTCTTTTAGAGGTCATGATCAACCCTGTTGCTGAAGATCTTTGGAGCTTAATGTTTTTAGCTTTTGGTAACCACTGGGAAACTTTCTTACCTTTTTGGCAACTCAACTCCAGTGGTGTTAAAAGGAGGCAAGAAAAGTGATTCCTTGACCTTACAAAAAAATGGATAAACAAATCACTTGCTGAAAGAGTATCAGTGTGTTTGATTGATTGATTGAAACATCGGGGGAGATCTACAGGTGATCAGCACTTCCTTCAGTACCAGATGCTACTGAGCTGACCAGGAATTGAAGAAGGAAGACCAGCTAGCAGAGGCAGGGAGGGCATTGTCCTGCCAGCAGGAAAAGCAGTCAGTGTGGCAGGTAGCCAAAATTGCTGAGGTTTAACCTAGGTCATCATAAGAGTAGATAGGCAACATACTTTATAAGGCTTCAATTGGATCTATCTCACATTATACTTGTGTTGCTTTATTGTGAAGCCTGAAGGAGCTGATACTGAAGAATCAGAAATCTGAAGACTCTGTGGTGAGCAGGATATAGGAACTGACACACAATGTTGCTCAGTGATCTGCTTGGTGTCTGGGAATAAGCTTGGGAGGTAAAATGAATGCTACATGAGACAGAATCCTTTGCTAGTTTGCAAAGCTGCTTCTTAACTCACATTAAGCAGCAGCCCACATAACATGGTTATGATTCAAGAAAATGCTTTTGCATATACCTTTCTATTAGTATAATTTCATACATGAAGGCATGTCTTCTTGTTAAAGAGCTACTTAATTTTCAAAGGAATCTAGAATGGTATTAAAAAGCCTGATTTTCTCTAAACATGTGGCAAAACTACCAAAATATCATCAACATTTGGTTCTTGCTATTTTTCATGCATTAGGACTGTTGGTTCTTTAAAATAGTTAAGATAAGATTTCTTAGAGTTCTTGCTGAATTTTTTGTATAGCTCCTATAGAATTTTGGCAAATTATTGTATGAAAGTGGAGACTAGGGTAGAAGGAGAGGATTATACTTAAGTAAATCATATATTAAAGTGGTAGAGCCAAATTAGTAATCAAAACCAGAAAAAAATAATCTTGAATATATTGAAACACTAGTGCAGATATTTGCTGCTTGTGTCCCTTGCACATACATACAGATTTGGGGCCCTATTAATAACTACTGACTGACACAGGTATTTAAGAATTGTTTTTATATCTTATGCAGGAATGAGAAGAACATCTGTACATCTGCTGTAATACACAAGTCTCTCTGCAGCTGTGGCACATTACAAAGTGGGCTTTCACCTATGACTCTTGGCAAAAGGACTTGTGCCGCAAGTCCTCATGTGTTAAGCTTTTGCTATTAGCAGTTTCTTACAGACACAGTTTAACATGTCACTGTTTACCCACTGTAATACTCCAAAGGATATGGGTACATGGCACACTTTGCAGTCAGGGTTATAACAAACCCAACATTCAATTCATGCCCACCAGTGGGAAATAGGACAATTTAAAATCTATTTTAGGGTCTAGCTATGCTATTCCCTTTATTGTTCACTGCTACCTAGCCATCTCTCTTTCCCCTCCTCAGGCTCACTACCAAACTAATCTCTGCTGGTATGTTTGACTGTGGATCTTCGATATAGTAATATGCTTTACTAAGAAGGACAGCTTTCTGAGTGAGGAAATGAAAGATGGGTATCTGTAACAGCAGACCTGCAACTAAGAAGTGCGGTTTATAGTGCAGAGAAGTTGGGATAAGAATAACCCAGGTGCCAATGAAACAGAGGAGGGCAATGGCAGAGGCTGCTTGGCCTTTCATTTCTTGTTTGTCTTGGTTTGATTCTGACTTGCTCGACAGAGCGGAGCACTTCACTTGGAAGAACTTTTACATATTAAATCCACAGAAAAATCAAAGTCCTTTGTTAAAATGGTTTTATCTTTAGGCTTGGTAGCATCAAATAGCAAGTTACATCTGTGTGGTTTAAATGAAAAAAATATTCTAAGTACACAGTTTTCAGTTTTGTTGGGTTCTTCATTTGTCTTATCTAGAGAGGTAAGTAATTTTATAATTTATGCCATTTGTTACTTACCTTTCATATTTCCCTGTCTGTTTATACTCTTTAGATGTGTCAGGCTTCTTCCCTATATAAATAAATTTTAGTCTTTGTAATCTCTATACCAGTACTCTTTCCTTTTCATCTTTTTCTCAATTATGTTCTTATTTTAGATCGTGGTCGGTCCCAGGGTAGTGTTTTCACTGATCGTTGCGTACCAAGAGGGTTTTTCGACCCCTTCAGTGGCCATACCGACTTTCTAATTCTAGATGAAGTATTTAATACAATTCTTTCCTGTGTGCAGCAATTATGCTTGGCAGTGCTGGATTCCATCTGCCATTGTTTCCTCTTTCACTGAACTCTTTTCAGTGACCTAAAAGCTCCTTGGCCTGCTTTGGCCTTGATTAATCTAAGACTTGTTATGGCACTTACAAACATTTCCCTTTTATTGTTAATCCATTTCCCGATGATTAATAAATAGATTAAACACTCTCATCCCTAGGAGGGAACCTGGGGGCATCACTGATGTTAACCTTTAGCCACACAGAGCAGTGACCATTAGTAAATGTGTTCTGCTTTTTGCAGTTTTTTTGTTGGTTTCTAACAAATGACAAAGCTTTACCTCTCACCCTGTGATTACTTCAGTTTCTTTAATAGACTTTTGTGGGAAGTGTTCTCAAAGGCTCTTTGAAAGTCCAAAAAACTTTTATCAGCCAGTTCTCTCTTATCTGCTATTTGTTAACGTGCCCAAAGAGTTCTAATATGTTAAGGGGCTGTGCAAGGAAAGCATTAAGGTTTTTAACTTTAATGCAGATATTTAACACTTTTATCTGACACCTCAGCTAGTGTATTTAGTACTGTGCGTGTAGCTCTTTGAATTCTTCCTCAGTTTCTCTCAGTAGCTGCAAGAAAATGACTGCTCTTCTGTGTGGTTCGGTATACAAACTGATTTCAGTGTGAGACTGCATGGTTGTGGATTGCCTTTGGTTAGTCTTAAATTACTCTGGGACCCTTGAATAAACAGCATCCCAATCTTGGGATACATTGATCTTGTATTTACTGATTTGTTCCAGCTATTCCTTTCGTGAGAGGTGAATTGTCAAAAGCTCCATCCAAAGCTGGTATCTCCTCAGTGCTCTCTGAGAAAAAGTGTGATGTAAAAAAGCCACAACTTACTTTCTCTTCTATATCCTAATTTTTTCTGGTTTCTCCTTTAACTTCTTGGGAGTTCAATCATGATCTGTCTTGCAAGAGTCATAATTTTTTATGCTGAGTTATTCCATATATTTTCATTTATCCATCCCACTTCCCTATTAAGATATGCCATTTAAGCATCTTGAAGACCATAAGTGTTCTGTGCCAGGTGGTGAATTCACAAATATCTGACATGTTGCAGTCCCAAAAGTAACCAGGATCCTTGGTCAAGTATTATCTACCTATCTGTCTGTCTGTGTTTCCATTGGAAGGGAGAGTAACACAAAAAGGTGCAGAAGTGGGGATGTGTGCTGGGTCAAGCAGCAGGATCATAGCCTGAAAAGGAGTAACAGGATAAACTTACATTCTGATGAGAAATACATGACGAAAGAGAATCCAGAAAATTTTTACTGAGATACTTTTCCCAAGTAACCATTTTTCCAAGTGTCTTTCTGCCTGGAGGTGTTGCAGTATCTATGCACACAGGTACCTCATTTTCTGAGGTGCTGCTTTTAAAAACCACTGTAATATGCATGGTTTCTGTACCTATTCTCCTATTCCTTCAGCATCTTCTTAAACACTCCTTCCAAAAAAAATCCCCAAAGACTGGGGAATACCATTCTCCACCATTTGTGTAATTGCCTAGTAGCCAGAGAACCAGGAATGTTAAGATGCAGGGAATTTGCCAGTGTATGTTCAGTACCTCCACAGGTACTCAAAGTTACTTGAATAGAGTGAAGCAGTAGGAATAGCATGAAATGGCAGCCAATGAGTTTGGGATGAGAATTATTTAGTGATAAGTTGCTCTGTCTTCAGACTTATTTTCTTTGATTTTATTTCCCCTCCATATTTCCAAATTTATAGTTAGATTTTGCTGGAAACTATTTTTAATGTGACTAGTACTAGTAATAATTCTCAAAGTGTTTGAATAGAAACAATCCCCAGTTCCATCTATTGAATTATTTTTGATCACACATGTCTTAAGTAGCTCTTTCACCTCACAAAAAACTCTTCTGCTGCTTCTGCGCAAGACCCTTCATCCCTTGGGCAAGGAAAGGTGCCCTTATGCTACAAGATGTGTGAAGTAACTACTAAAACTCTCCCAGTTATCCCATTAATGATTAGAGGCTTTGGACAGAGGCGTAGTGGAACAGCCATCCTGTTTGAAGGAATTCTCATCTGAGCATCCTTACCTGAAGATATGCACTCCAGGGAATGTTTTAAACCATTACAGCTTAAAAGGTTTGAAACCTTACCCAATATATATATATATATATATATATATATATATATTTATATATATATGCGGCAAAAGACCCAGAGGAACTTTTGCCTCAGTAATAGCTTCTTCTGGGTCTTCTAGCATACACAGGGGCCTATTCCAAACATCAAAATATGCTCAGTGGGGACAGGAGACTTCTCATTTCTCTCTAGGGACGTTTTACAGCCATGAAAATACTATCTCTTCTCTATTCTGCTCTCAGAAGCATCCAAATAGGAAGTATTTAGAATGATACTCTAAGGAAACAATGTCCAAGGGAAAGTAAGATAAATGACCTGGCCTTCAGAAGCGCTAAGCACTCATATCCTTAGTTAGGATACAAATTAGTTTCTATCATGTAAAAAATGTTAACACAGGAAGAAGAGCTTTTTAATGCTTACAAGACAGATCAGTGTGCTTGGTAAGAAATACTTTAGTCCTCTTTGAATGCAGATGACTCGACACCAAATGTGAAATACTTACTCAGAATTTTTTGTGTTTGCAGTTGATAATTCTGCATACTTCTGTAAGCTCTTGCTGCCACGTTAAGGATAATGTTGTCTACAGTAGCATTAAGGTGTGCTTTGTTGTGGGGTTTGTTGTTGGCTTTTTTTTAACATGCAACACAGATGATGAAGACGGCCTACAGAAGAATCGTTGTCTTTGATACAAGTGGCTAATCAAGATGTTGCTGATACCCTAAATTTAACATTCACAGCCAGGTGCAATTATAGCTCTCTTTTTGTGAAGACAGAACTTGCTGTGTGTGGACTGTCAGGAGATTAAATCTCTAGATGGAAGAGAAATCCAGACAGCGTGGTGGTGCCAGATCCCTTTAACATGGACCTGAACTGCTTGGTTGACTTAGTAGTAGGTTTTTGTGCTTGTAAATAACTTGCTTCAAGTTGACATCAGTTTTGCATTGTTTGAATGTAATCATTCGTATGCTCAGGGTCTAGGGAATTTGTGAAGCAGAAGTCAACCGATGGGCAGCTGCAGAGGTACTATAATTAAGTTTATTTATTTGATTTGTTTTCCTCTTTCAGCAACATTTTAAAAGAAGCTCTTGCACTCACTGTGTAAAATAGTGATGATAGATACTGTTTGGAGAAATCCTTCCTTATGCATCACTTTTCAAAGACCTGTTGAGGGTCAAAAGCTTTATCACACAGTTTTCCTTCTTATGAACAAGTTCTATATTGTTTTCTCCCTTTCCTTAATATGAAAAATATTCACTTGCCATCATCCTAGTTATGCTGTGTTGTTATCCTACCCAAACCTCTTTGAAAGCACTATCACAGACAAAGTGAGCCCAAATTTTTCAAATATTTTAGTCAATAGAAACCTCTCTTCTAAAGTGCACCAACCAAGACTGTTTTCTTTTACTTCTGACAGTCACCACCATCAGAAGAATGTTGACTTGCCTAGACTACTCTCCTCTTGCAATAGCTCACTGTTCAAAGACTGAGAGAGAGCATATACACCATCTCTAGAGAGTGAGGGCAGTTCCCATACTGTTGCCTTTTTAAACTGGTGCAGGGCTAAGGCTTCCTTGTAGGTGATACCCCATGGCAGCAGCACTATAGGATCTCTGGAGATCCTCTGGAGCCTCCTGTACACTGCAGGGTGTACATTTAGCATTTCATGCATCACTTCTCAGGAGAGCAGTTAAATGCTTTGAAACGATTCCTTGTGATTTCCCACCAGAAAAAACTTACGTATTTTGCTCTGTCCAGCCCGGCTGTAAGATGCTTCCATGTACAAGATGTTCCTGTGTGCTGGCAGTCACTAGCAGTTGAAGCAGTTCCTTGAGATCATTGGCAACAAGAATAAAATAGCAACAGCTCATGGTTTTGCTGGGGGCTGGCGCTAAGATCAAGCTCCAAAATCCAGCATTCTGAGTGAGCGTTGGAGAAATTCGCTTTTTGAGCAGCATGGCTGTTTTCTGTACACAGCACCTATTTTTCTATGTTGTTTTCTACTAAATCAACACAGTTAATACTAAAAGTGTAAGATAAGCTCCCTGTGTCCAGAAGGGAAATCAGTTAGGACTCTCTAGGGAATAGCTGTTTTTGGAAAAAAGCCTGCCTGTTTTTTCTGTGGGGCTTGTGGGGTATTGTTTTTTTAATGAACAAAAGATGATATGTTTTCATGCATCTTTTAACTTCTAAAACTGCACTGCACTTGAGGAAATTAAAACTGCATCTGGATTGAGCATCTGCATAGAAAGTCAGAATTCAACACACATTAAAATAGCAGTTTTACGAAGCTCTCAAATGTTTCTAAATGGAAAACTTGACAGGTCATTGCAGTAAATTTAGGCCAACTACAATTTGATGCTTTCTGCCTGTAATATCTGTAATATTTTATTTGTGTAATGGAGCTTCCAAGAAAATCTTAAATAAAAACTCAAATAGCTTTTTTAAATAAAAAATGTTAGGCACAGTATATTGTGAAGCCTGCCTTCCATCTTGCTAATTCTGGGATCAAACAAAGGATCCCAGAATTTCTCAGAGCAAGTGTGTTTATTTTGGCCTCTAGGAGGGCTAGCAATGGTGTATTAATTTTGTAAGTTTCTGTTAACCCTCAGGGAATTATTTCTCAGCCAGTTTTCTCTAAAAATGCAAAATAGATTTCTGACAGAGAACCATTGTCTTTATTTTTAAGGGATCAGATGCATGCTGACAGGAAAAGTTAAAAGTACCTTTTCAAAGATTACAGTTTCTGTATTATAGTGAAGAGGTTTACCCAGAGATGAATCATGTTCTCCGTCTCTAATTTCATTTTAAGGCTACAGTAAGCTTTAGGGCAGTAATTGGCCATCATGCAGTTGATAAAAAACATAAAACGACCTATGTTTTCTTAATGTAAAAGAGCAGTAGGGCACTGTTCTTTTGAAAGGTCTGAGTGCTGTAAAACACAGTAATACAAGTGTTGCCAATTAAATCACTTCTGAATTCCACTTATGAATGGGATTTACAAGCAAATAATGTGTTCCTTCAGTACTTAGCACTTCAGTCTAACAGATGCTGATCGTTCATAGAGTAATGAGATTTGCTAACATAAAAGTGGGTTGAAGTACTGGCCTTTGCTAAGAGATTTCTAACTTACCTGGTTTTCCATACTGAAATCTTTTCTGAAGCAGGATTTTTCCAAGCTGACCTTCACAATTGAATTCCAGCTACTTATTAAGCCAGGAGCTGAAGGTGACCTTGTAAATCAGAAGTGATGCTTAACTAGGAGGTGTTTTCCTTTGTATCGTCGTGTTTCCTTCCCCCCAGTAAAAAAGAAAAAGCATCACCAGGCTTGCCTGAACGGCATTTGTCTCATTGTCAGAGAGCTGAATCATGACCTCTCTGTAAAGTGTGAAAAAACCAAACTTTAAGAAGGGTTTTTCCAGGATTTGAAGGACTGTAAAAAAAAATCCCCTTATGGGCCGCAGAATGCTTGGGGTATAATTCATTTTACAAACTTTTACTGTCCATAAGCTAAGTACCTGGTTAAGCAAGTTAACTTGGCTCCCTACAAAGTTATTGGGGAAAGAGTGGTTTCCTCTCTTCTTTTCTTTAAATAGACATTTAAAATAGATGGGTTGAATTATCCTCTGGAGTTTCTGCACTCTCTCCATTAATTAGGGAGAGATTCATCAGCTCTAACTTCTGTGTCTAAAAGTTAGATTTCAAAGTCTTGGTCAAACTCAGTGTATCAAATGGGAAAAATAGCTTTTCCAAAGAGTCATCCATCTTCCTCTAACACAGGCATTTGTGACAGGGCGAATGAATGTATGAAGGGAGCCTAGGGTGACAGACATCTAAAAAAGATGACAGATTAGACAAGATAGCTAAAATTAAATGAGATTAATTTCTCTCTGGTTACTTGGACAGCAAGTTAGCTACAGTAACTGCAGATCAGGTGCTTCTGCTCTCCAAGGAAAGCTAGCCTACGAATCCATCATGTTAGAGACGTGCTGCTGATCTCCCATTGCCTTTTCTTCTGATTTTGTGTGTTATGAGCAAAGCTATATGGTACTTCAAAATATGTTTGAGAAGTGAAGTACCTCTGCAGGATGTCTTTGTATCAGAGGCTTCTGCACGGTGGAGGCTCTTGAATGCTGTGCCTTTGGAGGTTTTTTACAGACATTCTGCAGGATTAGATGTCTAAAGGAGGTGGGGCTCTTGTTTGCGACGAGGCTTTACGAGAGAAAATACTGAATTTCCTAAGTGCCGAGGGATGTAGCTTCAAATCATTTTCCATGCAAAAGCGAGGATTAGGGGGTCTAATGAACTGGATCATGCAGGATGTACACGGTTCCCCTTATTAGCAATATGATGTTGTTCTGCATAATATTCTTTCCACTTCTCTACCATTCACTGATTTCCTGGGAACCCACATCTGAAAACAAGCTTATCTTAGCAACACTCTGGATTTCAGTATTGCTTTTTTGGGGCAAAATACTCAACTATTTACTGTCAGTGAGTCATTGCTGCCTAGTTTGATGGCAAACCTCTTTCTCTGGGCTTGGGATTCATGAGTAAATTACTGCTGCCTCAAGTAGAATGCAGATGTGCAGGGTGCCAGCTACTGTACTGAAACTGCCTGTGCACATGGGCTTGTATTCCTGTGGTTTTGAGAATAGTTCAGCACTACTTCTATCCACATTGTCAGTACTGTTAAACAAGCCTATGGGGATGCTGGCATTAAGAGCTGCCTTTTTTTCTGCCGCCCTCCGCCTCTTATTCAGGGTGACCCAAGGAAAAGCGTGTAGCCCAAAAAGACAAAGATAACATTTCTCTTAATTTTGTCCAATCAGTTGTTCTTAGAAGAGGGGCAGTTAAATAGTAACACTGAAATGGGGAAACCTAAGTAGAAGTTAGAGCTGTAATAGTGAACTTAAGGTCTTCTTTCTACCTATCCTTTCTCACCAGTGCAACTGTAGTAAGTAGGTTGTCCTTACAAGTAATACTGGTGATCATAAAAGTTTTTTGTTTGTTTGGGTGATTTTTTTCTTCTATTTTTCTTTATTCTATAGTTTTACTCAGTCCAGAACTTGATCTTTTTATTCCCAGCCTTCATACATCTGCTTCCATGAACATATCATCACCCCCGTGGTACTATTCTCCTTGAAGCCCCGAAAAAGAAGGGAACAGAGACCAGAAGTTTAGTAATCCCTCTAAATTAACTATTAGCATACTTCTCAAAAGCACAAGGTAAGCGAAAATATTTCAGGAATGCAACAGTTTCTAAAATGACATTATTTTTATTTACCTGGTTGTTTCTGCTTGAGAAAGGTTTATATTTTTGCGTGTTCTTCAGAAAACATGAGGATGAGTACTTGCTTCTTTCTTTCTAGTGTGAAAAATTATCTCCAAATGAGTTTTAAAGAAAATAACTTCAGTAATTCCAGAAAAAAAAATATGCAATGTTAGGAAATAGTCTTAATTCAGTGTTGTTGATACTACTAAGCATTAATCTTTTTTTAGGGAATTTTCAGTGAAGCATATGTATATTAGATTTCCTTCCTTTGCTTGTACACTGGTTGGTGAGGAGAGGGAATGATAAACATAAGAGATGTGCCTGATGAGTGCCACAAATGTGGGCAGCAGGGACATCCGGCTGAGAACTGTGCAGAGCTCTCTGAGAGGCAGGAGAATTTCTTCTTCATTTTACTGATGTGACGAGAGATTTCAAGTTCTAAACATCCCAGATGGGATATTTATAAATATGATTTCACCAGGTGGTTTTCTGTTGTTTTTTTTGACAGTATTTGTCTATTCTCTGTCCTTTTCCTAATGATCCAGTGTTCTACCTATCTCCAGCTTTGTGGCTTACCACTTGGGCTGTCCGACTTTTGCCTGAATGACAATCTGTCCCTGCCTGAAACTTGTATCACCTTTTGTCCCATCAAATAGAGGTTAAACTTCAGCATATGGTGGGGGAAAATATAAGGTATAATTAGGCATAATTGTGGTGTAATGAGGAATTGCAGAAGAGGCCAGTGGAGAAGTAGTCACTGTTTCTACGTACTGTATGTGAAAAAGAATATGGAGTGAAAAGAAGTGACATACGTGAAGAAGAGAAAAAAAAGAACTGATGATTTAAAAAAATATACTGAGATGTAGCATGTAATGTGGCTTTATAGAAGTGGTGGCATTGTGGTGCTTAGGTAACAGCTAATGAACCTAGGCAGAGGTTTATGTCCATGCTGTTATAGCTGTATGCATTTATTCCAGCAGCTTTGCTATTGCACTTCTGGGTACATCTTTGTCATGGGCAGACATGGTGGAAAAGGAGGATGGAGAGGAGGGAGAAGAAGGAAGCAAATCTGGGAGAAGTATAAGAACATCCCTCTCTGTTGCCAGGCTGAAAGAAATTGAAGGCAGCCTTCCCATCTCCCAGAGGCAATTTGAAAGTCAGGTGTGAGTTTCATACTATCTATAGTAATTTTATCCAGATCAAGCAAATTTCACAATAAACTAGGTGAACTCTACACAGAGCTAACTAAACACTTGACACCGCATGATGTTGCAGCTGCGTCACTTTTAGAAAGGGAGGAAGCAGCGTAAATAGAACAACAGCTGAAAAATAGTAGATCACATTATGAAAATTTCAGAGCAACACTATACAGTTGAAGTAATTAGTAATAGCAGTGGTGAGTACTGTAGTGTTGTACAGAGCACAAAGAATGAGCTTTACATTTTAAAGATAAGTCTCAAATCGAAAAATCGAGTGGTACCAGAACTGAAGGAAAGCGCACATGTTATATGCTTAAATCTCAAATTTTTCATGTTCTTTTATTTTTACACTGAGCTCTGAGCATAAGCAGGACCTCTGCTCTTGAGTGCAGAGGAGAAGGAGCATTAACCACAGGATTTTTAATTTTTTTTTTCCTTATTCTGGGAATGCAGGCTGTTCAGAAATATTACATTCCAAGTAAATTTTCTTTGTAAGTATTAAATAAATAAATTAAAGAGAACTCTATAGTCTGGTTTTGAAGATAAGCTTGAATCTGAACCAGCCCTAAACAAATGTTGTTATTTGATGTCTGTGAACACAGCATATGAAATGATTAACTTGTGCTACAGAAACGTTTATGGCTTCTTGTTCAGTAACTCTGAAGTCTAACAATGCATGTTCCAGTAGTTTAACATTGGTAATTTGTAACAAAAAGAGTTTAATATCTTGGTCAAATATAACATTAAAAACCCCTTAAGCTGACCTTTCAGATGCAAGCAAGTGCCTGAACTCAAGTTGCCTTACCCAGATTGCTGTCTTCTCAAAAGCAGTCAGTCTGTTACTGCTCACTAAACATGATAGGGAAATAGGGCAGAAATTGCTATGATGTTACACTGGTTTTGAACTCCTGTGGTCCCTTTGCTATCAATGATGCTCCATCACTAGTCAGGTGGACTGACACAGGGCAGCTTTAAGGCCTGCAGGTTTCGATTGTGCTTCTGAGGTGTTATTTCCTGATTTCAGCTTTGATTTCTCTTGTGCCAAGAACAGAAGATGCACGTATTTTGTGAATGGAACAGATTAGAAAAGAACACGCCAGCCCACTATATCAGTCACAATAAAAAAATCAATACACTCTAGAAAGTCTATACTTTATTTTGACTGTCTGTGAATCCAGATAATATATAACTGCAGTATAAAAAGCTAAAAGGAATGTCAGATTTTATAATTCAATTTCAGGCAAACAAAGTCTGCTTTAGAATGTATTTGAAGCTATAGCAGAAACAGCAGCTATGGCACAGAATCATGCTGAAAATAAGCCCATGGGATTTGACAAGGAATGTGGCTTCTGTTTTCCATGAAGTACAATGTGGTAACAAACATGAATATATCGATGCACTTTATAGAAACTTTCTGTGGGTTAATCGCTACCTTCAAAAAACTTAACCATGTAGGGACAGTCTAGGAAATGTGTGTGGGCAACTGGATGTGTTCTGTTGAATCACTGAATACCCTGAGTATATCTATGTGGGAGTCATTGTCTGCTGTCAGGTTGGTGTCTTATCTCAGAAGGATGCTGAAGAGTCTTTAAAACCTGGATTGATCCCATCAACATAAAAATCTGTCAAACTACCAAAATGGCAGCATCCTACATGAAGCAATTTTCCCCTTCCCATCTCTCAGCATTATAATCTGGAGCATGGAAAACAGAGGTAGATAATATGACACTGTCACTTCCTCCTCCTTTCCACTCCCCAAGAAAAAAATAAGAGAAGAAAAAGTGTTAAGAAGAGTAATTTAAGAGAGGAGAAATTCAAAGTTCTCTTCAAAAAGGTAAGGAAAGCATATGCAAGAAGTTTATGATGGTATAGGAGAGACACAAGGTTGAATTAAGGATTGTGCTAGATGTGGGGAAAGGGAGAGATTCCACAATTCAGAAGGAAACCCACATCTAGAAAAAAAGACATCCTAAACTACTCAGATATCTATGAATTATAGCAAAGCTAGGGTAAGAAACAGTGAGGCTTAGAATGTTGAATTTACCTCATTGTGCAGACTTGGTTTAAATGGAGAACTTGTGACTTTAGGTCTGTTGGCTTTCTTTATTGTCTGTTCTTGAAAGAAATTATAAATGCACATCTTCAAACTCTTGGAAAGGACAAACAAAAGCTACCATAAAAGTGTCAATGGATGGTGGTGGTCAGCAAAATTGCATGGTCTCATTGCTGGGAAAGGATTTCCTTGTTTTTAGGAAGTCTTCCAGGGAAACCAGGTTAACCAAGGGAAGCTTGAGAAGAGATGTACCTATACAAGAGTAAAATATATCAACCTGATAAATGTGCAGCTGGCGAGATCTACTAGAGCTGTGATATGTGTTTAATTTTATGCACAGTGAGTACTTCCTGGAAAGACAAACCAAGACAGTACATATGTCTTTGTGAGACAGAATCCTGAATTTAAAGTAGCACTGAGCTACAACCTTGAAAGCATCTCTGCCCATCAGATGTCAGTGGAATACTTGTGCCTGTCAGCATCTTCTTGATTTACAGTTTCAAATATGTTCACTGCTCTAGACAGAGGCTAGCAGTGGCAATGGGATGCTCTGTTGGTGGAAATCTCCAATCCCCAATATGATTAATCAGTAAGTTGGATCATCACAATAGTGTAGCTTGTGATTGTCACTTCTTCCTGAGCATGCTGTCAGTTAACATAGGTCTGTACGTACATATGTGTGCTTAATAATTATAAATTCTGGAGAAAAGAATGTTTGATATGGATGTTTGAAAAGAATGCGTGAAACAAAATGGCTGGTGTACAGATGTAGCTTTACAGAGCAGGGAAGGTCAAGTGAGTTTCATATCTGAGTACTTGAGGTTATTGCTAGAGGGTGGAAATTTAGTTCCTGTAAGCCAATGAGCCTTTTGTCAATGTGGCGTTCCAACTAGCTATTCACAGGTGGCCTGCTATTGTAGCTGCACTCAAAATAGCATTGGCTTTTTTTAAGCCATAACGATAATTGAAAGTTTGGCACTCAAATACTTCAGCTTATTCAACTTTCAGCTTGCTTGGGGGAGTTAGTTAAAGGCAGCACAATGCGGTGATCCTCTGGCAATTGCAGGGGAGAAGCTTTTGTGTCTGAGAGCAGGCTTTAAAAAGGAGAGCTATACATAGCATAGGCATATATCAATTGGAATATTGCTCTCCTTACCGTGTATGACCATTGCAGCTGAGATTAGCTGGAGTCCCTGTGCTGGCAGAATATCGCTAGCAGCATTTGGAGTACTGTATCCATTTCTGGGCTCCCTGGTATAAAAAAATACAGGGATCTCCTGGAAAGAGTCCAGAGGAGGCTACCAAGATGATTAAGGGCCTGGAGCATCTCCCCTACGAGGAAAGGCTGAATGAACTTGGGCTGTTCAGCCTTGAGAAAAGAGGACCTGAGAGGGGATCTGATCAATGTTTATAAATATCTCAAGTGTTGGACACAGGGGAAAATGGCCAGCCTCTTTTCAGTGGTCTGTGGGGACAGGACAAGGGGCAATGGCCTCAAGTTGGAGCACAGGAAGTTCCACACCAACATGTGGAAGAACTTTTTCAGTGAGGGTGACAGAGCCCTGGGACAGGCTGCCCAGGGTGGGTGTGGAGTCTCCTTCTCTGGAGATATTCAGGACCTGTCTGGATGCCTGTCTGTGCGACCTGTCCTAGAGAACCTGCTTTGGCAGGGGAGGTTGGACCCAATGATCTCCTGAGGTCTCTTCCAATGCCTACAATCTGTGATTCTGTGTGATTTCTTACATGGTGCTACTGAAGTAATACAGCACAGGGTATTGACTCTATCTGTCTGGCTTCTTAGGATATTGTCTTATCAAGGTTAGGTGAGAGAAATCACACCATGTTGCTTTTGTGAAGCTGAGATACTGAAGTTCACTTGGTTTAGAAGCTGCCTATGTCATACAGCTTGGGGAATGTAATAATTTGTGTCTTTTATCAACTACTTGTGTTGTTCTGGAATGTTGTTCTTTTATTTGATTGAGTGAACTTTAACAGCCTTAAAAAGCTAGAATTTAATTTGGAATGGAATTTTTCTCAATTGAAATCAATAGGAATATTAGGTTTTATATCTTTGGGAGCAAAACTGGGCCACAAAGAGACCATTTCCCCCCCCCAGGAAACGTGAGACACCACATTTTGGCAACTGTAGTCTAACCATTCAGCTTAGAAAGATATTTATAAAATAACTTAAAACATTTTTTTAGAAAGCGAAATAGACTTCCAAATCTGAATGTCTACACAGCTGAACTTTGTCTAATAATTTGTTTCAGTTTATAGGTGAGTAGATATTGTTACCAAATTAGACTGTGGTAGTTTTGAACTGACTTTGAATTAGTGCAAATGAGCACATAATAATCAGGGCAGTGAGAATTCATGCTGTTGAAAAATGGGTTAGCTAGTGCTACAAATCTGCTTCCCAGGAAAATGGCCAAAAGGAACCTTCAGAAGCTCTTATTTTTGCTTGCCTTCCATCAGGAGATGGAATAAACTTAAAGTGTGAATCAGAGGTTTTTGTAGGTTAGGGAAAAATGGGAACAAATCTGTATGTAGGAGCCAAAGGCTGAAAACCTGAAAGACCATTTGAAACGAGATCATTCTGACTTCACTTTGAGCTTTTGTCTTTTGAGCTTTGTGTATTTCACAGAGACAAACAAATATTTTGTTCCCAGAGCCTTGCTACCAAGTATTTACCTGGGCAGGAGGAGATTTTGATCAAGAATGATTTGGATAAACTGGAATTAGGAAATGATTGGGTAGTAGTACAGGGTGAGGCAAAAACATAATTTGAGACTCTGAGGAAAGTGGGAAACTTGGTGTAACTTCTGTTAAAAGGTGTTGGATTCTTTTGTCCTGTACCAATTTGTAGTTAAGGTCTAACACTGTTGAAATCTTGGATGTCATTCCAGGCTAAAAGTTAAGGAGAAAGCAGGAAACTTGAGAATAAAGCCAGAAATAAAATAAAAAGAGTTTGACTATAAATTAGAGGAAGCTGTAAAAAAGGAAACATATAAGAATCAGAACAGAGGTGTCAAAAAGTGAACATCTAAATAATTTATCTTTAAAAGTCCTACAAATATCTTTTATTTACGAACACTTCTCTGCCACAATGTCCTTCGAAAGCAGTAAGTGTTGCTTTGGGAACCTTTGTGCTTTTAAGAAGTTGTCTGGGTTTTAATGGTTGAGCTCCTCTTCTGTAATGAATGTGGAGTACTCTATAAGCAGGGGATATTGGGACAAATTTTCATGCTTTGTTGAAAATACTGTAGTTCCATTCTATTCACTCCATACTTAGCCATCAGTTTTTTGGTACTTGGATAAATTTCTGCTCTCAGAGATTGACCAGAAAGATCCCAAGGCAGAATGTATGTTGAACTCAGTCTTTTCTACACTCTGTAAAGGTAAAAAAATGTAAAAATCTAAATGTCATGATCGGTTCTTTTCTATGAATATCCTTGCCAACAGCTTCTCTTGACTACTTAGATTGCTCTGGAAAAAAAAAATAATCTAGATGTCTTTTTTGAGTCTTTAGAGATTTTATATATCTCAATTTATCTCTCTAGTGGTCCAAAGGAATGGAAATTGAATTGAAGAGTTCAGCCTCAGGTTCTTCCGGATGTATCAGCTTTCTCCTGTTCGCTCATTCCAGCACCCATGAGTCAGGGCACCAAATGTTCCCAGCGAGGCTGCTTCCAGTGCCTAGCTGAAGTTGCAAGCAGTTAGTCACAGATGAAAGAGACATGGTTGAGTGTCTATGTGGCATTCAGAAAAAAATACCATGGAGATATCACTTTCAGCTGAATAACACCTGGCTGAGATATTTACAGGCATAAGCAGCCTTGTTGTGTGTGAAAAACAGAAGGAATTTTCCTGCCAAGAAACGCTGGGGGACAGGACAATGTCAAGATGGCAAGGGTGGTCAGTATGCAGAAGGAAGGCTGAAGTGAATGAAGAATGGAGAGAAATAGTAAACCACTTGTATTCTTTGAAAGTATACTCTTTCCACTGACAAATTATGAGCAGTTTTTAGATTTCTCTAAATCCGAGTATGATTCATATAATTATTTGTATTATGATTATCTTTATTACAGGACTTAACATTTTCTAAAGACTTCTGACAAATAAAAGGGAAACTAAACATGAAAAAATAATTTTGAAGGGAACTGCTTCATTCAATTTTTAAATGAGTTCAGTCATTGTTTGGCATTCTCTCTCAAGATTATGTCTGAATGGAAGATTATGCATTCTGACGTTTTTGATTTCATTGAAACTTTTTGTAAACAGAATCTGTAATACATAATCCATCAAGAACTAAGATGCAGAGACTCACAGAGGGGAAGAATTTCATATGAAAATCCCAAATCTGACCTATTAATCTCTTACTTACTGAGATAATTAGTGTAGTCTTACCATGATTTTATTTGTTTGGCTGATTGATTTTACTTACTTCAATTTCTTTCATTGAACACCTAAAATATTTGGTTCTGTCGGCTTTAAAAAATCCACTTGCTACATGAATCTTGTTATGTGGGCAAAGTAATTTAACTTTAAAAACACATGTAATAAATGTTTGTTCAGTATGTGTATTGAATGATGCTCAGGGCAACAAAAGAAATGAAACAGAAAGGAAGGAAGGAAGGAAGGAAGGAAGGAAGGAAGGAAGGAAGGAAGGAAGGAAGGAAGGAGTAACTTTTTAGTTCAAAGAATAATATACCTGGTGTCATTAAATATACATAACTTTTGCAGAGGTAGCCCGTGTTACAACTACTTTGACAGAGAATTAAAGATGGAGAAATGTTTAGGAACATGAATTGGCAGTATCAAATTTATAACTGGTTTTAAACTCAGCTGGGCTTCTTCCTGAGTAATGTCAGATTTTACATTTCTGAACTAGTCTGTGAACCAGATTTTTACTTATTACTGGGAGTGTTCAGGGCATAAGTATATTTTTTCTCTCTATTTGGCTCAAGAGTGGCTTTATTCAGGGTACTTGGGAAGGCTGAAACCCCTACTCTGTGCAAGTAGTGCCTACTCCATCATGTGCTTTCCTCATCATGGAATGCAGTTGCATTTACAGAGTCTGTACAAACTGCTTTACTCCTCCACATGTCATTCAGTTGAAGGATGTTTTTGTCCACTCTGTTCCAGAGAATCATAGAATTGGCTTGGTTGGAAAAGACCCTTTATATTATTAAGTCCAACCATCACCCTAACCTGCCATCCACTATTAAATCATGTTCCTCTGCACCACATCTACATGTCTTTTAAATACCTCCAGGAATGGAGACTCCACCACTTCCCTGGGCAGCCCATTATGTTGTTGCCTAACAACCCTCTCTGTGAAGAAGTTTTTCCCAATATCCAAGGTGAATCTTCCTTGGTGCTACTTTATATTGGAAGAAAATAAAATGTTACTGGTTCATTTGTAACCTATGGTGATAGGGGTTTACTTGGTGAAGACCCAGAAAGCAGAGGCACTGCTGGCCATTCACATCCCTAAACCTGAAAATAGTTACAAAGACTCTGTGGGGCAAATCAGATCTAAATTAACCATGTTGGCATGGAAGGGCGTTAGCTAACCAGGTTGTGGATTACACTAGCCACATTGCTGAATTCTGGTGTGTTGAAGACAGACAAGAGGAAAGGTTGGCTGAGGTATAGCTGAGGTATTCCTCTTTGGCATGTTGGGGCTGTCCATGCCTGTAGAAAAGAAATTCTGTACCCAAAAAATTAATGCCTTGAGTTTTATGGCATATGACTTCTTTTCTACAGCCGTGAGACTGCTCTTCATTCAGGAAGTAGTTTCTAGGCTTATTTTACCCGGAGTGGTCTTCTCTTATGACTTAATCACCTGGTAAGGATTTTTATGTACTTCTAGCTAGTTCTAGACTACAATACACGCAGAAATGCAAAATTCCTGGGCCCACATGACAGTGAGCTAAGAGATGCTTTACCTTGAAGTCTGCATTTTTCAGTTGTAATTTGGATTTCCTTCTGGGTGCTCTCCTTTTGGTCTTATGGGTCTCTCTCCATTTTTTACTATACTCTGTTCTGCAGCATATCACTTGGCTCTGTCTTGGAAAACAATGGTCATAAATTCAACCTCCTCAAAATTCTGTGAGCTTAGGCACCAGTCTCCATTTTCTCAGCAATTCCTATCCCCAGAAGGCTGTTCTGTAATAAAGGGGTAGTAGGACTATGTATCTTTCAGCCAAGCTCTGTGCAATTGTACCGATTCATTTTCGTATGACCCAAACTATAAAAACAAGATGTTTAGTGTACTTGGGTAGATGCCCGCTTCCTGGAACTTCACTAAGTTTACATAATAGCAAAGCTTTAGCCACATGGAGAAGTTGTCAAGAAAACTGCAGGTTATGAATCTCTTGCAAACCTAAGTAGGCATTCTTGACCTGGTTTTCTGAACAGAAACTTCTGAGTTGCATTAAACGTGTAGCCTTTCTATTGAGAGGTGTGTTGGGAGTGGTTAAAAACGATGCTTATATAAATGGCTGTAAAGTTCTGTCAGGTAATAACTTAAATCCAGTTTAAACCATGTAATTCTATAAAAGTCAGAGCTGATTGATTTTGACCATGTTATTTAGTTGACATTTATAATCCAATAGCCGTTTTCTTATCATCTATATAAAGATTATTTTTGTCATACATGCAATAATTTAATAAATTAAATGACTTAACTGTTTTATTAGATTCTGAATTTCTAATTGTTGTCTAGCTTCTTTAATTTACTGTTAATAAAAACTTCAGTGGTATATGTCTAGATTCTAAAATTAACATTTTCTGAAAGTAAAAGCAGCTAATGACATTAAAGAATTTTAGACATCAATTGCTGATGTCCAAAAATATATTAGATGAATCCTTCTAATATTTTTGTGGGGGGTTTGTTTGTTTGTTGGTAGGTTGTTTATTTTTTTTTAATTTACTCACTTGGGTATGGGACCTGTCTTTCACAAAT
The DNA here is from genome assembly GCA_027925045.1 of Hypotaenidia okinawae. Lineage (NCBI taxonomy): Eukaryota > Metazoa > Chordata > Aves > Gruiformes > Rallidae > Hypotaenidia > Hypotaenidia okinawae. Next base: position 153,724,856 of record BSDF01000001.1, read on the forward strand.
ATTGTATTTTATTTCTGACCCTGATGACTCTTTTGATGTGGGTCCCCTGATCGATCTTGGTTTTGAGCTTTGGTGCACACTGCTAAGCGGCCTCAGAGCATGTGAACTGTATTTCTGAAGATGTTCTTCAACCATTAATATGCATCCAGTCTGTGCAACCAGGTTAGACCTACTCTGCAATGCTTGTCCCCCAAAACACATATAAAGTATGCATCAGAACATCAGCATCAGATGTTTCATCCATAAATTCACCCATATTGACTTGTACTACCTATTGCTATAGAAAACCACAAAGATCACCTGTTGATAGCACAGACACTGTGGGTAGTACAGATAACTTGTGAGGGCAAAGAGGGATGATTGTAATATGGAAGTGAAAAAAGAAATTTAGAAATTCTTACTGTGATACCACAAAACTGAGTGTCAAAAAGGGAGTCCAGACAAGCAGACACTCTGAGCTGGGAAAACAAATATAGAAACGAAAAATAAACCAATTTATATTTTATTTTAAAAAGCCGAACCACATATTTAACATTCCTTTTTTAGGTATCTTTTCTGAAAATTTTAAACAAAATTAAACTTTTTAAAGAGTTAGTCTGATACCCAAAAAACCTCAACACAAAAACTGCCCATTAAAGTTGTGCTAATTATGTTATTTTTGCTTTTTCATCGCCAGAGTTTGAAAAGTATCAGTTGAATCTGCTACATCAGAAATTCATGAAGATACTGATCCCCCTGTTAACAGAGAAGTAGAGAGAGAACAATACAAATATAATAGAATTTTAGGAATTGTTTTCCATCAATTATATTTCTGGCTAATATATAATATACACGTAATTCAAAGTTGGTGGCACCACATCTTGAACTACAGTTTTCCCAGCTCTTTGAGACTTGGTTATTGATTAAGACATAAAGGAAATTAAATGCAAAAAAATAAAAGGAAGAACTGTATAAATTAGCAGGGTACAACTTAACACACTCAAAGACCATTTAGGTTTTGAAGTTGTCAAATGGTCTTATACTAAAAAATTGACTACCAAGGTTAGAACTGTAGACAGGGCTGCGATGCCTGTGCTTTTGGTGGGCTGAGCTCAACTGAGAGCGTCCCTCACTAGTGGGATTTGTGTCTGTTTTGATTAGCACCCCAATCTTCGCCTGGTGTCTGGGTTCAGCCTCCTACAGATATCTTCGTTAACCAGACAGACCCAAAGGCTTTTGTTACCTGTAAACACAATTCCTCTGGAGACCTGTGATGACTCAGGTATGCTTTCAATGACAATCCATTACTTATTTTCTCTTCCACCCACAGGATGAAAAAAATGTGGAGCAGACGGGATAAATTTTAGTGAGAGACCAAGTTATACATTTCCTTAATTTAACTTAATTTCTTTATGATTTGCTTTCTGCTTTGATTTGGAAGAGACAGTCTGCTTCATTGCAGTCCATGTGTGTGATTATGTCTGTATTGTATTTTAGTTCAGATCTATTCCTGCACAAAAACATAAACAAGAATGAGAGGAAAACAAAAATAAACACAAAACACAGTCTAATTTTGAACCAGGGAAAAACTGAAAAGCCACTGCTCCTTGGTGATGCAATTTATATCATAAAGAAGGCAAGAGTGGGCAAAACATTTACTGTACATCAAATGGTTACTGATGTGAGAAACGGCCAGGCACCTTTCCCCTTATGAGGAGCTGAAGGAGTTTTGGAAACAACTTCCCTTTTCAACCCTGTTGTGTTCTCCCAAACACCAGTCATCTGTTGGAAATGTCCCATCAGGTGTGTCCCAGCAACAGTGCAGCACTGGCATTTGAAAGTGTCTGGGATTGACTAGAATACTTTTTGAATTCTCAAATTTAAGCATGCTTCTTTGAGTTCATCTTTGTATAATGGGCCAGGCTGATACATTCGTTTGCAGAGTTTTTACCCACTGAAAATAATACAGATGAAGAAATGAGAAAAGGGGCTTTGAAGGAAAACAGGTACAGTAAAAACTGTCAAGTAAAATTAATGCAGTGGGGCTCCTGTGTTATATTATCTTATTTAATATTCTTATATAACTACAAAAGTAAATCCCTTGAAAGTTGTATTCCCACTGACAGGTTCCCTGCTATTTTATGGTGGCATCCACTATCGTTAATGGTCTATCACAGTTTCCATTTTAAGTTCTGATTTTTCAAGGCTTTATTGTAGCAACAAAATTGTTAGAAAGGGATTTCATCCTGTGAGAGTCTGGAAAATGAATTTTTGTTTAAATTGGTTTAGCCATCTCTGAATTAGAGGCAAAGACTTTTTTTTTTCATTTTTCATGTTTTATCCATCTTTTTCTTTAATAGGCCAATTTCTTTTCTATTGTAAACTGACATTGTTCCTGTAAGTTGGAAAAAAAGAGCCAGAAGTTTGGCTTCTGTCTAGAATACATGTCTCTTTAATCAAACAAGGAACTATTTTACTGCTTTCAACGCATCACAGATCTGAGTCTGCAGATAATGCACTTGTGCAATTTTTCAATAGGATACCCAACAGTGGGAGAACTTTATAAAGTGTGAAGAAGATGTATAGGCGCTCTGCATGGTCTGTGAGCAATTCTTGACTTACTTATGATAGTTTTATCACTCTGCTCTGCAATTTACATCTGTAGTATCTAAGTGCTATTAATTTTTTTTCCCTATTTTTTAAACCTAAGAAACTATAATCCAAGAAATCAGCTCTTTTTCTTCCTACACAAAAAATACAGTAAAAAGACCAGGTGTTGTACTGAATCTCTCATGCCTGTGCCACTGAAGAAGAGTAGACAAAGAGCTCTATACTGAGTGACCTCCTGCAGTGTCAGGCTCCAACTTATTTGACTACAACGACAAGGGTTGTTGTGGCAAAATTAACGGCACATCATTCATTAAACAGACACTCATAATTTTTTTTTCCCATAAAAATAAAAAAGCAGAAGTGTGAAAATATGATACCTACACAAAGCCAACCTTCATCTACTCCTTAGGACTGAGGAACAGCAATATCTGACCATGTTGTAGCAAGTCAGTCTCAAATTTTCCAACACGGATACTAAAATATTGTTGTATATATAACTCCACAATTTAGAAACAGCCATTAATACAAAGAATATTGGTCACCTACAAATAATTTCTACCATCCAAAAAAATAAGAATTTAACAATTTTTCAGCAGATAAGATTCAACAATATGCAGGATTTGACCTATAATTCTAGAGAACATCAAAGAGCCAGGCAGATTCAATGTTCATATTCAATATTAGAGAAGAAAATAGTGTTTTATGTAAAATGTTCACCAATTGGAAGAGGTAAGTCTGTGACATTCATAACTCTTCTACTTCTCTCTTTACTCATGGAGGACTCTGATGGAGATCAGTTTTCCTTCGAAGTCCACCTTTTTAGTTGGGTGATACTGCCATAAATAGGGTTTTACTGTGTGAAATGACCAGTTGCAACTTGTTCCTGCAAGTGTTATTGTCTCTCAGTCTGTTGAGATATGTTGGACTTCTGAAGGATAGAGGAAAGGTGTTTGTTCAACATTTTTTAAATGAAAACTTTTAAAAGAAGTTAACCTTGTTTTTGGCGTGCTTCCCTGTTCCGTTTTAACATCAGCATCTAGGCTTTGTAAGTGTCCCACAGAAAAGTACCATGTAGTGAAATGATACGACAAGAATCCTAAAGTTTATATAAATAATTCTGCATAGTATGCACACATAGAATCACAGACTGGTTTGGGTTAGAAGAGACCTCAAAGATCGTCTACCTCCACCTCCCTTCCCTGGGCAGGGACACCCTTCACTAGACCAGGCTGCCCAAAACCCCATCCAACCTGGCCTTGAACACTGCCAGGGAGGGGGCAGCCACAGCTATTCCGGGCAGTCTGTGCCAGGACCTCACAATTTTCTTAAATTTTTGCATATAAAGTAATTTGATTATATTTTGATTGCATTCTTTCATTTCCAAAGTGGCATTATGGATCTTTATGGTACATTATAATTTAGAGTATCACTTGTGGTCTAACTGCTGGAATATTTTTTTGTGGAAAGTTTGGTTATTGCAGATAGTATGTATGTTACAGATTGTTGCCATAAACCAAAGCTAGTGTATTGCATTACAGTTAGGTTTTTTTGTCTGTCTTTCTCCTCCTTTCAGTACAACAGTCTCAGGAAAGCAATTACCTGGCTGTGAAACATATTTCTTGAACAGCAGGATCTGGCTCAGTGGCTTGTTCCTTATATCTACAGAACTATTCTGGCAATGATGGAAAGATGGAAAATAGGTGACCTTTTAGCATCTGCCTTGACTAGTTAAACTGTTGATTGTTTTTGCCTTGGGGGCTTTTTTTTTAGGGAGGAGGCGTAGTACTTTGCTTATTATTTACATTAATTTCTCCTCTCCTGTGCCCATAAGATGTTAAATCATTAAATGCCTAGATAATCCTTAGATGTATACGCATGTGTGTGTATATTTGTAAAAGAAAAAAATTACTTTCAAGATGACAAGTATACATAAAAATGCCTTTTAATGAGGATGTAACTTTAAATCAGACATAAATCTTGTTTGTTGACAGGAAAATCGGTAATTAGTTTCCCTTTTCAGCAGGATCCAAATAAACATCTTATCCTTCTTCTGTAGATGGGTTGATAAACAGGGATTCCCTTTTCGTCAGTTCAGAGAGAGAAATGTTTACCTTTTTAAGTTTTTTGTTTGAGCGAACATATAAAAGCTTTCTTTTCACCTAAAGTTTTTGTCTGTGACAACAAACCATGTTCTGTTTCCTGCTTTTAAGTTGTGAGATTGTTAAAGGACTCTTCCTCTACAACGTTCAGGAAAAGAGTAAATGAACTCCCTATTTGTAAGGGCATATTTAAGAACCTGCAGGTGGTTTCACTCAAAGCTTTTACATTTTTGCTACCTGCATAGAGGAATTCTTGGATAAAGATCTGCTGACCATAATTAAATATATCCTGATAATTTTTTTTTGTAAAATAATTTTACTTCCAAGTAAGTTTCAGCATAGATTTCAGAAAGAGTAGGTTGCTAATCAAACACACCACTGGATAAGGAAGGTAAAAAAAAGCTGTTTCTGTGATTAATAAGTGAGTATTTTCATAATTATTTTGTTCCATTTGCATTCACGGTATGTAATAAAAAGATTTATATATTTAATAATTTGTTCAATATTCTTGCATTGATCTCTTGATAATAGAGTAATCCGAAGAACAGATACCCAAAGCTGCAAATCACGTATTACAGCCCAGTGGATTACAATGTGGTAAAGGTAGCCAAAAAGTGGTGAATAAAAGAATATATATAATTTATCACGAGCAAAGTGCTATCTAATATTGTAAATCAAGGATTTGTGTGCTCTTAAGATATCAATAATGATATTAAGAGTTCTTTTGATTCATCATGCTACTTGAAAGCTGTCCTAAGTAAATAAGATATTAAATAGAAGTTAGAAAGACTCCTGTGACTGGAACTTGAAATGAAACTGGTTATTAAAATCCCAGCAAAAGAAAGGCTTAAGCAATATAAAAAGTAGTATTTTTTAAATAATCATAAGACAATCTATTGAAAAGAAACCTAATGACTGTATCCTGGATAAACAGAGGTTAAAATTTGATACTTGTTAAATATAACTTGATCTAGGTCCCAATAACAGGACCCAAGACTTTGACATATCTTTGGAAAAATGTAAATCTAGAAGAATGTATAATATGATATGTATGATATGCTATGACACCTACATAATCACAAGCTAGGCCATACCCACAGGACCAGATAGACTAGAATCGGTAAGGAGCAACCCAGGGTTACTTTATTTGGAAATACCGTATACATCACCATGGTGTCCCCCCTCATTCCTGGCCCTTATTTTCAACAGGAAGAAGGCCTGGGAGGTGGATGGAAAGTGAGTTGCCTTACACCACACGTGATCTCCCATCTGGCCCCTAATCTGGATGTAACTGTAGATGCCCAAGGGAATGTTTGCATCCTCCAGAATTGTGACTTTTCCTGACAACATAAGATGTTCTGATGGAAGACATTAATTCTCCCTGAGAGGCTCACCTCACATGTAATCATAAACATTTCCATCAGTTAGTTTGTTTTCCATTTGTAAGAGATGCTCAGTTTGGAGCACAGAGCCCCTTTATTATTCACAGTTAGCACCTGCCTTGGTAGAGCTGTGCACAGTCATCTGCTTTGCTCCCAGTTCCCAACAAGTATCACTGTGTTTGCCTGTTCTCCCTTCCTCCATCTAGGGGAAAAAAACATATGCCTGAAGGTTCAGCTTTGATCTTTTGGGGTTTTTTTTTTTTGATGCTGTACCTGCACCTGCACCCTAAATAGCAGGATACCTTAAAAGCTGGACAGTGCCCCAGAATCCTTAAAACTCTCCCCACTGGTCCCTTGTACATCATCTCTGAGAGTTGGCTCATTCAGTTTAGCTCTGCTGGGGAAGCAAGAAAGGAATCGTCTCCACAGAAGAACATGGGACCGAAGGTTGAGTTAGAAGCACTCAGGTATCACTGAAGTTAGAAAAAATAAAAAATTCCAGACACAGCCTCTCCCATTTTCTCATTTTGGGAGTCTGATTTCTAACATCATTCAGGGTGGACATGTTTTGTACATGAAAGGAGATTATCATCTAGTTCCTTACTTGCAGGTTCTGTCTCCTTTTTAGCTTGCCATAATCAAACCAGGAAAGCATCTGTCTTTACTGCAGTGTTGAGATTCCTCCCATTTTGCTTGCTTTGCCATTCTAAAGAAGTTTGACATTAAAACAATCTACACTTTCCTTTCCTCACTTTCCTTCAATTACACTTGGATTTCACCAAATGAGTTGTTTCCCACATGCTGCTGTTCATGCTCATGTGCATGTTCAAGTTCATGTGCTAGGTGAGATATCTGAGGTTAGAAGCAGAGAACTCTAACAGAGTCAGTGTTTAATCCTAGATATATCTTTATTCACACATACATTTTCCCTTGAAAATTCGCTTCCAGCTCTCCTTGTGTGGCATTCACTGTCATATAAAACCTGATATTAGTTTGGTGTGCCTGCCTGGTTTCCTTAGAAACCTTTCTGAGTGATTTCCTGTAAAGGAAATTATCATCCCACATTTAGGAAGGTACAGTTACAACTGAATAATGTTTTGACAGAATTATCAAAATTAAATTGCACACCTTACTTTAGCACCACATCTGAATTAGCCTAATTTATATTTTCAAAGCCCAAATGCCTTCTCTTCAATTTTGAACCACAGATCAATGTCCATCATGTTTAGAAAGTCATCAGATGAAGAAAGGTCATGGCTAATCTAGGCACTGAAGCATTATATGCAGTAATTTCATTTTGTAAATCTGATTGTTTAAGAGTCTTTTTAAGTGACAAACGAGACATTTGCATCAGACTCAGGAAATTTTATTATATCATCTGCAGATTTTGCAGCCAGCCTTTATTTTAGGAGCACGCAATGCACCAGAAGTTAGGTTGTCTCAGAATTTGGTCTCCAGCACAGTGTCAAGAATTACTTGGGGATGTTAAGGCTTTGATTTTGATTTTGTAATTGACAGGTCCACTTGCACTGACTGGTGATAGTTTGAAACTTCAGATATCATGGGCCTCGCAAGGAATTCAGACATGAAGCAGAACAACCAGCTTTGCCCAGCGTGCTTGGAAGCATCTGTAGCACATTGGTAGCTGTTGCTTTATTTTACTGCTTTTGCACCTCTGTGCACAGAGACATGTGTGCCTCATGTCCCCATTTTACTGACACCATGGTATTCTAGCACTGGCCATAGCTGATGGTTCTTAGCTTGCTTGCTGAAACGTCAATAACATTTTAAACAGCCTGAGATACACACTTCTTAGTAAAGAATATGATACACTATATGTATTAGGCTAAAGAATATCGTATTGCCAATATTGCACAATGATACGATGTATGATAAGGTGAATGTGGTTTGTTGCAATTGCCCACAGCCATAAAGTCTTCACTCAAAATAATCTAATTCCTTGTGAATCTTTCAAAATCAACAACGATCTCTAATGCACTGCTTCCTACAAGACCATAGTGTAGACATCTTTTCTCCAGGCATTATTAAATATATATAATAAAAAGTAATCTTCTCGGATTTTCTGCTGCAAATTAAATGAGCTGAACATTTCTGGCTTCAGATAAAAGCTGAAACTATTGGTCATATTTAATGTATAATTATCCCCTTTTATTTGTTTCCTTTCCATATTTTATTGGTAAGGAAAAAGTGCTAATGATGCAGTCTCATCTACACTTAAGCACTGGGGAGGCTGACGCTTGCACTGGTAGTTTGTCCCTTGTGGTCACAATACATGAGATTAAAATATAGAGCTCCATTGCTCTCTCCCTCCTAAGACATGTTATTATTCCTTGCCTGTAATGCCAATTGATTTTTTTTTCTTTTACTTGTAAAATTGTTGCTCTGAGACATTGTGAACATCCTGCTGAAACCAGATTCTCAGCTCTGTTTAATTTAGGATTAATTGCCACATGTTATACTCATGAATGCAAAACATACAAAGGTCTCCTTTTCAGAAAGCTGTGCATCAGAGCAATCTCCCCTTCCCTCAAGTTTAATGTGCATCATGAAGTTTTTAACCAATTAGATGGAATTTTTGAAGCAGGAAAAAATAATTTTGTGCTGATGAACATGTATATTTTGCATTGACGGTAAGTTACATCTAACTATATAAACACTGATATATAAATAATGTATACAGGTAAAAGTTTGCAAGTTAAATACTTAACTTTGCTACCCTCAGTAGTAGGGTGATGTAGTGAGGTGACATAGTTAATTAGTTCTGGGATTTTATTTGATGCAGTATAAAACCCCCAAGTTAAAAGCTAGAGCTTCTGGGCAATGAAACTTAACATGGATGAAGCTTTTTCTTAGTCTCTGATCGCTCTGCTGCTGTTCAAAAATTAATTAGTGCTTTAAAAAATTAGTGTATATGAATGCTGGGAAAAAAATAAACTATTATATTTCTAATTTACTGGCTGACAGAAGCATATTATAAAATAAGTGAATATTGCACCATAGAGCTATTGATTTGAATTTATGAGCATAAGGCAAATCATATGGTCAAAAATAGCTGCTCAGTATCCCTTAGAATTCTGTTACTTCAAATAAGGTGAGGATTCAAAAGATTATTTTTAAAGCCATTGTAAGAGAAGTGGTTTTGCTTTTGCTCACATGAAATTAGAGAGTTCCTACGCAAACTCTATATGCCTTTCAGGTAAGATTAGAATCCAGGCCTCTGGTAGCTCTATCCCTATAAAGATAACTGATCTGATGTCACATCAGATTATGGTACCAACACTGGGACATTCATAGCATTCTTGGTCTCCCAGTGGGAGAGACTCCCTTGATGGAAGATCCAAGTTGAGGAGGTATGGTAGATAACACCATTTAGATGCATCTGTCTGCTAGTGTCATATTCACAAATGCTTGTGGACCTACCCTAATGATATCTAATGATAATATTGTGCAAAATCTGCAAACGTAAAGACACGCATTGGAAGGCTTACAGAATATTTTGCAAAGCATATTTTTAAAAATCTGAAAATTTCTGCTACTAGCTTTTTTTCCTTTCACCAACTGCAATGCTTCTCACACACATGAATTTAAGAAACCCTGTTTTAAGGGCAGAACTGTAGCTCCAATAAAGTGTTAAATCTCTTAAAGTACCGAATATTTTTATGCTGTTTGCAACACAAAATAGGAAACGCGTGATTTCAATTTGTGGATATAAACTTTTACTAGCATTTTCTAAACAGTGTCTAAAGAATTAATCTGCAGAGCAGCCTTTCGCTATGAGCAACTGTGTAGATTTCTGAGACCTTTATGTAACATATCTGCTGTATAGCTTACTGTCAGTAATAGTAAAGCACTTCTTTTTCACAATAAAATAGATAAATGCAATGCCATTAATTAGTCATGTTCTGTTGCATTTTGCTGTGCTGTTGTGAACTGTGTGATGGTCTGAACTGTAAAAGCCCAAACCTTTCTGACTATTTATTAGCAACATCTTATGTATGACACTCATCCATAAAGAAGATTCCACCCTCTTAGTAATTTTCACAATGCAGTTGCACTAACTGTAGCTCTAGCTTCCCTCTTTGTTAGGATGTTTCATGCAGTTAATGAACCTTGCTCATTAGTTCTTTTACTGCAAAACATGCAAGAACTAATTATTCGCTAGAAATACATTCACTCTTAAGTGTTATTCTTCAAACTACGTGGGAAGGAATGTACCTATGTCAGAGTTTGTGGGGAAGGTTTCTTTATTACTGAAAGGAATCAGGAAATGTAGTACAGAGATAGCGCCAGAAACTAAAATACCCTGTTTATCCAAAGAAATGGTTAAAAGGGCTAAATATTGGCATGACTATGTTTCGGTTATGTGTAAGCGTGTAAATCCCTTATGCAAAGTAATATGAATCAGAATGCATCATGCAGTTTTGCCTCTCTCAACCTTTTATTTTTAAAATTCTAGCAGGATTAATCTCAGGCATATCTATAAATACTGATTTTCATATTCTTCAGTTAAATGGTTATTGAAATACTTGATTCATCCCCAAAGTGACGTTTGTAGTTCTAAAATAACAACAACAAATTATCAAAATCCAGATTATTCAGAATGTTTGATCTCATTTTAAGAAGTGTTTTTTTAATATTTTCCAGGTTAAACCAAAGTATTTGTAACTGTAGTAAAATAAAATGCATTTAATTTAAAATTCGACAGTTTTTTAGAATGCTTTCAATTTGATTCCCTGCACGAATGTGAGAAAGGTTTCTTAAATATTTTGATAAATCTAGAGTTGAACTTTCTTTCTGAGAAAAAAAACACGGGTACATGCAGAAATTACATGTCTTAAAAAGTACAGTGCATGCACAGGAGCCAAACAGGCAAAGTCAGGACTCTGGTGAAGAATCTCTGCATATTTTTGTATCTCTGAAGGAATAGTGTTCAAAGTTCTACTGCTTTGGTCTGTCCTAGGTGTTATTACGTAAAGGTGGAACAGTAAAAAATTAATTGCAAGAGCGGGTCAGTAAGCTTTACTGTGGGTAGCCATTGATAGCCAATGATAACCTCTTCTATACTTTCACTTTAGTTCATACTAACATACGCCAGGTTCTGAACTAAACCAGTCTGTGTAAACAAATGTGGGAAAATTGCCATGTGCAACCTATTTTAAAACTGTTTTCATTTGCATCATTGACTGCATTTGATCGGTGTAGCCAAAATCCTATTTTGCCTGGTATAGTGCTGGGAAGGGACACCTGGATGTCAGGTTGGTTAAGGAGTCACTACTTATTGTTCATCCTCTAAGTGTTTATCTGGCCTGAGAGTGGATGTCTTCCCTGAAAACTGTCATGGTAGGCTACGTTAGGTTGCTCTTGCATCTCTATCCCTTGGCCTGCTGCTGTTCATATGATGTAAACAACCATTGCTGATTCAAAGATGCTTGCATTGTAATGCACAAGGTCCTAACATATTTCAAACTATTTAATCCTGGTTATATTTGGGTTGGTTTTCCTATCATCTGGAATAATGTTTATAAAGATAAAATGAAAAAAAAAGGAAAAGCTTCTTGAGCAAACAAAGATCAGCTGTTAAATGAAGTGTGCATAATTTTTATAGAATCACAGAATCAGGGAATAGTTCAGGCTGATCATCCTAAAGATGTCCTATGGGCAGGGACACCCTCCACTAGACCACGTTGCCCAAAGCCCGATCCAACCTGGCCTTGAACACTGCTGGGGAGGGGGCAGACACAACTTCATTGGGCAACCTGTTCCAGATTATTAGTCTGTCAGATCACTTTCGATGTGATCTATCACAGCTAGACATTTTGTTGTGTATGTTTTTTGTAGACTTTTTGCACCAGGTCTATGTAGAGTAGAAGGGAAGTTTCAGTTATGTGTGAAATCATTGCTACTTATGGAGATGACTGGTCCTATCAAGGCCTACAGACAGATACCTGCAATTCGTAATGCAAAATGGGAGAAGGGCATGTAAATTATAACTACTGATAACTAATCTGGAAAACAAACAAACAAACAAACAAGAAAAAAGACAGAAAAAGTTATTTTTAAAGTGCTATCAGCTTTTAAAGATTAAATGGAAATTTGACCAAATAAAAGATGACATGAGATGGTAATTCAAACACTCCTTTTATTTACTCAGATGCTTTAGGGCTTTTATGACCTGCTGAGTGCCTGGAAGTATGAATAAACATCAGAGTGACAGGTTTCAAACTGCTACGTTTAGGTTTGCACAGCAGGCCTGAGTAATTCCTAATACTATTGGCTGATCTGTTTTTCAAATTAAAATGCGGGTCTCAAATTTTGAGAAAAAAAAAGGTCCTTTTCATCCTTGCTATTCACAGAAGAAATTATTTTTTTAACCTAATCCTTCCTAAAAAATAGAGTTTCTCTGAATACAGAACTTTAAAGGACTATTATACTAGTCAATACTTTGTAGAAATTAATAGAATTTAGGACCTTAAACCCACAAAGAGAACATACGCATTTTTATTTGTGAAAATTGCTAGAAATTATTATTCTGTGTAAATTGTCTCATGTCAAAACTGTTCTTTTGCAAGTCCTATACAGATACCAGTTGGTGGAAAAAAGGCAAAATGCTCAAAGTAAATCTCTCTAATCCAGTTATGCTGGACCAAGGTAGTGTTCCCATGGTGGCAGCCTGACACATTAAGTTCAAGCCTATGTGTTGAGGCATTGGGATAATTCCTTTGATAGTGTGAAGTTGAACTTAAGAGTCTTTTATCCAAGCAGTTATTGCTCAACCTTGGTAAATCAGGAAGCTTGCTTGTCATTCTTGCCAGTGGCTTGTAAAAAAGTAAAACTCAGTCATATTCAAAGGTTGGATAACTTTTTGGAAAGTCTCTAAAGAACAAGAAGAAAGATAAATGTATATCTAAACTGTTCATTAGTTTCCAACAATAATCTCACCATTGTTGTTATTAAGCAAATGAGGAAAGAAACAAAATATAGCAAAGTGTAAAGAAAATATTTTTCATTTGTATAGCACATTTAATTTTAGGAACTCACAACTCTTCAAATAATGATTAAGGCTGAGCAATATAAGGGAATAGAGGCAGCTATTCTAATTGTTTTTGTAGACAAAAATACTGAGACATGAATTAATGTAAGTTATTGACCATAGACAGTCCATCGTGAAAGTAATGAGTGGAATTTAAGTTTGTTTTTTCATACTTTTTATATCTAAAGACAGTCATGGAATTAAAAAAAATAAGCAAATATTAAGAATGTGTTGTTCACCACAGCAAAATACCTTAGCAACCAAGAAACTCTCAGTAACAGAGTGAAATAAAAAAAACAAAACCAAAATGGCTTTGTTGGTGTATAGAAGAAATGAAAAATTGTTGATGATACAAATGGGTACTTTTCTCTCAGATTCAAAGCTGCCCTTGCAGTCCTCTTCACAACAGAAGAAACAGAAGCTCATCAGGATACTAGGACCAAGGATGTAATTTCAAAAAGAAATATTTTTTGGAGGGAAAAATCAAAATAGCACTTCCTAAATTTACTGGAATTGGAAAATGAAGTTGTTGTTATGGAACACATAAGACATGGATTCAATTTCTTATTTCAGCTTATTCTGGAGAAGATCTTGAAGCCAATTACAGCCCAGACCAGCTGAGTACCTACTGAGTACTTTCTTAATCCATTGACTGTGGATTATTCTATATTTATATTGCTGAGGCTGTTCCAGTTTATGCAAATAAACAGATGATGGTGTGGGTAATTGAACCTGAGTGACTTTTTCTGAGGTGAGTAAATTTATCACCATAGAATCAATGTATCTCATGTAGCTTCTCAGCTTCTTTGGAAAATAGGGTTGGGTTTTTTTTGTGGCACCTACCACCTACTAAAGCCTATGCTGGCTTTTCTCTACTACTGTTGCAGAAGAATGTAGGATAAGCTATGATTACACCTTCCTTTTGGTAGCCGACATACTATATTGCCTTCCTCGCTGTAGTAACTTAGTGCCTCCTACTCATAATGTATTTATCCTCACAGTACTCCTATAATGTTGAGCAGATGGTAAAGTGAGTCACTAGGTACAGAGCTTGACTCCTCAAGTTCAGACAAGAAGACTGTGATGAAACCAGTCCTGAGTTTGCTTCATCTTTCTGTTAGACCCCTCATGCTCTACTGGGAATGGTGAGAGTCTCCCCTCAGCTGACATCAGATTCTCCTCCTTTCCCTACACTCTTGGGAAAAAGGGAAAGAGGAGGTCCTCTGGTGGCCCTTGTCTTACGTAAACATCCAAAAGTGATGGCTTGGTTTTGGCATAGCTGAACAACATTATGGAGTTCTCAGATTCTGTTGACTAAGAGTCTGTCAAAGACAATCTCGAGGCAGACAAAAAGTGCAGCTCTCCGTGTTTCCTCTTGACTCCAGCACACGTTGGCTCCTACTGAGTTCAGCCAGCAGATGATTAATTGCAATCTATTGATTCTGCTGGCAACTGCTACAAGTGTCTCTTCTTGGATAAGCTGGCTGGGTTTATAAGGACACTGGAGCTGGGAGTGATGTATTGCACTGTTCCCCTGTAGTCCGCTGTACAAGGTAGCCGTCTGGCAGAGCTTCTGTGAGGCGCAGAGGATATGACTGAAGGAGGCAGACTCTTTTCTGGAAATCTTCTCATCCTCCTAGAGTGAGACGCTGTTGTTTCCTAGTCAACTCATTTGGAAAGTATGTTGTCTCTGGCATGCCACTGGCAGCCTTTTTGGCAGGGGAGGTGATGGTATGTTATTTAACACCCTTAAGCGAATTTGAGCTTTCATATTACTAAGCATGTATTCCATTAGCCATCTTCTCTGGCAGTCACATCTTCCTTTGTGTAAAACGTAAATGCATCGGCAGGATGTGGGAAGGATTCCCAGAAAATAAAAAATTGACCTTTGGGATTTAGCGCTAACCTGACACAATGGCAGCAGAATACTTTTTAAGGCATGTCAGGTGCTACCTCTTCCCAACAGCCCCCAGAATCAGATTTCTTTTTATTTTCTTACCATCTTCTGTCCTCTCGCTTTACCTGTGAGGTTCTCTGGAAATAATTTATTTATGGAACTTTTTAAAAAAAGAATGTATTTACTATTGGCAGAAAATTTTCAATGGAAGATATTTGGTTTGGGTTTTAGTTTTCTTTTGTTCTTATATTTAAAACATTTGTAGGGGTGTGGAAAGTTCAGAGACTATGCTAGTTTCAATACTTTTGGTATGAATGGCAACTGGTATTTAGCAAATGATCAAAAAATTTAAAGTGAAATATTGACACTATGCATGTTAAGAGTTTTAAAGTTAAGGAAAATATTTTTCATGTCAGATGTCTAAAAATTAAAGAAAAAAGCATAGATTATCTAAGTTAGGATATATTTTTAAAGTATTTTGCTTAACTTTTTTTAAAAAACTTTATTTGGATTAATGAAAATCACTCGTTTTGTTTATCATACCATTCATAGTGGAGAGATTAAATTCTTGAAGTTTTTATGAGTAAAAAAACCCAGTTTCTTCTATATTTTATTTTATAATCTACATAACAATTTCTTGGAGTAACTTACGGCACTGATGCATATCAACCACCAGAGCTTCAAAGAAGATGTTTGCTGAAAGTAAGTTTGCAACTGATACTGTGATAGGGAAGACTTTGCTGCTTCTACATGGAATGCCCAGAAAAGAACACAAAGGAGGGAATGAGACAGGGATGATAAACCATAGCCTCACAGCTGAACTTTACAGAAAATACATGATATATGGAATTTACCATCTTGAGATTTTGAAAAGAAAGTTTTTTCTCTATTTTGTATTCTAAGAATCTGCCATTTCTCGTTAGTTTCACTTGAAATCAGCAAATTTGAGCAATAATAATTGATGTTGATTGTTTCAGAATTCTCAGAATACTTCTACAGAATGTTTTTATTAATTTAAAGAATAAGGTAATTTAGTTTATGTTCATCTGCAAAATTACTGAGAACTAAAATCTGTTTGTATTTATTAGTATACCTAATTACAGAAGAGGGATAATTTAATAGATGTAGCGACAAACTTGCTTGACCAAAGTTATCTGAAATCTTGTGCTATCCTTGCAGTTCAGCAATACTGAAGGAGTAAGAAGGAAACTTCTGCAGCCTTTACCCTCCTCCCTGGTATGTCAGGCTTTCCCTTCACCTTCAATGCTAGGGTAGTCATCTAAGGGTATGGAAAACATCAAAGACTGCTAGTTTCCTCTGAATTTATTTTTGTGTGGTGGTATTTTTGAGGGTTGTGGAATATCTTTGAGTGGATTCATAAATCTTAAAGTGTTATTACTATGCATGCTGGGGTTGTCAGTCCACTCGGCAGCTTATAGACTTCCATTTTACTTTAAAGTGCCAGCATGGTTACAGTGGTGAGAATAAGTAATAATCTGTTTAGGAAGAAGTCACCAATTATAATACAAAGAGGGTATATTTTGTATGTTACACTGCAGCTTTGGGGCCAGGAGCAGAGTGCTCTGCTTCCTGAGGAAAGTAGTTTGGGAAGAGTGCAGCTCATGGCCCTCTGGGAAGTCCAAAAAGCAGGAACCAGGGTCCACTGGCAAATGCATTTAAGATTGTATCAACAAAGCAACTGGCAATAAACATAATATTCAGTTTGAAAAATAAACCTGCAGCTGAGCAAACTGCTCTAGTCGGGTTGCTGACATCTGCCCTAGGGAGTCTGCACTGAAGTATCAAACATACGATGCAATGGCGTGGAACAAATTGCATTTAAAACAGATGAAGGAAAGGACATCAAAATGCCCAGAAATATCAGGCCTGGTATCAAAATAATCAGAGGAGATGAGCTAAGCTAGCGTTGGTAATCTAACGAGCAGAATATTCAGTCTTCAACTAAGAGAAAGGTTACCACAGACAAAAGGAATACTCAGTTCTCCATGGCCACTGGACATAAGGGAAGAACCGGTACAGTTACTCTTGCTTCTGCACAGGTCTGTTGGCCAGATGATTTTCGTGTCCCTTTCCACCATGTTTTTTGTGAATCTGGATTGTATCATCAAAAGGAAGGAGAATTTACAAAGTGAGGAGTTTGGCATTATAAAGTTTTTGCCTGGTTGAGAAGACATGTCATGACTTGAAACCAAAAAGGACAAAAACCAAATTTCTGAGGGTTGGTATTAGGAGTCAGGTCATTAGCAGGGGATGTGAGCTAGGTGGCAAACAGCTTCCATAGTGTCTCACCAAGGAAGAGCTGACAATGGTATTCTGGCTTCTGAAGTGATGATGAAGGATGGAAGATGTGTTTTGGGGAAAAGATCCTTGAAATGATTTGCCTCAGCTGCTCTTAAAGAACCGCCATCTAAGAATGAAGGGAATACTCCATAATACAGAGGGTCCAGGGATAACAAAATTGAATGATATCTTGAAAGCATTAGATTCTGGGGAAACTAATTCTGTCATCTCTTGCTATAGGAAGAGAACAATGAAAATAAACTTGTATTGATTTTTTTTTTGTTTTGCATTCAGAGAAGGATGCGCTGTGGGCTCTGTTCATGAGA
Organism: Hypotaenidia okinawae; assembly: GCA_027925045.1. Classification (NCBI taxonomy): domain Eukaryota; kingdom Metazoa; phylum Chordata; class Aves; order Gruiformes; family Rallidae; genus Hypotaenidia; species Hypotaenidia okinawae. The sequence goes on from BSDF01000001.1 coordinate 153,742,501, forward strand.
TTCAGTGAGATATAGCTTTGTTCCAAGAGATCTTACCATCTAAGTTTTAAATATGACATGATGAATGAGGATGACATGTAGTAAGAAAGATGCTGGGGTAAAAAGGGACAAAGAGCACAGTGATGAAATGTTACAGGGCTCAGGTTAGGCATAAGAATAAATTGTGTAAGATAATAAAGAAAAATAGAATGTTGGCCATGTTGTTTTGCCTACTCTGGTCAATAAATAATTTCAGTAATGTGGTGAATATCATCCATCTTTATATACCACATCAAGTGAGACCAAAGACCTAAGATCTGTTGCCATCTGACTTCCTTCACAGCATCTCCGCACCCACGTGCATGGTGCCTTTGCTTCACCTACCTAGTCCCCTCTTCGCTTTTACAGGCTGTTGTGTCCTTCCCCATCGCCACCACCGCCAAGGCAGAAGCCCGGCTCTGCTGAAGAGGATGGGCATCCTGCCACGGGTTTCAGCAAAGCCAAGATTTCGCTTGAGCTAGGAGCAGAGTTTTGCCACGTTTGGCAGGCGAACGCTGCTTGCTCCTTCTGCCAGAGCAGCAGAGAGGGAAGCATCTGGAAACAAACCCTGCGCTTCCACCTTCCCCATGCTGTGTGGCACTCGCTTTCCTAGCGCTGAGCAGGGAGGTTGTAGCGGGCACAGAAATAATAAGGAGATGGGTTTAGAATGAAAACCGAGGCAGCTCAGCAGACGGCTTCTGGGCAGAGGAATAATAATAATTTCTGATGATAGAAATTGTCACAATAGCTCCTGCTAAGGGATGTAAACAGTTATCAGGCACTAAAATTGCTAAAGGGAAAGTGATAAGGCAGCAAGATAAAGCTAGAAATTGAAACGTGCTCTGTGAATGTGCTAGGGTATCCAACGGTGAGCCCGGAAGCATTTAGGTTGTTTTTCCCGTGTAACGTGGCAGATTCTGCATTGTCATTCTTGACTGTGATTGTTCATGATGTCAGAGAACATGACATTAAAAAAAGTGATATAATTTATTTTCTTGAACTGCTTACAATCTTCCATCTACTTATTATTAGGAATACAAATGTGTGCTTCATGTTTTAAATTAAAAATGGCAAGCTTATTAATCATTGAGAAACTCTACAAAATTATTCATTTTGAAATATTAACATTGCAAACCTTTTCCCAGCAGTATATAAAGCAAACACTTCACAATGACATTTTGTTGCCAGATTTGGGGTTTGATTAAGGCAGGCTTATGAGTTGATTTTTTTTTTTTACCAAACCAGTAATTCTCTTTGAGTACTGCTAAGCTTTAGACTTTGAATTGCAATTAAATCTAAAGTAACAGAGGCTTCAGTTGTTCTAACAATATCAAAACCACATGTAACAATTTTTTTATTAAAAAATTATTTATTTGACAACTTAAAAAAAATTGGAAAGGAGCTTTTGCTCTTTAAAAAAATAGCTGAGCTTTATGCCTTTGTAGTATTGAAGACAAAGAAAAACACATAATGTCACATAAATTTAAAATGTCTCATCCACCTGATTGTGAAATAATCACCTTTTTCTTTAGAAGTTCTTTAGACTTCTTTACAGTCTTTTCCTGTAAAACTGTATGCTGAACTACAAAGGGTGTATGTAACTAATGAAAATCAGAAGTCGTGAAACGTAAGTCTACTACACATTCTAAAATTGTTCCTGCGTGGAATTCTTCTCCCATAGATATTATTTGTCCAGGTTTTCTCACATTTAAAAGGAATCTTGATTCCTTTAAAGCCCAATTCTCCACTTGGGTTAAAAGCACTGGACATGTCTGTACAGGTTTCAGGTGGAGCAATGAGCTGCATTAGAGACACTCCCATGTTCTGCTTCAAGCTCAGGTCACTTGAAGCTTATCACAGTCTGGGGCAAAGAAACAACTTGCCTGTATAAACCGTGCTTTAACTTTGGAGGCCAGATTGTTGGGAGGTAGATTTTGGGCAAGACATTGAGCAAGGCATAGGAGATGTGGGGGATGGTGCTGGGGTGATAGAGGAGCTTTGTCTCTTGTCTCCATAGCAGAAAGGCTGCTTGGGGAGCAGAGAGTACCTTTTGCTGAATATCTTGAACTTCAGAAGTGTGGATAACTCTTTTTCTCTGCTTGGATTTTTCTCCCTGTTACCCACCAGCAGCCCCCCATTCTCTCCTCTGCACCTCCCTCTACCCACCTCCCCGCCCATGCCAAGTCACAAGCATCTTGTAGGTACTGCAGTGCTTGGTAGGTTTATCTTCAGCACCAGCAGGAGTGTTCATCTTCCCTGCCCCGTGTAGGGCAGGCATGATTGATGCTGGGGCTGCACATTGTGAGTGACATTACTCTTCGTCCTTGCTCACTCCAAATGCTATTTTTAAGAAAAACTGTAGATTGAGAACCATCCCCAAAAGTTTTCATGTTTACAGCATAAAATCAGCAATACACATATCATAAGGGCCTCAAGCTTAGCTCTGATCAGTGATAATTTTAAAACAAGTGTATTTATGCAATTAATCCTATAATTATTTCAAAGAACATCACCTTAGTGCTTATGATGAAACAACTGCCTGCTGAATTTCTCAGAGAGAAACTGTCTGACTTGACCATTTTTAATATACCCTGCTGCTATTTGGAATGGCACTTTTAAAATCAGTGTAATCAGTGATTTTAAAAGTGCCATTCCAAATAGCAGAATTAAACAGAAGATTTTCTTTTAACTTGACAGAAAATTTATTGTATACTGAGACACCGAACTGTGTAATTTCTGGAAGGATGCTGTAGCTAAATGCTTCCAAGTTACAAACTTTAACTCAGATTTTTCTCTAAAGCTCTGCCCATTGCTTCCACCATGATACAGATACTCTTTTCTGTTAGAGGTACTGTATTATAAGTTAGGAAGTCAGTGCTTTCACCTAGAACTGTTTGAAAACTTTATCTAATCAAGTTCTGATACATTATTTTCTCCACAGCTGAAGCTGTTTATTAAATAGGTTTGCAAAATAAATTCAAACAGCCTTTGCCTGGAAAGTGGGAAATACCTGTGAAGCTATGTATCAGCTATGGAATATACAGAGATACAATCCATTCAAAATAGAAAGGAGGAAGATAAATCATCTCAGGAAGTGTAAGTAAACAAAATTATATTTGAAATTCCCAGCTGTAAAATCACTGTTTTTTACTGCCTAGCACAGGAAAAAAAGCAATAAACGTGAGACACCTGTGCCAACAGAGAGTGATTTTCTTGATCAGTAGACCAACATTCCCCTCCTTTTTTGTTCCACCTGCTGTTCAGCTAAAGATGGGACAGGGAGAAAATGTTTCAGTAAATGAGACAGAAGGGGAACATTATTTGTAAAATATTTAAAAACACATATGTTAGATTTATTTTTCCCCTCTGTCTGCATCATATATATATATCTATATCTATCTATATATATCTCAATCTATCTCACCCTCTAAAAAAGCCGTCTTGATTTCTGTGAATGAAAGCAGGAAAATGATATTGAAGTATCCTCCTTAAGGATAGCAAAAGGTTTAGTTTACTACCCTGGGATGTGTAGGCAATCAGGAAAAGACTGCAATTCCAAAGGTGTTGGTCCCTCTTTGTCATTTCAGGATCCTGAGTGGACTGAGTTGAGCTTCTCTGCTTCTCATCCTGGATTTGCTGAAAGTAAATTTTGTCATATCACAGTCCAATGCCCACAAGGAGTTGGCAATCTCTCTGAGCATGACGATACTTGGAACTTCTCATTTTTATTTTACTTGGGCCTTAGCTTGCAAGAATCAAAAAGTCTTCAGAATCAGCCTTGGCCCTGATAAATTAGGAAGGAATAGACAGTCATACACGGTATCCTATTGCATTAGTCCATTTCAAGTCAAGTTAGGGTGGGGCTTTCGAATGGGTTAAGACCTGCTTATATGCTTCACCTCGCACAACTAAATTGCACATCTTAGTACTTAGAGTATACTTTTCCTACACACTTAAGAGTTTAACATACACTTTAGAGTTTAACATACACTTTAGTGTTCAACATTCATTGTAGTTCAACCTCTTCTTACCACTTTGTGGAAACGTTTATGCTGCTGAATGTATATATATAAATTACCAAGGGCAAGGGCACTGCAGCCGCGACAGTCCACAGTCACACAGTTTATGGTTAGCTCAGATCCTAGGTCTGTTTACTACAACCACACCTGGCTTTTCCCAGTACAGGTCCTCTTGAGAAACATCTAGGTTTAGGCAGATTCCATGTGAGCCACTTGGCTCTACGGTCAAGGATCAGCCCCAGATTCTCTTCCATGTAGCATGAGAAATAGCTTACTGGGCCACTAATTCATCGTTTCTTGCTTTCAGGAATTCTTCATTGACCACAATATCACCTCTTCTTACCAACTTGCCTGACTGCCAAAAGTGACTAACTGGGCAACTTCATTTTATCTGCCAAGCCACAACCGATTCTGTGAGCTTGTAACAACTTGCAGCCTCTCACAGTCTCCTCTATTCCATCTAGGGACTTAATTTTTTCACTTTCCAGTCTAGAGACCACTAGGAAATTCTATTTCTCTACTTAAATACAGCAGTTATTTTCATAAACTATTTTGTAGGCATTGAGACAGCTCATTACCTTTTGGGCTGGAAGGAGAGATGAAACAGGACCAAAGGATTTCCTAGAGATGCTTGTTTGGCTAAGCAGTCCTAGCAGACAAGGTTTTTCTATGTTGGAGCTTATTGGATAAGTTTGCTTGTTGTATTCTTTTCTTATCAAGCTGTTACTTAGGATGCATCAGGAATCTGAAGGAAGTAATTTTCTTATGGCTGCAGCTGAAGTTTTCAAGGGGAGTCCTCCAGTGTCAGTTTTCAGGTGTTATTTTTGACCAAAAATTTTTTGACAAAAGTTAGGACTATCAGTTCTAGATATATTCCTGAGTCTTAATTCTTTAATAGTCCTCTTCATTCTCAGGAAGGGGAAGGTAATAATTGCTGAAGATCAGGAAGATTTGAGAGAAGAACTGTTAAATGAGGGAGAGCTGTGGTTGAATGTTTGGAATTTTTGTCAATACATCTCTTCAGAAGCCTTGCTGCATAATACTTGGTGCAGGTTGGCATCTGTATCTCTTATTTGTTTGGTCTGTGTCCGTTTAGACCATCTTTAAATGTGAGTGGATTGTATACGTCATTCTTCACACACAAACAGGCACATGGATTATATATGTGAATAAATTGCTTGGAGTTATCCAAATCACTAATGAGATTGAGAGTATAATTCCAATTGCTTTTGATTAAAATTGGTTCTAGTTACTCGTGGCTGAAGTACTTCAGAAACAATACAGTGAAAGGAAGCAAAGATTCAAGGACAGAAATAATGATTCCGGCACTGTGAGTTTGGGAAGTGTCAAAAAGTATTTGGAGTTTCCCATTTCTTTGTGTTTTCTGTCAGAAGAAAAAACAAACAAACAAACAAACTTGCTTGCATCTGAGTAGAAGAGGACACCAAACTGGATTTTGAGTGTGTGACCCAGTGATCTACCAGAGTGAGTTGTTTTCAAAGTAAAGGTAGCATCTGAAGTTATCCTAACATGGAAATTTACCACACTGAGTTGCCAGTACCTGAGGTAACCTGAAACTAAAACTCGTAAGGAAAATGGTAGCTAGCACTGGATGGGAAAGGTTAAAGATGGAGATCAGAATTATGTCAAGATGGCAAAGAAAAATTTGCAGTCCTGTGTATACCTCTGAGTTATGTTGGGAAGTACACTGCAATTTGCCTAGGCTGAAACTTGCAGTTGCCAGTTCTGAGGAAAATGCTTCTGTCCCCAAGGGTTGCAGAAAGGTTCCTGCTGCTACTCAGGCTCTGATTGGCTTATTACTTCCCTCCAAGTTGAAATCATATGTTTGTAAGTTGTAATATGCTCTATTCTTCAAAAGGTTTTTATATATGGACCGATCATTAGCAGCGACGTATATTTCCCAGCTTTAACCCCGAGCAATGCATAGTAAGGTATTTTGAGTTACTGTTAGCCACTGTGCCTGGTATGTTTTTTGCTACACACGCAGGGTGAAAAAGCAGAACTCGTGTTTATCCTAAATGGCTGCAGTAAAATGAGACAATGTCATTCCTAAATTAGTTGATTAAATTATGTATTCTCTTTACAAAGGTAGGGCTGTGGATGTAAATGCGCCTTAGTGTTTGCAATGCTTTCTTGATAGTATTTATTCCAAAACGTTCTCTTTATTTTAAATGCATTTTGGTTTGTTCATTCTACTCGGTACAATCATTAATCTTTGACAAATATTCAGTGGAAGCACGGCATGTATATCCATCACTTGGTTAATTTTTACTTGTAAACCCAGAAACAGGCTGGAGTTGAGTTTCTCTTTGTTACCTTGGAAACAAATGGAGGCTTGACTTCAAGTAGCTGTACACTTGAAATGAGGGGTGGAACTTTGATGTCGCAGTCCTTACTATGATGCAGAAAGGGAAGGCAATTCTTGTAGAGAATCTGCCTTATTGCATTTAGAAGAATATGAAGTCTAGCTAATTGATAGAAAACAGGTAGTTCCGTGTAATGGGATGAGAAGGAAATGGGAAAATAGGAGTTGCACTGAGTTAGTACCCTTCAGCTTCTGAAGTTGCATCTAGCAGCTCATAGTCCTGCAAAGGTGACTAGCCAAAACAGGATAATTGTTGATCTGGATTTATTTAGTTTCTAAATATGGAAAGAAACTGATTTTTTCTTGCTAGTGATTTCCAACATCGACTTTATAAATGTGTATTGTTTTCACTTACAGCAATAATTTATTTACAATTTTCCGATCAGTTCATGGACTGAATTAAGTAAAGTTTCAGATAATATCTAGTAGATTTTTTTTTCCCCACTGAGGCAGGCTTTCCAAAGAGAATTTGACAAAGAATGCCTGTCTAATAAGTCATTTGGATAAGAAGACATTTTGAATTGTTGCTTGGATAATGAAGATATCAGAATGAGGTACATTATTTAGGATTTTGCAGTCTAGTTTCTACTGTTATCTTTTGCTTATGTAGTGTGAACAATAATATTGATACATATTCCTGTCAAGACAATTTCAAAGTAGAAAAAATTAAGTTCTGAAATATTACTACTTTGCTGAATTTTCCACAATAGAATGAGATAAAGGGCCTCTGGGATTTACAGGGATTTGAATTAATCCTTTCTATGCTCTGGCTGCAGTGAGAACTATTAATATACCCATTTTACAGTGAATGTAATTAGGCTTTCGTTCCACAATTGTTAATACCTGATCTGCGTGCTACTGGGTAACCCAGGAGTGCTAATTTCATCTGGAGGAGGAATGGACATACAATTGCATTGCTGGCAAATTAGCCAGAGCACGTATACAGAGTTTATGTTGGACTTGTGCTTTTATGCTGGTTTTATATAGGCCGCAGCGGACGGACATTCCTCCATCTTGCCAGTGTAAAGCTAATTTGTAAAAACACCCAACCCCACCTCTGCGAACATATTTGGACCAGCAGCTGGCATTTGCATGTGATCAGTAGTTTACATCATAAATTCGCAGTGTTTTTGATCTGACAAGGTACTTGAAATCCCGATTGGCTTTAGTGTTGTATTTTGTACTGAGGCATAGAGAGCTTTTTGTGACTAATCCATCTTTTGGAGGAATTCTGTAGGAATAGTGAAGCCTCATATCCTAAAATACTCAGCTTTCTGTCTCTAAACTTTGGTTCACCAAGGCTTGTGAGCGTGTGCTCAGTGTTGACCACATGGATAGGGCTGAGGTGAATGTTTGCCTGAGCCAAACAGTACAAATTCACTCCCAGCTGAGATTGATGAAAAGTAATTGATTAGATCATTTTGGATGGGTTTTTCTTCTAGCATCCTCCTTCCTAAACTTTCTGATAACCTTCTTGGATTTTATGGAGAGCAACTAAATTAAATTTAGGATGTTCTTGGCATAATGTGTATTAGACTCATAGGTGTTTGGTGTTTTCTCTAAAATTTGTGTTCAGTGCAAAAAAAAGTATGTTATCAGGAAAAGCAGCAAAAAAGGAAAAAGCACAATAAGCTATACAGTAGCAAGATTTTAATAGGCCCAATCAAGACTGCAGTAATTAGATACAATATAAAAATCTTTCTTTTTAAATTGCTAATAGTACCTTAGATTACACATTTTTATTAATGTTATTTGAAATCTCTTACTCCGATCCTGCCAACCTTTATTCATGAAAGTGTTTTGTATCCGATTGTGGTTTATATACGAAGACTTAACAGGCTACTCACAGGGATTTATAAAAACAGTTCCTAATTTTCTTTTCACTTTTTATTCTCGCTTCTCAGTATTCTGCTTTCACTTAGGGCGGATAATGAAAGTAGCCTGCTGTCTGTTTCACTTAGTTCAAGCTGTTGTCCTCAGCCAGAGTAATTTTATGGTTTACATGTATTAGCACAGCACCGGCACGCTCAGTCTTCCATTTCTTTAGAAACAAGTAAAGCAAATAAGTAAACTGTTTCAATTGATTTCCTCTGTAAAAAACATGACAACATTATGACTGAGATAAATCTGTACATTAAATAAAAACCAAGCACATGTTCCCTCCGGCCAAATCCAAAACAACAACATCTAATCGCAGGACTCAATTATGTGATTTTTTTTTAAAAATTTTTTAAAGTTACACCTTGATAGAATAAACTTCTGAGTTTTCCCATCTCATTTCCTAACTCTAATACTAATAAACAGGTGGCTGCTAATTAGCGAGTGATTTTGTTCAAGAAAGTTGCCCCGTGGAAAGGGTATTTTGGAACATCATGCTCCTCAGTCTCATGTGCAGTGGGAAGTCGGCGGTGACTCCTCTCTCTCTCATGCATCCCTGGCACTAAGGCTTCATCCATCTCGACAACATTTGTGTAGTGCCGTGAGAGAGCCTCTCTCCCATCACTGCCAGAGCCAGGCCATGAGCAATCCATGGAGCCAGACACTGCCAAGCCTTCGTGGCCCTCCTCCTTCTGACAAGCTGGGGCATACCTAGGGGAAAGAAGGTTATATTTTGGGGATGATTGTGGGGCAGGGAGGAGAGGAGGACTTGATCTTCCTTGGGCTGGTGGTCACACTTTCATGGCGTGTTTGCGAAGTACTGACAGCTGTGGATTTCTCCTGTTGAATCCATGTTACCAATTGTTGTATGCATGGGATTAATCCAAATTTATGGACCAGTCATTTGTTTCTTTTAATTTCTGAGTGGTAAGGTGAAACTGCGTAGCACTGACGTTATCCTGCAGCTTTTACAGACCTGCATCTTTGCCTGCATAATATGGCCTGTTTAATGGGATTATCCAGGTGACTTGAGGGGCTTCCCTGCTTCAGGGAAGCTGGCAGAATAGTCAGACACATACAACAGAGACATACAGTGCCAGATGGTCATTTTTAAGAGGGTTTTTTTTTCCTCCGATCAGATCTGAACTTTGACCTTTTAACTACTACTGATTTACTTACACAGTATGTTTTATTGATCTACTTACATCTGAGCTCATTAAACACATGAAATGAGCTACAAGCAGAGTAAAATATGACATTTCTGAAACTAACAAAGAGATCAAATTATTACATGCCCAGTACTGCTGTTTTATCTGGTCCCCTGGAAGGAGAAGCATTTTGGTAGCAGACATCCTCCAGCACTGCTGCACTGGATTACTGCCCACCCTACACATACCTTTTGGTAAATGAAAACACACTTTCATCTTCTAGGCCAATGAACATGTTCACAGAAATGCTCAAGTGTTGTACAAGCCTTAAAACAGCGAAAGCCTTTATGAAAATTCACAGCATGTGTGGTCTAATATGCATAAAATGCCAGTAGTCTTGTGGCCAAAGATTCATGAAAAAAATGTTTTACAATCCTAATGCATGCTTTCCTGCTGAATTAGAATAAAGACAATGCTTTGCTTCTGGTCATAGTCATTAATCCAATTCTAAAAGATGGAAACATCCCATAATAGGGTGGTTTAGTTTACATAATTCCTGTACATAGCTGGATGAATTTTTTCCCATTCATTCTTCTCCATATTTCCAGCTACCTAGCTGCTCCTGAGCAATGGAGGGATAACTCCTCTGACTTGGGTGATCCCGTATTATCTACAGCTGTTACGAGGAAACTAAGAATTTAGCATAGGAAAGAAATAGATGAGGTAATTTCCTTCCTTCCTTCCTTCCTTCCTTCCTTCCTTCCTTCCTTCCTTCCTTCCTTCCTTCCTTCCTTCCTTCCTTCCTTCCTTCCTTCCTCCCTTTTGCTTTCTTGTTTTCTTTCTCCCTCTCCCACCTTCTTGCTTTCAGCTGTAACTAACAGGAATACTGGAAAAAAGTGCCAAAAGCTGATAAACTAGATCTTGTCTTAAGGTCAGCTGGTTTGGGCTGTTTTAAAACAGTTACAGAGCTGTCTAATGACAAGCAGACATTTAATCTGAGCAGTCCTGTATGATACAAATAAATGATCATCAACATCAGCAAGTCTGCCTTCCCTACTGTTCTTGTTTTGTGGTGATCCTATATTTTTTCATGTTACATATATGTAAATACTTGTATAGTGTGTATATAGGTATATTCATCTTTCTGAGTATAAATAAATAATCTATATTATTTAATGTTTCCTTCTGCTATTAAAAATGGCTTAAACCCATGCATTAGCTATTGTGCATTGACTAAGGTTTGGAAAAAGACACTAAGAAATATTGCTGATGTCAAATCTCATTATTGACCTCAGAATTCATCTGTTGAAACATTTCTTAGTTTCGTTCACATTTTCACTGATCACATAAAGGGACAGAGATGGGCAAATCACAGTGATAGCTCTTCTTCTGTTGTGTGGCTAAATCCTAAAGAATAATACTTTTCTGTTTAGATGGGTGTGTGTGGCTTTGAAGCCACGGAGCTGCTGTGTTTGAATTCTCCAGTGATTGCAAGGAGGAAGTGTTCTGCACTTGCAGGGTAGGAAACTTTAGGGACAAAAGTCAAATGGGCTGTTAAGGGGCCCGTATATAATGTGACCTAACTACCTGAATCTTCTTACAGGAAGATAAAAGGAAGGCAAAACTGTTAGTGGAGGTCTGTAGGAGCTTACATGTTTTGTGGTGAGGAGGGAGGAATTGATATCTGCTACATGCAGATTCTGAGAGCCTGGCACAGTGTCCTTATCCTCAGTTTTTGTATGGAGTTACAGAGATTTCAGAAAGCACTGTTGCCAAATGCCCAACACCAAAACCACAGGAGTACAATTTCTGAATTAGAAAGAAAATTACCTCCTGTCATAGATATCATTTTTATTTAAAGAAAATCCTGAGCAAGGACATGCCTGGGCAAAAATGACGGAGTTTGACCGTTAGCCCTGTCTGCCTTGTTTTTCCTATCTCTGCTGTTGTGTACCCAACTCCCTTGAGTGCTGAAAATTATGATGAATTGGGTCATATTTACAAAGCACTTTGAAGTTGGAAAGCAGTGAACGATTATTCAGTATTATAACTTTATTTTTTGTTAGAGTGAGATACTTGCTATAAAGCAACGAGTGCAATTTAAAGTTACCATCAAAGACTAAAAAGGACATGTGCTCCTTTTTGCTTTGAAAATGTAATTATCATGTGTTAATATAGTCTAGGAAGTAGGCTATCTTCTCATGCACAGATTCTTTTGAAAAATGGTGGAGAAAGCCAGAAGACCTAATTTCCTGTTTGTATTGCTCTGAGATGTATGTAGTGTAACAGTAGGGAACTGTAAGTGGTTACTGATGAGATACAGAGGAAAATACTCTTGTGCTTTAATTCTGCCTCTAGATTCCAATCATGGTTATGCGTGTTTTAGGAATATTTTTCCTGTTCTACAAAGTAAAAAATAGGTATGAATTACAACACAAAAGCATAGAAGGAAGACTTGTTAAAGTTTTTTAGGGGAGTCACCATATTTTAGTCCTGCAACTTCAGTGCATAGCACAGTGGAATCATGGTCTGTCTCTCCTGTGCTCCTAGATGCTATTATTATTATCATCATCATCATCACCACCATAATAATAATAATCATCATAATCATCATTAATTGCATGAATAGCTATTTATTTAATCCTAAAATAATATTTCTTGCTCATGCAGATAGTACCAGTAGCAATACCAGCTAGTAATTAGGAGTCAGGAAATTTATATATGTGAGAAAATCAAAAGGCGTACTTCCAGATGGTAATGAAAAGGGTAATTTCTGTGCTCTGTGTGTTTATATATAAATATATATATGTATGCCAATAGTACTTTACACCTGATGCTGTAACTTTCACCGAATCAAATTTTAACTGTGATATCCAGTGTTCAGATGGTAAAGGACTTTTTGACTTTTCATTCAGAACAGCTGAATGCTGTGTTGGAGCTCTGAAACCTGGTGATTAAAGTTTACACAGGTCGCTGAGTGGACTGGGATTAGCACTGAGGCTAACAGTGAGACTGTTGAAGAATTCCGATTCAAATATTTGTACCTTGGCCCTAAAAATGAGGAAGTTTTTCTCTTTCCATAAAGATGGAATAAATTTTAAATATTTTTTCATGTTTATGAAGTTGAAATTGTACATCATTGTAAACCTGTTAAAACCCCTTCAACTCTACACACACACCCCCACAACCCCCACCCCACCTCCCCAAATCTAAAGGTGCTTTGATACCTTCCTTCTCTTGGATGAGTTGTGTAGATGGGGACCCTCCAAAGAGAATGTATTACTTAGTAGGTTTAGAAGTAGTATGTTGAAGATACAGCTCGTGCTGTTGGATACATTTTTGTCATACTTTTCCCAGAGTTGTAGCAAGTATATGAATATTTCAGGGAAGCACACAATCACAGAATGGCTCATGTTGGAAGGGATCTCTGGATGTCATCTGTCCAAACTCCCTGCTCAAGCAGGGACACCTAGACCCAGTTCCCAGGACCATGTCCAGAGAAGTTTTTAATATCTCCAAGAGTGGAGACTCCACAACCTTTCTGGTCAACCTGTGCCAGTGCAGTGTTCAGTGAAAATAACAGTAAATTCTGTACTTCTGTATTTCACCGTACACCCATTGCCTCGGGTTCTGCACCAGTGAAAAGATCCCATCTCTTTGCACCTGTCTCTTTGCACCTTCTTTGCACCCTCACTTCAGGAATTTATACAAATTAACATGAACTCCCCATGGTCTTCACTTTAGACCTCATAGTGGCCCTTCATTGGAGTCTATCCATTATGTCCATGTCTTTCTTTGCAGTAAGGAGCTCAGAACTGGGCATGGTACAGTTTGATCTCATAGGGATTTTTTAATGTAGCACACTTGAAGTTTGTTCAAAATATGAACTTGGTTTAGGTAAATATTTATTTTTTCTGTTTGGGTTTTTTGTTGCAGTTGTTTAACAAAAAACATTTGCCATATTTGTAGCATTTGAATACCATAAAAGACAATTATATTGATTCTACTAGCATAACATGGGAGCACATTGTATCATTGATTTTGCATGTAATGAGGTTACAGTGAGTAATTGAAAGAAGAATTTGGCCCATTGCTTCTAAAACTTAATTTTCTTCCTCCCAAACCTGTCTAGGCAGACCAGCTGGCTCCAGGCAGGACCTATTTAAGTTTAGAAATAGTATTAAGACACCTTAATGTGACAAATGGCAAAATGCACTTTGTAAAAATTTCATTCAGAAACAAAAAGAGTGAATTGTTGAGTGAGCTTGTGGGGAAGAGAAGTCATAAGCAAGCAGATTTTCATATTGTCTCCAAAGAGCTAACAAAAAACCCCAAGTTGGGGATCTGAGATAAAAAGAGAAAAAAATGCAGACTTGCTAGTTAAAACTGCCCAACTGTCTGTCCTTTAAGTGTTAATTAGTATAAAAATTAACTTTTGTTTTGATTCAAGTAGATATTCTGTGGCCACTGTTAGTTATGCTTTCAGCTACCCTCTGACAAGATGCTAATTTTCCTCATCCTTCTTTAGGAGATCTCTTGAAGAATGGACTCCACTGAACTAATGCACTTACTTTCTTAGTGACAGCTGCCAAGGTGCTGTCAAACCCAGCTGTCTCATTATTCCTCTTTCATTACGTTTTCTTGTTATTCCTTGTACATAGGAGAAGAACCGTATTAAAGCATTCCCTGTGACTCTGTTATAATTGCACCCTCTGTTAGTAATTGCTCATCCATTCAAAAGCTTTGCTGCAATATTTTGAAACAAATTGACATCATTCTAGTTCTGCAGTTAATCTGCTATTCAGAAAGGCATAGCAGGGGGATGTCTTATTGCTGTACTTTCTATGCATGGGTACTTTGGAAAGAAAATTAGCTTTGGAGACACTGTTTGAACATTTTAATGAAAGCATTATACCTAAGAGACTGTAATTTCTAGATTCCAGTCTGATACCAGCTACCCCTGTTTATAGAATGTTGCAATGCTCTGGTTCTGCACATCTTGATTTTACATTATATATTGTTCATTTTTGTCTTCAGTGTGCATAGGAAGTTTGACATTTTATTACGTGAAGTGATAGAAATTCATGAAGACATTTAACTGTCATACTGACAACTTGTGTGGAAACACTAATGGAGCTAACATTATGCAAAGCAAGTTCTCTGAAATGTGATGGCCAGGTTTTTGTAGAATAGCTTTCTTTGATGTAGCATGTCAGAAAAATAATGTATATCGCTAAACTGAAAGATCAGAAGACTTACACTGTCTCCTTCATAACAGAAGGTCTCATTCCCCTCCCAAATATAACTCTTCACTGGGAAATTATAAAGGGTTGGCCTGAAATACAGCATTGCAAAATGTGCCAGCAGCATTAAGGTTTGTCTGCGTATTAGTATTTAGGAGCAATAAATATCATTGACAAAAAAACAACTTTGACTTGATTTATAACATTCCCTCTTTGCCTGACTGTGAAGAGTGGGACATGCACTGACAAATGAATATGAATGATAATTTTTCCAGACAGCACGTAAACAGTATTTTGACAGTTAAGGATAACCGCTATTTAAAAAAGCATTTTCTACCAAATCTTGATTTCTAAGTGAGTGCAGTTTTAAAATTTAATATTTCCCTGCTCTGCTTCTTCCTCTGATACTAAAAGTGTAGTATGACTTGCTTGCAGTTTTGTCTTCTAAGCTAATGGGGTATTGTCAAGGCTATAAAAATTAAAATTATTCTTCACAGTGAAGGTTTTTTTCTTTTTTTCCTCTTGAAGATTCAAAGTGCATTTATAACCACTGCTTTCTATTTTGTGCAAAACTTTTATTCTTACAAGGCCCAAGAAAATAGTGAAGGAAATGTGCTGTATGTCAGCATTGCGGCCATTTTTTCCCCTCAGGTCCGTATCCTGAAAGCAAAATAGCAAGAAACTCAAGCAAATTTGAAGGGCTTTCAAAACAAAATGGTCTATAACATAGTAATACAATCACATCATCAACTTGTTTCTGTTTTCACTCATCAGAACGTATGTCTGTCATGCTATGTCTTTGCCATTCTGTAAGAAGAATCAATGGAAAGTTTATAAACTAGTGCTTATTTTTGGAAATGGATTATCAGTCTCTTGCTGTATTTATTATTACTGTTTGTCCCAGTTCAGATCCACACAAAAAGGAGTGTACAGACCGTGGGGTGGAGGTGAATATTTAATCTATTATGTTCAGTACCGAAATGGGAGTTTTGTACCCTGTGTTTTATTTTGATTCTTAAATCTTCCTTTGTCAACATGGTTTTGGCAGCCACTGATTGTTGTTGTTTACTGCTGACATTTTATACAGATTTATGTAACTTTTTGAATCACTGTAGACACCACCTCCTTTTCATCAGGAGTTTTTCTATGGATCGTTAAAATTATGAAGGTATCCTTGAATAGCTGAATGGTCACACTTATAAGCAATATTATGACATGTGAAGAAAAGGTAGACTTCTAGGTCTTCAAATTGGGTTTTGAATTATTTTTTTTTTAATTTTAATAAGATATTTCTTCTTAAGAATTTTTTCTTTGTTTCTGTTTTTACAGAAAGTAACACTGTTTCACTGGGACTGAGTTATTTAAAAGATACATATATTTTAGATTTTAATAGTTACCTATAACTACTTAGCTTTACCTTTTCTAATAAAGATACCACATAGAAAAATGTTTGCTTGAAAAAAAGGTGTTAAGAAAAATCTTGTTTAGGCTCTGATCTTTGATGAAAAACTCTACCTAGGTTTGGGGCTGATCCTCTACAAGACCAAATGGATAGAGCACTGACTAATTTACATGGAGATCTATGTAGTGATTTCTGTCCTAAAAAAAAAATAAATAAAAAGGTCAATTATCATTAATATCAGTGAAACAATGCAAATTAATTTCAGCCCATTTATTATCATTATAATGTACAGTGTCTTCTAAAAGATCTGACATTTTATTCAATATATCTGCATTTGCATTTATTTTCCCAAAATTCCCAGATAAGATCCTGGGCCATTCTTCTAGAAAGCGTCTTCCTGTTGATGTTTATACCTCTTTGGAAGGGATTCCCTTTCACAATAGCCAAAATTGCCAGGTATCATGTCATATTTTGTAAATGTACAATGAATTTGTAACCTTTTCGTAATTGCTCTAATGGAAACAGAACTCAGATTAGGAAACCATCCATTATTGAGTGTTGTATATTTGTTTTATATATATTTTATTTTTTTTTAATAGAGATTGGGTTGGGTACGTGACTTTTAAAAGAAGGCCTGTATTTAAATGTTTCTTTAATAGTTTTCATTTCGAAAATTTATAATAAGTACAAACTTTCTACATTGAAACAAACACATGCTATAACTAAAAGGTACAGTCAGAGTTTGCTCTGTACATTTTCTTTCTTTTATGTGGCTATCTGAATTTATACTACATTTCTTTAGGCATAAATGACTTGATATGTATCTCAAATAGATACTGGTCCAGATTAACTGTACGTGCCTCATATATTTTGCTAGTAGGAAAAACCTATTTAAGTAGAAAAACCTTTGAAGGAGTAGAGGGTAAAAGGATAAACCTACAGCATGGCACTGTAACTTTAATTTGTTTTGTTAAAGAAGACACAATAATTAAGACATAAAACCCAGACTACTCTGAGAATATTGACTATAGAGTCAACTAATTCAACCTTGTTGCAGTCACATAATTAGTACTGATAGAAACATCTTCGAATTCTACTTATGTCACTTTTTATAGTTTCTGGCAAACTGTTCTTTTTTGGATATTAGCTTAGTCAAGGCAGTATGACTTCAAATGATCACACTTAAAGCCCATCTCTCTGGTCTTTATGAGGATAGTCTTTTGCTCTGCAGTTAGAATGGACCTCTTAAAAATTATGTATGATACTTTACTGTTTCTAAACATGACTTTGTATTTTCTAAGTATGCCTGATGTGCATTTATCAGTTGCATACTTTAGTGTTAGGTGTTCATTTGCCAGAAATTTCCACATGCTTCATATTTCGAAGAACTCAGTCTTTCATGGTATTTTCATATTTTCCCAGTTACCTGAATTATAGAATATTAATTTTGTTACACAGAATCACAGAATGACTAGGTTGGAAAAGACCTTTAAGATCATCGAGCCCAACCATTCCTGTCCTCTACGAAACCATATCCCTAAGTACCTCATCTACCTGACTTTTAAACACATTGAGGGATGGTGACTCAGTCCTCTCCCTGCGCAGCCTGTTCCACATAATGTGCATAAATACACAGTGTATTTTGTTAAATACCTAGTGTAGCTAAATGTAGGGGTTTATGTAGATGATAGATCTTAACTGGGCATTTCCAAAACAAATGTTTGAATTTGATTCATCTAACATTGGAGTCCACCTCTGAACATGGCCTCTACCTCCCTCCAGCATGGAAAAAAGAGGTGGTGCTCCCCTCTTTTTAAAAAGTGCTTATTCATAACTCCTTTTAGTTCTGGGGCTACATAGGAACTCTGAAAATTAACCTCAAATTATTAAGTGTGATTTTGAAACGGATGTATATGTGATTTTCCATGCAATCTTGTTTAACAGGAGGCTTCCTGCAAATATTTACACCTTTGCTTTCAGCATTCCTCTGAAACAGGAGCACATGCATACGAACACACATAGATACATGTGTATATATACACACACAGTATAAAACAAAATCTTCTTGACTTAATGTACTCTTTGTTACAACAAAGGTAAATACTTGTTTGAGAAAATAAAGAGTAGAGAAGGAAACTGTTTTCCACATCCTCTGTAATGAGGCACAGAAAATGAGTTTAATTAGTCTAATCATTGGTACTGTCTCTTCACCGACAGCAGAATGCTCCCTGACCTGTCTGCTTATCCGCTGTGAAAATGGCAGCTCAGCTGCTGGTATCTGTGCTGTTCTTTAGCAGGCTAAACTGAGGTGGCCTATAAATCCTATTTATCATTACTTTCTGGCAGGTAATGTCATAGCCTTTCATCAAAAGACTTCAAGATTATGTAATTTTATTCCAGAAACAGATGGGACCCACAGGACTGGGTCTGGCACAATACAAATTGAGTCTATCCAAAAAAGTGTATGTGTGCTTGGAACTGTGGTTTGAGGTAGTGTAAAATGAAATTTTCTGATCTGTAATTCCTTGAAAGTTTTCTCAAACCAAAACTGACTTCAGGCTTTTATGTATTTCTTTTTTATTTTTTTTGAGGAAAACATCCATTTTTATATGAGTACATTCTTTACATTTTATAAAGAACATATTTATTACTAGTCATGTCACTATTATGGTGGGTTACATCTCTCTTTACACAATCAGATGCACAAAATCCTTGCTAATTACACCCAAGGCCCTTCAGAATGTTTTGAAAGCTTCTTGGATCTACAAACACAAAGGCTTCATGATACTGTGAATCAAATGAACTTATGTTGTTATGCTTGTTTTATAATGCTTGGCGGTTTTTGACAATGAGGACATGATTGTTTCTTTTTGTTTAATTAGAATGGATACCCCTATTGATGGCTAGGGATTTCTAGCCACTCCTTTTTCCTCTGGATTATTCTGGGCAAATATGGAGGTTAAATATTGAGCAATGATTTATGAGACATGAAAATAAATCAATGCCATCACATTGTTTCTTAAACTGCGCTCTTTTTTTTCTTTTTTTTTTCCCTTTCCCAACCAATGTCTTTCTTTACATTTAAATATTTGACATTTAGTATGGGTGCAGTTTGAGCAGCCATAAATTAACAGCTAACTATAGTAACAAAGTTTGAGTTGTTCTTAGACTTAGCAATGAGGTCATCAAAATTAGATTTCATTAGCATATTAATTCACCTATCAGGAAAAAGTGGGAATGTGGATACTGAAAAATTCATGAACTAAGAAATGACATTGTAGGGAATTCTGAGGAGATACTACATGCACTAAGTCTCAAAAATAATTTTGAGGGTCTTCATACAGTGTGGAGTAATGAAGAGTGAAAGGCAGCTGACATCATTAAACGGATAACATCCAAGGCTTTAACAGAACAATAAGGATTTCTGCTTTAATGCCTCCAAGGAGGGCCTTGTGACTGGTATTGAGTTGTGCAATTGATTGGTCATCTGGAGCAACCTGCACAGAGTTCATATATTACTGAAATTAAGGCAAGGCTTCTCTTCATTGACTGGATTAGGGGGAAAGCAGTCAGGAAGAATAATGAGAGTTAATGCTATAGCTGAGCATCAATAACATCATAAATAATGCAATCAATAAATGACTGTGTCAGATGAAGACCACTTGAGGGACCAGAACATGAGATACTAATTTGATAGTTGGAAGGTATGGAGGAACAGTCTCAAAGGCAAGAGGAACAGCAAAAATAAATCCAACACTCTCTGTAAGTTCAAGAGGAGCATAAGTGATACCAGGGTCCACCTCAAGTCGAACGGGATGCTTCTATGTATATCAGCTACATGGTATATGTATGTCAGGTGCAGAGTTCCAGAGACATTACTATACAAATGACAGCAGGTAAACCTCTGATACAGAAACCTTGTTAAGCTTATACTTTTAGATATGCTTAGCATCTGATAATGACACTGATGGTAGTTAGGCTTCTGTGTGCAGCTTGTAAGAACAGTAGCGCTACTGGCAGCACTGAAATCAGTAGGAGATCTGCCATTGACATTAACGACACCAAGTTAACACCACTGCAGTCTGATTCTGTATTAAATCAGTTACCATGGATATGCATTCAGCAGTCAGCCTGTTTATATAAGCAGAACTAGCAATCTGAACTGATGCAAGACAATAGTTCATTTGAAATATCCACCAAAAGCAAAAGAATCTTCTGCTCTTCCCCAAGAAAACAAACAAAAAACAACCTGTTTTTGTCTCAGGGTGGCTCTGGTTTTGTTACTACTGAAAGGATGTGGACTCATGTTACAAAGAACCTTTATCCAGTTGAGGACATTAATGACTATATACATCTGTGTCTAATAAGTGTTTAATCAGACACTTGAGGTCATTCTGTTGTGATTTTGTGAACTAATGACATAAGCAAACTACGTATTCCATCATCCCAGATCAGTTAAAGTAGGACAAGCAAAAAGACATAGGACAGGAGTTCCCTTGTTTTTCTGTACAATGAACAGGCTTGCAGATGATGTGATATGTGATAACTGATAACTTTACAATGTGACAGCTGCAATTGCATCAATTCCTGCATTGCTCCAGAGACTGGAGGTTCTGCCTTACCTGCATGACAGCCATGAAATTCCCCCACAATTCAGGACTGTTGCTATACGAGGGTAAGCCTGGAATTTTTAGTGAAAATCTCCTATCCTGTTCTTAAAAGAACCCATTACATATCTTTTAAAATGCTTGTTTATTAAAAAAGTTGATGATAAATGTTTTGTGAGAACGGGCAGACTCTGAAATGATTCATAATGTGTACAAAATGCTAATTGACAGAGAAATCAAGAAGACCATAGGGAAGAAGTAGAAGAACAAATGTCAAAAACAATGATGATATTGTAGAATGTTAATACTAATGAAAATATTAACAGAAGAAAATTAAACATTATGTTCCGAAGTGCTTAAGTGAATGAGAGTCCTAATGAGAGGAAAAACAGATTTATTGAAAAAAAAAAGCACAACCCTTTACAATTTGGTTATTAATCAAATTAATTTTTAGCTGCTGTGCAACAAATCAGAGAGCACAGGCAGGGACACGTATTCCAATTCTGCTACAGCTTCCTGCAAATGGCGGGCGCATCTCATGGGATCTGTGCCATCTCCACGCGCAGGAGAAGGAGAAGGAGAAGGCTGGCATATGGATTCGGCCTGTGTCCGTGTAGGAAGGAGGGAAAGTGTGGGGAGGCACCTGCAGCAAATGACTTTGCTGCTGTTAGAGAGTGTGGAGAGACGGGAAGGCAGAGTGCCCTTCCTTCCTCCTGCACCCAAACATCAGTGTGTAACCTCACCAGTAAAATATCAGCCTTGGCCTGTACTGTTGTTAAACACTCAGTTTCAAAGCAAAGGAATTTGGGGGAAAAAAGGGTTTTTCCAACAATCACCTTTGCTACAAAGGTCACTTGAAAGAGTTGCTACTAGCCAAGATGCTTGGGCGTCGTTTGTATGGGGATTGTGATACTTCGGAAACCTGTAATTCTCCACAGGGAAAAAAGACATGACTTTGCAAAATTGCTGCCTTATTCTGTTGTGTTACCATTCAGGGGCTGCACTAGTTTATTCTTGTCTGATGTCCCCATCTGGAGTGCACCTCCCAGGTGCACTATCATCTTTTTCTGACACAGCCCTGCAAGCTGCCTGCTGGAGACACCTCAGGAACTGTTCAGAACAGAACTGAAGCAGAAGCTACTATGAAATACTTCAGTACCTAGGCAGGTATGGTATGGTACAACATTAAGATGAATGTAAAGGAAATATTCTGAGGAAGAACATAACCCTTCCACACCCCTTTTTTGGGTTAAAGACATGCCACAAAGACATGCCATTGTTAATAATACAATTTTTAGGAGCCGGTCCTATTTTCTTTCTCTTTTCTGAGGTAGTAGGGGAATTATCATCCCATTCAAAGTATGGGAAATCTTTGTTAGAATTAAAATTGCAATATACAGTGAACTCTCTGAGACGTTCTGAAGAATGAGGTTTTTAGATTAGTTTGCTTCCTTGCTCAGATGTGAACACAGACACACACACACACACACACACACACTCTTTTGTGTCTTAATGGTGTAGCTCTGGGAAAACTGTGTTATTCAGACTAGACTCTTGGGTGACAGGGAGGAAAATGAGTATATACTGCTGTAATCGAAAGTCGATTACCCTGAATTGTAGACTAAGAGAAGCAAAGAAGATTATTTTTCTGACTAGGTTCCCAAAGCTGTTTCTTCCCTCTTAAGCAAGTACTAATTTTTGGCAGAGATTTTCACAAGGTCTTTTAGGAAATCCTTGTGGTATACAGTTTTAGCTTCCAATTTGATTTGATTTGATTTTCCATTTGGTTTTCCTCTGCCAGCATTTACCTCTGAATTACAGAGTTCACAAAAAGACTTCTCAAGCTAGCACACTGGTCCTGACACTTTCTTTTTTGGTTTTTTTTTTCCATTACATCCTTTACTTTCAGGGTTAAGCCAAACCCTAAGGAAAAGGGAAAGGTGCATCTGAAAGTGCATCCACTTGTACAGTATCACAGACATATAAATATATACCCATAAAGACAGAGTAAAAATCGCATTGCCAAAAGAGCTAGTAACAAACCAGCCGTATAGATTAATGTACTGCTATGTGGTAATGTGCACTGGGCCAGTATATTTAAAATGACATAAATTATTAATGTACTAGTATGTATTAAAAATGGATGCACACTGACATACAAATGGGAGCCTAAGCCAGCTGATTGCCTGGAAGCTAAGGAAAATAATTTGTCATGCACGGTGCTTTGACATAATATTTATGTAGGCTTAAATTTAACTGCTGTCCAAATATGCCAGTCTTTTACAAATAAATCTGCACTGTATTTACTTTTGTACTGGTTTTTACTGGGATAGAATTAATTTTCTTCATAGTAGCTTGTAGGGTGCTACATTTTGGATTTGTAACCAAAATTATGTTGATAGAACACTGATGTTTGTGAAGCTTTAACTATAAAACTGTCTTCACATCAACCCAGGAAATTTCACTTTCACTCTTCTGATTCTCTCCCCATTCAATTTGAGGGCATGAGCAAACTCGGTTGGGCCTAGCAGCCTACCCAGGTTAAACCATGAGAACTTTGTAAATACTTTGTGGTATTTACCAGACTAGTAGAAGTAAATACACTAAAGCAGTATTTCAGAACAAGTTCAGTATTATGACTTGTAAACAATGCAGTCAAGACATTCACCACTGCTTCTAAGAGGTGAAGAGAAAAGATATCCTTTCTTATTATTCCTTAATAACAGATAAGCATAATTATTTAGAATAATGTAGTTCCTACTGACATTCATTCTTTCATCTGTAAAATGCATATATTTAAAAAATATACTTGCAAAAAACAGATTAGCAGAACTATTTTTGCTTTGAAACTTTAAATTCCACTATGTTGTTGGAGTGACTTGGTGATTTGGTGCCGCAAGTGCTGGATTCTGCACCTGGGAAGGGGCAACCCTGGCTGTGCATGCAGACTAGGGGATCAGACGCTGGAGGTCAGCCATGCTGAGAAGGATATGGAAGTCTTGGTTAACAGCAAGTTAAACGAAAGCCAGCAGTGTGCCCAGGCAGCCAGGAGGGACAACCATAATCTGGGGTACATCAATCACGGCATGGCCAGCCAGTCCAAGGAGATGATTGTCCTGCTCTACTTTGCACTGTTGTGGCCTCACCTCAAGTACAGAGTGCAGTTTTGGGGGCCACAGTACAAGAGGGACAAAAAAATATTGGAGAGTGTCCAGATAAAGGCAACAAAGATGGTGAAGTATCTGGAGGGGAAGACTTACGAGGAGAGGCTGAAGACCCTTGTTTTTTCAGCCTGGAGAAAAGGAGGCTGAGGGTCCTCATCATGGTCTATGGCTTCCTGATGAGGGGGAGTGAAGGGGCAGGGGCTAATCTCCTCTCTTTGGTGACCAGTGATAGAACCTGAGGGAATGGCATGAAGCTGTGACATGGGAGGTTTAGGCTGGATATTAGGAAGAGGTTCTTTACTGAGAGGGTGGTCAGGCACTGGGAAAAGCTCCCCAGGGAAGTGGTCACAGCCCTGAGCTTGGCTGAGCTCAAGAAGTGTCTGGACGATGCACTCAGTCACATGCTCTGACTTGTCTGGCCCTGCGTGGATTCAGGAGTTGGACTGGATGATCCTTGGGGGTCCTTTCCAACTCAGGATATTCTGTGATTCTATGATTAATTGTTTTGCTTTTCTGACTGATCAAATGAATATATCCTTTTCATAACTACAGTACTGTAAGTACCATGACCTACTAGAACTGGAAAAAGTATGTGCAGGACAATACTACAAGCTTGAAAATGCCTTCATGGTGGTTATTTTAAAACAAGTGTGTTTTTTCGGACATATTTTTGGAGTGTCTTAAGTTTTGTGGTGTGGTGAAAATCTGCAAATGCCAATTAACACAAAGGGAAAAAAAGATGAAATATTTGAGAACAGAGCTCTCTTTAATTCTTTTTTTCTCAGCTAGTGAGTTTCCTGTAAATTAATGGCTGGCATATTGAGTTGATCTTAAAATGGACTGTAGACTATTTTTATGTCATGCTGGCAGTATTATCAGTAAAGGTCTAGTACGCCTGCTGCAATATTATTCAGTGTTAAAGTGTGAGCAAATACTTGCATAACTGTGATCTGAAGTTTGGGTTTTAGGTTTCTATCCATGCAGCAAATGCTACTGTGGTAAAAATGACAGCTTTTCCATGTTTGCAGATTTTTGTGATTGCTCTGTTCTTCTTGTCCATATGTAAATGTTATGAATGCCAAGCAGGATTATCTGAGAAGTGAGTTAAAACTGGATGAAAGCCCAATTACCTGATGCCTCCATGAAGCTAGGACAACAAAATCAAACCAAATCAAAAAGTAAAATGCTCAACCCTGTGTTTCACACCAATTTCATTGGTCAGGATTCTCTTATAAAACCTTTTTGGATATGCTGTTGGTGATTTTTGATGAACAGAGACACCACATAAACTTAGAGGTTATTGATCAGTACTAGGTTTGCCTGGAAGCTAATACCTGTAAGTGACAGTGAAAACCTTGCTTACAGGCAGCATACTGGAACAGAAGAGCACTTCTGTTGAGGTGCTCTTCAGCAGACTCTTGGCAATGCATAAGCTATTGCCTTAAGCTAGCTTTAATTCATTAGGAAAGCATTTAAATAAGTGCCTTGACTGTAGGCAGTCCTAGTCATTTCATACTTTCCACTGAATCACTTGATGTCTTTAACATTTGGAAATATGTCTCCTAATTACATGCCAAACTAGAAAATTTATTAACACATTTTTGAAGGAGATTGGAGTTGGCTTTCTTACCTTCTCAAAAAATTTGAAGCCCAGATTTTCTTATTGATTAAAGTTATATCTCACAGGATAAGACAGTTTAGACATAGCCAGTGTATTATTTTTGATAGCATACAGGATTTGATCTCGTGGCTGTGAGACTCCTAATATAAATCTCTTCTTTGTCCATGATAGGTACCTGTATCAGAGAGCTAACAGTTCATTCCCAGCTGCAGGACACAGCCTGAGCAGACATCCACAGTGAGCACTGCATGCACTCTTAAAGCAGGTGCCAGCTAGGTACAAAAGGGTTGTCCAGGCAGTAACTGCAGGAGCCTGATGAAGTTTTTTGGTTGCCTTCTTAATCCCTGCCTTTCTTTCCACTCTTTCCTACATAGTTACCTGTTTCTTGGAATTATCCCTCATGCACCTACAGCAAGCTGGATTGATTTTGACTGAACTCATATGTTGCCCTTGCTCCCATTAACAGTAAGGGCGCCATTCTCCGAATCAGACTGGGGCAGACAGAAGAGCTGAGAAGTGGCTGGGCAAAGCTGTCTGCACAAACTGCTGGTCTCCATTTCTTCTAGGAAGCAAATGTAAATCACACAGAAACGAGCACAGAGTGATTCTAGACTACAGCCTCCTAGCTGGGAAAGCTGACGTAAAGCATTTCGAGGCTTTGCTTATTTCTATTTTTCCTTCTCGTGACCGCCTGTAGGAGCCTAAAGGCCATCCTCATTGATAAAGAATCTGCCTGACTTAAATGCAAGTGAGAAGAAACAGTATGTGCCATACAGAGGAAACGTAAGAGCTGGTGTCTGTTACTGCAATAGTCTTTTAGAGGTGGCATCAGAATGTTTCTAGTAAAGAGAGGAATATGTAAGCTAATACTTTTGAATGTGTTGGCATATTCGCATCCTCCAGGCAAGCTCATGCTTAATGGGTTAACTCACTGCCTGAAAGGGCAGTTTCTCATCCAAGAATCTTTTACATGGACTAAAGTCCATACTGCCATTTCAGATCAGAAATGGGGAGAGCTGACCAAATCTAGAGAGCTTGTAGTCAGCAGACCTCCAGCCATACCTTCCCTTTAATGGAAACACCCATCAGTTCTTACTGTTTGCATAGGGCATACCCAGCCCATGGCATTAACACTGGTTCTTCTCCATTGAAAAAAACTTCTGTTCAGTCTTGTCCATCTTTTCATGAATTTCTTCCTTTTAATTTAGCAACGAAGGCTTTTCTTTCCTTTTTTTCTCCTTGTGTGGACTTGAGCTCTTCCACGCTGTCACAACCCTGAATTTCAGTTCCTGAGTCCTCAGAAGTATAGCTGCAGTTATTTCTGAGTGTCTGCACCAGTCGTCTGCATCCACATCAGGACCCTGGAATGGAGGGGACTGTTGTTTCTGAGCTGCCACAGCCCTTATCCTCATCTTGCTGACAAAAAAACATCCTTTGCCTAGTACAGTCAAGGGTTGAGCTAAAAAAACATGTGAAACCCAGCTATTGAGGAAGATACTGAGTACCTAGAAGATACTGGGGAGCAGAGCTAGGATCAGCAGCCTCCTTAACGTGCAATACCTAGATCCAGCCTATTTTATGAATTAGAGTTCAGTATCATTTTCTAAGACTCACCAGTAACTATCACTAACATTATCCTTGTTCTTGCCTTCATTTCCTTTCTTGTTCATCTGTTACCTTCAGTTTCTGTGTTTATCCACTTCTAACCACGGCACTTAAAGTCAGGGATCACACCTTTCTATTCCCAGGGACTGATATGCAGACTTCCAGTGTTGTAAAAACATCGATTTATCCTCTCCTTAACTGATTGTGTCTGCTTATTCACAGGGTTATTTCAGGGCCAGTGATATATGGGGCTGTGTTTTGGATTTCTGTTGGAAACACTGTTGAGGTGGTTTTGCTATAAAGTTGTGGGTTTTGTTACTGTTCAAGGCCTCTTCTGCTTCTCACCCCACCAAAGAGCAGGCTGGGGGTGCACAAGAGGTTGGGAGGGGACAGAGCCAGGACAGCTGACCCCAGATTATCAAAGGAATATCCCATACCATATGACATCATGCTCAGCATATAAGGGACTTGGGGAAGAGGAAAGACCGGGACGGGGACAATGACATTCTGAGTCGTGGAGTTTGTGTTCCCAAGTCGCCATTGCATACACATGATGGAGCTCTGCTTTCCTGGAAAAGGCTGAACACCTGCCCACCCATTGGAGTGGGGAATGAATTCCTTGTCTTGCATTGTTTGCGCGGGTGGCTTTTGCTTTACCTATTACACTGTCTTTATCTCAACCCATGAGTTTTCTCACTTTTTCTCTTGGAATTGTTGCCCCCACCCTGCTGCAGGGGAGTGAATGAGCTGCTGTGTGGGGCTTAGTTACTGGCCAGGGCTAAGCCACAATAATGACTGAATAAGCACCCCAAAAAACTTGAGGTGAGGAAATGGTCTTTTCCCTGCCAGAACAGAGAAGATAACTGATTAAACCCAGCTTATCATGCATATCCTGTTCTTACAGAGAGATTCCGGACCTTCACAGACATCTAGCTAACAGAAAGCACTAACTTCACAGTCATTTTAAGTTTGGTTAAAACACCTGTGCTGTAACAATTTGCTTGAGTTATGTAGAATGCTATAGCAATTCTGGGAACTAAACTTTTGTTAATTACAGGTTAGATCACTGATCAATAGTTGAGGGATCTTCTCAAAGCTTGATTTTTTTTTTAATATTGTCTCCTTATCATGGAAATTGATACCATTTGTATAAGGAATATCGTCAGAATTCAGGGCAGATCTATGTTTCTCACCTCAAGATCGCTAATTTATGTGTACTCGATCACTGTGCATCTATTTGTTTGGCATTTCTATGCATCAGTGCATTAAAGAATCATTTTTATATATTTCCACTTTGCATCATTGTGCATGGGTAGGGTACCTTAGATTTCCTCCTGGGCACACTGAAGTGCTCAAGGCTACCCCCTCTGTGCATCGAGAGAAGCAAAGACACATCTCACCTTGAAGTCTTTTGTTTAAGAGTTTTAACGTGTTTTAACATGCTAAGATAAGACTGTCTGCAATGCAAGTCTTTCCTCTCTTAAGTAACTCTAAGGCATGTTTCTGGATATAATGTTGGACAAGTCACATTACTTGCTGCCTGAGGGAAAAAATCTCACTCATTTTTTGAAAGCATTTTAGGGCTCAGCCTCCTCCACATACCACTAATTTTGTGATATTTTCCAATTTCAGCAAGCTATAACATCCTCACTTGCTACGCCTCTTTCTAGCCATAAGTCTTCATCAAAGAAAGCTAAATTTTAATAAAAAGATTAGGTTATAATGATAACAAATAATACATTAGCCCTTAGGTATCTCCATATCAGAGTTCTGGACGATCTTCAAGAAATTGCTCACTATTGCATTATTTGTGCTGTGTTCCTTAATGGCCCTCTTTATAGATTTGGAAATGAAAGGAAGCAGTAGGAGGAACATGCTATAGAAAAGCTGAATGATTGACCTGTATTTTATGACAGCTATTTGGATTTTAACAGATTGCTTATGGTAGCCCAGAATGGAATTTGTGTCTTTTATGAGAAGCAGCAACACCATTTCAGTTTCAGTGGGCTAAACAATTTCCACCTTCAAATTTAGATGGGTACATATGTTAATTCCTAACAATTTAAGTACACAGCAGTAATGAGGTTCCCGCTAGGTTAATTTGTGTCATATTCAGTATAAACACTTGATATCTGCTGGTAATCATTGTATAAAAGCCTGAACAACAGCATGATATTTCTCAGGAAAGTTCTTTAATTATCTCGGGAAAAGATGATCATTAACACCTTATTTGGTGTTTCCTTGAAGTAAGTAGAGCACATTCCTAAAAAGGAAGAAAATAAAAACAGTTCAGGAACATGTCTGTTGCAATATCATTAAAAATGAGACAAAAAGAGTCTTTAATAGCATGGTGTGAGCTGTCTGAGACAGCTGGCTGTGCATCTAGATTGCATTCGCATTGCTTATTACCCTGATTATATCATATGGTAAGAGATAAGGCAAAAGATATCTCAGAGTCAATTTTTTAGATTGCTTTCTCTAAGGAAGTCTGCAAAGATGGCTTTCCAATAGGTGTAAATCCTGTCACCTAAATCTGGATGAAACCACTCTGTGAAAATGTATTTGCAGTTGAAAGGGTTGCATATGCTTTCTGGGTCTCTAGTGGATTGATGACATTCTCTTCAGATTTGACTTTCCCTGTTGAACTCAGTGAACATTTTCATATTGATTTTAGCAGGAAAATACTAGACTTTCTAGCACAACTGCACTTGTGCAGCATTTGACTGAAAACAATTAAATACTGTGAATTCAATTAAAAGGTCATGTTGAGAATATTGCTGGTGGTTTTTTTACCTTAACAGAGACACAGTGGTTAAACCTGGAAAATACATAAAATGCATTTGAGAAACTATTTCAGTTAATTTATTATTGTTTTTCTGTTGTAAAAATACTATTTTTTACCACAGATTGCTATTGTCTGTGATGCCATAGATAGTGAAAGGCTGAGATTCTAAATGGCATTCTCCATTTGGGTTAAGGTAAAAAACCTGAACACAACTGTACTATACTATTTGTAGAGAAAAACAAACAAACAAATCTTTTGTAATGCTGAAGTAATTTTCAATACCTGTGCTTGGAGCATTTATTTTGAAATGTGCTTTTGAAAAATAGGAATGTCATTTCCTGATAGAAGGGCTTTCCCATAATGTCTCAGAGCTCCACTCGTATTTAGTCACGCAGAAGTGATGAAACTGTCATCCAGTCCCAGAGCAGAGAGTGAGCATTTACAAAGGAGATGAGAGGCGGGAAATGATTCTCTTAAGAAGAAAAGAAACATGAGCTCATTGTGGTAGGATGCAGAGGGGAGTACTGGAAGAGGAAAATATTTAAACTGTAGTAGTTAAGATACAGTGATTGAATTCTGTGATCTTCCTAGCATGTCATCCAAAGTTATAACGGTTATTATAGAGGTAGTGACCGTGCATTGGCAGACACAGTTGGTAAAATGAAAATAATGATCACTTATGGTTTGGGGCTCAAAGACAGGGGAATTATGGACCTTTTGGTGATTACTTTCTCCATGCAGTAAAACAAGAAATATTGGAGGATCTGAAAATGCCATCATCCTCACTACCTGAAAAGAGGAAAAGACAAAATCAGACTGCATCAACTGCTGTGTAATATTCTTGATGGTTTCTGGCAAAATCTTGGCCAAACTTCTGTTTGATTGCTTTCCATACTACATCATCTAGTGTGTTTTGTCCAATGCACACACTGGCTTCAGATCTGGTGATGTGCATATGAAGTGTTGTTTGGTATCCTGTCAGCAGCAGCAGCAGCAAAAAAAAAAGTAACTAACATGCTGACAAAAGCACCCAACGCTGTGGGTAGACCTAGATAAGAGCATGAAAGTTTTATTGCCCAAGGGACATTATTGATGTTTTGAACTTGTTCCTTGCAATTGTGATGCTTGCTGGGGGTTATGCATCAAGGCTGGAAGACTCTTAAAAGCCAGTGTAGCTTGTTGTATGAGAGAATGAGTATGTTGTTTAGGAGAGCAGATACACAGACACCTGTGAAATTGCTGTCAGCAGCTGGAAGACTGACAGTAGAGTGGTGCAGAGCATTTGGAATAGCAGTAGCTAAACTTCAGAAGTGAGGTGAAGCTAATATTCAGCTGAGTCAAAAGTATTAAGTACATCTGATAACAATTCCAGTCTTTTTCTACTACCTGCATAACCAGTGGAGAGACCTGTCTTTGAACCCCTTTAGTGTGAAGGATGATGCTATCTGCATAATTTTCTTAGGCTATGAAAGACAATATGAGTGTTACAAAAAATCACACATGTCATTCAAAGAACAATTGAATGACATTTAGGGGATATGGTGAGTGGCTAGTATGCAAAGCAGAGAAAATGGAAGCCTGACAAAGCATCCCCCGGTGTGAATAGTTTCTTCTAGTATAAGCCTTCAGTCAAGTAATTGATGAGAGCAAGGGTCAAGGAATATTTCCAGAGAAACAACATAAAGCTAGGTAGTAGAAAGGTAAATAAAAGAATACGTAATATAGCACAATATAATCAGATGTGTAGTTACAGAGAATAGGGGGGGAAACCCCAAAACAATAACTGCACTTAGAGGCTGTTATTCTCAGAAGGGTAAAGAAAGATGCATGTCCTTCTTGCGTGTGGCAGTTGTACTTCTCAGCTGAAGATGTGTGTTGCCTAACAAACTTGTTTGTTTGAGAATGCTCTGCTGGTGATGAATCCTCTCTAATGACATTGCAGGAGGAGTAGTCACAACCTATGGGCAGTATCCCATCAATATTCCAGTCATGAGTTCTGTTGTAAATGACTGGTAGCTTTGCACTTGTTGAACTAGCCTAGAATATCTTTTGGGCAGTCCATTAAAAATCTGCATCTATTGCTACCTGACCTGAGGTGCCTATGTTCTAAAAAACCAATGCTTTATTAATGAAGCAGAGAATGAAACAGGGAACAAAACTTACTAAAAGGCAGTTAAGAAACTGAAGTCTCTTTCTTCGTGGTTTTAGGGGAAAGTGTTCAGCTTGATTCTTAACTACACAACATTCTTGTCTTGATTGCATACTATTCTTTCAAGACTAACCTCAGGAGGAGTGGGAATATTGATTTGAATTGTATTGAGCTCATGTCAGATTCTTGTGAGATACCACTCCAGATTAGTGTGTTTAAATAGTTTCCAAAAATTCTTGAATAATTTAGCCTTCAGTCCACCTCACAGCATATTTAAAACTCTTTATCTTATTTAAATATTTTTCTCACTTTTTTATCTCACTGTGTAATTAAATAGGGGTTAGACTCAGGAGGATATGATTATATCATAATTTTGTTGACTATCCTAATTCTAATGATGCAATAATTTTTAGTAAGATAATGACGAATTAATAATGAATTAGTTAATGAATTAAAAAAATGTACAAGCAAAGAGGAATTGAAAGTATGTGGATATTTCAAATAGCACTTGAAAATATTTTTTAACCTCAAAAATCAGGAATAAATTTTGTTGGAGATTCAGGTTGGTCTTTTCTTATGTCACTCGAGCCAGCTTGCCTATCTTTAAAAACATAGTCTTAGATAGCAGCTGGGGAAGATGGGTAGTTGAATATTCATTTACATTTCAAATGTAAGTTAGATTTTTCTACTGAGGCATGTATATTCTGTTCCACCAAAGTATCCATAATCTAAAGGAGGAGGGTTTGCTGTGAACTTTCATTCTGCACCATCTGTCACTTCCTACCATTGCAGAAGATACAATAAAACTCTTCTGCCCTATGCAGTTCCCCTACCAGATCACTTCCAATACTCTATCACTTCTTCACCTTAATAGTACCTGCTTGTAGTTTTCACTTAATCACAGCTAGAGATCAAGCAAATATAACTATACTTAAAAGAATTTCCCTTCTAGCCTCATGGTGCTGTGGTTTTGGCAAGAGAATTGAACGCCTTCATTTGCATCATCTTGTACAACAAAGTATAAAACCCAGACAAATCATTTTTATTGACCTTGCTAGGGTAGGGTAAGATGTGTGATTTTAAATGCTATTGTTGTTGATGTTTTATGCACTCATTTATTAAACCCAGCTCTGAATTATTGCATGCACCGTAAAAGATGTCATGGGACACCAAGTAAACATAGCCATTCTGGCTCCTGGGACATTCAGATGGTTCTAATCGATAAACAAGCTCTTCTGAACAAGAAACAAGCCGGCCAACAAAGAAATGATATTTGGGAATTCAGTTCTGGTCTTGCAATACTCTGTTTGCCAAATGGCCCTGCACTAGCATGGAGTTTGGTGTGGGATTGGACTTCACACCTGCAACAGGGCAAGGCAACAAATTCACACATAGATCACAGAAATGTCAGGGCTTCCTCCTTCCCTGGACAAAAATGGAGGTGTAAGGCTGCACAGGCAACACAGCCAGGAAACCTGCCCTCTATGGAGCCTGCTGAGACTGTAGATGGGCTCTTGATGCTCAAGGACCGTGCATACAGTTCTATGATGTGTTATGTAGATCTTTTATTACATCTGTTTAATTCTTTGGATGAGGAAGAGTTCTTGTTCTGGAGACTTCTACAGCGAATGCATAGTGAGCAGTCTGCAATACACACCTAGACCTCCCACTGCATATCTGGCTTCATTATTTAGGAAGGACAACAATGCCTCAGTGTTTCTTACAGTGTTAACAGATATCTAAATCTCACACATCAGTGCAGCATAATGATGGGAATTGATATAATACGTATATGGAAAGAATCTGACCTTTCAAACCTCTGAGTGCATCCTCCAGCAACAAAGTGTCTGGGGTTTTAATGTCTTTCAGTATCCGACTGAAAGCAAAAAATTCTAATTTGATCTGATGAAGAGTCTCATTTACAGGTATGTCCTTGTCGTGTCCTGAATGACTTACTGTGTAACTCCAGAATCGGGGAGAAGTGAGAGAATAGTTTAAACCTGGCATTTCCAAGAATCTATAGGCAGCATTTAAAATTAATTTGAGGTGTGTCAGGTGCAATAGCAATAAAACAATAAGCTTCTTCCTCTCCCTTTCATGTTACGCTTTGAAAGCTAAGCTTTCAAAGATAAAATAAAGAACCCTCTTAGGTTTTTTTAATGACAAGCTAGCTTTTATGGACACAAATTTTTTTTGTTCTTGTTGGTCTGAATTAAATCACGGACTCTAAGGGTTGGAAGGGACCTCCAGAGATCATTAAGACCAACCCCCAGGTTCCCTAGGACAGGTTGCACAGGTAGGCATCCAGACAGGTCCTGAGAAGGAGACTCCACCACCTCCCTGGGCAGCCTGTCCCAGGGCTCTGTCACCCTCGCTGGGAAAAAGTTCTTCCGCATGTTGGTGCGGAACTTCCTGTGCTCCAACCTGAGCCCATTGCCCCTTGTCCTGTCCCCACAGACCACTGAAAAGAGGCTGGCCATTTCCCCTTGTGTCACACACTTGAGATATTTATAAACACTGATCGGGTCCCCTCTTAGTCTTCTTTTCTCAGGGCTGAACAGCCCAAGTTCATTCAGCCTTTCCTCGTAGGGGAGATGCTCCAGGCCTTTAATCATTAAAAATACTTTTTTCAACACAGTTCTATTACTGGTAAGAAAATAAACAAAAATTACAGGTTTTTCACACCTAAAAATAGAAAATCAATCTCTAGAAATTCCAGTAGTCTGGAATGTATTCCTGACAAGTTCAGAAAAGAAGTAATGTTGACTTAAGTAACAACACTGAATATTAACTATATGCCCTATATTAATCTTTCAAAATTTTGTTTTTTATTTGTTTGGGGGTTTTTGTGGCTTGGTTTGTTGTTATTGTTGGATTTTGGGAGGCTTTTTTTTTTGTTTTGTTTTAATACTGATACATGTCTTGCAGAAAAAAAAAAGAAAAAAAAAAGGTAAAAAAGAAGCATCTCTCTCTAATGGCACACCAGAAGTCTGGACCCCTGATTACCCTGTCCATTACCCAGCATCTTCTGAAAACCCTGCCAATCTGAGCTGAGCAAGAGTAACACCAGGATTAGGGCCTCCAGTTATTTCATCGTCTCAGCTAAAAACTTCCAGCAATTTACATAGAAAATGCAGGATGTGGGGTTTTGCCTCTCAAGTCCATTTCTGCATGTATGTTAAATGATGTTGAATCTCTAATGCCAGCCTTTCTGTGCTGCCTCTCAAAAACTCATTTGTAAGACTCTTGCCTTTACAGCAAGGCTATATACTACCAGGCTGTCAGTATCTGAAATTACTGCAGTAAAGTTTAGAGAGTAATAATCTTTCCTTTTCAAGGAAAAAAAAAGGCAGGTGAGTGTTAATTAAGTGTCAGAAAGGGAAGAATAATGTCGGCCACACTTGAGCATTTTTCTGTCTACAGTGTGTGTAACTGCTGTATTTCCATCATTACATTCAGTCTTATTGATCATCGTTGTTGCCACTTTTTCTGTGGGATTAGTCAGGCATCGTGCCAGGTCCTGAACATACACATATCCTGGGAAAACACTCCTGTGCCACGGGAATGGCAGAAGTTACGGGAGCACGCAAATAACATCCAGATTTAGGAGCATATGATGAACACTCGTAGACACGTGTAGATACACGAAGAGTGAAACATTCACATGTTTTCTGAGCATTTACGGATATGGGAGCACAAAATAGTCTTTACAGTTCCTAATGGTTTTGAAGCATCGAGGAGATCTTTAATGACAGAATAATCTCGGTGAAACTAAGGCCTTCAGAAATAGCATTTGGCACCGTGTAACGACAGGGAAAAATAATCAGTGAACTAATTTGAAACTATAATACACAAATTTTATTCAAATTACTCAAACTGTTATTCAAAGTACATACTTAAAATTAAATTTGGGTGATCAGTTAAATTTAGAGATCTAGCATACATTTCCAGAGAACAGTACTAAAATTGCCAATTTAGCCTAAGAATTAAGTTTCTTCTATTGATGTGGTTTTTTTCCTGTTTCCACTCCAGACATTAAATGACCATGTTATATCTGTGAAACTGATATTCATAGTACACATCTTACTGGAATGAATGAGAATAGTGCAACCTTTCTAGACATACTGAATATTCTTGAGATGAGAGTACTCTTAATACAGAAAATTACCTGTTTAAAAGTTCAAAACAAACCAAAGCGTTTACTGAGTGTTTGACCTGGAGGTAACACAAATAGGCAATATAGAAACATAGTAATAATAGCTCTAAATGCAAATGCAGTGCCACTCAACAATTATTGATACTTTAAAAAACGTTGTTTTTACATCAAAATCTCTAAAAATGTTGCATGAATAGTAAATATGCCAATCCCACCCCCAGTTTAAGTCATCCCCAAACTATTCCTGAATCTGTGATGAAGTTGTAGGAAGGCATCAAATGGAAATAATGGGAATAGGTGAGAAATGTGGGATGTAGGAGGTGTGAGATAGCCATGAGATTTTAAAGCCGTGTCTCCTGTAGGAGAGATCACTGTGCATATATTGCAGTGTATGCTAGCTACTAAAATAGTAGGTAAAAGGGAATCTCCTCTGCTTGGTATTTTCTGAACCTGATGCTCCATTTTCTCTTACCCCCCCTTTTTTTTTTTAAATTTTTGTTAGATTGTTTTGAGCGTGTTCCAAAATAGATTTTACAAGAAACGATTTTGGAGCAGCTTGGTTTAGTGGAGGAAGAAGAATTCTAACTGGTTTTTTGGATTTTTTTCTCTTTTTTTCTTGTTTTTGACTTGGCAGACAAATAAGAAATATATGTTTGTATAGCAAGCATGCTGCTTTATAATCCAATTTTTATATGGCTCTGCTCCTTCAGAGGCAAACCGGGGATGGAAACAGACTGCGATTGATTTCATCAGTGCCAAGTGCTCAAGAATCAAGCTTGTAGCACTGACTCTTGTAGGTGTACACAAGACCGAAAAAACCCCTTACTACACATCGCCCCATTTTTTTCAGACTGAAGATTTCCATGGCCACAGCATATGAGTGCTTCACAACTGCTAATTAATTTCTTTTCACAGGACTCTTGAGATAGAACAATTTCCTTGTCCTCGTTTTCTAGAAATGGAACTGAAATACAGAGGAATTAGGTGCTTTGCTCAAGGTCACAGAGGAAGTTGGGACAGAACTTGGAATAGAGCCTAGTTCAGAAATTTTGCCTTAACTAATATATCACTATATCCCCCTGAGGCATCTATGCAAAGGTAGTCACAACACAGTTCTTGGTGAATCAAAACTCCTCCACAAGTAGTGGGCAAACCTTGAAAAGTTTCATCTCAGTGGGAGTATCAGTACTTTGTAAGCAAATAAGAGGCTTTAGGAATGTTCTGTAAGAATATTTTGAAATTTCTATCAGAAGGAAAAGAAGAAGGGCAGTTGGGATGATTTTAAAAAAAAAAAAAAAAAAGATTTTACACACATAGCTGTATTGTTACTACGAGTTTTATCCTCAAGTTACTTTAGTCAAGGATTTACCCTCAATCTCGCTTTTTCTGAACCAATTCTAATACCTTGCTCCAAACAGAGTTTAAATAGATGCCATTTAAAACCATTTTTATCTCGCTGAAAATTTACAGCCAGATTTGTGGTTCATTCCTTGAAAGTCAAAAGAATTAAAAGTAGATAACTGACAGAAAATAAAACTTTTTCATGGTCTTGTCTGTAAAACCACTTGTGTTTTGCATTATAGTTAGATTTCAACAGTTTTAAACTTAAGCAAAAGAGACCAGGATCTTGTAATGGTATCATATTGTTTTTCAACATGAAGCAATTTCAGTATTAGGAAATAATTGGGCTGAATGCATGCATTCAAAATGAAGCTGAAGGGTCATTTGTAATGGATGGAGGTCTGTTATGTTATATTAGCTGGTTCCCAAACAGATAATCTGAGAGTTGAGATTGAAAAGATAATATTGTTAAAGAGATAACATTCTTTTCCAACTCCTGCTGTCATGCAAAAGTTAGGTAAGATTAATGAATGGAGATATTTTAATGTTGCAAAATTTATGAACAGATGCACCATATCTTTTTTACTTTACATAATTAAGGATAACTTTTTTACGGGCTACGTACATTGTGATGTGACAAGTGATAGGGTTTTTTTTTTTTATTTGCTTATTGAGATCTTGGCATCAGCTGAAACTTCTCCATGGAGGTTTTAGACCTCAGACCTGATTAATATTCAGGGGACAAAATTTGTAAATCCCTGAGTCTGCATGATATAAATATATATATTTTTAAATAACTTTGTTACTGTGTGTTGATCTAACATCTCTCAGGAAAAAATATATTAAAAAAAAAAAATACTGTCTGGCTTTTCACCTTACAGATAACTGCATACCTTGCCCAAGGTCTTGTGAAAGGTGAAAAAACCTTTGAAAAAATCCATCTGTGTTAGAATCTTGATTGACAAAGATGAGGAAGTAAAACTTTAGGTTTTTAAGCAGCAAGTCCTTGTGAATATATTTTTTTAACAACTAGTTACCTTGACCTTATTAGATGCACCTTTTTGTCCTAGGTAACAAACTTGGCCCCCAGCCCCTCCATAGCCTGTTACTTTGCCTATTGATCAGGAGCTTTTCTGCAGTGGTTTGTACAGCAGATGCCGCGCGCTGGATTCATCTTTGTGTTTTGGAGTGGATTGAAAGAGACAGGGCAGACGCTGCAGGTCAGATCTGATGGGAGATCTGAGCTGTCATAATAAGCCGGCTTCTCAGTAACTTGCAGCGATGAAGTTCAGAGGCAGCCAGCTCTGTCAGCTGCTGAGCAGGCTAAATATTGATCGGAAAGGAAAAATGAGGGAGACAGTGACCTTCTATTCAGAGCCTGACAGAAGTGCGGCCGGGACGATGTTCTTGCTAATGCGGTGCCTTGCTAGTTACCCTGCACGGTAGCGGGAGGCAGCCGCGCTTCCTTCCTGCCTCAGATCCACCGCTCCTGACTTCTGACATCGAGTCATTAACGTCCTTAGCCTTGCTCCTCCCTTAGCGGCTCCTACAAGGAAAGAAAGAGGAATTCTTCTCAACCGGAGCTTCATCAAAGTCACGGGAGTCATTTTCAAGAGCAGTAGATTTTTTTTTATCTGTAAAAAAAAAGAAGTAAAGCATAGTGAGACTGAAACTCCCTGAAGCTTACCTGTGTTTTCACCAATTAATGGGGGAAGTATTTACTGTTCAAAAGGCCTTTGCTGTTTGGATTTCCTCCAGTTCAGAATCAGCTCTATCAAATTGGCCAATGCAGTTTATTATCTCCTCAGGGACATTCAGCTGTCCCAGCTAACCTTTCTCAGAATAGATCCAGCTGTGTCCTTCTGTACAAAATCTTTCCACTCCCCTAAAAATGCAGTCATTGTAAAGATGTTCTCAACAGAACTATTAAAGATACCCTTAGGGCCGGCTCTGCATTAATGACCTATAAGCTCATGACTTCCATTTCTGCTGTATATATTTTGATGTGAGGGTTAAGAAGGATAGCACAGGTTCAAGCACACCAGCAAGATCCCCAGGGAAACAAAAGTGCAATTATTCTGTAAATGGCAATTCAGAATTAATGGTCCAGGAAAATGACTTTGCAGAGAACTTCAGCTCCCATGATTTTATTTGGAATTGACAGCACTTGAAAGACAGTCCATTACATGACAACAATGCCTTTTCTTAGCATATTTAATCTATAGATCTTGAAACATTTCCATGTCTTCTCTCAGTGTTGTGAGCACTGTCAGTGAAATGAGACAATGAATCGAATCTACTTGCTCTAAATGATGTGTTCAGCTGGTGACTGACTATATGAAATGGAAACAGTGGCATCCTAGTGTAGTATCAGTTAATTCTGACAGGTACTTCAATGATCCAGGTGTTGTGTCTTGACAAACAATAGAGGAAAATTAAATGGGTTCATGTTGAGGCTTGTTATTATCTCCTTGGAGAAAAAAGTACGCACCTGTATGCATGTAAACAACTATGGTTTTACACCATAGTCACTAAGAGTAAAGTAATGACAAAGTAAATTAGGTATTACTTTAAAAAAAAGTATTTCGGTCCAGTCTTATCCCTATACTATGTTTTTAGTGTCACCAGATTTTCACACTATATGAGCTCAGCCATTTCCTAGAATAAAAAAGGAAAGAAAAAGAGTACTTGGAAGGGAAGTAGGGTTCACACAGGGAGAACCCATACTGACTTTGGGAGTCAGCTCAATGAAGCTGAGATAATTGTCTTGATTTCCCCTTTTTGCTCCATTTCCCGAAGCCTTTGTAATTGTGCTACTTGTCTGCCAGATCTTCCTTCCACCCTTAAGTAACTTTTGAACCCGTTGGCCTATTTCCTCCATCTGCAGCATGCAGACCTCTCAAATACTTGAAACTCCCCTGAGGTTTATAAGCAGTGGTTCCTACACAGAGGAGGAAGGCTACAGGAATGGCTGGCATTCGTGCTCAGCAGCTCCCTGGTGTGTGCTCACACATACTACCTTGGCAGCCAGACCCTGGACACCCCTTGCTGTCCCCACTCAAGGATTTTCTCTCTTCCCACAGACAATATATGGAGGTTAGGTGACCAGAACAGGGCTACTAAATCTAGGCAGTTCTTCTTCAGATTTGCTTTTTGGTCCTAGAATTAAAGCTCTTCAGTCAGGATGCAGAGAATACCTCAACACAGAAACAGCTATCGTAGAGTCAAAGTGCCACCTGATTAAAAAAACCTAGAAAGTTAGTCTCTCGGACCTCGCTCAAGGATTTTCTGTCTTCCCATAAACAATATAGGGAAGATAAGTGACCTACTATATTTAGGTGGTTCTTCCTCAGATTTGCATCTTGGTACTTTTGCCTTTTCCTGCCAAAGAAATACTAGGTAAGCCCACTGACAAAAGAAAGGAGAGGACTTCTTTGTTGCTACATGACTTTGCTCATAATGAAGTTCTATGATGTCGGCAAAGTAAATAATATATCTTAACAAAATCCAATGTTTTCAAGTAGTGCTTTTTCTTTAAATTGTGTAGAAGGTCTGTATGGAACTCTAGATAAGAGAGGAAATAATTTAATTGAAAGAAAAAATCAGAATAAAGGACAGGCAGGGAAATTGTTTTACCCAAGGCATAAAAGTGTTCTTACCTAACAGAAATATTAATGTCATATTTAATGTGATTTTGCACATTGCATATAGAAATCCACATTTATGTGAACAACTTCAAGAGGAAAAACCCTGTCTTAAATTATTATTTTTCTGCTTACAAAGTCAATGAAACTGTAAGGATCAACAGATTATGGTGTAACTATTTGAAAAAAAAAAAAAAAGAAAAGAAAAAGAGACAGAAGGGAGATTTCTAATTGTACTGCTGGTTCAGAGGGTGGATTTTCCTGTAACATAAGATAGAGTTAGCAGTTTGGACTGTTTAAAAACACAATCAGCTGAGCAGTGTGTCTCACAAGGATTAATCTATTTCAGGTATGTTTTGTCAGTCAGTCCAGCTATGGCCTAAATTAGTCTTGCTGCTTATCTGGCTTTTACTGAGAAACTCATGTCAGGTTGTTTTGTGGTCATGATTTTAATGCTGCCTTGATGACTGTGTTTGATGAATGAAGATTTAGCCTTTTTCAGTTTGTTTTTAAAGAGCTGAAAAGCAAACACAGGTGCTGATATGCTTGAAATCTGCTGCTGCTGTGTCTTTATTCTTCCTTGGGAAAAGCCTATATATATATGTATACATATTTATTTATTTTTTTACTCGGGTGTTTATTGTTCAGGGAGTTCATTTGCAGTATTCTCCATAATTTTATGAGGCACCATAGGTAGCTGTGTTACTGGAGAAGATGGAAAGGCTCACGCTAGAGCAATTTATCATGTTTACTGTTCAACTCTGAGGTAGGTAATTGGTGGTTGGCCAATGCTGACTTAATTTTAGCAAGATACCACCATAAATGCTTAAAAATATTTTCCATGAGGGGGGAAAATGTCAAAACAATGGTTAATTGTTTTGTTTTTCTCAATCTCTGCATTGATGTCGGTAGCTACATAGACCTATTTGTATAATTTTGTCTTTATAGCTTATAAATTTGGTTTGGATTAAAAAATTATTTCAGCTTAGAGAGAAAAAACTGTATCAAACAGACCATTTACTAAACTCTTACAGGTCTTCATGTTGGTCTGTGGACCAAATGAATCCGTCATTTTGATCATTTGGTCTTAAAAATGTCTTTATTTTTACCAGAATATGTCATGAAAGGCTCTTGGTTGAGCAAGCGTAGAAGCTGAGGCACCTGAAGCAGGTCTGTGCTTTCCCTTCTGTTTGCTTTGCAGTCGGCCTGCTAGGTAACCTTAGTGATTCTAGAGATGGGGTCTTGCTCCCAGCTAGGATCTCTGTGTGCTTTACAAAATAAATCATTAATATTAACAGGTGCTAGCACCACGGACCACATTAATGTAAATGTAAACAGGCTGCATGTACACTTAGATCTGTTGTCTGATCTGGATGGCTACTCCTATGAATTAGCTGTGTGGGCATTATTTACAAATACCTCGGTACACTGTGTGTGTACAATAAAAAATAAAATGAAAAATTAAACAAATACCCTTCTCTTACGTTAGTCCTTAAATGACCATTTTAACATTCATGTTCAGGATAAGTTTTGGCAAGTGTTTATCTAATTGTGTTTTAGGCTGTGAAGCACCCATGATATCCACGTTAAAGAGTAAGCAATTGCAGTTCTTGAGTTCCCAACACACACACACACAGACACACAGACACAGACACAGACAAACTGCAACTCATAAAAGTGAACTGATATCGGAAGAATTTTCTTGCAGAAACGTAATTAACAGATCATTGTTACCTTCCTTCTAAGTTTGCATTTTCTAGTCCAAAAGTTTTAATTTCTTTACCATTTCATCATTGCTTTGAATTTCCTGGCTTTCTATGTTTTTCTGCTCATTTTTTTTTCTAATGCTTCGTTAGATACTTAATTGTTTTCCAAAGAGTAATGTAATTTGAAAACATTGTAGGCCTGATCTTCAGTGACATTGAGTGCTCACAGTTGTATGTGTCATTGATAAGGACTTCAAGACCTCAGCAGCTCTTACGAGAAGTAGCTCATAGCTTCTGACTAACTTTTAGAGCTCATGAGCTCCTAGGCATACGTAGCTGAGTAGCTATATATGCATATGAGAAAAGCTTAGGCTTTTTTTCAGTGCAGTTACAGCGCATAGAAAGGTCAAAGATGCATAACTTTAAAAGCTCAAAATGTGCTCAAAGAAAGATCTCTTTAGGGAAAACTAAGAAGGTAGAAGTGCTGCTTTCCAAGAAAATTTTTAATCTTGATTGTATACAGAAAACGTATGGAGAGCAGGGAGTTACAGAGAAGGTGGGCTGCAGCACTGCACAAATTCTTAACAATGCTGCCATCTATTTGGTAATCGGATGAGATGGCTTTATCTAGGCAGAATTTCAAGGGTACTTTAGTTACAACTATGGAAATCCCTGTTGCCCTAAAGCAGCTCAGACTGGGAAGGCACAAAGGGTGGAATTGTCACACTAATTTTAGGATCCCAGGAAATCTGTGGTCAGCTGCAAATGAGCTGTACCCCATGCTGCCTGAAGACACTTGCGCTTTAGATGCTGATAAATCCCACTCAAAGTGCAGTCACCATTATTTCTGCTCCCTAGAAGCTACAAATTAGGACCACTTGCCTTGAAAACTGCAGAACTTACACATGCAAGTTTATCTTCTTAAAATAAATATCTATATAACAGAAAAGTAGGTAAAAGACATGAGCATGGAGCCCATTAATGAACAAATCCCCTGGAAAACCGGCTAAAATTTTGAGGTGATAAATAAAGTTTGAAAAAAAAAAAATGACAGACTATATGAAAACTTTACATTTAGCTTATCATTAGACATTTTGAAACTATCTTTGTATTTTTAATTTTACTTGTTAATTGTTAAAAAGCAGACTATACACTTGCTCATTGTTTCTTTAATAATACTCTTTAAAATCTTAACTTTTTTAAGATGGGGTTTTTAGTGCATAATAACCCATGACAGCATCACATCTGAATTATGGAATGATTACATAGCAAAAAAAAATAGAGCCTCAGAATATTAAACCACAAAGTCATAACATAAATGGGACCTAAGTAAAATAATAGACTTTCAAGATCTAAAATGCTTTTGATCATAATTGCATTGTGCTGGAAATTACTGATTAGAAAATGGAATCCTGAATTGGCAACTACTTCAATTCACTGTCTAGGTAACAATTATCTACATCCTCCAACAGTGAAACTCCAAAATTTCATGTTTTATATGAGAAGTCACAGTAAATACATCATTCCTCAAATGGATGAAATATAGAAGGATTGTTGAGAATATGTTCATTTCCATAGTAGCACAAGTAGTATCAGCATTTATAAAATAATTGTTGTTTGATGAGAAAATGGTAATGAAGCTAAATAAAAAACATGGGGAATACCTTTCTTGAGATTTTAGAAAATGTCATTCTTGTTCTAATCTGGACTAGTATTTGTTTATATTTCAAATAATTTATTAACTTTGCTTGCTGACACATCTTCTCTGCTTTGTTAACCTACTTCTTTTCTTGGATGAAATGCAATTCCCACGAGGATTTTCAACTTAGTTTAGAAAAAAAAATTAAGGTAATTTCTGC
Source organism: Hypotaenidia okinawae (assembly GCA_027925045.1). Lineage (NCBI taxonomy): Eukaryota > Metazoa > Chordata > Aves > Gruiformes > Rallidae > Hypotaenidia > Hypotaenidia okinawae. The sequence goes on from BSDF01000001.1 coordinate 153,787,232, forward strand.
ATGTAGGTTTGCGTGTTCTTTAGTTCTTTTCATTTTTCTGAGTAACTTCTTTCTCTCATTTCTCTTTTGAAGCCAAACATCAATTACTAATTTGTTTTAATTTATTATTTAAATATTTTTTCATGGGAATTAAAGCATGATCACTTGAGCCAAACTTATTTTCTGTCACCAAATATTTAATAAAGTCCTTGTTACTTGGGAAACCTAAGGACTGTCACAGGTGGTGAACTGAAATGAATGGGTAAAGCTCCCGCCACCTTTCATGGTGCCCTGGCTCTCAGGGATCTTGCCTACCTCCCTGGACAGAGTAATTTATTCTGTTTTTCAATATAATTTTCACTATGCATCTGAAACCTTTGTGTGTGGAGACACAGTCAGTCACCAGTTTCTATATGTTATCTTAAAAGTTGGCCAAAGCCATTGCTTTCAAATGGCCAAACTCCATGAAATCTACTGGGTGTCTCATCCAGGAATAACTGGGCTGGCTGGAGCACTTAGCTGCAAGTGTTTGAAGATATCATTTCAGTTTCTGTGTGTTTCTGTCAAGTTATGGTTAGGGCATTCTCAGGAAAACAGAGAGAAGGACAGCATTAAATAGATAGATTATTTAATAGCACTGACTTTAGAAAATTAACTAGTGTAAATTGGGGGTGGGAGGGTGGAATATCTATCCTGAGGAAGGCCTCATGCTAGGAAGAGATAGGCTAAGTGACTACAGGTACCTTTGCTGCCTCTGGCAGTAGCCACCAGAATCTGGAGTCAGTGCAGTGTTGTGGTTGGTTGTTTTGTTGTGGTTTGTTTTTTTTTCCTAAAATTTAATGTCTAGATTTGATTTAAGTGGAATTTTAGACACCAAAAAATAGTAATGAAGAATCAGCTTGCTCGTTGGATAGATATTTATCTCCCACCCTGGCTGCGTCTAAACATGTAAACCCAGATACTGCTATTGTAATTGATATAATTGATTGCTGCTATTCTAACTGATGAAATCAAGTTGGCTGAGGCAGTTTTAGATTACTTCCTTTTCTCAGAGCATCACAGTGTGAGCCAACAGGGTTTTTTTTTATGTAGGAGTTAAAGGAGGACACAACCAAGGAAGAGTATGACTAGGACATAAATCAACGACAAAGACATGGTAGCAGCACCCTATATTGCAGATACAATAAAGACGTTTCTCTGAAGCATCATCATAAATTTATAGAGGGGCGATGCTGCCTTGTAGCTTATGTAGCCATGACAACAGTGGCTTTACACTACTGTGGAATAACGATGTTGTGTATTTTCTAGGAAGTAGTGTATAAACAGAGATCAATGAAGTTCAGAGAACTAAGGGTGCTGTAGTACGCGCTGCAGTCCTGTGGGCTCCTGCTGCAGGAGAGAACGGGCATACTTCTGCACACAGGTAACAACCCTTGAACAGCAAAGTATAGGGGAGAGGCCTGAGAAAGAATATTCCTTGTGGTTTGTAAAACTGTAGAGCTGTCCATAAGCCCTCAGGGTAGATGTATTATGACTTGGTAAGGTGGAAACCATGATACAGACATCTCAAGTGGAGAATAATGTTAAAGAATAAGGGCTTGGTAGCTAATGTATGCAATGTTCATGGCATTCTGGCTATCCACCCGTAGCTGTCTGCATTTCACTTATTCTTACTGTCCATCTGCTATTTCTATTTTCATCCTATTTTGTGACGTACATCATTGCTCTCTTTTCTCTGATGCCAACAGACTTCGTTGCTGATGTAAACAACAGTGGACTCTAATAATAAGGCTGTCCTTGTGAGTCATAAGTACCTAGGGCATCCAGGATTGTATCAGCATCCTTCATTCCATATGTGGGTATCAAACACTCCTTTAGGCAACGTTATCATTATCAAGAGAGAGATTTATTGTAATCTTGGATCAAGAAAAGGATCCTAAAGGGAAAGCAGAGCAATCTGAGGTGGTGATACATATATCCAGCTACGCACCTGGAGGGTAAGCAAAGGTAGAATTGCTTTTAGAAAAAAAGGACTTCCAAGACAATAAGGAAAACTAAAATCTGTCATCACTATTTAGATTTAACACTATCATAATGGGTGATTCTCTTTTTCACCTTTTAATGACCACTGAAATCTACGATATAGCACAGGCTCCCAGGGTTCAGACTGGGAGTATACACAAATTTATGACAGTTTCCTATGTACAAAATAGATCTTTAGTTCATTCTATCAAGCCATTTTGGACGGATAGACTCCTGTGCTGTAATAAAATTAGCCAGGTGGAAGTGCAGGTATCCCAGAGACTAATGCTATTAATTGGATTGTTGTTGTTGTTGCTGTTGCTTTTAAGAGAACAATTTGGTGGAGCAAATACAGTAAGAGAGAACGAATATGAGAGACCTCTCAAACAACAAGATTAAAAATGGTGCTTGATTTGCACTCCTTTAAGAAATGGGGAACCCTATCTTGGATATTAAATTTTATATAATATATTGTATAACATACATTTCAAAATGTTCACTAGACAGCTAATCATGTTTATGCACAACAAAGTTATAACTAATAATTTTCAGTGTGTAAAAATACACTCACATGTAAGTATTAGAACTTAAATGTTTAAAAAGTATTATATGGGATTTGCAATTTGTAATATATATGTGGTAGCAATTAATGAATATTTTACAGATAGAAAAGCAGAAGGACACTAATCTTGGCTCCTAGAATCATTCCAGTATCACTTGGAGACACAGGAATTACTCTTTCAGATTAGAGAACTGCATTTTCAAAGAACGACATGTTTACATACTTCAGTTCAAGAAAGCAGCTGTGAATGTGTGCTTTTTTCCCAGTGTTAATATTTAAACTATAATGATTCTGTATTAGAGTTTTATAGTTTTCCATGTAAAAAGAAGATTCTAAAATTTATTTTCTCTCTGAGACTGTAACAAATATACCTAGAAAAAAACCCAACAAACCAGTGTCTCCTTTCCATGTAACATCCAGTACCTAAAAATTCAATCTCTTGCAGTAATATTGTTACAAGTCCTTGTTTTGCTAGAAGAACTCAAAATTTCCTTCTACATATTTTTTTTAAAAATAATATTGTGTTTTTTTTTCCTTTTTAACTCTGCCAAGTCATATAGTATATAAAAATTTTAATGAATCTCAATACACTTTCGGTTGCTTTTCATAACTTCGTTATCAGGAAAAATATTAATGAGTAATGTTCTTGGTCCTTATCCTTAGTGACAGTTTCCCTTCTTGTATATTAATATTCCAAGCATGAATCACATTTTATGAGACAAACGTGTTCTAAGAAATATGCTGTTGATTGTATACAGAAAAACAAATCAACAATAATTAAATGACATGTTAAGTTTCCTTGAAATGTCAGTGGGGAGTCAGGAACATACTTTAAAATCCTTTGAAAACAAAACCTGCTTAATATTCTCAGGTTTAAATTATCTTATCAATAGACAGATCTTTATTTTCCTTTTTGTATGCTTTGTAAGTTAACACATGGAGTTTGCTGTGTATAATGTTTTTTCTTTTAGAAGAAGAGTCCACATGCTTCAATGTGGAAGGTGCAACAACTCCCAGTCATTCCTGGAAGTTGGCTTTCAGTCTCATTCTTTGTTTTGGACTGCTGTGATAATGTTGTGTTCTACACTCTTCTGTATTAAAAATACGGATTCTCAGGACTAACTATTGCTATCTGTTTACCGGGTAGGCAAGTGAACAGCATATGCTTGGAGAACCGTGGTGGATGTTCTCGGGGAGGACTGAGGTTCCTCATGAGCCACAGCATGGAAGGCTGACTGATTATTATGAAATTAGAAGTTTGCATCAGTTAGAAATATTGACATCACTTCCCCTCAGTAATATATTGTCATGCATACTCTTTCTGTTACTTTCCTCAAATTGCAAAGAGAAATCTTACAGGATTTCCTAGAACCAAGTTCTGCTATGCCATTCAGGGGTGACCAAGTGGAAAAAAGCATCCTCTTGGAACTGTGTCTCCTCCCATCTTAACAAGAGAAAGAGGCTGACCAAGGACACTCTGTGTCCTAAACCAGCTTTTTTATCAGAATCTTTTTCATGTCTTACAAACTTTCATTCCACAAACAGTAACATAGATGTATTTTACCTATTTATGTATGGAAAAGATTGGTTTTCAATGTATGAATTTTCGTTATTCTAAAACTGAGGAGGGTAACTAGATTGTCAAAGTGGTTTTCATGCCTCATAGAATCATAGAATGGTTTGGGTTGGTAGGGACCTTAAAGGTTAATAATTGAATAAATAAAAGAGTGAAAAAGGTAACATTTGTTTTGGTTTGAATTTTAATCTCATACCAAGGGTATAAAGCTCAGTAAGATAAGTGCTATTTCTGGGGTTTTGTTTGTTTACTTAATTTCTAACAGGTTTGACACTCTAAATTATTCATTGTTCTATCCACACAGCTAATGGTAACAATGGTAATGGCAATGAAGGACATCATTAGGGAGAGCCACCGTGGTTTATAGAAGGGATCAGCTAACAGTGTACATGCTGAAAGGAAGTGGATGGATGGGATTTTGGACTGTGAGAGAAACTTGAATATTTAACATGATTTTTTACAAATTTCTGGGAGCAGCAAATGTTTTTGCCATCTATATAAAAGTGGTCAGGTTCAATGCTATATTCCTTGCTTTGAATTCACAGCCAAGGCATTGCAATGTATTTGTTGCTGCTTAGCACGCTTGTATCTTGTTCACTTCAAGATACTGAAAGATAGAGAAATCTTGGAAAACGTGTGAATGGATAAGCTAGAGCTGTGCAACCAGATAGCAGAGGAGAGGGTTTTCATTCAGTGAAACCTGGACTCTTCTTCAGTTCTGGTCATAGGGAAAACTGTCGGTAACTCTTGTTTTGCTTGCGGAATTTTTAGATAAGGAAAAAAAAGTAAACCTGGATGTAGTGAGTTCAGTGACAGTGTTGTACAAACATGAATGAACCTTTTAACTGCACATGCTAAAATTCTATGGTTTGTAGGACACAAACCTGTATTTTTGAGTGAAATTCTGCATTAAAATGAGATATGCAGAGTCTGCACCTGCTGAGATTTTGCTTCTCCTCAGAGGCATGCATTAGAGCTGTGCCACCTTGAGCGCTTTGCAGGCAAGTAATTTGATATATATATATATAAAAGCACATGTAAGCTTTCTATTCTTGACACAAAACAACTGCCATTGGCTTGGAGAACCGTTCATACCATTGGTGTTTTTTTACAGCTCCTGCTTCAGTAAGTTGCACCTGTTTTATAGAGCCTCAGTAGACAAGTAGAATTCAGCCATTTCAACATCATTTCTAAAGCTTTTCTTATCAGTTTTATACCCTATTAGCACAAAATCCATCAAAAGGACTGAGGGGGAAGATATCCAGAAGACTTTGTAGTTTATATAAGCTGTGCTGACTTGAATAGCTGCCCTGCCAGAGACTGCCTGATAGCTGTGATGATTTACTGAAGAAAATCCTGCCCCTTTTCTTGGTCTGGCTCAGTTCCTAGGTGTTGGCCAGCTCCAAACGACCTGAAGGAGCAAGAGGTTGGGATGAACTAACAAATCTGGACTGCAGTCTTTTCTTTCCTGACTTCTGCTAGTGATGTTATGAATCATGTTCTTTGCATGGAACATAAATCACAGAATTTTGCAAAACCTAGATGAAAAGCATTGATCATGCATTGTCTTAATATGCATTAATATCTTTAAAAGTTGCCCTCTTAGTTTTCACCATTCTTGCCTTAATTACTTTGCTAACCATATGCATACCTCTGAGGCTCTGAAAGAAGACATATGCAATTTTAAGCCCATTAACTTGGTGGGCAGTATTATTCTCTGATATTTCCAAGAGTACTTCTGCCTAGCCCCATACTATCTAGGGTGTGTAAGGAACCACTTTGGGAGGACTACTGCATCAGGTATGTAAAATTTAGGACTAAGTGATGCACTTCAATCAGGCAAACTCTATCTCAACTACGTTGTTAATTTAGAAACGTGTTAAGTTTATGACTTAACCCATTTGGGCAGTAGTCATTGTATTGTATTGCATTATTGAGTGTTTTTATTATTTGTTTCACATTACCCATACAATTTTGCATTGACATCCTGCCCTCAATGTAAACACTGTCAGCAAAACTGGAGTGTCGTCAACTTCTGCCAGAAAGGAATCAGTGGAGCTTTCCCATACAGTTTTATGCATGCTGTTACAAGCTTGTTTTACATTGTATAGTACCTATCTTCTATGTTTACACTAAAAGCAATAAAAATAGTGAAATATAAAATAGGGCCATCAATAAGATGAATAAGAAATTTCAGAACTGATGATGTGAGTTTGGCCTTGGGAAGAAATCACTGCTCTGGTAGGAACCCAGAGTGGGTATAGAAGATTAGAAGTATAGAAACTACTAAGCTAAAATTTTTAATAGGGGAAATAAAACCTCCACAGTTAGAAACTATATTCTTTTAAACACAGTTTGCTTATATATTGAAGTGAGGTGGGAAAAGAAATGTGCAGGTCAAAACCCCCTTATTGCCTGTAAAACAATGAGATTCAATGTAATGATAATTTTTAGCCACCAGAGAGCTCTTACTGCATTGTACCAACAACACTATTCAAATATTTATTCATGGGCACCATAATTAATTCTCATGAAGTGAAAATACCTTCATATTTATATTCTCTCCTTTTCTTTGTTCTCTGCACTACGAGTGATTCCCATGGGGTTATTTCCTGTCATCAAACAGCGTTACGGAAAAAAATGGCTGCCCAACTGACTACATAGCTAGAAACAACATTTCCAAAAATCACAAAAATTAATTGCCTACAGAAACTAATCTAACTCACTGATTGTTTCCTTAATACAGTTTAAATACTCTGTTTCTTACCATCGTATAATTTTTAAAAGTCCCAACATTGTCAAACTTGCAATTTATTTAAAATATATCTTTTCTGGGAAGAAAAGGCAGCCAAACCTGAAAGAACTTGTGAGAAAAAAGCTCTTTGGACAAAAGTAGAAAAAATATTTTTCCAGGATTTGGAGTTTGTTCAGACTCCATTCAAATGAATGTTAGTGATTCAGCGTTAAATCGTTCGTGGACAGACCCTATTTCATCTGGGGCCGCACATGTGGCTTCAGTATATCACAGGGCTAAACAATGAAATTTTATTAGTAAATTATGCCTTAAAAATACATATATATATACACATATATATGTATTACCTATGTATTCGTTACACTAGTTTTGACATTCCCATGCCTGCTTTAAGTTTCTGGAACCATGAAAAAAGTATTCCTGTCCAGCATAGGTGATAAAGTTATTTTTTTTGTGTTTTAAATTCAGTGGGCTTTGTAGGCAGCCCCCTGATAGATCAGAATCAACCTTTTTTTTCTGCAGTTAGCATTCAAACTTATACTTACCCCGTATTTCACCATCAGCTGACATGGTTTCTGTGCTTGATTCTGCTTCACCTTTCACCTTATGTGTATCATACACACTCTGGGTGTCAAAAGGTACAATATGAGAAAAGCAGCACTGTATAGCTGGTTTTGGACAGGTGCAGATTTTTAGCCAAGGTTAAAGAGTACTAGATTAGGCCTCTCAGGAAAAGCCTGTTCTCTTCAAAAGTAACAGTTGTAAAGATACCTATTTATTTTAAAAATTGTTAATTTTAATATATGAAACACAGGATATTAAAATGCAGGTATATTTTCCTTTGTTTCCTCTACTTGTCCAAATGTATTTGTTCATCCTCATGTCTGACGTAATCCTGGGCTGATTCAACGCATTTTCAGACTACTTCACTCTCCTAGTGATCAATCTGAATTTTGTGGACTAAAATTTACAGGTTTCAAGTTGTTGCTAAACCCGAATTAATCAGTCACAGATCCATATTATTTAGTTACTATGGCCTGGCACAGTATCTGCCAAGTATGTTCTAAAAGTAGTATATCTATTTTCTCAGTTTGACAGCTGGTCTGAGGGGAAAAAAAAAATCATAAATATCTAGCCTGACTTTTCTTCTTACAATAAGTCTATGAAAACAAATTTTACTAATAAGTGTATTATTTCCAGTAAAAGCAACTGATAAGAAAACACCCGAATAAACAAATGATGGTGTTCAGAGTATCCTCCATGGTACTAAGTACTTTAGCTGAGGAAGGACTGTGATTTTCAGATGCGATTTCCTCCTTCTAGTGTGCCCCCTCTTCAGAGCTGCCCTACCTTTAAAACCCTCCCTTCTCAGAGCATGTGTACATGGGAAAAGGTGATAAGTACACTTCAAATGGGGTCGGAGGGAGATTTCCAATCTCTGTGTGGCTTCCCTCAGAGCCGAGAGTGTGCTCCATGGGCTGAAGAAATAATACTGCAAAATTTACTGCCATTTCTTTGAAGTCTGCATTAATTGTAGAAGGTAGCTAAACTATTAAGGAGGCTGGATTTACTTTTATATTCCTGAACAACCTCCATACATCACGCGGACATCTGCTGTAGTTACATAAGGAAAAGGTAGTGCCTTTTTTTTCTCCTCTCTTTTCCTTAATTCCAATGTCTAGCAGGATTTTGCATGTGGGACTTGCGGTAACCCACTCAAGGATTACTTGGCTTTTACAGCAATTTGTCAGTTGGATTTACCTGCTTTGAATTGAGATGACCTGCTTGGCTTCTTCATTGTCACTTCTGCTACCAGGAAGAGTTTGGTAGGGCAAGTTTGAGAGCTGCATTCCAGATTCTCCAAAACAGTCAGTGGTGGTGTCATATTCACTGAAGGCTGAGGCCAGAGGCATTGGTTTGAAGTCCTCTGTGCAGCAGCTGCATACTTGATACCCAGTAAACCCTCTTAGTTATGAGCAAGTAACAAGTATTGGGTGTGAAAGGCATTTCTTCTCTCACACTCTCTTCCTATCACGCTCATCAAAGCTTTATATACTATGTAAGAGAGACCTTTCCTTCAGTGAAATATCTCAGTCAGATCTGTTTGATTGTGCATTGCTCTGCTCCCTAGAGCAGCAAGGACTCCCAGGCAACGTCTGCCTAGCTGCCAGTGATTTCATTGTCTTGGCTAGGACTGCTACACACAAGCTTAACTGCTTGGCTTTTCAAAGAAGTTAAATGCTGTGCGGTAGGTCTACCACTGACATATTCAAACCCATCTTCTTTCTGTTTATGAGGTGGGTATTCTTCAGAAAATCCTCCAATTTCCCCAAACCAGGGATGGAAATCATTATATTTCATCGCATGGCTAAGTCAAGGTAATCCCTTTGGCTAAACTTTTGATTTCACTTGTAGTTCAGTTCTTCTTCACTTGTGGTTGGAAGTGTGACTGGAGAAATGGCTCAGTGCAGGTTGCAGTTGCCAAAATACTACGATGCTTCAGGGTATGTGGTGGTCTGCCACACAGGCAACAGCATGGCAGCTGTGCTGTAAGAAATTCCCAAATGGATTCAAAGCTGAGAGTTAGCTACTAGTCACGCTTCTGGCTGCAACTGAGATTGCTCTTACAGCCAGTATTTATATATCATTAATGCAGCAAAAAGTAATCTGAGCATGGGTTGCAAATGGCAAAATTAACATCGGGTTTTCTGAGTTAGGTATTTAATCACGACAAAGGAAACAGATTCCTGTCTAGTTCAAAAGAGTAGGTAGATGAGATGATAAAAAATGGGGCAGATGAGATTAATTCTGAGTAGGACTTCATAGTCAAAATAAAAAGAATACCTTTCGATTCAGAAAGTATAGATAATTTTTCAATTCATAGTGCAGTTTCCATTTTGGTTAACTTCATAACAAAAATTCACAACACGCACTTCCAACTGATGGTGTATTTCTGGAAATAAAAGATAAAACTGTGATTGATTTTATAATAATATAAGAAAATTATTCCTCTAGTAAGATGCTAACTTAGATGGGAATGTCTAATTGTACTTAATGCATTATACATGGAAATTTTTAATATTTCTTAATTTCAGAAGTATTTCTTCAAGTGGAACAAAAAATTATGCAAAACATTTTTGCTGACAGTCTTAATTCTTGGATCCATTTTCATCCTTAGGTATCAGAAATAAATTTGAGAAATAATTGTGACAGGTTGCATAGTGGCAAAGATTTCACTTACTTATTTCAGACTAATGCTTAAATAACTGTCTTCCCCTGTGCTGATGGAGCAGCTTGTTGTGTGTCCTGATTTTGGCAGGAATAGAGTCAGTTTTCTTTCTGGTAGCAGGTGTAGTGCTGTGTTTGGGAGTTAGGATGAGAGCTGTGCTGGTAACACACTGATGTATTAGTTGCTGCCAAGCAGTTAAAGACTTCAGCTTTTATATGGCCCTGCCAACAATGAGGTGAGTGGCAACCAAGAAGCTGGAAGGGGACACAGCCAGGACAGGTGACCCAAACTGGCCAAAGGGATAGTCCATACTGCAATGCTCTATTTATAAATGGGGGTGGGTAGGTGGTCTGAGAGGCACAGCAGCTGGGGGTCTTGTGCAGCATTTATTCCAGGTGGTGAAAAAATGTGCTGTTCATTATTTCTTTTATTGTTGTTTTTTTTGTCATCTCCATCATCATTATCTTCTTTTTTTTGTTTGTCCTAATAAACAGTCTTCACCTCAACCCATGTTCTTTCTCACTTTTACCTTTCTGATTTTCTCCCCCATCTCACCAAGGGGAAGTGACCAAGTGTCTGTGTGGGGCTAAGCTGCTGGATGGGGCTAAACCACAACTCTGTGTTTTCATTTTCTGAGAGATCCTGGGCAAAATAAATTTGCCCCATGCAATAAAATTCATACCCGTGAAGTGTTTTGTAAATCCACTTTACTTCAATAGAAACGCAGTTGCAAAGCTAGTTGAAATAGAAGAGAATGTTTTAAAATATGTGTTATTTTTACTTCAGATGGTTCCCTACTCTGACACCAGCGAAGCAATACGGGAACATTTTTATATCATTGCTATTTTCATGTGCAAATTGAAGTACCGAGAAATGAAGGAGCCACATTTTCATCAGGGAGGTTTCAGCTTTTAATGAACTCACTTCTGCAAAACTGAGAGAGAAAAATGTTTTGGAGAAAACTCAATTGTCATGAAACAATTCGGCATGTAGCCTGATGTGTCCCCCACTCCAGGGATAGCCGCAGGCATGGTGTCGCCAGGAAAAGGATGGTTATCATCACCCCTGTGTGGGAGGCGCTGACACAGGGTCGCGGGGTTACGTCAGCTCTGCGTTGCTGCTCCTGTGAGGTGGCTGTAGAGTGTCTGCCAGCTGGTTGGCACCATAATCGAGCAGATCCGGATGAGCGTTATGCCATTAATGATGAAAGCCCCCTCAACAGGCCCTCTGCTACGGGTGGGGAGGTGGGAGCCAGCTGGAGGAAAGCCCTGTCATAGGGAAGCCTGTGTTTGGGAGAGCCGTGCCTCTCTGGATTGTTTCTTCTCTCTTACTCTGCATTTCTGCCTGGCTGGCATTTTGGCGCAGTAAATCTGTCACCATTCCTAAATCCCCGATTGATTTAAATGTAATACTTTATTAATGTCCTGGCTGGTTGGTCAGGTGTAAGCATCTTTCCTAGCTTCAAAATGAATTCCAAACAGCAGCTAGAACAGACAAGTCAGTCAATCTCTTATTGTGTGTAATGGCACAGAGCTGAAAAAAACACTTCACAAATGTATGCAAGGGAAGTATTTTCTAAGTGATGAACAAATGATTGCGAAGAACATAGAAATTGCAAAATAGCAGGATTATTGAGGACTGCATTAATTCACAAGTGAATTAGAGCATCCAATAAAACAGAGAAGGAACTTCATGTTGTCCTTTTTGATCTCATCTATGCTGCCATCAAAAAAAGAAGGAACAAAGTTGTTTAATACAGTTATCTGAAAGTTATCTCATTTTTCAATTCCATCTCGTGACAGAACTAAGTACTTCCAAACTTGCAAAATCCCAGATAGTGTATACAGTCGGAGAGATTTCCAAGCAAGGGAGCATGTGAAGCTATCTGCACCAGTAAACTGGTCTGTTGCCCTTTAGAAATCAGATTCTTTAATTCAATGCTATATTTCAAGATAATCCTCTTCAACACAGAAACAAACCACAGAGAAACAAAATTATTCTCAAATATGGATTGTCTTACAAAAAAATAAATCCCTTCAAAATCAAGTATAATACACGTGTGCATCAATAAAATAATTACAATCAATGTGAATATAATGGAGATCACAAAATCACAGAATTGTAGGAGTTGGAAGGGACTTAAGAGATTACGTAGTCCAACCCCAATGAAAAATTAAACCCACTAAAAAGTTTCACAAAACAAGATGTGGCTGTTAGCTAAAATAAGAGAAGAAATATATTAATTGATCTTTCCAAGTTGTTTTATAAAGGTTAGTAGGTCTGCACGGTGCAAACATGTTTCTTAGTCAGAAATACTTATTAATTATTACATCTGTCCTACAGACCGCTTTAACTGAATTTAACTGAAGTTACTTTTGTTCCAGATGATAAAAATTAAGCTTTGACTTCACCAAAGTATTCACTGTTGTCACATCCTCACATGTGTGAGTTTTGGGGTTTTTTGGGCTTGTTTTTTTTTTTTTTCCAATCGCTGCATTACTTTCTGATGCAGTCCTACATTCTTGACCCAGCTGGGACAAGATTCAGCCTCACAAAACAACATTTAGTTAGGTAAAAAATGCCATGGTGCTAAAACAGGAACTGTCAAGTCTTTTAGAACCAAGGAAGCTACACAACTCTATAACATTCTCTATTCATTTTTATTTTATTGACAAATAACTTTTTATTTGGATATGAGTCACTGTTACTGATAGCAGAAATGAATGAGCTGGAATCGCCTAATTAACTATAATGGCTTTTTGTTGTTGTTGTTGTTTGGTTTAATCTAATTTGGTTTTAATGTAACAGAATTTTGATGTAGTGATTTATCTGGCTATAGGGAGCAAAATTATGCACTTGGGGGCATGTGAATTGGACCAGTTGGAGAACCACTTAGAAAGCAAGTACAATTTCACCACAATATAAAACTGGCAGCAAGATCAAAATAATTCTGAAAAAAAGAGAAAACAAATAGTTATGTACTACATGCATACTACATATGTATGTGTGTATATAGTGGTTTATGCTTAATTTTAAGTCCCTAATAACATCTGTAATTGGAATTTTCATGGGATTTTTTTTACCATCTAGTTGGTCTTCAGAGTCATGGCAAGCCCTGGGAAAAAAAAATAAATCAGTCTGTCTATTTAATCAGTTATTTTATACATGTAAACAACATCTGGTTGCTGTGTTACAAAATACATCTGACCTTCTAAACCAAAATAATGTTATATAATTTTGCCCACCCTTGTTTATTTCCATTAATATGCACAAAGTGCTAAGACAACCATTAATAGTGTCAAATTTTTGTTGCAAATTCATAATGATTTCATGAAGGAAAACATTGAAGACTAAATAGCCATTTCTTATTCCTAATTCCTCCTGTGTGAGAAATAATAAAAGAAAATACCTTTTAAGAGAGCTAGAGAATCCTGCAAGGAATACTCTTTTTTTCTCTCTCTCTCTTAAACACTGTATAAACTAATGATTTTACAGACAGCTTGTTAGTAGATAGATAAATTCAGGCTTCCAGCCCTTGTCTTTGTTTTTCAAATGAATATCATCAACCACTATGTAAAATCAGCAGCATACAAGTTAAAAAGAAGTAGCAGATGGGTGAATTTCACACAGTCTATTCAAAATTAATATGGATGGGTGTGGGGGAAAGAGAGGGAAGCTTTGGAAATTATAGTGTTTTGTTGGTATAAAATGATGGAGTTGAAAAATATTAGCTGTTTCACAGGAATAGAAAATGTAGAAAATGGGAAAAGATTAAGGTCTAAATGAAATGATCTGAATAGTGGCTTTTACCTACTTTGGCAGATGGGAGGGAGAAATTTTCTGTGCTGCTACTATTTTTTACTTTTCTCTGTATTAGGAACAAAAGCATGGAAAACTTAAATTCAAGCTCTCCATCCATTACCATGTAAGAACAACTTAATAAACTATTATTGGGTTTTAAATATTTTTTTAACCACTGCTGATGGAGTGAAAATTAACCTTATTCGGTTACTACGTATCTTGCAAAGTCTTTTTCTGTGTGAACAAGACTTGACAATTTACTGTTGATAATAATATCAGCTGTCACTCAACTAGTTTGAACGGCAAAATGCATGCACCAGGAGATGGAATTTCACTTTATTAGTATTTTTATGTACTCTATGCCAGAGAAACTCAGTTAAATACAGCTAGCTCAATGTTCATAGCTATGCAGATAATGAGCAATATACTATATGTTTTCTCATGTGTTCTTTTCTTTGACAAATAAAACCACAGTAGCTGTACTTACACTTTGTCAATATTGCCCCTAAGGTCTAAGGTTTCCAAATAATGTTTTGTGACTGTGAAGGCTGAGGTTCTTTTTTATTCATATGACAGTTTCAACAATAAGGGAGAGATGCATTTGCATAACAAAACCAGAACTGTGTTGTATAAAACAACTTCATAGTACACTGTATTTACCTGAAGACACGGTAAACTACAAAAGCAGAGAGGAGCACTAAGTACATACTTTCTGTATACATTATTGAATAAATACAAGTACGAAATTGATCATTTACATAACTAACAAGTCTCTATAGCACAACAACAGTACTGCAACATTTGAACATTGTGGTGCTCACCAATGGCTTACTACTGAATTGTGGAGACATTCCTTGCTATTCCTTGTAAAGCTGTGCTTTCAATACTGACTGAAACATAGCTCTGGATAGAACTGCTGGTTTTGATCTCATGTAGAATGGAAGACTTATTTGCCTTTGATATTGACCTATAAGGTGTAAAGTGAATGAGACAAGAAGGGGAGACAAAACCTGGAGGTAAACACTTAAGCTTCAAGATAATTCCAAGACACTATACTTACAGCTGTACTTCCCATGTCTAGAGTGAAAGAATAATCTCATAGCTTGGCTAATTCCTAGTATTAGAAAATAAGGGCATTTTCAAATAGTAATAACTTCCCCAAGAATAGTGTACAGTCTATTAAACAAGACTTCATGCAGCAGATCTTCATTTCGCCTTCAGCTTAACTGGGCATTGGGACAAATTACCAAGTTTTCTCTCTTAGATTCTGTATGAATTAATTGATCTCAGACTTTTATTGATTTTTTTTTTCATAAAAATAAAAATCTGGTTGGACTTCTGCATATGAAGAGACATGTGTGTATTAAATTACATACTTTCCATAGAACCATGAAACCTTTTTTTTGTCCTTTCTCTTAGCAGTTGCCACCACAGCTAATGTGAATCTTGATGAATAGATTCCCTGTGTAAGGATGTACTGCCCTTGCCTTCAAGATTGTGGATTTTTGTGTGATGTATTGAGCTGTCTTTAATAAGTACTCTGATATTACTCCTTCGATGTTAGCTTTTCACATATCCATGCTGCTGTTTTCAGAATTTCACTTTGCTGTGTGTTTGATACCTATAGCTCTCTGAAAGAGCACATATGAATAAGAATCATATTTAATATGATTTGTCCTAGAAAATATAAAATCATTATACTACAGCATCCTACCATGGTAGCCTCCCTCTCTCTCAAATAATGGCGTTGAAGTGTTTTGCATTCCTGTTAAGTGTAGCTAATCCATAACATTAATTAGAATTTAAATGCTGTAACAAAACAAAGTTTGAAATATGAAGCATACTTCATGGCTTTGATTTGTCTAGAAATAAAAACAAAAAGGAAAAGCATAAACCCAGGAAATCAGAAATCCTGTCAAACAGAGTTAGTACCCAAAGTTCTCTGCAGAGGTGAAAAGCATGTAAAAAAATCCCACAAAAAAACCCACCCCATGAAAAAGCCAATATTCTCTTGGCTAAAAACAGGCTTCACAGCTCATTACAGTATCTGTGGTTATTATGCAGATTCATTAATAAACCATATAGTCTGAAATATTTTCTGCGGTCAAAATCTAAAGGCTGACATAGGATACACAAGGAACATTTGACTTGGGAATTTATGCAGGAAGGACTTGGCAGAATCAGGCTGACAATGCATTTAATCAGTTGCAATGATGTGAGGAGTTTGCGTATGGGTTATTCATTCTGTTTGGTATTGGGGAATTGCTGCATGTATCTGTCAGAGAAGTCTGTTCTGAATTTAAGGTTTGGCTGCCTTCACTTCTGTATTGTGCATCTATATTTTGCTGCAAAGTCAATAGGAAGTGACATGGAAAAATATTGCACCTGTCACAGGGATCATAATGGAATGTCATTAAATACAGTTTTTCATTCAGTCAAACAGAGATCTCGTGAATAAATGGATGGCTATCACACAGAGCAAACTGGATTTTTATATTTAAATGACACCTTTGTTATTAATGAGGGGTTATATAAACCTTTCAGGAGTCTCCTTTTAAAAGAATTTGCATCTTATATGCACAGAGTATCTTCCTCTACATATTAGATGGAAACAGGAAAAAAAAAAAAAGTCTAAATCTGAGTAAAAGAGCAGGGGAAGCACAAAGATTTTGAGAAGTCACACACTTTTGGGAAAAAAAAATAATCTTCAATGCTCTGGAGGATTGTGTTCTAGAATCGTGAAATGGCAGAGATTTCTGAGGGCAAATAAACATTTATTACTTCTATTTCCTCATAGTAAGTAAGTGAGCTAGGAGTGGGTTGCAGCGCCCTTGTGACACTTTCCTGTCTGTTTGCTTCCATTGCCATACGCTGCTGAAGAGGTGAGCTGTAAATCCAAGATACCTCTCAAGGTTGAAGCCATGGACAAGAGAATGTGCTTATGCTATTCACTGCAGGGTGCCAAGTATCAGCAGTGCTTCAGAGAGCTTGCTAATTTATTTTGTAAAGAAGAAATGGACAGAGCATCTATGTTCAGGTCACATGGCAGAAGGAGAAGAAAAGTAAAGAAAAAAACTCCTCTGATCTCTTCCAATCTGCCAGCATCAAAAGGGTGTTTCAAGTAGCTGAGGCACATGAGACAACCTCAATGGATTTCTGGTTGGATGGCTTGGCCAGCTTTGCCACAATGCAAAGCTTGGCCAGCTTTTACACACTCATTCTGTTGATTCACCTGCATCCTTTAATTTTGGTGAGAAAAGCTGCATTTGTTTTCCTGTTGCGCTGCATAGTTCTTTTTCGCCTTAGGGACTGCGCTTAATACAAGTTGTTGCTTACTGCTGTCTTATTAGTGGTGTGGCTGAGTGGAACAGCCACATGAGCCTAGAATAATTTAATAACTTGCTATTTAAATAAAATAAAAAAAGGAAAATAAACATGAAAATAAATCAGTATACTTAAAAGTTGTCTTTATGGAATGCCCCTTGCAAACCGGTTCAGATACAATTTTCAGTTTAGGTTACAAGAACATGGTGGCCATTTAAGAGCACAGATAATTCAGGCTGTGATTAGCACCATGAGGAAAGGACATTTGTGCATCTAAATGCCTCCTTTCATTGTTTGAAGCAGGTTTCGTACTGAGTGTTCCTGTACACTGTTTGTAATGGAATCCTGGGGAAGCAGTGGAGATACCAAAACCTTTCAAAACCTTGAAATTTACTTATCTAAGGATATGGAAAAAAACCCCATTTTGGAGTGGCATATGAAGCAAAGAAATAAGAAGTTCTCAGAAAAGATTTAATGTAGCATAAAAGGGAGAAAGAACCCCAAACAACCCCAAACCAAAATACTAGTAAAAGGGTTAAAAGCCTCTTAAACCACTGTAACATAACTGTCATTTTTGTGTCATGGCATCTGATTCCTTTAGTGAAATTATTTGGTTTTGACACATTTATCTCGAGGAAAAGAATTTTATCCATGTTTCAACAGACTTTAGGTCTTTCACCACTGTACCATCCTTCCAGCCAAAATCTGATTGGTGGGGCGAACTGATTGATAAACCAGAAATAATAAAAAAAAATTTTTGGAAGCTGGGTGAAATTTTGGTGACTTTAGATAAGATTGCACTGAAAAAGATGCAACATATGTCTAATTTCTGCTGCTTATAAATAACCAGGGCTAACAAGTGGTAGAAACTACTTGTAGAAATCTCATGAATCTTGCATTAGATCACTTCTTCGCAAAAAGTAAAAGAATTTGTTTTAAAACATAAGTATTTTGTTGAATCAGGACAGTAGTCCATGATCCCACAGACTCTTGCGCTGGTGCAGAAGAGTAATCAGACCCTTAAGTTATTTTCAGTACCTTTGTCCTTCTAAATGTTTGTTCAGTCGGAAATGTAAGGATTGATTTAGCAGGCATATAAAATGATCACCCGCTGTTCTTTTCTAGCAAGAAAAAAAACTTAAGACTTTGAGTTTTGAGTATAAAGTTGCCAAGGGTTTGAATTCTAAGGACCCAGTTTCCAGGAGCGTATCAAGTGCACCCTAGACTTTTCTCACTTCAAGGTAGCATAGATTGATCTACCATAACAGGGGTTGTTGGGTCAGCATTGTAAGTGAAAATCTATGGGATGCAATTACTTTATTGTGTTTTTAATAAGAAGCACATGTCATTCAGATGCTATGAGAGCGAATACAGGACACTAGTGCAATTAAAACAACATTGTAAATCTTCATGCAAGATCAAGTAATACAAACGGTGCTAGAAGACTCTGTGAAGAATGAGGTCAAACTGAGAGACATGGTTAGGAAAAAGTGATTCCACAGGCTTTTTATAAAATTTGAGGAGTTAATGCCTGCATTACTCTACTTACTAAAGACCGTAGTTAAAATGGATTCATTGTGCTTAGATCTGCACAAAGTCCAAAATTTCTAAGGCCCCAGAATAAACAGTTTACAAATTGCAGATCTGATTCCTTAGCAGCCTCCCTAATGATGATGTCTGGAAAGAATTGTTTGTGTCCTGTTTCTTGAGAAGTCATACCATAACCCGGTGCAGTGCTACAGGTTTGGGGAAGAGTGGCTGGAAAGCTGCCTGGCAGAGAAGGACCTGAGGGTGTTGACAGACAACAGGCTGAATATAAGTCAGCAGTGTACCCAGGTGGCCAAGAAGGCCAACATCATCCTGACCCATATTAAGAATAGTGTGGTGGTGAGTAGGACTGGGGAAGTGATTGTCTCCCTGTACTCAGTGCTGGTGAAGCCCCATGTTGAGTACTGTGTTCAGTTTTGGGCCACTCACTACAGGAAAGACACTGAGGTTGTAGAGCTTGTCCAGAGGGTATGAGGGGTGGCTGAGGGAACTGAAGAAAAGGAGACTGAGGGGGAGATCTAATTGCTCTCTACAACTACCTGAAAGGAGGTTGTGGAGAGGTGGGGTCTGACCTTTTCTCCCTAGTGATAGGACAAGAGGAAATGGTGTCAAGTTATGCCAGGGGAGGTTTAGATTGGATATTAGGAAAAAACTTCTTCACAGAGAGGGTTGTTAGTCATTGGAACAGGCTGCCCAGAGAAGCCGGAGAGTGTACCTGGAAGTATTTAAAAGACGGTTAGATGTGGTGCTGAGGGACATGGTTTAGTAGTGGATGGCAGATTAGGGTGATGGTTGGACTTGATGATCTAAAGGACGAGGACAATTCTATAATTCTGTGCTTTTTTGTCTAAAGTAGTCCTTCCCCTTCTGTTTGTTTCTTTCCCAGATGCTCTAGTTTCCTCTATGTACACAGAGTTTAAATATTTTTTTTACATATGATCCCACCATGGTTCCAATAATGAAACAGTCAATAATGATGTTTTTATGGAGATGGCTTGTCCTGTCTTGTAAAGATAGGGTGGAGGTCCTAAAGACTCAGTGGTTTTCCTTCTAAGGTTTCACCTTTTACCAATTTTGCAAATTTTCAGATTTTAAAGAGTTGCTTGAAATGAAATATTTAGCATATTCTTCATAAAAGAGGTGACAAACTGAAAAAATAAAAGAAAATTTTAATTCCTTTTTAATATTAAATACTATTTGCATAATGTAAAGTATGTACCTTTGCATAATATATAATATTTCTTTGCTAATATTGACTATTAAATATATATATATTTTGCATTACAGTTCCATTACAGTACGGTATGTAATATGTGTTAAATCTAATATAATATGGAAGTGGGACAGAAATAAGATAAGATTGTGATGTTGACATAAACGCTGTTGCCATACACATAACATCACCAAAATAAAACATTTGTACTTTATTGAAACAGTTATTGACATATACGCTGAGAGTTATAAATGTTCAGGAGAGAGATTTTGAATTTAAGATGTATTTTACTGCTCTTGAAATTTCTCAGACCACATGTTGTTACGTTCATTTTTTGACACCCTAGGCAGGAAGATGCACTGATGCGTCCCGGTTCAGAGGGCGATGACAGATTCTTTACTGCTGTCCCCACTCTGAACAAGACTTCCTCAGTGTTGCACATCGTTTGCTACAAGATGAAAAAACCCAGTAGAAGAGTGGAGTGAACATCTAAAACTATTAAGGAAGTGGTATTGGCCAGAAGACTTCTACCCAAGCTGATTTTGACACACCTTGAATTTTACCACCAGAGATGTCCACTGAATCTCAGGTGAGAGGACAGTGCCTTCATCAGACCATCTCCTATTGGAGACACTTCCAGTTACAGTCATACCCTGAGATGCTAAACTGCAAAAACCTGCATGGTGTTTCTAAAAAGCACCTGCCACCTGCAGTGACACTAAAGGTCTGGATTCTGAACTGGTGGTGATGTAATGTAGCTTCACTCAAAGGATGGCTTCTGCTTGAGGATCTACTCTGTAAATACACAAATAATGACAATGTGGTATGTCCCAAATGAAATCAGATATGTTTCCTAATAGAAGCAGAAATGAAAACAGATTTTATCTACCTTTTGTTAAGAGGCAGAGATTCCAAGTGCATCTTAAATAAATCAGAACTTCCCAAGTATTTATTTCGAACATTTAGAGATGACATTCAACTTTTCATATCAGTTTCATAGGAGTGTGGCAAGTAGGTAAAAGCAGGAAAAACAAACAATGCTGAGCAGTATTATTCCCAGTCATCAGGACAGAGATGAGGATGCAGAAATAATAATAATAAAAACAGACTGCTCTTATTTGAATGCTGGTTTTTGCTCCTTGGTTTCTCTTCATTCATGCCACTGTATTAGCCTACGTTCTAATGACCTGTTAACTCAGAAATTGCATATGTGCAAGAACCTGCTGTGGTTTCCTTGAGGGCAACTTTCGCTGTCAAATCTTTTGCGTGGGAGGCTAGAATTTAATGTGATGGTCTGATTGAATGTGTATTGTTCCTAACCAGCTAGATGCCACAAACCTTTAACAGAGTGCTCGTCAAGAGATGGTGAACAAAGACAGGCTAGACAAAGCCGAACAGCTCAGGAGCTCTGTGTGCTCAGATCGGAACAGGCTTAGTGAACCAATGGAAAAAGAGCCCAGCCGCGCCTGCCAGTCTTGCTAAACTCCAGGGTCATGTGTTTTGTAGTCTGTCTCCTTTAGGAAAAAAAAGAAAAAAAAAAAAAAATTAGCTTTATGAGTTCTCTGGGTTTCTCCTGCCTGCTTGAGAGAGAGTTCCTTTCCCAAACAGGGAATAAGAAATGTGGGGGTTCATTGCCATGGAAGACTGCTTCTTAAAAGTGCCAAGCAATTTCAATGCACAATTTGCTGAGCAGGAGTGCAATCCTTGTAATCAGGACATTTCCAGGTTTGCCAGGCATTTCTCTGTGGGTCTGGTTTCTCATAGGTTCAGTTGCACTGTCAAGCTCTGAGAGCTTCTTCAGCATATTAAACCAGTGTACTACTATTTAGAGCTTCTTTTATTGTTGCTGTTGCAAACAGCCACAGAATGTATTGACTGGAACAACAACTAGCCAATTCTTCTCCCACTACTGCAAATCCTCTACTTAAATATTTTCTGGTAGAAAATAAAATTCCCAGCAACAGTCCGCTGTTGTTTTCCTGCTGCTAAATGAAGTCACCACCTAAGTCCTTCATATTGCATCGGCACAGGATGCATTGCTCAATATGTCTGGTCCTGAGGACTGAAACTTCTTATACTTCCTTCCATCTTCCTAACCTTTCTTATGTTGCAGTATTGTAATGTTTCATCAAAACTATGTTTTTCTGCTTAGTTGTGATAGCTTCAAACTTCACAAGAAATAAAAGAATCTCCTTTTATGAAAATATAAGTGTTTAGATATTGTCCATTTTTCTGTCAGGCTGTGAAAGCACCTGAGAATGCAAGTGCAGCAAAGCCCATGGAGGCTGTATAGTGTGCTGTGCATTATATGGACACTATTCACATGGGTTTCGATTTAAAGAAATTGTGCAGTCATTTGGTAGGATATATTAGCTTGACATCCATTAAAGGGGACGTGAACCGGGCCATAAGAACCTTGCACATTATACTGAGATCTATCCTGTAGCCTGTGTGTGTGTTAATAGTATATTAGAGAAATATACTGTATGCAGTATATATAATACATATTTCTGTTGTTTCAGGGGAGTGTTTAGCCTTGTGAAGAGTGAAGCCCATCCTGCATTGTTCTCTATATCCCATCCCAATCCACCCTTCTCTCTAACCACCCATCATAATTGCCAGTATTTTAACACACTTGTTCAGTTCCTCTGCAGTGAAGCTTCTCAAGCCCGGAAAGCTTGAGAACAGCAGTGTTTTCATGAATGTCAGAGGCAACAGATCCTTTGAAAAGGTAAAAAGTTGTGGTTTAGCTGCATTTGTTCTTCAAGAGAAAGTGGGGCAAGGAAGAGAATAACAGAACAGCCTTTCCTTACCTTGTTGTGAGTATATAGCCATATAGCTTTTTATTGTCAGTGATTTACTCAGAAATCACTCCAATACTTTTCAGTGTAGCACAGCATTAGCTGGATCAGCTCTTCTCTGTCCTCCCTTCTAACTGCATTAACCCATTGTCCTTGAATTTCTTCTTCAAGTTGTGAACAAAGAGCTCTTCAGCTTGGGTGGAAGTGGAAAATGTGGTTATTGATTTAGTCATGAATAAATGAATGTGTGCCTGAATGTAGGAACTGAAAAATGGATAGATGTTATTAGTGTTGTATATTGTAGACAACCTTCTTCACTCTAAGAAAATATGCACAAGAATGCCAAGAGTCAGCTGCACACATACATTACTTCTGAGGCTTTAATAACCTTTTGAGACTATCTCTATGTGCTGGAGCATGCTTCAGTGCATTTTAGAGCCAGATACTCCTCAAAGCACACTGAAGTCCTTTCTAGAAGAGCACACAGGAGTGGAAACTGGACACTGGGAAGAGATGCACTTGTGAGAGTGTTCTACCTGGAGAAAATTGTAATGTACCTACAGAACATATCCTAGGAAAGCTGTGGGCTTCGTGAGGGAGATGGGGTCTCACAGGCCCCTTCCAGAGTAAGATCATAAACATGAAAATTTTTTTAGGTCATCTCTTTCAGTTTTTAGGGGAAATACGTGATTTATAACCATGCCTTTACATAACAAAGTCATATTTACCTGTGCCTGGTTACTTTTATTTGTCCCAGCACATCTTTATTTCACTGAAATCTCTGCTTTCCAGAGGCTTCTCTACACAGTACTTGTAGCTACCCTAATAGTAATAGAGTGTTCTCTAGAGTGTGAAAAAACATACCACTATATTATTAATGCAACACAAAGAAAAATATGCTTATATCAAGACAACTTTTTTTGATATTAAATGAAAACATGTTTTGTCTGGTAAGAGACAATCTAACACCAACTTGTTAAAATAAAAATTGAAGGTTTATTTGATTAATTAATTTGGTAAAAACAACCTCCTGGTAGCAAAATTAAACTGGTATGAAAGTTACATCTAGACCAGCCTCAAGGGGAAAAGAAATGAATTATATCTTTGAATAGGCATGATTTTCTGATATTAACTGAGTATTAATCAAACCAAGTGCCCAGTAGATGAAGTCAGGAATTACAAGAGGGAGAAATGTCATTACACAGCCTACAAGGGTTTGTTGGTTTTTTTTTCTCCCAAAGAACCTAACAGCTAAAATTGAGTTAATAGCTATTTTAACAGCTGGGCATTTTCCTTTGCTTTAGATGGCAAATTTTGAAATCTAAAGAAAAGGAGAAGGGAGAATATTTCCTCAGCATGGTGGAGCGAAACAGCACAGCTAAACAACAGCAAACAATTTGTGTTAGCTGCAGCAAAGGGGTTGGTTGCTGAGCCCTGGCCACTTCAGTATTAATGTTACTGAGTCAGGGAGATGAAGGAAACCATACAGACTAAAGCTGATTATAGTTTTTCACCAGAAAATGTACAAAGGCTTCTGATAGGTACACTTCAGTGTTAGACAATAGTTACCAAGGCAAAAAGTACCATAATTTGATCTGTGTTGCTTCTATCCTGATGTTTCACCAATTACAGAGGCAAGATGCAGTTGCCATCATAGCTGAGGAGGACGGGCAGAGCGGATTTGGCAACTCTGAGCAGTCAGGGAGTACAATCATATTGTTGCCTTCTCCCTTACTTGTCAGGAAAGTAAATTAAACTTCACTTCACTGATTAAATTTCTAACAAGTGAAGGAAAGAATTAAAGGAATATAATGAAATCCAAAGTTGTAGTATTCCTTTGGAAATTACAGTATTGCACATCGTAACAATCCAAAACTTTTGATTGTGACCCCTCTCCCATTCTGCTGATTCAAAGCAACAGAGAGTCATCCGGTTTTGTTTGCCCCCTGATTTCTGTGAGATATTTACTATGAAATATGTGAGAGATTGCTATAAAACTGTTCTCGAGTTTCTTCATATTCAAAAGTGATAAGAGTAGAATCATAGAATCACAGAATGCGTTAGGTTGGAAGGGACCTCTAAAGGCCATCTAGTCCAACCCCCTGCAGTAAGCAGGGACACCTTTAACTAGTTCATGTCGCTCAGAGCATCATCAAACCTGTCCTTGAATGTCAGGAATGGGACCTCCACCACCTCTCTGGGCAACCTGTGCCAGTGTCTCACCACCCTCATAATGAAGAATTTCTTCCTAGTGTCTAATCTAAAGCTGCCCTGCTCTAGTTCAAAACTATCCATTCCCCCTCATCCTATTGCTACATGCCCCAATATGTATATATTTTGATGAAAGAATAAGAATGTAATTCTTTAGGTACTATATATGAATATCTATTTCAAAGTAGTCTTTTTAAAGTCTAATATTTTAAAAGCAGTAATTTATTAAGCCAAACAAAGGAAAATCTTCTTGTCTTTGTGTTGAATTTAGGCGTCCTCATATTTCTCTTACCTGGAATAATAGACATAGCTGAAGGATAAAAATGATGATAGCATTTATATACCACTATTTTTGAAAGGATAACTGATAATGCATGCAGGTAGAGTGCCTCAGACATGCTTCTCTTTCCCTTTTGAGGTTTAGTCTATTAATTTGTCTCATTTGTTTTCCTTTTCTTCTTAAGGTTATTGCATATGTATTGGTGATCTGCTACTGACTAATTTTGTAGCAGAAGGTTGAAATAACTGAAAGCATCCATCAGCTCAGTACTCTAAATTGACTGTATTTTACACGTCAGATCAACCTCCTTTGATACTCTTAAGGCTTGTAAATATTAATCTTTCTGTGTGTCTTTCCCCTTTTTCTTCTGCAGAGATGTATCTTTCTTCTCTAAAGGGTACCCAATGCAAATTTTGTTCTTAGGAGATTTTTTGATTATTTGTTATTAAAGATTTTAGATTAAGATTTTAGTTTTGTAGTTATTAAAGATTTGATCATTTGCCACCTAGCACTGACTGATACACTGTCAGCCCCAGAGCATCACCTATTTGTGTTGTATTAGAAAAGCTTGATAGTTTGACACATCCACTTATAAGCAAAATGAATTTTTGCTATCTGATGCCTTGTAGGCACTAGATTTTAATGCTAAATCTATTTCATTGGCAATCTGTGACATCCTCAATGGTGCTGAAGTGAGGTGGTTTTGATCCCCTCACTAGACTTCTGCCTCGCACCATGCATGGCCATCTTTTAACCTTCATTCAGCGCCTTAGGTTAAAATGCAAGACCTGAGGATAATTATAAAATGCCTGCTTTGCAATTTCCCTTAAATTACTAATATGTACTCTGAGTTGCAACTCCATTTTAATTTAGGTTTTGTCAGGGAATGATTATGCCTACAGATAATTATCTAATATGTTTCCAAGGCTGTGTAACAGATACAGCCATCACAGCATCTCCGCTTTGTTGTTCAGCATCAGGTGAATTACATTTCTCTCTGAGGCAGTTACCGTTAAAGACCTTGAAATGAAGCTTTCATTATTTGCTGATTGCTTTCACTGTAACAAAAAAGAACTCCAAACATTTTACTTATTCTTTGTTGTCCACATGCTACAAATTAAATGAAGTGATCTCTTTGCTGTTCTGGCATAAGGACCATTTGCTTTTTAAAGGCAGTTAAAGCAACAATGCTTAAGAGTACCTTTTAGGATCACCAGGTTAATCAGAGAAGTGTTAGAACTGAATTGGGTGCACCCTAATGCAATATTCATAAAACATAAAATTAATTAGGAGTTAACATCTCTTGATATTTTGGAAGATGGCATCGGTCAAATGACCTTGCTTGCCCATTCCTGCCTATCCTTTCTTTGCATGCCTCTGCTGTCAGGAGGATGCAGATCTTACAAATGTGACCCACAGCAGATCAAGCCCTTGCCTGCAACACTGATGCCAGTGTTGTAAGGTGGCAACCCCTCCCCAGAACCCGGGGGACTCTTTGATGTTTGCACAGACACAAAGATTGTCTTCCACCGTCAGTCTGACCTAACACCCTGTATCTGCCAAGCGATGTGAATGGCATTTTGTACTTGGCTCACTGAGCGACACATGGATTTTTTTTCACTGGGAAAGGTGTTGCCTTCTTATCCTGAGCCCACCTGTCCTCCTTCCCATAGGCTAAAGATCATTCCTTGCAGCTTACCAGAATATTAAGAGGTCTTTGCCCTGTAAATCCTTTCACCTGCTTCGCTAATATTGCTTCAGATGGGGACTTAGTTGCTACAGCTGTCTCCTGGGCAACATCATTTAAAATCCTACTTCTTCTAAGAGGGCCCCCGGGAACTGGTTTCCTGTCAGAGCCTGTTGATTTCTGAGCTCAGCCCTTTTCTTGTCAGCTAATAGGTACAAATTGAGGAAATGGGCAGCATGTGAGAGCAGTGTGAATAAAGGAAGTTTTGCTAAATGAGGTGGGTGGTGGAACCATCTGGACATTTGAAAACTTGCCTATTTCTCAGCTAGATAATTATCTAATTTCACTATTATTAGGCATGCAAAGTCCAAACGGCAACATCTTTGACTGTGACTTAAAATACAATATCAAAATGCCTCGGTTTTTTAAGTGTGAAGCTGGTTATTATTTTTTTCTGCTGCATTGTTTTATAGTTGGACTTTTTATTGATGTTTCTTGTGCTTTTATTTACTAACAGCTGTATGCATGTTACAACCTTTTTCCATGCCCTCAATGATTAAAGAAGCCTTTTACATCTATTCACAAAGAAACTATAGTTTGAAGGCGTTCTAGATAATATGCATTAGTGTTTATTCACTACTTAAAATTTGGAGTGATATAAAATCAACTGCAGAATACTTTTATGGTTGGATCCAGTCTCTAAACCCCACCACACAATCAAGCGTATCTGTGGGATATTTTGGAGAAAAGCAGCGAAACAACATCTTTTTGCCCTCTCAGTCCAACACATGGAATATTTTCCTGGAATCAGCCTAAAAACCTGCTCTTTGTTGCTATCTCTATGTGAATTCATAGGGAGACAAATTTTCCAACTGAATAATAAGTTGTAGGACTTTTACTGGCTTGACAGCGGTTGTTTTTCATCTGAGAAACTTGATAAAATAAAAAGAGAAGGCGAAATAGAAAAACACGGTGTAGATGTTTTTTGCATCTTTAAAGTCCTTGCATCATTTCTGGGAAACAAGATATATAGATAGTTCCCACTGTTTATTTATTCACTGAACTTTACTAGAAATGAAAAGAGATTTTCCTCTACAATGCATTTATGTAAACTTTTAGTTTATATTTATTAATGGGGAGCACGAAATGGAAAATTTTAGACACACCATTTTAAGGATGAGGAAAGAAGGACAGAGCAAGAAGGAAAACTCCAAAGGACAGGAAAATCAAGAAGTCAAAGTCTGAGGTTGCTAGCACAGAAAGTGGGAAATAAAGAAATCTTTCTTTTAATTTTTTCTTTTTAAAATAACTTTCATCCTCAAGAATTCCTTCACGTTGCATCATCCATTGTGTAATTCTTGGTAAAACAAAATGAAAATTAACAGTAAATGTTCAAAATTTGTTTATTAATTATCACTGTCACTACTAATGAGGTTTATGGATATTAAAACCAAGAATATTCAAGTTTGCAATACTACTATTAAAAAAGGTGTCCTTAGTAACAAATTCCTACCATCTTATGCAAAGCTATTGCTGCTTTGGATACTTTCCCCTTCCAGGTTGCTTGCTATCTCATTGGTTAATTTGTTATTAAACGAAAAACACTAAAAATTAATCAAGATACCAGAAAATTCTGTCAGAGGGGACTGTGTCTTTGCCTTGTTCTGGTGCCCCATGTATACATTGGTGTAATGCAAAGGGATAGCAGCTACTGGAAGCTTATTGCTGTCTATGAAGGCAGAACAGTAAAGGGCCTGGTTTATGTTGAAGTATGCGGAATCACACTGGCTTTAGATGAAGGAAGCCACAGTTGTTTTTCACATAAGTAATGAAAGCAAGCTACACTCCTTTGTCCTCCTAAGAACAAACAAATACGAGTTTCTGTCTCCTTTTCCCTCCCTCCTGTATGGGTCTGGAAAAATCAGCATTTTCAGTGGTGCGTTTCTCAGGGTTTTGCTGATGCTGGTTCCTTGGGTATTTCTATAGTATCTCAGGGCAGTCCACCTGAAGAGTTACTTAACACCCAACTTGAGGATCACCCATGTAATTAATTCCTCATTTATGATAGCAAACAGACTATGGCAAAAAAGTGACAGAGTTCAACTCTTGAGAATCTAAAAGTGAAAATATGAAAATTACTGTTGTTGTTATTATTAACAATGAGACAGCAAAAGACCTACTCCCATATGAGACAAGAGAAAACAGCATGCACATTTAAGGGAATAAAAAACCCAATAATGCACTGTTATTAATTTCATATGCATTATTTCTAATGAGTAACAGAAGAAAACAAGAGGGACTTGTGTTCCTTCGTCAGAAGAACTCCCAGAGGTGATAAATCATACAGGATTAGGCAGGAATTGGAGGCTTTTTATATCCTCTCTGCAATTCAACTATATCAACAGAGTTATTTGTGAATGAATTTGTCCCAGGGAGAGGACAAGACAGGGGTTTTTTTTAGCTTTGCTGATATAGTCTCTGAAGCTGAACTTCCGCACCCGCCAGCTGCCCAGAGCAGCTTGAGCACTTACCAAGAAAGAGGAGCGCCCAGCTCAGTGTCTCCCCCCTACCTCCCACCTCCATCGAATGCCCAAATCTCTCTCATCTCCCTCCCGTGTTTCGTTTTTCACCCTCGGTGTATTGATGCAATTTCACTGCAAAGTGCTCTTCCCACACATGCTCCATAGAAAGCCACAGCAACATGTTCAAATCAATTACTCCTCTAGAGCACTATCTCAACTGGCATAGGATCAGCCAAATTTCACGCAGCGAATCTGTGTCTTAAAGGTGCTGTAGCCCTCCAGCTCTTGACGGCACCTCCTGTCTCGTGTCAGGAGGGTGTCATACAGCCCTTGCACCTAACAGACAAAGGCACCAGCTCATGGATGTGCAATAAGCCTTCACTTCAGAGTATTCTGAAAGCACGGAGGGAATACACTGCTGCAATAAGAATGACTCTTAAGATACATACCCAGTACAGAGTGTAAACCAGGATCTGATACCCATTGAATACCCAGCAAACAGCAACACATATTGTCACAACTATGTCACATGCAATACATGTACTAGGCATTACAGGTATTCAAAGGAGAGCTAATGCTATCAAATCAATATTGATCTGAATGTTTATATAGATACTGCTAGTAATTTTGGGGAACAGTTTTTTATGACTACTCTCCTGTGTGTTTGTGCTTGTATGTTCTTGTAAATCCAAGTTTTCCTCAAAGCATCAGTATTTCCATTGCCATTGTGTCACTGGGCATATTAAATAATATAGAATTTGAGAACATTGCCAAAAGCTCCTTAATTTTTTTTCCCCTTAGAGTTACTTGTGCATGGCTGCCAGATCTTATTCTATAGTCAAAAAAGGGAAAGCCTGATTTTGTTTTTCCATTTTTGATTTAGCTTCATATACCTTGGTGCTGCTTATGATAAATGACTTTGGGAATTCTGTTCTGCTCAGTGCTTGTTCAGAATCACACTATTAAAGATACAGTTGTTTACAAGATTATTTTTTGTAATGAAGTTTCCAACAAACCCAAGTGAATCAAGCAGAGGAGGAAGGAGAGGTCGAGAGCGATAGGAGGCAAATAACAATCTGTAAAAGAAGCAATAGTGTCAGGGATATTGATAGCCCAGTGGACTGTGACAGGTGTAGTTATGCTCAGTCTCTGTGGGAGATCTATGGATACAGCTGGATGCCCTGGAAAAAGAGCTGGAAGAAGTAGCTGTACAGTGATATTTGCAGAATCTCAAGACAAAGCTTGTTGATTTTCTTTGAACTGCAACTGCTGGGCAAGTCAGGACAGGTTAAACACAGAAGACAGGTTTAAGATGTAGCAGATGTAATTCTGTCTCTTATTTGTGTGAGCTCTGAATTGGTTCTGAATGGGCTTGTGCTGAGCTTTTGGGAATTTTAGACAGCTCCCTTAAGCTGCATCTGAGAGACATGCATATGAAAACTCATATTTGCCTGTGGATAACAATGGAGAAATTGCATAGTTACCCATCTTTTAACACTCTAGTCTCACTTTTGAACTGATTTTAGTTCAATATAAGTGTTATCATAAGCAGTTATGACAAATTATCATTCTGAGCTCCCCTGACTTCTGCCTGGGTCCATTTTTTTGTTCCTGCCCCTATCTGCCAATGTCCAGAAGCGGTCACAAGTTCTCATTTTTAGAGAACAACTACATAACCTGTCCAATGAAACAAGATACCCTGGTGGAAACAAAAAGAGGCCCAAAATTTTTGGACGTTGCCCCTCTGCCTCTGCTTCTAAACAAACTTTCTTCCCCCTGAATTTCTCAAATTTTATTGCTAAATTTTAGTTTTGTTCTGAAGTCAGTGATAAATGTTGTTCCACATTATATGCTATTTGCAGTGACCATAGAACCTGACAGCCACAGGTAGTTTTTAAATAATCACATTTAAAAGTTGAAAGTATTATTTAAAAAAATAATAATATTAACACATAGAGAGAACATATATGTATTTAAAGATTAGCATGTGGGCATATTTAAGGTTTAGTTGAATAAACGTACTTGTTGCCTCTAGGCAAATGTTTGTTAAGTCCAAAAAAAGAAAAAAATTATGTGAGAATAGAACTATGAGGAAACACTTTCAAGGATGCATGCTAATAAGGTCAGAATTTTATTTATTGTTATTAGGGCAATCGAGTAATTCTTTTTGTTTGAAAAGAAACATTTTAGTATCTCAACTGTATCTTTCAAATTAAAATAAAAATAATATGAAAATCAACTAAAGGTCTTAGCTGAAAGTACTTAATTAAAACACCAAGGTGTTGCTCCAGAGGGGACATGGGCTTTCTCAGCCAAGCAGTGCGCAGTTCGGAGGCTACAAAAGTGAGGTCCTTAGATAAGTGATACTTAGATAGGTGCTGAAGCTCCTTAGGAGACTTTTTAAAGACTTGGCTACCTAGGCTTAACCAACAGGGAAACAATTTCCCCTGCCTACCTCTATGAAAACAATTCAGTTGTCTAAATATTAGTGTTTCATGTCTAGTGCTGTTTTAATTTATTGGGAGTGCTTGAGGTACCTGCACAGAACTTGTGAACATGCTCCAGGATTTATGGTCGCTGTAGCAGCAGCTGGAGACGTGCTGAATGCACTGGCCTGGCCAAAAGACATCACCCCCTTTGGCTTGAAATCTGGATCCTGTGTTAGGTTTCCCCTCCAATCTTTTCAAGGTTTTTGTGCCTGAGATGTTCACTGATAGTTTGAGAGACCCAAGTTCTCTGATTAGGATACTCAGACACATCTTCAAGAGTCTCTTAATCACCCAGGAACCCTGGAGAGAAGAGGCAGGTTTTGGTATGTCAAGTTGGTTGCTTGGAGTTTTTGTTTCATTTTTTTTGTTACATCCCCCCTCCCCCCACCCCCAAAAGAAAAAAAAAAAACAGTATTCTCAAAGAAAAAGTAAGGAAGAAGAGACATTAGGGCATTCTTTTGGGTTTATGGGGACTTAGTTGCTGCTTTCCACCTCTTTTGTTTCTCTTGTTTACTTTTTTTTTTTTTTCTGTTTTTTTGGACAATGGCTGTTTACAGAGTGAGTGAAGAACAAAGAAAAAGTAAATGTTATACTAACTGCTATTAAAATGCAAAAGCTGTGTGAAATACATTCAAGGACTACTTGTTTAGACAAATGCTATCACTTTAGTTTTATCTCATTAAAAGGTACTTAGAAGTTTGTTAAAAGAATACTTCTTAATTCAGGCTGTGCAATTACTAATGAAAGCTAACCTAAATTTGGCTAGAATAGTTTGAGTTTAGACGATTCAGAGTTCTTTCAGCTGGGATTAAGACTGAACAGGAAACGTTTGCAATTAAACAGAAATTAATAAAAGAGGAAGAACTCTCCCAGGGTCCATTAAGGCCTATATGTAAATATAGTGGGAAACTACATGCCTGCTGTAATTCAGTGGCTTCCTTGGAGTTACATGAAGGAGCACTTGTGTAAATTGTTGATTCCAAAGAGCCTGAATTTACATTCAAGGTAAAACCAGCTGCTAGTAAAAATAATACCCATTTTGCTAGGAAAGAATTTGAACTTTAAGTGCTGACTCCAATATCCTTTCCCTATCGTTTCAGCTCACAACGGCTTTTGGTCTCCACATAATAAGACTTTTCCTAGAAATCCCATTAACAGAGGTAATTAAATCATTAAGTAATTGCCAGAATTCGAATGAACACTAAGTACAGCCAACTCATTTTAAAGACTTTGAAGGAGCAGCACTTTGCAGGGCCATTATCAGAGCGTTGACTAAGGGTTCCAGTCTTACTTGGCCAAAGACAGCTACAGGGAATAGTGTTAACCTTCCTGTCACAGGTAGCATTGAAAAAGGTTTAATAGGAGGGAAAAGAGGAAGAAAGAGGTACCTGAGGAAGCTAGTAGTGTGTGTCCTAGTAGCAGTGTGTCAGAAGGATGTAGTGGTGCGCTCTAAGTATTCTGGCTGAAGAATTAGGGAGAGGACAGCAATGAGTAAAGTCTAGACTTCTCTTGGTTTTGAATGGAGTATCTGCACTGGCACAAAGCAGCTCGCTCTCCTTAATGTGTCCAGCATGAAAATTTGAGAAGAGTCAAGCAAAGAAATGAAGAGGAGGTGGTTCTTCTAGTTATGTCAGCATTGGTAATATCAGCAGAGCTGGGGCTGTGGCTTGAGCACTGTCACACAAACAACCCCAACAATCTTCCTCAGAGTTTGATAATATGTGCCCTGGTAGAGCTTTCGTCTTGTACTACACTTCCAGATTGTACCTGTGCTTGCTTCAAAGATATTGTAATCAGTACCTGTTCCAAATAAGTGTCACAGACAACCCATTTTGGGTTGTGCAAGGCTTTAGCCATAGGGACACAAGATTTGCTCATCACTTACTCCCAGGACTAGAAGCCTCACTCTTTTTATTTAGCAGAACAGTTGTAGTTTCTTGGCCCAGGAACAGATGAACCTGCCTGCAGTGGTTTCACATTTCTGTTTCAGCAATGGCAGGAATAAATTAAGCTGTATATTTTTCATGGCATATACAGCTTGCTATCACATTTTGTTTCCTCGAGTTCCATAGATTCTTTTGCTATTGTAACTAATATCACAGTGAGATGTTTTGGTGCATAAAACAGTGCATATCAAAAGAATCCCATTTATGACACTACTCTGCCTCTGCCACCAAACTGCTGATAATAATATTTTAATGGCTCTTTCTGATAACTATGTCATTGTTTGTAGAATCATTCATTTAATTTCAAGGAACATTATTTCCAAAAGTGAACTCAGTCACTTCAAAAATGTTCCAAAGTGTTTATTAAAGATTTCAGAATGTGGGACATAAGCACAAGATTCAGACAGATTTTACTGTTTGCCATTAAATCAAGAGACATTGCGTTGTGAGGTCTAAAAACACAGATATTTTGGCAGAACTCATCTGTTTCCTCTTTGTAGGGGTTCTGGTGTAGTACAACGCTCAGGTGCTTAAGCACTTTCTGTTTTATTTTCCCATTTATTGTCAACTGCAGGTTTATGCCTCTGAAAATTGGAAAATCAAGTTATGATTTCTCTTTTGGTAACTTTCAACGGTCGGTTGGCATTGTTGCATTCCTCTGCTGCCTCTTTTCACACTCTGGTCTTCACTCTCTCTGCTCCGCTGGTCTTCTGAGTGATTCGTCTGGCCTCTTAGCTGGGTGATGTGCCTCTTGCAGGTAGATTTAAGCAGTTTGTATCGGCGGGTGAACACAGCCTGATAAACCTGCTGCTACTCTGCTTCCTAGGATTTAATGTGTGTCTCAGACCTACAAGTCCTGCTGCAGTGGGATCACTGAATAATTGAATAAAACACCCTGAATCCTGCAAACAGGAGCTGTAGTTCCTTTTCTTATGCCCTGAAATGTAACAGAATATAAAAATGCGAATTCCATATTTGTTTGTGAAATAATTTATGAGTCTCTATATGATAGCTGATCTAAAGTATAGGCTAGAGCATGGGCTGCGAAGCATGGATCAAAGATGTAGCTCCCATGTTAGTTACAGAATCACAGAATCACAAGGTTGGAAAGGACCTTTAAGATCATCAAGTTCAACCATTCCTGTCCTAAGCTAAACCATATCCCTAAGTACCTCAGCTACCCTTTTTTTAAACACATTCAGGGATGGTGACTCAGCCCCCTCCCTGGGCAGCCTGTTCCAGGCCCTGACAACTCTTTATGCAAAAAATTTTTTTCTAATATCTAATCTAGACCTGCCCTGGCTCATCTTCTTGCCATTTCCCCTTGTCCTGTCACCTGTCACCTGGCTGAAGAGACCATCGCCCAACTCTCTACAACCTCCCTTCAGGTAGTTGTGAGCAGTTCTGCAGTTTGGCCCAGGACTGGAAACGTGACCTGCTCGATAACGTACATGGCAATTATTACCACTTCCAACAGTATGCATCATATAGGCAGTGCAATCAGTGTGCAGTTAGCTTTCCAGGCAAGTAAGTGAAAATGAAACCCAGAAAGCCAGTCATTTAAATAGATATAATACATCAGGTAGTGAAGAGTGGCAAGGGTCACTAGAAGGACAGGTAGAATATTAGAGGACTAAAAGACAAGGGAACATAATTTGAGGAAATGAAATTGGAGCAGAAACTATAAGCATCAATTAATGTTGGCAGGACAGGCTGACAGAAAGAAGAGGTTTATAAGGATAGAAGCTGAAGGATGAGAATTTTATTGGGCTGTGTGATACTCAGAGGATCAGTAACCAAACAGAAGTTTTACAACATCAAATCATGTGTGGGAGAGAGACAAATCTCACTGTACAGCTAGAAGTTTAGGGCATAATGCTGTAGAAGAGCAGGTGTTGCATATATAAGCATGAAAAGAATTAAAAAATTGATAGAACATAGAGGATTTAAATGTAGCAGTTGCTAAAATGGTCCATGTTACTTAATAGGCTAACTTTTATTGGCCAATGAAAGATTTTAAGGAAAGAGGATAAGAAATAGGGAAGTACAGAAAAATCCTTCCTGTTGAAAGTCTACTTTAGGGACTTCCAGACTTCAGACTGAATCAAGTCAGCAATCCAAGGCTAAATCTCTCATGAATTTTCCATAAAGTAATTCTTCCCGAAGTTCAGATATTCTGGAAATAATTCTTTTTTCATGAATGAGCAATTCTTGATGATGTTTACACCTTGACTTCTCTGACATCCTGTATAAATGAGTTCCATAATTGGATTACTTGTCAAAGGTAAAAGTACTCCATAATGTTTTAAGTCTTATATTCTGCAATTTTTTTGGTGTCCACCAGTCTTTGTATTATGAGAAAAAAAAACCCCAAACCAATCAAACAATAAAACCAAACCCACTTCCTTATTCCTTTTTTCCATATAATATTTTACTTAATAAATTCTTACAAGGAAAGCCATTCTGGTGGTCTGTTTCTCCTCAGTTTTGATGGATGCCACTACTTACCTCTGGTCATTCTAGACAACCATATCTAAATTTACTTTATTCTTTTTAAGATGGGGCAGAGGAAATTACAATCTGCTAACTGATAGAGAGGTATTTCTTCCTGCATTTCTCTCCTGGCAGTTCCTAGCATTCTGTTTGTCATTCTGTTCACTAATGAAATAGACTGTATCTTCAGAGGATCATCAACAATATTTGCAACATCTCTTTCTTGTACGGCGACAGATAATATAGTGCATCAGGTGTGCATGGTTAGACTTGTTTTTATCCACACATGTTACTTCATATGCTTCTTTATGGTCACGAAAATGAAAAATGGAATTCAATCATTTAATAATAAGGCTTCTTTCATTAAGTCTTTACTGTCAGCTTTATTTTTGATTACTGCAAATAATTTTGTAATTGTGAAAACCAATTGTCGAGCATTGAGCTCTGAAGCTTTTTTTGGCTGTAGTTAATTGACTTTTCCAAGAGCTCTTTGGGACTCCAGTTCCTTGTTTTATCCGTTTTGCACATTTCCCATTCTCACTGAGTTTATAAAAATGCTCTGTAACAATTTGTCAAGTCTGTTTAAAAAAAAAAGTGTTCAATCTTTACTATAGTTACTACAGGTGTACTAAATTTATTCTGCAATATACTGTCAGTGTATTGGCTGTATATCAGGAATACTGGAGTGCTTTAGAAATAGGCGTTATTATTATTGTTGTTTTAGTTGTTGTTATTTTTATTACCTGTTGTGCTCTGATACTGAGGCTTGTTTGAATGAAAGCTCAGTGCTTTTCTCTTTTAATTCCTAGGGATACTGAGGAATGTATTTAGTTTCTGATGGCTTTTTGCTGGTCTTTTTCTGATCACTTCTAAAATCTCTACTATAAGGATATCTTAGTGAGCAAGTTCTTCTGACACTTTCCCCTTAAAACTAAAATTCCAGTTTTGAAAGCTTCCTAAGCTGTTTTGCAGTCAACACCGATGCAAATAAGTAATTTAGTTTTTTTCTTCTGACCTTATTATCAGTGAGTGCACTTTTTACATCTCGCTTATCTGTCAGTCCCACTGCATCGTTGCCAGGTTTCCTGCCGGTGTTGAGGCCATGATGAACATCTGGTACTTGATATGGAAAGAGATCAGAAGCCAGAACAGGGGTGTAGAGAGACAAGAAACACAGTTGTAATAAAAATAAAGGAGATAAAAGTATTTTGGATGTCTTTGATGAGTGCTATGTATGAATTGCTGAAGCAGGAAAAAAAGAGGGGTTTGGTAAACAAGAAAGAATCTCACAATGTCCTAGAAACAAGTGAGGCAAGATGGAGAAATGACAAAAGCAGTGATTCTGAAAACAAACGTTATTTTATTATTCCAGAAAACAGGTCTTTTTCCATAGTGTTCCCTTTCCTAACTCTGAACAGTGGATCAAGCCAATTGGAGAGATGACTTCTGCTGTTGTACCAGCTCATCTAATTGTTGGGGTCATGACACACAGAACAAACAAGTGACGTCTCCTGAGGGCCATGCTTGCACCCTAATAAGCTTCTGTCTTTCTGCTGACAGGGATGCCAGACCCATGCACAGCTGTTTGACCCTGTTGGTTAGCATGAAATCAATGAGATTAGTTGGTATTTGACATCCCTGGTGCTGAAGCCATGTGTCTAGCATATAAGGATGGATTTTGAGAGAAAAAACAGTGGGTGTTTTAGGTTAAACATTTTTCCTAGTCTTCTGAGTATCTCAGTTTCTTCATTAGCAGAATACAGGTGATAATATTGTCCTGTTTTCAAGGAACTGCCAACTTCTGTTTAGATATTTTTAGTTGCTGGATCTAAATTATTTGCTGCAGGAATGTTAATATTCATTTAACTCAAAATGGAAAGGCCTGTACAAATACCGAATACTTTTCTTTTTGAGTCTTCACACCCCAGGAAAAATATATGGTTTGGAATTGTTCAGGCTTATAGGGGGTTAGAGTTCAGAACATTGCATTTTGAAATATTGTTGCCTGACTTTTTCTACCCTTTGCATTTCACTTCAAGTATGAATATTGGCAAAGGTTGTAAAGAGCTTGTGAAAGTACAAGATAGAGGATTGCAGTGACAAATAGTGGAAGGTGAGTACTTGCTGAACATGGCAAAAGAATGATAGGGAGGAAAACAAAGATTAAAATCCAACTGGCACTCTTAGCTAGCAATAATCCAGAGGAGTAAATAGACAGCTGAGCTTCTGGAAGCCTGATGTAAATATTCTCCTCATACTTCAGCTTTCTACTGAACACTTCTGAACTTTTTCTCAATGTAACCTGGCTTCTTTTGCCATCCGGCCTTATGGCAGATTTTTGCTGGAGACTTACATTGGCAAATACATGCATGACTTTTTTTGCCTAAGTGCTGAGTGTAAAGCTGTTCTACGTGCCCACTGAAGGAGGCAGCCTTATTTTGGCAGGGTAAGTAGTTTTTCAGGATCAAGTCACCAAGAAACTTCAGCACTGAAGACCAACGAATGCAATACTTAGAAGTATTCTGATGTCTGTGACCTTTGTTTCAATTCTCTTTTTCCTCTTCTTCCCCACTACCTCCACTCTTTTGCTTCATTAGGGTTATGGAACACATGCCAACCCTCACAACTATTAAACTGTATCCAGACAAACTTGTGCCAGGTTGTTAGGTTCATAAACAAGATAAGTTATAAAGAATCCACAGAGAATAAAGTTACTTTTTTTCCCCTAAATCTTAAAATAACACAAAAATTTATGAATTTTTTATTTTTCTCTATTGTTGCACATTATACTCTTATGGAGGGAACAATGATTTCATTCCTTTGTAATCTAGCATGAAATTTTAGGCTGGTTTTAGGCTTATTTCAGAAGCCACTTAGGTAAAGGTTAAACTTCATAAAAGCGACAATGTTTTGTTTTGTTTGGTTTGGGTTTTTTTTCCCTGTATTACAATTTTATAATTAAAGATTAAGGGTCTGGCAATCTTCTTATCCTAAACAAAAACCAATATAAATTTTATACATACAAGCTATGATTATGGTTTTTTTCAGTAAAATTTTATTAGAACTAAGTATCTGTACCTGCTAAGGTCCTTATCTTGTCAATAATTTTATGTGTGTGTTCACCCTGTATTCACGTCCCTGGAAGTACCATGTTCTAGTCATCACAGCTAAAGAAATGAGTAAATGTTGGCAAAATGAAGGTGCAGATGCAGTGGCTTGCTTTTCTTTTACAATTTCTTTTTGTTAAAATAACTTAGTTCTGGAGAGTATTTATTGTTATGTTAAAAATTGAGATTACTTGGCTCTTTTAATTTCTTTCTGGTCTTACTTTGGTGGAATTCTTTAGTGCCATAGATGCCCATTAGTGCCAGTTATGCCAGATGATGATTTCCAATTATTTTCTATAGATTTGTATTAACTATCGTAACATGGATCTTTAAAAAAAATTATTTCCTCCTTCCATTCTGTTCCCCTGAGTGGTGTTCTTCAAAATAAAAGGGCTTAACTCATTCTTCAAAATGTTCTGTGACATCATATGTTTTGCTTGAGAGTGTGGGTCTGAAGATACAGACCCACACTTTCTTCTGCACATGAAGAAACTGGTACCATTTCGTGACCTTAACTGGGAATATATAGTCATGTAATTTTTAGAATTTGTCCTAGTGCTCTTGCTGGCATTTGTACAGATACTGAAAGCTACTCAAATGATGTGTGCTAGTGGAACTGAGACAGTACCTGTAGAGGCAAAGTGCACAAATTCTGCCTCAGATCTCCACGGCTTGCTCTGCAACTTGCATGAACCTGTATGATCTTCTCATGCCTTTATTACTCCCAAGTTCCAAATGTTATTCAAACATTCATATTTAGTATGTACAAATTTAAAAGCTAACAACTGCTGTTTCCTTTGAAGAGAG
The DNA here is from genome assembly GCA_027925045.1 of Hypotaenidia okinawae. NCBI lineage: Eukaryota > Metazoa > Chordata > Aves > Gruiformes > Rallidae > Hypotaenidia > Hypotaenidia okinawae. The sequence goes on from BSDF01000001.1 coordinate 153,827,584, forward strand.
AAGTTCCCTTTATGCATGGATGTGTTGGTTTAATGCCATCCAGTGATTAAGTCCCATGCATCCGCTTGATCCCTCTCCCAGTGGGAAGGGGGAGAAAATCAGAAGAGTAAAAGTGAGAAAACTCATGGACTGAGATAGACACGTTATATGCTTAAAGTAAAAGCTGTACATGCAAGCAAAGCAAAACAAGGGATTGATTCTCCACTTCCTGTGGGCAGGCAGGTGTTCAGTCATCTCCAGGAAAGCAGGGCTTCGTCACATTTAACAGTTGCTTGGGAAAAACCTCATAATGTCCCCCTCTTTCTTCTTCCTCCAGATTTATATACTGAGCATGATTCATGTGGTATGGGATATGCCTTTGGTTGGCATCAATTGTCCCAACTGTGTCCTCTCCCAACTTCTTGTGCACTATCAGCCTATTCACAGGCTATTGTGTAGTGGTGTGAGAAGCAGCAAAAGCTTTGGCTGCTAACTAGCAGTAACTAAACCAATCCTGAGTCAGCTACACTGTTTCTAGCACAAATCCAAAACAGCCCCATACTAGCTACCATGATTAGCTCTACCTCAGCCAAAATCAGCACACCCTTCATTTCATGCTCAGGTACCACACTATCCAATACATCGTCTTTAAACACCCCCCCTCCCATCTTTTGATCTAATACACAGATACCATTCCCTTCGTCTATTGACCGCTCCTGTGAAATGTCTGCAAAATATTCATTATAGTCCACAAAAAATGTCAGTTGAGTTCATTTAACCCATGACTTTTGGCTCCATCAGTTATGGTGGTCACTCAAGACCAGAGAGGCAGTCTGTTGCATGTAAGGCTTGTCCTCCACTGGTCAGGTGGTTTCTGCTGTAGTAATTCCTATCACATAAATCATGGATTACAATAATTTAAAGGTAGTTCCTTTAAAATCTCTACCCCTGGTTCCTTTGGGCCAGGTTATAGGGCTTAACATTGAAATGAACAACTCCTCTGTTCCCTGCTCCTGGCTGGACTTATCCACAGACTGCAGTCCCTTAGGGACCAACCTGCTCCATGTGGAACCTTATCTGTGCGCCATGGTCTCTCCAGGGCTATACCTGCTGTGGCATAAACTTATCCACAGCCACAATTGCTTTGAGGTGCACCTGTTCCAGTGTGGCCTTCTCTGTGACTCACATAGCCTTCAGAGATGTACTTGCTCCATCATGGACTTACCCACAGCCACAATACCTTCAGGAGTGACTCTACTCCAAGATGGCCTTACCCATGGCTGCAGTCCCTCTAGGGGTGTACCTGCTCTGTTGTGGGCTTATCCATAGCCACACACATTGAGGTGCTACAGCATGACTTCATGCACAGCCACTTCAGAATGTACCTTGTGAAGCATGGACTTATCCACAGTCACAGATGCTTCAAGGTATATGTTCTCCGGCATGGATTTATCCTTGGACCACAATCCCTTCACAGGTACGCCTCCTGTGGCACAGACATAACCATGGCCACAGATGTTTCAAGATATACGTACTCTAGCATGGACTTATTCATGACCACAGATGTGTTGGGGTGTCCTGCTCCCATGTGGACTCATCCACAGGTCACAGTCCCTTTGACTTGAGTTCACACAGGAGCTCCAGTCTGTCCAGTACAGGAGACTTTCAGCCTGTTATTTCCAACCTAGCGTATAGACTGGTGTCAGTGAAAGACCTGGAGATGGTTAATATCTCTGATAACTGGGTGATGTCATTGTTAATTGTGTCAGCTTCCGGATTTTAAATCTGAGTTTTATTTTGTCAGTTATTTTCATCCGATTATAAAAATATGATATTTCATTTAAAGGAATTCTATTTGCTGTGACAATTTAAAGCAAAGAATGGGACTCCCTATCTTGAGGTGGCAGTTGTCTTAGCTCAGTGGTCCAAAAAGAGCAATGGAGGCCTCATGATTTACCCTCGGGAAACTTGCAAGCTGAGTTTTGGCACAGAGAAGTCTGCATAAATGGCTCCTTTACAGTGAAATAGCCTTATTTTGCACCCTGCAAAGTCAATTGACCATTGACCATAATCATACTGTGTAAAAATTTTATAGGTATCCAAATACTTGAGATAATTTGCAAAATTATCTTTCACTCTGTGAAATTAGAGAAATTATTTTTCTTTTTTTCTTTGGTTCAGTCAGCCCAGCAGTAAGTTAAATGCAGTATGTGGTTGCCACCAAAAAGTAGAGTTACTTGAAATATTTCAGAAGCTTTATTTTTACAGCTTTTTATTTTCTTGTTTTTCAGCCCCATATAGAACAGACTCTTTTTAATTGAAATTTTGGGGGATGCTTCTGGAAATCAAAACTATATTTGATCCTTTCATGTTTATGTTAACCAGTTTGATAGAAAAAATAGGTGTGATTGCCAAGCTGATTTTTCCTGGGCAAAAAAAGAAATGGCATTTACAAAAGTCTTTTTAAAAGATAATCTGATTTAGAAACTTGCTCTGGAATTGTTTATTTTCTATTAGAATACAGGATTGTCTATTTAGTTATTAATCTGTTATATTGTTTATGGGCAAAAAAACCCCACCAAACCAAAACCATGAGCATCCCAGGACAGTGAACTTGTGAATGCTTATTGCATTTGCTAATGATTAATTCTTTCAAGGTATAAAACAGCGTTACTGTCTCCAGAGATGTTACTCCTTAGTTCTGATGATAGTTGATTTGAAGATTTAAGATCTACAGTGCATTTCTGTTCTGTTGATTCATGCTCAGTGTTTGTCTTCATTGCATGCATTGTGTCATCTGGCACACTAAGGACCTGATACTGTCTGAAGTGCTCTGAGTTGGGGGTTGGACTTGGTGATCTCTTGAGGTCCCTTCCAACCCCTACAATCCTGTGATTCCGTGAGTCCTATGGTATTGACTAAAATAGCAAGAGAAGTCTATAATCACATATTAGATATCTAATTTAGCCCTAGTTATTGTGTTACAAACAATTGTTCATCTCACCTCTGTAAAACATTTTTCAACAGTAAAAATGTTTTGATAAGCTTTTTAAATGCAGCATACACTGGGAATATATAATGGTCATCATGGTATTTTGACAAACTGTTTCTCCCAGGATTCAGCTAAACAACTCTGAACGTGACTCTCAGGCTTTACAAAATACGTTAACACATCTGTGTTACCTGCTCAGTGTTATAAACAGAGATCATGCCCACAGGCACAATTGTGTAATTCCTATTTTGCATGCCTCATTAGTGCCATTGATTAGTGTGCATAATTCTATGTTATTTACACTCCTTCAGAAGTTACATCTTACCACATTTTTTAATAGAAATGGGATAGAATTTGGTTTTTTTGGGTCATCTTTTTTCTGAGAAGAGTTACTACTCTTTGAAATGTATTTAGGGACAGTATTGTCATGATAAGATACTTTTTCCAAATTATGTTAAGGCAAGTTAAAGGGTAATAATTTACTAGTGTGAGACCTGGGGAAACACATAGTCACTGTTATAATGGACAGTGCAGCTGAGTGAGCCTGGAAATACACAGACGACTTCAATAGCGTGGACTGCACAAGGAGTTTTCCTGAAAGTCTGGAAGGAAGGCTGCCGCAGCCACAGACAGAAATACCCTGGTTCTCAGATGGAGAAGGTCAGACAAACGAACCTTGAGCCTGGGATTTATGCATACGCAGATGGCAGTTGTCTCCGGAAGGAGATATTGCAAAAGTAAGGACAAAGTCAAACTGATAGCAGTCCGACAGTGCAGTCCTGGCTGAGGTAGACCCTTTATTTTTAAGCTTGTCAGAATGCCACAGCATGCAGATGAAATGTAATCCAGTCATACTGAAGCTGAACAGTGAAATAAAGAAGTGGGCTCAGCATTCCAGTGAAAAGCATCCAGGATGCACATGCAGCTCTGAGTTGCGTTCATGTGGTCGAGGGAAGTTAAAAGCATCACTCTCCTGCTCCTCTCTCCACTGCCCTCCAGCTAGAGCCATATCTAAGCGTGGAAGAATCTTGTGAATTAGTTTAGTTTCAGCTCTTTAAAAATTAGTCAGCTAGTCTGAACTAGACACATAGTTCCCTGTATAATTAGTGAAAAATGAAACATGCAACTCATACTTGGCAGTAGTTTAAGAAACTGAAAATACCCAGCTGAAATGTTGGACAGAGTCAAATAAAAAAATCCTAGCCCTCACAGCCTGCAGAAGCTGAGAAGCAAAAGATAACAGAAGAATTGTATATACCTGCAGCACAAAAATTATGGAAAATAAAAAGAGAATGCAAGTAGTTTGGAGAGCACCTGAAATTGTTTCTACTGATTTTAAATCTGACCTATAAATTGATATTACATCAATTTTCTCCATTTTCCTCACAAAACAGCTTCACATTGTGCAAAATGTGTTGTCCAGAGAACTTTCCTTAATACACATGACAGAAATCTGCATTAATTACTAAGATTAATTTTATATCTCTTGGAGAAAGGATTTTGCTGGCTGAAGAACATATACCTGTGGCTTAGGAAATAAACAAACAGCTATTGCCACTTGTATCAGCATTTTAGCATGCCTGAATTCCTTGTAAAACAGGGAGCTCTTTTTGTGCCTGTAAATAATACAAATATTGTCCTAGCATCTCAAGGGCCTGTGTGTAAAAAATGCAGTCTTGGTTTTCTTAAGGTTCTACTAAGTTCATAAAGGGGCCTGAATATACTTAGTAGCAACTCTTCTTTGTTGGCAGAAGTTGACTTAACACTTTGGAGCTCACAGTTCAGGAATTAATATAGAATCCAATGCTATGCAAAGAAGTAACTCCTATCTAGTACTGATGAGCGTGACACTGTTATACTAACTTGACCTGCTAATTGACCAGCAAAAGTAATGCTTTTTTTGAAAATATACTTTCTCATGCGGATATCATCAAAATGGACATGAACCTCAGGTCCAGAGGAGGCCCACAAGGATGATCAGAGGGCTGGAGCACCTCTCCTGTGAGGACAGGCTGAGAGAGTTGTACTTGTTCAGCCTGGAGAAGAGAAGGCTCTAGGGAGACCTTAATGCAGCCTGCCAGTGCCTGAGGTGGCCTACAGGAAAGCTGGGGGAGGGACTGTTTACAAGGGCATGGAGTGATAGGACAAGGGCTAATGGCTTTAAGCGGAAGGACAGAAGGTTTAGGTTAGATATTAGGAAGAAATTCTTCCCTGTGAGGGTGGTGAGACACTGGCACAGGTTGCCCAGAGATGTGGTGGAGGCCCCATCCCTGGAGACATTCAAGGTCAGGCTTGATGAAGCTCTGAGAGATGTGATCTACTTAAAAGTGTTCCTGCTTACTGCAGGGGGATTGGATTAGATGATCTTTAAAGGTCCCTTCCAGCCTAACGCATTCTATAATTCCATGATAAAACTGAACCTAATTCCTGCTTGAAAAAGTTCTTGAATGGAAAGACTTCATGTATTACTTGGCCCTGATCTTGCATTCTGGGTGCCTTTGTGCACACTGTCTTCAAAAAAGATGTTTTCTGTTTGTCTGTCTGCATCGATGGCATTAATTGTCCCTGTTCTCCAGCTGCTATTTGGTATGGCTGTACAATGCCTGGGAAGGATCTGCAGGTCTAGCCACAGCAGTTCATAAGCAGACATGCCAATGTGGGGGTGTCCAGCAGTTGTCCTGACATCTCCTGTTTGATTCTCGCTGACCAGCTGGGACTTGCTATAAATTTTATGGAGTTGATTGTACACACAGAGGGGTCATTGGGAAGGTTTTCTGGATAATATGAGCCCTGAGCAGCTGGATATATGGAAATCTGCTAGGCTGACACCCAAATTGCCCTGTGGAAGACAAAACTAGCTGCAGATGAAAGCATTTCCTGAGTATCAGATCTTCCAGCATAAGGTACCTTCTTTCCAAGTCAGATGGAACCTCATAGCATTTATCATCCTATTTGTAATACACGTTTCATGCTTTAAATTCCTTTGTACTCTTGGACACAATGATTGTGTAAGTGCAAGGTATTGTGCTCCCTGTATACTGCAGCATGATTTCTCTTGTCATTGTTGGAGTTAGGTGTAACGATAATATGGGCCATATTTGGTATATATTTTAGCACTGACTGCAGTTTAATATAAATTTGTTTTGTTTTATTTTGTTGTTTGGCCAAACAGACCAAGTGTGAGATTCAGTGCCAGCATACACTATCTGTAGGGAGTTTAATTCCCCCCATGTGGTCAATGGAGTCTAAAAAGCAATTCAGCCTCTCTTTCTGAAAAAGACACCCAGTGGTTAGTTATTGAATTGTTTTCCACATTTCATTTAACTACAATAGGTTGGCCTCCAGGTTCTCTTATAGATATCTGGTGTAGGTGTTTAAACCCTGAAGTAAGTCCCACCTGCAGTCTTTCTACATGCCACAGTAACTTTCTGCCAAGCAGGAAAACTATGCTTTCCTGTTCTACCATTTCATACTGAAATCAATGTAGGCAAATAAACAGCAGCAGCAATAATTTGAGCTGTTGCTTCTATATCTCTTTCATTTCATCCACCTTTTTGGGATTTTTGAAAACATTCAGGTTTTTCAGCAGCCTCACTTAGAGCTGTGCTCTGTCATTTGAGATTTATTTTCAAAGAATGGAAAAAAAATAATAGTGTATGCATTAAAAAATGTGGGCTTTCTCCTGACCTACCAGGTAACGTGCTCAACCCTTCCGAAGATTCATGAAGTTCAAGGATTGCTTTTAACATACAAGAAGAAATTGGTAGTGTTAAAAAAAATTTACTACTTGACAATTGTTATCATATAGATAATTAAAATTAAACGTTAACTGGCCTGTGGCATCTATGTTTTTTTCCCCTCAGTGATTAGACATGACAGGATGTTATCTCCAACTGTAAGATGGAAGAAAATTCAGTTTTCATTGATTTTTTTTTTTTTTAATGTTGATTGAATTAATATTTAAGATGTGTGTCATGCCTTGTGTAAGGCACTGTGTGCTCACTGCTTTTATTTATGGAGGAGATGTTTTACATCCTTCTAGGTATTCACAGGAGTGATAGGTCCAGAGAGATTTTTCCACTGAGTGGAAAGTACACTCTGTTGTTTTGAGATTTTAGTATTATATTTTGCATTTTCCTTAGTGTTTTGTGGAGCACACTGTCTTTATACCATAAATATAAAGGATAAAAATGTTTTGCCATCATAAAAATCCTGCAACTCTGTGTCTGTCAGTTTGTCACTATGCAAGGAAAGATGGACTTTATGAGACAGTATTTGTAAATGAAGGGGAATAAAGATTCAAATGAGGATTTTGCTGACAGACACAGCATGTAAGTAACGGCTTCATTGCTGTGTGAAATCATTAAGAGTTCTGAAATGCGTGATAGCATGTTTAGGGAGGGAATCATTGCTTACATGATACTTTCATTTCAGAAAATGAAAACCTCAGTTTAACTCTCCCCTTTATTTCTCAGCAGTTCATCAAGAACAATGAAGGAGAATAAAGGTTTCTGTCTTCTTTCCTGTCCAGGGTTATTTAAACGAAGTAAAAGTTTGCAGAAATAGTAGTTTTCTATAATTCAAACACCAAGATGTGTAGAGAGAATCTGGCTACTCTTTTGCATTCTGAACTTCATGTTCATGCTGGTTTGTATTTGTTACATTTTCTGATGTTTACTTATTAATCTGTTAGGCGTTTTTTATTTATTGGTAGTTTAACCTACAGACAGAATTAAGATTCAAATTAACAGTCTTTTTTTTTTTTTTTTTTCTTCCCAGCATCTGGCATGTCAAAACATTTACATGCTGATAACATGACTGGGTCAGACCTGTAAAACAGCAGGTGGTGTAGTATGTAGCCCAGGAGAGTTCCCCTGAAGCTCATCAGACCACAGAGTCATCTTCCTTGTGGCTGTCCTAGCTTTGAAACATTTTAAGTCTTTCAAGTCATTCTTCATAGAAGTCTTGCCTTTCTTTTGTTACTAAATCCCCATCAGTTTTCTAAACAGAGGAGGTTGGAAATGTATTTGGCTATATTCTGCGGTGAGAAACAGAGTTAAACAATATTTTTTTTTAATTCTTTACAGAAAGACTAGATGCTTCCAATCTGAAAGGACATGGGGGATTTGGCTGTTATAAGCAGGGCACGTGTGCATCTTTGCCTTTCCCATTCTTGAGAGCCCCCATGAGCTCTGTGACAGAAGCAAATAAGGACTCAGTAAGGCTGTTGCAGTTGGTTTGCACTGATAGATCGACCAGATGAGCTGTATTGATGAAATTTCAAGTGGGTCACCACAGAGAATGAAAATTATGCAGCAAGTCAGTGCACGAGGGGATTTCGGTCCACTGGTGAGTCTGGAAGAGATCAAAACAAGTTTCTTACTTCTTTCGTAACGTTAATCAATAGGAAGATGTGCTGGGAGGGTGAAGTGCTTGGGTTTTTTTCAACACATAGAATAGACTAATGTGAGCCCTAGCAGACAGAGCCTGGGGCAATTGGATAGCAAATAGAGCAACCTTCAGATCTAAATGGTGTCGATAGGTTGGTGGACTTTGAAGAAAAGGCTGCAGTCAGTATATAGCTGGAAATACCAGTATCTAAGTGGCTTTTTTGCACTTTGGAACAAAGGCGGACAATGCCTTCTCAACCTCAGCAAGGCTGTTTCTGCTAATTGCTGACTTTAGGACCGAATTACTGGCTGAGCACATATTCAGCACTGTTGAGACAGTTTTCTTTATCTTTATGACCAATTCTCAGAAAGCAGAGCACCTCCCTTTACATTTTTTTATATTTCCTAGAATTTTGAAGTGTTCCCGTCCTCCTGATAGAGGAAAGGAGACCACCATTTTAAGGTGTCTCAAGCTGATCGTGCAACAGAATGACTCACTTGATAGCAAATTTTTAAAAGTGAGTCATGGTTTTATTTGCAAGTAGTAGGTGGGAGGATATGAGAACTCCTCAAGTCCCGTTAGGCTTTAGGAAATCCACAGAGAAAGCAACTTTTAGTTGTCTGATCTGGGCAAATGTTGGCACTGTCCCGGTACCTCAATAAACTTCCATTCTTGCCTCATGTTTTGTAAATTTGGAGAAAAAGGAGGGGAAGATAGGGAACTATAGAGTAGTAAAAGTGGAAAAAGAAACATTTTGTAATCACCCGGCACCCCTTTTCCAGACTGTCTTGGAAACAGATTCAGCTCTGATGAGGAGCTGAATTCCAAGCCATCTGTGAATCCTCAAACTTGCACACCCACAGTGGAAAATGGGTATAATTTGTTTCTATAGCTGCTTATGGGATCTGCCAAACTTTTTTTTTCTCTTTTGGTTGCTTCTCTTCTCTATCTACATCCGTCTTCATCTTTATTTTCTCTGAATTTTTGACCAGTAAGAAGAGGAAAGAAGCACCATCTGTTCTTAAAAAGCTCTAAGTTTGGCTTCTTCTGCTGTTAATCAGCAGCAAATCAGACTAAAGCGCAGCATTTGGTATTCCTCAATTATAATGTATCTGACAGCAAATGTGAGCAAACCTAAATGGATCAGTGTTTGGTTACCAAACTAAGTATAGCATGACTACTGTGGGATTGTTGTTTAATTACTTCACAAATACATTGTCCCATACAGATTTTTTTTCCATGAGGACATTGTTAACTGTAATCCAAATACATCTGAATATTCTTCATTCTTCCTGGGATTTAATTTGGAATATTTACCTAGGCATAATTTATATAACCACCTGTAGTCCAAATAGCTTCTTCCCCCTAACAGTAGTATTAAATGTTATTTTGCAGTGAGTAAACATCATTGTAAAAACAGTGAGGATTCTTTGATTTCTCTTTGTGTTTAACAGATTGGTCTAAGGTAATATGTAACAGTTGTCACACTGTCTAATTTTTGTTTGTTGTAAGACAACATCCATGTTAAAACTCCACCTGGTGAATTAGAGCAATAAACTGTTAGTGGGTTTTATCTTCTGAACATGGGGAGTTCATAACTCACCAGTGACCGTGGGTCATTAGATACAAATAGGTCAATATAATTCAGTAGTGTGCAGGGCTTCCTCAAGAACTCTGATGAAAATGGTCGGTTGAATCTCAGCAGACTGCTGAGTTTTATGCTGTGACATTTGAAGACTGAAAATGCATGTATATGGAATACACAGTTCTCCCTTTGCGAAAATGGAGGAGTAAATCTTAGCAGTGTTTTGTCATGACTCAATCTTAATTTCTGATCCTCCGCTTTTATCGGCACAACCTATCCTGTCTTTTTCTTTCAAACCACTACAAATAAAAGTAGAGCAGTCAGTCCCTGGTTTCTGATGTTGTGACAAACTGCAGAGAAGGCCCATTATCCTGTTTCCTTTCAGCGAGCAGTAGCCAAAGGAGGAATTTCACCCTAAGTGTTAGGGTTTTTTTCCCCCCTGGAACCTCCAGATGGTCTGGTGCTACAGTGCTGCATCCAACACACTGACAAATAGGCTGTCAGGGAAGATTTTTCTTGTAATGTATACTGTGAAACTAAACCATCTATTTGTTGATATACATTGTTTGAAATGTGTGCAGTTTGCCATGAGACATCATGAGAAGGTGACACATCTTTGCCTCTACATGAATGCAGTACTTGATTGAAGCAAAGCTGATGTGGTTGTTCCATATACCAAGTTGTCACGTGAAGGCATATGCCAATGAAGTAGCTATGTGGAATTAAATCAAAAGTATTTCTCATCTTTTACAGGGTGACGTTGTAGCCCCTCTGTAGGCTTTCTTACATGAAGGATCTGACTAGATGTGATCAGCTGAGCCCATCACATTTTGGTCACCTACCATTCACTAAAAGTACAGGCACAGTGATCTCTAGAAATGTTTAATGATATAAGAGGAAGAGTACAAAGAATAATTTCTTATTTTAGAAGTGGTTGATATTCAGCTCTTAATTGGATTGGAGGCTAATGCAACTGTTGATTCAGACTTGTGATTTAGCTGCCTAAGTAAAGTGGAGGATCTTAACCTGTTACAGGTTCCCAGCACTTGGCTGTATTCTTTGTTAGAATTTAAACTGAAATTATTTCTTTTCCTTCACATTGCTGCTAATGGTGATTTGGGCCACAGAAGGCTTCACATTTCTGACTAATCTGCATATTGATGACTATGTAGTTTCAACAAATTACATACTTTTTTCTTGGGTTTGTTGTTTTAAAGTGAGTCCTATTCTGGCATGGTCAGCATGGCACTGCATTTAATCTCACAGTTTAAGGTTCTATTTGTTGGGAGATAATCTGACTTTCAAAATACTTCATTCACAATCCACATCTATATCATTGGTGCACTGCAGAAGATCTTTTAGAAGGAATAGATGCAGATATATTTTATTTGTACAGTTGTTCTTCCAGAAAGATGTATTCCTTTATGTGTAAAATTTAAATTACACAAATCTGTGCCCTGGGTGGAGGGGGAGGCTGCAGAGCTGCCTGCCAGCAAGGTGGCTCTGCTGCCAGGGATATGCAGAAAATCCAAACTCTCTAGCCCTGCATAAAAGATACCGTGAAAAGCAGTCTTGCACTACCCTGTCTAACATTTTGCATATGGAGGGTAGTTTATTGATTCAGGGTTAAAAATAACGGGTACATACAAGGTGTAGCCAAACAGAGCCCAAATACTCCCACTGCCTACCGCAAGCTTCTCATGGAGCAAATTTATTGCTTTGTCTCACTCACTATACAAGGAAAAGAAATGTATGCCATAATTTCTTACCACATTTTTAATAATGCTTGAGGTGATTAAGTAGTTTCAGAAGTTCAGCGTTCATAGATTTGAGGGAATTCCTCAGAATAAAAAACTGAGCACCTATGTCTTTATGCATTTAGATGTAATGTCAGATCCTTCATTTTAGTGACAAAAATGAAGATGTTTAAATAGCTAACTTACATGGCATAAGGTGAACAGTGATGCATGCTAATTACAGCTTTTAATAAAACATTCAGAGTATCGGTGCTTTCAATACCTCTTTTTGCCTTTTCGTTATTCCCTTGTCCTAGTCTGCTTAGTTAATAATTAATCACTGCAGACAGATTCTGCTACAATTGGGTATCCAATGGTTTGGGTGCCAGCTACAGTGAATACAGCATATAAGCCAACAGCAAATAGCTAGGTGCCACTTAATGTGCTCTACCCAGGAAAGCCATCGAAATGGCAAGTACTCTTCAGCAGGTAAAAGAGGAGATTTCACTTGAGACAAGACAGGCAAGGAGATCACAGAATTACAGAATCATAGAATTGTTGGGGTTGGAAGGGACCTCAAGAGATCATCGGATCCAATCCCCCTGCCAAAACAGATTCCCCAGGACAGGTCAAACAGGTAGGCGTCCAGTCAGGTCTTGAATATCTCCAGACAAGGAAACAAGGTGGGCAAATGCCCTTTGCATACGCACGATGTTGCTGTTCTTGTGTGAGTATAGAATTACCTTAGCAAAACAGAAAGTTACTGTTGGGGCTGCCAGCAGGTCACTTTCCGAGCCACATGTCAGTGGTTGGCTGCATGATCTGAAATACTAGAGACTATCAATTTATTTGGATTAACTGAGTTTATACTGGTTTTGCACATTTAAGTTCTAGAGAAAGGCTAGGATCTTATATTTTTTATAACTCTAAAACCTCTCAGATTTGGAACAAGATAACAGACATTGTGGGACCCTGAGAGATGTCAGTGCTAGAGAGGAATCTTTTGCTGCCCTTGTAAAATTCCATCCAGATTTGGCCAAGTGGCAAAAATCCTAGTTTTCCTATGCTCAGCAGTGGTTTCTGGACTCCAACTAGCTGATAAGTCACAGGAGACTGGCCTAATCATCTAAAACAAGAGTGCTTTGTATGTCGTGTGATCTCTGGAATGTGATTCCCAGACAACGCAGCATTAAACACATCTCTGAGGGATAAACTACTTTGAAAAACTAGACACTAGGCACCTTGAGTTGGTTACCCAACATTGGAAGAAGTCTTTTACTTTGATACCTTTTTTGCCTAGATGGAAGTTCATTAAATCCTCTGGTGCGGAGGAAGAAAAAAGTCTTTTCAAACACTACACTACAGATAATCACTCTTAAATCCTGCAAGGAATGGCTAATTGTGCTTTCAAAGTAGGTCTGAAAAAGTGCAATAAATAAGGAAGGCCCTATATTAAGCAATTTAAGGAAAAGAAAGTACTGAATAGTCGTTTAACATACAAAATGTGTTGAGGTCTATATGTTAGAAAAATTTATACACAGTCATAATATGCTTGTACAGGAGAGCATATTTAATGTTACCCTTTCCTGGCTCTCTCTCTATGGGGCATGACTTGGAACTTTAATAAAATTTAGCATATTTTTCAGGTCTGTAATATAGTGTAAAAAATGTCCCTTAAGATTGTATACAATTTAATACAGTGCTTGTCATTACATTAAAAATGGATTTTAAATGTGTACTAGTATAGATAAAAGTGGTTGAACTCACACAAGAACAATTTTAAAATATATTTGGAAATATATTGATATTGCAGATTACTTTGTATATATTTTTTAATTTTCTGCTTCAAGTATCCTTTAATTAGATATCCAAAGGAAATTAATGTAGATTAATAGATTATTCATCTTATCAATGCTTATAAATACTTGAGGGTCAGGTGTTAGGAGGATGGGATCTCTTTTCAGTGGTTCCCTGTGACAGGACAAGACAATGGACATAAACGTTCCACCTAAACATGAGGAGGAACTTCTTCACTGTGAGGGGGCATAGTATGGGCACAGGCTGCCCAGAGAGGTTGTGGAATCTCCTTCTTTGAAGACATTTAAAGCCCACCTGGATGCAACTCTTTGCAGCCTGCTCTAGGTGATCCTACTCTGGCAGTGGGGCTGGACTGGGTGGTCTCCAGAGGTCCCTTCCAACCCTTATCCTTCTACGATCATTCAATTTAGTGATTATTACCTATCTACTTATGCTGTACTTTAAAAATGCAAATATCTGTATATTCACATACTATTTGAATGACTCATTTTTGATTGTGGCTAGCACTGAAATACAGGATCAAAGATTCATTCTGGTAATTTTTGAATTACAATAAAACGTGTATTGAGGAGAGCTGAAAATCATCTTGAAAATTATCTGTGCACTATTTTCCTTTGGATTTCATGAGGAAAGTTCTTGTGAAAAATGTCACTTTTTCTAATCAACAACACTTTTCAAGGAAATGTTTTTTTCTTTAAATGTTTTGCTCAGGTACCTCTGGAAAGGGCCAAATAGGATTACAAGGAGTTAAAATGCACCTGGAAGCATCAGCCCTGTATTTTGCTAGCATTGAATCATCTGATTATGCAGTATGTACTATGTCTTTAATGCTTGCCTTTTAATCCACTTAGAGCTGTTTTATACAGGAAATGGAAGGCTGTAACATTAAGATTTAAGAAAAGAGGAAAACACATGATACCAGGGGAGCTTAGAAAGCAATAAAAATGAATTCTGGAAAAAAAAAAAAAGAGTATTAATCATATTGTAAAAATAGGTCGTTTCTTTTCATCTGTCATTACTATGAGAAAGATATTATTTCAGTGCTCAAGAACAGCAGCCAAAGTGCTCAAATCTACAGAGGACATGAAAGGAAAATAAAGTTATAATTACCTGTAAAGTGAGTAGGAGTATGGCAAATAATACATCATACACAATGTGTATGGGCTGTGTATGCACGTACATATCCAGATGATTTTCAACTCATAAACTATTGTGCAGTAAGTATCTGTCTGTCTGGATTACCAGAGTTGGGAAAAGATCTAAAACATTATCTCTGACAAATTAGTATCGTAAGGACCTAATTGTACTGCAGTGTTACCTTCTAGAGTTGGAATGGTGCCTGAATTAGGAAAAAACCCTGTAGTGATTGCTCCAGTGACTTGAAGATAAAGCAGAATGGCTTCATACTAATACTGAATTTTAAACTCTTATGTATTTTACATGCTAGCCAAATGAAGAGCTGTGATGGTAAGTCACTGATAAATTCAGACTGTTTTGAGCATTTTGAAACTTCCTGAAGTAAAATCTTAGCTTTGTTCTTTGTGTTTGTTCTTTATTTATTGTTTAATTGTTTGACCATGAGGAACCGTCCCACCACACATAGTTACGTGGAAAAGTTATCTGTCATCCTCTTCAGTCTGCACAGATGCTCTCAAGTTCTAGGTGTAGTTACCGAAGAGGTGACTCTCTTCAGGAGGGGAATTCACAGCATCTCACATTAATATCACTGCTTTGAAGGCATCTGCTGCCAGTGTGTAAGGGACCTTACCACTTAACTGCCTGTATTTAGTGGGGGGTGGGCTGTATCTAGATGAGGTCTTTTTTTTCTTTCTGCCTTTATAAAATGGCCTTTTTTACTTGCAAAGTTATTTTGTCCTTTTTTTTAACTTGTGCTACCATTCAGCTTTTGCTCCTTCCCTGTCCTCCTAGCACAGGCATTTCCTCCTGTGCCATCATGTACAACCAGGAGTTAAGGTTACCAGCTAGACTAAGTAACCCAGTTGATTCTGTAACTTTTTCTCTCTGCCACCAGGTTTTTAAATAGCACAAGCTGGCTGTACTAGGATCTTACTCTTTTAAGTTTATTTTTCCACCATTTGTGTTTAGCTGCACTGGCTTCCTACGCAGTAGTATCAGCCTCCTGAGTGTTCCTATTATGATTCTTAGCAAAAGAGCCGTGAAAGGAAAAGCAAAAGGGGTTTTGAATCTTTCCTGCCTGCTTAGAGATTATAATCTTAGTAGATGTGAAGGAGTTGGAGGGAAAAGCATTGTTTGCTTTAGCCTCACTAGACATAGTCACACCAAAGCTCCTTTCATTTTAGGTTCTTAGAATATACTAAACAGGTATAAAAGTGGTTTTTAGCTCGAGATGTTCCCAGTGTGCCTTCTGAGGAGACGTGGTCCTGAATTTCATAGAGGCTGTAGTTCAAAGTGAGTGTTGGGCAGCTGTTGTCTTGTGTGTCCCTGCCTTCTGTGGGGGACCATTCCTGCTTACAGTGTATTGGCACTTGCACGCCAATGCCTTTCTTCTGCACAGATCACTGGCAGCCAGAGGAGATCCGTTCAGACTAAATGAGATCTCATTCTCTGAATTTGCAGACCACGCTTCACATGACAAAATCGATATTAATATAATTACATCCCCCTGGCCCTTTTATGAGTGATAACAATTAAGGGTATTTCAGGTCCCGTAAGTGGTGTTCCATGGTTTGGTGGGTAAGGGGATGCAATGTGAGTTGGGCAAGAATGAAAGGATTTAGGGTTTAGGGTGGAAAGGCTTATGGTCTTGGCAAGGAATTTACTTAGGTAGAATCAGGTGGGTTGGCAGTAAGTAGAAACATATTTTATTTTTTGGCAGGAAAGTTGTTGTGATCAGGGAATATCATATGTCTTGTTGACTGAGGTGGAAAATTTTGGAGAGAGCCTCTTGTAAAATTTCTGGAATTATATTGCGGCCTTTGTGAAGATGTAAATAATTCAGGATTGCAAAGGCACCTGGAGAATGGTCAGGAAGAGAAAGCAGGGATTTTTTGACAATGATGCTTCTCTCATATTCAGAAGAAAATAGTTCCTTGATTCCTTTTATAAAAACTTTGGGATTTTTCCAGCCAAGGAGGTACTGGTTTTAAACCATAAAAGAAATTGTTGTGCAAAAAAGGAAGAAGCCTAAAATCATTAAGCCCTATTAAAAAGAAAAAAATAAAGAAAAAAGGAAAGAAGCATTTGAATTTCTGAAATTATCATTGCTTTTCACATTGTCTTCACCTTTCATTTATCTCTTTATTAAAGAAAGGTGTCACTAAATCATGTTGCTTCACTCTGCTCTTTTCCCACTTATGTTTGTTTCGAATCAAGGTTTCAAGGAATTTTTAATCCAAATATTAGAGTAGAAGGCACAGCTGTGAAACCTTAATGTGATTTAATTTTGAACAGTGTTTTGGTTCTAACTTCATAGTAAGTTTACAAAAAGGCAGCAAGGTTTCTTTTGACGTCTCTAATGGTAATACATAAAATATTGCTGGCTTTATGTATTCTAACTTTTTTAATTCTGGAGAGTCTGCTTTTTCTAGGATGCTTCCTACTTACTCGGTGTTTGATTAACCTTTGTTTGATTAACTTACAGGTTAGAATATTTGTTGTTCAGTACAGAGAGCAGTGTTTAATTTTAACACACATCTTGGGTAGACATGGCAGGGGGAAACTATTGAGGGACATTTCTTCTGCTTCAGACTGAATCATCTCTTTCCTACACTCCTGCATCACAATGAGTGGACCTGACTGGTCTTAAATACCAGGAATGGACTGTTTAGCCTATACTTGCCAGCTGATCTTGGATATTTTGTGGTAACAAAAGTCTTTGTGCTTGGTCACTGAAGATAGGATAGCTACTTAGCCGTGGCAGAATTGCTCATCGCATACGCACAGACGTTTCTATATGGTTATGTGTATGTGTGCATACATATGTGTACATTCATGTGCTTTTATGCAGGCAAGCTTAAGTCTATATGTATGAAACAACATCCACCTGTGTAATGCATATTTCCTACCCTGAGTAGGTATTTAACGCTGTCTTTCTATGCCCAAACACAGCTGAGATCCTCTGATACGGATGGGCTAAATATTTCCTCACTAGGAATATGCAAGTTGTATGTGTATACATACATCTTTATTTACAGGTAGTAGCTGTGTCCTGTTCACTAGTGATCTGTGTGTACATGTGAGTTTGTGAGATGGTGATCTATGTGACCAGAATTAGAAGCCCTTTTCCTGCTCACATCCTTAATGTTTATGATACCACTGCTAAACAGGCAATAGAAATTTGTTGCCTAAAGGTATTAAGGAAAGTGGGGTAAACATAAATTATAGAAAAGTTCAGCTAAAGAAGTTTTTTGAGGTGAAGACTATCAAAGCAGAGAAACTCAAGATATCTTTTTCTTTTAGAAAGCTAAAATGCCAACGGTGCTATGTTTATTGCAAGTATAATTTATTTACTTGAAAAAAAGTGTACACTGAATAAATAAGAGTGATCAAATAGCATCACGTGATTTTTCACACATGCATCACACAAAAGTAAAATTTCGGTCCCTGTTTTGTTTGTCAAAATTCTTATTATATAGTGGAAACTGAGTTTCAGAATAGAATGAGGGAGGTCTCTTTTGTTGATATTAAATGGGGAAAAAGTTTGATTTATACATTCAAAGTAATCTCTGTAGTCAGTCATAACAATGGATTTTTAAGCTCATTTTCTACCTGCTTTCAAGGTATGTATTGCATCAACTTTGAGAATAATTCTATTTTGCTAGCTTTAAAAAAACTTTTTATGTACTCCTGCATATTGAATATAGGTTTGGGACATGGTCTTTCAGAGCTTCTTTTCTCAGGCTTCATTAGAAATTGATGGGGAAACATGAGCAGATTGTTGATGCAAGCCCTAAAAATTTTGATACAGTGGCAACAGCTGGTCAGACTACTTTTTATATCACAAAAAGTGCTTTCTATGCAAAACTGAAACTTTTTGATATAAATTTAAAAAAAAAAAAAAAGGAAGAAAGAATAGATTTTCCATTTTCTAGCCATGCTGGACACAATAAATGAGATGAAATATAGCTTCTACGTGCCTGCTGTGTTGCAGTCATGTTTCTTCCTGATTACCGTGATTTCGGTCTTGCAATGCATCAAAATGCTGCCTAGTCAACTTTATTTTCTTCAAAGAGAAGACAACATTGTAAAACCATTAGGCACATAAATTTCATAAAGTTAATTGAGGATTCAGATCTGTTCAGAGACTGCTAAGCAGAGAAAAGATACGTGGTGATATTGTTTGAACCAATTTACAGGAAAAAAAACAACCCTATACAGTTTTCTTAAAGAGGTCACATTTGAATTGCAAGCAAGCACTTTATTATTGTATGAAATGCACAAACAGGAACCTTGTAAATGATAAATACTGAACTATAAAGGTTTCTTCTTATTGTGCCTACATCAGTAGATTTTGTTTAACAAACGATCAGCTTTAGTTGCTAGAAGCGAAAATATTTACCTAGTGCAAACTAGATAGTTCTTATGGACATCTTCTCCCTTTCTTAAGGCAGAACCATGGAGGTTCTGTGAAATATTCTCTCAATTATCAAAAGAAGAAAAACTGAGCAAAACAGTCTGTAAGTGAAATGAAAGACCCTGATACTGGGTTTTCACCTGGTTTTATTTCCCTTTCTTTGCCCTTGCTTAGGGAAGTACAACTTCTATGGATTTTCCAGATTGCACAGTCCTAAGCTTATAATGCTGATTTAAATTTAGGGTTATGCATATAGCCCCAAAGCTATAAACATACCATTAACTCTGTTAAACCTCTTCTAACAAAGGTTTTACTTAAAAAACTCCTTTCTTTTCTACAGTTCTGTAAAATAATTAAATATCAATTTTTATGGAATGTTACAATGTTTAAGCAAGTGTGTTTTTTCTGAATGAAAACTGACATCTGTAACACTGAATTTTTGAAAATAAACCATTTCAAAACTATGTCTTATGGTTCTTCTGCTACTCCTTACTAGCAACAGAGGAACGCATGGCTCACTAGGGAAATGCTGAGCTGGTTTGACACTTCCTATCCAATACACCTTTACATACATCTGTTTCCAGGTAAATAATTATTTTCATTTATCAATTTTAGAAAGTCAATAAAAATGAGTCTGAAAAACAGAAGAGTAGTTTATTCATTTATTTGCAGCTCTTACAAGTAGCATCACAATACAGACTTAGAGCTGTGTCTTTCTCTGAATCCAGGTGTTGAAGAAAATGCGTCATGTGCTGCTAAAAGAGACATAAGTTCTGTTTTAACTCATATACTGAAGGAAGTGAAAATATGCTTTAAGTCAAAACTGCCCCTGTTAGGATAAGCTTCTTCCTTGCACATCTCTTCTGTATCTCCTTTTACTGCTCGCATCTGGTTCTGTAAGACTTTGCATGCATGAGTGGTCTTGCTAAACATGACAGGATGGTGGGAAGACTTGGCAGATCCAGACCCCATAGGTATCACTGATCCCTGGCATCAGAGTGAAACCAGCCGAGTGTCCCCAGGGGCCTCAGTAATTCATACTTCAAAACCTTCTTCCAGGTTGCTTTCACACCATTTTACGTGTTCTAAATGTGTTGCTTTCTTTCCTGTCACCCTCCTAAACACTGAAGGTTGCTTCCTCTCTACCCACTTCAACTTTCATCCTCTGTCTCCTTTCCTTGGAGGAATAAAATATAGAAGAACATTGAGTGCAGTCTCTGATACTTTATATACAGCAACTAAGGCAGTAAAAGAAACTGCCGTTCTCGTGTATTTAATCAGCTAAGCCATGCCAGGAAGGATGAATATCTTTATCCAAAGATGTTCCAAGCATGGCTATAACATGATTGTTTAGTGCTTAGTGAGTGTGTTCACTGTAATGCACACCTCCAGGGCTTGTTAAGGGTGGGCAATAAAGATTAAAGGTAATACCACAGTAAAATTGTTACAGAACTTTACAGCTATTATAAGGAGAAGGAGTCAACATTGATATCATTTCATACAATATTAATAGGGACAGGAATAGCCCCTACCCAGAAATGGGATCTGTGAGATCCAGGCTGTGTCTCAAGAGACTCAGTGAAAGGCTCCAAAGAGTCTCATATTAAACAAAGGAAAAAAAAAAAAAAAAAGAACAAAACCACCAAGAAACTGATTCTTTGGGGAACAGGACAAATACAGAAGACTAGAGTTATATCAAATATAAAATATTGAATTGTCTGATTTTGATGTCAGGTTCGTATTGGAATAATCTTATAGT
Source organism: Hypotaenidia okinawae (assembly GCA_027925045.1). NCBI lineage: Eukaryota > Metazoa > Chordata > Aves > Gruiformes > Rallidae > Hypotaenidia > Hypotaenidia okinawae. The sequence continues at coordinate 153,848,398 of BSDF01000001.1, forward strand.
AAATAATATCTTCCATTAGAATACACAAGGGGAGAAAGCTATTATGTGTAATAATACAAGACAGCACTTGGAAAGAAGAGATACTTAATTTTCTAAAGTGACGAGCACAATAAAGAAAAAATATTTCTAATATGAAATTCAAAACTTTTAAAAATCTTTTTCATTTTTAAAATGCTATTGAAGAAATAGTTGTGTGGTGTTAAGTCTGGTGTTAAGTCTCTTTGTTTCTTCTCTATCAATCAGAAAATACCAGTTTAAAATATTCTTGTATTCTATAGATGACAGTGATTGTGCTGTAGCAATGACACCAGAGGAAATGAACTTGCCATTCATGTAGCCAGACTCTAAGGACACATTTAAGAACTGGGAAAAGCAAGTCACCTCATTTTTATTTAAGTGGGTCTGTAGTTTGACGATACACTGTTGCTGTACTAAAAAGCTTTTTCTGCAGGGTGTTAACTTTCAGAGAGATTTCACTTTCTTCCCTCCCCCTCTGAGGAGTGGACTTCACCAGCTTTTCTTTATGTGTTTGGTTTTTTGGGGGGTTTGCTTTGTTGTTTTTTTTTTTCCATGAGGTGTTCTACAAACGTTTCCAGAGTGGGTTTCTTAATGAAGTCAGTTTTGAGGATATTGGCAGGAAAACAAATTCACAAATGTAGAAATATTACAAGTGAGTGTGAAATCAATTAATTTCTCTTTTGAGAGGCAATTAACAATTAAATTTACACACCACACAGAACTTTATTTTTATACATTTGCTATAAAGTGCATAAAAATAAAGAACTTTTAAGCATTTCATATTCTGGTTTTGTGTGGTTATGTACCTACCTAGCATGTACACACCCTTCTTGAAAATACTTGTAGACTTCCTAGAGACTAAAGTATCTCTTGTTTTCAGGTGGGAGCCTTGCCTGGATGAGTTGTGGGGTTTATTTAGCTGTGTCTTTGGGTTTTAAAAAATGCTGACATAAATTGCATGATTGTCCTTGTGTATTCCTCGCACAGTTTCTTTCCTGTTCCTGGTCAGCAACCCAAAATTGAACATGCTTGTGATGAAAAAAAAAAATTAAAACCAATCACAGTCTTGGCTTACATAAACAAATGTAAAAGTGAAGTCTCAATCACATTAAGTGAACTGTTGTTTTCATGTTCATTCAGTGAAAAAAAAAAAAGGTAGTGGTAAAGGTAAACTTCCTGATTGTCATGTTGTCACCTCAGTTCCACTGCCCAAGTCAAGGCTTTAGATCGTGTTGTCTCCAGTACAGTCCTTTTGTTAGCCTGAACACACTGACTTAAAGCAGTGAATCCAGGGCAGCAGCCCAGGGAAAAAACCCAACAACCCATACCAAAAAAAAGCCCCAAACCAACTAAAAAAATTGAAAAAACTAACAATTAATAGTTCACATGCTCATTGCATACAGAATCTAACTTCTAATAGTGAGGGACTAGAATAGTAGTGGTCTTGGTTGAGTCAGTTTGAGATAGGAGATGTGTAATGCTTTTTCCTCACTGTGCTGACTTCCATCCACAGTGTGAAAGCAAACTCGCCACCATCGTTGTAGGCTGTCAGTTTGTATGGAAGACGGAGGAAGTACTTTGTATGGAAGTCAATGGTTGAAATTCTACCAAGACTTACCCTTTCTTCACATAATGCATCAAAACTCTTGTCTTCCAGTGTGCTTTTCTTTTCTCCTTTTTTTTTTTTTTTTTCTTTCTTTCTCGGTAGGAATCTCTTTTTGAACATACTTTTTTTCTCTTTCCTGATTGCTGCCATCATTTCAGTCATTTATTTCCACTCATTTTCTCACACATCTCTCTCCTTGAACAGAAAATTATGCTTTTCAAAATTTCTTGTGATTGGTTAGGATCCATTAGTATATTTTATTCCCCTTTCCATTCCCTCCTCCAGAAAATTATAGCATTCATGTATCCATTCCCTATGCACCCTGATCTTCACACCAGTTGTGATGAGGAAAAAAGTTAATAAAACTTAAAAGTCAACAGGAAAAAAAAAGTATCTGAGCATGTTAGCAAAGCATGGTATCCTTTATTTCCTTACAGCACAATTTATGAGACTGTGAAATAATTTAAGACCATCACACCAATGGCAGCTGTGTAATTTTTGTAGCATTTTGCTATGTTCACAGTGAATTCTGTTGTTACGAAAACTTTTTACTGTGCAACTGTGCATGGATGCAGTGAGTGCAGAAATAACAAATTGGGTTGTGCTGCTACTGTGTGAAGTCTCTTTGAGGTAATTTGGAGTTTTGCATGAAGAAGACAGGAGCACTGTGCTGTCTTGCTTTCATTTTCTTTACACATGGGCCATAAACTTTAAAACAGCATCTATGTAAATGGAGTTGAAATAGCACTTTTGATATGGGTATGGTAATCTTTGCTCCATTTACACATGCACTGCATAAACAGCTTTTAAATATGCTATTATAAGATACAAGAGTCTATTTCTGTCTGTGATATTCCTGTGATAATCTCACAGACATTCCTGCGAGAGGGGAAGACGATCAGCTGAAAGGTGCAGCTCTGTAGGAGAAACAGCCTTGCGAATTACAGCGGGTAATGGGGAGGTGAGAACCATGCCCTTGCTGGTTAAGAATAACCTCTAAAGCACATTCTTCAGAATTTTGGCAACAGTAGAAGCAATTGTCTTATCTTACTCGAGGTCTGGCAAGGCCAGCAGCAGAGTTATGTATGTCTATGCCTATAATCAGCGCCTCTCACTCTGCTGCCCATGTTGCTATGCGTAGGATAGACTCCAGTCAGCATTTGTTGGCACGCTGCATGTCATTATGCAATGTTGGTACTCAAGCTGGGCTGGTCTTTTACATATGAACGCTTTCCTGACTGTCAACTTTTACTGAAATTTGACTTTACCCCAAATGAAATTAACTTTCAGTTTAAGGACAACGTCTTGTTGAACTACTACACTCCCAGGGAGGTGAGGCACAACCCTCAGCTGTCTGTTACACAGCCTGTATTTTTGCCATGGAAGGCTGATTCTCCCAGCTTAGTTGTTATGACCACAACTCAAAGGATCTAAGATGGTTCTCCAAACTCTCGCCTTTGGTCATACTATTTTTGTGTGCCACTTAGGACAGGTTTGTTCATGACACTCTGCAGCAAGGAGACCACCTAATAGGAAGTCAATGTCCTTTCCCATATCATCATTCTTTTAACAGTTTCTAGCATAAATAAATAAACAAACAAACTGTTCTTTGTAGCTACAGTCTATATACCCATAAAAAGCTGAATATCCATTACTTGTAATGAGAACACTACTAGAGAATGTTCCACCTGAGAGAACACTGTGTCAGAATTTAGTCAGTTGATGGGAGTGCAGGTTTGAGTTATGGTAATGCTGATGCAGACCAGTAACAAAGTTGTGTAAGCACAGTTACTGGTTAACTCTAGAAATGCACTGGTTATATACCTTTGTTTTGAGATAATTGCAAGCATGGCATTTAAGATGCATAATGTAAGAGCAGCCATATTGAAATATTGTTCCATTTTTGTTGCTTTTACATCTATTCTGACTGATGAACCCATTCCAATGCTGCAGTCTTGCCATATTGCATCTTATTATATATCATGTGCCAAGAGCAATAACATAAAACCTTTGTTTTTCCTACATGCTCCATTTAATCCCTAAAAGCAGGACTCAGCTCAGTGGAGTGTGTATATATACCTGCACTACACCAGTCTCATCCTGGAACCGCAACAGCTCTTGCCCATAAATTTCTAGACCACAGCAATGCACAAGTGAGGTGTATAGGTGGAAACTATGCAAAGTTTAGTATCTAGTAAATTTTACAGTCACTTTGTGTAGCATTTGCTGTAAACCTCTTCTGGTTGATTATATATTAAAGCTATGTGCTCTAAAGAGATTTAGCCTTGTCTTGGCAACAGCTGAAAGACTAGGATATAAAGTGTGCAGAAGTTTATACTGCACTTCAGTAAGCTGATTCATTTCTTATCAGTTCGGGGGGGAGGTGGAGGAGGGAAAGGGGAGGATGCACTTAGTTCTAAGAATATAAAATAAAAAAAGTCAAACTATAAACATGGTATTTGAATGTAAATATAGACTGTCATATTTTCAAAGGCACTCTTACAGTAATTAGCACATTTTGAAATATATTATTTGCCTCCAGAAGGGGAAAATACGGCTTTACTGGAGCTGCATGTAAACAGTCTCAAGTGCAAGTTGACAGGATTTTTCAGATAAAAAATTCTAGAACAGACTAATAAACAACAGTGCTTGACACAGAAAAGCTACTCTTGATGCATACATAATGTGTTTTCTAGAAGGCTAAGAAAGCCAGCAAATAGTAAACTAAGATAGGACCTATGTTGCTTAACTTTAGAAAAATATGGAGAAGTTTGCTGAGGCACTCCTGAAATGGTAATTTCAGAGGAGCAGACACTTAGGAGGGGTAGTTAATCACTTCCTAATACACATGCCTACTTTACAGGTAACTCGAGTTCGGTGAAACGTATACCACTCCAAATGATCACCATATCTATTTTCTACCCATTGCTAACGTCTTCTGGTAACCCAACTATAATTTTCTCCTCACAGCAATTCAGCTTTTTGTCACTTTGTATATGAAACTTGTAAAACCAATCTGTTTCAACCATCTTGCCTCCCGTGCCCCAAATACATACTACCAGCGGAAGTTTAATATAGTGATCTGAATGCGCTAGCAGGAAGGAGCTTGTGGAATGGGATGCAGGACATCTGGCACTCCAAAATTAGTAGAATTAAAGGAAATCATCAAGCTGCATGGTACCTATGGCTGAAGTAACATGTGGCTGTCAACTAGGAGAATGGAATGGATTTGTTAAATTCTTTATTGTTAAAATTTTCTTAGCCCTGTGTCATATCCTTGGTTTTAAATTACTGTTCTTGTTTATTTTCTTTTGCTTTTAAAATAATAAGCACTAGTTGCCACAGCATATGAAATTCTGCATGCTTTTCACCATGGTCTCTGAAGCACAGAAGGGTGCTTTGTGTGATAAACTTGCTGTTGCTCGTCAAAGCAGTAGTCCATCTTCAGTGAGCACTTACATGCTGTTCAGGTTTCTAACAACTCTGCTTGACAAAGAAAACCCACTTTCAGCTTTCCTCATCTCTAGTCTGCCCATTGTCGGTTGGCATTGTAGATGTGAGGAGGGCTGGAAAAATTGGAAGGAGAAGCAGTAAGAATATCAGAGTAGAAAGGAAATGCTTCAGTTTTTTAAATATCATCAGGTTGGAGATAAAAATTAAAACCAGACACAGCCTAATCGCTGCCTGTCTTTCTTTTTTTTTTCCAGCCTTATAGAGACAGTTGTTAATTCCCTAACCACGTATGCTCGGTGTAATGCTCACTCAAGCATTATTCAGTGTTTACATCCAGTAATAAAATGTGATCCAAGCAACCTTGTAAAGAAAAACTCCCTGCCCTTTCCTAAATACTCTGTTATAAAGGCCAGCACTTCTTTAGTTCATCAGAAAGTTGTAAAGGAGAGAAGCTGTATTATTACCATTTCTAGAAGTAGAACCGTACCCTTGGAGATTCGCATACCTTTGCCCCCTAAGATAAATTTCCAGGGTGGGTTTTCTGCAAGCCCATTAGCTTCCCTGTGGCCTTTCCACTTAAAAACACGAATTGACATTGATGAAGGCATTACAAAGAATAAAATGATCATTAAGCTCTATGTTGGGTGACAATAAAGCACTGAAACTGTACAAGAAACAAAGATGAGAGGAGAGAAAAATGTAGTCAGTCATTCCATTAAAATAAAAGTGGAAGGGAAAGAGGTAAAGATTCCTCAAAGGAAGGAAACTATTTCTCCAAGAAAGTAGGCCAAGAAAAAAAAAACTTCAGAATGTCATTCAGTGAAAAATAAAATATGTAACTTAAAGTAACTTCAGTATTTTACACATTACACACTGTGAGCCAGGTTTCATCTATTTTTTAATCCTTAACAAATGTAAAACTCCCTACCTGTCCAGACTCAACAATTCATTGCCTTGATTGATCTTGACCACATGGGTCAGAAATTTAGTGTTTCTTGTCAAACCGGGCACTGTGGAGTGTGAGAAAGATAGCAGGGGAGTTGTAGAAAAGAAGAAGTTGGAAAGAGAGCACAAACAGAAATCTGTTAAAAATAGTTGAGACGAAGCCTCCCTGTTCTTGAAGATGATGTACTGTACTTTCTGTTATATAATACAAAGGAAAGTGATTATAGCAAATTGGCTGTAAAAACACAGACCAGTAACATTTTGTTCTTGTTTTGTTGTGGGATAGAGTGTATTGTGGGCATCAGGGAGTTGAAAGGAAGAACATTGGGGGAGATCTGCAGGAAGTGGTGGTTGAGAGATGAGTTTCTGGTCTGCTAAAGAAAATAAAAAAATGAGCAAACCTAAAAAAAGAAATGTGAAGAAAAGAGCAAGATGAACAACAGGAGAGCTAAGGATGATGCAGAAACAGTTCAGCTTCTTTCAGAAGAAAAGAACAAGAAACAGTGACAGATTGGGATGATTATTCAAATCCACCTCTTTTCCCACATTTTGATTCTTCACATTTCTAAGGGTGTTTCTTCTTCTCTTTTGGTAGAAATTGTAGGAAGTAAAGTGTGTGCTCCAATTTTAGGGTGCCTATATTTGGCACAACACAGGAAACATGAAGTGTCAATAGAGTCCTTTGTTGTACTGAAGTTGCTGAAAGAAAAGGATTTTGAAAGCAACTGATGAGACAGAAAATTAATTATCATCTCCCCTTTAACCGATAGGAAAAAATGAGATGCATGCTATGTCTTATTTTAGGGGAGAGAGCAACCTAAACCAAAAAATCATTTTAAAGCTTTAAATAATAATAATCCTGTAAAAGCTGCCAAGTACACAGCTTGACGTAGTATCACATAGAATCCCCTAAAATCCTGGCCTATCTGCATGAAGAAATGTGACAAGCTGGGTAACATTACTGTGCATCATGACAGTAAAATGGAGCATAGATATTCAGGAATTCCTGATTCTAAATTCTCTGGTTGAGTCCTTGACAATCTGCTGAAAAAAAAGACTGTGAAACAGTAACTAAACTTTTTACTGTTTTTTGACTTAAAGTTTTTAGCTGGACACCAAGTTGAACATGAGCCAGTCCTGCTGGACACCAAGTTGAGCATGAGCCAGCAAAGTATCCTTTGAATAAGAAGGAAAGCTCTCAATCGCGGCAGAAATATAAGGTTATTGAGGGCTGTGTTAGACAAGGTACTGCCAGCAGTCTGAGAGGTGATCTTTCCCTCTTTCCTCAGCACATCTGAAGTGTTGTCTCCAGTTCTGGGTTCCTTAGAACAGGAGAGACATGGACATCCTGGAGAGTCAAATGAAGGGCCACAAAGATAATGAAGGCATTGGAGCATGTCTCCTATGAAAAAAGACTGAGAGAGATGAGACTGTTCAGCTAGAAGAAGAGAAGGCTCAGGGGGATCCTATTCATGTATATTAATTCCTGCAGGGAAGGTTCAAATAAGACAAAGCCAGGCTCTTTTCAGCAATGCCCAGTGACAAGACCAGAGGCAGCATGCACGAACTGAAACACAGGAGGCTTCCTCTGAATATCAGGAAAAACTTGTTCATTGTGGGGGTGACCAGGCACTGGAACAGTTTTCCCAGAGAGGTTGTGGCATCTCCATTCTTGGAGATGTTCAAAAGCTGCCTGGACACAGTCCTGGGCAACTGGCTCTAGGTGGCCCTGCTTGAACATGGGAGGTAAGATCAGATGACTTCCAGAGGTCCCTTCCATCCTCAGCCATTCTGTGATTCTTTTATTCTTCAGTTGGTTGGTAAGATATGTCTGTCTTTAATGTTTAAATTCGGCAGCAAGTTTCTTGTCAAGGTTCTTGATAAAATAACTTTTTTTTCCTGATCTTTTTCAAGGAACTCCTTCCTTCTTTTGTTGAGTCTCAGAATAATACCTTCTTCCTTTTAATTGCCACAACTCCATTTGTAGTCTCCTTGGTACTCCTTATATTGTACTGACAGAATTATGACAAAAAACTGCTATGCTGATGAATTCAAAATTAATTTCTAAGTTAAAAAAATGCTTAATTGCTACAGTGGGCAAAATTACAAAACTTCTTGACTAATAAAGAAGACAGCATGTTTCATATTCATCAACACATTTCAACTTAAGAGTTTGTACCTCAAATCAAGTTTATGCCCTGTGGCAGAGTGAATCAATGGTAAGTTAGCTCCATCATAACCCTTTAACCGAAAAGTGAAGGCAGTGAAATATTACAGAAATCCAAAGGAACAGAAACACATGTAGTTTAAAGATGACCAAAATAGTGCGTGTGTCATGCCAAAATTACAAGATTATTTGATTTTATTCCTAAAAGTTTTGTCGAAGTACAAGTTTTGCCTTTTTATTTACTGAAAAAAATCAAGCCAAGCTCCCTGGGTTTCCTCTTGAAAAGCTATAAAATGAATCAAATTATCATTGAAAGAAAAACATATTTATTAAGTTAATAATTTATAACATACAGATCAGGCCCTGTTTAATTTAAGAGGACAAAGAGGGAACAGAAGCAAAAATATTGCAAATTGGAAGCAGGAAATATATGTGTTATAGGAATAGCTTCTTTAAACAATGGTGTATTTGAAGAGGGAGGTTATCCAGGAAGGAGCATAGGCTTCTAGTCTTAATAGTTAAACTGTCAAAGATTACAAGTACTTCCTTAGGAAACAGGTAATAAAACCTTTGCTGAAGCTTGATGAAATTTATCCTAAGGAAATTAGAATATTTATATCAATTTATCCTTCCAGTATACAAGACTATTTTTATCCTTTTGAATGCAGCCTGCCACAGTAAGCATGTGCAGTTTCTTTGGCTGGCTAGTGTAAAAAGAATAGTTATTAGAGATTTTAAGGACTGACATTAATAAATAATATGAGGTTAAGAAGAACTGCCTATATTGCTATTGTCTTGTGGATTTGGTTAGGTTTTCATAACTCTTTCTTCAGCCTGTATAGGTTATGCTGCTGACTGAGATTAAACAATAAAAAAACCCCACCAAACAAACAAACCAACAGAAACCCCTCACAACACCCCACATTTATTTCCTGCTTTTATTCCTTAAGGCATATGTAATAGAGCTCTACTAATAAACCAAATGAGCTTACCTCATCTAACCACACGAATGCCATTTGGGGGGTACCTCTAGAAGTCCTCTAGGTTTACTGACCTGACAAAGCAGTGCTTTGAAACACTGCATCACCGCATTGTGTATTTCTCCACTTAAGATTTGGAAATGCCTCTTCCTGGCTTGTTCCAGCCACACACTATGCTCCTTAGTGAAAAAGTTCCTCCTAAAGCACGGTTTGAAAGTGCAGGTTACTCTTGTGCTTTCATAAGCCAAGGGCTATTACCTGGAATAAGCCTCTCACTTTACCTAATGGCTGTTCAGGTCAGCTGCTGTGACTACCTCCTGAGTGCTCTGTCAGAGGAAACGAGCTCTCGGTTTCTCTGAGGTCCCCTTAGAAACCTTTCCCCTGAACCCCAGTTTCTGGACAGCTTTCTTGACCTTGGATGGCCCAGAACTCAACGTAGTATTTCTTGCTCAATGAAGCTGTAATCTTAACTTTGAACATTTAGGCTAACCTGACAAAGAATATTCTATTTACAGGTGTGTAATGCTGTTTTAGCGAAGTATACAGTGGATGCAAAAGTCCTTGGCGAAACGATCATTTTTACAATTGCTTTTTACAGTAATATTTAAAGGAAGCCAGATAGGTTTTAATGTGAATGATTCAAGTAGGCAAATTAAAAAATTATGGGACCTATGAAGTGCTGTCCCTAAATACTGGTGAGAGACTCGATTTACAAGTGCATTTTCATATACATTTTAGCTAAAGTACACTTCAATTTTCATACAGGATAATTAAACATCACATGTCAGAATCTTAAAAGAAAGGTGTTATTTTTAGTCTTTTTAGAACTATTTAACAGCATATCTCATCTTAATCACCTACTTTTATACTCAAGGTAAATATTAGCCTTCTTTTTATCCTTATTTTTAGCTAGTGTATTGCTTGTGTGACCATGAGAGAGAGTGCTTGCTTTGATTTTTCATGAGGGTGATTTCAAGCCATGTTACTAGAACCCACTGCTCTGTTTCTAAGTTCACTCATGGACTGCTGAGATAATATTACCTGATCGTGCATATATTAAATCAAAATTATATTCAAAGCGGGGTGAATAGAATAAGACCAAAACACACCGTTTTGATTCTTTTTCCAAGGCCCATGCATGAAATCCCTGCTGATCTAACAATATTCTTACTTATATATTTCTCTACTGAGCAGAAAGTAAGAATCCTTGATAGAGGGGTCAAGAGTTGTGCTTTTACTGAAATGAACCAGTTCACTCTGAATATGAAGCAGTCGTGTGAGGCATTTGTACAAGAGAGTATGTTCACACTCCTGTTTGCCCCAGCTAGCTTTTACTGATCCAAGAGATGCCATGCATCAAAGATATGGTTGTGTGTCAGGCATTACCAAAACAGAAACTGTGTGCTGAGTCTTTAGCAGTGACTCATTGCTCCCTTGAACTGACCTGCCCTGGTAGTTCCTGAGTTTGCCTTAAAGGCTACAGTAAGAAGTCTGAAATTGGTCTAGGTAACCTCTGTTTATCTGAATCAGTTTAATGGAGGTCTTCAGCGATAGTAAGTTTGACTGGCTTCAAATAACTTGACCAGTACAAGAGGATTTGGGGAATATAAATGTATTTAGGAAAATTTTCTATCTAAAGAAACATACATAAAGGGCACATGTGATAGGTTGTTTCACCAGAACAATTAGTATATAATTGTTTTCTAGAAGATAAGAGGACCTTTCAAGGAAGAAAATATTTTATTATCTCATGAAAACTGACCCTGGGCAGGCCTGGAGCACAGGGAGTAAGTACTATTTTTGTGACAATCACTATGATTTTGCTGTTGGTAGTGGTGGTATTACCTACTTTTAATGAGTATCATTACATAGGTGTTAGGCCAAAGCCTCATGTTACCTCTCCCTACAAGAGATGTGGAGAAGAGCATTGTATTGTATACAAGAAAACTTTAAGAAGAAATAGTTTCAGTGACCATCTGGTAAATGTATTACAAATGGCAAATATTAATAAGAGTATATAAATTCAGAATATATAATAAAAGCCTATCCCAAGTGGTAGGCTGTAAATCAATGTATTTTGGTTTTCTGTCTTCTGGAAGAACAGGGTACACAATGAGCATGTACCATGTATCTCTGGTGCTCCTTGAAAGTTGCTAAAAGGGTAGTTATTAGTCATCAACTTTATCTCTAAAGCCATCTTCAGCATCTACCTTGGAGATGCTCTTTCTCCTTCTGTGTTCTCTGAAGTAGCCAGGCAGAGCGCACGACCCCTGCTCCTTACTGGCGAAGACTTCTCCTGGCTTCAGAAGTAAGTTCAGTCTGTATCCAGCAAGCAGCATATTTTCTGCAACTTTGCAAATACTGAATAAATAAAAGAAAAAGTAAAGCTACTGGATTTTATTGTCTAAAAAAATTGTTATTTGTTTTAATTTACAGGACTCTTCACCTGCCGATTCTGTATCTGTCAGCAGATATTCTCCTGTAAGCCACAGCCACATGCTGTCACTAGAGTCGCTGGACGTTAAGGCTGCTTGAGCAGTTTGAAAGAAAGAGCGTGAGGCGACAGCTGTTCTTTGTAAAGTTCAGTAAAGCAGAGGCATCCTTGAAGCAGAAACTGCTGTTTGATCTCAAGTTATTTTCCCTCTTCAGCATCCATCCGGTTTATCTCAAGCAGAGGTGTACGGTGCTTCCAATTGTTTGAGACAAGCAGGTATTATACGTAGATGCTTAGAAGATGTACATAAAGGAGAACATGCCATAATGGACTTGAACTGATGAGAAAAGAACATGAAAGTTCAACTTGAAGAGCAGAAGAAAAGCTGGTCCTGGACCCTGGAGCAAGTATATGACTTTTTCCCATATTATACTCATATCTTCATATCAAAGTTTATCTCTGCAAGGAGATGTTAAAAGAATATTGTTGAGAGTGGCACAAGATGAAGCTTTCAGATGAAGATCTCAGGTCAGTGAAGAAACAATCAAACTCAATGAACTATCTTGCAAGTTAATCTTATGTTTATACCTATGAATTTTGGGGGTCAGTGTTTTTAGCTAGTTTGGAAAAAAGTTGAAAACAAAGACAATTTTTATATCAGAGCATCTTGAATGTTCCAAGGGGAGTTAACTTCTCTGTTGACCAATCCTACGAGGACTGCTGCAAGTATGGTTTATATCTGACTCCTTTACAAAAAAAAAAAAAAGAAATAGCAAGGAAATCATGAACATAATCCATGTAATTTTGCATATTTTATTCTGATACTCCTTTTGTAATGTTATTTCACAAAGTAAATAAAATGTTTCCTTTAATTATGGCTTCTATGAGTATTTTTTTCTATTAAAGAGAACATAATTAGATAAAATATTGTCTCCCATTCTTTGAGTAATTCCAAGTTTTCACTTAGCTGTGCTTTTTCATTTTCCTCTTTCCACCTCTCTTAAGTTATCCTGACAAGAAAATATCTGTGTTTAAACCATGATAAATGTCAAACAATACATAGAAATGAACAATCACAGGCCAAGCCATAACGACTCTATTGGGAAGGCATATATACCGTGGAGGGAATTACTTGTATAGGCAATATGTGTAGAAAGAACGAGAGAGAAATTTCGCATGTTGACCTGTTGAAAGGAAGAGGTAAGCAGGAAAGAGGATGTTTCAGTATCCTCATTTAACTGTTAAGTTCAAACCTCTAGCCTAGAGATAAGGCATCATATGAAGAATGGTTACATGGTGGAAGTTACTTCTAAGCTCTTTACTATAATCTGAATAACTGTAATTGTGCAATTAGATTTGCGTTGCATGACAGTTTAGATACATAGAGAAAACAGACAACTCTTTTGTGCACTGAGGTGGGATTTAAAATATTTTCTGTTCTGCTTGTAGTAGTGTTAGAGAACCTTGGAAATATAATTTTCATAAAAATATAAAGAAAAGGTGAATGACAGCCTTCCTTTTTTGAAAAGGAACAAGTACCCCTATTTTGCAGTCCATCTCATGTGATAACCCAGTGATGAGAAAAACCTCATACATTGGCAATGTCAATTAGACTAGTATCTCTCAAATTCAAGATGCTTACCATTCTGTCTCACTATTAAAACCATTTGCTGTGAGCTTCTGCTTTTTCTATAAAAACCCCTTCATTAGCTGTTGGTTTTGGCCAAGCTTTATGACAACTAATGGTTAGTTGGCTACTGACTGTTATTCTGAAGGAGTATAAATCTAGGAAATACTGTCTTGGCACACAAACCATTATGCTACCAAGAAAGACAGGGCAAAAAAAAGTTGTGAATCTAATGGGTTTAAGTCTATTATTTTATTGGGGAGAAGAAAGCACTTTATGTTGAAAGTTCAGGATTAAAAAACCCTAATCTTTTAGATTAAAAAAAGCTATGAAAATATCTAAAGTGGTTGGGAGGGGAGGAATGTACTCTTAATGCAACTTATGTTAGAGCTAATCATTATTTACCAAGAGTCACAATTAGTGCAACTGGAAAGACAGCAACTGTACTTCCAAATTTGTGAATCAAAAAAGGGATACCTGTGCTGACAGGTTGCTCCTAAAGGGATGCAACCCTACAAGGAGGCAGGACATGACTTCTGTGCTGCTAAGGCTCCAAGCACAAAGGAACCAGCAGTGTACAACAGTAGCTTGTTTTTCCAATGAAAAGGAAGTAGACAGGATAGCAAAGTATATGACATTAGTTCCATGGAAGAAATAAAGCAGAGGTGAAAAACGGGAAGGAGTGTGTTACAGAACAACCAGAGAAAAGAATGTGAGCTTCTGAAAGACTCAGAGAAAAAAATAATCAATAATATCAGATGGTCTTAAATTTTTCAGAAAAATGAAATATCAACAAAATGCCCAGTCAGTGTTCTATTGTATCTGTGGCTAAAACATTAAATTGTATCTGTATTTAATTACACAATATTTAGAATTAACCAAACTTGTGGACTGAGTTTATGTTTGATTGATAGAGAGAAATTCAGGTAAAATTTTTACCCTAGCTGCTTTTTTTCTGTTCCTTCTGGTAATACCAGGAGGGACCGGATTGCAGATTCCAAAGGGTACAAAATTTGATGTGAATAAATTTTAAAGGACACTAAGCCAGTTGCAGTGTCCTAGAAAAGTGTCTCCATATTTCTTTATGGGAGTCTTGTCAGCCCAGCTTAGAGCCAGGACTTCCTTTACTTCAATGGTGTGGTCTACCAAACATGCTTTGTCTGTTCCTTATGCTTTTGGGAATTACAGCTGACCCAGCCTGCTGTCAGCTTAAGAGAGAGAAAGCTTTCATTTGGAGTAAATGTTTGGTTCATGCTTTATTTGTCATCCATAACTGATCACTGCATTATTTAATGCAATGAAACCATTGACATACCTTGTGTAGAAAGTGATCTTGTTCCCTGAGTTTTGCAGAAAGGGTGGATTCTTCATTTTAAAGGCTTATTTTTAACTTTTGACTACAAGTTCAAATGAAGTGTACATTGACTTATGTAAGGCCTTTGACATGGTCCCACACAACAACTTTGTCACTAAGTTGGAAGATAGGGTCTTGATGGATGGGCTATTTGATGGATAAGGTATTGTCTGTGTGGCCTTGTCCAATGAATTGCAGCTGCCGGCTAAATGTCAAAATGGAGATCAGTAACAAGTGATGTTCCTCAGGGGGCCGTACTGGGACCATAACTGCTCAGTATCTTTATTAATGACATAGTGGGATTGAATGCACTCTCAGCAAATTTGCAGATGACATCAAACTGAGTTGCACAGTTGATATGTTTGAGGGAAGGGATGCAACAGACCTTGACAGGCTTAGGTGTAGGTCCATGGGAACCTTATGAAGATCAACAAAGCCAAGTGCCAGCAATTCCCTATATCTATACAGATGGAGGAAAAAAATGGTTTGGAAGTAGCCCAGAGACGGATTTAGGGATAATAATGGAAGAAAACATGGGGTATGAGCCATCAGTGTCCAGCTGCAACCCAGAAAGCCAGTTGTTTCCCGGACTGCATCAAAAGGAGTGTGGCCAGCAGGTTGAAGGAGGTGATTCTGCCCCTCTGCTCTCATGCAAGGTCCAAAGGAGGGCCACAGAAATGATCAGATGGCTGGAGCACCTCTCCTATGAAGAAAGACTGAGAGAGTTGGGCTTGTTCAGCCCACAGAAGAAAAGGCTCTGGGGACACTCGTGGTCTATCAATATATAAAGGGGTCATCTAAGCAAGATGGAGAGACACTTTTTACCAAGGCCTGTAGTGATAGGACAGAAGGTGACAGCTTTAAACTGAAAGAAAAAAAAGAAGAAAAATATGTTGAATACAGTCCTCAGTTTCTATTTCACATTATACTCTTTTTTTAGATTATTGTGCTTGTGAGTTTTAAGATATCTGGAAAGAATTCATATTTCAGTTATCAGTAAACTGAGTCATATGTCCAGCTGACAAAGGCTTAGGACTTCCTATACCCTTTTGTAAATTAACTGAACTCTGTAGGAAAGGACTCATTCACAATCTGTATCAGAAATTTGTCTTGAATGCAGATACTTGGTGCACCTGGGGTCAGATTAAAACCAGCTAGTTTAGGGAACACTTGAAAAGCCCTCCCATTTTTGATGGCAAAAAATTGCCAGGAAAAAAATCTGTCTGCTTTATCTCTTAGCCAAACAACAAGAAAAAGAACAAGAAAAATGTTTACTTTCATTTGTCTGCTGCCTTATTGTTTTTCTGTAGATTCATACCACCTACAGCATTCATTTATCTTGGTATGCAGAAACTGATAAAAATGATATTGCTAATTCACGACGACTCCAAGAATGATCTACTGGCTGCCTAAAAATTCTTGCAGCATTTCCATAACCAGTGATGCTGAATTACTTCAAAAGTCATTGTTTCAAGGAAACTGCTGGTAGTTGGTGTTGCAGGTCTGTTTCATGTATTCCAGGGAAAGGGAAAAAAGAGAGATCCAAAACTTTAGACAGAGGAATGCACAGTGTTGTCATGGAGAGGTAGTGGTAGAGGTCCTCAACCTCTTTCAAAGTAGCAGGTCAGTCACAACAAATCTTACTGAACTTCCTTGTGAATTTTTCATATTCCAGTGTGGGTTCAGTTTTGTTTGCACAACAATAGTTTCAGTGCTGTCTATGTCATCTCAGGAGGTATTACACTAAACTAGAAAGAAAAAAAATCATATCGCAAGTAAACATTGCAATGAGTGTTACACCAAGGGGACCTGTGAGGTTTTTGTTTGTTTATTTGTGAAAACAGATTCGCCTGACCTCTTGTATGCCTAAAACACCTTTCTTTTCAACATCCCGTCTGTTTTTTTCTGCATGTGTCAAGAACATTGAATTAATGGAAAAAGTTCTATAAATAGAGTTGTTAGGTGATAAGAACAGTAAATCTAAATATTGACAAATTCTTAGGGGAAATAGGGTGCTGGAGACAGAATGTGTAATAATATTTGAGCTGCAGGAAAGTACATGCTTCTTCATCTTACCTCTTTTTCCCTCCAAGTTCTACAGACTTACAATTATTAATTTTTTAGACCATAAAGAAATATGGTCTAAAGAATTTATGGCTAAGCAAGCATGGTTTTCTTAAAAAAGGTAATCCATTTATAAGTTAATGGAACTATTCTTTAAAAGGTAATGAGTAATTGTGTGTTTGGGAAGGATCTTGGGAAGACATTGATGTTTGTTACATACCAGTGGGTCTTACAGGTTCATAAGTCTTGAAAGAAATGCTAAAGATAAAAGGAATGCGTGCTTCAAACCTGCTTTTTCTTGTCACTAATCTTTTCTTGTTTTCTGTGAAGAAACATTTTGGCTCTTTTAAGCAGTAAAGGTTAAGCTGTCAAATTAGATACATTTGCCTATTTGTGATGATAACTTGGAGGTAGGAAAAAAAAATAAAATGACCTTAACCTGATATGATCCACACACTTTTGAAATGGAATTTGTCTTAATATCTAGTACATTTTTTTTCCTGAATTATATTTCTTTTTTTTTTTTTTTTTTTTAGTGTGGTGTTCTCTTTCCCCTTAATTAACATGTAGAAATGGAAATTCCTTCTTAGTCTGAGAAAATTTTAGTAGAAACTTGGGTGAGTTAAAGAGATGATTAATAATTATGCCTATGTAGAGTTCACTGTCTGGGTGTTGTTCTTTCAGGAATAATATCATTATACTTATGAATAGGGACCTAATTAAAATCACAAAGCAAAAAAAGTAGCTAAAAGTTCATTGAAAAATTAGGGTAATCTTGAATAATAAAATAGTCGCATCTTTGTTCTGCAAAATCCTTGAGTCTGAACCTAGAGTGTATTTCTAGTACCAGAAATAATAATGAAAACATTCTTAACATATTTGGACAGAGCTCACCTCAATTGCCTTAAGAGTTTTTCTTTTCTCTCTGTTCGCAGTTATAAATGGCTATGACCAAATTCTTGAGTAAAATATGTCTACATTGTTGTCCCCATAGTTTTCTTTAATGATGGGAAAAATGACAGCCGTTAAGCACCTAGACTAATGACAGCATGCAAAATAATTTATATTGAGACTTAAAAAAAACCCCAAAATCTTTATTTATGTACTTCCACAATGTTTATGACTTAATCTCAAGCAAACCCGAGAATGCTTCCCTCTACTATTTGGCTATTAACTTTACAATACCACCCTCCACCAACGTGATAATACACAGATTTAATGTTTGCTTTTCAAAATGATAAAAAAGAACCTTAACTATAACACAGCTTCATTTTGATATTTAGTCTTTTTCTAGAAATTTTCAACATAAAGCAACAAATAATAAACCACAGAACGGTAGGGGTTGGAAGGGTTTTTTTAATTCAAAAAAATGAAGAGATCAGATTAAATCTACCAGAAAGAACTAATTTGGTTGCATTGTCACTGCAGAAAATCTCTTGTTGCATGTAACGAGTGAATGGAAAATCAATTTACTAATTGTAACATTCCAATTAATTTCCCTGTAAACGTCGTTTAATATATACATCAGCTGTCTAAATAGTAGTTGAAGATGGGGGGGCGGGGTGTGTTTTGGTTTGGTTTGGGTTTTTTTACAGCTAGTCAGTATTTCCTTGGAGATTTCTCAGGAGCAGAGTTAGGCAAGACCATAATTCAGGAACTGAGAAAGAGACAGTATTGCAGGCCCTGAGCTGTTAAGTGTGTATGTTTGCATTTAATTGTCTGCATGTGAGGAGCTCTCTTACACTGTAAATCCCATTTAAGTGTAAAAAGCTAATCACAGTCACGTATGTGTGAAGGAATTAGACCTTGTTTCCCAACAGAGGTTCAGTTCTACATTTTTTTCCACTAACTCAGGTTTTCTTAGCTTTTATTTTAGATTGAGCTTTGCCTCAGGCAAGTGGTAAGCAAGGTGATTTACCTTCCTTTACTTGTCATTGAAGTGGTGGAGGGAAATAACATGATCTAGGAGCTATCTTGCTGCCTAATAGCTTGGCAAGATTATTCAATATGCAAATTAGATGAAAGTAGCCAAGTTTTTCCAAGCAGCTGTGAGGTATATTTTTATTTACTTTTTCTTGGCTCCATTCAGATTTTTAAGCTTCTGAATGGTCTTTATCCTATGCCTGTTTCCAAGGACTGGAATGACTGGTTTCAAGTAAAACAATTTCCCCCAGGGCAGCTGCAGCATCTCTGCAGCATCAGTGCTCACCTCTGCTCTGCTCAGAACATCTTTGATCTTGAGGTACTTGCTACTTACCTTCTTTCCTGACTCCTTCATCCAGGGTTTGGTCTTTTAAAACAAAGATGAAGTAACCAGCATCCAGTGATATTTCCTCAGGTTGTTGCTGATTTTCCTTAGAGATAAATGCCTGCCTATTAGAATACAAACTTCTGCCTCCCGACATCTGATAAAAAGAGGTTTGAACTTCCTTTGCTTCTATGCAGTCTGAGTTTTAAAGTGGTTACAAGAGAGGGCATGTGATGTTTCTGTTTGGATCCAGGTAACCTAGAATCTGGGTAGTTAAAGTTTATGAACATATAGATTCACCGTGACAGACTGAGAAGGTTTCTGGGTCCTCCAGTATTTCCAGAGGTAATAAAGAAACTCAGCATTACTGCATCTCCATCCTGTGAGATTAAATGTAGAAAATTTTGTTGGTTTGATGGGAGCTGTTGGCTTATTTCCATGATTTTCCCATGCTCTTATTTCCTTTTGACATCTAAGACAAGGCATAATGATTCTCTAATAATTTGAAAATAGATTCTATTCACATTGGAGAATCTCCTTTGAGTTACTCCAGCCTGAAATGCTTTACCTCTTTTCATTAACAAAGCTGTCTGTCCCTCAGGCTTGTTCAAGGCAAGTGTACTTACTCGTCTACACTGATGAAGGCAGAACATGTTGCACAGGACATGCAGAAACCTATGGATATAATTGTATGATCAAATATTTTCCAGAGAAAGAGTGCCATTCCTCTGTGCTTCTGCTTAGCAACTCGTGGGGAAACGTTTAGGCAAATAAAAGTGGCTATGTTTCCTCAGCGGTTGCCAAAGTCCCACAAACTGGATCCGACTAAAGGCTCTGTTAATTTCTGTAGTGTCAAATTGAAGGGGAAAGAAGCAGGATTTACAACCCAGGGGAAAGTAAAAGGCTGAGAAAGCTGTGAATATCTTGGCTTATTAAAGCAATGGCTCGCACAATGCTGGGAGGGTGAGTGGCAAAGTGAAAAGCAGGCCTTGCATAGTGTGTGCTTGACAGGAAGCAAGCGTACAGTCTTCAGGACGAACAGTGCAATTTCTAATCACTGTGTACAGTGCCATGTGATAAAAATGAATTGAGAGATGAATAGCTGCCTTCCAGCCATTCTGCCGTTGCTAACAATTATTTCATTTCTAGCCTCATCTTTCCCATAAACCTTTCAACTCTCCTATTCATATAAATATCAAATCAATTACTCACAGTACGTAAAATTAGTTTCAGCATGGAATAAACCTTGTTAATTTTACTTTCTTATGCTTATTATTTTGATTCATAAATAATATTAAGTGATCAAATTATAATGTACTGAATATTTCATATGTCAGAGTATCCTCTGGGTCTGTCCTGGTGACATTTTAATCAAGATATTATCATAATTCATTAGCAGAATAACCAAGAGGTTACTAGCAGTCCTGCAGAACCTTAAACAATCCCCGTGAGTTTGTGGGAGCAGAGATATCGAGCTTTCTTTTAAGAAAATCTGGAAAAAATAAGTATTAAAGCTGATCAGAATATTTTCTGTGGGAAGTTATATTTTACTGAAAAATCATGGGTTTGTAGGACCATTCAGGTTGGAAGGGACCTCGGGAGGTCCCTTGTGCATCCCTGCTCCAAGCAGGGCCAGCTATGAGACCAGAGCAGGTTGCTCAGGGCTGTGGGGTGCCCCGAAGTCGACTGTGCCCCAGGCTGGATGGACCCCATTGCTCCAGACTCTGCTCACAGGGACACCCTCCAGCCCTGAGCATCAGGGGGTGAACCTACTCCAGATTATCCACATCTTTCTGCATCAGGGGGCACCAAACCGGCCACAGCATCCAGGTGTGGTCTAGCAGAGAGTGCTGGGCAGAGGGGACAACCCCTGGCCCCAGCTCCTGGCTATGCTCCTGCTGACGCAGCCCTGGGTGCTGCTGCCAGTCTCTGCTGTCAGGGCTTGCTGCCAGCTCCTGCCCAGCTCCCAGGACCCCAGTGTCAAAAGCCTGGCTGAAGTATGGGTAAAAAGGCATCCACCACCACCCTCTCCACAAATGTAGTCATTTTAGCACATAAGGCAATTGGATAGATTAGGTGTGATTTATCCTTGGCAAATCCATCCAGACTGTTCCCAGTCATCTTCTCCTTCGTGTGTCAAATCAGTAGGTCTGTCAAGCCTGAAGGAGGTATGAGAGCAGAGAAAGGAAATTCTAGCTTTAATTAGATGGCTATACTCAGAGAAGTGAGAAGCAGTTGAAAGCTATGTTCAATTGATCTGAAATGAAAAATTCTGCCCTTGGACTTGAACTGACAAGATTTACAAAACCACTGCAAATGCTGAGACATTTTTTCCCCACAGTGCTCTGTGTTGTGCAAAACCATACCCTGCAAAATACTGTTTTAACTAAAATGCTCAAAATGCATCTGTTTCACTAAGAAACAAAGATCATTCTGAAAACTCCAGAAGTTGCCCAGGGAAACAATTTCTGGTCTCATTTCAGCTCTCACAAATGCTAAATGGATTCGATATAATGGTATCTAGTAGAGAGAACGATGACACAAGGCAACGGTCAAAGTAGAATTGACTTAAAAGGAGCCCGCGACAGCATCAGTTATTGGAAGCAGGTGTTTTTCTGTAGGCATGCTTCAAACAGGTTCCTGCTGAAGAGGTTACAGCATCTTTAATGCCTGCTTGAGTTCGAGGGACAGAACACTTGATGTAGGTTTTATGTAGGTTTCCTGACTGTTTAACCTGCAAACTTGCCTAAACAGTTTCGGAGCAGAAAGGTGTTTCACAAACCTATACTGAGGTGGCAGTAATGGGAAAGAAGGGAAAGAAATGCAAAAGGATGCAAAATGTCTTGTCAAATCTATATTTTCAAGTCATTAAAGAGTGATTTCAATTTAAAAATTAAACACCCCTCCTCAAAAAAAAAAAACCAACTACAACACAAAACAACCCAAACAATTTTGGCCTGCATAATATATCTGAGGAAATTATAAAGTGGCTTTAGCTGCCTGGGTTAAAAAGCAATGCTTGTCAACACAAATTACCATCATGAAAGAAATACAAGGTTTATTGACATTTAAATTGTGTGGATCAGTGAAGCTCTTTGAAGGCCTGCTGCATATTTAATGGAAAAGGATCTGTGCTATTCACTTGTGGGTTTCTAAATGAAAAAAACCTCAGAAAATAACATTAAGGTTTTTATATGAAAAATAATATGCACACCTGTGCAGGTGCACACAAAAGCTTTGGGTGCTTTTGTCCCTGCTTGAACTGCATCCTTTGGAAACTCTTGCAAGCTGCCAATAATATGCCAGATAATGGTCATACCCTAAATATGTTATCTTGACAGGATAATAAGGTTATTAATTAATGTTCTTTAAAAATCATTTTGGGATGCCCTTGAATGAAGGATTTAAAACGCTGCATAAAAATCTCACATTTGAAAAGAACAAACAAAATTACCTGAAGCAACTGCAGGGTCCTGTTACTTTTTTGATATGTAAAATACTTCTGCAAATTTATTTTAGCTCATTATCTCTTTAATTTGTCATATTCATGCAAGCATATTTTTATTAGTACACATTTAATATTGTGAAACATATTTTATGGAACATTGCAACTTGTCTTTTCAAACACAAAAGAAGTTAGATAAATGTCCACCCTGCATAGAATTAAAATTATTACCAAGCCATTAGTAGCCTAAGTTTCTAACTAACTGAGCTGCCACAGGTTGGTTACTGTGTCCGCTTGACGTGGTGCTGGTGGGAAAACATTCGGACCCACCAGCCTGCTCAGCTCTACGTACACATGCACATGCACGTCTTCACAAGAATAGTAAAAGATGCTCTGCGAAGTACAGTTTAGGGTTCAGGTTGCCTGCAAACGAAGTGATAGAAGTGCAAATTAAGTGATTTAAAACATCAAATGATGTATTAAGAAATTGACCTGTACATGAAGCCTGGTCTTTTATCTCTTCTACTCTTTTTTTGAAATGAGAATATTTGTGAGATAAAAGCACCAGCCTTCCATTAGACTCTTAATAGGCTTGCATCAATTTGATATGAAAAATGGCCAGTCCGTGCTTGCAAAGTGCTTGGCACAGGATGTTTCTCCCATTTCCTATAAAAAGAAGAGACTAATTACTGACTTGCGTATTTTGGAAATACAGGGGTTGCCTCTTTTAAGTCCAGCTTTTCCCACAAAGGATTACGCTAACAGTGTGAATGCCTCAAGGTATACATGTGCTCTGTTACCGCTTCTCTATGAATA
Source organism: Hypotaenidia okinawae (assembly GCA_027925045.1). Lineage (NCBI taxonomy): Eukaryota > Metazoa > Chordata > Aves > Gruiformes > Rallidae > Hypotaenidia > Hypotaenidia okinawae. Next base: position 153,871,555 of record BSDF01000001.1, read on the forward strand.
CATCCTGTGCTCAGGTGCCCTGCAAGATGGTTGACACAGTAAGGCTTCATGGCATGGACTAGATTTGAGACCTTCAACATTACTCTAAGTTAAGAATAGGTGGGCCGTGCTTCAGTTTATATAGGTGGCCAATTCTGTCTTTTCCTTTGCTTTCACATTTCTGGTAGCTTTGGAAAATCTGTTTGACGTAGACTCATGAGGTACAGGAGACCATGAAGACAGTATTTAGCTATTGTCCTGTTCTTTATATCTGCATATATTGGAGGTATAATTAAACTTTTCACATAGGAAGAGCAAAAGCGTCTTGATTGCTTTCATCATTCCTCACAAGATACTACTGCCCTAATTTTCTTCTTCTTTGTGTGTGCATATGCACACAGTTTACCAGAGTATACACTTTAAAATATTTTATATACCTTGCTGGTAGAAAATCATTGGTGGTAGAGGGAAGGACAAGAGAAAAGGGGAAATGTGAAAGGTGTTCTGGTTACTCTGTGGAGTCAATGAAAACTTAAGGAATGGTCAGGGGCAGCAGTTCTCAGGAAATAGCATAGTTAGCATTGTCTGTGATGGGCAAAGGATGGATCTGGTCCTGCCACACAGCCAGAACCATTGCTTGTGCTAGATTTTCCCTTACCTCAGCAAACTGGGACCAAGATCCTCCTATACCATGAGATAGCTTGAGGCTTCATAGGTGAAGACCTCTGATAATTAAAAGTTACCATGAAACTCTTCACACTCTATAGAAATTAGCATACATAACTCATATCCCTTTCTTCCCTTACTCTTTCTGAACAAGTGTTTTCTTTTTCTTAAGATTTCCATTGTTGTAAGCTCTCTCTTGAAGCTTCAAGAAATAATAGCTTTGTGTTTTACACAAAATTTTTTTGGCTTTTTGTAATGAAAACACAGTTCCTACTGGGTAACAAATTTTCACTGGATTTATGCTAAACTCATAAAAAACCAAAATAATAACAAATAACTTGAATAAGTCATCACACAAAGTCTCGACCTTCATTATAAGTTTTTAATAAGTGTCATAATAAGTATCGTAATAAAGAAAAAAACGAGCCTGAGTATTCTGTTTCATTTTAATCAGAGAGCAGCTGACAAATTATTGTAATGGAATCAAGCTGGTATCATACTTAATCTCTCAAGGTGCTCATTTCCTTTCGTATTTTTTCAAACTCACTCCTTAAATCCCATATGCCAGAAGAAATATTCATATATTCTCTATGTAATTAGAAAATTTTAGACCCCATTTGGTTGTATAAAGGATGGTAATTAGATATTTATTTTCTGCTGTTTGGTTGTTTTCTTTATGTACTGCCTGAGTTTCTCTGAAACAACCCAAAATACTGCGAAAAATTGCACGCCCTTTGATTTCAGAAAATGCCCACTTAGAAATGGGAAAAAAAGGCGTGTGCACACATGTATACAAAGGGAAGAATCACCATGAAGCTTTGAAGGATTCCTAGAAATTTTTAATAATACTTGGAACTTATCCCATACTACCCTGTTATTTTCTTTATAGACCACCTATCTTTTTGGTAGCAATGTAATTTAAAAAAACCTGAAGTTGAGAATATGTGGTGTGTTCACCCCTGTAATGTTTATCTACCTACTCAAACTAAAAATCTTGGGAAATGCCTTCATGGTGATTTCTTTCGAAGCCCTTTGGGAGGGCATTATACAAATGAGAGGAGAGAACTTTCCGTAGCCAACCTTCCTCACGCTTCAGACAAGTGAGTTCAGTACCATTGAAAAGAGACAACTCCCCCCACCCCCCCATAAAAAAAGGATGACCTTCATGAGAGCTGATGGTGCTAAACAACATCCAGGAGATTCTGGGCATTGCAAATATCAGGGATCATTCTTTTCCTTTGGAGACAATGTATCACCTTTCAGGGTCCTATGTTTTAGCGCGTGTGCGCAGTGCTGAAGAGTCTGCCGGTGGTTCTTCTGCACTTCTTAGCTGTACTTGCGTTTATGGTATAGATAAAAGCGGGCATTTTTTGGTTGAGAGAAGACATCTGTTTTTGTGTAATAATGTTGGTAAGCTACAAGCAGAATCACTAGAAATGTAGAAAAAATTGCCTTGGAAAGAAAAAGGAATAACTAACTCCTAATGCGTAGCTGGCGTGTGACTCATAATCCAATGTTTTAGGTATCTGTCTTATCCAGCTCCTTTGTATCTAGATAAATGATTCTAATAGTGTCTGGTCGTAAAGCAGAGAACTTAGCATTCAGATACTGAGACTGTTTTCTCTGACTACTTGAGAACAATGTCCACAAGAGAGAAAAAAACCCAGCAGGTGTTTCTATAAATGACAAATATATTTATAATACTACCTGTTAAGAGCTATGGGAGGGGGATGATATAGAGAGTAGTTATGTAGGACATACATTGTGGCAATTGTAGATTAAAATTATCTCAAATGTAAATCTACAATTTCTTTTCTTTCTCTCATGTGAACCTAGCTAACTTTCCTACACAGATAGATAACATATGCTCTCAAGCTTGCAGTCTGTGGTTTAAAAAGAAAAAAAGAAAAGAAAACAAAAAAACCAACAATAAACAACCGACAAAAAACTCACCCACTTTATGTAATGAAGAAAGGTATATTTATATTCAATAATTCTTACCAGTGACCCAGGCAAAGATGAAATCTGTTAAAGCATAAAATATAGCTTGATGTTGTTGCTATGGCTTGCCAGACCTAGCTTTTTGTGAAACTGATAATGTGCTTTTCTTTAGAAAGTAGTTTGAAACTGTGCTTAGGGAGAGGATGGTCAGTAAGTTGAAAAAATACCCCAAACATAAAATCTTAATTAATTGTTTTCATTCTTCCTACTCCTCTTCATTTTTTTTTAGAGCTTTTGTATCTCTTGATAAATTTCTGCCCAACCACTCTTACATAGACCATAAATTCCTTATGGTCAGAAGTCTTTTTCCATTCGGCTGAAAAGTACAGTCTCATACTTAATCTCTCTGTATTGCTCCTTCTGCTACCAGCTGTTTTGTTCTTTTACATTTTAGTGGCACTCCATCACAACCTTTCCCTTTTCTTTGCTTTAGTGATATTTAAGGTTTCTGAGCTTCTTTGATTCAGAATCAGGTATGTGGGTTAGTTTCTTTTCTTTGAAAACTTAACTTCCTCATCCAGCGTTAAGGTTCCTTAGATGCCTTGATGTTAATGTTGGAATAAATATCCAGGTAAATACACATGTACTGAATACATGTCAGCTTCCATCCCGAGAGAAAGCCTCTGGAATGGTAACCCTGGGCAGATCATCTTGATTCATGCCTCTAGTTCTGTAGGCAAAATGTTTCAGTTCCATGCTACATACTGTATGTGCAGAAAATTGTGACTAAAACATATTTTTTATTACTATAAATTCCTCCTTGTTTGCTCATATTTTTATAGGCAGAGTGACATCTTTCTTAGCACATACTTAACTGAAAATAAGTAAGTCATGAATGGCCTCACTTTGTATCTTTAAATGCATACTGAAACCCAAATACAGGACATACCTTTTGTTAATGCAGGAAGCATAAATGCTGTGGAATTAATTTTAGCAGCTGGGTTCATATTCAATAACCTTTGTTTCATAAGTCTATAATAATTATCTAAATAACATCCCTGGTTATTGGGTGATGAACACGTTTTGCTGTCGAGAAGATACATGCATTAAAAAGGAATGTGGGTTTTTTCCTTATGGCATGATACATGTTCCTTCCTTGGTCAGAGTGGGTAAAAAGATTAACAAAATTTAGACAGGTATGGCAGTGTTCAGCAGAATAAACAAATGTTCATTGTCACCCAGCAACCTGTTTCTCCCCATTCACACTCCTTTTACAGCTGATGAAAAAACCCCTGTCTTGGTAGTGTCTTGACATGCTGAATACTACTTGGCCTCAGTTGTGCTCCCAGTCTTCAACTCAGTATTTGGTGTGAATGCAGAGGCTTCCTATCTGAATTGATTTGGGGGAAGGGAAGCTTCATATCAAATAAAGAATGAAGTATGGGATTTGTGCCACTGACTCCATCTCAAGTCACTGTGACACAGAGAGAGCTTGAACAGAAGATTACAACTTAATAAATCAACTTGTAGACACCACTGTATGATTTTTATCCACCATAGTATTGTGCCGAGAGGATCACAACTTCCTGGTTTTAGTTGTGAATAGGTTGGAAAGATCTCTTGGTTCTGAACACATCTCCTTGAAAATTTGTTTTTTTTAAAGCTGAGAGTTTCTCTCCCAATTCTTGTTTTTGCAATACCAGATTATGATTGCTTGCTAGTTCTCCCAGCATCTCCAGCTGAAGAGCTGTCTTTGAATATGGGTCCTAAAGTCAGACACCTGCATCTTCTGCCCTGGGGCTTCAGCATGATGTTACAGAGGAGAAGGTTCTTACCCTTACTTTTAAAGAGTTAAACACAAATTTATGTGTATTCTAAATTGCAACGTTCTGGAAGACTATGAGGTGGCATGACTAAATGTAAAAATGACTGACTAAACCTCTTTGATTCAAAATTAGAGTTTTGTAGGCATCTGTCCTCCAGAACAAAAACCCACAAAAACTATTGAAGTTACTACACTTATTAACAGAAACATCAAAGACCGTCATGATACCAGTCTGAAATTATTAATTCAATACCATCTAACTTCTCCTTGTGGTAATATATTGATGTTAACATACTAATTTTTACCTGGTTTTCAGCATCCAAATAATACCTACAGTCCCTAAATACAATTCACCTGATGTTTGACATATCATAAATAGAGATGAGGTTCCATTTTCCTTAAGCTGGAGAAAGATTGCCCAATTCGTAATAAGAAATAAAATAAATAAATTAATAAGTAAATCCCTGTCTTAGTTATTAAAGGATGCCTTAAACTTTAATAGTTTTATACACTCTGTATTATCAAGATGAGAAATACTGTTAAAAAGAGTTAATGTTAAAAATGTGCATGCATTTCTACGTGAATTTTAAAAATAAATGCATAGTTAATGCTAAGCAGATAACTTTTTAATTTTGAAGCTAAAACAAAATGAAGAAAAATGGGTAATTTCTTGAACTGGAACAATTTTTTTTTTCTAAGATTTTCTTATGGAAAAACTACTACATTGTCAACAAAACGATTTTGGGTAAATCAGAGAGGATGTTTCATTGCATTTTATGTTCACTTAAAATATTTGTGCAAGATCAAATGATCTGCTTCAAAATTAAAAGAGAATTTTGTTCTTTTGCTAATTTTGAAAGGAAACAAAACAATTTTCAGCAGAACTAATATGAAATGGTTTAAACATTTTCAGAAATACTCCTAGTCCCTCCTTTTTATGGCTGCTTTTATTTTGAATTAATGCTAATTATAAATCTTCCTGCATTAGATAGCAGACACCTAAAGCACAGGGCTTGTGCTGAAGACACCTGTTTTCTTCTTTTATGTTTAGCCTATCCAAGAGTCATTCTTTCCACCCAGCCCTCTCTGGTCCAGAGAGATCTTCTGTCCTACTCATTCATTGAGCTCCTGCTCAGTGGATAAGAAAATGGGTGGATGGTCACATCCAGAGGGTAGTGGTCAATGGCTTCAAGTCCAGATGGAAAACAGTGACAAGCGGAGTTCCTCAAGGGTCTGTGCTGGGACTGGTGCTGTTTAATGCCTTTACTAATGGTGTTGATAGTGGGATTGAGTGCAACCTCAGCAAATTTACCGACACCAAGCTGAGTGGTGAGGTTAATGTACCAGAGGGACAGGATGCCATCCAGGGGGACCTGGACAGGCTGGAAAAGTGGGCCCAGGTGAACCTCATGAGGTTCAACAAAGCCAAGTGCAGGGTCCTGCACCTGGGTCAGGACTATGCCCATTATCCATACAGATTAGGAGATGATGTGCTAAAAGGCAGCCTCATGGATGAGAAGCTGAACATGAGCCACCAATGTGCATCTGCATCCCAGAAGGCCAACCATATCCTGGGCTGCAACAAAAGAAGTGTGGCCAGCAGATGGAGAGGGGATTCTGCCCCTCTACTCTACTCTGGTGAGACCTCACCTGGAGAACTGTGTCCAGCTTTGGAGCCCTCAGCACAAGAAGGACATGGACCTGTTGATCCTCTGTGTCCAGAGGAGTGCCACAAAAATGATCCAAGGGCTGGAGCACCTCTCCCATGAAGACAGGCTGAGAGAATTGGGCTTGTTCAGCCTGGAGAAGAGAAGGATCTGGGGGGACCTTATAGTGGCCTTCCAATACCTGAAAGGTACCTATAAGGAAACCGGGGAAGAACTGTTCACGAGGGCATGTAGCAGTCAGACCAGGGGTAATGGTTTTAAACTTGAAAAAGAGAGATTTAAGTTGGATATTAGGAAAAAATTCTTCAGTAGGAGGGTGGTGGATCACTGGAACAGGTTGCCCAGAGAGGTGGTGGAAGCCTCATCCCTGGACACATTCAAGGTCAGGCTTGATGGGGTTCTGAGCAACCTGATCTAGTGAAGATGTCCCTGCTTACTGCAGGGGGTTTGGACTAGATGACCTTTAAAGGTCCCTTCCGACCTTACGCATTCTATGATTCTGTCATTCTATGCTGTTCAACAGAGAACTCACTTTCATTGGCTTGTTTTTCTAAAAATCTTAGAAAAAATTGTTATGTAGACAAGAAAGTTATTTCGGTTCATCTCTGCTGTTAGATGAACTACCTCATAGATACTTCTCATACCAGGAAATCAGATTTAACCTGACACTTAATAGTGCCATGTATTTTTAATAAAAATCTGACAGCTCCCAAGTACGTATGTGAAAGTGTTATTTCAGACATAGATGTTTCTGAAAATATATAGGGAAGGCAGGGTTATTTGCTTATTATACTTAAGACACATTGACGGGTACTGCCTTCTCATCCACTAACAGGCACATCTTTATTCTTCCCACTGTAAGAAATGAGAACAGGCTGAGATGTATCTAAGTCATTTGACTGCATTTACTTGAGATGATTTTGACAATGTATGAAGCAGAAAAATATGGAAGGAAAAAGGACATCATAGTCCATATAAATACATTGAGGTGAATCAAAATGTGATTTCATTGTCTTCCTTGTTGCTTTTTGAGACCTAACTACCATACTGTGTATTTCTGATGCCTCTGACTGGATTTTGAACTGGGTTATATGTTCATTTCACAAAGGCAAGATAGAAGAATAGCCAGTGCAGCTGCCAGTGCGACTTTCTCTGTCTGTCTCCTTTCTCTAAAGGGCATGAGCTGCCTGCTGTAGGCATAAGTCGCTTGTTACCTGAGTTCAGCAGTAGGTCAGTTCTTTTCTCAGTAGGTTTCACTACAGTCAGATTCAGCTACCACAGGGTTTTTTTATTTCCTTTCCCAAGAGGAGGAAGTAAAGAAACCTAAAAGCATAATTAAGGTTAAACAAGGGGATGGGGACTGAGAGAGCAGTTCTGCAAAATGGCATGTTGGCCAGTGTGTGTACTATAATGTGTAAGTATTTTCCACAGTAGCACAGCTTTGAAACAGCAGTGCTGATGTATACCAACTCTGAAGGAATGGATGGCTATTTCAAATCTTGTCATACTCCAAAACAAGTTTATTAATATAATTAATTACATATTATTAATTATATTATATATATATATATTATATTAATTAATATAACCCATGTTTATTATCCTAAGCTACTTCCTCAGGGAGGCAGGGTATACTTCCTCATACTTCCTCATCTTATGTAGTTATTTATATTGAGATATATATATATATATATATGTATGTGTGTGTGTGTGTTTTATATATATTTTTTTTTAATATAAATATATATATATATAAATATATATAAAAAACACACACACACACATATATAATAAAGATTTAGATCTCATCATGCCCATATTTTAGAAAGGAAACTACCCTACTTTTTAGGATCTTGTATCCTGCAGATTTCTTTTCCTCCAGTTCATTAATGTTCATTATTGAGTTTTCTCCCTCCAGTCCTAATAGAAAAGAGCATACAACACTTCTCCCATCTCTCCTGACACAAAGCCAAACATAACAATCATTTCATCTTAATCAGGTATAAGCATTAGTGACTAAAAGAATTCCAGAGATCGAGCTCCCTTGTTCTCTCCTTGTTTCTCCTCCCACTGAGCTTTTTGAAGGTTGCCTTGTTCCTCTTCCCCTACCTTTTATCCTTCCACCACATTTTTGCTTTTTGGCAGTGTTTTTTGCTTTTAACAACAGGTTGCTATACTGGCTATGTTTAAAATCAAGGGAGGGAATGACCCTGCTGCACTTAATAGGACCCCTGTACTAATTCTATTAAAGTGGTTATACTGACTGGGGTTGATATTTTATCTCATTAAACTGTATCCTATCTCATGTTCACAAGTGTGTGAGGAGTATCTCAAGCTTTCCACCGTTCATGTAGAGGCTGATGTTGCCATAGCTCTCACTGGGAAGGAAACCAGGAGCAAAACTAATAGATAAGTACTTTCCTTACATCTGATTAGCACAAGAAGATCCTATAACCAGAGTTAAATCTCTCACATTCTTTACCTGAAAATAGCAATGTCGGCTCATCTCAGTCTTGATCAAACTAGAATTTCCACCTATTATGAGAAAGTAAATAGCACAATGTGAACTTTTTTCATTGAATTCTTATGACTGCTAATATGAAAGTTTTCTGTATTTCTTACATATGATGTCTATATATTTTTTTCTTATCCAGGATGGCTTTGGATTTTTGTTTTCTTTTGGTTTTTTTTTTGCCTGTTTTTATTATTTTTTTAAAATTTTCTTAATAGCAAAGCCAGAAAGTGGCATAACATAAAAGACAAATATTAGCTTATTTGAATGTGGGATGAGTATATAACTTGGATAAATAAAGAATATCTCACTCATGTCACTCACTTTATTATAAGATCAACCTTTTTTTATTTCTGGTATTAAAATATGTTTGGGTTGCGTTTGAAATATTTCCCAAAGTTTATGTGCCTATATTCTATAAATTTATGGCTTGGATACATTTCTGTGACCATTAATTACAGATGGATCCAATAACCTTTATTCATAATGGTGGTATCTTTGCCTGAGTACTGACTACTCAACTGAAAGGTGATTACATACAGATAACATGATTTAAAAGGGTCAAAATACTTTTAAAATCCAGGAAAACAAAACCAAAATCTATTTAAAGGAAATGTGGATGTTCAGAGTGGGCCACTAACGTCAGCAGGAGTTTTGTCATTCATATCAAATGAACCTTTCCAGGTGCCAGGCTAGTTACTCAGGCTTTAGGTCTGTATGGATGCAAAATAGAAGGGGGTGGGTTCTTTTGTTTACTGATACAACTGTGTTGCGTCGGTATGCACTGTAATTATATTGCACAAATACATAATGCTTGTTTAGGAATAGGTACTGATGCATAAATTTGAAGGTTGGCTGCAATATAATCAGTTCCATTAGCTGTAAGAAAATTCATTTTTATGAGTATTCATTGTGCCAATAGAAAAGCAAACACATCCCAGTCCTTCAAATGTGGGTTCACAAGCCCTGTTTCTTTCTCTTAATGTAAGACATTGTATTTGGATAATTATTTGATGGAAGGAAACAACTTGCTATTGATGCAATTTTACTTTTAAAAAGTTTAAGATTTCTTATGAAACAGCTTTATGGAACAGTTAGTCACATTAGTCAGGCTAGTTGGGATACGGTCTTGACAATTGGAGTGTGAACAGTGTTGAAACAGTGATTCCCTTGGCCCTCTGGGCTCATTAAAAAGAGAGAACCAAGCAAGGTCAAGTGAAATTTGCTCTGCAAAGGACTGTTACATACTGTTATATGTGGCTTCTGTAGTCTCACAGAACACTGGCAGTTCATAATTACTAAAAGCAACCTATATTCATAGATTGATCTTTTCTCTAAAATGTTTGTCTTTGCTTCTTTACAAACAGAAAGGAGGAAAGATAGAAAGTTGTTGTCCCCAGGGGTTTTAAATGGTAACTGTGAAAATAAACATAGCAAAGAAGGGACACTGAGGTTCATGTTAGATGTTTTTGCCTCTTCTTTCTTTTGATATTCAGTGATAGCTATTTAATGATCATTTTGCCATCATGGAAACCTGATGGCTTCCTCAACATTGAAAACATTTACCTGGCTATCCACACAGATCTGAGTCACTGATCTAATACGTATGTAAAAGTAGTATGAATCTTAGTATTTGCTGGAGTACTGCCAGGAACATTGAACCAACAGAAACATCTCCTACAACAAATAAAAACCCTTAAAACAAGAAGTCCAGCTAGCCAACAAGGTGAATGATACCCTTGTCTTTGAAACTGATAACTACGACAAATGTCAACTTGACCAAATACATTTTCTTCCTGAATACCTACCCTTGCATCCCCACATCTCCCCATATTTCACCAGATCACTGATGTCTATAAGCAGACACTTCAGACCATGTTCTAGAGACTGCGTCATCACAACAATGGTGGTTATGTACATGGGAAAGAAAATAACACTGTGTTCTAAACATTAGTTAAACTGTTATGAAATTGTAATGAAACTATTTTAAAATAAATAGTAGATAACATAAAAAAGGCTCACTGTCATTATGAATGGATATTAAGATGTGAATTGAATGGCTGTTGTGTAAAAGGAATTTGTTTTTTGTATTAAGGCTTATGAGTGCAGTCAAACTTCCACTGTTATTACTGACTGTCAGTGGGATTTACAAATTAGGAATGTTTTGACTGAAGGGACTTTAAGTTTAGGGTAATCCTTTTCTCTCATTTCTAAAAGCAACCACTGATAGGGTACAATATGGAATAAAGAAAGAAGGCAGACTACAGCTTGAGCTTTTATTCGTTCCTAGCCAATAGAAAAATGACAAAGTGGTCTGGCATATAGACCGTTTATAATTACAAAGTAGTTAAAAGTGGGGAAATTGTCGGTAACTGCAGAGCATTTGGACAAAACCCCTGCAATTTGAGTTAATTATCTCTCCAGAGTTCTTGTTCTGAGCAAACCACATGTGTTTATGTAGTACTATTGTATTAGGACTTTATTTATACTTGCTTTTTACATAGCCTTATAAAAATAAAAATAGAGAGATCCGGAAACAGTGTTTGAAAAGTTTGTTAAAATAGATCAACTGTCATTAAATAGACATTGGAATGCAAAGCGCTTCTAATAGCCTGTTTTCAAGTTGCAAGGGTAAAATGCAGAATGGAGAAGGGGGGCTGGGGGGATGGTATGTGTGTGAGGCATGTTGCATAATCCCGACTGCATCCTAAAGCAATGCAAGAGCTTGTAGCTCTGCTAAAGCCAGGGGAGCTCTACCTGCCTTAATCAGCCAAGCCTTTACATAATTATGATTTAAAGCATTACCATTGTTTTACCTTGTTTTTTTCTTTCTGACTCTTTAGGAATTGTCTTGTTTCTAAAAACTGTGGAAAGCACAGGAGCTTTGAATCTTTGAGTTGTCATTTCTTAACATAATCAAATATTAATCAGATAATTAATTTCTCCAGAAAATGCAAGCAGACTGGAGGAATCTTAATGTCTTAATGTAAATATAAGTAGGTAGACCTAAATACTGCATGCTACAGTGATAAAATAGCTAATTCCCTGTTAAATCTAAGGTGGACAAAGTTTTTAAATTATGTACCAAACTTTAAAAATAAAATTCCGTAAAAACTATGTAAAGTGAATATTTGTGAATTTTCAATAAATCTATGATTGAAAAAATGTTGTTCTCTATTATGTATTGCTATTTTGATGAACTCTAAACTGTAATTATAATCAATATGTGCCAAGTATAACTAGAAAGCACAAAATTAAACTATAAAAAAACGTATTTTTAAAATATTTGTAACTTATTTATGATCATGAATGAAGGAGTCCTAATCTAGAACCATGAAAAAAATGAACATGTTCTTCCCTGACATAATCATGGAAGCAAAAAGCCCTAGGTAGAAAAGCAAGCTAATTTTATTTTCTTTTTTTGTGTGTGTGTCAGACTTTAACCAGAAAAGCAGTGGAAATAGCAGAAAAAGTGAACTAAGGGATGGTTTCTTTCCCCCCTATTGCTCTTCAATGGTATCTCTGTATCTTTCAGTAATTGATGGCCAGACTCAAAAGGAAGAGCAGACTGTAGACAAAACTGTCTATCCTCCTGCTAGACCTGCTGGTGGCTAGTTCTGCAGTATTTGGGCAGACTAGTGGCCTAATTTAATTTTCTTTTATGGAGTGCAGCAATTAGATCTGTATTTTACAGTGTACAGACCAATGTGCTATTCATGTTTCAACATCACTGGTAGCATCCCTTCTCCTTCTAGTGTAATCCTTAAACTGAACAAGACAGTGCTCTGGTTCATCCCCTGAACTCCTGAGAGAGCCCTTAGCATTTGATGTTCCCTCAGTCTGTGCAATCGTACTCAGGGCACAGTCTGCTTTTGTGGTGATGTTCTGTTGTCTGCCAACATTAGCATTTCGATCCAGGTCAGACGAGCACTTTTGAAGGTACCTCCTAGTACTTGCTGGCTGGTTTTGTGGTCTCACAGCAGAGTCCTTTCAAGTAAAACTGAACAACGGGATACACTCCAGAAGCTCCCCTCGTGCATTCTGACTGCCTATGGATATACCAACTATTCTCTACTACAGATCCATTGCTGTTGCACCACACTGATTGCTGATGAAGGTACAGTCTGTAAAGTCAACATCTGGAAGGAAGGTTTCAGCGAGAGGGGCTGGAATGATTTGAGGATAAGGATGAATCTGTTATTTATTTGAGGTTGTAGCAGAATCTAAACTCTAGGCCAGGGACCTGATGAAAACTTTCTAATATTTTAATGGCACAAGAAAAAAGTGCTCTGTCCCTGACTGACAAAAACCTCTTATGTAGATGGCGACAAGTCATTGCCATGGTTTAAGGTTAAGTTACTCGTGCTAGAAAAAGATTTTCTGCTTCAGATCAGTTCAGTCTCAAATGATCAATTCTGTTTGCGGTTTATTTCGGATGGGGAAAAGTATTTCGGATGGCTAGAAAAGAGAGCGGTGGAACTCTGCTGACTTTCACTGTAGTAAGTAAAACTGAAGAGAGTTTAAACTCCACTTGAGTTCAAATGGTGATAGCCATACTGATGTGGATTTCCTCTGTGATGTCTATCTGCTAGGACTATTAGAACCCACTGGTCTATCTTACGTTGTTTAGCTATGCAAATCATAGCTATGCCTTGAGCAAAACAAGGCTTTTGAGCTGGAAAGGATGTGCAGAAGGAATACAGGACACCCAGCATCTATTTTAGCTTGATATATCTTTTTTTCTGGTTTGTTCCATTTATAGTTCTTGATTCTTATCTGCAAACTCAAGCCAAGACCTGTTGCTACTACTGAATACTTACAATCAAATTGAAAATTAACTCAGTATTATAAGCTTTGCAGATTCTTATAGGTTTTAATATATGACAAAAGTTCAAAACCAGCACAAATAGCCAGGTACTTGTGGGTAAGGAGGCAATCAATTGGGAGGAATTTTAGTCATCTTAAATGACAGTTTATCATGAACAGTGACGTTCAAAAAGTATCTCAGAGCATGTGAATAATCAGCACTGAATGCCCATTAGCTCTGTGGAGGATCAGCACATAAATGCTCGGGTTTTGTACCATGAAGATGTGGCTCTGATAATTTTTAAAACCTCACATTTCTCCTATGCGGTGTAGACATGGTGGTCTCTCACCAGCAGAAATGGGTTTGTAACAGCTTGCTAGGAAAAAAAGAAAAAAAAAAAAAAAAAAAGAGATAAGCACAGTTTTTACCCTGCCTATAGGCTGCTGTATGGATATTTATATCGCGTGTGTATGGTCCTGGTGTGTTTTTACATAAAATGCTTCAGTAATACAACTTTATGATAGACTAAAGAGAGTTTTGTTCTTTAGCTAATTTAGGAACTCCCTTTTTCTCCATAGGAAGAAAAAGAGAAACTTTGAAGTATCTTGTTCTGGCATTTTGATATAAAATAAATATATTTTGTTTTCAAGCATGGCTTTTGTTTACAAAGATGCCACAATTCAGATTAAAGATGTCTCAAAAGACTTTTGTAAAGAAATACCCCATAGAGAATTTGTTTTCCATCTGACCTGAAATATTTTTTAGCTTCCTGTAGTTTGGCTAGTGAACTGGAAAATTAATTATTTGCACAGCCATCAGGGTGAGTGAACAGCAGAGCTCTGGGTTCTTCTGCCTCTAGAGTCTGTAAAAAAAGTGAGAAGCTTTTTTTTTTTTCTTTTTTAATTTAATTCACTTGATGTACTCCCTTAACAAATCTAGGCAGGCATGATGTGCCATAGAGTTTGCAAACTCTTTAGTGGGTTTAGGGGTTTACCTTGTTTGAATGCCAAAGGTGGGTTAAACTTTATGAAATTATTTATTCTCTTAGGAATGAGATGTTCCCTCCTTTTTTTATATTGGGTTTTAAAAAGAAAGTTTTTATTACTTAAGTCAATAGTTTTTTTCTTACTGAAACTTTAGTCCATTTAATTATAATGGATATTTCCTCAGTTTTAGAATTGAAATTCTTAGCATAAATTTTTCAACCTTTTGTGTAAAAAAGATCCTTTGCTTTCTCCAGATTGACAGTAGAAAAGTTAATAAAGTTATTTTTCCTGAAATTCCTCCCAGATTTCTTTAATGCAAAAAAATATGTTCATATGTTGGTATAAATATTTCCTGAAAACTTTCTTCTTAATAAGATGCTTCTAAAACTTTGAAGTAATTTATTTTTTTCTGCCCACCACTCACAGTTTTGTCTACTGAAGCCCCATAAGGAATGGTAGAATTTTTCAGTTAGATATATACATTTCTCAAAGCCATGAAGGCTTAGATAGCTGTGGATTCTTCAGTCTTTAATCCGTTTTTGTTATTTTTCTTCAGAAGGATTTTTATTTTTTACTTTTAAAATGCTTTGACACAATGCCAAGTTTATACTTCTAGATGTTTTGATTAAGGAGGCAAATGATGTTTTTCACATTATCGTATTCCTTACATCACTCTTAGCACTTACAAAAAACTTTTCATTCTGCTAATGAATGGTACTATGTTCTCTCCAAAAAGTGCATAGTCATGTATCTTAGTATGTGAAGAATAATTAGGTGCAAATCATTTCTTCTTCAGCTGTGAATAAATACAAGCTTGTAGTCCCCTTCCAGTACCTGAAGGGGGCCTACAGGAAAGATGGAGAGGGGCTGTTTACAAGGGCATGGAGTGACAGGACAAGGGGTAGTGTCCATAAACTGGAAGAGGGTAGATTTAGATTAGATATAAGGAAGAAATTAGATAAAAGGAAGAAATTCTTCCTTTTGCAGGTGGTGAGGTCCTGGCACAGGTTGCCCAGAGAAGCTGTGTCTGCCCCCTCCCTGGCAGGGTTCAAGGCCAGGTTGGATGGGGCTTTGGGCAACCTGGGCTAGTGGAGGGTGTCCCTGCCCATGGCAGGCGATAGGAACTAGATAGATGGGCTTTGGAGACCTAAACCAGTCTGTGATACTATGATTCTGGGATTAAGTGTGAGTATTTTAGTTTCAAACAATGTCAAAATAGATTTCTGTAGTTTCCATCACCCTCATTTCAAAACAAAACCTGTGTCATTAAGAAAACATTTGTTTGAAAGTCTTTGCTTTCTAGTAAACTTCCTTTGATATGTCATCTGCCGTTCTGTAAGCATTTAAAATGAATTCTTTCTTTAGATTTGCATAACATACTGCGTTCAATTTCTTGCAGCATTTCTTATTTATTTTTAATCTTTTAAGCAAAATACTGGAAACAATAATTTTGGCTACCTTTCTGGGGAAAGTGTCTCCAGTGAGTGGTGCTCTCTATATGAACATTTGTAACAACAACAGGAAGGAAGAATACGTTAAAAAACTGGGCTTGTGCATGTGCGCGTGTGTATGGATATATATTCATTTACATGTGGTGTAGTACTTCAAACTGACTCCCAGTTAGGATGCAGCAGTAAATTCCCCCATGTATGGTTCTGGGTTTTTTTTTAAAAATACCCATCATCATTTTTCTTTTTAATCTGTTCTGCATGGCAGCACATTGTTTCTTGTTTTACGTATTTTGCACAAACCACTGCAATCCTCTATGGGTCAGGAGGTTGTATGAATGGCATTAGTGTGTCATTCCCACAGGTACAGTCTGCCAATTTTCGGTGTGTGTCGTATTTTCTGAGCTGTCCTTTCAGAAAAACATTTCCCTTTGAATTTGGCATAATCTAAAATTTTGCATAGGAATCAAATATGCATATATTCACCTATTTTCCCAAAACTTTATTTAAGGTGCTGTAAGTTTTGATGTCTGCTTGAGACACATTGCACCAATCGTATATTCTGAACTGTACAGCAATTACATCACAGAAATGTGTGCCTCACTAATTTGTACCTCCCTAATTTGTATCAAATTGTATGTTATTGTATTTTTTCTGCCAGTATTCAGTTCTTGTAAATCTATTCTGACAGTCTCTGATCAGGTTATCATTTCTTATTCCATCTGTTTTTGAGTATCATAGCTCTTGTTAGTTGTTTGTAGCTGAGGGCTTTTTTTGTTTGGTTTTTTTTTTTCTTGCATGCCTCCTTCATACTCCAATTACTGCTATATAATTATTAATTATATCTAGCTGTTAGTTTGGATACTGATCACCTGGAATCTAATTTGCAATCAAAAAATGTGTTAAATTTATAGATATTTTCTAGAAATTCCTGGTGCCACCTATTGGTTATAATGTAGAAATGCAGCTGCTACTCAATAAGAGCAAAGCCGGCTGTGGAAATAACAATTGAAACTGCGTATTAATGAATTTATTAATTAAAATATTCTTATGTCTGCATGAGGATGTCTCAGACTCATTATTAGACATATGAGAACTTGAAATATGCATAAATAAAGTGTAGATTACCAAAGAGAATGGACGTTCTGAAGTCCTAGTAACTTTATAAAGTTTCAAAGTATATTATATATTTAAAAGATTCAAATAAATATCAACGCCCCTTCTCAAATGCAAGCTTTATTGCTTAAACATTGTGAAAGCTGGATATGGCAGGTCCTGCTTCCTTCTGTTAATTTCTACTCTGTTAATTTGGCATTTTTATTAAGGAGTGTGTATGAGCTTTAAACACATTTCCTGTAACAGCAGTTATGTAGACTCATTTCATTATGAAATACAAACCCCATCTTAATCAGTGATTTTAAATAGACTTTTTATATGGATATAAATATGCATATAGATTTTTTTGTCTTTAATATGTGGTTTTACTGGATAGATACAACTTTGTACAGAAATCTATCAAATTACTGATTTATGTTGGGAATGCAACTTCATGTATTTTACCAATCAGATCAAAGGAGACGGATAGAAAGAAGGATTTCTAGTGTAGTGCATTTCTGAGTACAGAGACTTTTACTTTATAGACAGTATGGAAATAGTGAATTTATAAAGATGCACATACAGTGTCAGAAATGGATTTGGCCCATTCATTCTACCTCTAGATCCCAGTCCAACACTAAGAGACAAGAAGGCACTTTGAAGTGGCTGTGGAGCAGATCTCATAAGTGGTTCTGGAACGATAAAAATGTCTGGAAAATTCATCTACCCCAAAGAAGCATTATTTCCCAAAGGAACACCTGTGACAAGAGGGATTTAGGAACAGCACAATGGTGTTTCCAGGCCATCAGATGATTCCTTGCCCAAAGTTGTCATCAGTTATCAGAGTTGTTCAAGGTTCACTTATAAAGCTGATTATAAAGCAACAAATCTTTCATAAACATAGATACTGAAAACATCATGGGAATGAGCAGTTGAAGGGTTTTTTTGAGTCCTCACCAGTTTTATATTATAGATTATTGTGGCTCATTTGTTTACTTGTGAGACACTTCTATTGGATTATACCATCTGGTGGCCCTTCCATAGCTATAAATTAAGCTGGATCTGCATGATTAGGTCTCTATTAATGAAAGGAATTTATGCATAACTGTGGTTGACAGTTGAAGTCCTGGCAATGATGATAGCTGATTAATTACTATTAAGTACCTCTCTTGATATACCTGCACTTCAAAATCAATTTTGTTTCATAGATATGTAATACATAATTAGGTGAATTACCTGATTGTTTCATTCTGATCTAGAGTAAAATCTGACTTGATTTCTGAACTCATTTGATGTTTTAGAAAGGCCCACATGTAGCTATTACATCTGCCAGCTTGCTTCTCTCCAAGAGATAGCATTTAAAAGTTAAGCTGAACAGGAAATATTATTTGAAGCCTGAGATAAATCATCGCATGAGTTGTTCGTTCTTCAGAAAAAAGAAAGGTTCAGAAAACCCTTACTCTTTTATTGCTTGTGGTTACTGTATCTATTCTCATTGTTTTCTAAGAGCAGAAAATTGTAGCACACTCCATTTTCTAATTTATTAGAATGGCAAAAAATCCCCTATCCAACTGTTGGAACTTCTGTGATTTACAGATAGGAAAAATACAGCCACTGCAGGTGTGCTTGTAGTTTCAAAGCCATGTTAGCATAGCCTTGAAAAACACAGAGACTGCATCTGACTTTTTGAGTGGCTTCAGGCATGTTATTCTGTCCACTACTTCTTGCTGTGCATTTGTGAAGAGGTAAGTTCTTGAATGCAATGCCCAGCGCAATGTCCAAATTGGATAGGGGAGGCACATGACCTTTACATGAGCAGTACTCTATAACTATAATAGGTTAGATTACAAAGGAATGCTAGTGAAACAAAAGGCCTAGTAAAATGCTATATGTTCCTGACCTGCTCTTGACCTAGATACATTTTAATTCAGGAGTATTTCTTGTTACTGTCAACTTATTGTCTCAACACCTGGGCTGCTTGATTTGCATTGCGTATTTTGACTCTGTAGATGCATTCACAAAATTAATCTGGGAGTTAAATACTTTGTTATGTGAATACTTGTGCTTATTTTATTCACATGCAAGAAGGCAGATCTTAGTTCTGCAGTCATGAAGTAACCTGCTTTCACTGAAAGGAAGTATATTAAAACTGTTTTCATTCCCAAAATGGATCACAGGAACAAGGCTTCTTCTCACACAACAAGCCTGTTTCCTATGTGTAGAATAGAAAAGGCAAATCTATTTATGTTATGTCAGAAATAATTTTGCTTCTTTCTCTCCGTCAGACCTCACATCCAAGTAAGGAAGATTTGCCTGGTTTTCCTCCCTGAAGTAGGGGCTGAGTGTTTCAGACCCAGTGTTTTGCAAGTGCCACTCAGACTGTAACTGAAATGCAGGGAGGCTACTGCAGGCATAAAGACCTCACTGGAACCACAAAATGCACAGGATATAGTGGAACTGAAGGAAAGGACTTTATGAAAGAAAAAATTTAGGAAGGAGGTAACAAGAGGTGTCTCTATGTGGCCTCTGTGGGCTGAGCAGGCAGTGGAGCATAGGCTGCAACAGTGCCAGCTGCCCCGGTCAGGCTGTCCCCTCTTCCCTCCCAGAGCAAAAGCCCAGCTTGCTGGCCTGGCTCTTGAAGAGTATTACACTGAGAAATCACAAACATAAAGCAGCATAGTACCAACCCATGGTTCAGGTTTTCCAAACAGAATAACGCTTTAACCTCTCTCTGTGTGTTACATGGGGCTCAGAATAATTGCTTCCTTTCCTCACAAGGGTGTTGTGAGAATTAATTCGTTAACGTTTGTATGGCTCTTCCAAGATAGAAAGTGCAATACATGTGCTAATTAGTTTGATTATTATTAGCTGTATGTCTTTTGCACTATCAGGAAACCCATATATGAATAATCCAGTTTGACAGTTCAGTTTTATATACTGCATCCTGGCCAATAGATTAGAAATACCTTTCTTAAGAGAAACAGTACAAAAAATAAAGGCATGCTTGTGTATATAAAGAAGCTTGCCACTCAAGATTGCCATTTTGATCTTGTAAACATTAACAAAATAGATCTTTAGTGGGTTTTAATTCTCAAAGCAACCATGAAAACCATTCTGCCACATAGGCGATCTGGACTCTGATTCTTCAATTACATGGAAAATTTAAAAGTACATAGAAAGATTGTCTTTGGGTAGGAGGTAGTGTCCCACCAGATATGAATACGTCTATAATCAAGCTCTTGGATTTAGTTATAATTTAACAATTGGCAGTGAATTTCTCTGTTACTATGTGTTTCCAGTGGTATTGTTCATAGACTTGAGGCTAAAACTGCTTCCCTTACATACCTAAGAAGACTGAGAGCTCTCTGAATGTATGTCCCAGGATAGCACTTCTGTGTTGTAGAAAAAAGGAGTGTATTTAAAGGAAAAGAATGAAAACTTATTTCCTAGAGATAAATGGTTTTATCTTGAAGTCAATCATGGTATTATTTTAACAAGTAAAGACCAAGGCATTATTATGGATATACTAAGTGGGGGAAAAAAGAGCAAAACCTTATATAAATCACTCCAAAAAGTAAGTCTACCAGATGAAGTTCTTATAATAGGTGATGGTCCCTATACTAAGCTCTTTCATGAAATTTTCATAATCAGTAGAAAGTACAACTCATTCCTCTCTCCACTCTCTCTGGGCTTCCCAGTATCTTATAAATTCCCCTCACCTATTATCATCATCTCTGCGTAACCCTTCCATTTATTCTATTTTATCCTTATCCTGTCTTGAGTCATGCTGTTTCTTGGTGTTACTACGCTCTTCCTTTTCTTTTCTATTCTATAATGCCTTTTATGTCTACAATTTTCTACTATTTATGCTTTCTTGAGACTGCTTTGTGGCTTTCTTCTCCATTTTTTATATTCTTTTTCCCAGCATGAATCTGAATTTATCTTCCCACCCCCTCCCCTTTTCCCTTCCCTCTGTCCCCCTTCTCCCCTTCCCTGTTTTTCCTTTTTATTGTTTTTCCTTTTTTCCTTTCCCTTTTCTTTTTACATTTCTTCTTCCTCTTTTCCTTTTTTCCCCTTTCTCTTCCCTTCCCTCACATGATAAATAGGATGGCTTTCCTTCTGTGATAATACTGTATTTCATGGGATACTAATATCATTGTGGGTTATGTTTTTATGTGTTGAAATCACTTAGAGTTGTGGGAGGAGAACACTTTTATAGTCATAAACCCTCTGGAGCTGGGAATATAATTGCTCTCCCAGCTCTGTGTCTAAGCTGTTTCTGACTTCAATCAGGGTAACTACATGCTTAAGTGTGATGTACATGCTACAATGTTCTGCTGCAACAGCACTTCCCTGATAAGCTCACTTCATCAAACATTTTAAATCTGTAGTAGGTTTGGATGATTTATGGACAATAAAAGACAACTGAGTAGTAAGAAAGCCTTCTTGGTTGTGAAGATTTCTTCCCAAATAGTTCAGCTGAACTTGTTATTACACAAACTGCTCACCCTCTAAGATACGATCTTCATTTCATAAATTGTGCGAGCAGCCGTACCATTACTCAACCCCAGTTCATGAATTGCCCTTTTGGAAAAGGAGGAGGAAGGGCTGAAAAAGAAATGGTGACTTCTGTGGGCACTGTTAATAAAATTGATTTACTACCAGTCATTCAATGTTAAGATGCTTCATCATCTGGAATGTGATACAGTGTGGTGATCATGGTGGAAATCGATCACCTAGAGGAGGCTGCTGGCATCTATACTGCAGGCAGCAAATATCTGTGGAAGTTGGGAACTGGCTAGGTTGACTGTCCCAGCTCCATTAAGAGGTCTGCGGCTGTAATCTGACTTCCAGCTTTTTTACAGGTGTGCTGAATGTTTTCTGACTTGCTGATCAAACTTCCTTTCCTCTTTCTCTGCCTTTTTGTGTTTGTTCACTTCCATAGAGCTGGAAGGAATGGAAATAAAAGTAATAAAGAGTGCATGCACATCCATCTGTTCATGACAGTGTACACATGTGTATATATCTATATATATGGGTATAAATATACACACATATTGAAATTTGGATGTCAGACTGCAAAATGGGAGCATAATTTAATATTCAGGTATTATTAACATAGTCCAATGTAGTAACTTTTTATTGTGGTTGTTATTAGAAATACCCAGTCTTTACTCTCTCTCACTTTTCTGCTTAGTCGAGAACTTTGCAATAAATCCTTTTGCCTTTTGGCAAAATGGGAAAATAATATGATGAAGGAGCTTCTTTAATAATACAAAGAATAGTGACCTCAGACTAGCAGGAAGTCAGTGAAAGTAAAACAAATTACTTTTCCAGTGCCTGAGTCCCCTGGAAGATTTTACTGGAATCTTTGTTCATGTGAGAATCATTTTCTAGAAACTTTTTTAATGATGTCACAACTCCAGTTACTGAGATTTCTGGACTGATCTTCGTTATTTGTTTTTTAACTGGTGAGTCACAGTCTTTGGAATATTTATTTTTGAGCCCAAACCCAGGGTATTTATTCTATAAAAACAGACTGGTTTGTATGAATTTATGGTGCTTTCCTGCATATAGAATCATCTTCGCTACATTATGTCAGTAATTTAAGTCACTTTAAAGCACCTAGGAATGTTAAATACCCACTCTTTGTGTTCAGTTAATGTCTTTTTATGTATGGTTCTATATCTAATTAAAAATAAAACAATCAGCTTTTCCATCTTGTGAAGTAAATCTGAAATATCCTTATAATCAAATGGAGCTTTTGGGAAAAATATGAATATTTATTAAAAATTAAAAATAGCAATGGTGCAAAAGTTAATAACAGTTGTTTCCCTGAAGATTCTGCTCTCTTCAATACCAGTATTAAGTATCTGCAAGAAATGTGGAAAGAAATTCTCCTTCTGGCAAGAGATGGAGTACCAAGTAAAGGTGTAGCTTCACAAGACTCATGAATTTCAAAGGCAACTCTTTTTCCTGCAAAAACTTACTGGGCTCCTAATAAAAGGCCAGTAACGTACATTCCATTCTAGCGCATACATTTTAAAATTTTGCTACATTTTTCTGTCTCCTTTTTGACTGGTAGCTGATTTCCTATGCGTTTATGGTAATTTCATCTGGTTTACATTCTTGATCACAATTTTGCTTTTTAGAGATACATATCAATGTGTTGTGATTTAGATGGTAGCAGTCAATTAAATTTGGATTTTTTGGAGGGCTACAGGAATTCTGCTCAGGTTAGTTGTGCCTTTAGCCTCATCAGTGGGCAGACCACTGTAATTTCAACACCAGAAAGACTGAAGTCTTGTTCTGCAAATTTCTATGTCGCCTAACAGCAGTGCTGCTGATGGAATTGACCTTTGCTCACTATCTATTAAATATACAAATGTTTTTTTAAACCTACTGTAGAAAAAATTTCTAAGCTACAATTTTCCCTCATATATATACTTCACATCTTCTAACAGATTTTACATTAATAGCTAAGATTAGTTACTTTTGAACCCTCATCTGTATTGATTTGTATTATATTAAGTCATGGATAACAGGAAACGCTGCCAGAGCAGGGATTTAACTTAAAACCTAAGATGACCTAACATTATGGATTCCTAGAATAAAAGAAAGCACAGAAGTATTAGGAGAAAATGATATTTTGTCAGTGCTTATACTTTCTTGGCTATGTCAGTAAAAAGATAAATACTGTGATGTTACGGGACTTAAAGTAATAGTTCCAGTAGAAATATTATTGTGTATACTTTTCACTTTATTCAAGGACCCAAGAATCTTGACTGTCTTCTTGAAAGAAGAAATAAGATATCTTTAAAGTTAAGAGAGGCTGACTTCTTCTTCTGCCAAACGTAAATACACAAAACTTCTATGAAAAGAGATAGATTGGGATTAGTTCTCAAAGAGCAGTCTTGCTTAATGCCACTTTCCTAAGGAAACTGGACAATAATGAATTACATTTGTAAGTAATAGTTGAACAATGGCCAAAAAAAAAAAAATTAAAGGGAAAGATAAAAAATGCAAACCTAGAAAAAACATTTTTTGCTAAAGTCAAGCCTTTCATGGAAACCATAACCATACACAAGGCTGAAATCAAGATATACTTGCTTTTAAAACAAATGGCACACAGTGAAGATCTAGGTCTTTTAGATCTGGAGTGTATTATCTCTGTTCTCATCATAACCTTTCCAAAAAAATCTACCTTTAATTTTGACCCCTTCCATAAGATAGAATAAAATGTAAGCAATTAAAAAAAATACTAGTAACAAAGAATCAGAACAGAATAAGAGTTCTAGTAAAACACAGAGTAAGTATGGCTAAGTAACCTTGTTTAACTGGAGCATTTATCTGGACTTTTGTATTTTGTAGGAGTTCTGCCTGAATTAAAAGGCAGGTAAGGAAATCTGGATTTACTGCAGAACGAATGCATATAAAAGGCTGATTTTTAACAAGTGAATGCAGGCAATTAGAACCTGTGGATACTCTAATCTCAGTTGTGGAAAAGCAGTAATGTTAATTTTGCAGTATTATGCATCACACAGCTTTTATGAGTGATCGAGTACATTTTCTTGATCATTGCCTTTAAAATCTTTATTTGAAAAAAGTGAGCTAGAATGGAAAGGAGATATGTATTGTTTCTTCTTTCCTGTACAATTTCAAAGCTAATATGTCATTGAAAAAAAAAACCAGAAGAGAGCACATTTCAACCCATTAATCCATTTTATATTTCATGGCAGAATTAGTTCTCCATTTTTAGTGGGAATTATGAAATCTTTGGGAAATTCATACTGTTTTCTGATTATGAAAAAGAGCTAGGTACTTTGGAGGAATACTGCAGTTCTTTCACGAAGAGAGTTTTCCATATATTTACTGTTTTTTTCAGATTATCCCTGATTGGGTATTCCTCTGGTAACACATTTAGATTTCATTCGCATAGTTTCAGAAAGCCTGCTGCTATTTTTATTTTTTTTTGCAGGAAATAGAAATTTGGAATTTCATCAGAGTTAAAGACAACTGAAAAATAATGTTTAAATGCTTGTAATATAGAGCCATCTTCTTCCTTCTCTCTGTTGTTTGCTTCAGGAAGGACTTTCCTGCATAGTAAGTCAAATATGAGTATCCAGTATGTCATGCCAGAATACCATGAGGCCATCAAGATGGCTGAAGGTGTTACCTTGTGTCAATCTATACATGGGCTTAGAGAACCTTGAGTCAAAGGCAAATATGTTCAATTGAGTAATTACAGTGGCCTCATGGTAACAAAATGGTAGAAATGAATGCTCCAGCACCATTACGTAGACTGCAGTATATTACAGGTGCAGCTGCTTTAAGATGTGCTGTGCCCAGAAGGACAATGCCACTTCACATCATGTTTTACCACCTCTTCTGTTCAAGTATAGTTGAACGTACAGGCATGTGGTTAGTTACACTGAGCATAAACAGTTACAAAATAAGGTTGTTATTGCTTAGTTGCATCAAGCCCTTCCTGTGAGAGATGTGATTGACTAGAAGGGGTACGGGAGAATGTCACTGGGGGCTGTTTTAGCACCAGTATGGCTGAGAGTGGCTTTAAGTGCCACACAAAACTCAGAAGAGCTACAGCTCATGTGCTGGATGCTCACAGACGGGTAACTCTTAATTGTGTCACTGTGCTTCCTTAAATTTGCTACGTGTTTGAATATTCAAATTCCACAGCAGCCCATAAGACATTATTCAGACGCTCTGTGCCGGGATAGACATTGGCGTGTGCTGCAGTGAAAACAAGTCACAGCTTTCATTTCACCTTCCTTCAAAAGCAGCAAAATGTTGACCCTTCACACCCTTTTTCTTCCATCCTAAACTGAGGGATTTTGAGGAATATTTAGGTTTGCACTTAAAAAAGAACGACATTTTAATTTGACAGCAGAACATGTCTCTAGCCATTCACACACCCTCAGAGCTCAATTACTCTTTCAGATAAGGCACGTATTTTGGCTGGAATATGGTTCATAAATCTATTTTAATGACACATTGGATTTTAACTTATTTTTTACACAGTCTGAATTAACCTAAGCAAAACTAGTGAAACAATATGGAACAACATATAGGAGTTTTAATTAAGTTAATGTGGCATGCAGTGTGATAGCAGATGGTTTTAAGGACATGATATGTGCTTCCACTCCTTAAAACCTCATAGATTTCCATTCTTAAGTCCTAATATCTGTGGGGTTCAATTACTCACATTGGGAAGTACAGTAATGGAATAAAAAAAGTATAGAAACTACCTCGTGGAACTGGTGGACGTGGGATAACTGGTTCATGCAAAGTGTTTTTCTCTTAAGTTGAAAGACAGCTTTTTTTTTTTTTCTCAGTAATATCTATTATATGGGAAGAACTTTATTATTCCCTAATAACTACTTAATGATGCTCAAGTTACATCCACAAAGTTTTGTGGTAACTCCCAATACCTCAGTCTTCATCCCAGTGACACAGAAATGGAAGAAGTGAGTATCAGGCTCTGTTTATTTTCTTTGGCTCATGTGGGGTTTTCTCTGCAGCTGAGTGTTTGTCACACCTTATCTGTACCTCAGCAGCCTTTACAGGTATTAAAAAGCTTCACAGGAAGAGCAGTTATCACTCTCTTTCTCCCCAACAAAGAGCATCTGAGAAACATGTCAATGATATATTTCTATGTGTATCCTACTTTACGAATTATGAATATTTTCCATTGCTTTCCTACTGTTTGGTTGTTGGTTTTTTTTTCTTTATGGTATTATAATTAGTTTTGACTTCTGTTTCATGTATCTGATGCCTTCATGTGCTCAGGTTCGTTTTATTATTCTTCAACAGGGGCCTTGAGTTCGGTCTGCTGTCCTCTCATACAGCTGCAGTTTTCCGAGTTTTACTACTGATTGTAACTATAACATCAATATACATGACTAGTGCCTTACCTCTGAATTTTGCAACTGTTTAAAGAATTAAAAGAATACTACTGTTTAAATTCAGGAAAATACTGTCTTTTGAATAATTTCAGTTTTATTCTTTCCAGGAGCTGCCTAAACCCACTGCATTCTTCTTCAAGTGAAAGACTGCTAAGTGTGTTTAATTCCTTTTCTTTCTATTACTTTTCAAGAATATTTCTAATTAAAGAAATTAAAAATGTAAATTATCGATTAAAATGACTTTTCAGGGAAACAAAATTATGTTTGGAGGTGTTTCCATAAAACAAGAGCACCTGAATCACGCTCCATGGACTTTTGGGCAGGCTCTGACCAAAGGCAAAATGGGAAACAAATCCCCTTGTCTCTTCATAGTGCTTTTCCTGAAGGGTGGCAGGGAAATCTTCCCTTCAGAGTGCATAAAAAGAGCCAAGCAGTAACTGGGATAAAGCTTGTTTGCTGTCTCCCATTGAAATACAGGCAAGGACTAGGTACACATGAGGGGTGCCTGCATTCCACAGGTGATAGCATAGCAGGAGCAGTTGTGCTTGCCACAGGACCTCCTGCACACTGCTGGAGAATTCTTAGCGCAGACCTCAGTGAATAAAACAAGTATCTCTTTAGTCAACTACTGCTGTGTGTCATAACTTTCTGCCCTACTGGGGTTTGTTGCCCATACCCTGGAGCAATTATGTTACTGCATTTTTAATAGCCACTTGGTTCTTGCTATCCTTGTGAAACATTGTCTTTATGCAAGAAGCCCTCCCTGGAGGTCACCTATCTCTTTATCCCCCACAGTCCAAGGGAGTGTGTGCCTTAGGCCTTGCCAGTATTTGCAAATTTAGCATTTTTAATTTCAGCAATGCCAGAAGTAACAGTAACAGTGGGACTGACTTTTGCAGAGAGGAGGTTCATCCTATGTCTTTAGCACGACCAAGAAACCTCTAAAACAAGGGGCTCAAGGCCTACTATTTGCAGATTACCATGTTGATACTATGCCGCTCTTGCTGCTATAAGATGGATATTATTTTTTCTTAGCGAACTGGCATAAGTGGCTTCCCCCCATCCCCCCTCCCCTCTGCTGCCGACAGATGGAACAACAGTCTTCCTGTACTCGGTCGGAGATAGGGGAATTAGTAGAAGTCATCTAGCTGTGCCATCAGGGAACGTGCTGTTGATACTTGAACTAGAGCATCAGTATTTTTACTGTACTGAGTCTGTAACTAGCTCTTCTTTTGCCAGCGGCTGTTTTTGTGTTTGTTGCTAAAAAATTTTAAATTCCTTCCATCCACTCCTTTTCCTAGAGCTGCGGTAGAAGGTCTCACAGACTGCTGAGAAGCCTGTCAGATCCTTGCAGAGCTGATAAACTTTTCATTGGTGTCTTGGAGATTTCACCTTCATTGACATGGAAATGTTCTAGAGGGTGAAATACTACGCTATCTCATGGATGAAACTTTAAAATTCCACATGGTCTTTACAGTTTATAATGTCTAAATAGAATTTGGAAGGAAAAGACAGTACTTGCACCCAGCATCTTGATGCATTCTAATGCTTTCAGCCTACAAACACATGTGAATAGATATTTTCCCACTGGATTTCTTTGCTGGCTGAATTCAGGCTACTCGTGAGCATAAAGGTTCTCACACAGGTGAGAAGCCTTGCAAGGGTTTGAGCATCAGTCCACATAAAGGGTTTAATTTGTGCATAATAGAGAGCTAGGACAGAAATAATTTTGATGGTTTTCTGCTTTAGATTTGTCACTTCCAGGCAATTCTGAACATGATTTATAGTTGCAACCACATCAGTGGAAGTTAAAAGAATTTAATACACCCATTTGTTCTCAGAGAAGTCAGATTTTTATGTGATGTGAGATCTGTAATGATGCTGCACATTAAAATGGAAGTGCAAGGAGATTCCTTGGGATGCAATTCCTTTACAGCTCACTGCCTCTGATTGATTGAAAGGCTGCTTTGCAGATTATAAATAGATTTTGACCATAGCAACATTGTGTTCTCTACTACTGAAAACTGGTTTGTCAGTACAATGGCAGCTTTGTGACCTGTCAGAATAACTGACCTTGGTTTGGTAATGGGTATGAATCCCTATGTCAGCCTATTAAAAGATCATAATGTCATAGTGAAATAACAGAAGTGGAGTTTCTTATCAAGAAGTCCTTTGAGTAACACAGGACAGAGGGATGAACTTAGCTGTTCTTAATGGTCAATCGAAGAGGAACAGTAAAAGACAGAAAGGGGTGACTGATCATCGAGGGGATGGAAATCACAGATTTTTTTTTGGGTGGCTACCTCTGTAGTTATTCATTCATAACTCACAGTAGGACTTCTCTTATAAAATGCTGTGAAAAGATAGACTTTCTGCCAACTGTCTGTGTTTTGGACAGAGATCTCACTTGCTTACATTGGTAATAGTATAAACATTGCATAGGGGCAGGAAAAAACACAGAAACAAACAATTTCATATTGTAAAAAAGAGGTCCAAAATATCTTGGCAGTGACCAGTTTGTCATTTACTGCCTCAGGTTTCCTTGCCAGCATTTAAATTAAACTGGACTAGAATCAAATCAGTTCTATCAGTACCCCGCTCTAACCTTTGGTTAAGCTGACCATTTTCAGCTTGTTAAACTGTTTCATCTCTATCAAAACTGCATGTTTGTGTGACTGGTGAATAAGACCCTACGCAGCATCGTATTCTTGCACAGTTACAAAATACTATTTCCATGGTCTCTTTAGGAGCCACTTGGTGCTACTGGTTGCCCAGTGTAGAGATGCAAAACATTTTTTGTCCTCCTGAGAAATGAGATTTATTAGATCGTTATCGGAACAGAATGCCATTTCAATAGTGCCAAATGTGCACCATTCAAAAGAAACAGGCATTCAAAGGGAAAAGATCTTCACTGCTACAGTTAAGGTCTATGTGTCTACGGTCTGTGAAGTCACATTTAATTCAATTCCAAAACCTCGCTTCCAAGTAGTTCAAGAAATGTCTGATTGTGTTAATTCCTTTTACTTGGTGTTGTCACTATGCTGTCACATTTGTCCATACCTGATGGCCACACCGATTCACAGAGTGATGGCAAAAGGCCAAAAAACAAGAAACAAATCTAGTAAAACTTTTCCACAGCAATCTCTCCCACTTTCTGTGGCACCCTGTAGTTTCACCTCTGTCTTTAGAACCTGTAACATATATTAAAAAATAAATCTTTATTATGCTATTTAAAATAAAATTTCTTAAGAAATAAAAATCAGAGTTGAGAGCAATCACACTTCTATCAAGTAAGGAATCCTGTGAGTTGCTTTTAGCAGTTTCAGATAATTTAGGCAATCACAAAAGAGGTAATACCAGAAACCAGATTTGTTTAGGACAGAATAGTGTGTCCTATGAATATACAGCAAAATGTTAAATGCATTTCATTTCCTAATTGTTTCCATTTCTGTTTGTGATGTGCAGTCATAGAGGAACATGTGCTAGTTTTCTTTTTTAAAACAAAGAGTTTTTCTCAGAGCTGTACTTAACAGAGAAGAACTGACTGTTCTGTTCAGTATTACCTGATCTCAAATCACCACTCAGAGAGGAAAAGAAAAAAGCCACCAAACTGTAAAGCACATTTCTCAACTTTCAGGAATTCCAAAATGTGCATAAAATAAGACATAATCTCAGGGCAGGAGTGAATAAGCTGAGAGAGGGATCATACTTCATACTAGGCAGGCTTTGAAAGAATGGCTAAGTCACGTTTACTCAGCTGATGCAAGAAGTGAAGAAATTGGAAAAATTATCAGACTTATAAAACATAAAATGTGAAAAGTATGGTCTGTATATTCCTGTGAGTATACCTCTAGTTCTTTGCTGCTGTTTCAGCTTCCTTGCAGGTTGCTTCACAGCAGATAGATAGGATGCAGATTCCAGTGTCTCTTCATCTTCTCACTTCCCCAGTTCAGTTGTGCTTGCACTGGTGTTTTCATATTTGCTGTTGGATTTTATGTACATTTACTAAGGGCATCAAGGATCTTCAGCATTTACTGAAAGTTTGCTGGGGACATTTAACCATGAACAAAAAAATAAAGCACCATAGAAGATTCTATTTCTGCTGTCTAAATGGTACCTTTGCTGTGCATTGTGTCTCTACACAGCACAAGTGAAGATCTTATTGAGCATCACGTGCTTTTTGTTGCAGACTTTGCACTGACTATTTGTGGAAGAGACAATGAATCAAGGGCAAACGCATCCAATTTGTTATAGTATCATGCTTTCAATTTAACCATTGGGAAAGTGGATTTGGGTCCTTTTTAGATAAGTGTTCAAGTACGTAACAGTATATATACACCCGTAAGTATGTGCCCAGATGATCTCTAAAATTGTTGCCAGTCTGCCGTACAAAGCTGTTACCGGATTTCAGTTGCTAGACTGCATATCTAGTGAGGAGAGAGCTGTTCATGGTCCCAGATGGATTTTTTTAATTCCCCTTTTTGTGTGTTGTGTCTTAAAATGCATATGTTTTTTTAAAAAAATGTAGGTGGCCAATGTTAGCTTAAAGACAGTTGTTCCACCTGTTCTGTCAGCTTGAAATCTTTTTGGATAGGGAGGGTTTAAAAAACACCCCACACTTTCAACACATTTTAATGGAAAAGGGAGGCTTTTGCTTTAAAAATACTTCAGCTTAAGTTGATGTTTTGTATGTACTTCTTTTCTTTCCCCAGTGCAGTTCCTTTTCTGTTTTCATCAATGTTTTATAAGAGAGGATGTGAAAAGGATATGGCGAATACTTTTATCAACAGCTCCACAGCTTGACAAGGAATACATATTAGAGAAAGTAGCAACCAGCTTGTTAGGTATGAAACAGGAAGATCGGCACTTCTCTGCTCCAGTCCTTTCAGTCTTGTCCAAGGATATTAATAGAACCTTCTCACATGTTTTATACACAATTTCTGCTTAAGAAACAAGGGATTCTATTGAAAAATGCTTTCCTATACTACCCTGTGATTCCCTCACCATTGCAGCTTATCCCAGTGTGAAGCTGTAAGGTGCCTTTACTCAATTTGTGTTTGCATGATGATTATTACAGTAAAATTTTAGCAGTATTTCTGTTATAGCTCTATTCTCATCAACTCAGATTTACTTAAAGCAGTAATATTTGAGCTGAACAGGGACTTTCTGATTCATTTGTCCTCTCTGGAAACTATGAGAAAAAGCATAGGTCTGTTATTAAAAATGTGAAGACTGTTTTGTGCCACACACCTATTTCTGACGTATTCTGTTAGTAAGTGAAACAACAGAGCAGCTGGGTAGAAAAATAAAGTAGAAATCGGGTGAGGAAATAACCTTCAAATGGGAGGGATTTTTATCTGCTCTGCTGATAATCAAAATTTTATTCACTTAATCAAAGATCCTTCTATGCATTTGACTTGTGGTATATTTTGTTGCATTATGCTTTTATAGCTGCATGTATGGTAAACTGAATAGGATGGTAAGTATGAACTTAAGTGAACCATATAGTAGGTGATTGTACGATGAGTGTTTATGCTCTTTGGTTTTCTTCTTTGTAAGGTATCTGATCATGGGCATCAAGGTTGTGCAGGGATCGTGCTTAGAAAATAGGCCCTGTGGCATCTTTGGATGCTGGTTGCCCTCATCCAGCTGCAGCACATGGAAAATCAGGAGGATTCACAATGAGAGAGGGTATAAGGAGCCAGTTCTGTGTGCATGCTGACAATTTCAGATTGTCGGGAAGTGTAGGCCAGATTAGCAGAGGGATACAAGCAATAAGACGGTGTTGGAAAATACTGAAGAGCAATTCTGGGACTGAGTCATCAACAGGAAATTCTAAAAATTCAGATATTTCATAGTCCAAAAAGGTGCCTGATGCCATGCCTCAGTTGAGAAGGTTGTAAGTGAAAAAGACGTATTTGGATATAGGTTGAACTGGGCAGAAGAGTGTCACCCATCAGAGATCTCAATGTCTTTCTGAGCAGAATAGGTCCCTACAGCATAAATTTAAGGTTTGGATTTTCCTTTTTTCCCTTCAAATACCTACCTCAGATTTTTAATAACACGTACGACATACTGGAGAGGTAAGAAACAAATTCATGTTGGCAGTTCCCAAATACCTGACAACTTTTCAAAGGATGGATTTGAATTAAGTATGGGCATGAAATAGTTGTGCAGCTTTGCCTGGTTTTGGTAAGGTAAAAAACAGGAGAAAAGAAACTAATAAAGGTGATGTTCTTTTGTCATCTTTTGATGACAGGAAAACTGTCCTTCACGGTTACCCAAGAAGAGGTGCCAGGACCTGACAGTGAGGTTAATAGGGCCCTACAAGCAAGGAGCAGGATATAATAAGTGATGGTTCCCTCCCCACAATGGAAGGGCAATCCAGAAGGCTTTGAGAAAGTGAATAGAAACTGGGATAAAATATAATTTGAACAATGTTCTGACTTTTGGGGAAGGTTTTTTACGTTTTGTGTTATTTTTCTTCGAAGCATGGAGTCTTATTTAGCTTTTTTCTTCTTCCAGTCATGTCTTTATTAAACAATTAATCTTTATTCTTCTTGACATATATACACAAGAGTAGTTAAAGGTTTAGCTAAAGAAATAAAGTAACTATATTTCTGAAATATTTTATTTTTTAAAGAAGGAAGGAGAAATTTCAGTTTGAACTAAAATCAAGCAAAAACTCCTGCAGTGTAAATGTAAATGTATACTAGTTAAACAACTACAAAGTACTTAGATATTTAATTTTATTTCTATTAAATTTCTCATAAGAATTAATGGAAAAAATGTTTCACAGTAACGATTCTTTAGTGTGTTCTGTATCTCCCCAGAGTTGATACTGAAATGTTGATGCTGAAAATGTGTGTGCAGTGTTAACAATTTAGTTCATTAAATAAGAGCCTTTTACCATTTTAAATTGCAGAGCTGGAATAAGGGTATGAGCAGTTCCATTTAATTTATTAAAGTACCTGAGGATGTCCAAAGTAGGCATATTTAGAAAAAGAAACTTTAACATATATATGCCTGTCAGGAAAACCCTAAACAAACTGGAAAAGGTTATGTAAAGTAAAAGTAACATAAGATTTTGAAACCTTTTTCCCAGTCCCAGATGGCTATAGTTACATTAGAAATTAAATACAGTTCTCAATCATTCTAATTTCACATAATTATGTACCCAGGTAAAAAAATAAAAATAGGATCTTTTATGTCATTACAAATAATACAGAAGTATCAATACTAAAATGAGATGCAATTAAGTTATATTGTTTGAGGGGTTTTTTTAAGACTTTGGCTCATAGTATTTTTTCAGTGTAGAGCTCTCCCTTTCCTTTTGCACCTGTTCATTACTCTGTCTCCAATGTTCAGACTTTCTCTCTATATATATGGTGAATTGGAAACTTTCAAAAGCTTAACAGTATGGGTTGTCCTTGTTAGCCAGGAAATACATTGTACAACAGATTAAACTTCAAATTTGGTCCTCAAAAGGTGAATGCTGCTGTTGTAAGGAAGGAATTCAGATAGCGTTGGTTATTGGGATTTGCGTCACAACAGTAGCACCGTTACTCTGTGGCACCTGGCAGGATCCTACTTCTTGTTTCACCTTTTCAGAAATAAGGCCGTTGTAATTGTTGCCTGGTTTATAAGCTGATTTCTTGGTATCTGAGACAGCAGTGTCTGCAGCAGTTTGTCAGAGCAGGTTTGCATATTTACAGTGCAATATTTTTTACCCTGTGGGGTATGGAGTTTTGGGTTTTTTTGGCCATATCTTTTTACAGTTATTTTAAGCTGTTCTAGGCCTGTCAAGACTATTACTGCATAGATGCTCAGAAGGAAACTGCTGCCTGGGTAGCTTTCAGTTAGCAGTACATGTTTGCTGTGCCATTTCTCTTCGTCCTGCAGTACAAGGAAAGAAAAATGCCACTGTGTATATATGTCATATTTAAGCAGTAAGGCCAACATAAGCCTTTTATCACTTCGGTAAGGACAGACAGGGTAGTTAAGGTCCCCTAGTACTTTAGATGGTTTGATTCTTATCTGACAACACCCTGCCCCTCCTTCCCGCCCGCCCTCTCCCCCCCCCCCAAAACCTGCAATAAAACTCTTCTTTCTCTTTCAAGCTGTCATTTTAATGATTGACAATTTTCTGCTTCATATTTTTCTGTGTTTTTTTTCACATCTAGTTTGCACCTAAAACAAGCTAGCAGTCACCAGGCACAGAATAGCTGAGGCAATCAGCGCAGTAATTATCTGTTCCTAGAACAAGATGAGGGCAGGCTGGGGCTGTCATCCCTATACAAAATGTATGAAGAAATGAGGAATAAAATGAAGGAGCAGAGTAACTAATTTTTGTTTGCTTTAGTTTTATCAAGGAAGCGTGAGTTTGAATAATGAAATTCCAGTCACTGCTGCTCCCCTGTTTATATACAGTTATGCACTGAGTTTATCTTGAAATAAATGAGGCTTTAGTTTTTCTTGCTAGCTACATTAATTATGCTGGTTTTATGTTTTTAACTAATGGTGATGTTCCTGTATTAGGTAATATATGTCTATGTAAGAAACCAGCATTCACAAATACTTTTATTAGGTAAGCACTTCACAGTCATTAGTAATGAGAATGACCATGATCATTTATTAAGAAGTGTCAGGCCACACAGTTCACTAGTTTACTTGGTACAATCTGCAAGCTTGGAAAGTGGAAGTATGAGAAGTTTCCTAGCAAACGAAATGAAATTGTGATGCACTCAGTTGCAGATGTAGGTTTACTGTTGCACAGGTATGGAAAGTACCAAATCTCTTCAGGCATTTCTGGGAGTACATTGCAGATGTGCTCACCCATCTTTTAAAGATGAACCAGACATTTTTCCTTCTTTCTCATCACTCAAGAAAAAAACCTCTTCATCTTAATCTCCCCTGTTGCAAGCAGATTGTAATGATACATTATTATAGTTTATCCTGCCTACACTTATTTTATTATTATATTTATTTTATTGTTATATTCTTATGTATTATTTTAAATGAATTTTTTATTTCAAATAAATAAATTTAATTTGCCCTGACAGTAAATCTGTTAGTAAATCTGAGAGTAACTGTCCAGAATGGAGTTGTGATATGTCAGGATATTTTCCGTTTTATTTTGGTCTGAAGGTCTATAGAGATGAGGGCTGTAGAGCCAGGACTCATTCTCTGGGTGAGCACCTTGTGATAAGTAAAGCTGATTCCCCAGGCTGAGACAGTTCTCCAAAATGCATGGCAGAATTTTGTTTGAAATACTGTTTGGATTTTGTCAAACTGAATTTTCCCAACACCATAGCACATAATTTCTGACTAGACCTAATCTACAGTAGCAAATATAGTGTTTGGCAGGCTTTTGCTCCTGCCAAACATTTCATCCTGACACCTGACTGTAGCCATTTCTGCTCACAGATAGATGATTGCACCATAAAACTGATTGTGGATGCAACATTACTATGAATAGATCTAACTATTCATGTGTACCGTTAAACAATATTATGATTATGAGACAGGAAAAAAAAGTCTCTCTTTTCCAATCAGCAGAGTTATTATTTAACTCAAATTATATATTTAAGACACAAATGCTGGTTAAAGGAAGCATAATCTTGTCATTTTGCTTTAAAAAATCCTGATGGCACAGTTCCCCATGAAAGCTTAGAAAAGATTTGTCAGTGGGTAAAAAAGGAAGTTGTGCAGATGTATACATGGCTCTGGATGTTACTACTTTGTAGATGTCAAAGAAGGTCATGGAATGGTCCTTTAGGTGACTGTGCCACATCCATGAGGATTTGAACATGATTTGTTTGATTCTTAGGTATTCAGTGAAGTACCAGTTATAACCATGAAAGTGCGTTAGACCTGCTCATGGATTTTATTTTTTTTAAAGGAAAGTGGTAGAAGTATGCTGTGCATAGCTTTTAAAAACTTGGATTTAACACTGATCTCAACATGAGTTTTAATAGACTTCTTGCAGGTATCTTTTGTTAATCTGTTGCCACTGGTACCATCCCTTAGGTACGAGAGAAATAGACCTTCTGAAGAACATGGATGGTCTAGGGAAAGAAGTGTACTTGCTACATCCCTTCTCCAAAGACTTTTATTAAACATGTCCAGAAGTCTGGCATTTTGGTTAAAAAGCTATGATCCTGCTGATCTGGTTCTTTCATGAGTCAGGCCTGGGAAAGGCTGGTGTGGGAGTTTTGGTTTAGTCCCCTCCTTATTTAGATAATATCTCAAATATTGCAAAATGTATTTAATGCTCCCAACTTTTGTTGCCATATATGTATATCCATCCCAAAAGTTTCTCTCTCCCTTTCTCTTTCACTCCTCTCCATCCAAATCAGCACTTTTTCAGCAACAGAGTGGGTACGTCTGTCTGATAACATATTCTTTGACTGCACAATTAAGACTGAAATTCTTAGAGTGAGTGGAAATTTTCTTTGATCACAGGAAATCACGTCCTGGGGAAAGAAGTTGGGTTTTTTTCTGACTTGGTCATCAGGTTCTGTCACTGTTTTGTTCCAGTGTTTCCTTTGATCACATTATGATTTCTAAAGTATAATAATCTAAGTACATGGCTTTGAATTTAAAACAGTGATTTTACAAGCCAACATTTAAACACTATCCTAGAAACCAGTTCACAGAAATTATCAATGAAGAGGGTTTTTTTTTCATAACTGAGAAGCTGACTACAAATATCCACAACTGAATTTTAGAAGGATCTGTTCTAATAGTTGTCCCTGCAGTGCTGTGTTAATAATACAACAGTAAAGGATTTCAATAGCATTTGTGATTTCCTCTCCTACCCCCACCCCTGACCTGAGTTTATTGGTCTTTACATCACAGTCAATTGTTTTAATCTAATTTAATCTAAATAAACTCTTGGAAAGAAATTGGCTTACTCTAGCAGTGACTACATCAAATCCCAAGGTCTGAGTGCTCAGAATTAAGGATGAATATGATTGTTCAAGGAGCTGTTTTCCAAATTTCTAAGTTGTTTGTTAGTGTCATTTGCTCCCATATTTACAGGCAAATTTAATGTAATTAGCAGATATTTCATGTCAGGAAATGGGAAACAATTTTCCTCCAGGCAGATGGGTGGAGATCATTAGGGAAGTGACTGCATTCACTTCTGGATAACAAATTCGCTGCACTTGAGCAATTCAATGCATTATTGGCAACCTTGTTATCTCCTGTTCTTTTTCTGATAGCTTGAGGCATGCGGTCCTTTGTATAGTAGTCTTAAATGTGTCATATTTTTTGATGTGTTTCATGCCTTGACTGTACAGAAGATAATAAGGTAGATATTCTGGAGAACATTTTTGAGTTCAATCCCTACTGCCTTTTTTTTTTTTTTCTTCTCAGTTACAGAAGACTGGATTTGGTGGCTGATGCAGCCCTGTAAAGTCTTGAGTTTAATGTCTTCAGGCATTAAGGAATATGAGCACAGGAAGCAAGAATACTTGGGTATGGCTTTCTGCCTATGCAACGTACAAGATTACAAATATGAGATTTTAATGGACCTTTATATCTCACTGAACTCTAATAACACTTAAAACTGCAAGGTTTTGATCCTGCATCCTTGAGCACAGTCTTGCTGCCTTTTCATTTCAAAGGAAAACAACTTAATTTTATAGGTGCTGTTTTTCCTGCTAACATTTTAGCTGTTGGAACACAATAACAATGAGCGCTTTTAGCCTCCAGACATCTAACCATTTGAAACGTAGATGTCAAAATACGAGGTATGTGTATGATTGTTCTGGACATTTTTTATATACAACAAAATCAGCAAGAGCTGCGGTAAAAAGAGAGCTTTAGGGCACTAAATAGTAATATTTAGAGAGCAGGATATGTTAGAAAGCAAACGATGTCTGAATTCTGTACCTGTACTTCCCAGAACGACATCCCAGGAAAGACACTGTGCCGTAACACTTAACAGGGATAGTTTGATAGCGGTTAAGAGTCTATAAACATACCAATGGTATATAATTATGAATGCAAGTATTTAACACTTGGAGCGAAACATCTGAAATGCTTTTTGTCAAAGGCAATGCTGCATCGGAATAAGCTTTCTCTTTTTCCTTTTAACAACAATGTTTGTTCACAAAAATGAAAACAAAAGAATTTGGACTTTGGCAGTTTTGCAGAAACTGCCTGCAGGCCTAAAAGTAATTGTGATTTGTTGAGAAAAAGAAGGGAGAAGAAACATGATTGGCTTCCTAATCAGTTTGGCAAATGAAACTGAGCTGTTTCATCCATGACTTAAGTGTAATTTTTCAACCTTCTTAAAAGAAATACATAAAGGAATCATTCGTACAATGTGAAATCATGAGCTTTTCTAGAAAAGGTATATAAAAAAAAGCACACTTTGAGAAGAATTCCACTTGAGAAGGCAAAGAACATTTTTTTTATTTGGACATATACATTTGTCACCTAATACTCTTCCATAGGGATTCTCCTTATAAAAAAATGGATCTTACTAAAGTGACAGATATAGTTTAAAATGTTTTGCTGTTATTATTTGCCTTCCTTACAGCTATCCTGACAAAAATCCCCTGGTACTGTAGACAGGATGCAGGACTGGATTGATCTTACCCCAGCTGGCACAAAACTGGTCTACAGGAGGCTGGTCTGAGCCTGTGCCTCTGTGCTAGAGACCTTCATCAGTCCAGTCATGCTGGCCAAATACATAAAAAGGTAGAAAAGTTTGGCAAGAAATTAAGTTTACTCTGTTTTTTTCTTGCTTTTGTGGAAATGAGCAAATTCAGTCTGATTTAATCTCTGAATGACTGGTGTTTCTTACACAACCCGCTGAGATGCCTTTACATATGGTATGAAGATACTTCTATTGATACAAAGGACCTCTCAAATTTTGAAGTGTATAAAGAAACCATCAACTAATAAATTATCTTTGGAGTTTGTATGAGTGAAAATCTTAACGAAAATCAAACCTGAATGGTAAGTTATTTGTCTTTCAAGGATTTATCATTTCTATTTTAAAAAGCAATGAAATATAATCTGTGTGATGCATATTGAAAAAATATACTTAATAATTTCATGCAGGATTGAGGTACTATGCATCATATTCCAAATCTATCACAAATACCAGCATGAAATACAAAATATCATTATCACAATAAACTAATGCCACCTATTGGCTTGAAACTAAAATAAACCATCTACTGTATTATGGGAAATATTTAGCACCAATGTTCTACTTTTGGCAGGTTATTTAAAATTGCAGATGGAATTTTATACCTAACAATTTGCAGGATATAGCTCGGGACTAGATTTTTTTTAAAAGAGCGTAGAATATAATGAATGGGAATGAAGACAAAGTAAAATATGCTGTAAAATGATGATATATTTAAGATGTCAATATTTGCAGCATAAGTTCTACTCCTTTGCTCTTTGCCTTGCTTTTGTTTCTGTGGTAGTGTGGCTACAGATTTCCCTTATTTTTTTTACTTTTCTCCTATCTACTCTCCTTGATACACAGAAAAAGTATTAGAAAACCCTTCTTTTCCCCATTAATTCCTTTCCTTTGAATTCTTGATTGGTTTTTTTCTACTTCTCCTTAATATATCTAAGGCTTTTACTTCATTATTATTTCACATATTTTTCCCTTTCTTGCATTTTGCTCATCTGTCTTACACAAATCATATTCTCTGCCACTAATTTTCTCTCAGATTCCCCGTTTAGATTAGACATTAGGGGGAAGTTTTTCACAGAGAGAGTAGTGAGGTGCTGGAACAGGCTGCCCAGAGAGTTGGTGGATGTGTTGTACCTGGAGGTGTTCAAGGCCAGGTTGGATGGGGCCCTGGGCAGCCTTGTGAAGATCCAGGTTGGTGGCCCTGCCTGTGGCAGGGAGTTGGAGCTCTATGATCCTTGGGGTCCCTTCCAACCCATGCCATTCTATGATTCTATGATTCTTTCCTTTCTTTTTTTCTTTTTTTTTTCTTGTCTTTTCCTACTTCTCCCTTAATCTATTATCTTTCTTTGTACTTTTCTTATGTTTACCATAATTCATTGGTAAACTGTCTGCTACCATCAATTTTCCGCACCAACATGCGGAAAAACTTTTTCACAGTGAGGGTGACAGAGCACTGGAATAGGCTGCCCAGGGAGGTGGTGGAGTCTCCTTCTCTGGAGATATTCAAGACCCGTCTGGAAGCCTATCTGAGTGAAATGTCCTAGGGACCTGCTTTGGCAGGGGGTTGGACCCGATGATCTCTCGAGGTCCCTTCCAACCCCTACAATTCTATGATTCTATGATTCTATGATTCTATGGATTTCAGAAGTTTTCAAAATCTAGATCAATACCAAAATGTTGGTTGAAATTTATAACCCTATTGGTTTTATGTTCGAATTGGTTGTAGATTATAATCCAACAGTCCAGAATATTTTTATTACCTAATATTTATGATATTGTGGGGCACAAACACTTTTTTCTTAGATAAGAAACCTCGGACAAGTACTTGGACTTCTAGGTATGGTACAAGTACAGAATGAGGAAAAAATAAGAAATAAGAAGCAATAGGACTTTTCTTCAGGACCCTTTTATTTTCTGTCCTCTCATCTGTTTCACTGCATCTGGTAGATCATTCTACAGAATAATTAAAAATAAATATTCAGGGAAATGGTTGAAATATATTCAGATGTAATCAGAGATTAAAGTGTGATTCAAGTTTCAAGTTTCTATTGTCACTCAAGATGGTACTTAATGTGAGCAATGCACTAAGATCAAGATGAAGTTCTGTAGTCAACAGCAGAGATAAGAGCTTTTCGAGTCTTAATTTGTGTATAATTGTGTCTGAAAAGAAGCTGGTTTTCCCCCTTTTTATTATTCTGATTTACTAATAGTACAGATAACCAAATGGAATGTGTGAATCTAGTACTGTGTGAAAAGCAGAAGAAGGACCTGTAAGCAGCAGAGAATTAAAGAGAGCTCTCATTCACTAATTTTCTTTGCAGAGTGTCATGGTTTAACCCCCACTGGCAACTAAGCACCACCCAGCTACTCACTCCCTACCCACACAGCAGGATGGGGGGAAGACAAAACTTATGGGTAATGAACAGTTTAACAATTCAAATAGAATAGCTTAATATTAATAATCATCATAATCAAATATAGCAGAGAAAGAGAAATAAAAACACGTGCAAATGAAAACAATTGCCCACAACCAACTGACCAATGACTAGCCAGTCCCAGAGCAGCAATTCCCCCATGACAAACACCCCCCTCCCCAGCTTTATATGCTGAGCATGATGTCATATGGTATGGAACATCCCTTTAGTCAGTTGGGGTCAGCTGTCCTGGCTGTGTCCTCTCCCAGCTCCTTGTGCACCCTCATCCTACTCCGGAGGAGCAGCAAAGGCCTTGGCTCTGTGCAAGCGCTGCTCAGCAGTGATGAAAACATCCCTGCATTAGCACCACTGTTTCATCACAGATCCAACACATAACCCTGTACTACCTACTATGAAGAAAATTAACTCTATCCAAATCAAAACCATCATAGTCAACTGTTTGAAAACCGATGGAGAAAGTAAATAGTGTCCACCTAAAATGAACACAAGATCAATTTGCTCATGTATGTTAAGATTGAGAGTACTTAATTCTGATTTTTAAAATTTTGTTTCCCTAAAGATTTGATGCTATTTGGTGGTGTTATTGGTTTATTATCTGCTTTTAAAAATTAATTGAATGCATATAAT
The DNA here is from genome assembly GCA_027925045.1 of Hypotaenidia okinawae. NCBI lineage: Eukaryota > Metazoa > Chordata > Aves > Gruiformes > Rallidae > Hypotaenidia > Hypotaenidia okinawae. Next base: position 153,914,133 of record BSDF01000001.1, read on the forward strand.
GAACCCCATTCTACAGGTCACATGGGGTTTAGGGAACTCTTTCAAAGAACATATATATATATATCCATCACTTTAAAATGTTAATGGTTCTCCTACAGTGGAATTACAGACAGGTAATAATGAACAGAGATAAAAGTGATGAAGATCTGACAGGTCCTTCCTTCCATTTGTTGCCCAGATAAACAGAGGGCAGGAGGAATAACCTGTTAAGGAATGCTGTCCTGCCCTTGTAGGCAGCCGGAAGTTCTGTGGTTCATGTGGCAGCATGAGGCTGCACCTCACCAGAGGTAACTGAATTGGGGAGTACAGGATATGTGGAGTTCCTCCTATCCCAGATCCAGTCCTCTGTAAGAGCAAGGCTGAGCACATGCTCCTGGCAGAGACACCAGCACTGTCAGACTGTGAAGGACAGAAAAGCATGTCTCTCTCAGCACAGTTCTCATCCCAAAATGATCATCACAGACTTTTCCTCTCTTCCAGATTATCAGGACTGAAGTCCATTAGAGCACACGCAACATGCACACGCAATACATCAGTCTCTTGTGTAGTTAATTTACATACTCAATCCACTTTCTAGCAGGCTCCTAGACTTCAGCTTGCTTGAGTTGCTAGCACCTGGGTGCTCAAGACCCTCCACCTTATGGTCTATCATTCTTCTTGCACTTGGCCAGCCCATGATGTCACCTTTTCATTGTTCTTGTTCTCCTGGATCCATCTTGATCCCTTCCTTTCCCTGCCTTTGACTCTTCTCCTTAGCATCACCTACTAAATTCCTCACATCCTGGATTTTCCTTTTGATAAAGTTTTATGCCCTGTCCCAGACCTCTTCTGCCAGTCAGTCCTATGCTCCTTTAGTTTATGCCATTAAAGGGAGAAAGTTCCTTGCTGTGACTCCTTTTGGTGGACTACACACTGGGGACAATGGTCTAATAGGTCTCACTGGGTGGTCTTAGGAAGTAACCATTTCTGTGCGTCCTCTTTTCAGTGATTACTAAGTTATGATGCCATTCTGTCTTTTCTTGTTCCTCTGTTTCTTCCCAGGTCTTTTGTTTTTATTAGAATTAGCCTTTAATTCAATAAGCTAACAAGAATAATTCCCACATTTCACGTAGGATTCATCATACTTGATAAGAGACATAGATAAGCTGCACAGATAGTTTAAGCTAGTTATATCTGAAGAAAAAACAGTAATAAGGACACACCTGCCTTGAGACATCTCTTACAAGACTTTCTTTTTGACTTTTCGAGACTCTATGCCTCCATTCACCATAGAGGTAACTTGGATGACTGGCTTTATGCAGGTATCAAACTCTTGGACTGCTAAGGAAGGTACTATGACTCATATGTGTATTTATTTATTTTTATATATATATATGTAATTAACAATAAATAAATAACTTACTGATTCATGAAAGGTAACTGGTTGTAAGTTTAGTCCTATGAGAAGGGCAAACTGATATTTGGAGTTAGTATAGCTTTGGTTGTTTGAGAGACAGCTTCTATCAGCAGTGATTTTGTAATAACATGTCAAATACTAGAAAAACCCATTTAATTAATTTCTTTTTTTCTAAAGAGGTTATCTCCATGATATATTCCATATAGATTAATTTATGCTTTTTATTTAGACCAGGATGAATAAAATAAATGGAATTACAATTATACGAGTAAATGTTATTTCAAGCCCTCTAGCAGCAGGAAATAGCTTCATAACAAAGTTACGTAATAGCTGCTATCACTAGTGATCAACGTGATAATGTTTTCTGTGTCTTTCTCATGCAGCAGTAAGAGTTATTTAACAGTACTCTCTTCAATGGGTTGTGTATTGTGTGTATATGTGTCTGGGGGAGGCGGAACAGCAGACACAAGGCACACATGTAAATATGGAAGTGGCGATATAGTCTATGTCGTTTCACCTTGGCCTGGAAATGTCTTCTTTAACAGTAAACCAGTGTCATTGCCTCTTTTTTTTGTTTGTTTTTATTTGATCACTAGAATGACAAGTGATTGTTCAGGTCCTAATGAAATAAAGACTTGGTTTATGTAGTGCCAGTGCTTGTGAAAAAACTGAAACTTCTATCTGCAAACCAAAAATAAGATTTCGTCAGTTACATTTTATCTATGGATTATAATGTGGCTGTGTGCTACAACCTGCGCAGTTATGAATTTAGAACTGCTGAAAAGTGAAGGCAAGTTGGTTTCTTACAGTCAGTTATGAACAAAGCTGAAAATAAGTCAAAGTCAAGGAAAAAAGAACTATATTTTCCAAAACAAAGAACAAAGAAACAAAAACCACCATGAGTACTGAGCAACACTGCAACAATAATGTGACACAAGGAGGAGGGCATTAATATTTAGAGACCTATGTGCTGGCAAACGATGATGGAATTGAGAGGGAAAAAAAAGCGCAAATATTTTCTCCACAAACTTTTATATAAAATAAACTCTATAAATGAAAATGCTAAAAGAACTGTTCAAAACCTTTGTAAGCTCGGCATCAGTGGAATTCATTTGAGAAAAAAAGTGTTAATTTGGTCCTAAATATTGAGATTTACCAGGTATGAGAGAGGATATAGTACTCTTTGCCAGGTAGTGGTGGTCCATGGACTGGTCTGACTTTCGTTGGGGAAAATCTTTATGTTAAAATTCCTGTATTCATGCTTTAAACTCGTTGCTGTTAATAGCGTGGACGAAGCTCTTGCTGATTTTCAGGCAAGGCATACCTCAGGCAACCTTTTAAAAGCTTAGCTCAGTTACCTTGAATCCATTCTCTCTGCAGCCACCAGAGGAATTTTCTATTTCTAGAGCGGCCCCCCTACCCCTACCCCCACCCCCAACCCCCCGCCTCAGAGACAAGAGAAATGCGCCATAACACTTGTGCAAAACCAATTTTGTTCACATGTTTTTCCTTCAAAAATAAATTAAAAGTCACTCACAGTCTACATGTCAACTTCTAGGGAAAAGTCAGAGATCCATCGTCATTTTCACTGTTTTGTTTGGCACTAACAGCATTTGTCACAAAATCCTTGAGCACCACATTGCCTTACTTCTGAGCAGTTATATATGTGCATGCTTACAGTCTGTTTTCTCAGCGGAGGACTCTGCTCCAGAGTTCAAGGGTTCCCTTAAGTTAGAGATCAAGGCAAAGGATAAATTCTCCTCTGCCAGATCCTTTTTGCCCTGGAGTCCTGCATAACCACCCCTGCCTCCCAATACTATTGCAGCACATGTAAAATAAAAAATTTGCATGTTCATTACAAATAAGAAATTATAATTCTTTGTAATTCAGCTATATGTCAGTAATTGCTATCACATACGCTTTATTATTAAGGACCTTTCTTCTTTTCCCTCATCCTCCGCTCTCTTTTTTTTTTTTTAAATTTGAGTAGATTTTCAGATATAAGGAAGAGTTATAGATACCACTCACAGCTCTTAGGAGAAAACATGTAGCAAAGAAGCCATGTAAATAGTAAGCCCAAACAGTCCTACAGTCCCCTAAAAAACAGAGGCAATAAAGACATTGCTTTTGACTCACGTAATTAAAAAATAGTCTAAGGAAAGGTGTCTGGGTGTAGGAAGCAGCCTGAAGTACTACAGAGAGTTGTAGTTACAATGGGAAAAGACAGAAAATGATAGATTCGGAAATTAAATCAGATCTACAAATGCATTAAGGACTGCTTAACCTTTAAAGAACAGCAATCTCATTCCTTGTGTCAAAATAACCTTCCCCAAAACATAAATTCTAGTCTTGACACACAGTCCTGATGAAAAGTTCAAGGGTCCCATCCCTGAAACACTGTAGGCTATCCCAGAATCGCAAGATGATTCAGATTGTCGGAGACCTCTAGCGTCCATCGAGCCCAGACACCTGCTCAAAGTAAAGCTAACTTCAAAGCAGATCTGGTTGCTCAAGACTTGTAGTTCAGTTTTGAAAATATCCAAGAGCCTCCTTGGAAAATACAGCCTGGTGTTTAAACACTTGCACCTGGATTATTTTTTTCCTTCTTTTCTCCTGTTAGAACTTGCTTTGCCACAGTCTACTGCCTCTTTTTGATTCCTTGAACACCTCAAAGAAGAGACTCGTCCTGGTTTCGGCTAGGATAGAGTTAATTTTCTTTCCAGCAGCAGGGAATGCCCTGTTTGGGAGCTGGGATGAAAGCCGTGCTGCTAACACAGCGATGTTTTAGCTGTTGCTTCTCAGTTGTTCATATTTCCCTGCTAATGAGAAGGGAGGGGACACAGCCAGGGCAGGTGACCTGAAGCGGCCAAAGAGGGTATTCCATGCCATTTATGTCATGCTGAGCATAAAGGGGGCTAGGTGGAGGGGGGAACTCAGCTCCAGGAAACATGCTTTTGGGGACTGTCTGTTTTTTTGGGACGACTCTGAGCTGTACAGCCTGAGTTGTGTGATTCAGTGGGAGACTGCATTGTGTATCACCAGTTTCATATGTTTTACTATAAAGTCCTGTTACTATTATTAAATATCTCTCTCTGCTGTCCCAGTAAACCATCCTTATCCCAACCTGCGAGGTTTTGGTTCCTTGGGTTTTCTTCTCCTTCTCTTTCCCCACCCTCAACTCCCCCCTCCCCCCACCCCCCTTCAAGAACAAGCGGCTGCATGGTGCCTGGCTCTCAGCTGGGGCAAAACCACGACACTGATTCTGTTTTTAGTATTACTCCACCTTCTGTAGCAAATGACAGTGCTTTATAAAGTCAAAGGTTGTCCAAGCATGTAGGCAGGTGTAAGGGATGGTATCAGTCTAGCTCCAGGTCTCCCTGCCAGGGGAAAGCTATGCTTCTTTCCCAGCCCTACCACAGTCAGAGTTGGATTTCTGGTGGATATTTTACAGTCATTTTATATTAATTTACCACAAAGAAAATCTCAGACTCCCCCTCCCAAAATGCCCTGGCGTCTTCTCCCTACCCTTTCCAGGTGATGTCACTCTCCACTGCATAAGTTATTTTTTCCCCCCGTCTTCTACTACACACCCATAGCATATAAAAATCCATCTTTTTTTCTCAAGAATTACAAAACTGATATTTTTTGAGAGTTGTCTGATCATGATTATCTGTACCTGAAGTAATTTCAGTACTGCCCAGGAACATAGATGCAGTTGGCATAAGTTTTTTCTCACAGCACATCATTGCAAAATAGAATTGGCCCAGGTCTTTCTGATTTCCCAGCCTGCTTTGTCTGACTAATTAGATGTTGGGCTTTGTAGATGGTTTTGAAGTTGTTTGTTCCCTGTCTAATGTCATTACATGTGTCACAGCAACCAGTAACATGAGGTGCGCGGCTTAGGAGACACAGACGAACAGCTGGGGTTAGCCACTGCCAGTCTGTAGAGAGACTTGTTTTCTCTTTACCTACAAAAAAATGGCCTAGAATGGGATGGGAAAGAAGGGGAAAAAAAAGCAAAAATAATAACACAGAAGTGGCTGTTTAGTGTGTTGCTAATATTATTCAATATCACCAAGAGTGGAAGCAGAGGCACTTGTTCTAGTTCTGCGCGTTTTCACCTACCATTAGTTCAATAATTTTGGCTTACAGCGTTTTATTCAGCTTTGGGCAATAACTACTTTTCTTTTGTTTCCAACAGATATTCTGGTAGACTGTGGTAAAAAAAAATAAACGTTGGGTTGTTTGGGGTTTGTTTGTTTTGCTTTGTTTTAAAAAAAAAGCTTTGTGCTTTTCAATGGATTCTTGATTTATTTCATACCTTTCTCCTAAAGTAGTTTCATATTCCAAATAATCACATCTGGCAGCTACCCAGGTAAAAGAGCCCTGCCAGCTCAAAGACGTGTGGCCAGGACATTAATATTCATGCTGTGTTTTGCCCTTCTCATTTGTGTACTTAACTCTCGGAGACACAGTGAGATCCATGGGGAGCACTGATGTGGGAGCTTCAGCCCGTTCTGCATCAGGACTTCATTAAAAAACCAGAAAAGAATACAAATTTTAGAAGCATGGGGCCACTTTTGCCCTTAGAGAGGTTTATTAAACAATAGCTAGCAAACATCAGGTGGGACCGTATCCTAACAGTTGCTGAAGCTGTTGAATTTCCTAGCTTTAATCTGGAAGAGAGCAAAAGGTTTGTGCTACCATTTCTGGAAGATACTTGAGAAAAATTTGATCCGGTGCTTACAGACATACTGGGTAAAATGAAATATGCTTCACTTCTTCATAATTAAGAGAAATCCACTGGCAAATCTTTTAGTTTAGCCATCAGAGGTTACATTTTATGACCTCAGTGTGTATGAGTTTATAAAAGGAGATTTCCAACACACATACTCTAAATGAAATGCATTAGAAAATATTTTATTGATATTGTCAGATTTCCATTAAAATACACTCATTATAATATAACAAATGAGAGAAATAATTACTGGAACAATTGCTTGAAGGTAAATTTATGTGCAATGCTATTAGCATTCCCCAAACTGATCCTTGCCTCCTCCTTATCTTCAAAAATCTCTTTTGTTATGCTGACTGTGAAAAGCAAGCCAGAATATAATAGCTAGAGGGTGTTTAGAGGAAGTTTCTAGTTTTATGTTATGAAAAATAGTGGTTCAAACCTTCAAAGTGTTCACAGAACTCCAGTACAGCTAGAGCTGAAAATTATGAGCATCACAGAAACTCCTCTGGTAAAAACAATACTACATGTATGGAGAAAGATTATAGTCTCCCTCTCCTTCATTGTAAATGAATGGTTTTTCAACACATACATAAACACATATTAGAGGCAGACTGGGTTAGTATGTTGTTTTTGTGCCAAGAACAGCATGGCTTAGCACGGCCACACATAATGAGGAAAACAGGTAAAGAGCCAGGACCCCTCTCGCTACTTACTGATTGCACTGAGCACAGTATTGCTCTTTGCTCCAGGTTTTTTTATTGCTGAAGGTTATCAGCCAAACATATTTTTTTCTCCATTGGGTAAAAACACTTCCCTTGCAGTTTAAGGAATAATTCAGTACATTTTAGAATATAACCTACAACACTGACAAAATAATCCCTGGTTGTTGCTCCTGTGGTCTATTACTTTGACTCCTTATTGTTTATCTCTTTTACATAGAGATAAAATATTTAGCTACCCTGTAATTCCTTTTTGGCTGAAGTTATAAAAAACTAAAAAGGGACATGAAAAAAAAAACCCTCACTTCTTGCATATAGGGAAGTTTGGAAAATGGCTTTGATTCTAACCAGGACTGGCTTTACTGTAGCTATAGCAAACAAGACTTTTGGGAATGGGCTATATCACATTATTGGGGGGAAAAAGCAATCTTTTGCAAAGATCCTCAGTAGATTTCAACATAATACAAACAGTGGGTTTTAAATGAAATACCATCTTCCCACGTGAAACTTTTTTTGACTTTGAAATTTGGACAGATCCAGCTATAATTGACCAAGAAAATTATAGAAAGTTGTGGTCCTTTATTCTAGCGGAGAGCGGAAGGTCAGGCCAGGGCTACAGACAGCTGCTAGGACAAGTTAACTCAGACTCTCTGAACCTAAACATCTTTTCTGCCTAACAGCACAGACCAGGGATTTTTATGACAGCTTAACCTTTTGTCAACCTTTGTAAAGAGTGCACAGCAAGTAATCATGAAGTGTTGGAGCTTATTCAGCACAGAAAACCAAGTATTCTTTAGGCTGAATAAGCCTCTTCTAATAATTCAAATTTTTCACCGAAAAATGTGGTGGATGAGCAGATAATAAGACATACACAAGAGCATAAAATTTGACCACTATTGCAATGACAAATGCAGCTTGTGTTACAAACCTAGGATTTACAGAAGCCATTTCAGTTCCCAATTGGCTTGAAAAAGTGTCTTGATAATTTCTGCCTATGTGCAAAGATGATTTTTGTTGAATGTGGAACATGAAAGCACGTTAGAACAAAGTTTAAAGGCCCATTTGCTGTTCTGCTATTTGGGTCAGTTGCCAAAGAACACTTTTCCATTGCTCTCTTGTAGCAAAACCCTAGTCCCAGATCAAAAGTTGGGGATTTTTGTTGTTTGTTTTTTCTTTTTAAATCAAGGAATTTTATTGCAGTTTCATACTACATATTATAAACTTCATGGCATAACTTTTGGGATTAACTAGTAGAATTCAGGCAGAAAAAACTAAGGAATTCTAATGCTAAACAGTCTTGTCTATATACACACATGTCCAAACGCTATGGAAGTATCTACAGAAACAAAAGGATGCCTTGACTCATCTCAGACACACAAAAATGTGCAATTATACATGTACTTTCAGATATTTATGGCGTTCTCTAGACCAAGATCTCATTTGCTTACCTTGAAAAAATTTTCCAGAAGAAAATCCAACCCTCATTTTCCTGTTCTATGTTGTGGTAAATGGATTGACATTATGTCTTTGGCTACACAAAATTAAACAATAGCTCTTTGCAGAACTGGTATTGTTCTTCTGCTGTAGCACCGTATGGGGGTACTTAGAATGGTGAATCATTAAATAATTATGCAATCAGCAAAAAGATCGATTGGTTTGTCTAGCTGCTGCCAAATGAGGTAATTACAGTGTAGCAACCATCTTTTAAAATAAAGTCTTTTTCTTTCCAGACTATTCCCAAGCTCTGTGTACCTGTATTATTAAAACAAAGCCCTTTTAATTACACATATCCTGCGATAGTAGCAGATCAGGGTTTTTTTCTGAATATCCATATCTGTGTATCATAATTTGGTGTCTCTGGTGCTCAAAGGCAGATAGTTGCTATTCCTTCTGTCTTAATATCATGGCTACACCCTTGATAAGGAATTCTGCACAAAGCTGTATGGGTAAATTGAAATTCTGGCCTGCAGCTGCCTGATTTTGCATTACAAAAGAATGAGGACCTCTACTTCATTACACAAATCCCTGAAAATTCCATACAGCCAGAAGAAGAGAACCATGATGGTGGACAGCAAGTACGAATGTCGTGTAACTACCGAAGGGCATGCTACATCACATGTCCATCTCAAAACTTAAGTGAACGTGTACAGGTAGCAGCATTTATATCACGATACAGTAGGCTACCACCCACCCTACTGTCAAAATTTGGCTTTTTCAAAGTTATGCAGTAGAAAATACATGTTACCAATTTTTAATGACTAACCTTTCCTGAGAGACATTTATTCATTCCCACTGCTCCACATTGTAGAGAGAAGTGTATGTCTTCTGGGCTGAGTACATGACAGACCATGTAAGATATGCAGCAAGAAGCAACATGTTTGTACAGTAAAAAGTCAGGGATAAATACAAAAATATGAAATTCAACTAGCAGCAAAAAATGTCTTGTAAAATTGCAGCAGTTAAATTTAAAATTCTATTTATTTGTGGAGTATAACTTTTTCTAGGACCAGGAGTACCTCAGAAATGGTTCCATATAAAAGAAATATTTTTGTAGATACGTGCATAGTCTGAATTTCTTCAGAAAAAAAATAGTTTAAAAATCTAAGGCTTTAATATTTAAAATGAAACTTGTCTTGTAAAAAATAAAGACTAAAAATTCTTCTTTACTACTCCTGAAAGTATATGTTTGACAAATGAAATTTCTTAATTTCTTTAAATGTCTTTTCACATTTCTTGGCTAACGGCAGTTTCAGCTGGGCCCAGTATTTCAGCAGCTCAAATTCTTACAATTTAAATATTTGTAAAGAGTGAGAAAAATAACTCCATCTTCTACAGATAATGCTGAAAATTTTGTTCCTTTTCTTTGAATAGGCAAACATGTAATTTGTCCTGTGTTTTGTCTCATTGTAAACAAAAGATTAGGTACAGCTGAATATGCAAGCACTGTCAAGTACTTTCTTTTAGCTGTTTGGTTTGTTGGGTTTTTTTCCTGAAAGTATCACAGTGCTGCAAAGCTTTTCTTCCCTTTGTTTTAATAATCATACCCAGAGGTTATGGCTATCTTGTTAGCTCTTTCACAAGGAAACTAAAGGATCAAGTCTTGGACGCACTTACAGTTGGGGTGGTGTCATAAGCTTGTGCATCTTCAGCTGGAAGCAAGGCTTTTGGAGTACAGCTAAGATGCAAAAAGCCTAATTGTTTGAGTCAAAACCCAGGTGGTTTTGAGATACTATTTCCACCAGACCTGAAAAATCCTTCTTCTGATGTATCAAAATGAAGAAGTAGAGAGAGCAAGGAAACCCATTCAGAAGACTAGAGAAGTTCTTGTGGGACACCAAAAAAAAAAAAAAGAGCTAATGTAAAAAAATTACATTTTTCATGTCAGTTTGTGCAGTAATTCCTTCCCTGGCCTCTTCCGCTTTCTTAGTCAAGTAAAACCTCTTTTTACTCTTGTAAGATTTTATAGTGTACCACTACTTCCACTGCTTATGCTCATTCTTTAAGCATAACTCGATATAGCATTTACTGTTCAGCACTTCCTGTTCACAGCATCTCCTGCTTCCTTTTCTTATCTGTCTGCGGCCTTTCTGTTCTGTTATGCTGTACCACTTCAGTTCACCCATAAACAAACAAACCAGCCACCCCAAAGGAATAAAACACCACCAGCCAGTTGCCATGTTAGCTTTTCCTGCCTGCTCCCTCTGCTGAGTGCCTTCTGTGCCTACTGATACAGACACATGCTTCCATATCCTGACATATATTGTTACCAAAGACAGGCACACAGCAAAACCTAAATTCAGTGCTTTTGACTTGCTGTATTAATGAGTGGGTAGTGTGATTTGAATGATACCCATTACAGTTATTTGCTTTTGGTTCTGTATTGAGAGGAGGAAGTAAGTGCATTAACTGGATGGGTGGGACAACATGGAAGGTATGAGCATGATAATACTGTAAATGGGCATCATCTGTTCCTAATTGACCTTACGTCCTTACACTTCTTTGTTGTTGTGGTGGTGGTGGTTGTGGTTTTTGTTGCGACTCTTGGGCAGATTTTGTAAATCTGTGCAGCCCAACCCTAGTGCATCAGTGTCTATTTCATGTATTTAAAAAACAAAAAAATCTCTAGCAAGAAGAAAATGGCTTGGATAGGTCAAGCAGGGAACAGTTGTGGCCTGCAGTAGTTTTATGTTGGTTAGTATGCGCAAAACTTTCTTTCACTCTAATGTATAGAAAAGTATAGAACATTGCACTGCAAGATATTATACAACAGAACTGTACCCTGCACCATTCCTTGTTGTATAACTGCTTGTGAAGAGCGACCTCCAAACATATACATTACCCTAGATTTACTTAAAATAACACTTCTCTGACAGATTTTGTTGTGTCTTGACCACTGTTTGCAATAGAGATCAGATGTTGCCCTTTTCAGGCTGACCCTTTAATTTTTGATCAGATCACAAGTTCACTTACCTGCTATTAAAATTTCACGTGAGGGAAACAAGCAGCTTAATATAAAATTCAAGGGGAACAAAACGAACACTGAAATATCATAGCAATGTGCTGTCTAGTTTTAGAGAAACTAACAAATCCATACCTTAATTTGATACCTATATCCTAAGGTTAGTTTACTTATTGTAGTTTTCCTATAGGGAAAAGTTTCTGATTCTTGAAAAATTGTCCAAATATCCCATGTTTTAGTTTCAAATAAGGCACACTAATTTCAACAATTTTCATTGAACCTTTTGGATAAGTGTTGTTTCCATTAAGTTGGGTAACCTGACAATCACAAAGTTCATCAACAACTCAGGAAAGGATATCTCATTTCTCTCCTCTGTTCTTTGGAGGTGTGAATCCAGATCTCCATGGAGTTAATGATCCTTCATTTTTGGAATTATTATATAAACCAGATCTTTAATGAAACAATAATTTCAGAGACAATGTATGTGATTTCCTACCCTGTAACCAGTCCCCGCCACACAAGCCTTTTATTTTGTTGAATAAAATATTTGAACTGGACAAGTAGATTTTTGCCTACTGTACTGTATGAGCAAATAACAAAAAAAATCAGGCTTTTAATTCTTTATCAATGACTTCATCTGAAAGAAAAAAAAAACAACCCATGATTAATTTTAATAGTTTTAATAGCAATAGTAGGATACATTGGTGTGAAAAGAGTCTCAAAAATCTGATTTTAGGACTATTAGAAGGATTGGGTAGAAATGCTGCCACTCAAAACAGCACAAAAGAAAATTCAGCATTCACAGGAACTATGAATGGCCCTAATCCTCGATGTACCAAACTGGAGGGGTCGCTCCTTCTCCTCTCTGAGCCTAGCTGTGTCTGAGCATTTGTTTTCCCCCAGATGAAACAGTATGATAGTTTCAGTCAAATGCATACACAATAGTGATGTTGATGGCATTTTTTGGAAAAAGGCATACTTTGATTAATTTAGTGTTTGTAAATACAGCTTTCTTCCAACTTTAGCACATCTGCACACCAGATAAACAAACTTAACAGCCAAAAATCCACCCAGTTCTCAGCAGTAGGCACATGTCTATGTCATCTGTAAAGTAATATTTTAAAAGTATATCAATATGTTAAAGGTTATACCAGTGTACCCTGTCTTCCCTTACAAAATTAGTATTTTGAGACATAATCTAAATCTAACTCTATTTAGTTGACTTTAATATTGTTGTTATGAAAGCACAAGCATGTTACTGTTTTGCTAAAACAGAACAGACACTGTGGAAGTGATCATGAGATTAAATGGTGTATTAAAACCAGATGAGTTTTGGCACACTAATTGGCTTTCTCATATACTTGGTATAATTTTGATTCCTATACTCAGCAGAACAGAAATGAAATAAAGTCTACAATGTTGTGTTTCTTTTTGCCATGAACTAAATAACAGTTTAGATTTTCCTCAGCCAAATCTTCTACTGAATTAGAATCTTCACCCAATACCAGGGAGATACGAATTCTGCTAATATGTGGCTTGATATCATAGAATCATAGAATTGTCTGGGTTGGAAGGGACCCAAAGAATAGAGTTCCAACCCCCTGCCACAGGCAGGGCCACTAACCTCCAGGTCTAGATCTACACAAGGTTGCCCAGGGCCCCATCCAACCTGGCCATGAACACCTCCAGGGACGGGGCATCCACTACCTCTCTGGACAGCCTGTTCCAGCCCCTCACCACTCTCTCTGTAAAGAGCTTCCCCCTAATATCTAATCTAAACCTTCCTTCCTTTAGCTTTAGTCCATTTCCCCTTGTCCTGCCATTGTCTATCCTAATATATCTAATATAGAGATATAATGTAATTAGAAATGCTTTTGGAAATAGGAGGGTAGTTTGTCTAATAAGCTCAAAGAACAGAAAAGCAGATGGTATGCAAAGTTCAAGTTCAGGTTTACGTGGTGGATTTCTGTCTGAGGCTTGTCACAATCAAGTCCTGCTTATTTGTGAACACAAAAATAAGGGTTTCTTTAAAAACTCTGAGCAAGGACACAGGGTTTTGGTGTTTTTTTTTATCATCAAATCCATTGTGGATCTCATTTTAAAAGACAGGTAGCTTGGAAACTGAAGTGGTGAATAAATCATATTCTGCATGAATGAGACTTAGCAAGACTCTGCCTTAGCAACCACCAAGCAACTATCAGATGATCTAATATCAAGGATAGCTGGCAACATGGCACAGCTTGCCAGCAGCTGAGATCTGATGGTTTGTAATGTGTAGGATGTGATTATTAATTAAAAAATAAGAAGCATTGGCATGTGTTTGTTTAAGATAGGGAAGATACATCGTTAGCACCAGAAACCATTACATTGCCTAGACTTGCATAGCAGCTTCACCAAATAAACTCATTGGGTCAACTGTCACCACTACAAGAAAATGAAATCCTAGAGCAAGTATGAACAATGAAAGCATGAATTGTGCAAAGCCAATAAGCTTTTCTATGTCTGAGTACATATGGTAAGAGTGTGGCTGTGGTAGTTTTTTCCCCATTTCCCTTAGCTTTAAAGTCAGGAAGTTCCAAAACTCTTTTCCTGTAGGACTCTCTTAGAGCCTGTCAGTCACTGTTAGTGCCTGGCTTTGTCTCATATAAACCTGTCACACATACTTGACTGCTTTGACTGCTGCTGCTATTGAAAGGTGAGTGCTGGAAAAGAAAATGGCCCATGAAAAACCCTCCTTATGACTGCACCTGCCTGTGGTGATTCAGGTAAAAGAGTGCATCAACACCCCACAGCTCTTTCCTTCATATTTACCTTCCTGGCCTGTTTTTCATCCTGGCTCTTGGCTTTTGCATTTGAGGTCTGTTGTATAAATCAAATGACGTGTTTTCAAGATTGGCCATGTTGCAATTAGGGAAAGAATAAGCAAGAAGTTATCCCAAGCAGGGATGGAGATAGAAACTCCAGCAGAGGTTCTGCAGCCTTTTATTTTTCTCTTCCATTCCTTCACGTTTCTCTTCCTTGGTCAAAGTGTTTCTCTCTGCATCAGCAAAGTTAAAAGGCACAGGCTGACGAGATGAGGATGGGCAATTATTTGCAGCTCAGGCTGGCGTGTACTCCATGTACGTAGCAGTAGCTGATTTGTTGGGACATGGATTTCTAGGAAAAGTTGATCACTTTAAATTATGAGAATGACCTATATAGGAATGCAGGAGCTAAACTGGTATGAGCTTTCAAGAAGTGACGGGGTACCCTCAGCTACAGACCATGATTAATCAGCTAGCTTTCTCCTTTCTGTTCCTTTCTTAAAATAATCCTTAAATCATGTATTCCTTTTTGCTTAGAGAAAATAAATACTTGCCTTGTACAGGGATGTCAGGTTAAACCATTCTGAGTTTGTGTTACCAAACAGTAAACTGATCGGAGTAGATCAGTAATTTACAGAATTGAATATCCAACATCCTTACCAAAACAGCATGTCAGCATGTTCCAAAATGTACCGTTTATTGTCTTCAGTTTATTAATAGTTAAAAAAAAATAATCCATACAAAACAAATAATTTTCCTAAATGTCCAATTTTCTGGCCTTTATCCAGCTAATTAACTTTGTAGTATTGTCCATAATTTATATATTAAAGATGGGGAAAACTACGTTGGAAAGTGAATTCAACTGTCCTAAGATTTTTTCCACCGTTTATGTTTTAAAGATATTTTACAAGTGTGATTCAAGTACTGCTATGCTGATGAGTTTCTTCTACTTCCATTTCAAATATATTCTGCAGACCATTGTAACTTGTAGTTTCTACCATAACTGAGAGTGTAATGACAGCATTAGTAAGCACACTTAGGACACTTAAATCCATATAGCTTAAAAAAACCCAACCAAATACCCAACAAAAAAACAGATTTAAAAAACTCCTCAGCAGTATGGTATTCGCTGTAGACTGGCATTCCCAGACTCAGACAGGTTTGTCTAAACTCATTTTGACACATTCTTACATTTGTTTCTTAAACTAAACAGATTAAATTTACTTTTTGTACTTCCATAAGTGCAGTAAATGTTCCCCCAACTGCATTCTATACATACAGTCAGGGACAAGACAGAAAACCCTCTGAACCTGATAGTTGATCCAGTGAGGTGTTAATTTTTCTCTTCTAATCTACTTTGAGGCATGAGTGCTAAGTGTCTCAGCAGATCTGTCAGTATAAAAATAATATGAGAAATGTAGACATTGCTGTAGTAAAGGAATGTTAACATGGTTTGTTTGTTTGTTTGCTTGCTTGTTTGTTTTAGTAATTTTTCCCATGTTAAAGTTAAAAGTCTCCCAGAGTTTTGGGAATTACAACTAGGCAATTACCTAGGCATTAAGAGTTGGAGTTACAACCAACATCTTTTCATGTTGGCTGATTTACTTAGTGAAGTCATCCCAGTTCAATTACTTAGAACAGTTGGAGAGCCCCTTGTCCCCTGTTTCTGCACACCTGAGACTGCTGCCCTTTGCTAAAAGATGCTTCACTAAACCAAAGAATTGTTGAGGGGTACACTTGGACTCCTTACCTCTCAGTGTAGGAGGCTCAAAAACTCCGAAGAATGAGATTAAGCAAACAGCGGCAGAGCTGAGGCACTACTGTGCAGCAGATGTTGTCGTAAGAGCATAAAACAGGGAGGACTGAAGTGTAAGACTGGTGAAAGCAAGTCGAGGTTTTATGTGCAGAGCTGCAGAGCAGTGCAGCGGACCTGGTGATGTTCAGCTTTACGGAGGCTTCGGTTGCATGGCAGCAACTGCTGGCTTTTGGTTCCACAGCTCAAGTGGAGTATTCATTTACCTGAGGTTGCCTGCTCAGGTCCCAGGTACATTGACTATATAAGGAAGGAGGTGTATAAATATAAAGCAGAAAATGCATACTAAAAATAAAATGTTGGGATTTGCAGTTTAAAGACTCAATGAAGCCCATTTAAAATTAAGTCAAATCTCTAGAGCCCATTCAATTTAAATGTATTTCCTAGATATTTTTTTATATAAAATAGATTCTTTTTTAGGTGTGGAATCATAACTTTTTTTTTTTTTAGCAACATTTTATTTTATGGAAAACATTTCTATCCAGGGGTGGCTGGAAGTTTTAATTGATTTTTCACACTTCAGCGCAGTCTGTTTTTGTAAATACTTCTTGCTTGTTCTCAGTAGTGTCCCAAACCCAGATTTAATTTTGATGTTATAAGGGAGTTACAGTGCCTGGAATTCCAATATATTATTTAAAACATTTTTTTCAAGTTTCATGTCAAATAAAGTGTGTTTATTCATTTTGTGGATGTTAAACTTCCAAGTACCTCCTGAGTTTTAAGCTAACATAACATAGTTTCTGCATTCCTAGCATGAGTAGGATCTCACTTTTCCAAGCATTTGAATGAAAACAGAAAGACTACTTAAAGAATATGTTGAACATATGTGCAACATTGAACCCCATTTGCTTTTAAGCAGGGGAATTCTCACTGAAATTACTTTTGATGTTTTAGCCACAAAACCAATATATGTATGAGGATTTTCAGGATTTATCTTACTTATACTCCTCAAAAGGAAAGCTTGATACAGTATCTGGCCAACAGTTCGTCTTTGGTAGATAATTTAAAAGGTAGTTTATATTTTCATTTGCCATACATATAGCTGACTGAAAACTGAACTTCCTTTCTATTATATTATGGGTTGCACTACAATCAGTATAATTTGCTTGCTCAAAGATGAAATTTGTGCATGTTTATGGAATGAGGTCTGATATTATACATCAGTTGAGTCAAAGGATATAAGCCAATGTGCATCACCAAGAGATGTATTGGCAAGGGTTAAGGGGATGTGTGTGTTTTCTGATGCCAGTACTGTTGTAGAGGACAAAAACTTGCTTTTAAGACTGTGGCAAAAGCCTACATTTTTCCTTCACCCCTGCCCATCCCACTCCAGCAGCAAATTCAAGTAGAAACACTAACCTTTATTGTGTTTATGTCTGCTGGGCAAATTTGAGGAGGATGGCTTTAAAATTGCAAACAAATGGAGAAAATATAAGCTGTGTTGGAGTGACAGCGATTGCAAAAATAGCATAAGTGTTGTTTCTTCACAGGTTGCACACATGGGAGTCGGTAGCCTTTTGTACACACAGGATTCAGCAGTTTATCATCAGGACCAGAGAGGCAGGGGGAGCCCAGCTTTTGCTGCCTGAGGACATCTTCCTGCTGGAAAAGTTTAATTAAAATGTGTCCTCTGCTGTATTTTATCTTGTGAAAGGCTGGCCAATGTTTCAGTTAATACCCCTGTAATTTCCTTTGCCAAGTGTCATTAATTTGACTACAGCCTTGGGAAGCGAGGGGTCCTAAGGTCAAATATATTTTGCCTCCCTGGGAATCTGGGAGTGCCCTTAAGAGCAGCAGCTGGAATGAAAGGAGAGCAAACAGGACTTATACAGATGATCTCTAGTGAAAAAAAAATATAAATAATTGTTTTTTATAGGATAATTTTAAAAACATTTTAATCTCAGGAAAGAAAAGGCCACCAGGTTTCTGTTTGGGAAACCAAATTCTGCTTCTGTCTGATGTATACACATTCACAACAATATTGAATTTTATGTTAATTGTATGTCCACAGAACTTTCCGTATACATTATTGAAGTTAAAACGTATGTCAAATGCCAAATGACACTGTTAGTGCTCCAGAGCTAAGGAGTGTCCTGTCCTGGTGCAATCAGTGCCAGATCAGCTTATATTTACTGAAGTGAATGAAACTTTGGAATTAAATACCAGTTGAGAAACTGAGGTTATATATTTTCCTCTACACTTGGACAAGTCTTATTTAGATTATAAAAGGAGGGAGACACTGATGAAAAGGCAAACAGTTGAGTAATGTCCTGAACACGAAGCTACTGTAATCAGGAATAAAATAACTGCTAATTAACTCAAGCACTAAAAAAAGAAAAGAATGAATTTGCCAATGAATAAAGTAGCTCTTAGAAAGCAAAAGGACTCAGCCTGTTAACTGTATGGATCTGAGACATGACTAGGGAAAGATAGCTTTCTTTCTTTAGCATAGGAATGACTTATCTTCTCTGGGCTTCTGTCCCATATTTTTCCATCCACTCCTGACAGTGTTCTTTAGGAAAGATGGGGAAGTGAACAGAAGCTTAATTAAAGATTGCCATTACTCTAAAACTTACTGAGCATGATGTACTTTAATTGCTCCAAAATGATTTATTTCACTGACGATTACTGTTTCACTTAATTTACAAAATTTCATGCTGCCTAGCAGATTGTCAGAGTAGTTAATTTTATCTAAATAACTGAAGAATTAACCTTAAAAAATAATCTACTACCACTGTTTATTATTGCAGAACAAAAAAAATCCTCCTTCAACTTCATTCCCAATATGTTACATCTGAAGGATTTTACCAAATTTGAAAAACAAAACTCATCTTATCAATGAGAATAAGAAACAGAAAATTTAATCTGGGAAAAAAAATCAGAAATAAATGAGAAAATACAATAAATATGTAATTCCTGGAGTAGAGTAAGAGAAGTATGAAATCATTCTTTCAAAACAAGAAGTAGGAGACTTCTAAAAATACAGAAATACTCTCATTTTTTGAATTCCTGAATCACATACTCTGAATTAATGTTAGTTTCTGAGTATTTACCATTGCCTAAAGATCCAATATCTATATACCTAGATAATGACAACTATAAAGTCAAATTGACTTTATCAAACTATCTTACTTGATGGTTTGACAAGCATACATTTAGTGATTTAGCTAATGCAGGAATACTTGGGTACTTAATTTCTTTTAAATTTTGCAATGTCCTACATTAGTCAGTACAGTTCCAAACACTACAGGCTAGGCAGAGAATGGATTGAGAGCAGCCCTGAGAAGAAGGTCTTGGGGCTATTAGTGGATGAAAAGCTCAGCATGAGCCAGGAATGTGCACTTGCAGCCCAGAAAGCTAACCATATCCTGGGCTGCATCAAAAACAGCATGACCAGCAGGTCTAGGGAGCTGACTCCCTGTGCTCCGCTCTCTGAAACACTGAGTTGGGATTGTTCAGCCTGGAGAAGAGAAGGCTCCTGGGAAAATCTTATTGCAGCCTGCCAGTACCTGAAGGGGCCTACAGGAAAGACGGAGAGGCGCTGTTTACAAAGGATAGGATAGTGACAGGACAAGGGGTAATGGGTTTGAACTAAAAGCAGGTTGATTTAGATTAGGTATTAGGAAGAAATTCTTTACTATGAGAGTGGTGAGGCCCTGGAACAGGCTGCCCAGAGAAGCTGTGGCTGCCCCCTCCCTGGCAGTGTTCAAGGCCAGGTTGGATGGGGCTCTGGGCAACCTGGGCTAGTGAAGGGTGTCCCTGCCTGTGGCAGGGGGTTGTAACTAGATGGTCTTTGAGGTGTCTTCCAACCCAAGCCATTCTGTGGTTCTATGTAATTAATTATAGTTTGTGTGGCTTATTTCAATAAATAAATTGCACTGAAAGTGTAAGGTTATGAATTGCCTTTCAACTCTTCTCTCTTTGGGAGAAGTTACATTGCTCAGAGAGAGAGCCACAGCAAAACAAGCTGGCAGCTAAAGAAAGAACTACCCCAAAATGGACAGCAGTAATTGTGGACTTTACGAATAGTGAGAAGATGTATTATTTATATACTGATCTTACACAGTTCAATCTTGAATCTAAAATATTCCAGACTTATGGACCATGCCTTTGAATTATATAATATGTGGATGTTTATAGATTTTGATTATAATTAAAAGAAATTTCAAATAGCTATTACAGCTACCTTAATGTTTCCTCCTCTCTTCAGCTCTGATTCTTTAGATGGTCCCTTTTCAGCATGTGCTTTAAATCTGCTAAATGCACACCCCTTGAAAGCAACAGAAAATATTCCTGCAATATCCATATGTTCCTCTTGACTTGACTATTGAGATACAGTGAAATTTGGTCCTCAGAACACGCTGAAGTTATAAAAGTCATTAGCAAAGACTGTCTTACCAGTTAATGTGAATTCCCATTAAAGTTTTGTTGTTCTTAAAATTAGAAACCTTGATGAATGCAGGTACATAGGCAAAGAAAGGATGTTTTACAGAAATACTATATTTGTGTATTTCCCTAGATCAGAAAGCAATCGTGGTAAACCAAGTAACTTATTGTGCTTAAAAACCTGCATGCAAATATGACTGTAAGGAATTGCACTCACATTGTCCAAGTAGACGTTCTGTGGTGATGCTATTATTGTACCCATCCTACTGTAATTTCCAAAAATTATTTTAAAGGCACTAGTATTGGACTGCTACCAGATAAAACAGTTGGCAACATTGTGTCATGGTCATTACAAGGAGAGAGGGCAGATGATGGAGTAGCACAATGAAATGTAGTTCCTTTGAAAGACAGTGACTTGCATTGTCTGTGAATAACTGTGTCACTGCTTCCTGTGATCACGTTCAGTCAAATTAATGTGAAGTTATTAATGTGGGTCATCTATATTTTGACTTCTGCACCAAGCACAGGGGAAGACCATTGTGTCAGTGTGAATATTCTCACTGGCTGCTGATCTCCATTCTTTAGCTAATTCATTATCTCTCTGCTGTCTGCTTGGCACTCGAATTGAGAGATAATAACTATGATTGTAGAAAAACTGAGACAGGGGATATTAGAACCAGCTTTCTCATCACAGGAATACAGTTGTTCTGCATTGTAGTTGGAATTAAAACAATGATTTTTCTTGCAAGATTCACACACATACATATAACAGGAAATTCAAACACTATATTTTTTTTAAGTACGATGCTTGAAATGCCGAATAGTTTATCATAGAAAGTGTAATTATTATTAGACAATAAGATTCAGATTTCATGTTTCAAAATATTTGTATCACAGGTAGGACAATGGTAATGTAAAGTTGATACAGAATGCTGCTTTGAGTCATTTCACCTATCATCCAAATATCAGGTTCAAAGAGAAATGTATGAGAAAAAACAAATGCTTTTGAAAATGGGCTTTGTAGACATCTGGAGGATAGAAACGGGGTGCTGCATCCAAAATCCATTTTGTTAACATATTCAAAGCTGTAGAGTTGTAGTTCAGCAAGTAAAGTATTGCTAAGTATAAAGTTTCATGAGGGCTTAATGATTTCCTTTTGATTAAACATGAATAAATAGTATGTTTAAAGCATGCTGTTACAGATTCAGAGACATAAATTAGACAGGTACACTGCACTTGGAAAACCACTGTCAGTTATCCTAATTGTAAGTGGATATCTGGCCAAGCAATCAAATTCCTCCCCTGAATACCGTTCAACTATAGAGAGCAATCTAGTGGTGTCTACAGTTCTAGGTTTGGTTTAGGATTGAGGCTGGTTTGGATTTTTAAAGGCAGGATGAACAGTGGATTTCTTAGGTGATAAATATTCCGTTTCTCATGGTTTTGTGTCAGCTCATGTGGACATTCAGAGGAAAGCGGTGCTGCAGAGGAACTTCTGGAGTCAACTATGTCAGCACTATGCCTTCTTCAGTTTGACATAAGTGTGGCAGAGAGCCTAATGCATTTCTGAGGCATGTCAGGACAGATCAAGTTAGTTCCTGCAGAAGACTGAAATAGCATTTCTTATTAAAAAAAAATCTGCCTTGTGGCAGGCAGTATCTGTGCCCTGCCATGAAAGGCTGTAATTATCTCATCTTCCTACCAAGCTTTGTTCCTGTGGCATCACCAATAGATAGATGGGACACTTTTAGGTTGTCACCCAGAACCAGGTGATATAACACCATGATCAGTTCAAGCAGTAAGGCTACACTGCTGTTCTACAGAGACTTTTTCCCTGTTGGTATGCATGTTGTTCACCAAGAAGTAAACTTTGTGTGCAACCCTGAGAATAATCGCTATGAACAGTCTATACATTTTCCCTGGAGCCTGTCTTCAAGACTGTTCTTAATCTAGAAGCAGCCTCAGTTATCTCACAAGTACATGTCCATACGCTGTACAGGATCAGGACATTTGCAAAACCTAACTACTTCACAGAAGACTACAATGAAAGCGTCAGGGAACATATGAGCATTCCTGTAAAAGCCTGCAAGGAGTTAGGTACTGAACAACCAAAAAATATGGTTAATCAAGTAGTAGTTGTAAGCACCTTCCTTTTGTTGTGTGAAAAGAGAGTTAATGACAGAAGAAACTTTTGTAGCATTGTTTCTATTTCATACTTTCTCTTCCATTTTTTAATATTGTCTTTTAACATCTGCTAGGGAAATTTGTACGGAATAGTTGGGCATAGGTGGAATGGCCTGGTTTGGACAAATGGCCTCATTTGATGCCACATTGCTATTGTGTTATCCTTTCTATTAAACATTTCCAATAGATTGCAAAGCTAATTGACATCTAAAATTTAGGGAATCACATGTATTATGTTCTATTACTCGTGCTTTGAATATTCCTCTTTCAAATTAAAAAAGGGGGACTCAGGAAAAAAGAAGCACTTCTTACTATGAAATTCTGTTCTAAAATACTGTTTAAGTAACATTCTAGCAATGATTCCAACCACTGAATGCCAGAATGATGAGCTTTTATCATATGGAAAAGCTCCTTAATTTTGTATTCCATAATCATCTAAAATTAGTTGGATGGCCTCTTTTCTGATTAAGTATCACAATTTTCAAAACATGTTCTCTAGTATAATTCTTGGTTTCTTGGTGATCGTGACTACCTGTTTACAAAGAGTTAGTGGAACAACAATCACTGTCAGAATGTATCACGTTTTCCCTCAGTAGCAACCGAAATCTCCACTTTACTTTTGCTTTTGCTGCAGCAAGTAGCAGTGAAGGCTGGGAGAGGTACAGGTGTTGCTAACAGTCATGTGTAAAATGACTTTGTGATCTATAATGTGCAAAATTCTTTCTTTAGCATAACTGGCATATGGAAAAGATACAATTATAGTCCTTCCTCCACTCCTGTTAGGTACATTTCTTTAATCTATCTGGCTTATCTACTTCAATATAAGCATGCCAAGTTAAAAGATTATTTTCAGAGGGAGGGACCTATTCTTTGTATCCAATGAGGACAGTACAAGTAGTGGTGACTTAATGCTGTATCTCTTCTGAAATGTCAGCAAAACTCTCCAGAGACCAGGAAGATTGTGGCACCACCATTATGATGGGCAGTTTAAAGAGGGATATCTCGCAAATGGTGAAAATATTTCTGACCCTGTCCTTCAGAGGTCTTGTATTTCTGAAGACTGATTGCTGAATCCCAAGCTCATCCTGTTTGAATCAAGTTCAGCCCTTTATTTTTGTGATCAGGGTTCTAGGTTGTCACTTCTATGGGGGGATTCTATTTCCTTCCATTTTCCCTACATGCACAGCAAAATATTTGTCTGAAGGTATTATGCTCTATATCAATCTGATTTTTGTCTTAATTTCTGTGTGTACCTGTCCATTTTCTTGAGCTGTCTGGAGCCGCCCATGCCTGGCCACTCTGGGAATATCTACGGTGGTTTGGCATGTCAAACACCACCTTCTTAACCGGAGCTCATCATGTGTGCCTAATTATTTGTCTGCATATTGCACTGCATAGTTTGTTTCTCCTGCACATGTAAATGTGTCTGTTTTTTTCCAAGAAGGATCACATAACTTAAGAGCAGTTGCTAGAACACCTATCCATACAGTCCATAGCAACGGGTTTGTGGCTAAACCTCTGCAAGTGCAGGGGAAACGCTTTTCTTCATTTCTTCAATCACCAGGGATTCCCAGACTGCCTGATTGCTCCAGAGCCTTTGATTTGATCAGGGAGGTGCTTTTCCTCCCTGAAAGTGCCCTTAATGAAAAGAATGTTTTGGGAGCTATAAAGAAACTCCTCAAGAAAAGGGTGAGGACAGGGAGGGAGGGAAGAATGAGGAGGCAGTCTTGCCAGGATGCTGAGAAGAAGTGAAAGAGCACTGTTAGGAGAGAAATATGATTATGCAGCACCAGAACTGCAGTAGTCTCTGCAGAAGAGAGAATAATAGAAGCAACATGGGAAGACAGAATTTTTCCTTTGAAGTCACAGGTGGGAGACTCCCTGCATGGGCATGCAGAGCTTCCTCTATTTTATCTTTCACCAGTGAATTATTAATTGCAGTGCATTTGAGAAAGCTTTTGACAGAGGGGGCATAAATCCTACTTTTCATTTTGTTTATTGAAAGGGAATGCCCGGTCTGTAAGCAATCAATTTCATTTTCTTGGTTATAAGAACATCCAATTAAGAAATCCCTTAGGAGTCTATAATGCTAATTTAACTGAGTAAGTCCTGGAAATATTTTGTTATATGAATACTGCAAACTTTTATGTATTTCCTTATCAGACATTCTCACTGTCTAGTTAATGTTTTCACAGTAGTTCTGTGACTCAAGTACGAAGTATTTGGCTGATCTATATTGTACTCTATCTGGAAAGCAATACATTTTGTTACTCTCCCTATTATCATTAAAAACAAGATGATGGTTTTAGATAGCTACTTTTAGAACATCACAACATCCTCCATTTATTCAATCAGGACAATAATTCTGAAAAAAGAGAACTAGCATCAGGTGTTTTCCCAAAATTTATTGGAACAATAAATTCAGAGTGACACTTTTGAAATAATAAAAAAATAAAAGCAGCTACTATGCCACATTGGGTTGGAGGCTTTGTTATAGGCACATGCACAATTAAATTAATTAGCACTACAAACTCGATATTTTGAGTTCCTTTACCCTCTACTGAAAATCGTGGAAATAAATATATTTAGACTGGATTTCTAAGACCATAGTTGGAAACAAATAATGGAATGGTAGTCAATATCCTTCCTGGCTGGTATTACACATAAGCTCCAGGATAGGTGGTGGTTTGTTATCTAAATCTGGCATAAGGACCACAGGCTGGTCACCACCCCTGGCAGGAGCCCAGCAAGGCATTTTGCCCTACAGGGATGCAAAAATCTGCCTTAATGCAGATGGTGCACATCCCATCACTCTCTCAATGGAGATGGCCTCTTTCTTTTCTAAGGTGGTCATACCTGTGTAAATTGGGTAGACTTTCCATCAGGCCACCTTTTTCCCACCAGTTCTCTGAGATAGGAATTCTAGCCTGATTCAGAAAACAGTAAGATTAATTTCTCTACCTCTATATTAGAGTTGAGAGAAAGGGATTAAAGAAAGGAATAACAGGATTTTTTGCTCACATGTCCTCAAATAATGAGTTATTTCTACCTCTCTCACTAAATCTACATTATATACTGCAGTTCTACACAGCAGACAGTTTTTACTGGAGTTTTTTGTTCAGTTTGTGCACATACTAAATCACTTTTTATTTCCCATTTGAAGCAAGAAAACTCATGTGACTTGAGCTGATTTCTTCATGGAAGACTGTGTATGCACCAGGTCCATAGGTTGAACCAATTCCAAGTATTCAAAAATAGGTCACAACCTATTTTTACAGTAGAAGTATGTTTTCTTCCTATTTATACAACCTGAAAGGGATTGAGTCAATTTTGTTCAAGCATGGTTTAAAAGACTTTCTTTACAGGAGTTAACATGAAAATTTTAAGGACCTTTTCTTTCCTGAAAACAGGTCTTTTTTTTTTCTTTTTTCTATTTCTAAGAGGTGTGAGAAGTTAACAATCAGCACTGAAAGTACCTTTATGATGTTCTCATATTTCAGTTCATGACTGTCTGAAACCTGAAAGCATGTGACCATGTTAAGGATATGAAGACAGATAACACTGAAATTTTTGCACTTACCTCCTATGATGAACAAGATTATCTAGGATTTAAGACTTCTGGTTGTGGCTCTTTGCTCCAGCAGAAGAAAAAAAATGCATATCTCACTCTTTTCCTGGCACCTCTTATGTTGACTTACTTTAGCCATCTTCTGCAGAGACTGCTATCTGGTGTCTTTTCAAGCAACAGCTTGGCTTTCATTGCAATTGTTAGTCTTGTCTGTCATTGAATTTTCCTCTTCCATTTCATGTTTTCTTCTTCAGCACCTGCAGTGTTAAAGGCAAAATTACTACACTTATCTGTCTGAAGCTGGGATTTCAGTTTTCATTCAAAATGGTCCAAAAGCGGGTCCAGATACAGAAGTGTTCCAAGTGCCTACTGACGTCAATACCTATTGATTACTGCCAACTTTCCAAATTTTTTTTAGTGATTGATGTTTTTTTCCTAATCTATCAGAATATATACAATTAAATTTTATTTCAATTTAGTATTAAACTATCTGAACTTATTTCTTATGTGAGGAGCAATGAATATTCCTATTTTGGGTACGTATTTGTGCATTTACTTGCACAGAATTACAGGGACAAGTTCTTTAGTCTTCCCTTTAGTACATCCCCACATCAAAATACATTGCCTTCTTGTAATTTTTTTCCAGTCACACAAATGTCTCTCACACACTCACAAATTCACTTACTGCAGTTTCTCTTAAGAAAATAAACATACTGCTTTAGTTATATTTGAGGAACCCCATAATCAAGGTGGTTTGATACAAGACAAAAACTAAGGTTTCTTCTCATTTCTAGCCATGGAAAAAGACTTGAAATGTCCTTTTCCTGCCACTTGATGTTACTCTAAAAACTGCATGATGAAACTGTTGCCTGTAAATGTGGAAAAATCCCTACATGAATTGCAGTGAACATACAGGATGGAAGAATGTTCTTGTGAATGTCACAGATGTAGCATGCACAGGTTAGCACTGGCACACAAGAAAACCACAGCCAAGAATGCCTATTTTTGTTTTCTATAGCTGGAAGCTATTCTGAACTTCATCCATCACTTCATATTAGGAGTGAAAATTTAAATGCACAGAAAGAGCCTTGACATTGGAACAAAAAACTGTCACATGCATTTACAGCTTCCTAAATGCCATTATTCCCTGTTCTTTTTCAAAGAATTAAGAGGAAAAGCATAACCATAGTTACCAATGTGAGGCAAGTAGACATACCTCAGCTACTTTCAACACAAGTTTCAGTATTGGCCACTCGAGTGACAGTCAGCTATGATCTTGTGACTCCAGTTCTCAGGCTTGCTTCAAGCTTATTATTGACACTTGTATTCATTTTGTTAAGCCTAAACCAGGTGTCATAAACCATCAGTGTAACAAGTCCTCAGACCTGAATTGTACAGTCATATTCCTCACACTTTCCCCAGATTCCTCATATTTAGTATTTTACTTCAGGAGAATTCCCAGTTAAATTAATGGACAATGCTGCATGAAAATCCCATAAACTGCCCCTATAAGAAAGGACTATTTAGCTTAATTAAAAATGAAGCTCTTTGTTTGATGCATTTACTTTCTGTTTTACTGTCTGGTCCAGTGGGAACACTGCCAAAGCAGTCCATCTTATCATCCCACCTCTCTTTCTCTCTTTTCCTCCCTGACTCGCACATAGATAATAGCAGTAAAGCTCTGAAAAGATCATTTAAAAGACCAGAAAAATAAGCTTTCTATCTGAATTTGTCTTACTATACTAGAACTACAGATTTTTTTTTTTAAAGTTACATATGTGTATAAAAACATATAAGGATTTATATCTAAATGTATGTGCATATGTATTTACACAAATATCTACATACCGTGTGCCACTGCTTTATGACATAGAGTTGTATGAAAATTTTTCTCTCCTATTTCATTTAAAAGTTTCTGCTTACCATTTCATGGACATTTTTTAGCTACATGTTTTTTCATTAGGTTTTCTTTGAGGTTCACATGAAATAATCTCTTCCAAGCACTGATACAGGGTTTTTTTTAATAATTTATTTTGAAAATTTTTTTTTTACTATTTTGCAACATGTTACTTTGAATATACTTCCACAAAGTATATTGGGTGAGGACTACAAAACTTAAGCAACAAAATCCCATGATTAAATAGAAGGTTTTAAGATCATAGCATCACAGAATCATTTACATTGGAAAAGACCATTAAGATAGATCATCAAGGCCAACCATGAAGTGCCAAGTCCGCTAATAAACCATGTCCCTAAGCACAACATCTACACGTTTTAAATACCTCCAGGGATTGTAACTCAACCACTCCCCTGGACGGCCTGCTCCAATGCTTGACAACCCTTTTGGTGATGAAAATGTTCCTAATATGCAACCCAAACTTCCCTTGGCACAACTTGAGGCCATTTCCTTTTGTCATAATAGAATCACAGCAATGATTCATAGAGCAATGATTCTCATAGCAATGATTCTCATAGAAATGAGACCTGATGGAAGATTTTTGTTTGTTTTAATGAAAAGAAAAAAAAAGTCAAATATGTTCAGCAGTCCTTGGCTGAGGACATTCAGGAGGTTGAGTATCAAAAATCAGCATGAAACAGATTGCATGAGAGCTGTAATTCTTCTGGGTCTGCTTGGTGAATACCAACAGATGCTGGCTATTCGAGATCAGGTGCCCCTCAGTCAAGCCTTTTGTGACAAAATATTGCCAGGAGCCAGTAGATTTCTAAGAAAATTATAGGTTAAACATATCATTAAGCATTTGCTGACGATAGCAATTCTATCAGAAATTTTCCAGATAACTCAAATCTCTTTATACAGCAGAAGAATCAGCATCACAAAACTACTGGTTCAATATGTGCTCAATTTATTGTAAAAATTATTATATAATATATGTAAAATAAAATGAAGTAAAATCATTATATAGTTTGCTTATTTCTTCTAGTAAAATACGGTTGTTGAATGTGTCCGAGCGATGGCAAGTGTTTACAGGTAGCAAAGTTTAACATTCTGACATAGAAACTTGGGGTAGCTTACAGACTGAGAGCAAAGACTGCAGCTCCAGCTGGGGGTTCTGCACCATCTATTCCATTGGTGACCAATGCTTCCACCCAGACGGAGGAAAGAGGAAAGACCAACCACATCAGGAGAGACAGGCTGAGTATAGCTGCCCAGTCTGCTACCCAAGTAACAACCAGCGCAACTGAGAAAAGGCAACAGGTGATAGTGGAGGCAACTCTCTTCTGAGGGATACTAAGGCACACATTTGCCAACTTGACACACTCTCTAGAGAGGTGAGCTTCTTACTGGGTGTTCTACTGGGGGCTGATGGGGTCCACCTGTCAGAGAAGAAGAAAAGCATCTTTGTTCATGGACTTGTCAAGCTGGTGAAGCCAGCTTTAAACTGTTGTCACAGGATGAGAACCTCAACCCATCTCACTCATACCAACTTGATGTCAGTGGGAGCAATAGATGCTAAGAGGTGGGGTAAGGATCACAGGTCAGCAGGAGAGCACCTGAAGTGCAGCACAAAGGAGTTCCAGCCACTCCAGACAGTAAGTCAGCTTCATCAGGGGCCTAACTTAAATGACTATATACAAGCACATGTAGGATGGGGAATAAACAAGAAGGATTAGAGATGGGCTCATGCCTTCAGGGCTATTATCTTATTGATATCACAGAGACATTGTGGGATAGCTCCTCTGACTGGACTGTGGAGGCCGTCCCAACTAGGAAGACAGGATGAGGCCTTCTGTAGATAGATAGGAACAGCTTCATGTTCACAAGCCCCAGTCTTCATGGGGAATCTCAACAATTCTGATATCTGCTGAAGGGATAACACAGCAGGGCATAAGCAACCCAAGACAATCTTGGAATGCATCTATGATAACTTCCTTCTCCAAGTGATAGAAGAACCAATGAGAAGAAATGGCTGTTGGACCTAGTTCTTACCAAAAAGGAGGGGCTGATGGGGAATGTGAGACTCACGAGCAGCCTTGGCTGCAGTGACCTTGGCAGGGAGGTTGAAACTAGATGATGGTTAAGGTCCCTTCTAACGCAGGCCTTGTATGATTCTGTTTAATCATTTAGTCATTTCAAAGCATAACAAAGAAGGGGTAAAGTGCTCAGAATACAGTCCTTGACTATATTTTGATCTTGTTTAAAACATCAAGTTTGAATAAGTTAATTTCAGTGACATCTTAAACAACCACCTTTGAAATAAGGGTTTTTCTTTGATTTTTTTTTAATGGGTGTGTCTGTCCACTGACTAGAATGAAGAAATAATCCAAACTTGGATAAGTGACACTTGGATGCCTAATTTAGGGTTACTGAAAACTGCTAATGTGTTTCTAGTTTTGCAGTCTTCAAAATTCACATGATTTGGGTTAGACAGCACAAGAGATAAAAAATAATTCAAAGGAAAAATTCTGACATTTAGGTTACAAGTCAGGTAGTCCAAATGATGTTTTCCTTTATTCATCTATTTCTTAAACTAATAAATCCTCCTGCAGTAACAGTGTGATTGGTTATGAACTTTCACATTTGCATTCCTGTTCTGGTTTCAGCAGAGATAGAGTTAATTTTCTTTCTAGCAGCTGGTGTAGTGTTTTGCTTTGGATTTAGGATAAGAATAATGTTGATAGCACATGAATGTATCAAGGACTTTTCATATTTTCATAGTGCTCTGCCAATGAGAAAGCATGAGGGGACATAGCCAGGGAAGCTGACCCAAACTAGTAAAAGAGATATTCCCAAAAGAGATGCTCCAGACCATACACTGTCATGTTCCTTTTATAACTGGGGGTGGGCTGAGAGGCTGGGTGGCAGTTGGGGTTCTGTGAGTCTTGTGCAGGAGCATCTTGGGGCCTCAAGGGGCAGCTAGGGAGTGATGATGTTTGTCTTCCCCAGTAATGGCTATGTGTGATGGAGCCCTGCTTTCCTGGAGATGTCTGAACTCCTGCCTGCCCATGAGAATTCCTTGTTTTGCTTTGGTTGCATGTGTGGGCTAAGAGGCTTGGCAGCTTGGAGGTTTTGCATGGCTGCTGGGGACTTGTGCAACATAGTCTTCAGGTGGAGAGAAATTGTGCTGTTCATCACTTGTTTTGTGTATATATAATTATTATAGTATTGGTATTATCTTCTTTTTTTCTGTGTGTCCTATTAAACTGCTTTTATCTCAACCCACGATTTTTCTCACTTTCGCTTTTCCAGTTCTCTCTCCCATCCCATCATGGGAGTGGACTGAGCGAGTGGCTGCATGGTGCTTAGTTGCCAGCTGGGGCTAAACCACAAACATTCCTTACAAATATATTCTCCAAACCATTTAGAGAGTGGAATTAAGATTCTCAAGATTTGTTTTTCCTTAGTGATTAAAATTTAAACATGCTCAAAGCTGGTATGGGCTTATCAGGGTATGCAAGGTACCTGACACTACAGAAATATATTCTCAAACTGGGTCTTCAGTGCTAAATCTAAGGCAGAGTAGAAATTTCACATCTGAGTTTTAATCTTTGAAAAACTGAATTTACAATGGAAATGCTGACAAACCCTTAAGTATCAGAGTGCTAGTGGGTACCTATAATTATTGTATAAAGTATAAGAGCATTAGATTTATAACTGAGAAGCTTCATTAAAATACCAAATCTCTCTTTACAGATTTTTCCCATTTACCTAGTTCAAAACTCTGTCTTCTCCCACAACACTTATTTAAGGAAATATAAAAATATAATCAAATTTAATATTAACATTGATATTTTTAATATTGCACATATTATTGAAAGGTAAAGTTGTTATGTAAAGTGAATTAACAGAATAAATTATGACAAAAAATCATGCAAGTTTCTGTCTTATTTCTGGGCTCTTGTCAGTCTCTGAGGACCTGAAACTTAGAATGAGTCCTGGTCTTAAAGCAGGTTAGGCAACATTCATTCCCATTTCATTCAGGAAGTAACTATCTACCAAGCTGGTCTGCGTATCTATTGGAAGTAATTCTTAAAGAAGTATTTTCTTACATAAAGAAATTTTTTCTTACCCAATATTTTCTGGAAATTTCTTAAAGAACTCCCAGCATTTTTATATCTTGAAAATAAACATAATTTCTAATTGGAAAGTCTAAAATTCTAGTGAAAGTTGATATAAACTGTGATGAGATGATTTTTCTAAGATAAGTTGCTCAATCTGTTAACAACAGTAAAGCAATTTGATTCTTTAATTCAGTTTAGATGAACTTGTAGATACTCCATAAGCAAAGGTGCAGGTGAGTACACTTCACATCAGCCACACCATATTTAAAAGAAGATGATGAAAATAATTTTTGCTTTTATTTGTTTCTTGTTTAACCAACCAACAGGCATCTTTGGCTTACATGCAAAGAATGAAGAAATAGATTTGGCTTATTAATTTTAGCCTCATTTTTCATATATAGGATGTTTTAGCCTAGGTTTGCCTTGAGATAGGCTCTGTGCACATTACTATGTCTAATACCATAAGTATACTGGTGAAAAAGTAGGAAGGAAGAAGGAGAGCAGGGAAGGGAGTAAGAAAGGGAGGAAGGGATGTCTTGAAGGATCTCATAAACCTTGCATTAGTTCTACATTTATATTGGAAAGCATTACTTATCTAGTGCATAAGTATTATGCAAAAGCACTTCTATCCTCATCCTGGCCTACCCTTGGTCAAGTCACACCCTTCAAGATAGAATAATCTCTTCCCTTACACTTGCAACCTTTAGAAAGTTCAACCCTTCTAGAGATTTTCAGCTTCTATTGCATATTTGACGTGATTATTCCTTCTTCTGTGTTCTCATTCACATTTTAGCTGAGTGTTTTTTCATGTTAGCTGGATCCTCTGGCTCAGTACAGGCATTACTTTGGTTCTTATTCTGAAATATGGTAATTCCAAACTCATGCTGTGGTCTGCATTAGTAACAGTCTCATATTGGAGTAGCCCAATTCTCTCTTTGGGCCTTTGAAGAGAGCTCCTGGGCACCTCTCCAAGAGCTCAAGATTCATTTTAGGCAGTAGGCAGCCAAAAGATAATCATTATAGCACTTTCTTTTACTATTTATTTATTTTATGTTCTCTAATTTTTTTTCTTGGGCTCATTTAACTTAGCAAGGACTTGTAAATAAGTTGTATGCTTTTGTGTTAAGATCCTTGCAGGTAGCCTTTTCTTGAGCAACGAAGACCATTTTCAGATACGAACAGCCTGCAGTGAAACCATTGATATTTTCACTGAATGACTGTTGGGACTTCTGTATTCAATCTGCCTCTGGTTTCCCAACTGTAAGTGGAAATAGTCTGTTAGACTTTGACCCATACATTGTGAGGGTAATCACATTGCTGGCCCTTAAGAAAAAGGCCTCTATAACCACAAGTGATACAACAGGGAAGTGGGAATGTCCTGGTTTCAGTCAGGATAGAGTTAATTTCATTTGTAGCAGCTGATGGAATGCTGTGTTTGGGAGTTAAAATGAAAGCAGTGCTGATAACACCCTGATGTTCTTAGTTGCAGTCAGACAGTCAAGGACTTTCTTAGCTTCTTCTATTTCTCTATTCTTGAGAAAGGAGGGGCAAAGCCAGGACAGGTGACCCAGATGGGCCAAAGAGAGTATTCCATGCCAATTACGTCCTGCCCAATAAAACGGGGGACTGTTGGGAAGAAGGAGAGGGGCGGTCTCGGGACGCGTGTTCCTTGGGGGGACGGTCGGGTTCCGGGACAGCTCTGGGTGGTACGGCCTGAGTTGTGTGGTTCGGTGAGAAACTGCATTGTGTATCAATAGTTTTATATTCTTTTGCTCTAAAGTCCTGTTAGCATTGTTATATTTTATCTTTCTGTTATCTTAGTAAACTATCCTTATCCCAACCCACGGGCCTCTTAGTTTCTTGGTTTTGGAGTTATTTGCCCCTTCCTTTTCCCTTCCCTTGTTTCCCTTTCCCTTTTTCCCTCTTCCCCTGCTCTTTTACTTTAAGAAGCAGGCAACTGCGTGGATCTCAGCCCACAGCCGGGGTGAAACCACGACAGTCTTTTTGGCACCCAACGTGGGGCCTGAAAGGTTGGGATAACGGTAGATCTGACCCTGACCCGATAGTAATTAAGACAAAGTTGTGATAAGTACTGTTGTTTAAGCAGTCTCTGATCACGATGCTGTGGTATTTATTCACATGGCTGTGGTCACAGCTGTGGCCGCGAAAGTACCGTACGCTGTATGCAATCCTGGCAGGATTTTTTACCATGTCGAGGCTGCGTTTCCTGGTCCTGTTCTTGTCTTTTATGATAACAGTCGATGATACAATAATATCGAGGATCGTGAACTTGTGCTGGTACTGGTATGAGAGCTTGCTGCCCTGTCCATTCCCTGGACAGGGAGGGTTTAGTAACGGCAGCTGGCATGGTGGGAGTTCTGCTTTGTTTTCCTTTGGGCTAAATACAACAGCTCTGCTAGCAGTCTTTAAAAACTTTCAATATCCCTGGGATATTCCAACTAGCATCTTGCTGTTTGTAGGTTTGGTGCAGATGGTTCAGTTGTTGTCAAATATTAAGCAGAGGTTTATGAATACCACTCAAGATTTTTCTGTGAGACCAGATAATCGTGAGTGGCAGGGCAAGTGGCAGAGCATGGGCAAATACCTAGGCACTTTCTTAACTCCGGTGGTTTGGAGTTTCACTCCTGAGCAGTTACAAGACCCTGAAAAAGTGACTGCATATCTGAAAAGAAATTGCTCTAAGCTTGCCAGAGATACACACCTTACTGCACTGTGCTGGGCCCTGGCCACTATTTACAAAACACTGCTTGATAACAGGCAGCACTGTCAGTACTGTCAGCACTGTCAGAAGGAAAAGAATGAAAACAGACCAGCAAAGACTGCAGCTGCTGCAACCCCAATGACTGGCACTGCAGCTACTGTAACCACTGTGACTAGCACTAAGGCCACTATGACTAGCACTGTGGCTACTGCAACTTGTCCAACCGATGCTGCGGCTACTACAACCCCTACAGCAGATACTGCTGATAAAACAAAAAACCAACCCCCACCAGTGTCTGTTGCTCCTGTACAAAAGAGGAAACAAAAGAAATCAGTTCGTGTAGTGAAGGATGAGGATGAATCAGGGCCATCTGGAGCATGTCAGGATGACTCAGGGTCATCTCAAGCATCTCAGGATGGAGCAGGGCCATCTCAAGCACCTCAGGATAAAACAGGGCCATCTCAAGCCCCTCAGGATAGAGCAAGGCCATCTCAGGCATTTCAGGATGAGGCAGAATCAGAGGTTGTCACACGATCCCTGACCCTGAGTGAGTTGCGTGAGGTTCGAAAAGATTTCAGCCGCCGCCCAGGTGAGCACATCATCACTTGGTTGCTGCGATGCTGGGATCAAGGGGCCGATAGTCTGGAATTAGATGGCAGAGAGGCCAAGCAGTTGGGATCCTTAGCTAGAGAAGGAGGCATTGACAAGGAAATTGGGAAAAAGCCAGAAACCCTCAGCCTCTGGAGGCGACTACTGTAAGCCCTGTGTGTGTCTGGGAGAGGTAAGGGAGCACACAAAACTTTCCAAAAGATCCTTTGCCCCACACTGATCACACTAAAGTGGAAGACAACCATCAATTAAACAGCAAGCAGAGAATGACAAAGAGATTTCTGGCACAACAGCAGTCACTCTGCTAGAGGGGTAACAGGTCATCCATCCCACGGGGGACAGGGCTTTCTCACCAACAAATGGGTCAGCAGGTGCAGGGTGCAGCACAGGGCAACACAAGATTGGGGCACCTGTTCATCCCACAAGAGGGGTGTGCACAAAGTTGGCCCACTCCCAGGGTGGGGGTGAGGTTCTGACCCCCATGGCTGGGGGTATCCCTTAGAGGGGTAAAGTGGAGTAGAACTTCTTGGGATGAGATATAAATGGCTTTTAGAAATCTGAAAGGTGGTATTAAGATTGTGTAAGTGTCTGGTAATATATTTTGCTCTATTTCTGATACTGATCCTGAGCATAATGTTTGCTGGATAACTACATTTCATTAGTAAATCAATACATTGCTTTGATCCTAATTTGATATCAAGTGTGGGGATTGATCAATTTTTCCCCAGGGTGAACATCTAACACATTAAAAAAACAGCGGCACTGCTCCGGGCTGATGAGTGGGCTAGGTTAGTGAGAGAGTTTACTCAATCATCTGTTGGAAAAGGACAGAGAAAATAAGTTGTTGTTCCAATGATGGAACAAGCTATAGTTCCAAACAGCTTATCATTCCAATTGTTAGGTATTTATGGCAAAATTTAAATGTTTTCATAATTAATATTCCACAAAGTATAGTCCATGCAGTGGCAGTTCTTTCTTTCAAGAAAGTTCACATATTTCTTAGAAGCAAAATACAGATAAAAAGAGACTTATACAAATGTTATGTATGAATTCCAAAACAAATTGTTTTGCCAGCCTCTTTAGGAAGAGTGTCTTAAAAATGCAAGTTTGGCATGAATCTGATACTTCAATCTCTATGGACCATTTTAATGATTAATCATTAGGAAAGAGGCTGCCTTCACTTCAGAAAAAAATATTCCCTATTTATAAGAGATCTGGAGTACCCTGGGGTTGGCTTAATAAAAAGTTGTAGCTCAGATAGTGTAATAATATATCACGAAGATGAAGCACAGATAACTATCTCTAGTACTCTCCACAGTAGCATTTTCATTGTTTATATTGTTTTGCAGTTTTCATTACAGCTCCTGAAGACCTTTGCTTTGACATGTTACTTTGTGTACCATCCTGAAAAAGCTCACACAGGAGAGAGAGGTGTCTCAGAATTTGTGAAACAATATATCAATATAAATTGAAAATGAATATATGTTAAGCTGGAAGAGTTTGTGGAGAACCTCAAAAATTCTGGTGCTCATTGCCAATTTTAAGCAGCCCTATATCTTAAGAGCAACTTGTATTCCTGTGTGGCATCTCTGTTATATACATAAGCCAGCAGTGTGCCCTGGTGGCTAAGAGGGCAAATGGGAACTTTTTCACAGTGAGGGTGACAGAGCCCTGCAACACGCTGCTCAGGGGGGTTGTGGAGTCTTCTTCTCTGGAGATATTCAAGACCAGTCTGGACGCCGACCTGTGTGACCTGTCTTAGGGAACTTGCTTTGGCAGCAGGGTCGGACCCGATGATCTCTCAAGGTCCCTTCCAACCACTATGATTCTGTGATTTTGTGATTTCTCATGGAAGTGACTATCACTTTTTGAATACCCTACCTGGAACAAGGCTATCTCAAAATACATTCTTTTTATTTTCTTGAGGCTATTACACATTGTCTCAAACAGTAGCAGCATCTTTTTCATATGATTTTACTGGACTATAGCTAGTCAATTCTATCCACCGGCTGTAATATAGCCTGTGATACATTATACATATATATCCTTAACAGTTAAAATGCACATGCACAGTGTAACAGAGAACAGAGCTACAGCAACAAAGTAACATATTTAAAGGCTGTCAATATATATGCTTTCCAGGAAATATACTAGGTGTTTCATCATCTCTTTCCTAGGGAAACATTAGATTTTTCTCATTTTCTAACAGGATGTGGCGTTATTTACATTTTCATATGCCAAAAAGCATAGTGGGTGTCACCAGAAAAAAACCTAACCACCTAAAACTTACCTAACCAGTCCATAATACAGGTCACATCATGTTTTATGGGACTTCTTATTAACATCAGTGGCATTTTCCTTCTTCTGGTTTAAAATTACATGTTTTTCAGCGGAGGTCTTCCCTCTCTATCATTACAAACTGGTTAGAATAGACATCAGAAACCATTTAGTCTCAGGAATACAGAAGAATTATCTTCCTTTTCAAGAGAAAGAACACAAAAAATAAAAATACCTAGCAGAAGGTTACAATGGAGAGTGAAAGGAAGTTGGTCATAAGGTTCATAGTCTTCCCCTCTTCACCATGCTGTTTAAAGTTCTCCAGCTGATTTGAAAATCACAGCATGCTGAGTCTGTGTCACTTGCTTCAGGGTGGTAAGAGTTCATAAAATCAAGTCAATTACAAAGCTATAGAACCTCTATAATGTAACTTCTTTTTTTTTTTTTTTTTAAATTTCTTTTTTTCTCCACGGGCAATAGATTTTATATGTATATTTTATATTGCTGGATGCAAAATAAAGTACTAGCAAAAAAAGTCCAAGTTACCAACACCTATTGGATGTGTTTCCACCCTGTGTAACAAAGAGAACAGCTCAGCAGATAGTTTGCCACCTGCCTGACACTGAGTCAGGTTTCAGCTGCAAGGATGCTTTCAGTGTTTGCGCTGCTTGCTGCTGCTGCTCCTCTCCTCTTGAAGCACATTGTAAACATGCCCAGTGTACAAATCTTCTCAGCCCACGCGGGGATGTGACAGCTACTTAACAAACCGAGTGGCATTACTCAGCAATCCAGGAAATAAATTTTCAAGCAATCTTGTTAGATATCTTTATAGACTGCCTTTCCACAAATAGAAAGCTGGTTTGTCCACTGAAACTGAGAGTTTGTGGGCTCCCTGGCACTCTGAACCTTGCACAGGCATTTGTGCCAAGATAAAGTGAGTCAAAATGGACATAAAATCCTCCCCATCTGACAAGGCAGCATCTGCTACTCCTTATGGATGTCATAAGATGCCAAGTCAGGGTTTCTACTCATGAAGCTAAAGAACCTGAATTAGGAAGGCAGGGGAGTCAGTTTAGGTCTTCACTCCCTTAAACATGTATCCTAAGTACTGTGCTGCTGGATACCTGGACATGTTCTTGTGTGACCTAATCTAAGTGATCCTGTTCTTGAGGGGGTTGGATTAGATGATCTTTTGAGGTCCCTTCCAACCCCTACCCTTCTGTAATTCTGTGATATTCAGAGATAGTTTGGAATTGTACTCTGTCTGGTTTTAACCAGAAATTTCATCTTGAACTTTCATCTTGAACTTCGGTTATAAAGAAACCCACATAAAATATCTGGGAATATAGTTGAAAAATTAATGTGAAACAATCTCTCACAGCAAAGTTAGCATTTCTGACTGTAAGGAACCCTAGTTTCTGACTATTAACAGCAATTGTTATTGATTCTGGCTGTAAGAGGTCATATCAAATGCAGCCTCAAGCTGGACAGAGAGAATTGTGCAGAGAATTGCCTTAACAAAAAATCTTTGATTACATGCAAACAGGACTTGGAGCCATACTTCTAAATTCACCTCCTAAATCATATTCAGTGGAAAAATAAAGTTATTCAGTATGCACTATGAGTCTGCAATGGTCTTAGAAGGTATTTTGCATGTATTATCATCTGCAGAGGTTTTTTAAGAACTTTAATATGATAAGCTTAGACATTTTCATAATCCTATACTAAAATTCTAACATACCTATCTTTCCTAAAGTACTTTGTAAAGATTCACACATGTTTAGGTGAATTAAATCTTACTGTGATTCTTGAGAAAATGAGGCCTGTGCAAATTTGCTTTCATTATCTCTCGACTTTCCTCCCCCTTAATTTTAGAACCTAACTCTAGATAGGAGATAAAAAGGGGAGGTTCATGCACTGGGATATGTTTTAGGGGACATGAAGGAAACTCGAGCAGGTGTATTATGAAGGAACTGTCAACTTTGTGGTGCAAAATCTATCAGGATGGAAAAAAGCATGAAGCTATTATAGTGATGTGACATAAAGGATATTGGATATAAGTCTGAAAAAGAACAAGCTTCATTAGTTCCTGTGCATATAAAACAAATTGATTTTTATATATCCTGTGTAATAAATTGCTGTGAGTTCCAATGATATATCATACTTAGAGACAGACCCCAGTTTGCTTAAATTACATTTGATAAATTCTTTTGTTGTGTACTGAATGAACAGGGTGATAAAAGTTAATGTTAGAAGATTAAATGCCTCAGGAATATAATTGCATTTATTAGGTAAAATTCAGCTAGTGGTAGGTATTATATTATTCTGCTTATATGTCTGATGACATCAATATGACGATTAAGTAGATTTACTTCATTCAGTGCTCCTTGAGGCCTCAGTAGTCATTACATGTGGACAGCACTGCATGGCAAGTTAGGACTGTTGATCTGTAGTAATCTTAAAATAATAAGAAGGAAATAATGAGGAATAAAATAAGGAATGTTCTTTGAATTTTCTTTATGTAACAATCTGAAATAAATCACAAAGGTTTGTGCAGGAAAAATATGTTGTCCTCATGTTCTATATTGGGTTTTGTTGACCAAGAGCCTGTCAGCGGTTAGTGTTCTACATCCTGCAACTGTATCTAGTGTCCTTCATGACACAAACCTCACCAGAACTACACAGTGATTTCCGTTCCCTCTATCTATTACATATGAGCCAAGCCATAAAAGGAGTCTGTGCTTTTCCAAATACTGCATATGAGCTGGCAGAGTTATGCAGCAGATTATATTCAGCTACATGAAATGTGGAAGATATGTGGCGCTTCCAGGTCTTCTCATTAGCCCAGCATCATAGATTTAATTGCCAGTTGTAGGAAAGGAAAACCCAGTACAAGAACAAAATAGATTCTTGCTTCCTCAAGAAGTAGTACTGATTCAGGGTCAGTTAAGCCAACCAGTTGTAGTCATGGTCTTCCAGGGGTTGACATGCAATTGAACAATACAAATTAAAAAAAACATATGTAGTTCTACTTTAGTCTAAATTACATCACTAGGATCAATACATTGAAGTCTGACATACTGTGATGCAGTGGGCTACCCCAACCATTAACAATGAGCTTGGATACAGCCAATTTATGAACAGTAGATTATGCATTTTCTTTGCCTATTTCACTATTTTAAGGGTGTATTGAATGATTCTGCAGCAGTTTAGCTCTACGGGAATTAACTTTCATGTGTTACGCAAGAGGAACGTAGAAATCTAGAGTTTTATAATCTATTTTTATAGATCTCTTTAATTTTTAGTGCTTGGGTATATGTAGGCTTTCAACACATAAATGTGTGCCATCATCTGCTCACATGGGTATTCTCTTTTATGGATGCGTAATTGTTTGCTGTTTAGTATCACTGTCAGAATTGTTTGCTGTTTAATTTCACTATCACAAACAATCTGTACATGCCAAATTTCTCCTTTTAGGTGGTAAACAGGGTGATGTTTCTTTTTTTTTTATTATTTCTTTTTTTACCCTTAGGCTTATTTTTCAGCACAGCTCCAGAGAAATTAAAGATAACAGCCTTGACCTGTCTCTCCATTCCACTGTGTGATTGTTTGGTGGTGGGGTTTTTGTTTGCTTGTTTGTTTGTTTGTTTTAATTCAGTGGATACTATTAATGAAAAGTACTGGGAGAAAAAGGTGTGGAGTT
Source organism: Hypotaenidia okinawae (assembly GCA_027925045.1). Lineage (NCBI taxonomy): Eukaryota > Metazoa > Chordata > Aves > Gruiformes > Rallidae > Hypotaenidia > Hypotaenidia okinawae. Next base: position 153,955,532 of record BSDF01000001.1, read on the forward strand.
TTGTTGGTTTTTTTTCCTTTCAGGCTGGAATTTTTTTCAGTCAAAATATAGTCAGATGATCCTTTTAACCCTCATACAGAGGTGGAATGTGGTCAGGAGAGAATAACATGTTATCTGAATCCCTGAAATTGGGATCCAACAGTTCTCTGAAACAGAGCCATTGTGTTTTTACCCTCTGTTATGTGGATAATACATAACCTAAGACTCATGATCAGTCTTGAAACTTGAATAAGAACATTCTTGTTTCTTTGTTTCCCCTGCGAAAGAAGGAAGCAGGTAACTTAGACAAAAAGCACAGTATCTATGATTTATAAATCCCATTTACAGGATTCTATATGCCAAGTTCTTTCTACCTAAAATTCTGAGCAACAATGTCTGTGGAAAAACTCTTAGCAAAATGCATGCCTATTAAGAGTAGGTATGTCATACCAACAAATAAAAGAGCTTTTAATTCAAAAGCAGCCAATTAAGATGTCTTCAGCTTTATGCAATGCAATTAGATGTTTTGCATGATTTTTCATACTCTGTTCCTCATAGAACATTGACTGAGTTGTGTTGCTCTTTTTCTAAGGGATAAAACAAAGCACTTCTTAAAAAAAAAAAATGTTATCTTCTCTGTCATAACTTTTTCTCCTTCCCATACCTTTTTGTTCATTTTATTGTGGGGAAAAAATAAAAACTCTTACTTCATTGAATTGGAAAATAAGCAAATATGAAGGCAGCTTCTTACCTTCATTATAGCCTTAAGACCCCCTATTCAGTTTTTGAATAAATGTTTAATTTGCTCACTAAGACCATAAATTAGAGTTGCTCGAGAGTGTTCTACGAAATATGTCCCAAAAGTTCTCTAGGGTCATTTTCTCTTGCAGTCTTGTTCTGTGTACAAATTCTGAATGCACCTATCCCACTCAAATTAATCAGTTTTAAAATGTCTTACAAAAAGATACCTCATTAGATTTATTTTTTTTTAGGTTTCAGATATATGGTTCAAGCACTTCCAATTTGATTCTGAATATCATTCAGCTGGTGGGTTACAAGGGAAAAATTAAATGCCACTATACCAATGAGGCTAGGGAAAAAAGGGTCTGTCTCAAAATAAGACCTTTAATAACTATGAAATTGATTTAGCTCTTCAATAACTGAGAGAAAATGGATGATTTTCAGTATGAATTTAATTCCAGTTTTCACAGCATACATACTTAACAAACTTACTAAATTTGAAAATCTTCAATAGCATCTTGAGGGAACTGCCACAGTAACAAACAATAACTCCGAATTAAGGAAACATAAGTATGTATGACTTTGGAGGCAATTTTAAAATTCATTTGGTGTGTGTTCCATGAAAATACTGAATCTACAAGTCAAATTGATGAAGAACCTTTATCTATTTATTTAGATGCATTTAAAAAGAAACTTTCAAAGATCTATACATAATAACTTTTGATGCTATCAGAGAATTATCATCTTCATTTTTCTGAAGTTTTTAGCTAGGTCGAAACACTGACACATTTTTAAATAACAAAGGAATAGAAATATGTCTTTCAAATCAGTTAAACCTAGTTACATGTACATTAATTCAACTATTTAATTACAGATTTACTGGCATTTCAGTTGTGCCTTAGTTTGATGAGAGTCTGTCTTGTGTATAGAGGAGGCAGTTCCTGTCCCAAAGTACTCACAGTCTGTGGATGCAATGAAAAACTGATGACAGGTGATTGTGCTCTGTTTTATAATCTTCAGTCACTGCATAGAAATTGCTCACCCACTAGCAAATATTTTACAAGCATCTCTCCCTCATGGCAGTTGGGAGTGACTCTGCTGTTCCTGCAAAGAAGTGATTTCATCTTCATGATGTATCAGTGATTCTTCACATCTTGATGACTTCCTAATTAAAATGTATTTGCAAGAGGAACAATACACTTATACATTAACATACATAGAAACTCAACCTTTGAATCAAAAAGTCAACTTTTAATATTTTTTTTTAGTTTACTGTATAAGTCTATCAATACTTATTAATCTAGCTTCATTAATTTATACCAAAGCAGCTGATTTTCATATGGGTTGTACAGATAAAATGAAGTTGTTACATACAGCAATCTGCTTCCCCTATAATTCTTTAGTCCTGTTGCAATAACTGGAATGGTGAAAATACTCCTATACTAATGAGTCTGACATTTAATCCTAATGTTGTAAACTAAGCTCAAAGAAAGTCATCATTCTTCATTTGCAGGTGTTTCCTGACTAATATTGCTAGAATGATCTGCGTAATACTGAGAAATTTCAGTGGAGAAAGATAATGCACACAAGGATCAAATAAATTACTTAGAGTATTAAAAAAGACAAAAACAATAAAAGTAGCACTACTTGCTTTTGCTGTAAGAGAAAGACACAAACCACAAAGGAGAAGTAAATGTTAGATTTATTTGATTAAAAAGTATCAATTTTGCATAATCACTTCTTTGCAACATTATGTGTGGATTCCTTAAAAAAACTTCTTAAAATTATATTTGAGGATCAAAAATAAGAAATCTAGCTATATAACTATGAAATTAAGAAGTCGAGGTTCACTGGAGCTTATCTAAAAGTAGAAATATAGCAGAGAAAGAAATAACCGTGTGAATAGAATACATTAAGAAACTTAGAGCAATTCTTCTCTGAGAATGTTTATATACAGAATGCTTGTAACACTGTTAACATTTTCTGTTATGAAAATAAATAATATATATTTTAAGAAATATTTGAAATTTCAAATAATCCAGTAAAAAACCCCAACAAGCTAAACCCACTTTTATTTTGGTTTGGTTTGGTTTTGTTTTATGTGTGGGGCTTTTTAGAGATGCATACACATGTAAGTTGGGTTCAGGTATTTCTTAAGGGACAAGAGAATACTTGTTCTTCTGTGAAACAAGTGGCTGTTACACATTGTGCCAAATTTGCATCCAGTGATTGCCCTTTTCAGATTAGAACATCGTTGATTTAAATATGGGGAATGGGAATATGGGCAGGAGAGAACATTAAGAATGAAGCAAAAGACTGTTTAAAGTTATTGTTGTCAACTCAGCCTGAGTAGGAAGATAAATCAAGCAATATGAGATAGGGAGCTGCTTTGGCAGGGGGTTGGACCCGATGATCTCTCAAGGTCTCTTCCAACCCCTATGATTCTATGATTCTGTGATTCTGTGAGGACTGTTGGATTTCTTTCAGCATTATAACCTCTTTTTCTGCCCATTACTTCTTCATCTAATCCAGAAAGCTATCTGTAATCTGTGCCTGCGTACCATCATTTAGAAACATAGAATCACAGAATCATTTAGGTTGGTAAAAAACTTTAAGTTCATCAAGTCCAACTGTTAGCCTAACACAAGCAAGCCCACCAATAAACCATGTCCCTAAGCACCACATTTGCACATATTTTAAATACCTCTAGAAATAGTGACTCGATCACTTCTCTGGACAGCCGGTTCCAATGACTGGCAACCTAATATCCAATATAACCCTCTCCTGGCACAACTGGAGGCCGTTTCCTGCCATCCTATCACTTGTTACTTGGGAGAAGAGGCCAATTCCCACGTAGCTACAACTTCCTTTTAGGTAGAGAGTGAGAAGGTCTGCCCTCAGCCTCCTCTTCTCCAGAATAAACAACCCCAGTTCCCTCAGCTGCTTCTCATAAGACTTGTGCTCTAGACCCTTCAGTACCTTCCTTACCCTTTGATTGCACTCCAGCATCTCAGTGTCCTTATAGTAAGGGGCATTTCAACACAGCGTTTTAAGTGCAGTGTCACCAGTGCTCCCAGACTACAGGGGGATCATGACTTCCCTAGTCCTGCTGGCCACACTATCTCTGATACAAGCTACGGTGCTATTTGCCTTCTTGGCCACCTGGGCACACTGCTGGCTCATATTCAGAGGGTTATTGACCAGATCCTTTCCCACCAGGCAACTTTTCACCCACTCTGCCCCAAGCCTGTAGTGTTGCATGGGGTTGTTGTGACCCAAATGCAGGACCCAGCACTGAGCCTTGTTGAACCTCATACAGTTGGCCTCAACTCAGCCAGCCAGCCTGTCCAGACCTCTCTGTAGAGCCATCCTACCTTCTAGCAAGTCAAGGCTCAGGAAAAACTTCATGTCATCTGCAAACTTATTAAGGATGCACTTGATATCCCCATCTAGATAATTGATGGAGATATTAAACAGAACTGTCCCAAATAATGAGCCCTGAGGAAAACCACTAGTGAACAGCTGCCAACTGGATCTAACTCCATTCGCTCCATTTACATCAAAACTGGGTTCCAAAAATCCATATATGTCAGTTTCTATGTGAACCATTTCAGCCTACTATAGCAGTAAGATACTGCAAACCATTCTGCGCCTTTTCTGGATTAACAACCATGTCTTGGCTGTGGAACCTTCAAACAGAGGTAATATGGAAAGGAAATAGGAAAATTAACTTAGAGGTAAATTTCAGTGCTGAATGCCTCCTAAACCCAAATCACGGGGACATTACACAGAGAACTCATTTTAGATATTTAAGAAATACTTTCTTTATGTGTTCTCACCTTGGTACATCCTACCTCGTGCACATGTCCTGTCAAATGATCTGACACACCCACTGGAATATTGTGAAAATTCTTGGGAAGGATTAGGTGCTTATGATATAAATGACTGCATCAGATCTAATTCTGTGAAATCCCTTCATAGTCAACACAGAGATGTAGGCATTGCTTGAGTTCAATGAGTTCAACTCACCTGCCTTGCAAGATCAGATATTACGTGGTTTTTCTCTTCTATGTCTGCAAATAAAACATCAACAAGTAACACATGTACACAGCTATTTTATAGATGTGATATTTATTCCATCTGTCTGTTTTAAGATGTCAAAGTTGCAAAGTTTCATGAATATCAGCAGGGATGACAGGGAAGAAAAAAAAAAGGCACATTTCTGTTGTTTTTTAGTACATGAATTAGGAGAAAAGAATCTGTACAGCTAATAGACATGAAAGAATGAAACCTGGTATAGAATTTTACTGTTAAAAGGCATTTTTAATTCTGATAATTTTGCTCAATTCAATTTCAATTTTTTCACCAGCATAACAAATTATGTTTGTGTCTAACAGATTATTCAGAGTGCTGCTTAAGTAATTTAAGTGGTAAATAATAGTTTAAGAAACACACAAGATACAAGGGCAAACAAATCAAATTACCTGCCTTGCTAGGATTTCCAAGTTTGGAAACTGAAATAAGCCAAGTGCTGTCATGACATTAGTTCCTGATGCAGGCAACAAACTGTACTGGGGAATGATGTTAAATAGACTGTTAATTTGCATACATGAAATAAAGTATATGTGTCACCTCAGGTCTGCATGAAGTTATATTAATTTTGCATGTAACTAAGGTTCACCTTTTGCTGGTAGAACCTAAGGCACAGTCCAGAAAGTGGGAGGAATTGTTTTTGTCATTGGACCCTGCTGGTGGTATTGCTTTACACCTCCTGCCTGGCAGCCTGACAGATGTCTCTGTATCAACCACAGGTGTGCTTCTTCTTGTTCCCTCTAATGTTCTTGTGCAAAGGCTACAAACTAGTTCAACTTCCCAGTTACTACTAAAATAACTAATTCCTGCACTGGACAAGACTGGTGAATTATTTGCATTATATTATTTATGAGCTATTTAAAATTTGAAATTCTTTCTTTACTTTCAGCAACAGATATAAACATAACCAGAGAGGTTTCCATTAAATGTAAGCTCTAACTCTACATGTTGGCTTCTGCTTCTTGGTGTTCAGAAATATTTTCCCTGAATTCAGTGTCTATTATGTTCCTAGATGAGGAAGGAGGAAAACACAGTGAAATTCAAAGCTGTTTTCCAGCAATAAATTACTTTCTCTCATAAACTTTTTTTATTGAAGGCTTGTCTCTGGAAGAAGTAAGCTTGGGTTAGATCAAGTGGCTGGATCAAGTGATCTTTTGAATATTGAAATATTGCAAACTGAGGGAGCAGTAATAGAACCTGGGTGCTTGATTATATGATGTCCTTTTCTTCTTGGCATGCAGAAGAAAGTTTTTCTGTGCTTGTCAACATGGCTACTTATCCCCAGTATAAGGTGTAATGAGGCAGAGGACGAACTGCTGAGGCAGTTTCTGCAAACAGAAAAGAGACTGAAGGATCCCACTGCAAGTTGTGCAGTGGGAAATCCAACTCTGATCTGCTTTCCAGAGCTCTGGAGCTCTGAAGTTTGACAGCAGGTGGTTCCAGGTGGTAGCCTCCAAGGGTGCCTTGGATTGAGTCCAGCCTCCTGTTACTCAGCAAACTCAGAAGTAGGTAATGGTGCTTGATTTCCACAGAGCTTTGGTGTCTTGGAGAGACATCCTTCCCCCTTCCATTCAAATCTTGTACCTTTTATGCGTCTTCTCTGCAAACCTAATGCACACGCAAATGTGCACAGCAACAGAATCCCTTCCTTCCATCTTTCCAATTAAAAAAAAAAAAATAAATAGCATGTTCATATAATTTCTTGTTTATAGATGGGAAATGAGATCAAAAGAAAGAAACTGACTTTCCCAGTACATAATACAATTGCTAATTTTGATCCCATTAGAGGGATATGTGTATTGATCTATGAGACCAAAACCAGTAAAAAAATGACAGTAAATAAAAAGAGAGATCTCTTAGAGATAAATTTGAGGATTTTGGGTTTTTTTATATAAATGAAGCATAATTTTACCTTTGGTGGCAAATAATGTAGAAATCATTTAACACTTAGTCTAACAAGAACTGAGACAGATACAGAAAAATAGTAGTTACAAATAATTTATCTCTAACATTTCAGAATACAAACAAGTCCCAAAATCTCTGAGGTTACTTTTGATCACTAATGTCATCAAGCCCAAGCTTGCCAGTTCTTTCAGTTAATTATAGCATTCTGCAGTTCTCAATTTGCACACCAATTTCTGATTTCATTTGACAATTCTTTTCATCCCTGCAAAAACTGTGCCTGGGAACTGCTTTCATTCAGTACTAAATTGGATGCAGGGTTCCCAGTCTTCCTTGTGCCTGCAGCTCTACGCTTGATGAAAACCACCTTTGTTCTGGAACGCTTTATTTTGCTAAAAAAACCTGTCCTCTTTACACTTTAGTACTTCAAAGATGGGCCTCTAAATCTGTGAGTTGACGTTCCTGCATTATTAAAAATACTTAATACATGGTTGTTTCTCTTTGCCCTAAACATAAGACAAACACTTAACTCCCTCTGCAAGCATATTTTACGTTCTTCTCTCTTTTCAATAGCAGTCAATCATGGATGTTAACTTCAAGATTCTTATAAAAAGGGATTATAATTGCCTTTATTTAAAAATTTCCAAAGTCAGTAAACATAAAGAAACACCTATTATTCAATGTAATGATTTTAAATTATTTTAAACTTCTTTTCATTGCTTAAAAGCAAAAGGGTACAAGATCATACCAAGATTATGCCTGAAAATATTTAAAAAGATAGTACAAGTAATGTAACGAACATATTCCATTGTATGAGGACAGATTCACTCTTCCTGAGAAGGGAAAAGTGGTAGGCACAAGTAAAACTACAGTGAACAATCCAAAATAGGCATATTTCAAGCAGAGGGTACTTGCATAAAGGAGAGCACGAAGCTAAAACTAATTTTTAATGGACATCCCTCGTTAGCAGAGTTGTAAGGTTTCATCTCTCAGAGAACTAATTTCACTCTTTCTGTAGTCACACACTGGAAGTCCAGAGGACTTGTATGGTCATGGGTGCAAAGAGAGCTCGTAGGATTTCACTCAAACCATTGTTTTCAGAGCTAGCGAATGTACATTTGGAAACCAAACTGAATAATTCATCAGAGATAATGAGAAAAATCTCATTTTTAACAGAAAGGTTAAGGAACCACAAAAATTTTTACTAGAAGTTTATTATGATTCAAAAAAAGTGTTTTTTCAATTGTCCATAAGAATCTACCTAATTTTAACTTTCAATCATTGTGTCTGGTTGTACTAATTTATGAATCAGGTGTGATTAATTATTTCATTTCAGTGTGATAAATTATATAGATTTTTGGATGAATGTTACTGAATGGACATTAATGGCATGTTTTACTGTCCATTCATGATTCTGGATCCTTGTTTCTGAAGTGTCTCCAATTGTTTTTCATTACTCATTTTAAACTGCTTGCAAAATGTTCTTAGTACCACTAAAAATAAATGGATAAAGTAACTGATCCATGCCTAATTAATATTTCCCTTGTTCAGATATCCAAGGACTGTGACAGTCCCTTTTGTAATAGTGTCACACTAGAATCTATATTCCATTAATTACCCTCATGACTATACATTATGTGTAATTAAATTGAATATCTGAAAAGCAAACTTAGACAAATATGGGGAAGAAACAAAATCCGTACAAATTTATATTCTGGTTTACATAGCAGCTATAGCCCTAGTTTGAAAAGACCTATGACTCTACTAACCTAATCAGTCAGTTTTGTTATGTCATTAAAAAGAAAAAGAAATACCAAAGCAGCTGAGCAAGCTATATTTTCCATTACCTATGTTGTCTGGCATAAATTGTATTAACCTTTTTCAGAATCATAAATTAATGGCCTAATTAAATTGGATTAGAAGGGGTTACCTCTGTTTTACTGTTTTTTATCAAGGTATTCATGGCTTTCCACTATAAGTAATGTTTTCACATTCTTGTGCTGTCAAAAGCTATCAAAACCTAACAGTGAATTTCATCTAGAGACCTCTTCCATTTTAAATTTTGTTTGATAAATTATCGTTAGGTTAATAACATATTTCCAAAATTCTGAGTGCCAGAATTAAAACTCGCATTAAATAAATATTAAATTCCTTCAACATTTACTCCAGGAAGTTAGAAGACAAGTCCAGGTAAGAATTTTATAAAAATCATTCTCAATTTAATATAAAAGAGTGCGAGAAGTATTTACCAAGAATCTTGGAAGGAATTTCAGGAATAAACAATAGACAAAGAAGAGAGAAATTTGGTAACAGAATCATATAGCTGGGGAGGAAATTTTTTGGTGGAGTAATCCAAACTTGCTCTGAATATATGTCAGTTTTGTTTATAACAGGCAATCAAAAAGGAACTCTTTTTCATATGACAACTAGTAATAATATCTTGTTCAACTGACATCTTATAGCAAGAGACCCCAAGAAATTTGTGGTTCGAGTATGCTGTTGCTGCTGTTCTTCATGTTCATATTTTGGCCTCTCTGTATTGTATTTCTGAGACTGGAGGCTGCAGACTACAAAGACAAATGAAATTCTGTGAACAGGAATCCCATGGCACTGTTGCAGCTCTTAAAAGCTCAGACTCTCCTGATGAGTTCATTGAACAAAAAGGACATTTATGTAACATCAAGCTGATACACAAAAGCAAGAGGAAAGAAAGAAAAAGCACTAAAGTTCATTCTTTCTTTCTCCTCATTTTTATTATTCAGGTACTTAACACAGAGACATTGCTTCTGTTAGTTGGAACAATGACAGTGACTTCAGTCAGCCTTCAGGGATACTCTCCAGAGGAAGGGAGGAATGTTTTTGTGTTCCTACACGGTTGTCTTCTCCTTCACACTTGCTGTTACTAAATGGCACTTCATTCCATTTCTGTTCATATGCTTGCTTAAAATTCTGGTAATAGTTATAGTTGGAAAGGGCTTTGGAAATTACCCCTTCTTTAGTGTCTAGACTTCAGGTGATAGAGAATCCAAAGCACCCTGTGCAATCTTGTCCCAGTGTTGATTTACTTTCTCTTCATTGATTTTAAGATTCATGCGTGCAATTGATTTAAAAAGTCTTTAATACTGTACACCAGTGATGTCAGATACTGCACAGAATTTGCTTGATTTTGATGCCTAAGTGTATTACTAACCCTGAGTAAACAGCTGAAGGGTTCACAAAGAATGTCAAGGTTTCAGAATTTGTTTTAACTCGAAGATAAAAGTGAGATGCTTGGATTTTGAAATATTCTGCCAAATTAGAAATCCACTAAAATGTCTTTTTTGAAGAATATTCACACCATTCTTTTATTGTTGCCTTATTTTTTGCAAAGTCTATGCTGTCAGGAAAAAGGGAGTGGCAGAGGTAGAGGAAGATCAAAAGGACAGTTTGTGGTACTCCACTCCTATCACCTTCTTCCTTCCCCCTCCCTCTGGTGGATTGCAAAATGGATTGTGGAAGTTTTACATGCTGCATTAGGTTCCCACAGACAAGTGACATAAATATTATGACTTACTGCCTTTATTTTAATAATTATGTAATCACAGAATCACAAGGTTGGAAAAGACCTTTGAGATCATCAAGTCCAACTGTTATGGAGTTCTCCTAGGCAGAAAATTTTTTTCTGAAGGTCCTAGTGGATGCTGGAGTCCAATACATCATGTAAATGGCCTTCTGCATCCCTTGACCCTATGTCACCCTCCACTGAGGACTTTAGGGATATGTGGCAAGGCTTGGGGCATAACTTCTTCTGAATTCTTAGTTTAACTGCTTTTTATGGAAAACAGAATTGCCAAAGCACACAGATCTGTGAATTTTGGATGGTTTCAGAGTTTACAGGCTCAAGAAAAAATATCTAGGAGACTAAGTGGGCTGCCGGGAAATGAATGACCTGACAGACATGTTAATGAGATGAGATTCAAGGAATATTTTATGAGCAGACATCACAGATAAAAATGTCTGTCATCTACTTATTTCTCATATTTTTTGTTGAGTTTTTAGAATACATTAAGATTCTTTCTATAGATCACTTGGGTAGCACCAACAGAACATTTTCTGAAGAAACAAAAATTCCTCATAAAATGTCCTTTTTCTGTATTTTTGTGTCCTAACAGACAAACCTACAACTGACTAATGAATAGTATCTCCATGAAATCAATGTGCTTATGCTTGTTTTCAACAACTGAGGTATTTACTTTATAAGTTGTAATCTCAAAGTAGAACTCCTCAGCTATTTTTAGATTCTGTATTACTATAAAATTTATTCTGCCTTTCAAGGATTCTTATGTAGAGACATGTGAAGGAGTGGAAGTAGGTGTACTGTCAAATTAGCATTCTGTTCATAAAAACAGTGGTAGACTGCTAAATGCTAATGTGGACTGTAGAATGTCCTAAGAAAGAGTCAACATGAAGCCACTTTATGTCAATAATTTATCGGAGGCTAAATGAGATTGAATACTAGTGCAGTTGAACTTTACACGGGTTTGAACCTGGAGATTATCCCTGAAAAAACGTAACTTCTTTTTATTTTCTTTTGACTGGTTTATTTTACAAAGCCATAGCTGTCTCAGCAGCTTAGATCTTGGCAGCTGCCTTCATGAAGAGATGAGATGGTGTATGATAGTGATGACATGAGTATTTAACCAGAGAGAAAGTGAGAGACAGAGGAAAGCACTGGCAGATTTTAAATGTTGCTATTAGAGAGGGGTTTGGGTGGTGCTATTTGGTTTTTGGTGGTGTTGGTTCTGTTTTTAGTTTATTTGGTTTTTGTCTTGCAGTAGATGATGAGTAGGAGGGGAGAACTGTGCAAGCGCTTATATTTAGGAAAGTGTAGACTGGGATTGGGTTATGATTTTCTTGACATCCAAATAGGCTGTTCTGGTAGGATAAATAGCAATGAAATCTGATGACTCACACATTTCATAAAATTTCTGAAGAGAAGTAGTGAAGATCTTTCTTACTGTTTCTTTTCGTTTTGCACTTCACATCCTAAATTAGAATAATCATGGCCTACCTGCCTTCTAGGAGAAAACCCAGTGAAATATGTGTCAAAATGTCAGCCTCAAATAGAACAAAGCAACTGTCAAAGTCTGCATAGATGCCTTTATTTCTGCATTTTCTAAGTTAGCCGTTGGTTCATAACATAATGCAGTTTAGCCATTCTTTGAAGATAGCACATTAAAAGGGAGCATAACCACATTATGTTAGCTATTATTCACAGCACTGTAGAACTGTGGTGGTTTGACCCCGGCTGGAGGCCAGACGCCCACCAAAGTTGCTCTATCACTCTCTTTTTCAGCTGGACAAAGGAGAAAATATCTATTGAGAGGCTTAGGAGTCAAGATAAGGGCAGGAAGAGATCATTCTGCAATTAGTGTCACGGGCAAAACAGACTCAGCACAGAATAAAGGAAAGAAACTCTCTAATTCATTACCCTGCACTGCACACCCAGTGACACCAGAGTTGGGTAATGAGAAGTGGGACCAGATCTTAAAGCACCTGCCTTCTTAGCAGACTTCACTTTAGTCACGATTTTGCTCTCTTCTTCCCCCCATTGTGGCACAGGGAGGGTCAGGGAATAGGGGTTTTGGTCAGTTCCTCATGAGTTTTCTTTTTTAACTGGGGGGAGGCATTCATTCCTCACACCCTTCCCCTGCTCCAGCGTGGGGTCCCACCCCCAGGAGACAGTCCTCCACAAACTTCTCCAATGTGAGTCCTTTCCCATAGGGCTTCAGCTCTTCCCCAGCTGCCCCAGCATGGGTCACTTCTATGGGGTGCAGTCATAAATCGTAGAATGTCTCTCAGTCTCTCAGGCCCAGACTGCTCCAGCCTGGTCCTCTGCAGAGAGCTTTTAGCTGCTTCTTGCAGAAGCCACCACTGCAGCCTCCCTTTCTCCACCAGAACCTTGCTACATAACAACAACAAGAACTTAGTAAAATTTAAGTACATACTCCAGGAAATGTGCAAAAGGTTGATTAGGTGGCAAGATAACTAGGCTGGTGTTTATTAATAATTTGTGTCATGAGAAATGGAATAAATGACATGGTTAAAGAGACCAGACCATCAGAATAAGAAGGTGCCTGTCTATATGCTAAACCATGTAGTCATAGTAACCTATCCTGGTTTAATAAGGCTACAACAAGCACATCTACATAGGACATTGTATAGAAGTGGAGGTGACTGCTTACTATATTGGAATTCTTGTGAAAGTGTCCAGTCATTTCAAGCAGTTTGTGATACTGTTGTGACAAGTATGTTTCAAATAGAATGGTGAATTGAGAAAGATGAAAAGGATGAGTCTGGTGGAATATCTGTACTGAAATAATTTGATTTATTTTCTCTGTTAATCTTACCTGTACTAGTGAAAATCAATGAGACTGAGAATTGACTGTAGTAGCCAGAATCCCAAGAGTGTTCATGTGTGTTTCCAAACCAGAATGCATACTGATAAAGGCTGTTCAATTTCGAAAAACTTTGATGTATGTATCTAGACTTTTTTTGCTAAAATACTACATTTGCATACATATATCACATCCTTAGAAAGCATCCAGTCTCACAATGCCCCATCATGCAAACTCTACTGAGGCTTAAAAGCTGAGTGCCAGACAGACTTTATTAACTACATATGGAAGGATGTGATGAACCAGTTACAGGTATCAAACTGTTGGAACAAGCACATTCTATTATTTCAGCAATCTTGTTATGTGGCAGCGACTGTTAATATGCTATCCTTAATGAACAACTGCTTTTGTGACTGATTATTGTGTGAATTGTTTAAGACATTATTTTTAATTGTGACAGCTTTGAGGAAACAATGAAATGTTGCTGCATAATCTGGCTTCTGCCTCACAGGTATTTCCCGGTAGAAATGATCATGAGAAATGTAAAGTTTTTTAAATGATGTTATATGCAGGAAGCAGGAAGGCCCTTTAATTATGCCCTTAAGTACAGAATATTTGCTTAATTGCTTAGTAGCCCTTGTATCCTGAAAATTTAATTAAGTTATGATTAACTATTCATTATAATATTTTCCTGTTATTATTCATTACAAGCTGCACATTAACTTTTAAAGTCCTTATCATGTTTGGAATTAAGCAACTCCAATTCTCATCAACTGCAAAGACCTACTGTGATACTACAATAACTTATGTACTTCCTTTCCTCAATTAATAATACCTGGTGCATTGGGCAAATCAGAATGGCCCATGGAAAAAGGCTAGCAGTGGTAGCTAATCCTGTTTCCTGCATTAGGCCTATATTAGCCCAAGTGTTTCATTGTTTCGCCCCAACTAGCTCAGTATAGAAAGCTATGATATGATACAGCATCCTCAAGATGGGGACGCAGAAGAGAATACCTGGGGTTTAGAGTCACTTAACCTTCATCTGAATGTGAATGTCTATGCATAAAACATAGAGGAAAAGATGTTGCTCTCTTTATACAATGAATGATGTGATCTGACTGCTCGAGGCATTGAAACCAAGTTTGGTATCCACCTCTATCCTGAAGTTATCCCAACTGAACTTTCACTTCTCTGGAGAAAATCTTGGTCATAGACACTGTGCCACTGTGCAGGAAACTTTCCACATCTCATCTACACTCTCAGTAGAGAGAAGCTGTGCTGCTCTCTACTGTGAATTCAAGGTTCAGGTGCCAGCCTTGCTTTCTAATCCAATGAATTATAATTGCCATCTAGAGAGTGAGTGGCATCAAAGGGATTACTCTCCCTGGAATGCTTTAGTAATTTAGTGTGATGGGTTTGCCCTGGTTGGAGGCTAGGTGCCCACCAAACATATTCTATCACTGTCCCTCCTCAGCTGGACAGGGTACAGCAGAAAGGCTCACAGGTCAAGATAAGGACAGGGAGAGATCATTCAACTTCGTAGGCAAACCTGACTCAACATGGAATAAAATTCATCTAATTTATGGCCCAATCAAAACAGAATAGGATAATAAGAAATAAACCACAATTTTAAAACACCTCCCCCCACCCCTCCCTTCTTCATGGGCACAACTTTATTCATGATTCTTCTCTCTCCTCCCCCTGAGCAGCACGGGGAAATGGGGAAATTGGGGCTGCGGCCAGTTCACCACACATTGCCTCTGTTCTTCTTTCCTTCCTCCTCAGAGGGAGGACTCCTCACATTCTTCCCCTGCTCCAGAGTAGGATTCCTCTCACAGAAATAACAGTCTTCCATGAACCTCTCCAATGTCAGTCCCTCCCATGGGCTACAGTTGTTCACGAACTGCTACAGCATGGTTTTCCTACAGGTTCACAAGTCTTTGAAGAAAACCTGCTCCAGTGTGTTTTCCTCTCTCCATGGGGCTACAGGTCTTGCCAGGAACTTGCTCCAGCACAGGCATCCCACTGGGTCACAGCCTTCTTCACATATCTCCACCTGCTCAAGTGTGGGGTCCTCCACAAGCTGCAGGTGGAATCTCCTCTCCCCATCCTTGGGATGCAGGGGGACAACTTGCTTCACCATGGTCTCCACAGGCTGCAGGGGAATCTCTGCTTTGGTGCTTGTAGCACCTCCTCCCCCTCCTTCTTCAGTGACTTCATTACTTGCAAAGTTTCTCACATATCACATCTCCTTTCTCTACTATCAAAAATCTGCTACTAGGTTGTTGTTTATTTCTTCCCTTCTTACTGTTTCCTTATGTTATCCCAGAGGTGCTACCACTGTGGCTGATTGGCTTGGCCTTGGCCAGCAGTGGGTCCATCTTGGAGCTGGCTGGTATTGGCTCTGTCAGACCTAGGTGAGGCAGCTTCTTGCAGAAGCCACCCCTGCAGAATCCTCTGCTACCACACAAACCTTGCCAGACAAATCCAGAACATCTAGTAGAAGAGAAGAGAGTTTGACTCCGTTCACTTCCTACACACACGGAAAAGCATCAGTTTCGTTAGCAGATTTGCAGGAATGAAAGGAAGAGGAAAATACTTTTGTGGTTGCCAGTAGCTGTGCTCAACTGTTCAGATGATGCACTGCTTACTGTGATATGTGTCAGGTACTAATGGACTGAATGCCTGGCAGTTTGAATAGTGGAAAACTGGGGTGTTTCAAGGGATAGATGGTAATCAAATACGAATCTTCAGTTATCATTTGAAGCCTTGAGACCCTTTTTTAGACTTTATACTGTATTATCTTTATGAGCCTTTTCAAGTAATGAGACACTCATAAAAATTTCTGAAATTAAAAAAATTCTGAGGACATGAATTTGCAATTGTAGAGCTCTACCAGTGTCATATTCTGTATATAATAGATTTCATACATTTTGAGCCCAAGAAATCTCACACTCATGGTTCTAAACCTCTGTGTGTGGTAGGCAAGTGAAATTAGAAGTAAGAGAATAGTAGGGTAAAACTTTTAAAAGGGGAAGTAGCGGAAACCAGTTCATTTAGAAGCTTACCCATGAATTGTTTAAGGAAGAGATTTTCTTTGATAGAAAGTTTGGTTCTGAAAATCTTTTTAAAATTCTTATTTCTCATTCTTGTTTTGATGAGCATATTATTAACAGTACCACCTGAACTTGCAGGGTGCTTGATCCAAAATAAGTGGGAGGTTTCTTTTGGGAAATTTCACATCTGTCTCTTAAATAATTTTGAATAATGACTATTAAATAGAATTAGCATGTTAGAAAATTATCTTATGTCATGTATCATTTTATGATTGATGGTATCAGTCATAGAGTTGACCACATAGTAGACTATGCATATGACTAGCTGATACATTAAATATATTTGGAGAATTTTTACTTAATATTTCAATCTTAACATTTATATATTAATAATAAAACATTTAATGGTAATGTTTAATAGTGACTTAATATTTAATAACATTAATATCATAATCACATTCTGAAAAATGGAAACCTAGATATGTCTCACGCTTTTAGACCTGTCTACAGTCAGGACTGCCTAATGGTAAATCTACATTCATCCTGTTTCTGGATTTTACTGTAATGTTTACTTATAAAGAATAGCATCATTAAAGAGTTTGGTTTTGATAAACACTGAACAAAAAATGCCATAACACTTGTAGCTTAGCAATGATTTTTGGTCTGAGTACTTAACAGAGATGAGATTTAGTAAGAAAAAAAAAAGTAATTCATTTTTCTAGCAGGGCTTTTTTTAGAGGTGACCTGTCAACTATACTATTAGATTTTGTAATATTTTTTTCTTTTTCAGTTGGTGCTGTATTTGACTTCTACAGCCCGCTCATTTCTAAATGAATGTTTTAGATGACTCCTTTGTCTATTAGTGGTTGGGACAGAATTCTCTGGGCACTTACTAATCAAAGGAACTGCTAGTTTGATGACGGCATTAATCTCTGTGCAGGCAGCTAAAACAATGATTTCAATCACAAGATGAGGAAATGTTGTGTGCATACTTCTCTAGAATAGAGCCCTCCCCCTGAAAAAAAGCACTATTCTTGTTAGAAATGTGCATTACTAAGTTCTCTGAGACATAGCTCACCATAGCTCACACATATTTTAAGAGGTATCTGAAGTATGAAAATATTCATAAGAAACTACAGTGGAAAAGTTTCTTAAAGTTGTAAGTAAACTTGGGTCCTGTAGTGCTTAAACCTGTCAAGAGCTCTTTATTATTGATTGGTTTTTTATTCTATAAAATTGAATAAAGGTTCTGCATTAAAAAGATAAATCTATGGTTGTGTCTTCTCAGGTTTTGGGCAGGCTTTGCTTTGCTTTGCGTATGTGTGTATGTTTGTGTGGGTGTGCACTGTACTGCAAAACACAAACTAGTAAGATCCAATTATTGGGCTTGCTGATTTTCCAGCGAAAGTGCTATTAAAGTGTCTAATTACTTTTTACTAATTTACAGTCACTGGGAGTATTGAAATGCACTATTTTCAATGTTTTTAAGAAGGCAACCAGGCACAACACAATTGATGAAGTTTTAATTTCATATGGATTGCAATTATCCATGAGTCCATATTTAATAAACCTACTAATATTATAGTTGAACATTTGGTTAACTCTTGCAGAAAACCATGATGTTTACAGTATCATACTTAGCAGTTACTTGAAGAGATAATATTCTGATCCCAAGTAATATATGAAGTAAAACATAATCTGCATTGTTTCACTCATGATTCTTGTGAGAAATTCATCAAAGGTGAAAATACTTTATATTTACATTCTTCCTTCTCACACTGATGCTATCTCTATGAAAATGAATTGATTTCTGTTGACTACTCCAGGCAGAAATAACTTGCAGATTTCACTTCTCTTACATACTTTCGTTGTCAGCCTACGGAAACTCCAAGGTTCATGCAATTTCCCTTCAATTTCCCTTTTTAAGATGGTCTAACTGGGACTGATCCCAGATTTTAATTGCCAACCCACCGACTTGAATTGCTGGCTAGCAGTTTTATTTCCACATAGTCAGGAGTCCTGAGATGGAACACCTTGAGGCTGAATTTACATCTCCAGGAAAGAAGCTATTGCCTGGTGGTTCTGCCGTTTTTAGTCACAAAAAGCAGCAGTGACTCTGTTCTTTTAAATATCTGAAGTAATAACACAGTAATGATATATCCTAGGAATAGATTACTTTAGATTTGATTTGCTCGTATTTTGAATGATGTATCCTCCATCGATTTTATTATTTAGAGATTTTCTTGCCCGAGCTCCCTCTTGCTTTGGAAGACTTTGGAAGAGATCAGTGTGTCCTGAACTCAAAGTCATTGTCTAGCTTCAGTCAGAAAATGGACTATGCTTTCGACTTTCTTTTATTTATTCATCATTTCATTGCAAAACATTTGCTCTGAAAGCTAATGATCCTCTATTTGCCTATGAGAGATACAGAAATTTGTATGTGTGTGTGGGAAGGGAGTTTAATCTAATGTCACGAATGAAAAGTCATTTAAAATTGTTTTCATCAGTCTACATTTTCATCTCTCAGAGAAATTAAAAGCCAGGATAAACTGTTGTAGAGTAAAACAAATATTAATATTGTGAAAATGCACTTTCATAAATCAGATTCTAGATACTGGGGACAATTCTAAGTAATAGAAAAAATAACTTTGGGAAAATATTCCCTCAGGTTTAACTGTATAGTTTCACTTTACTACTCCTACTATATTTTTTTGAGTAAAATTTTAATTTTTTTTTAGTAGATGTGAACCTTTACATGTATACATAATACAACTTGTCAACAAAATCAAATTAAGTATGATAAACATTAAATTTTTTCTTCTGTTTAGAACAAAATTATATAGATTAGTAATTATGTATTTTACATTCATCTAAGTTACTTGATTATAGATGTGATTGACTACTTTACTATAGCAGTCTAACTACTCTTCTTTTACACAATGCTTCCCTACCCCTTCCCTTGACTTCGATACAAAAACATCTAACACTACACCCTGTGCTACCTTAACTGATTAGTTTGAGACCAATCCAGTTGTATCTACATGACAGTAATCATCCTGTAATTATAGTTTTCTAAGTCGAAGTTCAGGAAATTATCATTAAACTATTGAGAGGGAAAAAAAGAATAAATTATTATAGTAACATAGTTTCCACCCTTCTTCTCCCTCGGATCCTGGTGTTTAATTTCCTTGCTATTACATGTAAATGTTCTGACTTCTAACTATGAGACATTTCAAAGCTACACAGCAGTAGACAGAGTGTGACCAGAACAGGTGGTGGCAGGGCATCACAACACTCCTGTCCACACAGATAAACTAACCCTCATTCCCTACAGTTGGTGGCCACGTTCAATTTGCCAGTTTGGATCAGTTACTGGCCCCTGCTAAGCAATTATTTGGGTAAGCAGAAGGGGCTTGGGACAAAGCCCCATACCAGAGACCACATTACCACTTCTGCAGCCCATGGAGCAGTGTCCAGATCTGTGCCAAAGTACTGACATTGTTAAATTGACATGTACAGGCATAGCCTGAGCATTTCTAGGACTATAATTTCTCAGGTGTGTACCACTTTGGTTTAGGTTTCCTGATGTATACTGGATATTTCAAAACCAGTTTTATTTAGAATACAAAGTATTTTCTTAAAAGGCCTGTTGTGCCTATTCACTACTGAGGAACGACTCAACTACAGGAGCATGTTTTGAAGTTTTCTCTATTAGGAGAGTAAAGTATGTTTATTACATAAGCTTTAATTTGGAAGAGGACCATTTTGCTAGAATTACTTAATGTTTAACTGAATATTAGGTCACTAACAATTTGAACATTTTACAAAATGTTTCTGTTTCCTCAGGAGACTCCTGACCTATCAGAATAAAAAAATGAAACCAACAAAAACCCCAGAGCTACAGTAGCCGTCCTGTTCCTTTCCACATCTCTGTTTATGGAAAATTTTCACAAATGAATCCAAAGTGAGCTTTCATGTGCTTGTTGTGTTTTATGGTGTTATGATTCTAATGCACATATTTTTCAATAATGGATTATTTTCTTTTATGTCCTGAATTTATGTCCTAAAGTTCATCTACTTACATGATCATCATAAAAGACTTTTACAGAAGAAAACAGAAAAGAAATGATATGGTGTTTTCCAAGCTTTGAGGGAGTAGGGAGGGTAATAACTTTGCATTTTATTTTTCATTTTGTGTCATTACCGAGACAAATTTGTTTAACGGGTAGACAGGATAAGTATTCACATGTTTTGTTTTTCTTGGTCTATGTTTGTTTGGTTTTAGCAATACAACAAAGAGTTTGCACCACTACAATTACCAGAATTACTACTGGGAAACTAGATTTTCTCTAGTAGGAATTCTAAGGTGTACTCTATTTCAGTCATATAAAAGGAGCTAGGTAATGAAATTCATTAGTTGAATTGAAAGGACAGGTTTTACTTACTTTCTTCTCTTGATCACAAAGATATTAAAATGCCATTGTACAGTGTAAATATATTAAAATACTAATTATGGCTATAAGGATTTTAGGAAGTAATCAGATGGCAATAGGTGTGCCAGACTAGCTTGGAAGTAACTAATAAAAGATACATGACAGCTTTGTAGATGCCACTTCAGAGGGTAAAGGAAAAAGTGTTTTATGACCTTGACCTTTGTTAGTAGTGTCAAGGTGTTGCTTTGGAGTATGGTCACTGCAGGCACTCCAGTCAGAAGTTACAAACAGATGCAAACACAAATACATAATTGTGAGCACTACAGAGGCTTTAGGCGTGTGAAAGTGATTTCTTAGGGGAAAAGTTTTGGTGAGTTATTATGCTGCCATTTTAATAATAATAGTATCTCTTTGCACATACTTAGGAGTTCTGTCTAAGCAAAATTGATAATTATGAATTTTCTCCTTTAATGCCAACTCTAGGGAAAGTTTCTGCCATTCTGGGCTGCCCAGCTGATTATATCATGACAGCACCTTCATAATACACACGGATTCAAAAGAAAATCAAATGAATACCAGTTTACAATGTAGCGCTTACAGAAAAGAAAGGCATTTTAATGAATTAATAATGCTTTTTCACATGAGTTATTTTAAGCTGGATGAAGATATATTATTCAGAACAATCTTAAGTTTAAGAAGAGGAGTATACATTGCCCAAATTATTCTATTATAACAGCTGGAAGAGAAAAAAATGCATAAACTTTACAAGCCTATGTGAAAACCTAATGGCCTGAACATTTTAGTCTTGGTTACTCTTTTTATTTATAGTAAATTCAAGATTACTTAAGTTCAAAGCCACCTGTAAATAAAATCTTAAAAGCTGGAAAAATATTTCAAAGTATGTTGTAGAAATACCTCTTATTTAAGTGCCTATGAACTGTTTAAGCTCATAATAGGAAAAAAAATTGTCATTTCTTTCATATAAAGAAAAACCACAAAGCTTTTTGAACTCATATTTTTGAGGGAAAGAGTGATGAGATCTAGCTTTTATTTCTAAAATATAAAATAGTGTGGAATTGTGAATGCCAGAAAATGCAGGTGGCATATTGTGTTGAAAAATGACAATGAAGAGCATTTCATTCATCTTCATAATCTCATGCTTCAGGGAATAAACAGATCAGTGCTTGGATCAAGTAATAATATTTGTCTCTTCATCCAGCATAACACAGGTGACCATACGTATTCTGGGTTTTTTTGTGTAGTTTTGCTTTTGTTCTTCTTTTTGGTTTTGCTTTTGGATTGGTTTTTTTGTTGTTGTCTTAAGGTAGAACCCACTAAAGACCCCTCAGTGCTTTTGTGCACTTCAATAGTACGCTACCTTTAGGTCTTTCACATCCTCAGCCAGGCAGTGTCCTAACCATGGGAGCGCAGAGCCAGGATACTTCTTTTAAACATGCGTCTCAATTTGGAATTAAGCATTATGGCATATGGACATTTTTGTGTGAACATTCAGGAGGACTGAGGCTAGGTCAAATGAAAAAATATGTGCTTTTTTTCCCATGGTGAAGGACTTTATTTTCAATTCGCAAGTGCATTTTAAAATATTGCCTTTCAGCAAGCAATATTCTACTATATATATATATATTTTTTTTAAAAAAAGGTTCTGAAACCTTGGAAATACCTGTGAAATGTAATTATTAACACATGATTAACCATGCTGTCTTAATTGTATTAACTATCTAAAAGCATAAAGTTGTAACTGATGTGCTACAGCTAGATCTGTAATATTGAGAATCTGTTTTGTCATACAGACAATAAATTATTTTTACTTATGACTTTAGTAATGAAGTAACCATCTGCTATGTTTTTTGTTTGTTTCAACTCCACAGAGACTCTTTTCTTTTAGAAATTAGCTAATTATTTTGCATAGAAAAGAAAACCAGCACAATGGAATCCTGAACTTGACAGAGATCCACATTGATAAACATTTTTAATACTAATAATTATTCCTAGTATACTAATTACATAGAGCAGATATTGTAATTATAACACAAACCACTAGTTTTAAAAATTAAAAAGAATGTTTTTGCCATGTTGCCTGAAAATTCTCCCCTCCCACATCTGCAGTGTGCAACAAGATATAATACTAAACTCACTCCAGATAGATTGACACGTGCTACCACAGTGTGGTAACCAAAATTAATGAAACCTGATCAAAAGTGTGTTTGTCTGCAGCACTTCAGACTTTATCTGATGTAACTTAATTTATATGTGTCTGTAAACTGTTATCAAGCATGGAAGTTTTCTTCTGTTACCTTCAATCTGGGTGTTCTTGATGAGTTTGATTCTCTGATCTCTGTCACCACAAAGCTATACCACAAGTAATGCCACAACAAAGGACAGTGAAGACCTCTTCTATCCTTCCACTTTGGAAGACCTCTTCCACTTCATTGCTTTTTGACTGTTAATGGAAGTGAATCTCAAGCTCTTCCTAAGAGAAAGGATATTTTTCTAAAGAGATATGTTGTTGAGTTCATATGATCCAGATGCTGTTCATGCACCCTGAGATAGCACCTGTCTACTATTAATGCTAGATCTGTCTCCCTAGTTATGGATTTAAATATGACCCTTGACCAAAACAGTTTTCGTCTCCGGTAATGAGACAGAACACCCTTTCCCTAAATTACATTTATCTTCTTTTGCCTGGCATTATTGCCTTGCAATGAGCCTTTGGTCAAAATGAAACCAAATTAAAAAATACTCTATCATCTTCAGCAGGGAGGATTTTACTCTGCATATTTACTTAGAAACTAATGACGACAACAACAACAACAAAAAATCTTCAGTGTTGTTTTGTGAGCACTTGGGATACATATCCAATACAACAGCAAAGTGGTCTTGGGCATCAGGACTCTGCAGTTTAATGCACAGTACACTTGATGTTCACGTGCCCTTCTGAGAGAAGAGGGACAATCTGAAAAAATATCCTAAGTAGGTTTACTGCAAATAGCGTGTTGCTAATAGGCAAGAAGGATGCCTGATTATAGTATAGAGCAAGGAGTATCCAACTTCTGTCTCACCACATGTATGTGGTTCAGACAGCTCCCATGGAGAGTTTAAGATGGGAACAAGCATTTTGTTAGGTTCATACTCATACTCACTGGTTTGAGTGATATGACTAGACCACTGACAGGTATATCCTTAGAGTTTATTGTAGATTTTAGAGACTCCCTGTGGTTTTGACTGGAACATACATCTGACAGTAAGATCAAGGAGCTTTTGCTCTATGATTATTGAGCATAATATGGTAAAGAGCATGAGAAGAGCTCTGCTACAGGAACATGGAATTCGAATAAGCTCCTGTAGTGACAGGAGCCATAAACTCCTCGAAAATCACTGCTAGATCTTTATAACCTTTCTTTTCATAACCAGTCCATACACAGTAATGTATCTGGGTCAGAGAACAGACTGCATGCTGCCCAAAAAAGCTTGTTTGTTTGTTTTTTTTTAACAAATATCCATTGAAAGATTGATGACTAGGAATATTCTGTAGAAGCTGTACAGTACTGCTGCATGTAACCTCTCTGGAGGTTGCTAGAAGGAGCTCAATATCTCCCCTGCTATATACAGTCATTTCAAAAGCTTGATCAGTCTTTGAAAGTATACAAAATAGCTTGAGGCTGTTCTTTATTCAACTGTCCTAGAAATCTATGCCAAAATGTACTGGTGAAGTGGAACTTTTAAAGACAAATATTTTGGTTTATTTGGGTAAATGAGTCTGGTGGAGAACATTCTGTCAGATAATGTCAGCAGTAGTAGGACCGAGAACATCCATATCACTCAGGGAATAAAAGCTTCTTTGAAGTTTTCTGCACATTTAGGCATTCTCTTTCCTGTTACCTGTGAATTTGTGAGGTTCTGCAATGAAGGCACATGGATTTTGGAAGTTACTGCTGCAATGAGATTGCTGAGTGGAAAACATAACCAGAGCAGCCGAAAAATGGCTATCAGACCACACTTGCAAGCTAGTGTTGTCTTTCCCCTATCTGAGAAACCACAGTGTTCATGCAGATAGTTTTGAACACAGGCTAACTATTTTTAAAGTTTCCTTCCTACATGAGTGCTGCAAAAAATGAAGAGAAAGAAATATCCAGATTTTATTACTTTCTTTTTTCATTCAAATTTCAGATGAAGTCTGCAAATCAATCTTCGTCTCAGTACCAACCTGTGTAATGAAGTAGCAATCTCCATTGGAGAAAGAAAAGCAAAAGAAAGAGTAATTGCTTTCTAAGATCTTCAGAATTAGGGTGATGGGCACTAACTCTGCATGTTAGAAAGCATGGTTTTCATGTTCACGGTCATTCTTACTGGTTTGTAAATACCTAGATAAATGATCTCTACTAATAGAATCATTCTTCATCCTTTCCCATCCCAAGGACACTGAGTAGCAGGCTTGGAGGCTTCTGACCTCCAATCAAAGCAAGACACTCAACTGAGTGAAAAGAGTAACAGTGAATTTCAGGACAAGAACTATCAAGAATGGATTGACCATAAGCTGTAAATTTTAAAGCTCTGGTGCACCCAACTTGCAGGAAAATTATTATTAATGAAAAGGGAAAAAAAAGAGGGTGTTGTTGGTTTTAGTCCTAATTGTAACAACTTCTATTTTGACAGTGATGCTTTGCATGATTGGTTCCATTATGTCTAGCACTGAGAGGCTGAATACTTTCATCTGCATAATGCTGTGATGGAGTATAATTAGCAAAATGCTATTTTGAGTCTGAAGTAGCTTTCTGTTGCCCTACCCATCTCAAAACTATTGCCTCATTAAGGAGCTGAAAATTATATCATGTCTTCTGTCAGCAGTTCAACTTTTGTTATATTTGACCGAGTGATCTAAAATACCATGAATCAATGTAGCATATTGCAACACTTTCCTAAACATTCTTTTAACATCGCCATCCCAGAGTGCATGGTCTCCTGAGTAGCTCAGAGAGAGCAGTTTACATTTGCAGTTTGAAAACGGCTGCAGCTCACTGAAATACCACTCAAGATCTTGAAGGCATGCAACCTACAAGAACAATCCATTAGTTGATATTAGTTAGTCTTTAGTGTGATCCTGGGGTGCATCAAAAGGAGTGTGGCCAGCAGGTCAAAGGAGGTCATCCTCCCTCTCTACTCTGCCCTGATCAGGCCTCACCTGGAGTATTGTGTCCAGTTCTGGGCTCCCTGGTATAAAAAAGACAGGGATCTCCTGGAGAGAGTCCAGAGGGCTGGGCTATGAAGATGATTAAGGGCCTGGAGCATCTCACCTACAAGGAAAAGTTGGATGAACTGGGGCTTTTTAGCCCTGAGAAAAGAAGACTGAGAGGGGATCTGATCAATGTTTATAAATATCTCAAGTGTGTGACACAAGGGGAAATGGCCAGCCTCTTTTCAGTGGTCTGTGGGGACAGGAAAAGGGGCAATGGCCTCAAGTTGGAGTACAGGAAGTTCCACACCAATATGCGGAAGAACTTTTTCCCAGTGAGGGTGACAGAGCCCTGGGACAGGCTGCCCAGGGCGGTTGTGGAGTCTCCTTCTCTGGAGATATTCAAGACCCATCTGGACGCCTCTCTGTGCAACCTGTCCTAGGGAGCTGCTTTGGCAGGGGGTTGGACCTAATGATCTCCCTTCCAACTCCTACAACTCTGTGATTCTGTGATTTTGTGGTTTCTGTTATTAGCCATTATTAGACGATTCCATTAATCCAATGATGATTATGTGATCTCTCTGTCACGCAGATAAGTGATCAACTGGCTTTCATCAATGAGATCTGAGTTCATTCATAGCATGTATTCTATATCCTGCCTTAAGGAATAAGGAACACCCAGGATGTGACTTCCTCAGCCCCTGTGCCTCGAAGGAGGGTACTTGTGGTATAGCCCATACAGTGAATATAGATACAGTGCAGCTGTGAACACATGAATGAAAACTCAAATGAGGATACCACACTTGAAATGCTGCATTGATATAATTACAACATCTTTCTAGAACTAGCATTTCTGATAACCTTCTCAGGAAAATAAGGATCAGATGTCCTTATCTGATTACAGTAAATAACCTACAGGCATCCCCGTTAAGCGAATTACTATCCCAATTAAGCAGCAGTTCTTGCTGATAAGTATCATTAGGTTTAATTCCATTCCTTGGGAAATGTCCTGATTAAGGCTATTTCTCAATTTAGTGGTATGTAATCTAATAGATTTTAAAAAAAAAAAAAAAAAAAAGTGACATTTGAAGCAGAAATGAGAGAAAAGTTGAACAAATTGGCAACACGAGCATAGGTTTGCATGAAAGACATCCCAGCAAGCTCTGAAGAAACTAGAAGAGATATTGTCACAATAACTTTGTTAGTTTTGATATCTTACAGAGAGAATAAAAGAGTAAGTTGTATGAAACGTGTTGTGGCGTGGGGTTTTTTCCTTTCCTTTAAGATAATGTTAGTTTATTATAATAAAGTCAAATGCCCAATCATAGCGAAAAAGAGTAGAAAATGGTTAGAAACTGGGGAGAAAGAAGAATTTCAGCTGTGTGAAAAAGAAACTTTTCATTGGGTCACATCATAGGAGAGATTTCTCGTACCTGAGGTAGATTTTCTTGTTGAAATAAGATAGTAACCGAAAGGCTATGAAGACAGCATGTGAAAATGTGGGAAGCAGCAAAGCAAGGTTAGTTGAATATGCTGAGTTATGGCTGAGTTATATGCTGAGATAAAGCTGGCTCTCCCATATTTAATGCAACAGTACCTGTTTATTATATTATTATACACTAATGTATAATGGGGAGTGGGGAGGATGGAAATTACTTTTCCTGAATCATTTCAGGAATTCTCAAGATTTTTCTGCTGGTACCTCACAAACCAATTCTAAACCAAAGTGTTCCTATTTAGAACTCAGAAAGGTTTATTTCCCTGAAAAGAGAAAAAAAAAGTGCAGGTAAGAAGATGGAGTATGGTAGGTAAGGCAAGACATAGGAGAAGAAGGAGAACTTCCAGTCTAGAAGCAGGGCCTTGCCAGGAGGGAAGCAAAAGGCAGCAAAGAGCATCTACATAGGGAAGGGTGATATTAAGGGGAGTGACACTGCTCAGTAATCTCTAACCTGTTCCCTTAGCCTTTTTCAAGAGCTGCAGTGACCTTACCAGTATACTGAAAGGAAATGCACTCAGTTCAGCTAAAATATTATACCCCTAAGAACTCACTGTCTCTGTCAAGGGTCTTATAGATTAGCAACTGATTTTTAAATGACATAGGAAATGTCCAAGAAAAACTGCCAGGAATCTTCTTTTTTGCTGTGGCAGTATAGATTTAGGGACAGAGTGAGTTTTCTGAGGTGTCCTGGTCCACCCACTACTCCAAACAGGGCTAATGACAGGGCAGGTGACCCATGGCTATGTCCTAGTACTAACTGGGAAAAGGAGCTGATAGCTAAAGGTCTGTAAAGACACATTAGGAACTATCAAATCCCACAATTCTGTCATGCTATCAAATGACATAGAACCAATGTTTCCTTGAATTTGTGTTCTTACTAAATCTCTGGAATATTTAAGCAGATCTTTTACTCCTTCCTGTCCAGTATTTGTCTATTTCAGTGGGATTTTTAAGCTGGATAAAGAGCTTTTTCTCATTTTGGGCAACTCTGGAAATGTCAAAAGATCTGATTTAACATGTAATTTAAGCATATTCTGTCTTCAGTAATGTGCAATCTTTCTGCATTCAAAAGCTCGCTGAAATAAATGTGACCACATTAAGCATAGCCTCTGGTCTACCTGAAACAAATTCTTAATAAAATTGAGATTATAAGCTTGGCAGTGCTTCAGTGTGAATAGATTTATTTTTTTTATAGTGGAGAGAAGACAAAACAACAAACCAGCCCTTCCTCCCCCCCAAAAAAAAACCCCACCAGCCTCTGCATACTCTCCAGTACCTGGTTAGTGTCTCTATTTTGCTGCATCAAGGATTCCAAAAGGGATTTGAAAATTTTGCAGTAATAGTTTTGAATAAATTGCTGTTGCTGTCTTTTACTTATTGCTCTGTTTAAATCTTTCTAGAATCCCTAAAGAATTTACTGTACCAGATAAAACTAGTGGCAAAATGCACGGGCAAAAGGATGTGCTTTTACATAATAATGGTTCATGTAACAGTCCAGAGCACAACAGTGTATCTTGCATAACAGATGCCAATAGTTATACAAGCAGTAAATGTACAGTGCAGCACATGAAGTATAAATTACAATGTATTGCCACTGGTTAAAAAAAATAATGGAAAGACTGCTTGTAAAGGAGAATCCAATTTCCGAGGCAATCTAAGCTATTGTAAAAAAAAATAAAATATCCAGTAGAGAGTGGCACTGTCAGAGAGGAAAGCATAATCTAATACATCACTGCACATAACTTTCTGCAGGATGTGACACACTATAAAGGCCATTACGCCCATCACTACAGCCTAATATTTTGTAGCAGGGTGTGATCCTCCTTCTTTGTGAAGCATATGCTAAACAGAAAGAGAGTTGGGAGTTGGTTGCTATTTAAAGCTGACAGACAAAATAACCCTCAGTGCTTTGCCTTCGATTCTAAGTGACCAAATGTTCAATAGTGTGCTTGAGCGACCTATAGCTGCATCATATGTGAATACATATATCAAGGCTGAGAATCCCAGGTGCCATCCATCCTTGAGTACTTTCACTTGTTATATTCTCACTCAAAACTGCTTTTTTTTCTTTTTTTTTTTTTTCTCAACCATGTACTCAAATAAACATAAAGTCCACTCCATTTCAGGTTGTCTTGACACACCATGGATTCCCCTCAAAATGAATCCCCTCTGAATTGTCCACTTCTGTGCACTTTCCATAACAGAAAATGAAGTAGCTTTCTACCTTTCATAAAAATCTGTATATTGGGACCACCCCCTTGCTGTAGTCAGGAAACATTCATTTAAACAAAGTTCAATTTAATTACTGTTAACTTCTGAATGCTGCATTCATTTATTTATTTATTTGCTGTGAGAGAAAAGCAAGTGTCATGTTTTAGTTTTTAACACTGATGCCAATTGATCAGCGATTTTTAAGTTTTGAGATAAAACCATCCCTAAGCAGTGCTGAAAAATTGCTAGTTTTAAATAATAAAACACATTCTGACTGTCTCAGAGGGTACTAGAACTAGATAAGCAAGTAGCACAGGAATAAGTATTACAAATGTAAAGTCCTGTAGCACTCTATAGATTAGGGAAGTATATCGAGAAAGTGCTTAAGATTCTTGGTATAAGCAGTTAAAAAAAAAAAAGGCAAATCATTTGAACAACAAACCTAACACACAATTTTCTAAGGCATGGAACCTACAGCCTTTAGACCTTGAATATAATGGGCAAATCAGATTGTGGTTTTAAATCCACCTGAGCCTCATTAAATTTTTTGAATTGCATAATTGCTTGCCTTGCCTTTGCCTTTCACAACTACGGAATATCAATACAGTGGCTCTTGAGTACTCCCAGAGAAGGCTTTGGGGAAAAGATAGCCAACAATCTTTAACTGCAATCATTAGGCAAATACTTACAATGAATGGATTGTCGTTTAGAGTCCGATTGAATAATGACTTACTAAATAAGTTATGCTAAGGGACTGATACACCCAATTTTTGTATGTGAAAATCATGTTTCTCATGTTAAACAAACTCTTCTGCTGATATAAAACTTTTAGAAAAATACTCCTAATATTGAGCTTGGTGTATTTAGATTTTGCAAAATTAAGACTTTAAGTGTATGAAACAGTACTATAGAGTTACCTTTACAGTTCTAGTTAAAATTGTCTCCTAAAAATACATAAGCATAATGACCAGTAACTACTATTGCAGAGTAGCATGTCTATAAGATAAAATGAGTGCAAATGAGCAGATACATGGCAGATCAGTAGTAATGGTGTATTAAAATATGCAGTGCCTTAGGGATGGAAGAACTATCCCAACTCGAGCACCACCTTCCTTCATTACAGTTGCCAAAATAAGTTAGGAGAATTTAAGTTTGTGCCATTAAAAAGTTCCCAGTTGCCACATGGAATGTCTTTGAGAAGACATGACCAGAGGAGACCCTGGAGGAAGAGGGGCAAGGAATCAGTGAAAGAAACTTGGAATCAAAGAAACTGTTGGGATCTTGTAGGTTGTCTGTTTCAGGTCCTTGATCATACTTTTTTTTGAAATGTTTCGTCTGTAATGAAAAAAATAACCATATGATAAAACTAATAGTTTTTGTGAAGGTGGCATGCTTTCTTCTGTGTTGCGTGATCAGAGAGGTGTATAACAGCAGTTCTCATCAGGGAGGTTCTTTGGGATACACAGTGTGACTAATGATGACCATCAAAGACACAGGTTTTATCACTTTATTCATGTTTAATAAGCATTAACAAATGATGGCTTAGTTATGATAGTTAAAAAAACATAGCTGACATGTTCATTGCATCCCTGTCTCCTTGGTACCCAACAGCAACATCAGAAAGTGATAGGAGATTTCTTTTGGTCTTCATTATCTGTTTTCTGTATTTCTTGTGAGACCTGGTTAGGTTAGAACCCAGAACTTCCAGGAATGTGTCCTAAACATTACACTATGGTTCTCATCATATTTTTGCTTTTGTTTTGATCCAGCGAGTTTCAAATTATTTCAAATTATTTGGTTTGTTATCACAGCAGAGAAGAGATCAAATATTTGACTTCTTTCCCCTGTACGACATTCTTTGAATAGCCTATGGCCTAGTTGTTTAGGACACGTCATGGAAGTGAATGAAGCAGACAATGGAGAAAGCATGAGTTTAAATCCTATTAGAAAGAAAAGCTAGTCTTCTCAGATGTCCTGTCTGATTTTTGCCACTGCTAATAAGGACCTCCTAATTAAAAAAAAAATAAAAATTAAAGTTCAGGAAGCATTTTGAACCATCTTGAAAAAACCCCCAAAAAACCAAACACTACTTTTCTGGTTGGGCTTTGAGGAGAATGGTAGACATCTATGCAGTCATTCCAGAACTAGACCAATTCCCTGAGCATTTTGGAGTAGAACTTTCAGGTTCAAAAAAAAATCTGAAAATCTGAATTTTCAGTATCAATGTAAATTTTGGATATATGTAATACAATGTCTAATACATAGGCTCATCACTCTCCAGTGCAGTCTGAGAAGGTCAATCTGCAAGAAGTCTCATAAGGACCAGGGAGATTCATGAAGTCTGTCAACTGAAAACATTAGTCAGAGTGTTCCGCTGAACTCCTGTCCTCTCAGGCTTGTAGCTATCTGAGCTAAGTTTGTTAGAAGGGAAATGCTCCTGGGATTCTTTCCCAAGGGTTGGTGCCTGTAATTGTGTTTAAAAAGACAGGGATAGGATTTACTATTTGATTATAGAATAGAAACGTGAGGTGAAACCATCTACCTCCATTTGTCTAAGAAATAGGGTATCTGGGTTCTATCTTTTTCTCAAGTTGAGAGTTCAGACACATATTTCATCAGAGAAAGCTATTTATTGAAAATATATAAAAGTATGAATGTTTCTTTTCCAGGTTAAGTAAAGATGGCACATCTACATTAGTAATGACTAGTAATTAATGTCATTTAGGAGCATAGATGACACGTCATGGTTATGAGCCCCTTACCATCCCTAGAAACTATCTTTCACTCCTTCAGTCTTTCTTCCTCATCATTCCCAGGGCTTTTATGCCCACCTTAACTTTTGTGAGAAGATTAGGTTTACCCTAGATGATAGAAAAAAATGGTTTATTTACAATTCATTGGGTAATACAATTACAATTCATTAATTAATGAAGATATTAAAACTCTCTGTGCTTGATTAGCAAACATATGTATAAAATCCACTGAAGTAAACAATGCCCAATTAGACAGATGAGGAAGGTCCTTATCCTGTTGGACCTGGAGAGTCTTAGTTCATTTAACAACTCATAATTGCCTTAATAACACTTCCCACGTGCTCCCAAAGGAAATCCCATAAATTTAATAATAGTGCCATTTGTCAGTTCTTGACTGTGATCTTTAAGATGTTGGTATTTTTTTTACATTCTCTGCTGCTGCATCCTCTAAGGTGTTTATTTACTCTTACAGCTGTATGTGATGTCTACTGTAAGGGCCCGGTCCCCTTTAAACAATTCCAAGTTTGATGTACGTAGTTAATTTTGTTTCTTTTTTCTGCAGCAGTTCCTGAAATGATATCTATTCCTTCTTTCTGGCCTCGTCTGCCAACAATTCACACAGTTGGTTCTGTCTCTTATTTTTAGCATCTTGAACTGCGGGCCAGTAATCAGGAATAGGCAAGCAGGTCTCATTCTTCTCTCTGTGTGTCTTGAGGCAAGTTAGTTCACAAAAAGCCTCCAAAATGTTAATATTTTTCTACATTCCTTCCTATGGTCCACTCAGCAGCAGCAAATCATCTGCCAAAGCCAGGGTCACTATATTTTTTGAACAATTCTGGAACCTACATCATTCATCCTCCAGTTTACAGAGGTGGGGATCCACTGATAAGTTATATAAAATCAGACATTGGGTCACCCTGTTTTATATGAATCCAAATTCCAGTGAGATTCAATTGTTCATTCTTCAGTCAATACATGTATTGATATTATGATACAACATTATGTATGGGTCTGGTGACTACTCCTCTTAGCATGCTACTATGAAATCAAAAAAGCAAGCCCACAGTTTACATCTTAAAGGACATGGTACATAGCAATGATGGAATAGCATTTTCTTTCCAGTCCCAGATCTTGTCTTTAATCCAGTGGTGACTAAAAAAATCCTCTCTAGGTGTTTTAATTACACAAAAAAAGGCAACTTTGAAGCCAAAGATCCAAGTAAAAGTATTTTAATCCTTTTTTTTTTTCTTATTTAATGGTGAACTAGAAGGTAGTGATTTGTTGAAATATGCCCAATTGTTGCTTTTGTTCTGCATTATGCCAAATTCCCATTTCCTGTAAAACAGCAAACTTATTCTCTACAACAAACCATTATTCTTAGACAAAGGACATCTGAGAGTGGAGAATCCTTTTCTAAGGCCTTTCTATATCACCTGGCATGCAGAAATTTTCTGGTGCAGGATTGCCTTCTAGTTCTACTAGATGAAAGTAAGAGAAAGCTTTATGCAATCCAGATAGTGACATGATGATGTTTCACACATCTGTATTCAGTCTTCAGAGGCATTAGCATGGGAACATGTATTGCAACTTATCCTCCCACAAATGGTTTTGTTCAACTTCCTTTCTTTTAGATTCAGCATCATTTCAGACCCTGACAGCTAAATAATGATGTGTTAAATTTAAATAAGAGTAATTAAAACTAATTCTTTAGTCACTATCCCAAAATTTTGTGGGATTCATGACAATTTTTAATATAGGAACAAAGTATCTTTTTTTCTCTGTTCTCAGCTTCTGAGATGAACTCAGATGTCACTTCCCCCCTCTCCCTATTCACAGATGTCACTGTACATTGTGCCTTTCCGCCTTCCACTTGCCCGCCCTAGCAAATCCCATATAGCTCCCCTTTTACACCATCTCACCTTTCCCTTACATAACAGATACATCCTTATGTACAACTTTTAGGGCACATCTGTTTCACGCAATGAAGACCATAAAATAATCTGCAAAACTGCTACTGTATATTATGACTAAGCCTGCTGGCTGTACTAAAGAGGATTTACTGCTTGCAAGATTGGAGAGAGCCCTGTCTAGGGGGGCACGGAGCTGAACTACATGAACAAGCTGAGACTGGTATTAGCTCAGACATCTCCGTCATACACGATTTCCCACTGTACACTTAGGTAATGCCTTTGGAAGAGTAGATTAGTTCATATCTGATTCAGCAGTGATTAGTTTACTTTATGTTTAGTTGCTTACTGAAGGTCAGAACCAGGTGAACCTTTACTAGGTTGAATTGGGATGGTCAGGTATTTCTATTGATAAGGGATAAGGTATCTACCATTTTTATTACAACAAGAGATAAGAATGAATTTTCATTCTATGAAACAGTTAACAAGGAAATGTGACAGGTCAAAATGTATATCTGAAGAAGATAAAGAAGATGACAAACTATGATAACTAACGCATTACCCCTTCCCTGACTACTGAACTAGTTGGTTGGGTTTTTTTCTTGTTTACTCCTCTATCTGTTCTATCCCCCACATATCTATTATTGACTGTGTTTTCACAGTCTAGTTCTTTTTGTTAAAAGCAAGACTTAACTTGCCTCTTTTAATCTAGTCCTCCTTTATACTCAGCATGACATCATGGTATGGACCATCCCTTCATCTTGAGTCAAGCTGTCCAGCTTCTTGGGTGCCCCTCCTTCTGGTTGGCAGGGCATTATGAGATGTTGAAAAGTCCTTGACTACTTGGCAACAACTGAAAACATCAGTGTGTTATCAGTATGTTTCTCATCCTAAATCCCAAACAGAGCACAATGCCAGCCACCAGAAAGAAAACTAACTCTATCCCTGCCAAACCCAGGAGACACTGGCAGCCTTGTCACTTATGCATGTTTTCCATGCTCTCCCTTCTTGTTCTCTTGCCTGTGTCTACTTGAATGTGGTTGACTTTCTTGTGTAATTATTATGGAGGATAATAAGAAAGCATAATTTATATGTAGGCATGTGTGTTTGGGAGAGACAAAGAGATGGGAGAGAAAATGAATAAGAGTATGCCAAGTATGCCAAGAACAGATTTTACTCTTTGAATGACTATGTAAACAATTTATGTAATTCCCCGGTCCTCCAGTAGATGGATACTTTATGTGTCAGTGGAAAGTTAAATGGCTGAACAGAACAGTTTTACAATTAAACATATATGGTAACATATTAATGAATAGTCTGTGGGCTGCTAGCATTAGCAATTGATCAGCTTTAACATTAGCCTAGGTATGCAGTCTCATCTCTGCTGCAAACATTAACACCAGCTTAGCCCCACTGATGTAGAATATTTCACTCTTCCTCGTGACTGTTGTGGAGTCCTGATACAGCTTTCATTAGACAAGAGGCATGGGCATAAATTCCTGCCTGTTACATATGCCTCCCTTTGAGGTTTCACATGGGCACCGACACATTGAAAGGGATATTTCCTGCACTTGGCAAAAATCATATGCATTTTCAGGGGAGTTTGTTCTGTTTTGTATTTTTTAAACACAAATTTGGTTTCATCTTGCAAAGGCAGGAACTAAAATGCAGTCTTTAGAACACAGCACTCCCTGAAAGTTATTTGAAAATGATATGGTCAATACTAAGGAGCTCTATTGAAGAGTATGTTTCATAAGTAGATAGTCTACTTCAATATTTTTTTGGCAGAAATGTGCTGCTGTAATCTAATACTGACACTGAAATCAAGTATCAGAGTCTTTGAGCCTGTCTTCCTTCTTTAATGAAAATAAATTATGAAGTATCCCTGACATGAAATAAATATACAGTCTTCATTTCAGTAATACTGAGAAACATGCAATAGTTAAGTCACAATGATCCTGTAGTTGAAAGATGAAAAATAAAACTAGAGAACTAATGTATTATGTTGTTATGGCAACGGAATATTCAGATTTAATTTTATGTAAACAGAACTTCAAGGATTATCCTGGGCAAATACAGTAAACATATTTGCAAATAAATTAAATATTCCCATCCAGATATTCTATCTCTAGTACTCATCAGTTATGTTTACTGTAGAATCATCTAATATTTTGGATTCCCAATGACTTTATCATTAATCTGGTTTTGTACAATTTTATTGTATGTTTTTGGCAGCTGACCACTCATCCTTCTTGTTGTCCAATCTGACTTCAGCTAGTGCTTGTTTTAGATTTTATTTTTCTTTACACAGATGTATGCTCCTTTTTGCCCCATCAGTTTTTGCTTCAAACAGCAGCTATTTCCCTGTCATCCATAGACTAAGCTGCCTTCTGTTCTCATGTCCTACGATCAGTGTATGATTCCTTTATTCCTCCACTTTTTTCTTACACCAGGGGCAATATCTGTTGCTAGCAACAATTTATAGCAGCATATGTGAATGGGGGACCTACCTTAATGTGGTTAAGATTATTCTGTGCTGATGGAATTTATAAGAAGCCTGCTTTTTATAACCTGATCCCTGGTGTTTATGTAGTTTCTGTTCAGATGCTCAAAGCATTTTCTTTTCTCCAGTGCCTCAATCTAGTTGAGCAAATGCTGTATATAGTTAGCATGAAAAGAATGCTGTTATTTTCATTTAAAGAGGAAATCAGATAAAATAGGATTTTTATATGCAGTTTTCAGTACTATTTTTTTAAAATATTATACCTTTAACTGAGTTTGCCTTTTTCAATATCACGCTGAATAAGAAAGTGCATTTCAAGTGTAGTCAATTGCTGGATTGAGAGAAAATTAGAATTTGGGTGAATTAACTGCTATCTAATGCATATTGTCTTATAATTAGTAACTTCATGTACTAATTCAACTGTGTTTTCCAAACAGTGATTGCCTCCTTTATTAGTGGCTGGCTCAAAAGGAGCAAAATTTAACTGCTTTTGAGCATTAATCTTCACTACTGTTGGCCAGATCTCATTCTTTTATTTAGTTTTGCATCCTCAGCTTCAGTAGTGCTTCTATTTCTCAGTTAAGAACATTTTCCCTACTTTTTAAAAAAAATTGAAAAGAGAAATTGCAAGAGAAATCACATTGTTTTCCATGCACATTAGGAAATGTGATAAACAGAGTCATTAAATATATTTGCAGATTTTCCTCTAGGGCAAAATATACTTGAGCAGAATACTTTTTTTTCCAAATTTTTCTCTGCAGTAGGAAGGCAAAAATATTGTATGATCTACCTGAGAGAGCCAGAGAAGTGTGGGTCTGCCAATAACACTGGTTTACAGATACGGAGGCAAAAAGGAACATCTCATCAAAACCAACCAACAAAACTCATTGTTGAATAAATAACTGCTTGCCTGATAAAACAAACTACAGTAGTCTTGCAGCAGATTATTTTTAATATAACATAGATAAATCGTAACATGAACCAGGTTATAGCACAGCTGCTGTGCTAGCTGTGCTATAATTTTAGCTGTTACAATAACTCAAACTGACATTCATCTGATAGTCATGACATTTTTGACATGTTACATGAAGTTTTCTTCATGTGGCACTATATAGGCTTTCAATGAAATATTGATGTCTCTCTGTTGCAACTTCTAGCATGTGGGGGACATAAAATTAAGCACACTCCATAAAATATATGGGTAATTTATGTTACTGAAATGTTCATGTTTTCAGTTGTGATTGCCTAATAATTTGAGAAGTATTAGTAAAACAACTAGATCTGTTTTCATGAGGTAAGAGATCAGAATTTTGTGAATTTTATGTAAAACCATAGAACTGTCACCATAGGGCTAATGAATCACTGTGTAAACATAGTTTACATGTTATGTTTATAGAAGTTTATTACTTTGTTTCAAAATATCATACCCTTATGTCAGCTTTTTTTGAGATACAAGTTATTAGCAATACCTGCATTAGGTAGAATCAGTGAACCATATAATCTACCATTGATGGTAGTTAGTACTAGATGTTTGTATTAAATAGGGGAAGAGTTACAGTGAATGATTGTGGAATAGCTACTACATCTGAGAAGATTCTTCATATTCTTAACACTGGATTTATATTCCTTAGAGTTTGCCTCATTTTTCATATCAAATTACCACATGAACATTAGCATCTTTTAATTTATAACAAGCATCAGTATCTTTCCAATGTGTCTTCAATTTAGTCTGAGCCTACAAAACTCAGGATTTACGTACTATTTTAGCTGATTTCCAAACTGAAATAATGAATACTGAAAACTTTCCTTTTGATCATTATTGATTATTGTTTATTGTCATTGATATTTCCAAAATGGCTTGTGTGCAACCATGTGTTTCGCACCCAGATGTTAGTCAGCTTCTGATTTGGATAATGCAGTTCAAGACTATCAAAGTGCAGACTACAGTGGAAAACAATGCTAGTTTGCAAAGAACCATTCATTTTAGTGAACACTGAAGATTTTTCTTAATAGCCTTATGCACTTCAAGCAAATTTCAGGCATGTTCTCACTAATCATCAAATGATTTCTGTGGTTAGCAATGTGCTTCCTCAGAAGAAGTTGAGATGGCATTAGGCTATAAATGTTCAGAGATTGCTTTGAGTGGTCAAATCAACAACTGTCAAATTAGTTTATAAAAACAATAGTGAATCTTCAGTCTCAATAGTTTATCTTTTTGAATACTAAAA
Source organism: Hypotaenidia okinawae (assembly GCA_027925045.1). Classification (NCBI taxonomy): domain Eukaryota; kingdom Metazoa; phylum Chordata; class Aves; order Gruiformes; family Rallidae; genus Hypotaenidia; species Hypotaenidia okinawae. The sequence goes on from BSDF01000001.1 coordinate 153,994,403, forward strand.
ATTGATTTATCCAACTCTTTGTAAACACAGACACTCAAAATATCAAAGTTTTTTTTTCTAAAATACTCTCTTTGCAAAGCATCCTATTAATTCCAATAGAATGTCTGTGCTTTCTGTGTAAACTCAAGAAATTGGTTGTGTTTGTTGAGCTAGTCATCTTGATGGAGTACCAGCTGGGCAAAGCAACAGTCTGAAACCAAACTGAAAGAAGCTTCGTAGTTAAAGAAAAAGGTAATACATGATTGAAAGCATCTTCAGAAACAGTTTTCCAATACTTCCTTCAGTGTAGATACATAGTTAAATCTATTTTTAAGTATCCCCAAACTAAGGTATTTGAATAATATTATCTAAACTGCCATAATTATCTCAGGCCTAATGTAGCATCATGCCCTCTAATTTTGTCCAACAGAGTTCCCTTTGCAGAGCAGAACTTTGCTTCTTCCCATCTTCTGTTTCACTTATCTAAAAATTCCTCTAGAAAAAGAATAAACAATTAACAGTTGTGGTAAAGTTTCTGTGCATGTGTTTTTGCAGTATTTGTTTTGGAAGAGGATAGAAACTGTAATACTCTTCTTGTTCAAAGAGAAATCCTGTTGAAAATTCAGGTACAAGTTGTTCCTCAGGACTGTTAAAGCTCTAATTCACTGTCTAGTAACTGCTATCAGTAATCCTCATTTCCCATAGACATCTGCAACTCCTGCTCTGACATTTTTGTGGAGATCATAGTGACTTGCATTTCTTTCCCCTCCCCACTCCTGATTCTTGCACATGGCATGGTCTCATATCAGAATGGGAAAGGAGGAAAAAACATATAAGCATTTTGACTTTCCTATAACATGGCAAAGATCTAGTTGTTGGACTTTGGCCTTCCTTCACTATTGACAATAGTGAGTATAAGCACACTCTAGTCTATTCACTTTAATTCTTAGTCATTTATTTGTTCTAAAACTTTAGAATACAAACTTTTGGTATTTTAATACTATTGAAGCACTATTGAACTTCATAATACTTGGTATAGATAACATTATTATTTAATTATATTGCATTTTGATCCTATGTTTGCTGTATTTTCCATTTGCGGCTGCTACAGGGAAGCTCTGAAATGTTTGCAGTAGACTGCAAACAATGTATTCTTTTTGTGAAACAATGGATTCTTTATGGAACACAGAAATCTCTGTACCATAAAAAGACACTTATCCCACAGTACCCTGAATGAAAGGAAGGTCTCTTAATGATTTAGACATTATTTTACTCCTGCCATTACTGGTAAATGCACGCAATTACAGGTGTGCACAGATCCAGTTCTGAAGGACCGATTTCTAAGGAGTGGCTGTTGCAAAGCTTGCAGTTCATCCCCAATTTCAATTGTCGCTGCAGTCACCATAGGGCATCTGAGGCCAATATCATATTCTTCTGTAATTTTTAGTATGAAATTTGTAACTAGACTGTGTGATTTTTTTTTTTTTTTTTTCTTCTTTTTTTAAACAGGAGGTCAGATGTTAGAGGAAAGAGTTTGTGAGTGCTGTGTGATTCTGCCACTTGTTACCAGTAACTCACTCTATTAACCACTCTGAGCCAGAATATTTTGGGGAGTTTATATTTCAGCCTAAAGGTCCTAAAAGAGCCTGTCTCCATTGTAATCAGGAGATAAGAATTATTCATTGACTGTGCATGAAATACTGAGTGAGTTGTATTCACACCCTAGGCTTCTGGACAAAACCAGATGTAGCAGCTGGTGTTGTTTGGTTTATCCGGAAATTGGCTATGATGTGATAGCTTCATTCCCCCAAACAGCCTGTAGCTGAATTACCACAGCCTACAAAACTGAGTGGGGAAAAAAAAGGCAAGACAAAAGAACTTAAAGATTTTTTTCAAAATCATATAGCCTTTGATAATGACCACAGTATTTTAAAGTCCTTCAGCAGTGTATTGTGTAAGTGACACAGCTAACACATTCCCAGAAAGTTGCAGAATTGGATGTGGTACGTGGTGTAGTATATTAATCAAGACTCTTTTTTCTGTTAACTTCTGATAATATTTTTTGTTCATACACAGTACTCTGTGTTAGAGAAGCTACATTTTTAAAACTGTGTTGTGTATTTCAAGATAATTCTGTATGTTTTCTTCTCCTGTGGGAGAATCATGCACTTCTTTTAAATGTGATGGCAAATGCATATGACAACAGGTCATAACATGGCTCACCTCAAAGCACTGATGAGAAGGAAAAGCATTTCATCCTATGCCATTGCTTGTTTTAAAAAATCTAATCTTAAACCTTAGTGCTCAGTCAAATGGTCTATATAACAACACATTTTCACATATGTCCTTTATCACTCATGTCCTGAGAAACCAAGAAAATGTTGCTATAAAATATATTACACTGTAATGTGTAATATATTGTTTCTATCAGTAATTTACTGTTTTTAAAAGTGTCTCCAAGCAAGCAAAAGCGCTAAGCAAAATGAAATTATATTGCTACTCATCCTGTGGTGTGTTACTTGCTCCACATTGTTTGGAACAGCCAGCTTGGCTCACCTGTGCTGGCTCCTTGGGGAAGTTAACTCTGTCCTGGTCAGAACCAGGACATTATTTCATTCTGAATACATGCTAATGTAAACAAATTAGACGTAGCACCTGATGTTTTCTTTTGCCATCCTGTTCAAAGAAGCATTTAGATTAGTAGTCTTTGAACACTTCTCAAATATATAGTAAGTGATTGAATTGCCAAATAGTTGCATCCTCACACTTTTAATGATGCCTTGTAAGAATAGCATGAAGGAAATGTGATGTCCCAGTACAGCAAGACAAAATCATTTTTTTTCACTCTCAGCAAAGAAGCTCTTGATTCCCTATCAGCATTCCTCATCTGAATGCTGATAGCAAGGTGTTCATAATGATTAATTTTTTTATTGCGATTTCAATGTTTCTGTACTGGTGAAAAAAATAATTTAGACTGATATTTTATCTATAGGAAAAAGTAATCTAGACATGTAAGTGATTTCTCCAGTCAACATAGCTGCAATATTTTGAAAGGCTTTTCCATCTTCCATGGATTGATGTACTATCGTCTCTGTCTGACAACCCTATGTTCAGGTCAGATGTGGGCATAGATCCATCTCCCAGCTCCACATTTAAGGAACCAAAGCTTTTTTTTCCCATAAAGAAAACCTGATATAACATACTGTAAGGGTCTCATGATACTCCAGACAGGACCCAGCTGGGAAACAACGACAGTGTATGTTGTTAAACCTAGCTCCCATGAATGACATTCAAACTTAAGAGCTTTTTTGTATAATGCAAGGGAAAAGCAAGTTGCTGCAGATCAGAATCCATGAATGCCAGGATCTGAATTAGGAATAAGTAATATTAAGTTAGGTGCAGGGCTGAAAATTAAGCCCTGCCATATTGTCCAGGTCCCTTAACTATTATGTTTTAGACATGCTTCCTACCATCCTTACAGTCTTGCACTACCCTTGCTACATTCCTTCCTGTTACAGAGTCAGTCTGAATGGAGAGATTGATTTCTGCCTGTCCTGAGTCCTACCCTGTACACAGAGTTTGAGCTTTAGTATGCACTTACCTGTAAGCTTTACTTCTGTGGTAACTAAGTTATAGATACTTACATCATCTATAGGATCATTGCAAACCTTAATGAGCCTTCTGTCAATGGAAAGCTAACTTCCTTTAAAAAGTATTGTTCTATATTAAGAAGGATATGTTTGAAAAGATTGGTTGATTATCAATTTGCTTTTCAAGTACTACTGTCAGTTTTGCTCTTTAGTCATCTTCATTCTCCTTCTTGACAGAATGCCTCAAGATTTTTCTTTTCACAGAATGTTGTGGTTTCCTTGTTCTATCCTTTGCTCAGAAAGAATGGATTTTATTCAGTGTACAGACTCCTGTTCAGTGTATTTTTCCAGTTCTTCATACTGTTTGTTCAAAATGATCACAAGCTTCTGGAGAACAGAACTGAATGAAGTATACTGTCAACCTTGGATATTGCATAATTTGGCATTTCTTTATGCAAGCTATTGTACACCACAGTGTGTGAGCTGTAAAATCTTTCTTTAGTGTACTGAAAAGTAAGTAAAACAAATACGTAAACACGATGTGCTTATTGGAATGCTACGTTTGATGAACTTTTGAGCACATACTATATGTGTATTTTAAAAATGAAAGCATATCTTACTTGAATGAGGTTTATTACAAAGGATTAACAATTTAAAAGTTTTTGAGATTACAGAATATGTTAAAAAAATCCACCCTGTTTTTCAGATTTTAAAATATTTCCTATCATGACAATAGAAAGGAAATTCTATTTTTTAAGATGAAATTGTTAATTTTCCTGAAACTTTTTGCAAATAAAATTTGACATAATTGTATTCCTAAAAAGTCTGCTGAGCTTTCTAGATTGCTTTCACTAGTTCTTGAACATAGCTCTTGCTAAATCCTGGATTTTTGGTCTCATCTGCTTCTGATACTCTTCAAGAATTATTTCATATATTTGACTTTCACTTTTGACTTCCAGAAGGCTGAAAAACAGTATCTAATGAAGCTAAAAAGAGTTGTGTGAAATGCTTTTAGGAATGACATAGTTTATTTATTCTCTTTGCATAAGCAGTTATTTGATAAGATCTCCGTGAAATATTTCATTAAGGCTGAAAGAAGAAAGCATTTCAGAGTTAATTCGAATCCAGTACACCTCATCTGTGTGCAAATTCTGACATATCTCAGTTTTACAATTTTGAATTAGAAAGAAAAACGTGAATGAATTTCTAACTTCATTGTAGACAAAATGGGATAAGGGTAAAGTAATTTAATAGAGAGAGATAAAAGCCTTTGTTTTGAATTTATTGAATCAATGATTGTAGCATGACTGAATATAATGATGTATAAATTATTTTAAAAACATAAATTTTAATCAGTCATTGTTAAGTTGTAATTTATACTCCTACAGGTAATCTTAGGTGATCAGCAATATATAGAAATGGCAGTGGCACTGAAGAATTCAAAATAGTAGGCATACAAACTAGATAGTATCACCAGAAAGCAAAATATAATGAGATCCTGACTTCTGGCAGACTTTTTCCCATTTGTTCCCCTGACAGGTAAGGAAACAACCTGTTGTATCTCAGTAGCTCTTGAGAAATCACCTATCCAGCAGCTGAAGTCCAATCCTACATGTTCACTCATTTCTGGCCTGGCAAGGGAGAGATCTCCATGCCCTCCAGGCAGACAGCTGGACAAGCTGTCTGAGATGTATTCCCACCAGGAGTACTGTGTTGAGTTCTGGAGTCCTCAAGAAGGAAGAGGAATGGTTGGAATGGGTCCAGAGGAGGGCCATGAAGATGACTGAAGGGCTGGAGCACCTCTCCTATGAAGAGAGGCTGAGAGAGTTGGGGTTGTTCAGCCTGGAGAGGAGAAGGCTCCAGGGAGTTCTTACAGTGGCCTTACAGTACCTGAAGGGGCCTACAAGAAAGGTGGGGAAGGACTTTTTAGTGGAGCATGTAGTGATAGGACAAGGGGGAATGGTTTTAAATTGGAAGGGGTAGATTTAGATTAGATATTAGGAAAAAATTCTTCTCTATGACAGTGGCAAGGCACTGGAACAGGTTGCCCAGGGAAGTGGTGGATGGCCCCTCCCTGGAAGTATTCAAGACCAGGTTGGATGGGGCCTTGAGCATCCTGGTCTAGTGAGAGGTGTCCTTGCCCATGGCAGGGGGATTAGAAATTGATGATCTTTAAGGTCCATTCCAGCCCTAAACGTTCTATGATTCCATTATTCCGGTGTTCTCTGGAATCTGTGGATTCTATGGAGAGGAGATCTGATCTGTCAGGGCAAGGATGCTAGTAGAGGACCTGGCCTGGCAGCAAGCAGGGTGGCCAATGAGGGAATGGGACTACCATCCCCTGGACACTCAGCCCGCAACTCCCCTGCCTGAGATGTGACACTTGAGAGACACGTAGCGGGTTTTTTAATGTTTGTTGTTTCAGGGTTTTTCTGGTGGAAAACTAAGATTAAATTATCTCACACAGCTGCAATTTCAAATTTACGATCGGTATTTTAGTAATTTCAACCTTTTACCATTCAATGGGGTGGTATGGGAGGCTGGCAGATTCACAGTTTGCATGAGTTCCTTTCTAGGAGCTTTGGATGAAGAAGTTATTGTACAGCATCTAAGTAATCTTGGTATGATGATTGCCTGAGTTTCCTAATAACAGCCATTTCTTAGGGTTTTCTCCCTGAAAACAGTGCTTCTAAGATTGCAAGTCACTGCTGCTACTGTTCAAGTCTCATTGTAAATTAGAGGCTGTTAAATTTAAATTTTATCGTTTGATTCATAGTAAATAGAATATTCTAAGGAATAAGTAAAAATTTCTTGTTTCAAGTGAAAATCAACGTATTTCAGAAATATATAGTAAAAATATGTTCTGCAAACTTTCGAAAAGGTCACTATGTATATCCAGATAAAACTGTGGAACTTATATGGCAGTGTGGACTTTTAAGACCATAACAGCAGCCTGGAGTTGAGTTTGCAGATAGTTCAATTGTGTAATTTTCTTTTTTCTAAGATTCCTCTAAAATTCTGGAATCAGGTTTGCCCTAGGTGACCATATGAAAATACCTCCAACACAGAGTTGCACATTCTTACTGACCACACTTATTTCTCCTTTCATCCATAAGAACCAGAAGCCAGGTCTGACATCTAGTTTATTGCATGCTACTGTACTTGTCAAGGTAAATTATGGACTGAAAAGATTCATTTCTCTTAAATAGTCACAAAATCAAGGAAAATTATGGTGTTTCAGATGGCATTGAAGTACGATCAGTCTCATCCCTATTTTTACTGTAAACTGAATGGAGTAGCCAGGTCATGGGAAAAAGAGATACCTTGCACTTCATCTAAGCATCTTTTTTTTCACAATATTGTGGGCAACAGGCCAGAGAGTAATAGGAAGCAGAGTGTTAGAAGGTAATTTCTTGTTATTGATTTAATTTTATTAAAAATACAAAATGAACACAGTGAAAGACATATACAGTATACAATTTACTGTGCTAAGTAATACTATAAGCTCATTATAACAGAGTTATGAAAGTTATTCAGTTAATGTAAAGGATCATGTTGATCTGCACACAAAACACAGTTCATATTACCAGCAAAAGGTGAAACAAAATAGTGTAAACTTTATTATAATCCCCAGCTTTTCTGACCATATAACATACACAAAAATTTTTCAGAAATATATGTTTTATGGTTTGAGGTGTTTCCTTTCAGTCAGCCAAGAAACTATGGGCATTATGAAGGGCATCTGCGGTGAAAATAAATGTCTTCCCTTAGATTTCAGAGAAGAAAAAGTTTTTAATGACAACCAAGAAATGCACATGAGAATAGTCTTACTGGGTCTTTGGGATCAATCACCAGTATCATGCAAGGGCAATTAAAAAGCTACCATAAAAACTCTGATTAATGAAGGTCTCAAGAGGCCAACACACTGCATGAGGTTCAGAGCCAGCAGTCACAACTGGAATGTAATACCATGTTATCTACCTAAACAGCTCTATTGGATATTATGTCTCAGTAACAGTGCTGCTGAAGCTATCATGGTTTAAGTGCATAAGAAGAAACAGTAAAGAAAAGGAAAATGACTGAGTTGATAGGTACCAGTTTTCAATATCTAAAAAGCAACCTTCCTCCAACAACTCTGTACATGTCTCCCTTTCCTTTTTTCCTATAACATAACTTTGCCAATTCTCTTTCCCACATTTCATTCCTTCTCCCTGCAACATTGTACCAATTACCTTTTCTTGCAGAGAACATTTTGTTGGTGTATTATTTGCTAAACTCTAGCAAATTCTGCACTATAATTGTAGCTATTCCATCAAGCCTGAGCAAAGGCATATGTGCCCAAAAGCTTTTCTGTTCGTTTGGGGTTTTTTCCCCCCAGCTATACTACTTTGGTCTGATTTGTCCTTTATTACAAGCCTTGCTTGTTTGCACCGTGTATGTGACCTGGCACATGTAATGGTGAGGCTATAGATATTGCAGTATAAATCCAAGGGCAGTACAGGTTATTATTCATTTTATCAAGGTTGTTTCCATTTCTTTTATGAAAGTATCACCCTGTAGTGAATGCTTATATATTTTATTTACGTCTGTTAAACTTTAGAAAACGGTGCTTTTGAATTGTGTAAGACTGAAGCTACAGCAGGTAGAAAATACTGTTAAAAAGATGACTTTTCTGTCTTCAACATTTAGAAAAATATCTAGCTTTGTATCACTTGTGTTCTCTCAAGCTCAGAAATCACAAGTGTCTTTTGTGTTCACCTGCCTGCTCCCCTTTCCATACATCATTCTCTTTTCTTCTCCTTGAGCTACAGGGGAGCTGGAAATTCCTGGAAGAAAAGGAGAAAGAAAGTGCTATAATTACCAGCACAAATACTTATGCAAGCCAGGTAGCATCTAACTACCTTTGATTACTAACAGCAGTGTGGCTGCTTTAAAGTGGAGGGGGAAAACTTTCTATATCAACTAGCTGGAAGTATAAGCTCTCACTTGCCAGACTAAGTGAGCTGAACCAATGCCAGGGATAAAGGGAGCCAAGCATCCCCCGGTTGGGTGCAAGCAGCTTGTGGCCCTCTTTAACACTTGGGTAGAGAGCTGAGAAACACTCCTTTCTGTAGGAATTTGCAAAAGAAAATGAAATGTTAGAATTAGTTTGTGAAATCCACTGTTGTCGTGGTTTCACCCCGGCTGTGGGCCGAGATCCACGCAGTTGCCTGCTTCTTAAAGTAAAAGAGCAGGGGAAAAGGGAAAAAGGGAAAGGGAAACAAGGGAAGGGAAAAGGAAGGGGCAAATAACTCCAAAACCAAGAAACTAGGAGGCCCGTGGGTTGGGAAAAGGATAGTTTACTAAGATAACAGAAAGATAAAATATAACAATGCTAACAGGACTTTAGAGCAAAAGAATATGAAACTATTGATACACAATGCAGTTTCTCACCGAACCACACAACTCAGGCCGTACCACCCAGAGCTGTCCCGGAACCCGACCGTCCCCGCAAGAAGCACGCGTCCCGAGACCACCCCTCTTCTTCTTCCCAACAGCCCCTCGTTTTCCTAGGCAGGACGTAATTGGCATGGAATACACTCTTTGGCCCATCTGGGTCACCTGTCCTGGCTTCGCCCCTCCTTTCTCATGAATAGAGAAATAGAAGAAGCTAAGAAAGTCCTTGACTGTCTGACTGCAGCTAAGAACATCAGGGTGTTATCAGCACTGCTTTCATTTTAACTCCCAAACACAGCATTTTATCAGCTGCTACAAATGAAATTAACTCTATCCTGACTGAAACCAGGACAACTGTTTTTACTGGTGGCTTTAAAAGACCCCTTTAACCTTAAACGTTTTTCGTTTTCTGTAAACCTCCTCGACCTCTTGCTCTTTTTCCTTTGTGCTGCTGTATGTAGTTTTGGTTGGTTGCTTTTGAGCAAATTATAGCTGACAAATAGTTTGTTACAGTGGGCTTGAGGAAATAAGGAACTATAAATGCCAGCCACCCATGAACACATAAAGATGACAAAGAAAACCAATGAACTAAGTCAGAAAACGTCACCTGTTTGACTCAGATGGGCCCATAATACCACTGCTGTATGAGGCTTCTACTCACAAGATTTTATCTTATTCAAACAGGACTTTTCAGCAAATATAATTGTCTGGCCTTAGGTCTGGAGGAAAGAAAAATATCAGAAAAATTAAAATGTTCCCTGAAGGTAGAGATTGACTGTGGCTTTGAGATTTTTTTTCTTTTTTTTTTCTTTTTTTTTCCGTACAGTCTATGAACAGGAAAATAGAAAGAACTATTTTTGCACATTTGCAACTTGGATCTTCCTTTATCTTTCCCTTGGAGAGTTAATAAATAGTCAAAATAACTAAATCATTCCCTTTGGCATTTTATTCCTTGAGAATGAGTTATTCCAACACGGTAACAAAAAAAAAAAGCCAACCCACAAAAACACCTGAGGATGGAAAAGCCTGTTTTGACTGTGTTTTTATATAGTACAAGCCAACTTATTAAAAATTTATAGAGTATGAATGCCAGACATAACCTACATTTCCTGCTACACTTTGGTCTTTTGCTTTTAAGGAATTTATGTAGAGCATTTGTTCATTGTCCTTTATCCACACTGCACATCCAGTGTTACTCCTCATACTCTGTTATATGGAAGACAATCTCTTTGCAAAGGGTATCTAAAATGAAGAGGTATGTCACAGATTGAAGCTGCCTGCTGCTGTGCCTGCTGTCAGTGCTCCTGTCACCAGCATAAATGCTAGCAATCAGAGCAACGGTGAGGGAGACAGAGGTGGTGACAAAGATGTCAGGGAAAGAAGCAGCAGTAGTACCACACACCCAGTTGCCATAATCTATCTGGATGGGGAAAGCTGAGTTTATACACTGCTGTATTTTAAACCCTGGAAAATAAGACATTGCTTATTATTGTAGTGTCTGGTCTTATGAAGGTTTATGTGTATGTTCAGCTTCCTACACTCTAAACTGACTTTGGGAAGTAAAAATCAACGTGTGTGCACACACTCCCTTCCTTATGCAGAAGAAAATAATTTCTTAAACACAAACCCAACCTGACAAGTTATCCTACATCTTTAGAGAACATTCAGCATGTTTACTGAAGTGATGACAACTTTTTTCTCAAATTTTACTGGCGGGGAGGGTGAAGGGGGAGAAAGTAAAAGCAATGAAGCTGTGCCACAATCCTGTAATAGTCTTTTAAATATCCAAATCAAATAAAACTGGTGCCAACTGATGCTTAGAGGTTCAAAGTACATTTATAAATACAATTATCTCCGTTTCTCATATTTTTATGTTAAACTGCTCAGTTATAACTGTAATATAAATTTAGAGCTAATTTTAAAAGAGAAATAGAATTAGCAAAATATGATTTTTCTTTTCTTGGATACAGAATCAAATAAACTAGGCACCTTAATTTTATACAAAAAATTTTGTACTGTGCTGAGAGCTGATGAAGAACCTAAAATTAGAAAAATGGACTAAAGGCTGCTGTTAAAAATAAAATGTTTTAAAGATAATGCCCAAGTAACTAAAAAAAAAAAAAATGTAGAGTGCTTGTATAACAGTTAGTTTGAATATTGCAAGGGTGCTCATTAGCTGACTGAAAAAAAGTTATGAAGTTCACTCAGTTTTATAGTCCATAGCCTGAATTGTCGTGTATTTCAGGCTAACCATAATGGGACTTGATTCTTAAACTCTGCTGGATTAAAAATGCAGCAGTTCAGTATCCAGATCTCCTATGAAGATCTCCATTCCTTTTAGCCAATCTGACCCTCCATTTGTCATTAAAATGAAACAATGCTTTTTTTCTAGTCTTTTGAAACAAAGGAGGAGATTCTTTTTATTATGTGCTACATGTTACCTAGCATAACAGATTCCCAATCTCTTTTTAATATGTTTTGGCTCTGTTACTGTCCTGGTTTCAGTCAGGATAGAGTTAACTTCATTTGTAGCAGCTGATGGAATGCTGTGTTTGGGAGTTAAAATGAAAGCAGTGCTGATAACACCCTGATGTTCTTAGTTGCAGTCAGACAGTCAAGGACTTTCTCAGCTTCTTTGTATTTCTCTATTCATGAGAAAGGAGGGGCGAAGCCAGGACAGGTGACCCAGATGGGCCAAAGAGTGTATTCCATGCCAATTACATCCTGCCCAGGATAACGGGGGGCTGAGGGGAGGAAGAGGGGCGTTTGCGGGACGCGTGCTTCTTGCGGGGACGGTCAGGTTCCGGGACAGCTCTGGGTGGTATGGCCTGAGTTGTGTGGGTCGGGGAGAAACTGCATTGGGTATCAATAGTTTCATATTCTTTTGCTCTAAAGTCCTGTTAGCATTGTTATATTTTATCTTTCTGTTATCTTAGTAAACTATCCTTATCCCAACCCACGGGCCTCTTAGTTTCTTGGTTTTGGAGTTATTTGCCCCTTCCTTTTCCCTTCCCTTGTTTCCCCCCTTTTTCCCTCTTCCCCTGCTCTTTTACTTTAAGAAGCAGGCAACTGCGTGGATCTCGGCCCACAGCCGGGGTGAAACCACGACAGTTACAGAACAGAGAAATCAGCTCATCCTTCTGGTTGGGTTTTGTCCGGCATTGGTTGAACAGTTCCGGGAGCCACTTTGGAGGAGGCTAGTGCCCTTCCTGCAGCTAGCTGTTGTACCTCCCACAAGTCCCATAGGAGATGACAGCCTGCATGCAGGTAGTGAATCCAACAGGAGCAGCTCTTTTGCGGAGTCTGCCTGTTGCTACTGACACTGCACACAGGAGAAAATAATTGGTGTAAGAGTGCAAGGGGAATGTTCTTTACACTTCAAATACACTTAGTAAAGACATAGCTCACAATACCATGTAAGAAGCTATCCATATTTAGACTATACAGTAACGGTATGGATAGTCAACATACAACTGACTTCCTGCTTTTTCAGCCCAGGTCATGTTAATTGAAACCCACTTTTCTCCTTAGACACAACAGCTCATGGTGATAATGTTCCCTGATTACTTTAGCAAATTGGAGAAAATAACTCTGGTCATCACTTCAGTGATGAAGATTGGACTCCAGCATTGCCAGCTGGGTGACCATGGGGTACGTTTTGCATTAATCCCACAATGGGCCAACTCTGCAAAGGAAAATGTAGTGCTTATGAGTGCCATCAGTCATTTCAGGAAAGAGCTAGAAGTGTGCTCCAGCTAACTTACTCACCTTCAAGTCATAAATTCTAATAGGTGACATTTATGAAGTTTCCAGAAAATCACAAATTATGTGTATCCCATAGCCACCTCAAAACTGAGACTAATAACAGTTCCTATTCAACCACAGATCTGGAAAAAGTAGGAATAGGGAACTGGGTTACAGCAACATTACCAGACACAAGAAAGCTTATAGTGTGCATACCTCCAAACAAATGTGTTTCCTTTTCACGTGCAAATACTCTCAACGATAACTCATGAATAACAGGTATGAAAAGAAAATTCCTGAAGCCCATAAAAGATGCATTTCCCAAAAGCTAATTTTGGCCTACAGTAACAATAACAAATCTTACCATCTTATTCTCCATAGCAGGACCAGTAAATCAAAAACTCGGCAAATCAGATACATACTTTACTGGTATCCTGCCTAGTAGTAGTTAATGTATGATCCATAATACCTGTAAACCATGTAGTATTTAAAGCCATGGATCCCCTGACATAATCTACATGCTTGAAAGAGGATTCATTTGGATGCTTTCCACTACTTTCTTTTTCTTCATCATCCTACCTCCTCACTTTGAATGTCTTTATGGGAAAATTTACTGATCCAGCAAAATACTTCTAGACTTTTTTCTGTATTCTTCATCAGGAAAGAACTCCTGCTCTCGACAGAACATCAGGTCAAGTCAGGTTATCATTGCCCTCTACTGCGCAGTGGTGAGGCATATCAGGAGCACTGGGAACTGGAGCATCTGTCATACAAGAAGAGGCTGAGAGAGCTGGGACTGTTCAGCCTGGAGAAGAGAAGGCACAGTGTGATCTCATCAATGTGCATAAATCTCTGATGGGGTGACTAAAGAAGATGAGCAACATTTCTCAGTGATGCAAATGAAAGGAACTGGAGGAAACAGGCACAATTTGATGTACAAGAAATTTTGCTTAAACATAAGATCCCTTATTTACTTGTGAAGGTGGTTGAAAAAGGGTTGTCAAAACCCAGATGGTTACAACTCTGAGCAACCTGCTGTAGTTGACCTCTGTTTTGAGCAGTTTCATACTTTAGTAAATACTTTTAACAAAGTCAAATATTTTCCTACAAGGCATTTGCTTGAAACAAACCAGAACGAGGTTCAATTTGGGGTATACTGTTATGAATTTGAAATTTGATCTCCTAAAAGACACAGTTTCCCAATGTGTGATTTCTTGGCTGTCCAGGAGTGATTTTTCTTCTATGTGTTTCTTGCTGGAAATCCTATACTTATCAAAACACTCACATGAGTACTTTTATGCAACCTATTTTCTGGAAAAGAAATAAAAATTAGAAGAATTGGAATTAGCTTTCCTCTGAAGTGCTATACATATAGGTCCTTATCACCATGAACTGCTGTTTCTTCTTTTCCCGCCTGACCATTTGTTTTTGTCTTTTAATCTAGTGGGTCCCCTTTGTGCTTTTCATTAAGAATGGACCTATGAGCTTGGAAAAAGCTATCAAAATCTTCCATTCATATCTCCCTGAAAATATGTTTCACAGCTTTCTGACACTCACGGAGAAAGGGCAACAAACAAGACAACAGACAAAATTACCTTTAGGATATCAAAGAATTTCCCTGAGATTCTCTTCCTTATCCTGCTCCCTGGTATTTCCCTGATCTGTCTTTATGTCATCTTACATAGCAATATACATGTATTGATGTTCATGCAATTTTGTACTTGTAAACAGAGAAATCTCAAAAAAGTTGCATGACAACTTGAAGGTCTCCCCATGGCTTCCAATATTATTTTACTTGACCTTTAGTTACAGATCCAACGGTTGTTAGGAACAGTCTTTATAAGTCCTTTGGGTGATCACTGACAAAACTTTTATAGTGTGCTTTATATTTACATTCCTTAACATCAGGATATAAAATACAAGCTTGTGAAAGCCTGTAATTTACTACAAGATAACAAGTATTCATGTCTCTCCTTTGAATGCCATAAATCAAACCTTGTGTGAGATAAAGCAGCAGCTTATTTTAAGGTATATGTACAGGGAGAATTAACACTGGAGCCTATAAATTTTCAATATATTTACAGGACTGTTTTTCTTTGTTGTTTTTTGTTGTGGGGATTTTTTTAATTATTATTTTTATTATTATTATTGTTGACCAGGATTGATTCAAATGCAGTAACCCAGGACAGACATGAACGACAAATACACATTTAGATTTCTGGTTCTAACTTTAATGCATTACATTTATTAATATATAATATATGGCAAATATATAAACATAATTTCTTCAAAGCGATATATATTAGAGTGATGTCCTTGTGAAGATTTTATGACTATTATGTTCAACAGTCTTTGAGATGTATTTTTCTTTACTCTCACAGAACACATTTAACCTTCTGAGATACTCTTAGAAACTGAACTCAGTGACTGGTAGAGCAGGACCAGGTTCTTCAGTGTAATGTGTTAAAATCTGAGTTATTCAAAAAGAGACCTAAATTTTGTGTAAATAGATGAAATCTAGTTGCAAGAAATTCTACAGAGTCATTGATCACCACTCAATGAGTACTCGCACTATGGAAAACTCATGGAATTTTTACAAATATTGCTTTATTTTGATGTAGCTAAAGCCTTGAACAATGCAGTTAATGTGACTGACATGCTTTTTTTTGTGGTGATAAGATTCCAGGAGAGCTTTGCTGCAAGATAAGCAAGCATGCTAATTTTTGTTGCTGCATTGACTTCTGCCAATATAGCAATGACATGTGCAGATGGCATTTTACTACACCTTCAGATATTTTAAAATTACTTCATGCTATCATTCACAGTTCATTGCCAGATGTCTCACCTGGTGACATGAATTTACCAATATACTCTGTCAACATTTCAGATTGAACTTTCTTTTTGAAAATTTTCTTGATGCCAGTCTGTTTCCACATTAGGCCAGTTTCTCTGTGGTGCAAGTTTCTAATTTTTACACAAGAAGAAAAATGTTGCTGTTGTATAACATTTCATGGTAATCCCAGAAAAGGGTGCAGATGTACTGTCCCTCACAAATCCAATGTATAGTCCTAAAAAGTCTACTGAGAAACAATTTATCATGAAATTTATAGCTAAAGATTTCTGGTAAAACAGAATTTAAAAATTAGATTTTTTTTTTTTTTTTTTTTTAATCAGGAATTCTATGGCTGTTTTAAACTGTATATCTTCTGTAAACATGTCTATAGTAGCACTACAGAGAAAATAATCTACTGAGAACACATCAGCATGGTCTGGTAAGAAAGAGAGGAAAGAAGGAAAGCAAAGGCAGAAAAGGAAAAGGAAGAAATGTGCTTCTGGAAAAGTCTGCTTATAAACACTACATTTAAATTTATCCTTCTAGATTGTAATGCAATAAATACCATAAGATAAATGTTAATTCATAATATTACAAGATACTTGCAGCTTCCAATATTGTCAGTCATTGGAGACGAAGTTTACACGCTAATCACATAACATTATTCAGCAGACTGAGAATTTGTATCCATGAAAAGTAACCTATTAGGTAACAATGGTCTTGACAGTTTTGTTTCATGGTAGATGTATATCACAAAAGTACAAATACCTGATGACATTTTCAGAATAGTGATTTTTTTGCCAATTGATAGAGGGAGATACGTTGTAACGAATAAAGGAAGTTGGCCTCCTTGATGATTTCCACTAAGTGACTCATCTTAGTCGAAAGAGTCTGATGTGTGTTCTGTATGGAAGACATAAGTACTCCAGTTCTACAGAGCTGCAGAGCTTCTTTATATTCCTCAGCTCCAAATACTCACAATGTCTATTCACAACCTTTCAGCTCACTTGATCAATCCAGGATTATTGCTTTCCTGCCTATTTGCTTTGCCTCTTTAGCTAAAAGATTACTCAAAGATTTAGCTTGCTTCAAGCAAGTTTCACAGATTCCTACCTTAACCTTCTCGTACGGATAGATACGAAGGAGGTGAAGCTCATATTGGAACCTCAAATGTTAGTTGGAAAACTAGATTTAGAGAAACAGAAGAAAAATACTTATAAGGAGAATTACAGTCTATGTAAATGAATGTTTTATTCTTGCAAGAGGGCCTCTTGAGAGGTTTCAAACAAAAGCCTTTGAAAAACTTCAGATAGATGTGTCAGAATGTCTATATAGATAACACATAAGTTTTTGCTGAAGTAATTAGTTGGTGGAAATTGTTATTCCTCAATAAAGTTTTATGAACTCGGTTGGGATGATGGCATCACAAAATGTAGCTAGCATTAACATGGTCATGACTAACCACAGATGGATGTCAGACTTCTGTTCAGACCTTCCACCTGGGTGAATGGATGCCACTGTCATTTTAGGCTGCCATACTTAGTACTCATCTATTGTCATTATATATTTCTTGTACATTTGGAAGCTTTAAAAAGCACTCTGTAAAAGGCACTTTTTAGTTCTTTCTTTTTAGATTGTTAGTTTCAAACTGAGAAGATTGAAGAATGTTTTCCTTTATGATACAATCTAAAGAGTTGCTAGTAGCATCATAAAATTCTTTAGGTTCAGAAAAGGTCCAAAAATAAAAGAGAGATAATGAAAAAATGTACTCATAAAATACAGCGGTAAGTGGTTATAACAACAGCAACGAGGTACTTCCAGGCCTACACACAGTATGAAGTGGTCTGAGTAGAGGAATACATCTCTATCCCTCAGTTACAGAATTCAAGAACTCCATGTGATACCCTGATATTAAACTCTTTCCTGTCCTTGTCCCTGAATCACTGATTCCTTCTGCCAGACAAATGTCAGGAATGGTGACTTCTTCCTTTAAGGGTCTTACCAACTCAGTACATTTCTCTGTCCTAAAAACCTTGTCCTTTGTAAACTGTGATTTCTTTCTGTTACTTAAGGTATGACATTCATTATCATAGTAAGTGTATTAGAGCAAAGTTGCATCCAGAATTCAACAGCGCACTGTCTATTCAAGTGTGCCTTCTGTCTGTGACCTTCATGCAGCAGCCACTATCCCACATATCAATGAGTTCACAACAGGAGTAGATGAAAAAGATGCAGAAGATAAGGATGGAAAAAGATTTTTCGTCCGCAAGATTTTGAAATGGATAAAATGCCCATTACTATGTTATATAGGAGTTAGTGAACATCAGAAGGCTATTCATGGAAGACAGCATGCTGAGAAAGAAATTTTTTTTGTAACGTAAAAGAACCTGCATTGGTTGTTGGTGTTTGAGAGATGTCCTCAGAACTTACTTTTCAATGGGAGACATGCAGTATAACTTTTCATCAGCTTTCTCACCTCCAAGTGTTCTAAGTACAAAAGCTGTGGTTTAAATTTTAAGAATAGATTGAAGTGAAAAACATGTCAGAGACTTCCCCCCCCAAAGATAAATACATTATTTTGAATCCAGAATTGGGGGGAAAAAGCAGAACCAGCCAACATACTTTTCCAGGTGATCATTTTTTGGTATGAACTATACTAAATGTATTAAGTTAGCATAGTGTTTGTGTGCAATTTTTCAACCTGCTGCTTTTAGTTTAGAAAATATCCTTTTAGAGAGCAGAACTTTTTAAGGAAATGTAACTCTTTCCAAATTCTGGTCACAAAAAAGAAAAATTCTCCCCTACTCACTAGCATCTCTAAAAAAGCCAGGACAGCAAGCAAGACAAATTTTCAGGAGATGGCAGGCTCGAATACTTTTTCCTTTTCATCCATATGTAAAAAAAGAAAGAAACAGATTTCTTATAACCCATATGAATACTCCAACTTTCACTACTGGACATGTTTTCAGTCTGAAATGGTCTCGGTTTCATTGCAATATGTAGTGGAAATTATTTTTTTTAAATTCATTCTTTCCATAAAATGTTTTAAAAATTCATATCCATCCAGCTGTATTTTTTATTTTCAAGTCAAGGCAATAAAACAGGCTGGTTAAGAAAATATTGTAAGGCTCTTTCTTTAGACATCTTTTTCTGAGAACTGTATCATTTGTTGCCATCTGGTTTATTAGAAGTGTAAGTATTTCCTTTTCAGAATTTGTATGACAGAGATTATTATTTTGCAATTTCCTGAGTGAAAAGGTGAAGTACAACAGAAGGTGGCAAATCACCCCATTTTAGCTGAAAACTTGAAAGCCAGGCTTTTCAGAATCCCAACTTCTCAGACTCTTGCAGGATGTTGTACTTAGAGAATGACTGTTTTCAGAGGAAGAGAGAGAGGAAAGGCAAACTGTGCTTCTCTATTCTGCTCTGTCATGCCCCAGTACACTTAGAAATAGCATGTAACAGCATGTGTCTGAGGAAAAGGATGGGTATAGGAGATGCAGTTTATGGCAAAAAACTGGAACATCTTTACAGAACAGCAAAAGTGTGGCAGTTAATTCCTAAAACAATTAATTTCTAAAGTGATGCTTTCTACTTTGTGCAGAAAATACTAATAAAAACAAGTGACTCAAATTCAGTCTAGACATTCAAGACTGGTTTAAATGAAGCTTAGTGCTTAGATACACGCGCTCACTGGTCAGCAATTTAGCTTGGTTATGCCAAGGATGCCATTCAAATTTGCATTTGAAAAGATTGAGGTAAAGAAATGGTCTTTTAACAACATTTGACAAATAATTATTTTATTTCATGTTAGCTAGATAGAGAAGTTTTCTTCAGAAGAAATGGTGGATTTAAATTTTCTTTCACTTTTCTTGCATCACACAGCAGCATAAAAATAGGTATTTTAAAGATATGTGTATGGAATTTTTAATAGAGGAACAACCATATCTAATAATATTTTATGCTGGAGTACTTAAAAATGTAGAATAACATATCCATTAAAAAGGAAGAATTATGACATGGCTAACATGCATTCATAAATTCTATCAGAATTTTAAATGTGTGGCTTTTTGTTGTTCTTAATGGAAATGTCTAGTACTTGAAAATCATCATGGTACCATTTATTACAGCCCTGACTGTTTTGCCTGAAAGGTTTGTACTTAGAGAAAACGACATCTGTTGGTACACTCCCACATTAAGTTTTGAATTAATTTCAAGTTTTAGCTTATACCAGGCCCGCATGAATATTCAAAGCATCTTCTGCAAGGTACTTCAAGCTCTTGACTCCTATTTATTGTAATAGCACTTGAGGTGTTCGGCACCTTTCAGGATCGGATTATTTTATTTTTTTAGAAATCTGTAACACCTAAACAAAGTATCACCTTTGCTGTAGCTGTCCTTGAGAACATTTCATTGCATATACTGAAAACAGCATTGTGGCAGAAATCCACAGTATCTAAATTTTTCTTTGAAGTGTTTCTTTTCTTAGCAATGAGTGTACTGGCTCCTGAAGAGCCCTGTTACCAATTCAGACAAAATCTGTGAATCCTTAAATCAGTGATGATGTTTCCTAAGGTTAGAGTTTTGAGAAAAAGGACATGCAGGCACATTGAAAACATACTATTTACCATTTAGGTTGTGGAAACATTTTAATTCCCATATTTAAAGAGAATTCAGGGAATAGGAGCAGATGCTTCCTTTTCGCAGTCTACACTACATTATAGCGGACAATTCAGTAGCTTAAATTGCAGATCTTCCATTTTCATCTGAGCTTTTATGTGTAAAAGCTTGGAAGTGTTTCAACTGTTTAGACCAATTACAACTGCCACTGCTAAATTGAATTTGAATATAGCTTCTTTTTACAGTCAGTTGCTTCCTTTTATTTATTTATTTATTTATTTATGATTCAGAGGGTGTAACATTTCTGCCGTACTACTAGGGTGAATGAAGAAGACAGTGAGTGAACACAGAAAAACTTACACAGAAATCTGAAACACTCATAAAAAAGAAAAAGAGGAAAAAGAAAAAGGGGAGAAAAAAAGGAAAAATCCCTCACTAGTTACTGTTATACAAGCATCTTAAAAGTATCACAACATTTGCCCTTGAAAATGTTCAAACATGGGTGAATAAAATGACTAATTGTCAACAGCATGCCAGTAATTATGTCAAATAATTGTTTTTCTTTCAAGCAAATAAAAATGGAAATCAACATACTTAACAGAGGATTGTATGCAGTTTAAGAGAGGGAGAAATCACTTTGATCAGCTCAATGTATTTACCTCTAAACTGCAAGTAATTAAAAAATAAATATTTGGATATTTCTGTTGATCTGATCACTAGGAAAAAGTGCCTTGCATACTAAAAAAGAAATACATATATATGTGTGTGTGTGATCTTGCTTATCTTACCATTCCACATAATTTTTCCACTGCCTGGCAAACAGAGATTCAGATTTACTACCTTGGAGTTTATAAACATTTTATGGTCTGATATTCAGAAATGGAGACAATATTTTTAAGGACAGTACTGTATTCTTCCATGATTAAGGATATTCATGTCATTGTGTCTACTCAAATGAAGACATATGATTATATGCAGGCTTAGAAAAGTCCTAGAAATATCAGAAACTCTCGACCTCAGATATCAGTTCACTCAATATTAGCTATGCAAATTTGAAGGGAAAAAAATTATGCATTTTAAAGACCATATGTCTGTGGTAAAAGAGAGATAATCTTCTCTATGCACTTTTTTCCCTATGCAGTCTTTCAGTGATGTTTCCGTAGAAGTTATGGCCTTTTAATTACTTTTTACAGAGATTTATAGACATTCTATATTCATTCCATCCTCATATGAGAACTACCATGAGCACACGGTGTAGACAAAAACCGACATTAACTTAAGAAAGCATATATATAATATATATATTATATATAATACATAATATATTATATATATATAACTATTGTAATATATATTGTAATATGGACAACAAGTAGTTAAGTGGGCTTTGACTGTATTACAAATGCATTTTTAGCATGTCTTATAGGAATATTTTCTTTAGGTTTATAAAAGCAGCTATGACTGCAGCCTCATTTTGTAGACAGTGCATCACTTCAAGACTTTTCCCCACATAAATTTTCTCCTAGGTTTCTTTTCCACATCCATTGCATTCCTCGCTTTACCGCTGCTATACAATAGTTTAACATAGTCAACCTATTCTTATTTTTCTAAACTTAATCTTTCTCAATTTCATTGAGTCTTCCACAGCTCTTGATAGATTATCTTTGACATCTTATAGCTATGTATAGAACAAAGACAGATAAGGAATTTTGTATTTCCTTATCTAATTTACAAACAGATTGTGGGCAACATGAACATGGTTTATATATTCAGAAATTATTGTAATTGGAAATTAATAATTCTTATAGGACAGTAATTGGTATCTCTGGCGTAGAATTAATTGGACGGTCTCATTTTCAGCTTTCCAAAAGGAAAGATTTTGATGATGGTTCAAAACACATTCCCAAAAATTGTTGAGCTCTGGCAGCTCCCACTATCAGGATTCTACTACTAAAGATGATTACAGCCTGTCTCAATGTAGTTCATGGGTTGTTTATCTCCTCAGGTTTAGCATAACCTGTTTCTCAAAGTTTTAGCTCCAGGGGAGGCTATATTAAAGAATGATGAAATGCTTAGAGTTTTAAAATGAAACACTCACTTTTTCTTGGGTGGAACTACAATTCCTGATTTAGAATATGCCACCAAAGTCTCAACTAGTTTTCTGATGTTAAAACGGGATTGAAGCAAACCAGTATAATTTTATGGTTATGTTCACAAGTAGCCTGCAATGTTTCATTCAGAGATATGGGTTAAGGATTTAAAAAGTAAATATAAACCAATAGGATATAAACTAATGCAGATATTAAGAACAGCTTTACTCTCTAACACTTAGTTTTTATGAAATCAGCCTTTCCTGAGATCAGAAGTGCAGCTCTCGTGAGACCGCACAAGGAGTACTGCCTCCAGATCTGGAGTCTTCAGGTCAAAAAAGACATGGAGCTGTTGGACTGAGTCCAGAGGAGGGCCAAAAAGATGATCAGAGGGCTGGAGCACTTCTTCTATGAAGACAGGCTGAGTTGTTCAGCCTGGAGAAGAGAAGGGTCCAGGGGGAGCAGCTTTTCAGTACCCAAAGGGGACCTACATGAAAGCTCGGGACAGATGTTTTAGGAGGGCATGTAGAAATAGAAGGAAGAGTAATGGGTTTAAAATAAAAGAGGGTAGATTTAGATTCAATATTAGGAAAAATTACTTACTGTGTGGGTGGTGAGACATTGCAACACTGAAGAACTGTGGCTGCCCCCTCCCTGGCAGCATTCAAGGCCAGGGTGGATGGGGCTTTGGGCAACTTGGGCTAGTGGAGGGTGTCCCTGCCCATGGCAGGGGTTGGAACCAGATGGTCTTTGAGGTCCCTTCCAACCCAAACAAGTCTGTGATTCTGTGACTGGTGTTTAGTCCCCGCCTAAGTATGTTACTTGTATTTTAACAGTTCATAACTGACTGACTTTTGTACCTAAGAGCCATTAGAAGTATTTACTGACTCTCATTGCTTACGCATTTATATGCTACTCATTATTGTATTTATATTAACTTTATGGAAACTATTTATATGCTTTTCATTCAAACAATAATCCATCTATTGTCAATCCTTATAAAGGCCCTTTTATGTAGCTGGCATCCCTCATTAAGGGAACAGTTGACAAATTTGAGGAGCTTTACTGAACATAGCATAATCAAACATTTCTTAACTTATTCAGGACTTTGGGAACACAGGAGCACTGTCCCAAATAGGATTAGTAAAATGCCTTAACAAGTGAAAAATATAAAAGGTAATTTCTTCCTGACTGTCTGCTTCTTACTGCAGTTGGTCCACTGATCTCAACAGGATATCTTTTGTGGCTTTTCAGGAACTTCTCACAACTGTCTCCAACATAAGGATTAGTTGAAAACCTCCTACTTTCTCATAACTTCGTCCTTTGGGTTCACTGTACTTTAATTACAAACTTCCCTAGTGATCTAATCTTGTAGACCCTCTGTGTTTACAAATCATGTCTTCAGGGATGTCTCATAATGGAAGCAAAAAACTGCACACAGATTCAAGAAAGAAAACACTTTTTACAGTAGATTGTTCACCAGTTTGCCAGCTAGGAAACAAGACATGTTGAAGAATGTGTTGCCTTTTTCTTCTTACCATTCTTTACAGTTAAAAATATTTTATTATCCGATCTCCTCCCTTTTGCTTGGCTAGTTCCATAGTGTTACATGATGCAAGTTTATTTTGTTGTTCCTTTCTTATGCCTGATTTTTAATTTTAATGAAACTTCTGATTTTAATGAAACTTCTTTTCTGTAGTAGTGCTTCCTTGCATTTTGGCTACCCCTTCTTGTCTTGCTGTGGATCTTGGAGAAATATTACATATCCCTGACAGTTTATAGAATTAAATCTACAAAATGTTTAAAAGTTCCACACTAGGATAGTTTCATAACCTCCACCAGAATTCATAAAAACGTTATCCCAGCTGGCCAATCTAGTACTCCATTTAACTGACCAGTTAGACATTTCCTAGGGATTTCTTTTTAGTCAATAAAAGGACAAAATTAATGATTTTTTTCCCCTTTTTCAGCACTGAAATGTCAAAACTTTCCCTACACAAAGTGTAACTCTCTTATTCAAAAGAAAAAAAAAAGGAACCAAGGATATGCTGAAATATTTATATAGAGTTGACTAATATGTCTCTATATATTTCAAGTGAAAAATCATCAGGATCGTATCTTTAAAATGCTGGCACTTAGATCATAGCAGCAATGAACTATGAGAATTTGCCAATGACTGCTACATTCTGTAGGTGTTACTGAAAACAAGTATTTATTGTCATGTTCCTTCATTTGAGTCATGACATTGTATATATAATCTTTAGTCTGCCCGTGCCATGGTGTGGAACACAGTGTCTTAGATTTTGTGCCAAGAAATTTTTTTAAATCAAATCAGCTTTTTTCTGCTCACAGTTTCAATCAATTTTTAATCTAATGTTAGCCTGAAAATCCAGGTTTACATGTCAGTTAGTGGTTTGAACAAAAATCAGGTCTCAACTGCATTGTGTTACATGTGAAATCATTCCATCTCAGAATCACAGAATCACAGAATTACAGAATCGTAGGGGTTGGAAGGGACCTCCAGAGATCATCGGGTCCAACCCCCTGCCAAAGCAGGCTCCCTAGGACAGGTCGCACAGGTAGGTGTCCAGATGGGTCTTGATCTATGTCTGTATGCCAACATATTTAGAAATGTACACTAGGCAACCAAGACTGAAATGTATCCACTTTCTTTTTACCCTTGTTCAGAAGTGATACCAAAGGATGTCATTCAACAATGTGTTTTCTCTTGTGGAAAAGACATTTTAAGGACACCTGGACTCATTCCTGCATACATGTGACAAGCTATTGTCTTCTTTGCTGTGCCAACAGTTAGTGAAACTCCACAGAAAACTAGGTATCTGAAAAAATTCAGCTAAAAAGCAAAATAAAAATAAACATGAAACCTTTTGCTGCTCAGATTCATATAGTGGTAAAATAAAAAAGTTCCATTCATGTATTGGGGGAAGGGAAAAACACAGGGAACTAGGGAGCACATTTATTTCTTTCTTTTTGGTGTAACGTATAAGTATTCATCAAATCTCTTAGGTTCTGACTTGATTTTCATGCTCTCCTTATGAACAATAATGACTAGCTAGCCTACTGTTTTTCCCAAGTACTAATATTTCCTGAATTTTCATATCATTGGAATAAGAAGCAAGTAAATTTTCCATCTGAGCTATACCTAATTGAACAGCATGGTTTATATTCAATTGGTATAGTTATGCTTATTTCTGAAAAAAAACCAACAAAAAACCAAAACAACAAAACTAAAACTAACAGCAAACCCAAAC
The DNA here is from genome assembly GCA_027925045.1 of Hypotaenidia okinawae. Lineage (NCBI taxonomy): Eukaryota > Metazoa > Chordata > Aves > Gruiformes > Rallidae > Hypotaenidia > Hypotaenidia okinawae. The sequence continues at coordinate 154,019,967 of BSDF01000001.1, forward strand.
ATATATGAAGCAGATATGTGAACACCCCCACCCTCCTTCAAGACTCTCTAGAGGTCTTACAGCTACCTTACTAAATTATTTCAGGGAAATTTCTACTTAGTCAGAATGACATCTATGTGATGTAAATTCATGTTTGTTTTTCTTAGAAAGAGACACATTCCAAACTGCAAATAGCTTTCCCCAGGCCTATTCTCTTGCGTTTTTGTTATCTTTGGTTACTGGGCGGACCATTTATCATCAGGAAAATATTAGCATTATATTTTTCACCTAATTCTCCCCAGTTGGTTCTTATTACTTCAAAAAAAACAAACTAGGAAAACATTCTATATCCCATGGAAAATCAGAGATGAAAAAATATCTCAGAGAAGGAGGAAGAAAAGAGGAAGGGAGGGAGGGAGGGAAGTCAATAAGGTTTCTGTGTATCTGCTTTGTACCATGAAAATACCTAACATCTAGATAATCTGTACATCTTTTTATTCCTGATGTAGCTGTATTATTTTTAAAGAACCACTGTACATGCAATAATGCATTAAGATCAAAGGATATATTTAGAAAAAATAATTTCCTGATCAGTTATGCTATATGTTCTTGCTCTTCTGTATCACAGTACTTCATGATTATTTTCCTGATTGTGGATCATGTATGAATATATCTGTTTCTTCTCCATGTAATTTCTGCAAGGTATTTCTATGGCAAGGCTAAATGATTGCAGTGGTGTTGATAGACATGGTTTCAAGACTGAAATCATGCTGTAGCAGCTGACCTTTCACTTGTAGCAAATCTCAAAACTCAGGCAATTTGGAAGTGAATGAAAAATAAATCTTCTGTATTTCAAAAACTATATTCTTGATCTGCATCATGGTGATAAAGAAAACTTTCAGTGTATGAAAGGAAAAAAGCATAGGATGTAACTAGGATATAGAATACCCTTCTTAGGCTCAGAGAGACTGAAGGGAAAGACTTATGCCTAGGTCTTCTGTTTTTCTTACTAGCTTAGTGTGAAAAAGACTGTCTTAGTGTATATTTACTATGGAACTGTAAAACTTATTCCAATGATTTTTATTTTTTTTTCCTTAAAACTGATGACTTTCCGTGGAATTATTTGATTTGTATCAACAGGCATATTCTGAAAAGGAACAAAAGTAGTAGATTCCCATTCAGTTCAGACAGCTGGGATGAATGGCATCATTGCCACATAGTTTTGGTACACTTATACCTGTACACATGTAGGTGTTAATTACTTGTTAATTACTGCATGATCAAGTTTAAACCATTTACTTTATGCGGTGAAGAGCTTTTTTAATCACAGCATTGATACAGCAAGTTGTTCATTGAGTTTAAACAAAAATTAATCATTTCATGCATGAATAATCATGTCTGTAGTCATGCAGGAGAGAGTCAAAGATCTCTAATATATTCAGGGTTCACAAGACAGACAAGGTGGTAGGACAATGATGAATTACTGCTTCTGATGCATTTATTTAAGAGAGCAGGCTAAGCCACTGTCAACTAAATGGGTCATCTGACTTCTCACTCTAGACTAATTTCTTCCTGATTTCTTTTTTCCTGAGGCTTCCCATCAGTGATTATTGTACCTCATCTTTTCACAGCCCTGCAGTTGAGAGATTGCTAATGGGATTCCTTAACTGTCTCAAGATGTTTTCACATGCTGCAAGCTCTGCCTGTTCACCTGAAAAAGTATATGTCACTTCCCCAATCCTGTGGTCTTCAATTCAGAATACCTCCAGAATATGCACAGGCTTCCCACATAGCTGTGCATCATGCTGTTGGCTCACACTGTTCACCACAAAGCCTTTATTCCCCCCTTTTCTTTTGTCCTTTTTTTCTAACCTTTTTATCAATGATAAAAAGACCACAGTATTTCATTTTCAGTGTCATTTTTTACTGTAAATGGTAGCACATCAGTATTCAAATTTGAAAAACATAATGGCAGGTATTTTACCATCGTGTATGTTGACTGACTTAAGAAAGCAATATCCCTTTATTATATTTGCAAATCATCAGCTATATTATCAAAAAGAAATGTTAGAATTTTTATGAGGAAATGAAGGAATATATAATGGGACATATCGGGTCCTTCGTCTTTCACATTATTTTATAACACAACAAATACAGAAAGAAACATATTCTGTGCAACATATATATTATAGATAGATAGGTAAAAAGACAGGCAAACAAAGAGACTGGCAGACGTTAAGTATTTAAGTCTTGCCAGTAGCTGAACCAGACCTACAGCCTTACCCGTAGCTGACCCTCAGGCTCAATGCTCTCCCCAGTAGCTGAGAGACCTCCTGGACTCTCCAGAAGTTAACTTGCTCATCCTCTGGTCTCTCCACTGCTAGTCCAGTGTTGGCTTCAATAATTGGATGCCAAACCTTTTATACTACTTGCCAGTTAATCCAACTTGATTTTCACCAGCAATCACACACTGACACACATACCAACTCAACATGCAGGCTCGACGGCTTCTCTTGCTGCTGGCACAGACAGGTAGACTTCCAGGTCTGACTCCAGTTGCTGGAGTGCAGACCTCTATACACACATACACAATGAAAAGAGTCATGAAGGAAAGGAATTGGAAGTATAGTTTAATGAGAAGACAGTACAAATTGTGCTGACAGGGCACAGGGCATGGCCATTTGTTTACATATGACTTTTTTTTTTTTTCCCCCATTTATCCCTTCCTTTCCAATGTTTGCCATACCCTGATCCTTCACTTTCCCCATGTTTGGTTCCTCTCAAACCTCCCACTGTAAGTCCTGAAATGCTCTTTCTCTGCATCCCATAATGAGTCTCACAGCCCTAGGCAGGGAAGCTGGGGTGCTTGTGTCACTGGCTTGCTAATGGGTTCCTCATCTGCTGTTAAGCCTCAGTAGTCTTTTATGTTTGTGGAGGAGCCTGATACCTTCCACAGAAATGCTGTGGGCTTTATCAGAACATGTTTTGAATTAATATAGGTCATTCACAGAATCACCTAGGTTGGAAGAGACCCTTTAGATCATTGAGTCCAACCATAGATGCACTAAATAAACCTTGGGTAAGTAAAGGCTGCAACATGGTGGAAGCACACATTTAAAAAGTGAAATCATACAACTCAACTAAATTACTATTGGTGGTAGCTAAAACAGAGTCTTGAGTTAACTTCAGCCAAAATCACAGGAATAAGAGGATATACATGCTTCATATGAAAGATTAAGTCAATTAAAAAAGTTAGAACTCTTAAATGAAGAAGAAATCCTCAGCTTTGGCTGGCAGGTGGTACATATATCTCTCACTAAGAAATTACTCATCTGCATTCTGCTCCTTTACCAGTAAAAACAAGATTATGACATTTTGACCTGAATCAATGTCTATTCAGGTTGGTATCATGTCTAATCAATACTGTAAGATGATTGAAATGCCTCCAACAAATCTTAACTATTTTATTTTATTGACAGAGAGCTGCTAATGTGACTCCATGTTTTCAAACACAAGTAATTCACCTAAAGGAAGAGCCAAACATTGCAGTCAAAATTTCAAGAATCCCTGGCATTTTGGGGGTGGGGAGTTGGTTTTGGTTTTCTCATGACTCTTAAAAACCAATAAACTGTTAGTATTGTCTGGAAACTGCCTGCTTTTGTATATTGCCTAAAATTGCTTTTTCCTTCCTGAATCCAATATGCAGAAACTTATTTAATATCTTGTACTACTCAGTGAAGAAGGATCTTGAAGCAAATAATTTTTTTCTTCCTTTCTGTCTTCTTTGGCAGTATATTATCAGCAGTTGCAGTGCTTCTAATATGACTTGATGAAAGTAACTATTTTTAGGGAATAGGAAGTTTTTTTTTCCGAAAAAGGAATTTAATTGTCTCTTTAATTGATGCACCACAAAATATATGGACCTGACATCCAGTAATGAAAATTGTAGCACATGAACAATGGAAATAGTACTAATAGCAACAATTACAACAAAAACAACAATAATAATAATAACAATTCACAATGAATAATTAATCTGATAAATTTAGGCACTCTTTTTCCTCCTGGTATACCTGCAAGCAGAATAAGATTTCGTCAGATATGGCATTTTTACCAATTTATCTTTCAGCACCCAGAGAGTTTTGAATTAGGTAATGAACACAAGTAGTCCTCAGGAGACAAGCCATATGATACTATCCTTTCACCTATTGCAAGGGTATTAGTGGCTAAACCACAGCAATAAGAACAGGATTAAACAATTCCTTGGTTACAAGAGCAGGATTAATTTTCCATTCACACATGTGAATTAAAAGTTTTGAAATTCATGTTCCAGAAGTGTCCATTGCATAAATTTTCATCAGAAACAAAGAAATACAGACTTCTCTTGAAAAAAAAAAATCAAATTGATGTTTTCCTATATTATATTTCACCATCTAGGCAGAGTTCTTTGCCAACCCTATTCTAAACTGTTATTTCTAAAAAGAAATAAAATACCTATTTTCTTTTTTATTCCAATTTACCTGGCACAAGAAAACTTCTTGATCACGGATGCTTATTTCAAAACAATGGCTGGTCACAGTAGGACTGAACTATATGGGTTGCACTCTGTGACTGATGATTTCAGAGGCAAATGGCCATCTTAGGAGCATTGCTATAGTTTAACACAGTGCTTTTCGGACATCATGTAATCAGCACTGTGCAAATTCTTCTCTGTTCAGCAAGTGTGAAGTGTACTCTTTCTTCCTTTTCCTCTTGCTAGTGCCAATGCAGGAGACCATAATAAACCTGTACAGTGGATGAGAAAATAATGTTCTTCCTTGTCCTCTTTCATTTACAAGGGCTACAAATACAGTATGTAAGGAGTACTCAAACATTTTTCTCTTCAAGTTCTGTCTAGTATCACTTTCTACTGCATGTAGTTTCTCAGCTCAAGGATAAATACAAGATGAAATGTATCTGTTGAACTGTGTGAACTGCATAGGATATAGCTCTGTAAGGCAGTAATAAAAGTAACAGAACCTGGCACTTGATTTGAAGTTATTGAATTCCTCATCGTTTATCAGTAATAGGAGTGCCAAGGCCTGATTTCCAAATCTCTGACTGCTGAAAGCAGTGCAGCCAGTGGAACTTTCTTCTTCTTGTTTTCCTAACTGGACTTTTTATTCAGAAAATTGAAAGGTGGTTAAGGACCTGGCCTATTCCATCCAACCTTAAACATTTAACAGAGTATGTAATATAGGAATCTAGTATTGATAACCCACCTAAAATTTGACTCTCAGTCTACTTTTTTCAATATCTAGGCATGACAATGAACTCAAACATCCGTGCTTGACAACATTTGTGATGTATGAAAAATGAAAAATGAATTGAAAAAATGCATGAAGATATATTGGAATCAGACTTTCACTAAAATTAGATAATGATAATTAATAGCTTACATGAAAAAGTTATTTTCTAATTCAAGAAATCAAGGTTACAGACAGCAGAAGCCAAAGTTATATTTGCTTGCCTAAGTTCACTCCTGAGGCCAAATGGAAAGACATGTATTTCATGGATTCTTGATAGCTTAAAGCAGGGTTTCTTTTTGTTTGTTTTTTCTCTGTTTTTCAGTTTGTGGTAAAATACTTTCTTCAAAAAGTGAGAAAAATAAGCCTAATCATTTTCCCCATTCTTTTCTCTCCCTTTCTGGTCCATCAATGCATATTTTTTATATATATTTATTGCTGATGGGAGGGCCTCTTCTCTCTATCTTGAGAAATACTATTTGGATAGGTTAGCGTTTACTGTTAAGAAACTATAGTGATAATATTTTTATTTTTTTTTTCCAAATGCTGTTTGAAACAGGTAAGTAATCAGGAAAGACTAGATTCTAAGATGGCTATGCTGCTGCAAATGTAAGTTTTAAGAACACTGGAATACTTCGTTAATTTTTAAATCATACATTATCCTTTGTTACATGTTGGAAGAAATTCTCCCTTTGTGATATATATGTCAAAAGTAGTTCTTGAGTGTTTAAAAAAGCTGAGATCCAAACTAGTTTTTATTCATTTTCTTCTGTTCATTAAAGGAAGACCTGAAGTAACACCAATGAACTATTGTAACACACCTTTCCACAAAGTATATATTGTAGAATCATTTAATCATATAATCACTGAATCATAGACAGCTTTAGGTTGGAAGGGACCTCAAAGATCACCTAGCTCCAACCCCCTGCCATGGGCAGGGACACCCTCTACTAGACCAGATTGTTCAAAACTCCATCCACCCTGTCCTTGTATGCCATGTTCTCGGTCTGTTACTGAGAGCTCAGTACAATCTTACTGCTGTTTGTTTTGTTTTGTTTTGGTTTTTTTTTATCAGTCTTGTTCTTGCAATTCACCATCAGTTTACCAAATATCTCAGTGTCAACAGTGGTGCTGACTAGGGATGCTGATGGGTTACAAGGAATTAAATTTTGTATGACAGCTGTGTCTTGTATATAAAGTTTGTATTCCCAGCCTCTGAATATTGCAAGGTTTTAATTGCCGAAGCACATTCATATCTTGTCAGAAATGTTCCCTGAAGATAAAAAAATTCTTGAGGTAATCAGAAGAAAATCTGCAAACATTTATGAATCTATTTGTCTGTTCTTTGGTTTTATTCTTTTCTACAAAAAGCTTCACTATTCATATGCCAACTTAAGAGGGATTTTGTGACGAGTACTCAGGTAATGTGGCACAGTTATCAAGAGCAAGGTGTTTTGCAATTCGCCTTATGAAATATGACAGACTTTTCACCCTTAATGAGATTTTAGAAGCAAGCAAACTTTTAATAAAAAATAATTTAGGTGAATTTAATGAAATTCATTATTTTGAAATAATTTATATTCAGCATTTATGGTGGAGTCACAAATTTTCTGTGTACACAGTGTTAAAAATTTTTATTTATCACCTACTGATATTTCTGACAAAAGCTCATACCTCAAATGGTTGTTTTTTTTTTTATTTACTGTTTTAAATGTATGTGATAGTATACTGGAATATAAAATATCTGTGTTTTATTTAATCTTTATGTGTGACACCAAATTTATCAAACGCATCACACCTTTATCATGAACAATTATACCTGTTAAGACATACATCATCACTGTTTTAATTTTCCTCAATGCTGTATTTCTGTGTTGCTGATAATTCTTCACCATCCATCAGTCAGACTCATTTCTGATATTAGGTGCCTTTTCAATATATTGAAACAAGTAGTCTCTGACTTCTGAGAAGCTGTCATGCAAAATGCAAAGTTATGTTGGTCCCTGGAAACATTATTTTGCCAAAACCTACAGTCATATCTGGCAATATAATTGGTAAGCACAAAGTTTGAAGTTCATTCAAATGCAAGAGTAGTTATGGTGAGATAGAAAACTCCGACAAAATTTAACAGGTTCTCATGGAAAAAGCATGACTGTGAACACCACTTTATGCAGAATACACTCCTGAGAAAAGTTTACACTGGGTGCTTAGCCAGCTCTTAGGAAAAGGCCTCTGCTGGCAGCAATTGAAACAAAATCAAAAAATGTCTTGATGATGGCTTAGCCTGCACTGTGGCCAATCCTTCATTGTTTTCTACTTCTTTTTCCTATGGATGCCTCTTGGCATCTTCCATGATAGTGACGGTGAGTATGCTCTTCGGTTCCAAAGATCTTGGCAGTCAGAGCAAATTTCATTTCTCACTGCCTAATTAAGGAATCTCACCCTTTTAATGTTCCTCTAGACATCACTCCTGTCATGCAATCCTGGAAGAAGATAATTTTGAGGTTGTTCTTTCCCACTCATTTTCCTTTTCCTCTTTGGATGGGATCTATAAAGTCTGTTCGTCTTGGAAGATTATTACTACGGGCTTTTCTGCTGTTTTCAGATAGTGGCAGACTATATCTGTAAGAGTTTTGAGTGGAAGAGTGTGAATCATTTTCTCAAATACCTTCCTACATCTTAGAGCATAAGACATTGATCAACTCTGTGTTACTTCTCTCACTGTTTGCTCCTCATGTGTTTTCTTCCCTTTTGTCATAGATGTACAATAGTGTTGTGGAAAGGAATTAGGAAAGTTTTCTGTTATACCCAGTAAATAATCAATTTCCTTTATTTTAATTAATACTTGATTATGTGCTTTGTTTAATCATTTATAGTCTGAATTCTTGTGAAAAGAAGGTGGATTCAGAGCTGGTTGAAGGGAAGAAGCCAGTGAGTTTTGATCGATGGGACAGAGCCTAGCTGGAGGCCTGTATCTAGTGGAGTCCCTCAGGGGTCGGTACTGGGACTCATACTATTCAGTATATTTACTGATGACCTGGATGAGGGAATAGAGTCTACAGTCAGCAAGTTTGCTGATGACACAAAACTGGGAGGGGTGGCTGGCATTCATCAAGACTGGACAGGCTGGAGAGCTGGGCCAGGAGAAATGTAATGAGATTTAACAAGGGAAAATCTAGGGTCTTGCATCTGGAGAAGAACAACCCCAGGTACCAGTGTAGGTTGGGGACTGGCCTGATGGAGAGCAGCATAGGTGAGAGGGATCTGGTGGTCCTGGTGCACAGCAGGATGACCATGAGCCAACAATGTGCCCTTGTGGCTCAAAAGGCCAATAGGCAACCTGGGGTGTATTAGAAGGGGTGTAGTTAGTAGGTCAAGAGAGGTCCTTCTCCCCCTCTACTTTGCCCTGGTGAGACCACACCTGGAATATTGTGTCCAGTTCTGGGCCCCTCAGTTCAAGAAGGACATAGAACTCCTTGAAAGAGTCCAGTGCAGGGACACCAAGATGATTAAAGGAGTGAAACACATTCCTTGTGAGGAAAGCTTGAGAGAGCTGGGCCTCTTTAGCCTGGAGGAGACTGAGGGGTGACCTTATTAATATTTAGAAATATGTAAAGGTCTAGAGTTAGAAGGACAGAGCCAGGCTCTTCTCAGTGATGGCTAGCAATAGGACAAGGAGCAATGGGTGCAAGCTGGAACTTAGGAAGTTCCGTGTGAATAACAAGGAACTTTTTCACTGTGAGGATGACAGAGCACCAGGACAGGCTGCCCAGAGATGTTGTGGAGTCTCCTTCTCTGGAGAGATTCAAAACCACCTGGATGCATTCCTGTGTGACCTAAACTAGGCTCTGGCAGGCTGGGGCAGGCTGTCCTGAGACATTGTGGAGTCTCCTTCTCTGGAGACGTTCAAAATCCACTTGGATACATTTCTGTGTGATTTAGTCTAGGTGATCCTTCTCTGGCAGGGGGATTGGACTAGATGATCTTTTGAGGTCCCTTCCAACTCCTAACGTTCTGTGATTCTGTGATTCTGTGAAGGGAGGAAGCTGGGCTGGGGAGATGTGAGAGAGAATGGACTGGACTAACCATATAGCCAGCATAATTGTATTTTTCCTCATGTAATGAAAATAGTTCATCACCTTGCAACCTTAGCTTTTTCTCCAAGACAATATTGGAATCTAAAATTCTTATGCTTTAAGAGTAATTTCTCAAACAATAGAAGTATTAGGTGGAAATTAACTATTTGAGTAGAAATTCTTTGCCTTATATCTGGAAAAGCAGGCTAAGATTTGAGTTCTCAGTGATATATAAAAAAATACTTTGTTAATCAGAAAAAATGATTTTACACTGGAAATTCTTGCTATAAGGAAATGTATTTGTCTTTTTTTTTTTTTTTAATCATAAAGCTCATAAAAGACTACTCTTTCTTTTCTTAGTTCTTTCTTTAGAATCCTTTTCTTCCTTAAAACCTTAAAGCAAATAGCTAGCTAATGCTTTTATTTGTAAGGGAAGACAGAATGTAATGTTCTTTCTGCATCCTGCCTTGGACTAATTCTGCTTAATAACCATGTACTTTCAGTGATGTTGGCTTCGTCTGTCATTCTGAGTCCTAATATCTTGTTACACTCCCTGTTATACTGAATCCAAAGTTTCTTTATAAGGCGCTCTAGAAAAAAGTCTGCTTGGCCTCCATAGAGGACTATCATCTTCCTGAATATGTGAAAAGTAATTCTTGATTTTTTTAGCCTAATTGGAAGGAAGAAAAAAAAAAAGGTATTGCCTTCATATTATCCTCCTTTGTGGAGACAGGAAAGGAAAAAAAAAACTGGTACCTAACAAGTGGTTCTATGGTTCTTTTTTTCCTTGAATGTATAAACATGAGCTTAATATATGCATACTTAATATATGCATCAAGGTTTCTGAATTAAATATTAGGGCTACAGGATTTTTCCAATGAAATATTAAAAACCCCACAAGATTTTGGGTTTTTTATTTAACTCATCTGGGGAGAGCAAAAGGGCAGTGGTCTCAGGACATTTATCCCTTATTTAAGCTTTGCAATTTATTTTTTTCAAGTATTACCTAGTAGTACGAAATTTATTGCTATGATCACATGATATCTAGGTTTATATTGTATTTTACATAATTGAAAAAACATTGAAGTCAGAATTTTTCTTTTAGGCATGTTCAAACACATGAATGCAAACACATGAAGTACAATTAATCAAATGCAGGTGAAGATTATTAATTTCTTTTCTTCTCCTTTCCCACTTTTAGTATTGACAACCTACTGATCTTCATCTTAGCTAATATTCCCTCCTTTTTACAAAACTGTAATTGTTTTTACCAGAGAGTTAAAAAATGATCCAGATTTCCTCTTTCTCTTCCCATATACTACTGTGGCTTTGATCATCTGACACAACAATATGCAAGGGATTAAGTACTTGTATTTAAAGCTGGAAAAAATAAGAATCTAAGAAGGGCTTAGCAGTGTGGTTGTATGCAGTGTTTCACCTCTGCTTGCTCTTATTGTTAAATCACAACTGAATCATAATTAAGCAAATGTCTTGCCTATTTTTTTTTTTCATACTTGAATATAAAGTTTTTCAGTGCCTTCTTGTGATTTAGGTCCTTAATGGGTTGCCTTTTTTTGTTTGTTTGTTCTGTCTGTTGTTGAGGTGCACCACACACTTTGGGTGGCCATAACTGTGGGTTTGTATGTATGGAGGTGTCAGAAGTGAGGTAGTCTTACAATACAGATTTTCATAGTGATTGCTTTGAGTATAGTACATCTTATAAAAGATACAGTGAAAGTTCAGAGATTGTAAAAATGACTGAGACAAAAAATGTCCTGTTAACAAGTTCAGCTTGCTTTTCCTTATTAAAAAGACTCTAAACAGGTAGTTTATTGTCAAAATTTAAATCTTGTGAAGGCAGAGAGAAGCAATAGGAAGCACAATCAAATAAAATATTGTTACATGTTCAAAATTACTGTAAAAGTTGTAGTACAATCACACAATGCGGTATATTATGAAAAATCACATGCTAATGTCCCTTAAGGAATGACTGCAGAATTTAGGAGATGAAGTTTTCAAAGTGACTTTTTTCATGCCAATGATACTCAACAATTGCAATATGAAGAATTCATGGCTGTTTTACTTAAATTCAACTAAAAATTTATTAGTGCAGTTCTTGTCAAGACAATTCTTTTTCTTGGGTGGCTGAAAGAATATGGGGTTTATATCTTATGCCCGAAATTATACTGCTTGAGCAAGCCTTTGTAGTGTCCCACTGATCTTTTCAAAGGTTATGTGACTAGATGGAATTCCATTCTAAGAAAATTCCAGATCTAATTTTAAAAAATCTACAGAATATCTGGACAAAGAAAGAGGCATCACATGAAATGCTTAGGCTAAAGTTATGTTAAAAGCTCATTTAAGAGAAAACAAATAGTAAATTCCTAAGTCTAGTCATGGTGGAGGAGTGGGGGAGGAGGGAAAAGCCTTTCCAAAGAGAAAAAATATATTTGAAAATACAAAATATTGACATATTCCAGACAATTGTCATATTAGCATAGGATACCTTTTTTTTGCACACACACACACACACACACATATTTATATATATGTACGTATAAAATAAAATAAAAAATATGTGGAAAGAACTGGAACAGTAACTAGCATTAACCATCTTCGTGGGATCCAAGAACAGACTGCAAAATACTTTCACATGTCAGATTTATACCTGTGTGAGGATTGCTCACTTCTTTTAGCTTTATTTTTCTTTGTTCACTGGAACAAATTGCTGTGTACAGTTTCATTTTGCATTTATCTGCATTTATCTAGTAGCAATACTTTTTGAAAATTCAGATGCCTGCCTTATGATTTTTTTGTATTTATCACACAACTGAACAAGCTTAAGGATGCCACAAAACGCAAAAACAAACTGATTTTTTGGAATATTTTCTGTTTTCATAACACCTATCATAATGTAGTCTTTGAAGTTCCCTTCCTTTCAAAGTCTCCTATCTGTCAGAACTCCTTTTTTTGTGTGTGTTCACTTTGCATGGACAGAAACTGTTGCATAACAGGACAGCCAGCCCTCAAAAGCCTAGATTTAAACCCTCTGTGGTTATTGTGTGTGTTAGGTTGGCCCTTACTAGCAGCCAAGAACTCACCAGTCAACCCATCTTATCCACCACAGGATGGGGAAGAAATTGTGAACACCAGTAGTGGAAAAACTCATGGGTCAAAATAAAGACAGGTAAATAATTCACCAGTTACTGTCACAGGAAAAACAGATTCAACTTGGGGAATATAATTCAATGTATTGCCACTTAACATGCATGTTTAAAAACTGATTGAGGTACTGAGAAAGACAGACAAATATTTAACATACTATGGAAAACACTCTCCTCCCCATTTCCCAATCTCTACTTTGTAATTACTGCGGGTTACATGTAGTCCCTTTGGTGATACACAGGATCCTGATTGGTGTCAAGAGTGTGGGAGTTTCTTTCTACAGCTCCTCTTTCTCAGTCCTTTCTCTCTGCTATTTTCTTCATACTCATCTCCTCTTCTGTGGTGTGAGTCCTCCACACCTCACCTTCAGGGAAGTACTTGCTCCAGCACGTCCCCTCCACAGTCTGCAGTCCCTTCAGAGGTGTTACTAGTTCTGTTACCTCCTAGTCCTGTGGCTGTGGTCTTTCTTATTCTCTCTCTCCCAGTGTTTTTTGCACTTTCTTAAATATGTTTCCCAGAGGCACCACACACTTGGGTTCAGCTGTGTCCCATAATGGGTATTTTGGAGTCATTTGGAGCTGGCTGCATCTGGCATGGGGCAGCCCCTTGCCCCATCAAAGCCCTCCCAGAGATCACCACCACTGTCAAAACCTACAGCTAATACATCTTGTTATAGAATCCAATTCAGAAGAAAAAAAAACCAACAAACAAACCTTATAAAAACAAGCGTTTAATTCCATTTAACTCTTCAGCAAGAGAAAATTGCTGAAGAACAAGTGGGGTTTGTTTCTTTGTTATGTAGTACTGCTATTGTTTGGGGTTTTGCTTTTTGGGGTTTTTAAAATGGTTAAACTGGACGATACATATGAAAAGCCAGACTCGTTTAGAGTGGTATGATAAATAGAAAGCAACAGCTAACGGAATGAAATCAGTGGCTAAATAATGGAACAATAATGAAAAAATGAAAAGTATTCTTCTTCCTACTTAAACAAAATTTAATCAATCAGATTTAGATATTTTTTCTTAATCAGATACTGCTATGGGTGCTCTAAAGTGCTGGGGATAACTTTGTTCCATTTGCTGAAGAAAATTAATATAATTCTCGTTCCACTAAGTACACTATAAGTTTCTACATCATCTTCTGTTTCTTTGCTGGATAACAGTGCCTCTGTGTCAGTTCATACTAGAACATATAAAATCATTTTACACTCTCTCTCAGTGATTTTAAATAGGGTGCATACAAGTGAAAAAAAAAGCATTTGCCTGTTTCTTTTCCCCCTTTTTCCTTTATTTTCTTTTTACCTATTTTTGCCAGTTGAGAAACAATTAAGAACTATGTCACAAAATTTATATTCATCCTTGTCTAAAGCTACAATGTTGGTTAACCTTCTTTTCAGACATTGCATTTGTTCACTAAATCTTGAGTCCCAATGTAATAAAAAGTAGTCATGTTTTCTTGGCTATAATCATATTTTACTTAGAAATTAGGACCTGTTACCATTGGATTGTTATGTAAATCCAGATGTTGATTTCATATTGAGTTCTCAATTCCACTAAAGAAAATGCCCACTCTCACTGTTAAATAATCTTTTACTTTTCTAGATAGGTTGCATGCAGTTATAGACAATACAATCCTTTTAGTTAAAACCCCATTTTAAACATACAACAGTATTTTAATAAGCTCACAGGTCACCCGATGTTCAAGTTTTTCTTTATCAAAAATCAAGGATTATTTTTTTAATTGCTTTTGAACTGTTTACCCAGAGTAGCTCCAAAACTACTTATCTGAAAGAAGTGGATATTAAGCTCCTCTTCTATAAGCTGAAAGATAAGCTTATTTTATATTTGCTTATGAGGGATTTACGCAGTTAGTGTTTACTGAAGTTTATGAAAACAAAATATCTCTCCTTAAAAACATGGCATTGTATCTTCAATTTTGAACACGGAAAACTGCCATATTGTGCGAAATACAGTCTGAGTAGGAATTTTTTCTAGTTAGTTTTTTTTAAGTAAAAGTATACCATGAGTCTCATGAGGAAACTCATGACTATATCTTTCTGTCACTGTACCTGACAAAAAGCTGTGACTGGATTTTGGGTAGGAAGATTGCATGGGACTTGCAAGAGGACTGTAGCTTTAACTGCACAGTAAAGCCATATACTGGTTTCAATGGAAGGCTTAGGGGTCCTACATCTTAAAGGGTGACAGTTGCATGAGTAGCAAGGAAGAATGCAGCTAATATATGATCCCAGTGTCCTGATCCCAGGTCCAGTTTAAGGTCTTTCTGAGTGGCAGTTACTGATTTAGAGAACAACAGATTGATGTCTTGCTCCAGAACCAAGAAGTGTCACTGATTTTCTGGCTTCAAACCTAAGGAAAAACAGCATTTGGACAAGCTGATTGGGATTGGACTAGATGATCTCCAGAGTTCCCTTCCAACTCTATCATTCTGTGATTCTATGATTTCTAGAGAGAAGTAATTAAGGATGTAATTTATAAGATATAATGATTCTAATGTGGCCGTATTTTACATGTACATTCAGTGTGATTTCAAATGATAAAAAAATCTAAGTGTATAAAGGTTTACCTAGATGAGGATGGCTACCGTATTCATACCTGTCTAGAAAATGTTCCTTCCTTATAAAATTTCTCTGTTTTCTTCTAAAAACAAATGTCATGCCATTTATGATCACACATAGAAAGAAAAAAAAGATAAAGCGATCTATTACTGTTTATTTTCTTTCTAAAATAGTAAACATAGAGGTTCTCAAAGATAGTAAAAATAGAGGTTTTCAAAGATTTCAGAAATTAATCTATACTTAACTTTGTTATGAATTCAGCCACTGGAAACCAGAATAAATGGCAAGATCCAAAAATGGATTTGGGTACCTCCATCCTGCTTTAATCTGTTTTCTTTGCTAAAAAAAAAAAAAAAAAAAAATTCAGCTGGGGAAGCATTAAATACCCTGTGTACTGAAGGCAATGGTCCCAGTCCCTGTTCCAATTGATATTCAAAGAAACTGTAGTATAAGCAAGACTGTGAAGCAGACCCAGTCCCTAAACCTTGAATATACCTCAATAAATTACCTAGGTTTAACTACCTACTGCAAATATCAGAGGCCAACTTTGAAACAGGGGTTTCCCACATAAAAAATGAGTTCTTCAAGTGCTGAATTACTGCATAGAAAGCAGCCAAGATAGCCTTCTTTTCTCATTTTGGGATGAGTTTATGAATTTGCATGGCTGAATGCAAAGGATATAGTCAATAGTTGTGAATCCTGACTTTAGGTAGATATTGTCTTTTTAGACCATTATTAAATTTTCCTTGACATACTCATTTCCAGTGCTCATTTTTGAATTCACTCACAGCTTACTGGCTTCTGTAAATTTCATTTTTAGTGCTTGACTTTTCTTAAAGCATTGTTAAGACTGCATGGATTCCTGACCTTGAAACCATTGATTTCATTAGGCTAGTCTGGTAAAACTGAGTCCAATCTTTCCTGGAGACTGTGACTTGTTTGGATGTTAAATGAAAGGAACCAGGTTCAGAGATTCTCAAGATGATAACAGAATGGAAGAAATTAAACTGAAAAGTATAAATTTTGGCATTGACCCAATGTCTCAACTTCAGTGGGACTGTCAAAGAGACATGTAGTTATAGAACAGATGGTCAGTTTTGTAGAAACATCTTTTCTGCAATAGAGAGGCAGTTCTGTAAGCTCAGAAAACTTAGCCACGTGAAAGCTTATTGTTTCACTTAAAGAGTGCGCTTAGGAGAGTGGATGATCCGCTTGAGGCTTCCAGCACATTTCATTCACCTACAATGACCTGCTGGTTGCCAAATCAGAATGAAATCCTTTGTGGTTCTAATAGCATTGTCAGTGAAAACTTTCCAATTAAAGGCAAGCAATGCAATAATAGAAAATGGACATATCTTTTCATTCTTTGCCATACTTCCTTCCCACAAATCTTGATTCCTTATTGTACCAGAAATTTTTTGAACTGGCTTATTGAGATTATTGAAACACCCTTCATTTTAGACTTGAATTATAAACATTACTAAGGAATTATTTAAAAAATGTTTTCTGTATTTTTTTTTATCAGAAATGCAGACCAGAATAAAGATTTATTTATTTATTTATTTACTCTCTGAATACAAGTAGTTTCATAAAGAGCACATCCGAGTATTTCAAAGACAATGGTTTGCTAGATAAAATGATAGGGTTTTGACAGGGGTTTTTCTGTAGGAGCAATTAATGTGATGGTAATACTATAGCAAATCATTCCCACTTGGATGCTAGTGTAAATTGCAAATTGACACGTTGCATGTTTGAAAATGTTGTGAACTATCTCTGCCCTCTCCTTTCTCTTTCTGCTCCTATTTTATTCCTCAAAGCGAACAGAAAAGACCTGAACTGCCCTCTTTATATCAAGAATGAGAAAACTTGTAATTCATACAGTGCAGCAAGAAGTGCCATTCATCATTAATGTGATGAAGATGAATGTTGCTGGCAACAAAAAGGAACCTTATGAAGATGATTGTGGCTTGCAGGAAAAAGGAATATTCATTTATCTTGACCAAATATAATAGTCCGAGGATTCAGGAAGAAATAGGACAATGGTTACATTCCTTCAAAAATATCTTGAAGACATTTTTTAACTACTACTTTTAGCATCCTTTAGGATCTATGAAAGTCTTTTAAGCAAAAGAAATCTCTAGTCCCTGCCTTTTTAAAAATTCCTGTATTAGGCATTTTCACTGCCTAAGAGCATTACAGGTAAATAAATGGTACTTCTTTGAAGTAGGAATATGAAAGTTTTGGTAAGTTTGGTGCATGGATGCATATATTGAAAAGCATGCAATAAGTTAAAGAGACCATCCCTACATACACATGATTCTTAAATTTAGTCTGCGATACATGACACTGTCAGTTCACAGATATTTGGACAACTGTGTCTGTCGAGTCACTTGTTGGTTCAGGAGAACATTGTCTGTTCTGATTCTCTGTGAAATCCATCAAAGAGGAGGTCTGGAAGATGGTTGAGATGTCCAACTGCATTTTAACAGGTAAACCCCCTTTTTTAATTACCCAAATACATAAAAGTTTCTGACCAAATGTGATTTGTGCGGTAGGTCATCTCATCTGAAAGCCTACTTTAGAAGAATGGCTTACCAGTGCATAGGGAGGCACGATGCACCAACAGTTTCTCTCTGAGGTGGTCTTACCTTTGGTTACCACCAAACTCAAAGAAAATAGTTTACTTCAGCTCAGATTAAGTAATGGCCTGTGAACATGACTTTGAATGCTCTAATGTACATTTGAGAAGTACTGGACAGCATTTTCATCTCCTGACACAATTACAGAGGGTTCAAATGAACAAAATATTACTGTATAGACTAACAGCAGGAAATTGGAAATGAACTTGAATAAAAAATCCTAATGAAGACAGCCTTTAGCTCTCCCATTCTTTGCAAATTCGTTTTTTAATATCTCCTCTTCATTTTCTTTTGCACTGTAAAAATGTAGGTGTTCTTAATGAAGTTCTTTCACCAAATTAGAGGTTGTTTGTTGTGAGTTGAGCTGGACTGGGTTAGTTAAATGCAGTTTCTGTCACTGCCATGAAATTGCCATGCCAATGATTAAACAGCTGAATTATTCACTAAGATATTTTTAGATGTATTTATCATTTATGTTTGGTAATTTAAAATCATGGGCTTGGGCCTCGAAAGCTAATTAGTGTATCATTTTTCTTATTTACTACTAGGTATTATGTGCATCTCTTTCTGAACTGAACTGACAGAAACAGAGCTTTTTTTAAATTTTTTTATGATAATTAGTGTGAAGCAAAACTTGGCAAGTTGGGTCATGAATGTTCCTAAATAATTTTCACGCTCAATTGTACAGTATGTTCAGTTGTTGAAAGAAAGAGCATTATTTCCAGCATTGTAATATAATTTAAATACAGAGTTAGCTAATTTCTGTTTATTGCGAATTTTATCTCCCTCAGGAGAGAGAACAAATAGGCATGGGCACATTTGTTTTCTCAAATCTATTATAAAATTCTAAAAGATTGTGAGGTGTCCTATTAAAATTAACCTGAAGTAGTTAGAAATTTATTTTTGTAACATTTAACAGAGAATAATACACTTCATTTTTAAACAAAACTCAATAATTTCTGCATATACAGCACTTCATTAAAGCTAGCTACACTGGGATTAATTTCATAAATGCTTCATTCTAAGAGAAAATAGCCAGAAAATATATTTCAAGATATATTGAAGGCTTGTAAAAATGTAATAAAACCAGAAAGATTCTAGAGATATTTTGAAAAGCATATAATAAAAACTCTACAGCCTGAATGTTTCATTTCTGCAAAGACTTGTTTAAGGGAATAAGGGATTTGGAAGGAAACTTGATTTAATGAAGCTGGATATCAGGTTCCAGTGAGGTACTCAGCAATTTAAAAGTAATCTGCAAATACAAAGAATACTTCACACACTCTAGTCGTCCTTTTTGGGGGGAATAAAAAGATATATTACTAATAGAGCAATAGTATATTGATAATTGATTAGGTCATGTAAAAGATGTTTGTTAAAAGATATTGCTAAAGCAATTAGCCTATTAATCAGACTATTAGCTCTATTTGGATGATGAGCTTTTTTCTGAATAAAAATAAAACCTTTTGAAAGGTTTTTGAAAAAACTTTTCACCATTAGACATGCAGCATGGAAGACAAACATATCCGTAAGAATAATACAGAACAGTCTATTCCAGATAATTTGAAAAGCAGTTGTAGTGGTGAACTTTCAACCACCCTTCCCAACTATGATTATTCATGCTTATAAAGCATTAAAGAGAGCCATACAGCCCATGTGGGCCTGAAGCTATAGGCTGTGTGGGATACACTATGCATCTTCACTTTTAGCAACATGATGGTGTAATGTTTAGTGCTACCACTTATCAAGACTAAGGAACAGGACATGTATGCATGAAATCCCTAATTCAGAGTGCAGAAAAACTATAGCAAAAGAAAGAAAGATAAACCCTGGTATGAGACTATTCTATTACAGTTAAAACCAGCCTCTTCTGATAAATACTATTAAAATAAATAAACCTGTGCAGGTTCAAAGGACAATTTAAAGGCAAGTCAATTTGACCTCCTCCAAAGAAACCGCATATTTTTGTTATATAAATATTTAAAGTCTTTTTTATAAAGGCAAAAGAATGAATTCTTATTTCTTATCTAAAATTCCCAGTATTATTATCATTAAAAATATATCAATAACATGTTAGAATAACCTCATTCTTAAAAAGGTCAATTAAAGATACTTTTTAAATACTCATTTTTCCCTGGAATATATTACAAACTGTGCATTTATTAGTGAAAGAAGAGGAAGATTCCCCTTTTCCTATATGGTCTGAAAATAATTAGCTGAGAAAAAAAGCACCATTTGTCTTTTGAACAATCCCCAAATCCATTTATTTCCTCGCTCCTGTGTTCCCTGTAGCAGAAGTACCACGTGCTGAATACCCTGAAAGACACAAATGAAGAAGTACAGATGTGCTGGAGCAATTTCTTTCTCAAGCTTTCCTGGTAATGACTGATAATACATGTAGCAGTGCTCTGCAGAAGGCTCCAAACCTGTGAAAGTGGCTTCTCACCAGGGCTGGCGTAACCTGCTGCTGGGGAGTGCAGGATATGGTGGCCAGCACAGGTTCCTCGTTCACAGGGTGTCCAGATCTGCCAGGATCTTATCACAAAACCAGTCTGAACTTCACTATGGGGCATATACTCAGCAGATGTTCTTTATGTGAGAATACAGAAGAGATCTCAGTGGGGATTTGAAAAACAAAGCCAAACATGTAGGTTTTTGGATTCATGACAAATATCATATGTCTGCTTAGTATGTGTTCCTAATGACTTTCAATAAGGGCTCGTATCCTTACAGATTTAATAGTTTCTAAAATCTTGACTCTGTTAATATATTCAATTCTGTGTTCATTAGCTCTCATTTACAGAACATCATTATGATGCCAGAGCAACTTCGACATCTTCTACAGCCCACCACCACGTTTTGCAGGCACGGCTTGATAAATGTTGCCTTACGAACTGTGTTAACAGCTGGGCCATCATTTCCACCCTTACATTAAAAATAAAGCAACGTGGTTTATATCGCAAAATGCTGCCTGCGCCAGTGACCTGATACTCCCTCACATCCCTTATTTCAGACTGTGTGTTAAAATATCGGAAATGGGGTACTCTGTACCTTCTGGAATCAAATATGCCTTTACTGGCAGCATTTCCCTTTTTTTGACGAAAAAGTAATTAAATTAGAAGTCACAACTGCAAGTGGAGCCATAGCAGCTGTGAGAGGGAATGAAAGACTGACCAAAATTAACTGAAATGGTAATTTTTCCTAGTTTGGAGGAACAAGATTAAAAAGGCTGTAAAAGGCAGTTTTAGGTGGTCTCAAGGCCAGCTTTGGCAAGCAATTGCCTGAGTAAACAATGTCAATATCTAAATGTCCCAGCACTATTCATACCAATGCTTGTCTATACTTGGGTACTGCATTTCACTTCTTCATCTTGGGTGACAGAAGTGTTGATAACACTGGAAATGGCTATAACAGAAATAGGGTGTCCCATTATCAAGCTCATCTTCAAAAAAATCACAAGAAAATTGAAGGACTTCAGGTGAAGTGCGTTACTAGTTTAATGAACTTCTCAATTTTGTTTTATGTTTATAGATAATATAGACCCCAAATCTGAGCTGTGGATATTTTATCCTGGGGAAAAACAAATGTTTGAATATTGTGCCTTATCTTCAGCTGTTTAGTCACTGTTGCAATATTTACCACCCTACCTATGAAGCAGTTAGCAGAAGTCCAACTCCTCATTGTCACACAAGATTGTGGAACCTAAGGAGTGGTTCAAACTCCTTTTACTCCTTCACACTGTGAAGAATTGCTATTCTCTCAGGCAGCCTAGGGAAAGAGTCGGGCTTGGCACCGGAGTATTGAGTTTTAGGGGAAAAAAACACCTCCAACCTCTGCCCTAACTCTACTGTTACTGACTCCTGCAAAGGATCAATCATAGAGGAAAGAGACGAACGGAGCTTCCCTGAGTTTAGGAGTTACCCTATAACCATTGTAGATTAAATTGGTGAGGGTTGGATGAACTGGAGTTGTACTTGATCCTTATGGGTCCCTTTCAGTATATTCTATGATTCTATGGAACTGTTCAGCTTTCAGTTCCCAGCTAGCTCTGTGGCAGATTTCAAGTGTGGTGTGAAGGTAGAATTGGCAGACTTGGTGGCTCCAGTCTGATTCATTACAACGTATGGCATAGGAAACTATTCCAATATTGTTGGTGGTGTAACTGATAACTAGGTTACTTCAGACTTAACAAACAATAGAATAGTTGATATATATCTATATTTGGATTTTCCTATTTTGTTAATCTTTTTGTGGATATGTAGTTACTAATGGATTTGTGAAGGCAGGACGTGTTTTGTTTTGTTGTCTGGTGGGTTTTTTTTTTAATTAGGTGATTTCCAATCTCAGAGGATTAAGCAGAACAGCTAGAAAAATATCTGTATTTCAGACCTTTTCCTTTCTTTTTGAAGTAGTTCCTACTTGAAACTTCTGGAACCAGAGGAAACTTCTGTGTATTGTAGCCCTTTTTACTGTTTCTATTTGGGGTGGGTTTTCTGGGATTATTGAATAATTCTTTGACTAACTGGCCGTCAATCATGAAACACTGTCTCCTTTTAAATAGGATTATTGCAATTTTTGCTAACCTCAGAAAACATAAAATGCTTTACTGAACTCTATGAAAGACAATACAGCTAATTTTATTTCTAGAGTCAAACTTGGTAAGAAAGGGAAGTAAACTGTACTTTTTACTTCCAAATCTTACCTGCTATGATGTGAAAATGGAGGCAATGTTAACAACAGTGCTATAGCAGATAGATCTGCACCCTCATATTTCACACAACATTAACAGCAATGTTGAACTTTGTGTGGAATAGACTTTCTTTTTTCTTCCTCCTCTGTTTAATGTGTAACAACTTCTAGGATTTCTTAAAGCTGGAAAAATAGCTGTTCCAACTAGTTTTGCAATAGGAGGCAGCAACATGCAGTCTTCCCTTGGGAATAACTATGGAGCAAACATGAGGGTTATTTTTACCCTTGCAAACAGAGAGAGGGGATGAATGAAAAAAAAAACCCCTACCTCTGCAAGCTGATTTTGTCTAGTTCGGGAAGATTTAAACAAAATGGAATAAAAAGCTTTTGGAAGTGAGAGAGGAAAGTAAACACCTAACTTTTAATTTAAAAATACTTTTAATTGGTTAGTTTACTTTTAGATTTTTTTTTCCACTGAGAGCAACATAATATATTTTTTATAATTTCCTACTTACTAGAATTGGTTTGTTTCCTAGGATTCCTTAGCATTTCTATCAAGGATGTTTCCATGAACAGACTATGCAGTCACCTTTATAAATTTCATAGATACCAAAAGTTTTATTTTTTTCCAGGTAAAATTATTTTTAAAAATCAAGACGCCTGTTCACAAATATAAAGCTATATTTGGATGATACATTTGATGAAAACTGTGTGACTCGGGAGCATAAAACATCAGTTTGAATGGTCTCCACAATTACTGCAGGCACAAATTGATTGCTAATGAATTATTCTTAATGATTAGATAAGCTGAGAACTTCTACTAGCCTGGTTAAAAGCTTGTAGATGTTTCCTCACTGAGGTATTGCAAACTGTGGGCCTACTGCCTATTTTTTTTATCCCCTGAACTAATTTTTCATTTTAGCATCACACAAAATTACATAAAATCAAAACTGAGGTCCAGAAGACCCATCCAGTTCCTCCAATGTCAATTTCGTGCCAGTATTTATCTTTACACAAATTAGTTTCAGCAAACTCTGCATAACAGCACTGCTCTTAATTGGTAGAGTATTTCAATGAATTGTGGACATTTAAAATAAGATCTTGGGAGTCACACAGTGTTGAACTGAAGCATTTATATTCACATCTTCTGGGGCTTGTCTGACATTCCTGTGATCTCCAAACTTTGAAAGTTCTCAGAAAGAAATGGTGAGTTTGTGTTCACAGAGATGAACAGCCAAGGCCATAATTAAAGGACACTTTCCCAGATGCTGTCCATTACTTTGTTACTGGCATTCACATCCAGAAATATTACACTGAGAGGAGAATATATGCTAACATACATATCTAGAACTACAAGTGTATTCATGTGTTCATTCATGTAGGCATATATATGTGCATGTGTGTGTGTGTGTGTGTGTGTGTGTGTATTAAAAAAATATATTTGGACCCAGATTCTGTCAAGGAATATTTTTATTCATACTCTGAAAGGCATTTTTCTTTCCAGTTATTACTAGTGAAATTTTAGTCCAATGTAAGTAACCCCATCTTCATAAAAGATTTCAGGTTAGATAAACTGAAATCACAATTCGGTATGACCAGAATCGTGTAAAGATAAAACTCTCACTTCTGTAGAGTATGGCAGGTAAATAAACCTCCATATCCTTTCATCTTTAATTCCAGTATGATATGAAATGAGATAGTATTAGACTTCATAGTTTTTACTGCTGAACTTTCTCTGATAGTGTCTGGTAAATGAACTGGGAGAAGACATCTCCCAAGTTCCATTTCACTTTCCTGTTAGTTAGGGAACTAGCTCCTTTTATGTAATTTTCCTGAACATGGGTACCCATTCTCTTTCTCAGGAAAGAGAAGTATTTATTATGGACTTTATATATGAAAAGTATTTTTAAAAAGGAAAAACAGGAGAGGAAAGAAAAAAGATAGATGAGAAAAAAGAACAAAGAAGAAAAAAAAAGGAAAAGAAGTCATAAGAAAGAAAATCCAACTGAGACATAAACATTGTAGTAGAAATAACATTTCCAGTTAGGAAAGATGTTAGTTCTTAGTGCAAATATTCCATGAAATTACTTTTCTCTTAATATAAGATGATTAACAGACTCCACTTAGATAATGAGAATGAAGTTGTAATTTTACCCTTGTAGCTTCAGATCAGAAATATACAGCATATATATCAAAATTAAGTGTTAACATATTCGTCAGCAGTTCTTTTTCAAAGGACTGTGGTTGGTTAAAAGCTCTGTTTCTCATTTTTATAAAACCATTGGATTGTAAAACTTATATATGGGCAAAGTGCCATGTCTATTACTTTAATTTTTATGTGCCTCTTTTTATGTGTTTCTTTGCCTATCTGTATATGCTTCAGGGTTTTTACTATCTATTTTTCAAGCTGGAATCCTGAAAATTTTTGTGTTAATTATCATAATGCTAGCCACTTCCCATAATAACAAAGAGCAAATAAAATCACTAGGCATCACTAGAAGCCATTTGACCTATACACAAACCTTTCCAAAACCCAACCAGCAGAATCCAAAAGCATGCATTCAGTATATTCCACTGATTTACAGAAAACATTAGAGAAATATTAAACTATACAGTGCCTTATTTTATATTTTCATTCTTTCACCTGAAATACTGCCCGTGAATACCATGATAGTTTCCACTCATTACTCTGAAGTATATTCTTCTGTTTCTTAATAGCCCAATACTGATGCTATCCTTCAGACTTTCCTTCTCACAACCTCTACAAGACCACTAGAAAATTATTTATATTTGTGAAAGTATAAATCTATAAATATATTTCAGTTGTGCTACTTCATTAATATTTCCTGAAGAGGTCTGAATACCTAATGATCATTTAAGAGGGGTTTTTTTTTGCATTATTTTTTTAAGCAAAAGAAGAGAACAAGACCTATGTTTGCATTTTCTTTCAATAATATTTTCAGAGGATTTTATTTGCTCAAAGAAACTGCATCCACATTTCCTACTGAACTTGGTGATGTGAAGCCATTCCTCAGGGACTGCGGGCTTAGAAACAAAACTTGTGAATTGGCAAAGATGTTTTGAGGTACTTTGAAATAAAGCATTGATGTGAATAATAGTTGGTGCTCATGTTTAGCTTTCTCGATGATACTGGTTGCCTGGTAACCAGCAAAAGGCATATGTCAGAGAAGAGTTCAAATGAAAGAGCTGACATTAATCTCATAGGGTAAGGAAAGGAAAAAACACTGATTAGCTCACCCAAATTGGTATATACAGGAGTCCCATCATGTTTTCATGTCACTGAATATCTAAGCTGATTCCAGACCTTAATTTGCTACATTTGCAGTTGTTCTTAATTAAGGATGATATTTGTGTCATTTCAAAGATGATTTTAAATGCTTATTTGCAGAAGGTACGTAGTGCCCCTGCTCAGTCACATGTATTGGAAAAATACTGTTTGCTTTGTTCTGCCTCTGTCTGGGTGGTAGCTTTCTTATTTTATCCCAAAGTCACACTGTATTTTGTGTGTGGAGTCACTGGACCTTCAAAGACAAAGGTCGGCCGTGCTGCATGGGAAGTCAAAGGCCCAGACATACATTTTCAAATATATTATTTCAGCAATCATTTTCTGTGGTATATTCCTGCAGTTAAACCTTTTATTTTAATCCAAAAAGCACAGAAGAATTCTGGTAGCTCTTTTAACCTTACTTTTTTTTTCCCAAATATCACAAAACCGTGTTTATCTGTGCCTTTGTTACAAGAAACTCCCCAAATACAGTTAGATACTAATTTTTGCCTACAAGTAACTACAATTCACATTTTCTGCAATCAGTGTTCTCATTTATTCCCAGAATTCATGGGCAAATACAATGTTTTAATTTTTTTTAATTATTTCTGGAGGTGGTAATTTTAGTCCAGTATCTTATTTAAAAAAAAATAATAATTAAAGTATTTATATTTTCAGGGTCTTCATTAGGGTAAATGATGGTTTTTATAAAGGAAATCAGACATCATTACTAAAACAAATTTTTTTAGAGTAATGATTTTATTCTAATAATCACTGTGTACTTAATTTGTCTTATAATATCTACCTAATGCTTGTGGTTTTGCTTCATCTCACTGGCCTCTGCTGACAAAGGAGAGAGACAGCATACCTTTCTTAGATTATGCCATCTAAGGGTGGTAATTGTTTATATTAGCAATGAATGAAATAGCTACCCCAGCTTAAAAAACTATTCTTTAAACATCAATTGTCAGATGGAAAAAACTTGCCATATATTGTGCCTTTTATTTTTTATTTAGTAAGTAAGAAAATATGATGGGAATATGAATTTCACACTTCAGTTGCTATTGCTCCTTATTAAACCCAAAATTGCTAATCCAGAAAATCAGAAAAACTATTAGTAAGAATTTCTAAAAATCTTTGGTTTAGGTGACTTGTTCATCACCAGGGCAATACTGTCACGAAAAAGACCCGGGCATGGTATTCATCTATCTCATATACAAAATCAGCTACACACAATTTTTTTTTCCTTTTTTTTCCTGAAATTCATTTCCTGTACACAATAAATTTCCCAAGGGCTGCAATAAATAGGGCTACACAATACTAATATGTTTCTACAGTGGGGCTACTTCCTTTGTCTTTTGCATATATGACTTATCCTTTATATTTATTTTTACATTCTCATCCTCTTCACTACCAAGGCGTTGACAAGATGGGCAGTGAGTGGGTGAGAGGACAAGCTCTGATCTCACAATAGGGAGATGAATTCTGGCATGGTTATGGAGAAACTGCAAGGAACAATTTTAAGGAGAGTCCCTCAAATTCTCACATCCTGGAGGTGAAACAGTTTTAAAGTGCCTGTGGGAGGTCATGGAGACGCCACCTCTTGGCTTGCTGAAGGAAAGTTTATTGTAGACTGATTCTTGGTAGACTTTAATTAGTCTAACTCTGTGTAGAATATGATTTTTGGTTTAGGGATTACTGACCTCAGCAAAATTGGACATATTTCAAGGCAAGACTGGAGGCATAATGCTAATGCAAAAGACACCATTTTGTGATTGCAATGGAGCATGTCCCTGCTCTGAAGAAGTGAGATCCTAGATGCCCTCAGTGAACTAGATGAGTCACAATGTCATTCTGAAAAAGAACAAAGAAATTCACTAGAATTAAAATTAAGATTTCTCTTCTGTTATAGCTTACAAATAATATTCTAGCCTGGGGAATGTAAGTTTAATATCATTTAAAGCTGGGATTGGGGTGTGTGTGTGTGTGTGTGTGTATGTGTGGAGGGGAGAGATGACACTTTAAAGGAGAACTTTAAATAGCATCTGGAAACACAGGAAGGGGAGGAAGAACCTGGGTGTCTGAAAGTAATTCCCAGAAAATGCAGTCAGCTATCAGATGGATGTGCTGTTGAAAAAAATCAATAACATGCTTTTTCCAAATATGGCATAAGCCATAAAATCCATCTTTTGCCACTTAAGTAGTGAGCCTTGATCAGAACAGTTGGAAAAAATAACTATATTATTGGTTCCTAATCCTTTGTTTAAATAATAACATGGCATTAAGAAAATGTTTTAAATCATAACATCTTATTTGTCAGTGTATTTCACACATGTTCTGCATTGCATTTACACTTCTTACAGACTGGAAAATTAGAATTAAAAGGGTTATCTTGAATTTTTACTTAGAATTGTTCTCCAGTGCTTTTTAACCAGGCACAATGCTGAAAAATTCTGACTGTAAGCATCTGAGGGAAAAAAATTTGCTTTGATTTGGGTTTGGGTTTTTGTTGTTAGGTTTTTCCCCCAGTTTGTATGCTTTCTCACTAGGTGAACAATTAGAAAACAAAAAAAAAAAAAAAACAAACAAAAGGTTTTATTGGACTTAAATCTTCATTAAGTGGTCATCTTCTGAATAATCCTGTGGAGATGTGGCCACTAATTGCATAAGAGCAGGATTCAGAACCAATCTCCTAAATTTTAATAATTTACTTGATATAACTGAAGACTTAATCCTACATAAACATCAGTGGAGAAAATCCCACTGGTTTCAATTAAGGTAGGAACAAACCAGCATGCTTCTCCCAAATTTACCAACAATGTCCTCTTAACTGTATTATGTCCCTCATATTCTTAATACCACAAGGAGACACTGTCACTAAGAAAAAAAGTCCTCTTTCCTGCCAAAGGCTAGTAAAATTATTTTCTCTTAAAAAAACGAAGCAAAAAAAAGCAGAAGCAGCAGACTAGGATTTCTACTTTTAATTTCATAAATTCTCTTTAAATTTTTCTTTACAAATGAGCCATCTCTTTCTTTTTATTTATTCCACTAAATCCTGTAGGCATTACTGATGATGCCAGTTTCCTCTGAACTCTCTTTCAGATCTCTTTGAAGGTGCAAAGGATTTCCTCCTTCCTTTTCAGATCCAGACATTTTTTCTTTTCTGAAGTTATTTGGTAGCTGGGAGAAGCCCGTGTCTCACACATGTTCACTTTTGTACTTAACATAAAGGGCACCTTCAACAGAAAAGCACAAATAAAAAATTCCAGTTTTGACAGGCATAGCTGCTTCTGAGTTAAGCATAAAATACTATTTTACTGTTAAAACATGGCATCCTTTTCCTTCTCTGCAAGGAATTAGGTTCCTTTGCTGAGGACATAGTTACGGTATTTTCTTGTGTTACTCAGTTTAAATACTGATATATCTAGGTTTCCATGTATCATTACTGAAGCAAGACATTTTCTACACTGTTCAAATTTACTGAAGCACTCCTGACATTTGTCTGATTCTTCTTTTCAGTTACAGAACAAATGAGCAAAGGGCAATAACGTGTGATGCAAACTGCCACTGTTATCACAACAGTCACCACTGGAATTGTAAAGCTATTATTTGCAGTGTAAGAAAGTGGTAGCCTACCTTATAGGAAGATGTAGAATTGTAAGAGGTAGAAATATGAAAGCTCTGCTCTGCCACCTAACACATCTTTCTGATATAATACTTGTTGCCTACCATTGTTCTCATCAAACTCACTGTGATTAGAAAAGCTGTGCACTTACTATTTTTACATTGTAAAAAATAATTTCTGGGGACAGAAGATGAATATATTCTGTGATTCTATGTCTCTGCAATTTGGTTTGAATCTACAAGGAGCCTAATTTTTACCAGTGTGTTGTTTCATTTTACCAGTGAATTGTTATTATGAGTTATCAGCAACTTGACAAGAAAGTTTGAGTTAGCTATATAGTATCAAAATCTTGGAATGTAACTCTTGTTTTATTCACAGAAATATGTTTAGTCTAAATATACATCTGATAAAACAATAACATTACTTACTCTGTTCACCAGTAGTCTACAGAGAGAATATGTAACTTCTCATATAAATTCACTGCATATTGTAATTTAGTAATAATTTGAGACCACAAGCTTCAGTCAGTGTTTGAGAGCAATTTGGTGTTTTCCAGCAAAGGATCTACTGTTTTTCAAGTAAAGGAGAACTAAACATTGTGGGGAAAAAATATAGCAGACAAGCACGTCTTTCCCCCTTTGATATTAACATCACAGATTTTTCTTTTTAAATCCAACATATCTTCTTGTTAGGTCCATTAAAATTCCATTTATTTGCTATCCAAAGTATGTCTCTGATATCAAGCATTCACATTCTCTGCTTCTTGATCATGCCATAATGCAAACAGATGTCCTTCCCTTTTCCGTACATGACATCCTCGGTTTACATTTCTGCATGGCTTTTCACTGGGTCTGGAGAGTTCTGGGGCTTCTGGACAGAGCAAATTACTGATTCTGTTCTGCTTCCTGGACTGTGCCATGTTTTCGTATCCATGATATCTTAATGAATTTAACAGTCTCAGCGTTATAAAATTGCTGATGTCCTCCCAGTGCTCTTTCTTCATATCTACTAGGAACGATCATGTAGGTTAGGAGTTACTCATGAGAGAAATTACTTATTTGTCCCAGTTAAATGCTTGTGTTGCTACACTTCATCCATGCATGGTGGAAGAGCTCTCTAGGGAGTATGAACAAACAGGCTGACTTGCACATCACCTAACTTCTTAAAGCTGAATAATGTGAAACTCTCAGCATGAATGTGTTTGGTCAGGCTTTGGTGTCCCCCTGTGCTCCTATGACATCACAGATTCCTAGCAGATAGGGAACAGATGTGGCAACTGAAATAGGATGTACCTTTAAATCAAGATGGAATTTAATGACTGTGTTCTTTCTAGGATTTTTCAAAATGTATTATCTTTTATTGTGATTTAATTTGTTTCATGTTCATCTCCTGTGAATAATCTAGCAAATTAATTTAGCTGCAGAAAGTAGCAGTCACATACCAGAGATCTTTATAGGAAAGAAAAGTTTACTTTTCAAAACAGATATTTTCTCTGTTGAGCATGTGAATTTCATTCTGGAAGTTTATGTCTAGTAAGAACCATCCACTACAGTGCCTATTTGAATTTTTTTCTACTACCTCTATTACCTTAAGAAACTATGTTATAAAAGACTTTAATAAACATTTGAGAAAAATCTAAACCATTTGCAAATAGGTCAAGTAAAATCAGACTTTCATTTCATTTCATTACATTTCCTTCCAGCATGATGGGAATAAGTATTACAGATTTTTTATAAATTTTAATTTTTTAGAAAATTTAATTTAACTATGTTTATTAATGCTTGGATATTTGTATAAAACCTCCTGTTTTCCTACAAATTTTATAACATAACCTTGGTTTTAGTCTATTCTGGCTGTGTTCATGTGACACTCCTCTGAATTCAACAGTAAATCACATTGCAAAGCAAAGAAAAAAGTGAACCATAATCTTAAATTTGGGACAAAAATAAAGCAAAGACCTTTTTTTAGGAACAAAAATTTGGGAATTGTAAATCAGGATAGTCTGCAGGTAGGCATATGAGTAAATGTTATCGGTTTGCCCACATAATTTGCCTAACTGTCCTTGAAACAATGAATGTATGAGCAAACAGTTTTTCAGGTGCATATATATTTACATGGCTTGAAGGGTGATTTCTAGGAGTTAAATCTCAACAATTACCACCTTGATGCTTGCACTGGTGCATTCTTCAGCTTGAACTGAGATGAGTTTTACTATAGCACTCTATTTTAGGATTGCATTTTTAATGTAACTCCACTGCCCCACGTGTTCATCTTGAAGCATGTATGCCAGCTGAAGAAAACAGCATCAAGAAGTCACACAGGGAAACACAGAGGAAGTTGACAATGGCCTGCTGAAGTACTAAAGAAAAATGATGTGCAAATCTGAAGATTTTGGCACTGCTGAATAATGAAAAACATTGGTACCCAGCTTTGTTTGAAGGAGCTGATCACATCGTCAGAACCTTCCGTCATTCCCTCAAGCTGTCATCCATGAAGTACCCTGGCCATTGCCATAGAATCACAGAATCATAGGGGTTGGAAGTGACCTCGAGAGATCATTGGGTCCAACCCCCTGCCAAAGCAGCTCCCTAGGACAGGTTACACAGAGAGGCGTCCAGATGGGTCTTGAATATCTCCAGAGAAGGAGACTCCACCACCTCCCGGGGCAGCCTGTCCCAGGGCTCTGTCACCCTCACCGTGTAAAAGTTCTTCCGCATGTTGGTGCGGAACTTCTTGTGCTCCAACTTGCAGCCATTGGCCCTTGTCCTGTCCCCACAGACCACTGAAAAAGGGCTGGCCATTTCCCCCTGCATCCCATACTTAAGGTATTTATAAACATTAATAAGGTTCCCCCTCAGTCTTCTTTTCTCTAGGCTGAACAGTCCCAGCTCACTCAGCCTTTCCTCATAGGGAAGGTGCTCCAGGCCCTTAATCATCTTCATAGCCCTTCTTTGGACTCTCTCCAGAAGATCCCTGTCTTTTTTATACCAGAACTGGATACAATTCTCCATGTGCACCTACTTGTGAAAACCAAAATGAAACCTGCATTTACTCTGTACCTCTTTTATTCTATCACATTTTTGTATACTCCTTATTATAGCATAACATCTATGTGGCAGTTTTCTGACAGTTTTGGACATCTTCAGCAGGCAATAGGTACTCTTTCGTGTTTTGCATTGTGTTTGTTTAGTGGATGCAAGTAGAAGCTGGCAGCTTAATGCATCATAGGTTCTCAAAAAATAATTTCTCAGATCTTTTTTCAGTATCAAGATACTAGCTCTTGACAGAAGTGATCTAAGGCCTGGTTTACTGTCTTTTAGGTTTATAGAAAAATTTCCATTTCTTAAAGATTTCAAAGGGTATGTCATCCAGTCTATTTCTATTCTTAAACAGACAGTAAGGGGTGTTTCCAATACTTCAATTCTATCAAGGCTTCATAATCTTTTACAACAGACAAAAGCTAAAATAATTTTGGAAATTCTCACCTCAGTGAGGACTTAACTTGGCTGAAAATACACAAAGGGCAAGATATTGGTATTGTCATCTTGCTCTGAGAAATATCCTGAAATATTTCTTTTGGGTGGAGCTATAGTATATTAAATTAATAAAGAGTTCTCCGTTGCAGTTAACTATATCTTTGTACATGTGTGAACGGTGTGTCAGCATTAAATATGTAGCTGAAAATTTATGGCTGCTAACTATTATGGTTCTGATATGGGAAAGGAAGTCTATAAAGCCAGAATGGAGGCTAATGTCCATGTTCCTTTCAGCATACATTTTATTATGAAAAAAAATGGGAAAGAGTTCAGAGAATGGGAATTATAAATATATTTATTTATGTAGGGAGAAGTTATTGAGTAGTAGAAGATTCTTCATTTGTATAGACAAAAATGTAATCAACAGAGTATCAGGGATATATATATTTGGCTGAATTACCTTGTGACTAATTTTCTACTGTTTGATCTTTTCAAAACCAGATCAAAGATCTTTCCCTGTACGGTCATAAAGTGCTAGCTAGGTGCAGTAATTCCTGACTAAGTATTATGCCTTCACCACTGAGGACATTGCATTGATTCATTGTTCTGTTCTCAATATAAATTAGTGGGTGCTTTTAATAAGTTAGAGAGTTAAATAGCCAGTTTGCATTGTGAAGTATTTTTGAAATTCAGCCTGCTTGGAGGCATGCAAGGTATAGCTGCAATCCATAAAGATATCACAAGTATATTCTTGAAAAGTTGGAATCACAAGTTAGCCTTATTTACTTTTATTTTCCTAGGTGACAACTTATTTACATACAACAACAGTTCTTTATATACAGACATATACATATATAATATATATATTTACACAATTTAACATTTCTAAAATTACTACCTCCTTAAAAGACTGCTTTTCTTCCTGTGTCATCAAAAAATGTGTATTTTGTAGTAGCAGTTATTACCATTTTAGCACAAGACACCATTAGGTTACATTACATCAGTATCTAAGTATTAGCTTTTATGTGACCTGGTAGATATGACACATTATCTCTCTTATCTTATAACACTCCAACTCTCTGTGCTTTGATGGTATGTTACAGTCAAAGTGTTCCATGTTCTAAGATACTTTGAAGTACTTCAAAGTGTTACAAAAAGGGCAATTACAAAATTGCCTACAAGCAAGCACAATATACAATAATGATACTGTTGACCCTTTTCCTTTCTTTTAAAAAAATGTAGGCTCAAAATTTTTTGCAGTGATCAAAGTGAGAAGTGAGCAGAATACACTTCAGCTACCTGTAATTGAGGTGTAGCTGGGTATGTTAGATAAACTTCTTTTAATAACATTAGCAATAGTTACCTTGATTTGCAAAATATAAACCAAGAAAGAAACCACCTCTAATGTCAATCCTATATCTAAACATGATACTTTTAATCCAAATAGACCATCAAAAAGGAAGTAAGCTAATGCTTTTCACACTAATATGCTCTCTTGGGTTTTGGTTGGGTTGTTTTTTCCTTCTTTTCTCATAAATCTATAATAAATACTGCATTGTAGCTTGCCTGTTCCACCCAATCTGTTTGGTCTCAAATTGTTTAAATATCACTTCTTGATAATGTCCTTCCATTTCCTTCCACAAATGAGATTGGAACCTGATAAGATGCATCCAGAGGTCCTGAGGGAACTGGCAAATGAAGTTGAAAATGTCTCTGTCATATTTGAGAAGTTGTGGCAGTCTGGTGAAGTTCCTACTGAAAAAAACCCTCCATTTTTGGAAAAGGAGAAAGAAGAAGACCCAGAGAACTATACAGTGGGCTAATAGTCATATCTGTGTCTGGCAAGATCATGGAGCAGAATCTCCTGGAAATTATGCTAAGATATGTGGAAAATAAGGAGGTGATTGGTGACAACCACCATGGCTTCAATAAGGGCAAATCATATGTAACAAATATGATGGCCTTCTATGATGAGGTTACAGTGTTGGTGGACAAGAGAAGAGCAACCACTGTCAAGTAACTGGACTTGTACAAAGCATTTGGCCCTGTCCTGCATGATATCCCTGTCTCTAAATTTGAGACATGAATTTGACACATGGACCATTCAGTGGATACAAAATTGTATGGATAGTCACACTTAAAGAGTCATGGTCAATGGCTCAATGTCCAAGTGAAGACCAGTGATAAGTCGTGTACCTCATGGGTCAATACAAGGTCCTGCACATGAGTTGGAGCAATACCAAGCAAACAGAGAACGGATTGATAGCAGCCCTGAGGAGTAGGACGTACAAGTGTTGATGGATGAAAAGTTCAACATGACCCAACAATGTGCACTTTCAGCCCAGAAAGCCAGCTATGTCCTGGGTTGCATAAAAAACCATAGTGACCAACAGGTCAAGAGAGGTGATTCTGCCCCTCCACTCTGCTCTTATGAAAGCCCACCAGAAAGCCCACCACTCCAACTCTAGCATCACCAATGTAAGAAAGAAATGGAAGGGGAAGGCCACAAAGATGATCAGAGGGCTGGAGCACCTCTCCTATGAAGACAAGCTGAGAGAGTTCAGCTTGTTCAGCCTGGAGAAGAGAAGGCTCTCGGAAGATCTTATTGCAGCCTTCAAGTACCTGAAGGGAGCCTACAAGAAAACTGGAGAGTGACTGGTTACCAGAGCATAGAGAGATTGGACAAGGGTAATGACTTTAAACTGAAAGAAGGTAGATTTAGATTGGATATAAGGAAGAAATTCTTGCCTCTGAAGGTGAGTGCCCCCTCCCTGGCAGTGTTCAAGGCCAGGTTGCATGGGGCTTTGGGCAACCTGGGCTAGTGGAGGATGTCCCAATCCACAGCAGGGGGTTTGGTACTATATGACCTTTAAGGTCCCTTCCAACCCAAAACATTCCATGATTCTTTGATCCTATAAAAATCAATTATGCAGACTGTTCTTTTTTCTTGAACTCAGTCTTTCCTTAAGTTGCAGAAAAAACTCTCTGCTATATAACTAAAATGTTTCAGAGGCCCAACTATGTGGAGTTCATTTATATAGGCAGAAATCATTTTAGAAAATGATTTTAGAAATCATTTATATTTTAGAAAAGAAAAAAAAGTTTTTTAAAGTAATGAAATGTCAGTTCTTTAACGTTGGTGAAAGTCATATTTAAATGAGATTTCTTTCATATTGCAATTGTTTAGGAGGAAAGATAGGTTATAGAAAATAAGACCTGTATTTTATATTCTTATTCCTTCTACTTATTGGTCTGATAATACAGTCCTGTTTATGACAAATGTTTCATTTTGTTATAGAAAGCAGTGCTTCTTTAGAAAAATATCTTCAAATAAAAAGTAAAATTTATCTTTGCAAAAGAACAAAGTACCTGTGAAATTTTGCAGCAGCACGTGCAGATCTTGTTTTCAGAAGGATACTTGTATGAAATAGTGCAGTGAACCAATGCAGCAGTGGTGAGTTGATACGCAAAGTAAATGGGTTTGTCACCAGAGAAAATCCCAGAGAAACCACCTGTTAAAGGAAATGCTGATGCATTGCCACAGATGCAGATTTATAAATGTACTTAAACTGGTACTATGTCAAATTTGTCTAAGTCCAAGACTGTAATCTTAAGACCACTTATTTAACTGCTAGGTGCCTAAGATTCTACTGCTAAATTCACTTTACACTTAAGGATCATCAGTTCTCATACAGAAATAACTGTCCTGAAACCACTGAGCAGTTGGTACCTTTTTAAGATCCTCCAATAGATGTGCATTCTCATTTCTTATATATCCAGAGGGATATAACATCTGGTGTGCTCAGAATTTCCTTAATAAACCTTGACATGACTGAGAGCTGTACAAGGTGCACTAGGAACAAGCATATTTATCTCACTTGTTCTTTTAGACAAAGCACTATTAATGGAGTTTGCCTGGTAACTCTGCAGTTACACAGCCCTGGTCCAGCATTTAGGAGAACACAGTTCTCCACTTCCTACCTGTGAGATGATTCTCAAACACTTTTCTTTTAGTTTATGGGCCTTTGCCTTTAGGTGGGCTGAGGTATATACATGTGTGTTGAATGCTCACTACTCTTTGTGCCACATTGCATAATAAATGCTATCAGTAGCAACAGAAATAACCCAGATTCAGACAAAAGGCAAATGTTTCTGTAGTTTGGTAGTTAGTGCACAACAGGGAAAAAAACCCCCAACGTCTAGGTCATGGTCTTTGCTGCAAGCCTTGCCTGCATGTTTTATGGGGCGTAAACAAACCTCAGAGGACAGGTTTGAAACTGTTTGTAGGTACAAAACAAAATCTCTATCAGAACATTTGCAAAGTGCTCCATCTCCCAGTACTTCGCTGTGCTTGAATTCATTCACTTTATTGTTGTGTTTGGACAACAGGAATTGAATCAACTGCATTTTTGTATGGATTGAGGTATGGGGTTTTTTTTAATTGAGACTGTTACAGAATGTTTTCCCTCAGCTTCTTTATGTCTCATGAAAACAAGTTGAACAAGAACATGGATAAGCACATTCAATGTGCTGCTTCTATCATCTGCCTGTAGCAGAACAAATAGGTCACATAACAAATTTATTCTCTGGCAGTGTGACAGTCAGAATACAAAGGCTGATATCAAGAAATGTTAATCACACCTCAGGTTCTTTTTCCTCTGAATGTTGTGCTTATCAGTTTTATATAGACCCTGGCATGAGGATTAAAAAGGTGCTCTAAATTATTCATATTAACTGACTGTTAATCCTTTCTGGTCTTCCTCTGAATGTTTTTCTCTATGTATTCATTCCTTTATACCACTTTCTTACTGACGTCTCTTCTTCAGAAATGTTTTCTCAAATAGCATTATCAAAGGATCTATGTTCTTTGTGCTTACATTCATCAGCTGTATCTATCCTTTTGGTTCCCATTCAGCAGAGTAGTTGCTATGCATTGGGTATTGGTGATCTAGAAAAACTTTGAAGAGATCACAGGTTTCAATATCTGTCCCCTGGTCTGAAAAGCCTAGGTTCCAAGTAGGCAAGAAAGAGATATATATATCTAAACTTACCTTTTATGAATAGGCAAATACATAATCCCAAGAAAACTAAGGTTCACCTTTGCACTTTTTTACCTTAGTGGCATTTTTTTCAAAATTGAAGTTATTTATCCTCATTCTCCTGTATCTCCAGAAGTCTCTTTCTTTTCCTGAAATTTCTGCTAATCATCCCAGTGAAATCTTTTCCCTGACCCTGCAGAGAATTTACAACAAAGTAAAGGCCAAAGCCAGAATGAGTAGAACAACAAATGTAACTACACCATCCAGTGCAATGGGAAAGAGCTATAAATGAGGCGCAAAAGAGAATCCTCTTTCTTTTCTGCCTTTTCACTTAATTCTACTTGGAAACTTCAGGTAATTTTGAGGAAATTATCATTTGGATTTACTCCTGCATTGCAGATTTTGTTGGGATATTTGAAGATTTGTTTGTTTCAATTCCATTCTCTTCTATATAACAGATGCTGCCATTTCCAAGGAGGTTATCGTCATGGCTATTTTCTGGTTATCAAACAGCAGATTTATTTTATGGCATTCAGTAAGCTGTCTTTTTGTCATGGCTTTCAAACAAATAGTATATAGACCTCGTCACTCATACACAAATTAAAACAACCAGCTAAAGCATATAATACAGGGTGCAATGGCCTGATCCCACTGGGGCAGTACTTCCAATTATAAGGGGCCTTCTTGACTTTTATAGGTTTATCCATTTTCATGAAGTTATGGAGGAATGAATTTCTAGAACTGAGATCTAAAATATTAAAAGGTCTTCTGCAGTACATCAAAGCTCTAGCAGCCAGCTGCCTAAGTGTCACAACCATCTATTGGGAATATTTACTAAATACATGGATAGCAGGTGTCTTTTTCAAACTCCAGTTGCTGAAAGTCAGATTTTCAGTCTTGGTCTACTGTGATTGCTGAAAGCCAGATTTTCAGTCTTGGTCTACTGTGATTACTGTGGTTACTCTGATTACAGTACTGGAAACTCGTTTTGTGCCTTGTAAATACAAAAAAATCAGCATGATCCTTCTCTGACCACAATAATCATAGAATCACAGACTGGTTTGGGTTGAAAGGGACCTCAAAGAACATCTAGTCCCAATCCCCTGGCATGGGCAGGGACACCCTCCACTAGAACATGTTGCCCAAAGTCCCATCCAACCTGGTCTTGAACACTGCCAGGAAGGGGTAGACACAGCTTCTCTGGGAAACCTATCCCAGGATCTCACTGCCCTCATAGGCAGGAATTTCTTCCTTATCACAGAATCACATCTGCCCTCTTTCATTAAGCCATTGCCCTTGTCCTATCACTCCATGCCCTTGTAAACAACCCCACTCCAGATTTCTTGTAAGCCCCTTTCAGATACTGGAAGGCACAACCGTGTCTATCTCATATATACTTAACAAAATAAACCCCCAACCCAACTTAATGCAAAACCTTGTAAGATCATGTAAAACTACTCTATCATCTGTCTGTCATTTTGCACCTGCTTCATCTGGGTTCCCAAACTTACTTTCAGATCTTCTGTTTCTTCTGATCTGTTGATTTCAGGTAGCTTTAATGCATGAACCTGATCTTTGAAGTAGGATAATACCAAGGTTATCTTTACTCACTGCAGACAGATCCATAACTTCTGTGTAAATGAATAAGTAGGTTGTCACTTACTTTTCTTGTGAATTCATGTAAGGTCTGGGGTTAGTTGGACACAGAAAGCTTTCTGCTCACATGGTTTTGAGCATCAGATGGAGACATGATGCTTTCCAATAGTATTATGTTCTTAGAAACCTTTGCATACTCCATGTAAAATTATCTAACGTAATAAAGAACAGGAAGGAATTAATCAGAAAATCTGATTGATTGAAATGAATGAAATTGAAAGTTTGGGGGTTAGCTGTGCTGCTGAGTGCTTTTTTTTTCTTCTTTTTTTTTTTCCCCTTCTGCCTCTGCAGAGAAAGTGTTTAGTTAGGATTAATGCAACACTGCTTCTGCTAGTAAGTTAAAATTGTCTCTGATGTTTCATGCACAATGAGCTATCTAGCAAAGAGACTTTGGGGGGCACATGAAAATTTAAAGGGTGCAGCTTGCTCATGTAGACCAAGAATTCAGAGATGCCATTGTTTATATGGAAATCATAAAACCTGTGGCCATATACTAGATTTCATATCCATTTAGGTTAGTCAGTACATATTCAGGTGTTTCTTCTTCAGCCCATACTTTTTTAATTTTTGTTTGATAATATTTGACAGATTAATTGTGTGTGAAAAGGCCTATTTTTCATTTATTATTCATTCTAGTGATTATTCATTCTGTTGGGATTTTCCCATGTAATCTATCACATTTCTGAAAGCCCTACTGCAGTGTTTCGTTCTGAAACAGCAAATTCCTATATTGCCTCATTCTTGTAGGCACTCGATGACAATGATCAAACATATTCCAGCTACACACTTGTTTTTTTCTTTATAGAATGTTTGTCACAAAATTGACATAAAGTAGCATGGCATCTGAAGCCATTTTATTAAAAAAAATGAAGTAAGAATGATCTTTCCTTCAGCAGTTAACATGTTCACTGACAGACAGCTTGAATTAGGCCAAAAATGTGTCCAAATTAGCTTTATATTTAACAGAATGTCTCATCTGTGAAAAAGAATAGACTCACAAGAGTAAGTTGCTTTTCACTCCTACTGTCTTTTAGTAATCAATAATGTGTAACACTTACAATAGAATGGCTGTGGAACTCTGACAGTCTCCATTCCAAGTATAAAACTTAAAGAGTTAGGCCTTAACACTCAAGTCAGGAGACAAATTTGGGATGTCAAAAATGTTTTTAAAACTATCATCCATCTAATTTGACCAAGACATTTGCACAAATAGCTACAGTTGTCATCTGAAAATCCTACCTTGTTGTTATCAAGTAGTCCAGTATGGGTCTTCATTATTCTGCTAGAGCTCTTTCACTTCCATGAAATACTTAGTGTTTATGCAGTTTGCACAGATTGGATTTGAAAGAGAGCCAAGAATGAAAGCTTTATCCTCTCAAAATAATTTGAAACACGTTGTATAGAATATTCTCATAAAAGATAGGAAATAAATGTTTAAACCTATAAGGCAAAAGAAGGAATTCTAGCTTGAGTTTCCATGTTCCATAATCTCTGAGTTTCATGAAATTGAAAGAACATTAAATTTTTGAATGGCAATTTCTTTAGTTAAAAATATTCAGATGTTTCTTTTCAGCTTGAATAGAATCCCATGCGTGATACAAAGGAAACATTTTCAAAGTTTTGTGTCTCAGGAAAAAGAAGAGGAAGATTTTAGTGTTCAGCCTGAAATGGCTATTACATATGAATTTTCTTCTCTTACAAGCCAACAGAAGAATCAGTTTGAACAACCTAAGATCAGACTGCAAATGTGCTGGTGTTCTAATGACTTTCAGCATCCAGAGATTACTTGCATTTGCCATGCATCACAATCCATCTGTTCTTATAAAAAAACCCAATCACCTAGAAGCTTTGCTAGTACTAATGTATTTACATTGCATAAAAACTACTGTATGAATGCAAATTTTGAAAATCCACAAAACAAACATAAAGGTACCAGTTTGCCTTTTGATTTTATGTAAAGGTAAAATCTATAGGGGGTGGGGGTGAAAATAAGAAAAGGTATATACTTTTCAAGCAGGCAAGCATTTAGATTTGCTGTCTTCCATATCAATTGCAATGAGATCCGCATACTCCAAAAGTGACTTTGGAGTCACTTAAGTGACTTAAGGAAACATAAGTATTTCAAGTGCTATCACCTACCAGTAGTGTATTTTAGAAATATTCAGATTTCCTAAAAGCTAGAGAGTTTCATTGTGATAAAATGTTGGCCAGCTGATATAAAACAATTGCAATTTTGTGTTATTAGGTATCACTGAAAACTTTTTGTTTATAATCTTACATTTCATTTATTATTCTCAATGTATTTTAGGCAAAATCTAATTCTATAGCAAAAAAAACCAATAAAATCTCTTACAGAAGTTGAAAACATTGTTTGGAAATTAATGCTATAGGAAATATTCCCTGGTAATGGATATCTTTGGAGAAAATAAAAACATGAACTTTTATTTAATAGTTGATAAATTTCCAAAGTGATTATTCCCTCATTACCAGATGTCAGTAAAATGAAAGTGTGGTAGGAAGAGATAACATCCCTAACAGCAGAGGTGTCCTAAAAAATGTATTTCTCACAGATTCTTGTTCTGTCCATGAGCACATGTCCTTCATGAGTAGCACTTAGCTTTGCATAGAAGTGATCCTAACAGGGAGAGAGTGGGTTTGAGAGGACCCACAGTAAAGATGCTTCTCAGGGAGAGGGACACAAGGAGGTGCTGCCAGGCTTTCTGGGGCACTTGTCTGGAGGCTGGAAGGATCTTAGAAGGTAACTGGTTGCAAATGCCCTTAGGAATGGAAAATGAAAATTGTGGGTTAACATGTAGGTGTTGTGGATCAAAATGTGTTGTCCAAATTCTGGAAAAAATATAAACCTGCAGCAGTCTATGCTTATGCTGCAGAAAGGAGCATGTTTAGTGAATACAGTTTCTATGTGTCTTTATATCCTTTGCAGTTTCAAGTTAAGCTTGAAAGAAAAATTCAGGCTGGCTTGGCTTCAATTGTATACTTTAGCAGTTCCTGAAGATTATCTCTATATACTGGTAAAACTTTTTGTGTCTAAAAAAGCCTACAAGGAGAACAAAGAGGACAGAAAATTGAGATGGATGCAAAAAGAGTAAAGTAAGATAAAACACACTAAGTTGAAAAAAACCAAACCATTTTTAAGTGAATGGGCAAGCATCTTTAATTTGAAGGAAAAAACATCATTCATATGTCTTTTAGCTGAAAGAAAGATAAACTGGAATACAAGCAAGGTAGTGGTGTGAACAGCTATTACTGTGGTTTCAGTGCTTTATTTTTGAAAAAGAAAATTGCTTTTATCAGTCACCAATTCATTAGAAAATGGAAAATAATTGCAAATTATATTGATAATCATTTTAGTATCCCTGACTACTGATGTTCATGATAATCTGTTACAGAAATTTGAAGGAGTGTACATGTATATACATATAGGACCACTTGTACATATATATACAGGTAGATACGTACTCTTCAGTTATATATACGTTTCACACAGTCTGAAATACACATGTATTTTTATAAACACATACATATTGTGTATGGATATTATATGTTTGAATACCATCTAATTTTGCAGAGTTGAAATTTATTCATGAATCAACTTCTGTATTTGGAGACAAATTGGGTATGAGGTATAAATATGTATATGCTTGAAAGGTTTCTGATGTAATTAAATATTATGTGTGTTGTTTTTTGGGTTTTTTTAATAGCACTTTTAGATAGAAAAATAGGGAGAAGTAGACAAAGATCAAAAGAAATAAGAAATTTCTTGGAACAGGTTGTGTCCAGGGGTGTGGGTTGTATCAATTTCAAAAGAGTAAGTTGCTTATTTGCCTGACTCTGGGGATAAATAACTTAAGGTTTTGCTGTGAATTTTCAAGTCATGACTCTGTAGCTTAACCAACATTGCTTCCTTGTTTTAAGTGGAATTTAACATTCAAGATTTTAAT
Source organism: Hypotaenidia okinawae (assembly GCA_027925045.1). NCBI lineage: Eukaryota > Metazoa > Chordata > Aves > Gruiformes > Rallidae > Hypotaenidia > Hypotaenidia okinawae. The sequence goes on from BSDF01000001.1 coordinate 154,063,423, forward strand.
TATTGGGGGAAAAAAATATAACACTTGATGGTTTAAATTATTTGAAAGGGTTAGCCTATCCAGGAAGATGAAAATAAAGGTAGCTGAGGAAATTCTAAGGTACTTCTCTTCTGACCTGATCTGCTAAGGACAACTCACAAATTGTGTTATCCCATCAAATTTAAACACATCCTCTGCTATGCTTAAGAGCAGGAGGAAGAAAGGCAGGCTATTGCTGCTGAGCACCATTTTCTCATCACTGCCTTTATGGATTCTTGCAAAGGTGATATTCTGAAGTAAGCACTTGGAGTAATTTCTAGAACAGGTAGCATAAATGCAAGCTATGCTTTGCCTTCAAAAATACCTTTTCGGTAGGGTTATTGAAGTCATAAGAAAGTAATCCAAATCCACTGGTTCTCTACATGCCTTTTGTGTTCCTTTCTGGTTGTCATTGTCCAGACTCTTTTTGCATCCATACTGTTTACATGGATGTTTTTAGACCTCTGGTGCCACTTTGCTTCCATATTAATCTTTTAAGGTAAAACAAAGCCCCACAAAATTGTTCCAAGCAAGTGGAGAGAAGTCCCGGCATCCCTAATGAAATGCTAAAACCATAATGTCGTACGTGTGGCCCAAATATCCCACTAGCGTAAATGGTGAATTCAAAGGATGAATCCAATCATCTCCTATGCTTACCCACTACTCTTTAATGTACTTGGGGTACTTAGAGCATGGTGAACATACTTGTTACTGTCAACATAAGGAAGAACTATCTCGTGCCTCAGACACTGGCACTGCGTCCTTTGATATGCTTCATATCACCTTTCAATTTTAAATTTCAAGTGAAGGCAACTTCACTGCATGTTTGCTGCTTTGGATTTTCAAGAACAGCCAAGTTGGCAGATATGCAAACCAATTTAATTCTGCCTGGCAGCACAGTTCTTTTCCTGGCCCTGAAAGACTACTATTTGAAAGAATTGAACCATAAAAGCAAAGATTACTCACTACTGGACAACACATGTCTTGTCTGGAAACAAATGTGAACATGCCTGCCAGCTGTTAATCAATGCAACACAGAAAAATAAATGATTAAAATACTTGAGAGACTCTATGTAAGTAGTATACTTCAGATTTTAGTAAAATTTACATCCATCTTCCCAAATATGGCTCAATGCTTGTAACTTTGTTTCTAATCTTATTTTCATATTTCAAGTATGCATTTTTACAAATACACTCTTTAATCATATTCATTATAAATGTGAAAGCTCCACTTGATATTTCCAGTCAGCTAAACCAGTGCAGACAATTGAAAACTTTTATTACAACCTTCTACTCTCAAGAGGACTGCTGTGGCCACAGTTGACATAATTTGAATCACTGAAATGTTACTAGCTATGAAAACAAAATTTAAGTAAAGAAAGCATTGCATGATGTAGAAATACCACTTGTGAATTCTAAATATTCTTTGGTTCTCTCTGTTAACATGAATTGACACTGTGTTGACAAACTTGCAAATGACAATTTGAGTCAACATTTTTAATTAAAAAAAAAAAAAAAGCCAAAACAAAAAAGCTCCAGATTGAGGAATGCCATTCCAAATAAATCAAATCAACAGAAGAGATGTTCTGTGTCAAATACTAATAGTTACTATATCTTAGATTTCCAGTAAATACTCTGAAATTAAAGGACTGAAAACTTAAGTAAATTTAATAAGAAGAATTTGCCAGTTATATGTAAGTATTACATGTACACTTTGATTCTGACACCTTACTATGCATAAGTAAATAAAGCAAAGCAAAGTTTAAAAAATAGCAAATATCTTGCTATTTGTCTGTCTTTCTATAGTTTTAGGTCTAACATTTTTGATAACTTTTATTAAAGTCAAGCTACGAAAAGGAACAATAGGAATAAATTATTCTGCTATGACCCAAATGTAATATAAATATTTTACTGGGATACTCCTGAAATGAAGGAGAGGTAGAACCATAACTAGTATTTATGGAAATTTACCAGTTCTCATAATCAGCAGGATGTTAGGTGACTGTTCATAGGATGAGGGCAAATAAGGAGCTGAAGTTGTTTGAGTCCTTATTAAAAAATGGTATGTAGGAAATGTTTCAGGATACCTAGAGTCCCAGTTTGGTAAAACATCCTTCAAAAGTTGTATTTTGGCATCAACTAAGTTCTTCTGGCTGTGAATGAGAACTATGTGCAGGTAGTCAGCTTCCACATTTTACTTTTTCCTAAACATCCCCAGCTAAAGGTGAGGCAAGTCCCAGGTTTCTGTGTAAGGACTGGGAGTGTTGCTGCCTCATGGGAATGTTGTGAAGATAAATTCATGGCATTTGGAAAGTATTGAGCACTGCATTCATGAAATGGCTTAAGGTTCTCATCCTTGCCCTACCTCTTGCTTGGCTGTGGCAACAAAGCTCTTTTCTGAATCTGCTGGTCATGACAAGTGATAAATATAATGGTTAAGCAGGCATAGAAAAAGTTGGATACAAATGGCTGCCATGTTAGCCTACCATGAATAAAGTTGTCAAACCTATATATATGCATTTTTCTGTTCAACTTCTTTCCACTTGTAGGTACAACTACAGCAAAATGTTGAGGATGTTGGTTATGCCATTGGGAGAGATGTATAACTCAGTCAGCACAATGATGAATTTATGAAAGTAAAGCTGCAGACCTAGGTTCTGCAGATAAGTTTTAGACTTTCCTGGTGAGGTGAAAAGTATGTGAGAACTTTGTCAAAGACTTATGTATGTTGTGTAGGAAGTTACTCTCCTTTGACTTCATATTCCAAAGTTAACCTTCAAATTTGTCAACTGTTTTGAATAACAGTCAATCAACACCATAAAAAAGAAACCAGACATTTTTTATGAAGGGGAAAAGAAAGTGAGATTTTATATAAATTTTCTGCTTCCTCTGAAGACTTGAAAATTAGGATATAAAAGATTCCCTGAAAAGCGGACCAATGATATCTAATGCTTCATTTATAGAGCTCGATAAAAATCTCGAGAGAGTGATACCTATATAATGTGATTGCAGGGGGGTTGAACTCGATGATCTTTTGAGATCCCTTCCAATTCCAACAATTCTGTGAATCTGTAATGAAAGTGAATGTGGACCATTTAGCAAAGTATCTCAGGCAATTAACTGACCTCATGTTCAAATACACTTTTATATCTTGTATAGATATTAAAAAGGATTGGGGTTTATTCCCCCCTTTCTTCTGACAAACAGTTAAGAGTAGTGGCAAAGGAAATCACAAGAAGCAAAAATCTGTAAGTGCTGTAGCTCAGACAAGTGAAAATGTGGATGGCACAGCCTATTCATTCCATCCACTCTAGCTCTCAGCACAGTAATAATAGCTGTAGGCACACCCCTAATAGCATTTTCCCTATTGCATGTTTCCACAAACCATTTGTAAATTCTCAAAACCAAGCAGTATGTTAAAAAATAAAAATCAAAAATTCTGGTTGTCATCTCAAAATCAATTTTTCCCTTGTGCCCATAGTGAAACTGATTACAGGTTATATAAATGCAAGTTTTATTATGACAGCAGAACAGAACTGATACAGAATAATAATTTATTCATTAAAGTGTAAATGAGCAAATTATAATAAGATGTAGTTGCATAGTTTGCTCCTGCTACTTTTATTGTAAATCTAAATATGTGTATTCAAAACTGATGGTTGCCCAAGAAAAAGCTTTGCAAATCTTTTCGGCTTAATAATTTCTGTCTTCTTTAGAACAGCAGTTTCCATATTTTATTAAAGAGATATCAGACTCCTGCAGTCATCAGATGGTAAGAGCTCATTAGAGGTTATCTGAGTGGGAAAGGAACTAGGGAGAGTGGGAATGCAAGGGGGAAATAATGGCAAATCTGCTGAATTTCCATGCTAAAAATAATATGGGAATTAGTGACTGCAATATAAATTAATTATTCACAATATTTATTAGTAACCAGCTTAAAAAAACTATTTAAAAAATCAGAAGTTTTTGTTTTCCGTGTTTTGGGGTTGTATTTTTTAAATTATGAAACAAATGTGTGAGGAAAAAAAAAACCAATGTGCATCAGCATTTTCTTTTGTTTTGACCTTTAAGTTATTTAATATATTTTGTCCTTATGGAGTTACAACAGTCACAAACTCACTTGCGAATAAGTTCCTTTGTATTTTGTCCACTTTACATAAACATATAAAATCTTTTCAACAGATTCTTGCTTAAAGATTGTTAGGCCAAGTTTTAAGGTTTGAGTTAGCAAAATTTAAAATTAATTACTCATGAGATGTAACAGTAGTAACAAAGAAAAGCAAAGACAGGCACTGTTTAGGTTTGCAAAGGTGTTGCAGAGATTCTCTGTTGACATTTCATCAATGTCCCCACCCATATCCAGTGGGTGAGAGTACCAGACCAAACAAGGGGAGTTATTTGTTCACTGGTTCTTATACCATCCCCCAAAATCCTCCTAGATTAGCCTATATTGATATAAGAAGTTGCCTTTAGGAAAAGACCTGCAAACCTGTATGGAGTTATAGGTATGTTCACCCACCAAGAAATCCAGCATTTTATCACTGCATCTCAAGAGCAAACCCATTTTACTGAAGGGCAATTTCATAAGGCTTTTTATGTCTCAATATCAGAAAAAACCACAGACGTACCAAAGTAACCCTCAGCCCCTAGGTCAATTAATCCTTCAGAATTCTTCAAGAAGCACTATGAACAGTCTGGAAAATGAGAGGTTCCATGTGAACCATCAGGAAACACTTTTTTCACTGTGACTTGGAGTTAATTGGAGTAGTGACAGGGAGGGAGTGTGAGTGCCAGAGATGAAGCAAAGCAGGTTTGTAATATTAAGCACAAAAGCAAATCTTCTGCAGGTTGTATTCAGGTAGAAATTCAAGCTGATCTTTGAAATATTCTTTGGACCAGTATACAAATATTTTTCTTTTTGGTGTGAAGATCATATAAACAAGGACAGAATGAAAGTCCTTTAGCATTCCCGTTTATGCACTCGATTAATGCATGAACAGTGTTGACTCTGCCTCAGCAATAGAGTTTTTTCCTGCAGCATGTTACATTTCATGGACAACAGGTAATTAAGTTTCATCAGCATAACAACTTGGTCAGTGTTTAAGTGCACTTTACATTCATATTTTAATGGAGCGACAATTTTTCTAACCTTTTATAAAGACAACAGTGACACCTAAATGCTTTTGCTTTTTGATGCAGATAAATCTTTAATATCCAGTTACCATATTAAAACAGAGCAGTGACTGGCTTGTTTCCAGATGGCTTCAGACAGCAGCAGGGTTGTGCATGTTTGAGGTGGTCTGCAGGCCTGGAACATCCAGGAGAGCCACTACTTCAGGGTGACATTTTCAGATACAGAAATCACTCTCAATTTGAAGTCAACCTACTCGGGGAGAAGATGCAGATAAAACAACCATTCAGGAGATCAGTTACATCTTACATCAAGTAGATCAAATGAAAAGACACGAACTCATTGAAGTAAATGGAAAATGGAATTAAACCAAAGGTAGATCATGTCAAGCTAAGTTTGCATATCTGTGATAATTGAACTTCCAAATAATCCTAGTGCTTAGTCCAATCTACAGAGATTTCAGGAAGGTATTGATATAGTACCCCGTGGGGAACCAGTAATTGGGATGGGAAGGTAGAGCAGTAGCACAAGAATTACAAAGCAATGATCAGACCACGATCATAAAGGTTTCGGCTCTTCATTTCCCTTTTTCCAAATCTTGCTAAAAACCACAACAGCCCACACTGATGAATTGCATGGGGACACAAATCAGAAGACTAGAGAGTTGTTACTTATAGAATTTCTCAAAGACCAGAGTTGAGAGGTATAGTAATTTGAGTGACGACATCAAGCTCTAGAAATTTAAAGCTAGAGGGTGTGGATAGTCAGAAATGGATCATATGTTGTGTAGGAGTACTGAGTATCCTCAAGTGTCACAGCTGAAATAGAAAGAAATGTTGTAGTTACATGTATGGAATTAAAGACAAGTAACAATGATTTTACTATTAGATCATTTTAGATAATGACTGGCTATAAAGGCTTGATTACACTAGTTGGACACAGATAGTACCTCAAGTACAATTCAGCCTGTAAAAAGGCAAACTTAAGCCAAGATAAAGCCAAAGTTAACCTAAAGACTCAGGAGAATATTAATAGCTTTTTATGAGGCATTGAGGTGCTATCTTTGGCACTGTGTTGTCAATAGTCAAGAAAGATAATGAAAGAAAACCAGAGGTGCTTCAGTTCAGCCTCTCCAGGTCCTTTAGACACTGAACTCCTATTGAGGAGTCTAATACCCACTGAAGTAATTGGTTTCAGTGGGAACATGAGGCCTAAATAGGATTTAGGCAAACAAATACCTTAGAGGTTCCAATCCTAAATTTTGTACTTTAGCAAGAGAATAGCTGAGAATAGACACAACTGTTCTTTCTAAATCCTTTGGGGACATAAACACTTGTGATGGAGAAGAAACAATTTCACACAGGTAATATTGGTACAAAAAGAAGCAAGTACACACAGGTCATGAATAAATCTAGGCTAGAAATAGATTTCTGATCCCCAGAATAACAAAGTTGAAGCGGGAAGGAGGGGAACAACACCAGTCTTCTGACTCAAATAATGAGGGCTAACACACTTCGCTACATTTCTGAATAGGACTATGAAATGTATTGGCTCTTAACAATGCAGCTCTAGATCAAACCTATTTTCAGCATATTTACTTTGGTATTAAAACATCTGGAGAGTGGTTGTGAATGTCACTAGTCCTAAATATATTCTATATCGCTACGTTAAACCTGATTCTTGCTGGATGGAAAGAAATTTTATTGCCTTTTGGTAACCTCCTAAATCTCCAGATTTGTATAAAGATGAGTTGAACCTTAAATGAAAGCACTAACTTGAGATCAGAGTGTCTATGGGTAGATACAAGAAATTACTCTTAACAATCATTGAGAACATCATCTAAAAAAGCTGCATGGCAGCAGTTAAAATAAAGTGTGCATCTGCAAATGTTTCAGGATTAAGATTGCAGATTTGCTTTTGTGTGGTTTTTTTTTTCACTTTCTACATCAATTGAACCACAATTAAAATAGTTATTCAACTGTGAGTTGGTGGTTTGTTGTTTTTTTTTTAAAGTTGTAATTTAATGAGAGTGTCCTTAAACACATCTATGTAGCTACGTAGTTGCTGCTACAGATGTTGCTCTTGGCACCTCCTACAACTTCTGTAAGGGCTATAGAATTGCTAACGCCACACTTCTGAAACTGATTTTGCAGGACATTTCACCATTTTCCCTGAGTAAAGTTCTCCCCTAACCCAGTTCACAGGCAAAGGCATTTCAGTTCTGGGTGAGGTAAGACAAGAATTCATCTGTTTTACATCTTCCTTTGCTTTGTGAAGAAAGTGACTTAGCACTGTCACTTTCTATCCTATGCTGATTTGGTCTGTGAGAGATTCTGCAGCTCAGGACCTTTTTAAAGTTCTTTCTCTGGTGTGACCTCACCTTGAGCACTGTGTGCAGTTTTGGGCACCACAGTACAAGAGTGACACAAAACTATTGGAAAGTGTCCAGAGGAGAGCAGTGAGGATGGTGAAGAGTCTGGAAGGGAAGTCACACAGAATCACAGAAGGATAGACATTGGAAGGGACCTCAAAAGATCATCTAGTCCAATCCCCCCTGCCAGGGCCTAGTTTAGGTCACACAGGAATGCATCCAGGTGGTTTTGAATATCTCCAGAGAAGGAGACTCCACAACATCTCTGGGAGTCCCCTGTCCTGGTGCTCTGTCATCCTCACAGTGAAAAAGTTTCTTCTTACATTCACATGGAACTTCCTATGCTCCAGCTTGCACCCATTGCCCCTTGTCCTATCACTGGCCATCACTGAGAAGAGCCTGGCTCCATCCTCCTGACTTTACATATTTATAAACATTAGTAAGGTCACCCCTGAGTCTCCTCCAAGCTAAAAAACCCAGTTCCCTCAGCCTGTTCTTAAAAGGAAGGTGTTCCACTCCCTTAATCATCTTGGGGCCCCTGTGCTAGACTCTTTCAAGGAGTTCTGTGTCCTTCTTGAACTGAGGGGCCCAGAACTAGACACAGTATTCCAGATTCGGTCTCACCAGGGCAGAGTAGAGGGGGAGAAGGACCTCTCTTGACCTACTAACCACACCCCTTCTAATACACCCCAGGATGACATTGGCCTTTTGAGCCACAAGGGCACATTGTTGGCTCATGGTCATCCTGCTGTGCACCAGGACCACCAGATCCCTCTCACCTATGCTGTCCAACAGGACAGCCTTCAACCTATACTGGTACCTGGTGTTGTTCATCCCCAGATGCAAGACCCTAGATTTGTCCTTGTTAAATCTCATTAAACTTCTCCCCATCCAGCTCTCCAGCCTGTCTAAGTCTTGCTGAATGGCAGCACAACCCTCTGGTATACCGTGTGAAATGTTTTACTGAGCTCAAGGTAGACCATATCCACTGCCCTACCATCATCTATCCACCTGCTTATAGCCTCATAAAAGGCTATTAGATTACTCAAACATGACTTGCCCTTGGTAAAACCATTTTGACTGCTCCTAGCAACCCTCTTATCCTTGAGGTACCTAGAGACAGCACCAAGGATAAGACTTTCCATCACCTTTCTAGGGATGGGATTGAGGCTGACCGATCTGTAGTTACCTGTGTCCTTCTTCTTGAGCTTTTTGAAGACCAGAGTAACATTTTCTTTCCTCCATCCCTCAGGCACCTCTCCCATTTCCCAGGATTTAGAAAAGATGATAGACAGTGGCCTGGCAGTGTCTTCTGCAACCTCCCACAGCAGTCTTATGAGGAGAGGCTGAAGCCCCTTGGTTTGTTAGGCTGGGAGAAGAGGAGGCTGAGGGGAGACCTCATCACAGTCTATGGCTTCCTGATGAGGGGAAGCAAAGGCACCAATCTCTCTTTGATGACCAGTGATAGAACCAGAGGAAACAACATGAAGCTGCGATAGGGGAGGTCTAGTTTGGATATTAGGAAGAGATTCTTTACTGAGAGGGTGGTTGGGCACTGGAACAGGGTCCTCAGGGAAGTGGTTGCAGTACCGAGCTTGGCTGAGCTCAAGAAGCGTCTGGACGATGCGCTCAGTCCCAGGCTCTGACTTGGCTGGACCTGTGTGGAGCCAGGAGCTGGACTCGATGATCCTTATGGGTCCCTTCCACCTCAGGATATTCTGTGATTCTATGATTTTTTCTTTGGAAAATAATGATAGATAGGTAGATGGTAGATGGAAAGGAAAGGGGAAAGGAGAGGGGAAAGGGAAAAGAAGGGAATGGAAGGGAAGGAGAAAGGGTGAGGAAGAAAGGCATGGTCACTGTGATATGTTTCTGTGAAGATTATTTGGTTGATGATGGGGTCTTTTCTGCTTCAAGGGCACGCTCATAAACTAAACAGTTTTGCTGCTCAGTGGTAAAGTGTCACTGAGGAGATAGGGCAAGTTTTGTGTACAATTGGAGAACAAGCAATTAAAAAGAAATTTAAGCTATTTTATTTGGAAGCTTGTTGATTGAGAATGGTATTGGGATGAGTAATAACTTGTCATGTTTTGCTAAAATTTATGTCCCACTGGGAAGCCCTTGGCTAAATAGAAGTCCAGTCTCAGAAAATTTCATCAGTTTTATTGTTGAAATGGTAGTGATGTTTCACATATCTACTTTTCTCTGTGGGGGACATAGCGTCATTCCAAGCAGGAGTTGGAGTGTTCTTACTCTATTCTAAATGTATATACCACTTATAGCTCATTAGCATTTGCAAAAATATATCAAAAGTATGCTAATAGGAAGGAGTCAATAGCTTCAAACAAGTTTCCCTTACATCATTTTTCCTTTACAAAAGCAGATCAAAATGGTGGTTTTGATTAAAGCATGTCTGTCTCCGATATAAACCACATGCACATCCTTTTGCCCCCAAGATAAAGCTAGTGTGGCCTTCTTAACTAATGTGATTACAACAGGGTATCACAGCTGTTTCTAACTCTATTTTGGTTACTGAGGTAGTTTAGCTAAGATATCTGGTTAAGACAACACTATTTAAGAATATACAGCTAGACAATGTCCTTAAAGCAGGCTCTCATTTTACTGCTGTCTCACAAGAAATATATCGCTTTCATTACTATGCAATTTGTAGGTTTGACTTGGTGATTCACGAACTAAAAATTATAGGGTCTGTTACAGAAACTCCAAATTATTTTAAGCTTCTTACAGTATTTCTCTTACATATGCCCATCATTTTGGCCATTAACATTTGACATTGGAGCCATAGTATTTTGATCAGTCTAACAAAAGCATTAGTTTTAAATTAATACAGCATAGAACATCATTTAAACTAAATGATATGACCTGGATCATTTCTAGAAGCCTTGCTTCATAAGGAAAAAGAATGAAATTAATATACATTTCTGACAGAATTCAACTGCTGCACTTAATACATATTTACTAGATGAATGGGCAACGCTTCATCCACATGGTAAGAAGTATTTGAAATTTTTCCCCACAGACTGAATACAGTTCTGGAAAACAAAATATCATTACTTGAAAATAAGCTCAGCTCCCGATCCTCCCTCCATACTCAATAGGAAAGCAGGTGCCCTACAGTAAAACGTGAGCCTGATTTAGAGGAATTTGTTTCAATCTAAAAGTCAGTTTAAAGCATCTGTTCTCACTAAGAGCAGATGATTTATATAACAGGAGGTTTTGCTTTATCCACGGTAACTACAGCCCTCTGCATCGCAGAAGACATTGAAGTCTGAAAAACATAGTCTTAAATCTTATGACAGCTTTTTTCAGAAACTTTCTTTTTTTTTCAGAAGTAAACCAGAAGCTAAATATATCTAGACATGGACTTCAGACTGTATTTTTTGTCAATAAATATTCTAATAATGAGTATAAAAGGATTATTGTGTTTGTTTGTATGGCAATGGGATGCCCCTGTACTTGAGGGTATTTGTTATCTTTAGGAACTTTATGGAGAGAAAATGCTGCTCCTCTGTTTCAGAGACATGCAGTTGAGGTCACAAGGAACTAACATGTTGCCCATAGCAGTATAGTATTTAATGATAAATTCTCCTTAATAAATGGTCTCTTCAATTGATTTAAACCCAAATCTCTGAGGCCGATGGAGGGAAGTTGCATCTGAGCCAAGAGCTGATGGTTCCATAGAAAATAAACACCTCTGGGACACTGCACTTGAGATGTACTTGAGAACTGGCAAAAATACTCTCAACACTGTGATGACGCATTATCTTCCAGAGAGCATTGTTTTCCTGTGTACCTTTGCAGGAGTGAAATATCCTTTTAAAGGATACTAATACTTTGGTCTGACATGAGAATGCCTATAATCAACCTTATATGTAAGAGTGATATAGGTACTGCCTAATGTAGTTATATTCTACTCACTGGCCTGAAATATTGGATGGGGCTACCAGGACTGCTGCTGTCATAAATCCAGCAGAACTTATTTCTGGAGGTGTAGCAGGGTCCCTGAACCACTTTGCAAGTACCTCTCAGAGAAAATTTTTCCTGTAAAAGACCAATTAATCCACAAAAGGACCCCATGTCATTTCCAGTACAGCTTCCACTATGAAACCAGCTGAAGTCCAGGCATATAGACTTTTTTTTCTTCTTTTCGTTGTTCCCTGTGGAAGACCAGATGTATTCTAGACATGCTGGGGGCAGGCTGGCGACGTGCCTGCTTCAGCCTGCCCTGCTCACTGCTCCTAACTAGGGTCCCAGTACTTCCATGTTTCACACAAGGAAAACATGGAACATGGATGTACTGGGACTCTACTTGCATTTGAAAATCATTCAAATGTGAAGGTGATCAATCTTCCTGATCAAGGTATCAAAAGCCTTCAAGAAGACCATGTATCTTAGCTGAGGAAGCTGTGAAGTGCATGAGTATTTGGTTAGTGGGAGATAAAGATCCAAATATTTAACCTACCCAAATGTCTTTGTGGTAGCTCAGCTCTGTTGTCAGCTGTGTGTTGCCACCTCAGCAGAGGAGCAACCCAAGGGACCTGTGAGCAAGCTACTCCTGAACTGCTAAAAACTTACCAGTTGAAAGCTCCTGCCATAAGGAACCTGCCATCCACTGATCTGTTGGAGAATGAGATGATTTGGAAATATAAACCTCCCTAAAGGCTTGTTTGTGTCTCTGTGGTCTTTAATGCTCTTAAACATCTGGTGCTTAGCTAGTTTTCTTCATGAGGGTTTCAGTAAAATAGCTTGTTCTTTAAGTAAGCTTATTTATGTGACAGATCTGCTATATTAGTGAATTTCAGGAGGTGAAGCCTCTGCTTTTATAACTTTTGGTGGGGGAAATTCATATTACTTATTAGTATCTAACAGAAACTCTCCCTGAACTCTATTAGTGATTATGTTTGAGTGGTGGGTGGGTGAGTAGCTAAGCAAGAAGAAAGTATACTTGCTATACCCTTAGAGAAATAACTGCCGAGATTTAAAGATAAACCCAGATTTTTTAATAAAAGTAACGGAAAGGCAATAGCCTCAAAAATATGCTGCACAATTTTATGTGTGAAGAAATTTGTGTGCATTGTGCTGAATGTTATATTATATAGAGACAACTGTATAGTATTTTTCCCAATATATTTGATTTTTTTCTTCTTAGAACTATGCATATTGTTTAAAGACATAAGCTCCCAGCAGAGATTTAATGCAGTATCACCGTCCAACAGGCCCTGAAGGAACAAGACAGGCAGAGGCCATCTCTGACATCTGTAATCTCTGCTGCTGTCAGACTGCTTCTTTAATACAAAACATTAGTAAAACTGTCTGGAGGTTGGAAGGCACAGAATGATATTCCAAGAAATACCCCTGCTGCCTCCGTAGCCTGCCTGCCTGTTTCTACCAACCCCTTCTCCAAAACCTGTTCTCTATACTTTCCCGAAGCAACATGTACTTTCTCCCTTGGGGCTGCAAGAGACCATGAGAAGAAAGCAAGCTGTTTTGTGCTGTGAAGACTTTTTTGCATGGCCTTTGCAATTACAACTCTTCCGCTTGTTTTGGGGGTGTGGAAAATCCCTGAATCCTGCTAAATCCCTTTCACTCTTCTCTACATTCACTAGATATATTGCTGCTAATCCAAACATGCCTGGATTTGTATTCTATTTCACACACCTTTCTATTTACATTGTACAAGTTAAAGGAAGAAGAATTGGAGTTTTGGGAACTTCTTCTTGTGAGAAGATTATAACTGGCATATAAGGGTCATAAATTACTGCCAGTGATTTTCGCTTCATACTTTTAATAGAGATTAGCTTAAACTTCTGATTCTTTCCTGTTTTATCTAGTTTCTGATAAATTCTCCTGAACTAGAGTACTGACAGAAATCTTCAGAGGTAGCATATCATAAGAGGCAAAGCACATTTACGTAGAGAATGCAAGAACAGATGAGTGCAAACATTTATGCACACATTCTTAAAAACACCCGCTTATTTACTAAATACTGTTATTCCCAAGATAAAGGAGGACCAAAGGGACTAAAACACAGAGAATAATATTTCCCAAGGTGACCCAGGAACAGAAAGAAGACTTGCATTCTTACTCCATCAGGTTTTGTTTCATAGGATCTTCATCAACACCACTGATTAGGACTTTGATTTGCTCATCTCAAGAGAAAAGAGATGTTTATGTATACCTAGCTTGGCTATTTATTGGTTATTTCTGACTGTTAATTGAAATTGTAATTACTAAGCAATGTTTGTACTGTATCCACGTGATGTTTGTCTCTTGTTCTTTGGAGAGATAAAGCAAGATACTCAGCCACTCAGCTTGAACAGGTAACAGGAATTATTGCATTTTTCATTATATTAAAATGGAAGGAGGAAAATATATTCCTGTGTAGACAATCCTAAATATTCTGATTTCTTGGTGAAAGGAATCAATTTTATAGAACAATTTTTTAAAATAACTTACATTTATTTTGCTCTTAAATAAAATCAGCTTCTGCCGCAGTTTCTTGGTGTCATATATAACATAGATATTGTAGGAAGGGCAGATGAATCATGCCCTTCTATAAAGTATATATGAAAATGACTGAGACAAAAGTGTCCAGGAAGCCCGCACTGTTTTTTTAGGCAGAGTAATTTAGTAGAAAAATGAAGTGACTGATACTGTGCAGGTCTTTTATTCCTTCATAATTCACTGAGATGCAAGCACAGACAGCTAAGTAGGGCATATTAGCCTGGGACAGCTTGTTTCCTCCAAAGTTTTCTGTTTATTACCAGTGCGCTCTTGTCACTTTAAAAGAGGTCCTTCCTCCTCCAGCCCTGTGTGCTGACATTACACCTAATTAATTCTGGGATTAGGTGGTACTAGAAATGCCACTTCTTGATAAGGTCCAAAAAAATTGGCAAGAGTCTTTGACACGGATTTGGTCCTTCATTTAGTTAGGCTAAGATGTACAAAAAGAAAATGATCTGCTCTAGCTTGTGGCAGCATTTGACATTCATAGCGAGCATCTGAATGACATGAAATTTACAGAACATAAATGTTTTAAGCTCAAGGAGCTGAACAGAAGGTTTAGAGCAAACTTGTCTGCCTTCTTTTTTTCCGCTCCTTTCTGCAAATATTGCTTCAATTGCCTGGTTACGATCCAAAACAGAGAATTGCAAATTTTTTTTTAAATAATTGGGTTTGTTGCCAGTTAAATGAAAGCAAGAGCTACTCAACTTTAGTGCGGTTGCCTGGGGTTTTTTTATGATTTTCCATGACAATATTTTTGCATCCGAGGACTTGGGCTGTGTTGTATTCTGAACTTCAGAACTGCATCTGCGTCATCCAGAACACATTGCAAAGCAATTCCTCTGCTTAGGAAGTTATACTGAAGAGGATAATTCTATTATTCATGTGATCAAGGGCCAAATGACAGTTAAACAAAAGATAAAATGTGTGACGTGAAGTCTGTCAGATATTGATGTTGATTGGTTTAAATTGGAACATTTCTTTCAGAATGCTTTTACTTTGCTGAAGAAAATCGGTAGAAAGCAGGCAGACCTCCCAGAGTTTTACTTGCCATATTCAACTCTGACAATGTGAAAATGGGGCTGCTGGATTTCTCTGTAGTTCATGGGGAACAACAGCAACAGCTTTTGGAAATGTTCAAATGAAGGTGACATCTGTACCACATTTAGAAAGTAATTTCAGTGTTCCTAGACCAGTATCAAGCTTTGGTAAGTCAAAGGGGTCTTCAGATGCTCCAAATTCAGCAAACATTCATAACATAACCTAATAGGTAGGCAGGGTCCTAGGCAGTCTTACCTGGCTCCTGCAGAAGCCATATTATATCAGTTTCACTGCTTTTAACATATGTGATTGATAGCCAGATTAAAAGTAATTCAGGTATCCTGCACATGCTGTGACTGTAATTCTTAATTAGAGCATGCACAAACCCAGGCGACGCTTTAGTTTCATCTTGCCTGTCTCGTTTGTGGGAGCAGTTAGAATTCAAATGCCGATGGCTTTGGATAGAAGCACAGTACCAAAGCAGCAAGTTAGATTAGCAGTGGAAAACCCCAGCAATTTGCTGGTATAATGGCGAACTCCAATGAAACCTCAACACTGGAAATACCAGGCAGCACATTAATTCTTGCACATTGTGCTGTTGCTTCCTTATCATCCTCAAATATTTGTTCTTTCTGTGTGGTGACGGTAACTACCCACTGCAGCTGGCTTACGAGCCAAGTTCTCCATTTCCACTCCTCTCCACAGGATGAAGCTCTAAAATGTGAATGAACCAATCTAATAACTCTTTACAGTAAAGGGAGAAGTCCTCCTTTGCTTATTTACAGGCTCAGTTTTGTTTCTTTCTTTGAGCCACCTACACCACTAGGCATCCATTCCCTCCTTAATTTTATTAGTTTTCTGGTTTAGGGCCACAAAATTATTAAGGGCCTGGAGCATCTCCCCTACAAGGAAAGGCTGAATGAAATGGGGCTGTTCAGCCTTGAGATAAGAAGACTGAGAGGGGATCTGATCAATGTTTATAAATATCTGAAGTGTGGGACACAGGGGGAAATTGCCAGCCCCTTTTCAGTGGTCTGTGGTGACAGGACAAGGGGCAATGGCCTCAAGTTGGAGCACAGGAAGTTCTGCACCAATATGCAGAACTTTTTCCCAGTGAGGGTGACAGAGCCCTGGCACAGGCTGCCCAGGGAGTTGTGGAGTCTCCTTCTCTGGAGATACTCAAGACCGGTCTGGACACCTCCTTGTGTGATCTGTTCTAGGAGAACTTGCTTTGGACAGGGGTTTGGACTTGATGATCTCTGGAGGTTCCATCCAACAATTCTGTGAATATCTGAATAGCTAAGCAGGCTGAACTGTCTATTTTGAGGTCAGATGAGTGCCAAAGTCAGCAGCAGAGCAGAGGTAGGAATAGGCATCTAGGATGAGACAACATGGGAGAAAACTGACAATTGTACTGGAAGTGAGCCATTAGATCGGTTCAGCTTTATCACACACTCTCACCCTCAGAGATGCAAATGCAAAGCTGAAAGTCTCGGTTTCTGCTGCCAGAGAAGGACTTTGTGCTGAAACAGCTGACAAGTGGGCCTGCATTATCTCTGCTGACTCTGCTGTTGACCTCTGTGAGAAGGGCAGAGTCGCCAGCTGGGGGCTGTCGCAAGATTTGTCATCGCTTGCCAGTCAGTGTCCTCACTCTGTGTTCATTCCTGCTGAGATAGGGACTAACCATGGTGCATTCTTTTGGCCTTATTGTTGCATTAAAACAACACTATTTGGCAGAAATCTAAAGGATCCCAAAGTTCCTTCTGTATGAGAAAAAATCTAACAGAGCGGATGTTGCTAATATCACCTTGCTTAGTCTTTGGAAAGGAACACTGAGGTGTCATTTCTTTTCTATTCCCTGGAAAAAAGAGCCACAGAGAAGGAGGGAAAATTATGACTCCTTTATTTTACTCACTGTCTACGTAAAATGGAACTAGAGCTCTAGTTCCAGTTCACTGACGTGTAATTGTCCAAATAAAATTAATTCTGCAGTCTATACAATACTGGCAAGATTCAAGGGCAAAATAGTATGATAGAAGATGAAACTTTAAGTCTTAATGGTTCAAACAAGGTTTGATCTCAGAGAAACTTAACTATATTAACTCCTATTAATGTCTGTTGTGAAAGCTAACCTTCTGTCAGTTGTAATTTGTGTTATCGAAATCAGATTGAAAACCCAGGCATGTTTCATCATGTTTTCTGGTTTTATATGTCCTGGTTTGCACTAATGTATATTTGCATTTATATAAATATATATAAATATACTTTTACTATATGACAACAGAAAAATGAGAAACACTAGCAAAATAGAGATTTACAAACTGTTAAATCTCACTAGTATTTTAGATTACAAATAGTAACTATGCACAGTCCCTTCCGTAAAGAGAGAAAATGCACAGCATTATTGTCGTTCTTCCACTATCTGGTACAAAAGATGAGCAGAGGATGAAAATCCATGAGTGTTTTGTTAGCGCGGTGTGCCACAGTCATTTTAGCTCATCGTATAAAAGTAGCTTAGAGAGATGAAAGTACCTAGAGATTTTTGCAAAGAGATTATGTGGATCTCACATAATTTTCTCTCCCAGGAGGACTCTCCCTGCCAGTGAACTCAATAGTTCCATTGGGAGAAAAAAAAAATGTATTGAGTCCAAATAAGTTCATTGGCTGTAATGATTTGAATAATTGTCTATACACAATTTACAGATTCTGCTTCATGCTGTAGAGTCATGGCAAAATTCCTCTGTCTTTTTTTTTTTTTTTTTTTTTTTTTTAATTCTTCCATATTACAGTATGCTGGCAAGGACTATACTGTGTCACTCCAGACCAGAGAGAGTAGTTAAAAGCAAGTTGGGATGATGGGTTAGTAGAAGCCCAGGAGACCCAGTGTTCTTTTCTCTGTCTGTGGGGAAGAGTTTATTTTGAAACAATGGAAAGTTACCCAAAGCACAATAGAGAACTCTGTGATCCACTGGGTGTTATGCGCTGGTGGAAGTCTCATCAAATAGGCAGGTAGGAAGGAAAAACAAATAAGAAGCTTTGAGAGGCAAACACTGTTTGGAACACAGGGAACTTAGGCCAAGGTCAGAAATAGCCTGACCTAACAATTTGAGATGGCTCCTGCTGCAGGCTGGCAACTGCTAAAAGGAGTGGGAAATTGAGACAAAAAGATGAATACAAAATTCACTCTATTCATATTTCTTATCCATCCAAGTGTTTCCTATCTTACTAAGAAATAAGTAACAGTGACAGAAATCCCTGTACTGATGTGCATGTTTAATTATACATATTTTGTTCATGTGCTTTAGTCTAGAATGTTTCTATGGCAGGTTTTTGGCATTTGTATTTGTTTTGGGGTTCTTTTTAGATACAGATATGTTTAGATTTTGTTAGGCAGTAATCCTCACAAGGGCTTCCCTGCACACATTTAGCAATGGAATAGCTTTACATCCTGCCTTTAACCAGGAGAGGGACCTGCACTGTCCTAGGTAACTAGAAGGTCGTAACAAGAAGCTAGCAGCATATGAAAATGTGTCTCCATATAATGCTATGGGAACAGATAAATTCAAATTATATCTATGGATCTCCTTCTGCTGCTGAAAAAAATTGACTTGAGGTTCCTAAGAGATGGCACAAAAAAGACAGGCAACAGTTCTCGCAATTGTCTTGTCTTTTCTTCTTGGTTTGTCTTGTCAAAAAGTCAGCAATGCAACTACTGATACAAAAAAAAAATAGAAATAAAACTACTATTTGATTGTCTAAAATTAAAAAAAAAAAGTCTTACTTCTACAATAAATTTATAACTATTTTAGCCATGCAAGTGTTTTCCTTAGTTTAATGAGTACTAATGCATTAGTATTAACATTTAAATATTTCCGTACTAATTGAAGTACCATGTTCAAGGTAATGGTAAGCTAATGCTAACCCTACAATTGTCCTACTGTTGGTCAAGAGGAAGACAGATTAATACAGCAAAAGGAAAAAGGCCACATGCTGAAGACAAGAAAAAGCAAAAGGTTGTTCTTTACTTCTCATCAACGGGCGATGTCTGGCCACTTCCCAGGAAGCAGGGCTTCAGTATGAGTAGTTGTTGCTACAGTTGTGGAAGATGAACATTGTAAAAATTAATGTCACCACTTCGTCTCCCTATCTCTTATCTTATTGCTGAGCATGATGTCATATGGTATGGAATACCCCTTTGGTCAGTTGGGGTCAGCTGTCCTGGCTGTCTCCCCTCCCAAGACCTTACTCAAACCCAGCCTACTGCAGAGGGGGTAGGAATGTGAGGGACAACCCTGTTGTGTGCCAGTGCTGTTCAGTAACAGCCCAAACCCCAGGGTGTTACCAGTACCTTGCTGGGGACTGATGCACAGCACAGCGCTGTGAGGGCTGTGGCAGGGAAAACTGACTCCAGCTCAGCCAGACCGGATACACCCAGTGAAGGAAACAAATTCTATACAAAGCCTATGTACTGCGGTTTTCAAGCTTTTCTTTCTGTCATCCTATATGAAGAACACAGTCTCACTTTAGTTTTTTGTCCTAGTATTTGTGCAAAACCATGTTGGAATATCAGGATTGAACCAAGCATGAGTCTAAGTAAGCAAACTACAGTTACAGAGTTGTTATGTTTTCCTCTCACTATCTAACCAAAAATCTCATCAATTGCAACTTAAGCCCATTATTTCCTGTTCTTTTCTCTGCAGGCATTTCACTTTACTTCTTCTGTGTTAAAAGAAGAATACTCTTCTTTTTACCAGTAAAAAAATTCAAGTGAGATCGGATTTTATACTTTTTTAAGGCTCCGTGTCTCTGAAAAGGCATTCAGTGGTGCAACATAAAAGTAAAAACATTTAATTCAGAAAGTTTTTTGGAGAAAAGTTATAATAGCTGCATGTGGTAAAGGCAATGTAGCCTCCAGTTCTATGAAAGGAACTAAGTTTTTCTTTATTAAGAGACCTGAATATCCCTAATTCTTCTGATGTTGTTGTCCAGCTGTACATCAGTGTATTTCTTGAGATACTGCTCACCATAGTGCTCAGCTTTTTAAAATTACCTTAACAATAGCAAAAGAGAGGAAAAAATTGCTCCATGAGAAGTATTTTTAACTTATATTTTACTTGCAAACTTTCTGGCCACATTATCATTCACCCTTTGGTCTTGTTGCTGCTGGGATTACCATGAGTGACAGAATCAATATTTATGCTCCAGAGTCAGAACACATACCCACCAGCGGTGGAAAAGGCCTATTTTTCTTTTAATAACTGGTACTGTGAGGGATGCAGTCTGCCAGGGCAGGTGAAAGGAAAGCGATAGGTGCCTATGCCCTCCAGGAGAGGGAAGGAGGGATTTTTTCACTATGTTCCTCCTTTTTTGTTGATCTTTCATCTTAACAATTTTAACTTATTTCTCTGTAATGTTTATCTATTTTTTAAACACCGCTAAGAAGATTTTTTTCTGGCTGATGGTGACTTTTTAGGGTCTTTCAGGTCAAAAGAGTTGGGGACCACAAACATTTCTGCTTACAGATCCTTTTATGTCTTGGCTTAACTTAACTAGGATCCTATTAGTCAAAAGCCAGTCAGTCAGTCAGTCTTCTCAGGGACATCTTTGCAAATCCTACATGGACAAGTATCTTAGTATCAGGCACAATTGTCAGGCATAAAACTAGTATTCATATATTTTCTTACCAGAAGTTTTATGATTTCTTTATTTGCAAGAGCTTTTCAGCATGTTCTTGTTCAAGGCTTACGGTGTTGCTTATAGGTTAAGGTAAAGTTCTGCAAAGTAATGCAAGTAAAGTCAATATACTTGTATGTTTAAAAAAAAAAAAAAATCTTTCTTTTCTGCAGGTACAGGGGTTCAATACAATATTTGGATTTGTGGTGCAAGTGTGAAAGATAGGTGTGATTTTACATATCATAGTATGTGGTAGAAAGGGATTTGTGGAATGGTTAGTTCAGTGGTGTCTCTAGTGGTTTTAATCTGATGGGGATATTAAGAGTAACTATTTTGTAAATATGTAAAGAGGAAAAAAAAATGCTTGTGAATTTGTAAAGTACCTTGTTACTTTGTCCTGTGCCTCTGCTGCTGCTCAGCTCCAGCTGCTGCATTCTCATCTCTGCAAGCCTGAGCAGTCAGAGAAACCACCCCTGAAGGCTATTGCAATGGGACATTTTTAAAGCTCTTGAAAGACACAGGCTTGCAGGTGGAGGAGCTGACCAAGACCTACTCCCAAGAATTGTGCTTCACTTTTGCAGCAGTTTGGACATGACAACACACAGGACATAAATGAAAACAAGCATAGTCATTTCCTTCAATAGTATTTTCATTTAAAGGGACATATAGTACAAGATGACAATTTTGCAAAACATTACTTTGCAAAGTAATGTCCATTTTTTTCTTTTTCCACCTTATCATAATTGAACATTTTGACCCTATTAATATTACCCTGGAAATTAATAACCTACACAATTCTTGTTTTATATGACTTGTTCTCCATGGCAGTGTGCTGCTACTGAATGTTACTGTTAAGACATAATCTTAAAGAAAGATTTTATTGAGGTTTATAAAACTCTATCAAGACTGAACCCCACTACCTTGAGCTAAGAGCTGTGCCTGATTATATGCATCTGCAATATCTGCTCCTCTCTGACTTACAGGCTTCATTAGAAGGGACTTAACCCTCCCAGTTCTGAGAGGGAAGGATTCAATAGCATGCACAATTATTTGAGAATAATTTTAAGGATAGAAAAATTATTTTTAACATCAGGTTTTAAACTATTATTATTGCCCAAGAAGAGTTAGAACAATGTAAAACTACTATGACCTTTTGACATGTAAGAGCAGTTTTGTTTTAAAACTTTCCTAAATGAAAACTGACGAAAGAACCCGAGCTTTTCTCTCCTTGATCTTAATGAAATAAAACTCCATTTTGTTCATCAAAAGTACAAAGCTCTGCTCTCCATACCTGGTCTATTCCACTACTTTGCAATCTCATTCTGTTCTCAGCTACTGAAAGATGGCTACTGAAGCATGTTGACACCATCTGTGCTTTCAGAAAATAAACTCTTTGATAATAAAAGTCATTTTTATTTTGGAGAAAATCGATGTGCCATTTTCTATTCCACAGATAACCCAATCTTAAAACTCCCCTCGCAGACATCTCGGAATTACCTGGAAAAGAGGGTCCCCACTTCAGACTCATCATGGCTAAGTGCTGTATTTACCAGTTTTTAGATATGTCACTGATGATACATGAAATTGTTATAGTTCTCTTTTATAATTTATTTTCTATTTAGCAACTTTTTCCGAACATGGATGAGTAGAATCTCAAGACACAGCACCACACTATTTGGTCTGTGCAATGAAGTAGCATTGTAGCTCTACAGAATTATTAGCCTATGAACTACAGTACCCTGAACCCAGCAATATGATAGAAGCAGTGAGTGTGAAAGGATCGTTAAGTGTGGATTTTGTTGCAGAAAAGGGGCTTAAAAAAGCTTGCTTAACTTCAAATATCTTAGATATAGGTACGTTAAATTATCTATATGTGTAATCTAGGAAAGATTACAGTGCTTTAGTAAATCTCTGTGTAGTACTTTGGAGGACTGTAGTTTAAAATACACACAGAATCAAACAGCTCTGGAAGTTTTCTATCATCTTCTAGCAAAGATTAGCAAAGAGTTCAACTTGAAGCTCCATTAGTTTTTCCCAGTATTAGCCAAATTTGCTGAAAAGATTGATTGAAAACAATTTGATCTTATTAGTTGCTCAGTTCTGTCATTGATTTCTTTCAGAGTTTCTAGCAAAAGTTGTATATATGATAAACCACATTTCACAAGTCCATTACTCAATAGAGTAAATAATTGTGATATAGTGATTATATTGAGTATCATCTTTCTTCCTAAAGTGCTTATTGTACTTAGGCTTTTCTCTCTTCATAAACAGTATAACCTTTTATTTGGTTATTTCGCTGGAATCAGAATACTCATTGTAATGAAAATCTCATTCAGCCTCATTCAGTGGAGAGGCAGAATGACGAACAGATGGCACAAAAGAACAAGCTCTTGGTAGAAGCCTCTTTGTCTATTTGGAAGAATTATGTTAACAATTTTTTTTTTCTCTTGTTTTAAGCATTATATTTTTTTCCTTGTCACAGGATTTTAATTCAGAACAGTCTCATATTCAGTTTGAAAGATGCAGTTCAGCAGTTTGTATTCAAATATACAGAAGTTATTCTGAAAGCAAATGCATTCTCAAATGGTAGTGTTACTATAGTTACTGCTAATCCCTATACTTAAGTGAAAATAGGAAGAATCATCCAGACAGCAAAGGAAATTCCTATTGGGTATTTATGATTAGATAGGTTACATAATTTTGAGTGGATGATGAACTTCTAATACATTTCAAAAGTTTATTTTGTATTTTCCAATTGAATTGAAGGTGGCGGTGGTGGGTGTCAGATTTCTGATGGTCCCAGATTATCCATAATTTTTTACCTTCACAAAACTTCATTTGCAGTGCATCTCAAATATTAAGTTCCTTTTCAGTACAGTTCAGGTGAAGAGAAAAGTAAAGGTGCTCAGTTTTATTTTTCTAAAACTCTGCAGATTACATCCTCTAAAAGATTAATATAACTTGTATCAGCTTTAAGAAGCACAATATCATTATTTTTCAACTGTAATATCATTGCAACACTAAGTCCTGTTATCTAGCAGAAATCTTTCTGCTTTAATGTAAAAGTACTGTCCACACACATTTAGTGAAACTAAGATGTAATGTGGTAGAAAAAAATGACCCAAAGTTTAGGTAAATAGTAAAAGCAAAATTGCAGAATAAAAAAGTTGAATTTTGGACATTCCCAAATGCCTTTCCTTTTCCAGCTTCCAATACTAAAGACTTGAACAGAGAAATATTCTAGTTTGACACTTAGGTAATTAAATCAGCTTTGAATATCATATTGATGTGTTTGTTCATTGGGCTAACATAAATGTATTTGGGTGTATACATGCTAATATTTTATAATTTATTTTTTAAGAACACACAATATTTCTGAGACACACAACCTCTGAGAGGACATGAAAACTTTGACTATTGCTTTTACCAAAATCTTAATGTCTCCAGATTGCTTTAATTTCGATACATTGAGCATTTATTACCTATGTTGTAATAGAGACATGGAAGTCAGAGCTGAGTCTTCTAGGAGGCAAAGGGAGATGTTGCAATGTTGATTCTGTTTTACATCTGTTTCCCACTTACTTCAGTAATACTGTAGGGCTGATGAAAGTATCTTTGTATTAGTATCCATAAATTTATACATTTCAGCTATTAAAAAATGGCAAAATTATCAGATCATTTCAGAACTCAGAAGATTATCAAAGTAGAGCTTCTTTGAAAGTTTTTCTTTCAATATTTACAATCTCTCAAAATTTTGTAGTGTTTCATATTTATTCAGCTTTCAGTGTTCAGGTTTATTGCAAGGAAATGCATCTACTTTCATTTTCACATCATTCCTGAGTTCATGGTACAGATGAAAGTTCTTTTCTTTACCACGTTTTCAGATAAGTGATGAAAAAGAATGCAAATTTCCTACATTCAGTGAGAAACATCTTTGGCACAACTTGTAATCCTTGTTAAGTAAAAGACTCCCATGAGGAACAGGTAATGTCTTTCAAGAACCCTAAAAACATGATCCTTTGGTATTCAACCTTGAATTTCTGGCTCTGCAAACCATTTTCTTGGCAGTGAAGGAGCATACTTGAATGGATACAATAGCAATCTTCGGTTCATGACAGTATTAATATTGTACTATGTCATGTTTTATTTGCTGCCCTTGAAGACAGTAACACAACTGGGAAAAAGAGAAAGAAAAGCATACTCTTTTCTTTTCTAGAGGCACTTAATCAATGCTTTTTGTGACTGTGAAACACTGAAAGTGAATTAGTAATATTTTTCACATAATCGATTTTTAATTAAGAGCAAATCAGTGGAACAATTCTGCTTCCCAGAAATTTTCTGCTGCTATCACTGGAAAACCTGTGTTACTCTCCTGACTCATTTTCACTTGTGTAACCTCACATTAAATTCAAAGGGTGTGTAATTGAGGAAAAATTAACTATAAATAGGGTAAAATTTCAGGATTTGGTCCAGCAGGACTATGTGCTGCAACTGTTAATAGGCTCCATGTTATAAAAAAGTTTATCAAGATTGAAGGATTTTTTAAATCTAAGACACAAAACTATCCAATCCATCTTCAGATCCATCCATATCTTAAATGGGCTGAACGAATTTCTCTCTCCATTTCTTTCTCCTCATCTAAGGAATGTCACTTAGATGTCTCTTTAAAAATCCTAGTTCAAATGAATCTACTTCTTAGGATTTTGAGAATCCAGCCATGAAGTCCTTTTCCCAACTACTCCTCTTCTCACTATGACAGTAATAGCCAACTAGGTCATGTTAAGCTTAAGGCAAGGATCAAATTGTCACAGAAAAAATAATATAACAGTTAAATTATCTCTAAGCTTCATTTTGTGGTATTTCCTGTGTTTTTATCTACTCTGTGGACATAATGCTTTCCTCAGAGGTAGGAAAAAGAGTACAAATTCTGAGATTCACAGGACAAAATATAGCCAAGCAGCTGCTCTATGTGTTACGATATTCAGAAAAAGCTTGAACTCTGCTACTGCTTGGATAAAACACACTTAAGAGATGCTCAAAAGCAAGCCAAAGTCTAGATATTTTCTTTGATCAGCATTAGCCAATGTTTTGCCTGTGCCTGCTGCCCATTTTTAGTACTTCTCGATCACTTTCATATGATAGTTTTATTGACACAAATTCTCACAAACCATAACATCCAAAGTTTAAAACAGATAAAAAAGTGAGCTGTAATTATTAATTTCTTTCTTCGGGAAATAGAAATAGTACCATATAAGTTGTTTGATCAGAAACCGAAAGTTGACAAGCATAATTTCTTTGTATTCTCTCCATAGCAAGTCTTAAACATGCTCCAATATCATATTTTTAATAATTTATTAATTAGATAGCAGGTATTACAACTAGAACTATATATCATAAAAATGCTTTAACTTTTAATCCTATTCTTCTGAAATCAATAGGATTTTGTCAATAATTTTGAAGGAAATTTGGAGGCTCCAGTATCCTAGAGATCTGTTGTTTGTTGATGCAGACCATAGGATAGATACCTTATGAACTTTCAGCAGAGAACATGAGTTGTGAAGGGGAAATTGAGGGGCCTTGTTTACTAACATAAGTAATTTGATATTGATTTGCTCTAGCACAACTATGTCATGACGCTACTTGCCATCCGTAAATATTTCTTCAGGGTTCTTGGTTATTGCTCCCCCCAAAGAAAGAGTCAAATGAAAGTTAATAGAATAATTTTATATTCTACTTTCTGCTTGTCCTGTAGCTTCAAGTTACCTTGCATAAATGGTTATTTGGTTCCATAACTGTTCTTCAGTATTGCTTAGGGTATTACAGTAATAGCAGTTTCAAGTAGATACACAGCTGTCAGGGCCACCTCCGTGTAACACTTCTATGACGCTTGTTTTTCAAAGCTGGCTGGAACCTCACATGAAACATTTGTAACATATACGTGAAGAGCAATGGTAGAGGTAGCTTTATCAAAATACTCCCTTTATGGTAATTTATTTTTGTTTCTTTTTTTTTCCACTGTAAACAATATGTTTAGAAAAGGCTAGTATGTGGAAGACAAAAAAAAGTATCAGTTTCACCCATTTTCTGTATCTCACAATTACTTTTTCTGCTACTTACTAATATAATTTGAATTAGTGACACTTGGTGCCCACTTTTGCTGATATTACATAAATTGACTTTTTCTTCACCTGCTACATTATATGCTCCTTTCAAGAGCTTCCATTACTTTATTCATCCTTCCTCATGTTTTCTAATTATTTCCTTCTGTTTAGAGAGAAAATGAATGATGCGATTGCACATGTGTCAATGCTGTTTTCCTATTTTTACCTGTGTTGTGGGATTTTATTATTTACAGCAGCTAGATTTGTCATTTTTTTTGATCTTCAGAATGCTTAAGACTTTATTCTATGTTTTAAAAATAAAAGTAATTGAAAACCTTTATATATTCACCTCTT
This sequence comes from Hypotaenidia okinawae, assembly GCA_027925045.1. Taxonomy (NCBI): domain Eukaryota; kingdom Metazoa; phylum Chordata; class Aves; order Gruiformes; family Rallidae; genus Hypotaenidia; species Hypotaenidia okinawae. Next base: position 154,090,637 of record BSDF01000001.1, read on the forward strand.
GTTTTTTTTTTTTTAAATTCTTTTTTGTTCTTATTTCAAAATTACCAGTAAAATGCAGAGATTAATGTGAAGCAAATACTTCTTTATTCTCCTAATAATATTATTCTAATATTAAAAAGTTAGCTTTGAAGTGCATTTGATGGATATGGATTAACAGACATGCAGAAATAGTGGATTTTTACGAAACTTAACAACAGATCCTCTTAAGCATTTTTCAATTGATCTTTGGGGTGGGTTTTTTTTTCCACATAATTCACATAAAGAAATTGAGGATCCCTCTAGTCTTACCATAAATATTACCTTTTAACCAAAGAAGATATTGGACTGATGAGATAAGTGAAGGCCAGTACACTACTCAGTGCAGTAGCTGATGTTTCCTTTATCTTTTGGAATACCACTAGTAGGTCTTTTCCACATATGGGAAGAAACAGCATGAAGACAAATAATAAACCTCAAAATGCATGTTTCCTCACACTTCTTCAAACAAATGATAAAAGCATTTTCATAAACAGTATTCATAGTACGTTTTGGTTCTTCTTTCAAACTCTATTTTTCTCTAATCAGTTTGGAAGGAATTTCGCTGTGTAGTGAAACAATTAATTATGTTACAGAGCTTTCATATAATTGCTTTAATAATTCAAGAGGATTTACTAGTAAAAACATTTCAGAGAGGAAAATAACTCAGCAAATAAAGAAAAATTATTATTGAGTTCTTCAAAGTACATACATGTCTCTGTATTGGCCAGTTCATGATATAACATGGAAATCAGAGAACACTTACATGGATTCACCAAAGAGCTATTCTTTGCCTCAGCAGACACAAGCTGATTAGTTATTGTAGAAAATTTTGTCTAGGAAAACCTTCAGGATACTTATTTTTTCCATGGAAAGTAGATCTGAGGCAAAGTTTAAGAGCAAGCTGCTTTGCATGATTTGAATAGGTGTATTTCAGGATCATGATATGGAAATATTTCTATACACAAATTAATATCCTCAACAAAGATTCTCATAGTAACATAAATGAGGGTCCTAGTCATGAAGCTGTATTTCTAGCTGACCTTTTGTTCAGAGTTTAGATGCCCTTCTTGGAATTCTGAGTGAAAAAGGAGCTCAGTGTAGACATTAAATGCTGAGCTGTCTTGCACATGAGAGGAAAATGTTTTGAGATTCCATTAACACAAATGTAGGCACTTGATAACCTTCAGAAGATTTAGAGATGAGAGGGGCATGCCTGATTCTTAACACTGGTTGTTGGATGAAAACATTTCTGCAAACTCTCCAATATCTACAAGGGACTGCAAAAGACACTTGAGAAGTAGCTGCTTGGATTCATAAAATGAATAATTACTTGTTCTAGGTAAATTCCTCCCCCCAAAAAATTTACATGAATAATATTAGCTTACTTTTAGAATAGTATTCATGATAAAAGAGATTGCTATTACTCAAAGCTAGTGGAGAATTTTAATTACATGCAACAACAAAAAATAAAACTTTTAAGGTATTTAAAAAATGAAAAAGTTTTGGTTTGTTGCCAGCTGATGAGATACTAAATTAGTGCAACATGAGTCCTTGCAATGGCAAATTTCCCTGATGGAGGGCAGAAATCTTGTAAATGTTACTTAAGTATGGCAGGTAGGTCTTTCACAAAGTTCTTTTTAAAAAAGAAAAAAATTGGGAATTCAGGCAGACCTGTTACGTATAAGCATTTATTAAAATGAACCCAGAAACTAAATGCATTTTCATCTGTGTAATGTAGCCTTTCCAGCTGACTGTTACATATCTTTCCAACAATACCATTGACTGATTTCTTGTGACCAGGGAATAAACTATCCATGAACACTGGTCTGCCATTTTGGACTCCCAGGGAGAAAGAGTGGACAAAACTCAAGGTTTGCCATTTTGGACTCCCAGGGAGAAAGAGTGGACAAAACTCAAGGTTTGAAAATTCTTATGGTTAGAAACAAAGCAGGTTGATACAAAAAAAAAAAAAAAAAAAAAAAAAAAAGGAATACATGTACGATAACTAAGAAGTGTAAACTGTGCACGAATTTCTAAATGTAAGCACACAGCATGAAGACACTGCCAATCAAAAAAAATGAAATAGAGTTGTTCATAACCAGTACACAGTGAGAAGGATTTTGCCTTTTGGCTCTTCTTGAGCAAATTTACTTCCAAGGGAGACATGAATGTTCCAAATTATGTAATTGCCTGGAAGAATGACTACGAAATTTCAGACAGCCAATTAAATATTCAAAGAAAATAAATCTGAGACCCAAGCTAATATTTTTGCATGCACACTAAAAATTTTGTAGCTTTTTTTCATGAGCATCATTTCTCTCAACCTCCCATTGAACAAATTTATCCAATACTTATCTGAATATGTCTGATAGTTTACAGTTGATCACTTTTTTTTTAACATGTCTGATACCTATGAAGAAGTGTTGCACCTTCTGTGAACTCCTGCTGAGTGAATCAGAGGTGTGTCATTGGGCAGCTGCATGCCTGAACAATTTACGGAGTACTTACTTATAAGATTTTTCTGGGTGTAAGTTGATTTAGTAATCTGAAGTAGAACTAATCTCTAGCAGAACTGTAAAAATTCCAGGTGGTATTCTTAATTCTATGGACCTGCTCCAATGGTCCTTGAACACATGACATTTTCTGATAGATTTTATACCTGAATAAGTCATAGTACAGTCATAGTCATAACAGACTAAATAAGAACTATGCAGTGAGAAATTTCTTCTGTTTTATATAGCCTCCCCTAAAAGCTACTTACCCATATGCTCATTACAGAATAGAAGAAGGGGTAAACTAGACAAATTAGTCAACTAGTGGAACTTCACAAAGGGAATTACGGACTCATATAGTGCTATAAAAATTGGGATTTATTTTTACTCTGGTCACATGCTCAGCCTTGCATACTGCAATTTAGAGTAGCAGAATAATATTAGGACTATCTGGAAGGGAATGCTGTTAATATGAATGAAAGTGGTAGTGCATTATGGTTATGTTTACATAGACAATTAACATCTGCATTGCATCTTCATCTAGTTATTTAAAAGGTTATGATTGTCATTATTCTATCTGTAAAGTGATAATGATTACATGAACCATTAACAGTGAGAAGTTATGAGTAAATTTTGTCAGCACATAGGGAAAAGCTTAGCTTACTTTAGCTTTGGACAAATTAAGAACATGTAGCCCAGTATCCCTTTTCCAACAGTCAACAGTGAACATCTGCACAGGAGTCTAAGAACAGGTCAAATGTATAGGAATCCTTCTTCAGAACATCCTCATAGCTCCCAGTACTTCGTGGGTATGGGTTTTTTGAGCTAGCAAGCATATGTTTGTATTTCACAACCCTTGGTGCATTCTTCTGTATTTTTGCTCATAAAACTTCACGCCTCACCTTTCTATAAAAGAATACTGATTATATAAATGTGACTTTTTCACAATAATAACTTTTAAATTACCTGTTTCTCAGCTGGAGAGAAATGCTGCAGAGTAACATACTTTTAAATATTCCTCCTTTATTATACAAGGCAGAGATTAAAATACACAGTTTACACAGTCTAGGCACAAATGTATTTTTGCCAAGCTGGCCAGAGTGATGCAAAACATTACTGTTCCCATCTGTTCAATTAGTATTTCTGCATTCTCAATACTACCTTATTAAGGATGCTCCCCCTGTTCATAAAGCAAATTAATCTAAATCACCCTTCTGTAGTAATTAGGGTAAACTTTGTTTTATGATATGATAGACTGTGCTCACACTATCAGTTGCAAATCTCCAGCGTAGGAGAGGTTGTAAAGAATTTGACTAAAATGGCAAAAGTGCCTATCTGTAAATGCAGTCTCCCTTGCTTTTGTCTATATATTTAAAAGAATAAGCATATGCCATAATAAAGGACATTTGCTTTTGGAAGCTGCTTACATGTGACCAAGTTCTGAAATGTAGAGTATTAATGTGGGAAACAGGATGACTCTGAACATTTTATGCTACTTCTATCTAAACAATAAACAAGCATATATGTTGTATTATCAATAATTTAAGTGCAGCATTAGCACAAGAAAAAGCCACAATAGCTCACAAATTTTACATCATTCTGACTTTTTGTTTGCCTTCAGACTGATTTCAAAGTTGTTTATCTAGTTTAGGGGTTTAGAAAGGGCCGTTACATGTTTTTGCTAGGAAAGCAAGATAATTTTTTTTAGATATGACTGAGGTGTAAATGTTACTTGTTGGGATGGACTAACTGGCAGCAAAAGATCTTGAAGGATAAATTTGATCACACAAGTGAGATAAATTTCTGCTCTGATTTCACATTTGAAAACAGTACCTGGACTTGAAGATTCTGTTATTTTTGGATTTTTGGATTTTTTTTTAAGTTCTATCTTCATAAAAGTAATCCAAATATGTGCAGTTATACCAGCAATGGAAACAACATGAGGCTAATCAGCTGATCCTTTAAGCTTTCTGGGCTCATCATATAGTCAGACTAAGAAATTTTTTTTCAGTACTGAAGTCAATTAGTATTAATCACACCATAAAAATCATAGGTATATAATTTATCTTCTTTGATCGTTACAGTTCTTCAGTTCTTGTTTGTCTGAGCAGTTAGATTTTAAAAGTTATTTTCTGGAAAGTGTATGTTTATTTTTGTGTAAAAAGAAGTATGCAAACACACACAGCTATTGCAAATTTATTGCAATATTCATGTAGCTTTTAACCTCCTACTGTGTTTTCACTTGGCCATTTCTCCTACAGGTTAACCTTAAAAAGTAAACTAAAAAACCAAAGAAAAATACTTCCCCGCTAATATTAAAAAATATCTTGAATACCTGTTGAATAATTTTAATTCTTCTATTAGTGCTTTTTAGGTTAGTACTGCAGCACATTTCATACTCATTTCTGTCCATGACTAATCTTATTTTCACTGATCTCTACAGTTAACCAACTTTTCAGTTAATCCATTACTATTTTACACTACTTGACATGATCTGCTTTCTTCCTCTGTACAAATGACTAAATTAATTTCTGCTCTATAATGGCTTTATTAGATAGATGATTGAAAATTTCTAACACATTAGCCATTAAAATAAAATCCTACCACTTTCCTGGTTAAAATTTTTATTCCTTTTCAATTTGGGTGCATTGAAATAAAATAATAATAAAAAAAGAGTAATGCTTTCAATTACAATAGAAGTTGGGCTTGTAAGTATGTTCTCTCTTAAGGAAAGATGTTCGAGAAAGTTTAAAATTGCCTTTCTTACTGTGACCTTTGTTACTTTTTATGTGTGATTGAAAAATGTTTAAAACAAGTCTTTCCTTTTAAGAATCTGCTGAAGTAAGCTGCATTGGAAAGGTTAAGTCCAGTTTTCTCTGTAACTTCCATACAATGAAGTTCTTTTTAAAAATTATTTCTTTTTTAGTGCTGATTCATGTAACGGTGATCTGACCTGAGTAACAGAGGTTGGAAGAACGTTTGCAGGTAATTACAGATTCTGTGAATCAGTGTTCTAGATGAAGATAATTGTTTCGGGTAGCGTCTGATAGACATCTGTAGTCCCAAGGTCAGAAAACAAGAAGCATGTAAAATGGAATCCATCATTATATCATTTTTAGATTATACATTAGGGTAAAAAAACCCAATCACCACCACCAAAATAACCAAGAGGTCCTGCTTTCCTATTCATCTTCCTGTCAGTACCTTTACACCAGAAAAATAAAGGGGGTAAGTCAGGCCTCTTATGAAAGAAGAGGAAATGACATGAAGGTAAAGGTTCAAGTGAACCTTTAAAGTTGAAGATTGTAATTATCGGCTCGTTTTACTTCTCTGAATCTGACAGGTTTCACCCTACCCAAGTTGTCACTCCTTCCTGTGAGAGCAGTCATTACTGATTTCAAACCAACAAAGCTTTCTATCTCCACCTGTCTTTCACAGAAAGGGAGAGAGGGGAAAAAAGTAGTTCAGACAATCTCTCATTCAGAGCCTTATTAACTACAATTATAACACTGTAAGAAGAGGGAGTGAAAGCTGCTTGCTAAATTCATAATGTTCTTCAGATGTACACGTATTAAGATTTGTCTAAGAATAATTTTTTCACTTCTGTGATAGAACATTGAGTTCCTTCACTTTGCTTGCTCAAATGTGAACTGCCTCTTTTTAACACAGAATGATAAACCTCATTATGGATATGTGCTTTCTATTTATATCCTTGATGTTGTTCATCTGTTAATCAGGATAAAAGCCATCAACCATAAAGTCTGTCTGTTCATTTTATCAGATACTCTTGAATTTGAAAAGAAGATGGGTTACATCTTTATCAACAAGAGAAAAAGAAATAAGGAATCAGGTTAGATTTTTCTGTTACCTGTTCTCAATAATAAATAAAATGATAAAGCCAAATACTTTTTTCAGAAAAGGTCTTTCAGAACCTGAACTTCTCATGGAAGCATGTCAGTTCTGGTGAAACTTATAATAGGTCAAGTAAATTCCAGTTAAAGCAGAGACATAAATTACAGGACTAATTATACAGGAGAATATGAACAAAGCACTATAAAATTCAGCAATTTTTGTCTTTCAGGGTTTGGGTAAAACCTGGATTTGCTTTTGATCCACCAATATTTGCACTCATCAATACAATTCATTCAGTTTCAACTTTGAAAAAAAAAATAAATCTCAACCACTGAGATCACAAAGTGCTCCATCTAAATCATTTATCTGTACCTTTCAAGAGCAGAAAGTTGGGACACCAGACAACAGTGACACGGGGCCCACATATTTAGTACTCTGGAAGGAAATTTGAAACTAAGCATTTAGAATAAGTTATTATAGCCATTATTTGATTGCATAAAAGTTTTCCCATATGATAAAAGGATTCCACAGAATAATATAAATTTATACATGGAATATTTTATGTTTATTGATCTGAATAATTTGGCTTTCTCTAGTTCAAAGAGGATTGGCTTTAAGATTTTTCACTTGTCAGTATGAAAACTGAAGTAAAAGATTATCACATTTCTTGTTAATGAGAATATACAGTTTTGATTAATACACCTTGCAGGTGATAGCTCTTATAATCACTGTGCCTGTTAAGTATTGCATCAAGATAATGGCTGAGTCATTTTACCAATTTTTTAATGTGATAGCATGGCACTGAAATTATCTTAGTCGTAAATTTCAGAAACATGATACCACTTTAAAAAAGCAATAAAATTAATTAAGGGGAAATTTTCTCAGTAATTTAATATTTTCTCTTATTAAGTTCACAGAAATATTTCAAGGCAGCTTCTTTAAACTGCAGGAATAAGAGGAAGAAATATCTTTGTACAGAACTGTGAATTCTGATCATCCTGTATAGTAATTTCAGCAATCTGATTACAAAACTCATTAAAAATTACAGTAAGCTGAAGAACAATAAACGTAATAATAAAGTAAATGTGAGTTATATACATTCATATTGAAATTTTTCATTATTTATTAGGATAGACAGTTCTGTAGAATTCCGCAGGTATGTTAGTCACTTTTGCTTATTGTCTTTAAACAATTAAATATCTCTTTCAATACTTCTCTATAAAAATAGATATAGAAAGAAGACAGAAGTCCTACAGAAGTTGTATCATTAGGCAGACAAAAAGTAAGCTGTGGAAGTTTGGTGGTGGTTTTGACATTTCGTGGAAGTACTACAGAACCCACAACTTTATATACATTTTGATGTTCCCAAATGTATGCATACATCCTTTGATGCTCATAAATATGTGTGACTTAATTCTCAGTAAATAAGAAAAAGTCACTAAGAAAGTCTTTTCAATTTCTTTTAGAATCATAGAATCATTTAGGTTGGAAAGGACCTTTAAATCATCAAGTCCAACTCTTAATGTAGACCTACCAAGTCCACCACTAAACCATGTCCCTAAGCACCACATCTACTCATCTTTTAAATACCTCCAGGGATGGTGACTCAGCCACTACTCTGGGCAGCCTGTTCTAATGTTTGACAACCCTTTCCATGAAGAAATTCTTCTTAATATCCAATCTAAACTTCCCCTGGCACAACTTGAGGCTATTTCCTCTTGTCCTATCACTTGTTACTTGAGAGAAGAGACCAACCAACATTCACCCTATTACAACCTTATTTTAGGTAGTTGTAGAGAGCAATACATTGGCCCCTCAGCCTCTTTCCCTCCAGGCTAAGCAATCCCAGTTCCCTCAGCTGCTCCTCATCAGACTTGTGCTCTAGATCCTTCACCAGCTTCATTGCCCTTCTTTGAATTCACTCCAGCACCTCAATGTCTTTCTTGTAGTGAGAAGCCCAAAACTGAACACAGCAGTCAAGATATGGCCTCACCAGTGCTGAGTATAGGAGAATGATCACTTTCCTAGTCTTGCTGGCTACACTATTTCTGATACAGGCCAGGATGCTGTTGATCTTCTTGGTCTCCTGGGCTCAGTGCTGGCTCACATCCAGCCAGCAGTTGACCAATACTCCCAGGTCCTTTTCTGACAGATAGATTTCCTACAACCCTTCCCAAGGCTGTAGCATCGCATGAGGTTATTGTGACCCAAGTGCAGGACCTGCACTTAGGCTTCTTGAACCTCATATAGTTAGCTTTGGCCCATTGTTCCAGCTTGCCCAGATTCCTCTGCCTTCATATCCTCAAGGACATCAACAATCATGCCCAACTTGGTGTTGTCTGTGAACATACTGAGAGTGCACTCTATCCCCTTGTCCAGATCATCAATGAAGATATTAAAGAGAACTCACCCTAATAGTGAGCCCTGGGGAACACCACTTGTGACTGGCCACTGGCTGGATTTAACTCCATTCACAACTCTTTGGGCTCAGTGATCCAACCAGTATTTTACCCAGTGAAAAGTATGCCTGTCTAAGGAATAAGCAGCCAGTTTCTCTAGGAGATTGCTGAGGGAAGTGCTTTACTAAATTCCAGGTAGACAACGTCCACACCCTTTTCCCCATGCACTAAGTGGTTCACTTTGTCAGAGTAAACAAGTAGGGCTTGCCTGTTATACACCCATGCTGAGCAGGCCTGTTTGTCTTGTAGGTGCCTTGTAATGGCACTTGAGGTGATCTGCTCCATATCCTTTCTCAGCATCAAGGTCTCACTGACAGGCCTGTAGCTCCCCGCATCCTCCTTCTAGCCTTTTTTGTAGATGGCTGTCACATTTGCTAACCTCCAGTGATCTGGGACCTCCCTTCTTAACCAGGACTGCTGATAAATGATGGAAAGTGTCTCTCATCTCTAAAGAGCCTTTTACCCCTTCAAATTTAGTTTAAGCTCTCTTTCAATGAGCCTTGCTAATTCCTCTGCAAAGATGTTTCCATCTTTGAGACAGATGTACTCCATCTGTCATCAGCAGGCCTGATGTCATGTAGACCAATCCATTACCAAAAAAATACCCAAATTCTTCCAGTGACACCTAGTTCAGAGTCAGGTATTGATCTGCTGGTTCTTCCTGTTCCTTCTCGCACAATTTCCTGTAACTAGAGGGAGAGAGGAGAACGCTGTTTGTTCTCCTGATCCCTTAACCAGTTGTTGGAAGGCTCTGAAGTCTCTTGTGATTTTCCTTGGACTTCTTGTTGCAACTTCTTCACTGTCTACATAAAAAATCAATAAGGAATAATAAACTTAAAGTCTTACCAGGGTAGAATGCTTTCTCTTTACATCTTTAACTTGGGCCCCAGGAAGGCCACAGACTTCCCTAAGAAGTGGACACAGTCTACATACTGAACCTTCTTTTCCCTTCAGAAAGGAGACTCCTATGACAATGACCCACTTTGTTTTCTTTGTGGAAGCAGGTTTGATGCAAGGTGTAGGCCAAATTAACCTCAGCAACACCTCCAAGATAGATGAAGCATCATCCTCATTACTGTTTGGTTCCACTTGCAGAGCCTCAAAGCTATAAAGCAAGGGCACCTTTGACGGTGGGGTAGGCACAAAGGAGACACACCTGCTGCACCAAGCAGGAACTTGTCCCCATTGCCCCCTATCCCTTCGGTCACCATGTTCACCCACTTCAGGAGATGATAGGGAATCCTTCTTATCATGTGTCCTGCCTGCATGTTGGGCCTGTCCCAAGGAAGGTAGGGTGTGATTCCAGTAGTGTCTATCTCTGACACTCCCTGATACTCCTAAACCTAATCAACTCCTCCTGAAGCTCTATGAATAAACTGAGGAGTTTCTTTACCTGAGCCCACCTCCTACAGGTGCTCACTGCTGCCATCCGGTATTGGCATAAGGAGTAGGGCACACCCTACAGCCTGACACCTGGATGACTGCATGTTCCTATCAGAGATCTGTCTGAAAAGCTGCATCAGTTGTGGTGGGTACAGAGCTTAAGAAAGGACATGTTTTTCTACCAGGTGGATACCATTGCCCCCTGGTCAAGTCAGCAGGACTACAGCACCCTTCCTGCATACCTTTCCTACATGCCCTTCCATGCAAACTGCCACACAAACTGCTTCCCCATGCCCTCTTTGTCCACACTGTTTGTGGGACTTCTGGTCACTCACTCACACTCCCTAAGGACTTCTTTTAAAGAGGGGGTTGAGGGGCCTTGGCTGCCAATGCTCCTGGCACCGCTCAGGTCTCATCAGCCGCTCTCTCAAGAGCTTCTGGCACCTGACAGCTCTCCATGAGATTCCCCTGGCTTGGGAAATGCACAGAGCACCACAACAGAGTGGTCCACCACTGATCATGCCTGCATGAAACTCCTAACCTCAGGAACTGAGGGACATTTTTAGTTACAGTGCATTTAAAATTCCTGCCTTTTTCTCCCAAGACTGTGAATGTGGTTAATTTTGACCTGGAAGCAAACAGAAGAATACTTCTCCAGTATTGAAAAACAACATATTGTTTCGATATTATTTGCATGTTCTTAAAATTTTAACCTATTTCCATTCATGTTTTCAATGAAGAACCTAATTTCCAAACCAAGAAACAATTCAGCTACCTACACTAAATATAGCCTTTTTTTTAAATGTCAAAATCTCAGATCAAACACATCTTTCAATATTCTGTTTGTAAATAACAAATCAGATGTAAATTTGAAATAGCTACTCAATTTGGAGCTCCTGAATAATTTGAATGGTAAGAAGACTTAAGGTTTTTTTTTCCTTCTAGAACAAATTCACTTCAACAGGTTTGTTTGTTACTTTCTAAGTACTTTGGTACTTTTACTACTAAAAAAAAGCTGACTTAAAAATAAATATACCTATTCCTAGCTGGTATGCAAAACTGATTTCAGAGAAAAGATAAATTTTGGAAAAATCCGAAGTTTTTGTTTTTCTTATTCTTTATAAGAACTGCAGCAGCATCTGAAGTATGTCATGGACAAGAATGGGCCCCCTTCTAAAGTTGATAATTAAAGTATTATATTCATTTTTCAACCTTATTCTGTATCAGGTATATATATTATGTTGACATTTCCTTGGACTTCTAGAAGTCAGTATATAGGCATATACTTTTCTGGGGGTCTGATTTTATCAGGAAAACAAAATATGAAATAGGGAGAAATGGATATTTCTTACTACTTTGCAGAAAATCTGCGTTTCATAAAAATGTAAGATAATTGCAGATGTCACAAAAAGCATAGGGCAAGGAAATACAACTGCTGGCTCAAAAGTGGGATAATTTACCCCATCGTGAAGTATGCCAGTATACGCATAGACCAGAGGTATTTGTTTTATTTTGTGGCTGTGTAGAGATGGGTGCTAGGTGGTAATTCCACAAAGCTAGCACATAGAATCTACTACACATTTATCTTGTTACAGGATTAGAAAAAAAAAAAAAAACAACCAACAAACCTGCCTAAATTTTTGTTAATTGGTTGTAATTACTGCATCATCTACTTTTAGCCAAGCATATTTAAATTAGTAGGCATCCTTCTTGAATCTGATGGGGGGTGTAATTTGAATAGTCCTTTAATTGGGTGGTTACAAACTCCTGCAACCTCTAACTTTCCCTTATTTTCTACCAATTTTTGTTGACTTAAGATCTCTCTGGCAATCACCCAGCTCTCAGTGCCTTCTGAGGCACTATGCTTCCTCTTTATCAGTCTTTCAGCTCTTCTTCAAGGATACTTTTAGCAAACCATGCTTTTTATCAGTCCTTCAGCTCTTATTCAAAGATATTAACAAAGCAAGGTAGTGTGCTTAACCCTAAATTAAACAGTGCCTAACCAGTAATCCAACCACATTTCTGTCCCTGTAAAGTGGAAAATTCTAGGTTATAGATAACACATCTGTACTTGAAGATAAAGATATAATATTGCAGGATACAAACCTCCCAATGCAAACTCAATGTGATGAAAAATACATCTTTGACAGAGGGAACTGGAGGAAATCTTATGATAGCAACTGAAGTTGTCTATGGGCTTAAAGATCCAGAGAGTAATGGAAGTAGTAGATATGTTTTCTACTGTTAGCTGAGCCAGAGAATGTGTCATCGGTTTAGCTCCTCTGTCTAACTAGGTCTAGTCACTGAGAATAAAAGAAGGTCAGGCATGTGGTAATGATCAGAATTATTTCATTTTTGTGTAAAACTATGAGAAATGGTGGAGAGTAGAGAGATTGCTTGATAAACATAGGCAGTGTAGTATTGGACGGCACTCTTTGATTATTAATATGCTGACCTGTAAGTAAGTTAGAGAGCTTCTGAACAACCTCATTTATTCTGCAGACACTAAATTAGAATTTACAGTACTTCATTAAGGCGGTTGATATATCTGTCCTGTGCACACCAGCTAAGTCCAAGAGAACAGATTGGTTACTAGAATATGTCAAATGCCTGGAGAGGGCTGTTCATCCAAATCTCATTCTTTCTAAATGACATGAGACATCAAACATTTGAAATCAATGTGTGCTCTGCTAAGCTGCCAGCAGCTGGTGTGTACAGATTGTTACTTTTGCTGCTTCTGCTGTAAAAATCATGTTAACTGCATATATATTATATGACAATTTTTTTAAAAAAGTTATACAAGTGGACCATTAATCCCATTTTTGATAGGAAAAGCTGATGGTTTTCATCAGTGGTCTCTGAATTAATAAGCACTAAAGATAGGTTTCGCAGGAACACACAGATGCTAAGGATCTACCACTCAACGACATATTGAGAATTATGAACCATAGGGTTTTGTAATTCTAAGAATCTGATTCAGATCCTTACTGGAGTTAATAGACTCCCACTGACTAAAAATCAATTATGATCTCAAAAGCCATTCAGATATTCGGAATATAACTTCCTAAAGTAAAACTTTTCTAATCAGATACAGATTAATATCAAGCAGTTGAAATAAACCGCTCATCTCTTTTCATAGTATTTTTTTTCATCAATAAACAAAGCCTGACAGAATTTTATTTATACCATAAGCAGGATTGTGGTGCATCGTGAAATACTGAGAAGTAAAGCTGCAGTTCAGAGGTAGCTGAGTCTGTCTCTCTGAGGCTGAAAATGACAAGGGAAGAAAGGGTCATAAGTTTAGATATTCAGAAAGACTCAAAGATTTAGGAAAAAAAAGACTGTTGGTGGCATAATAAGGGTTTGCAGATAGGGAAAGTTGCTGAAAAGACAAAGGGAAAATCTTTTTTATACCTCCTGGTATAAGTGAAGTAATGACTTTAAACTGCAGTAAAGAATGTTTAAATTAGACACAGGGGAAAACTTGCTAATTTTAAGCATGATTAAGAATTTGAATGGCTTGCCTTGCCAGAGTGCTGGAATCCTTAGGGATTTAAGAATGGATAAAACAAACATCTGTCAAGAATGTGTTAGGAAGAGCTGATCATGTCTTGGGGAAAAAAAAAGTTGATTAAACTCTCAAAATCTCTCTCAACCTAATTTTATCTGATTTTTTCTTTCCTTTTTCTCATCCAGAAGGACTGACTCTGTAGAATAGACTGTGCCAATATTGTAAGTTATTGCAAAGCTGTTCATGAAGTGTGCATTCAGGTAGACAGACTGACAGTAGAATACACTTAAACAGATGTTTAAATTCCATATTTAAATAAAGGACTTCTCTGAAAATAGTATTTCGAGGTCGTGTCCTTCTATATTTCCCCCCTGCTCCCCAGTTTCTCTGAGAAATATCTTCATTTAGTTGGGGAAATTTATTCTTCCACGTTATTATCCTTTTTTTTATTTAGGATGAGTTCAAAAATCAAAACTTTTCAAAACAGATATAGTGGAGAACAATATCTAGCAATGACAAGAAAAAAAACCCACAACTTTAGTAATCACAATGTGACATAGAAATAGATATTCTGTTGCATCTGCCTGAAAAAATTTCTATATTTGGGCTTTGAATAATTTATTTGTGCAATTGATAGTAAAGGAAATATGAAGTTAGTGGGCCATAATAAATTAATGATAACCAAAGTATTGTCTGAAAGCCTTGTGACCAAGGAGATTGCAATTCATTATAGCAGAGCTCCTTAGAGATGTGAGAATATGCCGATGCATTTGCAAAAGTTCAGTAAGTCACAATATAGGTGATAGGGCTCAGGTCTTCCCTTTCTAATACAGTCTTTCTGATTTGAAAAAGCATCAGCATTATATAGTGCACTGAACAGTCAAATCTTTTTAAAGTGTACATTTTAATTCTGCTGAGGGAGAATACTTTCACTGAGCACACAGCACTATGAATTTACTCTCTATTTCCATGCTCTTATTTCAAAGTTGCCTTTCTCAACAAGACCTACTTCCTGTTATACAAAACTTACTTGTTTTACACATCTCTTCTATAATTATATGCTACTATTTAATGTTAATAGTATGTTATGACATCAATTAGTATCATAGTTTTATGAAAGAACCCTGGAATCGATTAAGCATGGGAGCTGCATTGAAAATCATGAGATTCAGGGTAGTTGCTTGACAACAAATGTTCTTTCAATTCTAGAGATGACAAATGTCTAAGAATATCTGGTATTACAGGTTACTTGTTCCTTGGTGATGTTGAATTCTGATTTTAATGTATTTTGTTTGCATGTTTTTCTAGAAAGTTCACATTTTATGTAGCAATACAGCACATGAAAGTATTGCAGGTAAGATCTGAATTTAATTAGTCTTCATTTCTCAATTTTAAATATTCTGATATTAATTTGCCATAGCAGAGTCTGTTCTTCGGATACTTCATCAGATGAAAAAGTCTTGTATTGCCCATCCCATGGACTGAATGAGATTTGCGTTCCTTGGAAAAGTAGGACATGTTATATTATTTAACCTCATCAGGTTATCTAATCAACTTCAGATCTTGTAATTTGTATTTTTTGAGTATTTTAATGCTATTGCTATTCTTTTGATTCAAGGTCACTCTTGTTATATTACTTATTACTTCCTTCTAGGGACTAGATTTTTTTTAAAAAAATCAGCAGGAAAAACAATTCCAAACAGCAACATTATATTCACACAGCAATTTTAACTCAGTGTCCTAAATCCAGTATATTCTAGAAAGAAACATCTTTTTCTTCTTCTCCTGGACACTTAACTGTTTGATCGTCAATGAGTCTTGCTCTGGTATGTTCATTTCATCATTAAGGCATCAAAATACAGATGGGAAAAAGCAAAAACTGAAAACCAAACCAAAACCCCATTCCAGGCAACACATCAGTTTCCTGGTCTGAGTCTCTTCTGTTTATGCACAGGCAGAGGTGGCAGCAAAACAGAAAAAGCAGGAATGATGGATCATTTGTCTCAGTGACAGTACAGATCTGTAAAGGAATAAAATAGCTGTATAGACATAGCTGATACACACACACACATATCTTTGGTACGGCTTGCATCTCTAGGATAGGTTGGATCCAGGTGACCTCAGGCCTCGTAAAGCAGAGAAGAAGCTGCAATACACACTGCCATTAGACTAGAAAGCTTTTCATCAGACAGAAGCAAAGACTCAGGATATAGGGAATTCCGTCAGGAAGAGCAAAGGTAGCTGGCAAAACACATTAGTTAGGCAAGAATAACTAGCTGAAAGCTTATATATCTCTGTAGACTGTGGCTACAACAGCAAAATCTTTACTGTCTGTTGTGAATGAGCTGAACTGAATGTCTGGCTGCCAAAAGCAAAATGTTTTTATAGTCTCTTTTTATCCTGATCGCAGTTCTCATTAAAACCTTAGTATTAGCTCCAATAGTGTTTTGGATATCATCAAGAAAATTAGACATAGTTGCATTTTCTCTAATTTTATGCTCAGCTCTAAATTTAGACTTAAGTTTTACTTCCAAATTTAAAAAAAAAAAGTCTCCTGCTACCTTTTTCCTTCCAGTTGCAATATCCTCTCTAGAAATTCAGCTATTCTTTGTTGTAAATACTCCTACACTTCCTGCTTGCTTCATATCTACTATTTACTGAGGTAACTCATTAATCATATTTTCTTCTTTGTTAATCAAAAGAAGTTGAGAAGGGTATAAACGAACTTTCTAATTGTGTTTTCCACCCCCATTTTATTTCTTGCAAACATGCTAAATAGGAACATGAAAGGACTCCGTATCTTTAAAATTGAACTTGCTCTTTTTTCAGGGAACTATTTCAAGAAATGCCACTAGTTCCTCAAACATATGTTTAAAGACTACTGGAAAACTGTCTTCAGAGTTGTGCTAACAATCATAAAATGATGCTGCAAAGTACCCACTTGTGTTTAAACATGCAAGCAGTCATTATACGTATTTTCTGACTGTGGTTGATATTATCTTTTGGGTTTTGAGGAAAATTGTAGCCAGTTAATAACATATTCATTCATTCTTTATAATATGAAAAACCAGATGGGAGAAGGTTTCGCTCAGTGATGATTACCATTGTGTGCTTATTAAGTATACCAGAAAAAAAATCATTAATCAAAACATAATTTGACAAATTCTTAATTATACCAATATGACTAATGGGAAAATAACAGTCATTGAGGAAAAAAAGGTACAAATTTAGAATGTGACTTTGCATATTTGATTGTGGTTAATAACAAGCTCAATATAAAATCAAAATACAGGCTTTGGAAAGCTAGATAATTTCTGTTAGTCTGCATGAAAAGCAAAGGTATGTTATGGTAAACAGTGATAATGTATTAGTCAACACTGAATAATCAGAATTTTTTGTCTTCTGAGATTTCCATCAGAACTTCAAGTGCTTGATCAAAAGAGTTTGTAAGATATTGCTTCGTAGGTTAATTGTTTTCCAAGTGTTATTCTCAGTGACGTGACTTCTGCATTTCCCTACTGATACATGCTGTTAGAGCAATTTTTTTTTTCATTAAATTTGTAGAGATAAAGATAGCTATGTTTTCTATTGAACTGTTTTCATTATTGTCTACAGATTTGAAAAATTGTCCTTTTGGTGGGCTTTAAAGTAATAGTTGAAGGATCCAGTTATGTGGATTGTTACTTTCACTCCCAGAGAATTTTGCTGCTGGTGGTAATACACAGTCTATTTTAAGGGATTTGGTGAAATGAGGATATGATTTAAAATACTCAAAATCATAAAATTATTAATTGAATGGTTAAGAAATGTGCTAGCATAATTTTCTCTATTCTACTGAAAGAGTAACTTTACATTCTGCCATCTTGAGCCGATATTTTTAAGAAAAGGTCCTATGGAAAAGATACAGTCTCAGAGCTGTACAGCTGGATTTAAGCCTGTTTTGTAGTGTGTGAATAAAACATTTATGGGGAAAGAAATTAAGCAGAAAGCCAGAGGAAAAAGGTGAAAAAACCTTTGCTTCTTTTCATCTTTTTATCACAGAAATGTGATCTCATTTAACACTTTCTTACATTTCATCAAGATTAATACTGATTATTTCCAGTCTGAGATTATGATATTTTTTAAATTAACATATGTTCAGCTGATGTGCATTTCGCCTCTGTAACTCAAAAAAACCCATTTCATTCTCAAACATTGTTTGGTATCACTTAGAAAAACTGCAGCTTAATTTCTCCACACTTTTCTATTCTTTGCAAAGCATTTCCAGTGTGAAATGTTGAGGATTAAAATCTGATGTCACATACTTGGTTCAAATTTTCTAGTTTACATTTTATTGTATTTTTATTAATATTTTATGAGATTCTGGACCCCAGTTTGTCTGGCTTTTCACCCAAAAAAACACTACAGCAGCCTAAAATAAATTAAAAATAACAAGAAAAAGAAAAAGAAAGGGTCTCAGGCCCAACAGAGCCACAGCAGCCTTTAATTGCTGTAGGGCAGATGGCTCCCGTCTCCACTGCTCTCCCCAGGAAGGGTGACCTGACCTTCTATGAAAATCAAAACCTGGTCCCTAGGTAAGAGGAAGCAGGAAGCATCATGGTGATTGAGCCAAACCAAACCTTTCAGGGTTTTGTTGGTTGACTGAAAAATTAGAATCCTTTTACTAACTTATCACTGTATCTCTTTATTCTTCACCTTTTTTTTTTTCTTTCATCTCTTTCTTTTTTTTTTTAAATATACTTCTATCATAGAAACATAGAATCATAGAATATCCTGAGTTGGAAGGGACACATAAGGATCATTGAGTCCCACTTCTGAACTGTGCTTATGTTCTTCCACTTTTTAAAAAGTGGACGCTAGCTTCAGACTTGTGGGTTGTGTGTGAAGACAGATTTATTATTACAATAAGATAAATGCCACAGGGGATTCTAATTTGAATCTTTGAATCTCAAACCCAAAGCACTTGCATGTGATACACATGTATATATAGGTTTCAGTTCTCTTGGCCTTTAAAATTCTGGTAGTGTTATTGTTATAGCAGAGTGAAATCAATATTCTTATTGGAAAACTGTGCCATTGACATAAATCTTCTGTGATTAGTTCTTGTCTATGTAGTATCATAAACCACACAGATGAATGCTTAATACAGAAAACAAAATAATTGTTAGTTATATGTATCAACTGTCTCAATACTGTAAACTTCACTGTCTCTGGTAGGTTGGCATCTATCTTAAAATTACTTGGTTCAAAAATGTCCAAAACACATAGGATTTGAATTGGTAAGTTCTTTAGAAACTAGAAAAATGATTAAACTATTCTACATACAAACCTGAAAAGAGCTAGAGCTCTGCTTCATATGCCACTAAACAAGGTAGCCATAACTCAGCCCCAGTTTTTGGTTAAGCATGGAATCTACAAATACTCTTCAGAAAAGCAATTTATTTTAAATTTTGAGTGCGGATTTAATTTCAGACAAAATGCAACCTATCAAAATATTTGTTACAACAAAAGGTCACCCTGAAGAGTGCACAAAAATTCACAAAAATCCACAAAATTCATATGCTTTAATAAGTTGGACTATTGTAAAGACTTTGGGACTGCATATTTGTTCATATAATGTATATGTATCTTGTAAGAACGAGACACAATGAGTCTGATATACTTGAGCTGCGAGTGCTGGAGAACATGTGTATGCGAACAACATGTATGTAAACAGACACTGTTCTACATACAGTAGCCCAGTTTAATGAAATAACTTCTGGAGAAACTTATGTAGGGGAATGACATTCAGAGTCAGAAAATAGGAATTCCACAGTATTTGTGCATATACAATTTGGTTATGATGTTTTCCCTATGTCACGTTCAGATTGGGTACCTTTCCCTTGATTGCAAAAAACTCTTGAGGGATGGGATGGGCCTTCTTATGTATCAAATTAATTGCTTGGATGACTACACAAAACATATTAAAAAATCCAAGGAAAGAGTGTGTCATTAATTATAAGGATTAAAGTTTCAGAGGAGTTGAGTGCATTTCTGTGGATTATCAAAGGCTTTATTTTTCTTTGAGAAGGGTTTTCATTCTCCACTGGAAAATGGAACTTGTGATACTTCCCTACATTATTTTTAAAATAAAAAAGGAGTGTAGGTTATATCAGGTATTTATACTATGATTTCAAGGAGAGACATAAAATTTACAAAATTATGCAAGTACATTTAGTTTGGCGACATAGCATATATTACAATTTTACATGAAAATTTGTAACTAATTAAAAATGCTATTATTGCTAATATTTTGATAAATTAATACTAATGGATAAAGACTATTTAGAAGGACATTGTAAGATTTCTGGATTGAAGATGCAAGTTCTTGCAGCTGTAATAGTTACACAATTTGTGTGATTAACACAAACAGTGATTTCATCAAGACTTATGTGTTTATTTATTTATTTTGTCATTCATCAGACTGAAAACAGATGAAAAATTACTATAAAAATATTTTGTAAATTACTAAGGGTTTTTTTTTTAATTTCAAACCCAATCACTCCTCAGTAGAAGAGTCTGAATAAAGTTTTAAATCTATTTTAATAAAGTCATGAAAAGGAATAATTAAGTCCAAGCATTTTCAGCAGAATCTTTGGCTTCAGATTATTCCTTTTTTTTCTCCCCCTCCCCACCCCCCAATGCACTGATTGTCAAAAGAAGCTGTGTAATAGGTCCTTCACTTACCTATCATCAGAACATTGAAAAACAAAGCCCTTCTTTTTGAAGAATTAGGGCAAGTTAAGCTTGCAGTGACTGTGGAATACACTGACCTGGCCCTGAAGAACTGACTGAAGGCACATAGGGAGAAGATTCAAATAATATTTTTGCAATTTATTTCATAGCTACAGGAAAGGAAAAGACATTTGTTTGCTTCTTTGCTTGCTTTTAGATAGACTTGTACGCATCTACCCAGGTTTTAAATACCTCCAGGGATGGTGCCTACTTCCCTAGGTAGTGTGTTCCAGTGACTGATAATCCTTTTCACGAAAAAAAATTTCTTCCTAATATCCAATCTAAACCTCCCCTGGTACAACTTGAACATGATTACTCTTGTCCTATCACTTGTTACTTGGGAGAAAAGACTGATAACCACCTGGATACAACCTCCTTTCAGGTAGCTGTAGAGAGCAATGAGGTCTCCCCTCAGCCTCCTTTTCTTCAGGCTAAACAATCCCGTTTCCCTCAGCCACTCATAATACCTGTGTTCTAGACTCCTTACCAGCTTTGTCGATCTTCTTTAGATGTGCTCCAGCACCTTAATCTTTCTTGTAGTGAGGAGCCCAAAACTGAACACAGAACTCAAGATGTGGCCTCATCAGTTCCAAATAAAATGATATATGTATAATCTTCTTTAAAAAAAAATCTAGTCTGAGAATAGGGAATATCTTTCCATTTTCACATAAAAGGCAGATTTTTTTCCTCCAATATTTATTACAATTCTCATTGTAACTCATGCATCATCTAAAGAAATAGATGTACCTGACACTTTTTGTTTATTCCAGTACTACATCACATAGCCAGTTAGCATGAAGGAGTGATAAAGTTAACAAAAATTAAAGTTTAATATCTAGCCTTGGGGCTTTATCTGTATGGAATCATTTAACCAATATAAAAGAATAAGACACCAATTTAATTCAGTTATAGCAAGCCTGAGCTTTAACTCAGTTTGTTTGGTGAGTTGGTTATCAACTTTAGTTACTTTTTAATTTATTGATCTTTTTTTTTCTGTACCAGATCTATCCTCAGTTTTGTTGTGAAGCTAGTCTTGGGGTGCTGACATACTGTTTTGCACCAGGGAGGTGATGATTCTTTTAAGATCACAGTAAGAAAGGCACTGAGACTCAAAGTTTATTGAGTAAGGGATAGAAACTATAGAAAAGACATTAGCAGTATTCTGGTGCTGGGAACCCTGGCTGTTGTATATCAGACAAGCTCTTTCATGTAGATTGTAACATGCTACTCAGATCCCATCTGTGATGAAGTTTTCCAGCCTCAATGTTCTTCATATGCTCATAGCATTCTGAGAAGTAAACAGAGCTATCAATCTTTTACCAGTACCTGAACGTTCTAGATGGCACAGCAAGATTTGCTAAGAGCATTATGTTCTTATACAGCTCTATAGGACCAGCTCTGACAAGAAATATGTAAATTATATATGCTCATGTCACAGTATGTGCTCAGGTTATCTAACAGTCACTCATGCTAACATATGTGTCTCTGCAACCAAGGCCTACAGTTAAACTCTGTCTACATTCTGCTTGAAATCACTATCTTCTACTGCAGTATCTTCTTCAGTGACCCACTACACACCTGCTAAGAATAAAATCTTTACCCAATAAAAACCCTGCTTCAATGACACATCTCAGAAACTTTTGCCTGGCTTAGCTTTTCTCTGATTCTTTCCCTTTCTTGAAATTTCTTAATAAATATCTTTTATTACTGTCTCTAAAAATTCAAAATTGTTGTCTGGAATACCCTGTGGTCTAAGAGGTTATCTGAAGCACTCTTAAGACCATGTAGAGGGTAGGCATCAGAAGGAGAGAGCCAGGCTCTTCTCAGTGATGCCCAATGATAGGACATGGCGCAACGGGTGCAAGATGGAGCATGGAGGTTCTATGTGAAGAGAAGGAACAAGATAAGGGTGACAGAGCACTGAGACAGGCTGCCCAGAGAGGTTGTGGAGTCTTCTCTGGAGACATTCAAAACCACCTGGATGCATTCCTGTGTGACCTACTCTAGGTGATCTTGCTCTGGCAGGGGGTTGGACTAGATGATCTCCAGATGTCCCTTCCAATGCCTACCCTTCCACGATTCTGTGTAAAAAGAAAACTTTGTGGCCAAAGAGAACATGTTCTTTGTGGGATTTTAAATTCATCATTTGCTCAACTCACATCTAATGTAAATGCCAGGTACCAATATGGCCATGTACTATATGTATTGCAGTTGTCCTGTCAACCAAAGCGCTTTTTTTAATTTACAGATTTTTTTGTCTTTTTTTTCCCTGTTTGCTGTTGTAAAATATCCATAAATTCTTCTGTCACTTGATCCATTGATGGATTTTCAATGATGAATTTGTTCATCCAACCATATCATCAGTTGATTTTCTCTGGAAAATGTTCAGTGACATAGATCTGGTGAAAGTTCTATTTGCAATGAGAACATTCCAGTATGTGCAGCGCTAGTGAAAGAATGAAAAATAGATTCTCCCTTTGTGCAATTGGGAAAGATTTAGGTAGAACCCAGATATTTTTCTTCATCCAGGTGAGTTCGAGCTACCTGGAATGCTCTACCTTCATGTCCTTGTTTATGCATATTTGTTCTTTTGTAACCAAAACTTTCATATGACAACATCGGAAGTGGAGATCCTCCTTCACAGCCATCTTCTAAATTGGAACATTCATAATTGCCTCTCACTGAACTCCAGAGGAACTTTGGTAAAATAATTAATCTGAGGTTATGGAAAGACTCCCCTGACATCTTCTGACAGACACTGCAACCAATCCTGAATATATTTGTCCTTACCCATGTCTTTTTACAGTAGGATCACAGTACACATCCTCTCTTGTAACGTCTCTTATCTGCAAACACTAGCGTCCACCCTGTCAGCTGTGCATAGTAGGACGCTGTGTGATCACTTCAAGTCAAAACTTACTCAGTTACTGAAAGAATTTTATCCATGTTTTCTGGCAAATCTGACTAACTTTGACTAAAAAGACGAGAAACAGAATATACAAGTAGCCTAGCCAGCAGTTCAAAGGAAACTGTTTGCTCTACTTCAACCTCTCAAGCAAAGATATCAAGTAAAGATTATGTCTCTGCATGATACTTCATGGAGGCTAATAATGTCTTCTAATTCCATTTCTAAAATTCAGATTCTTTCTCACTTCCTGTGCATCAAAACTACAGAAGGATGGAAAGGGCCTCTGTTAGTCCTAAAGTCCTTCAATTCTACTGATGCTTACTGAGGTACCAATTTTGCTGGTAGGCATCTGACTTTATGATAATGCTATCAGTGGAATTCTGATGGGAATTGAGCAGCAGAAATCTAGGTTTAGGTGATGACAATAGCTCCCAAAGACCCTGAGAACTGTAAAATTAACAGGTCTTGTGCCCTAGCATAAAGCAGGGAGATAATTTCATTTTAGCATTTTCAAAATGTGCTTTACAACCAACTTCTGCTGTTCCAGACCAAAGAAGCAGGAAAGAATGGAAAGAAGGTTTCCTGCCTAGTAACCTGTACTATTAATGATAATCTTTAGCTGTCTATTAGATAACAAATACTTTGCTACATACCAGTATGCTTTTATATTGTGCTGCTAGGCTCCAATATGTCAAATACTTGATATGATTTTGATGATAGAAGAAGCAAATTAATCTCATGTGACTTAATTGGAAATTCATACACTTTCCCAGTCAAAGCTGTCAGACAGGTAGTATAGATGAGGATGTTTAAGGATTTTCTGCCTGTAAAATTGAAGTGGGGGAAAAAAAGATGATAATTTTAGTAAGTTACATAATGTTATGAAATAATGAGAAGTGAACTGTCGTCGCCTCAGTCTTGTTATATTTTAATGCACAGTTGAATGAGCCCAGACTGTCTCATTTATACCAATCAACCTCCTTCATTTCATTACTGAGCTGAGGGGTTCAGGAAAAC
Source organism: Hypotaenidia okinawae (assembly GCA_027925045.1). NCBI lineage: Eukaryota > Metazoa > Chordata > Aves > Gruiformes > Rallidae > Hypotaenidia > Hypotaenidia okinawae. The sequence goes on from BSDF01000001.1 coordinate 154,115,051, forward strand.
AAGACTCAAGTCTAGCCAATAACAAAGAAAGGTATGTAAGCAAAAAGTAAGCAAATAGGTAAATTAAGTTACCCTCCAGCTGTGGAGTATTGTCAAGACTTTGTCTTCACAGGACTATTTAGCATGCAGGAAAGCAGGCTGAGAGCTACTTAAATTCTATCCAATGTGAAGCAGGATAACACATATAAAGAAGCCTGTTCAAATCTTTTCTGGAGCCTCTGGTGGCTAACAGGATGTGCTTTGGGAATATCAGATCTGATGAACTCATTAGGGACCCATTCCACATTGTATAGTATCATCCTGGTTCTCTTTTCTGACCTAAATGTATCTTTTAGTGTTGACAGTGAAAGGCAAAAGACATGCCTTACTAGTGTCTAGGAAAGTAAAGAATGGCCGGGTAGGATCAAATATCCATTTGGTTTAGTATTCAGAAGTGGCCATTAGCACATGCCTGGGAAAAAGTCAGGAAAGGGTGAGCATAATCAACAATTCTTGCAAATACTATAAGCAAACTTTCCTAATATTTTTAGTTCAGGAACTTCCTTGAACAGGTATGGTAATCCTGAGGGAGAATTGACGAAAACAGTTCTTGTGGGTTCCAGTTGTTTTAATTCTAAACTACACAGAAAATGCATCTGATGATAGCAGTGGGAGATGATAAAGAGCATCAGTGTCATTTAACACTTGAAAAATGCCTGAATCCATAGCCTGCCATTGTGTGAGATAACTGAAATTATAGACAGATAAGAAAGTAAAATAAAATAGAACTTTGCTAGGAAATTAAGAGATGAACAAATAATTCTGAACTTATTCAGATGAGAAATTTTTTACTCAGAGTCTACCTCAAAGCTATTTTAAAAGAAAATGTAAAACCTTTACAACTAAAACATTAACTTTTCATCAGTGTCCTAACATTCATAGTATCAAAGGTGCAGTATAACTAACATGAACAAATCACTGTATCATTAAACAATCAAATTTATTTTTAATTTGCCAGATTTTGATGTTTAAGTAACATTTAAAAAGAAAAATAAGTTTCTAACACAAGTATTTCTCTCAAGTGTAAAATAATTTTTGTTCTTTTTTTTTTCCCTGGATAAATTACTTTCAGTTATTTAGATCATTACTACAAAAAACAATGTATAAATCCAAATGCATTTGTAGCAAACATTGTAAGGGATCACAGAATCACAGAACTTTAGGAGTTGGAAAGAACCTCTAGTTCAACCCCCTGCCAGAGCAGGATCACCTAGATTAAATCACACAGGAATGCATCCAGGTGGGTTCTGAATGTCTCCAGAGAAGGAGACATTCTCTGGTCAGCCTGTGCCAGCATTCCATTGACAATAAAAGTCTATTAGATAGAAGTTTTAAAGGGTTATAGCAATTCAAAGGGAAAGGGACCCAAAAGTGCATCCCAAGCATTCTTCTGCAATTAATAGGTGCCATATAAAGTAGCCAAAGGAATATTTAAGGTGTCTTTCTAAACTTTAAACAAGTATGTGTGTGTCTGTGTATGTCTCTGTGTGATATTTTTTATATATATATATATATACATAAATATTTATTGCAGCACTGCTGAAACTTCTTCCACACAAGTTGGGGAACAACCAACAGTGAAACAAATTAAATTTCATTTGAACTTCATTAATTGATATTTCTGTTGAAATCATTTTAGTATGTCTAATCTGATAGAAATCTCAAAGGGAGAAAATAAGCAAGGTGATAAAATGCTGCAAATCTTTATTGCCATTAATGTGACATCTGTCCATAATTATAGAATAGAATTCAAAAAAAACAGGGGGGCCCATATTGAACTGTTAATGGCAACTTTGTTTATGTAATCAGTAGAAGCTGGGGAGCACATCCTCCTTCAAGATAATTCACAGTTTAAAGAAGCTATTAACTGAGTTTGTGGTATTTTTATGTACAATGCATCTTAAAATAATTGCATAATATACCAGTCCAAGGCATTTTTTAACTGTTTAGTATTTGTTTTGGATATCCTGTATGGCTCTAATTCACTAAATTCTGAACAAATAAATATATTATTTATTATCTTTTTATTGAATCCATTATAGATGGAAAGCAGAGGTTTAGTGGACAGTCTCTAAAATACCCCTCAGGAAAAGGTCAGGGAAGGAAGGAAAGAAGGTAGGGTGCAGGTCAGACTGTAAAGTCTCCTGCTCTTCTATAAAGCCGGTGCAAGATTTAATCCACTAAATGCATTATTCTGTTGTAAAAGCTTTATGTCAGTATTCTTTTAGGTGAATAGAAAGCAATTTAAGGAAAAATACCATAAACCATTTACGAAATAAAAATCAAGGTTGGGAGAAGGAAGATAGACATTATACCGCTGCTGAAAATGCAGATGATTGCTACAACACTTGCACTTGTAATACATAATATCATTTTATTTGACATAATCTGAAACAAATATTTCAAATGACAGATTTTCTAAATTTGAGTTTTTTCTTTGAAAATGTTGTCTCCTTTTTTATTTTTTTTTCCTTTTTTATTTTTTTGTGTTCTCAATTCCTCTACTTCTACCAGAGAAAAAAATACATAAATGGACCTTTAGATTTTTTTCTAATTTGCACAGAAAACAAGGGAAAAAATCCCCTGGAGAGTCAGAGACAAAGCAGAAAAAAGAAACTATTTTTTAAAATCCATTTAAAATCAGATTGAACTATTAATAATTTTAAATAACTTTGAGCATTTTTACAGGAGTCCAAGTATTTTACTTTTTCATATATATTTTGCTTAAGGATGCCCTTATTGCTCTGTGCTACATAGGTGCTTGCAGCAGCTAAACAAAACCATTTAATTGCTTCTGATCTTTTTAGACCCAGAAGCACTAAACAAACAAAACCATTTAGTTCCTATAAATCTCTTCCATGTTAGAAACTTGTATCAATACTAGTTAAAAAATAAATATAGTATCTAAATTTAGTGGTATTTAATGAACTTTTCTTCTGGAAAAAGCCTGTGGTTCATCTATAGCTCAATGAAACAGCCTGGAAAAAGATCAGCTAGTATCTCATCTCATAGCGAACCATAGAATGGTTAGGACCGGAAGGGACCTTGAAGATCATCTTGTTCCAATCTTCCTGCCATGGGCAGAGACGCCCTCATTAGACCAGGTTGCCCAAAGCCCCATCCAACCTGGCCTTGAACACTGCCAGGGAGGGGGCAGCCGCAGTTTCTCTGGGCAGCCTGTGCCAGTGTCTCATCACCCTCACAGGGAAGAATTTCTGCCTAATGTCTAATGTCTACCCCCTTCCAATTTAAACCCATTACCTCTTGTTCTATCACTACATTCCCTGCTAAAAGGTCCCTTCCCAGCTTCCTTGTAGGCCCCCTTCAGGTACTGGAAGACCACTGGAAAATCTCCCTGGAGCCTTCTCTTCTCCAAGCTAAAAAAGCCCAACTGTCTCAGCCTGTCTTCATAGGAGAGGTGCTCCAGCCCTCTAATCACCTTCATGATATCATTAATAGGTGTCTTCAACAAGAGGGATAACATTTTCTTGAAGGTAGCATTCTGTCTCTGTTGTCTTCAGAGGGAGCCAATGTGACTAGGTTAGTGTAGGAGGCTCAGCCAGTCACTATTTTAATAGTTTTGGAAGGAATGAGCTTTAATAGTATCTACGCATATCAAAAGACAATGAAAGCAGAAGGAATTTTCATTTAATCATGCAAATCAGATGAAAGACTCCTGGAAGGGGCAGGAAGACATCCTTTAGGTGACTTGCCTGCTCTAACTCCACAATAACATGTCCTGGTATAATATGTCATGTATCCCAGTGCAGTTGCTGACTGTATGTATGTTCACTTGTGCTGTAAGTGTTGTGAGTCGGGTGCCAGCTGGGACACTGTCTGGACCTTATAATAACCTCTGTGCCTGGGCTTTGGCCAAGAATCTATAGAACATTTCGACAGGTCTCATTGTCCATCTGGTGTGTTAATTAACCTTTGTTCTGTGATGAGCTGCTTCTACTGTTTAGCCTTATCATAAGCCTAAGGAGAAAAAAAAATATGAGCAGAGAAGAGAGGCCAGGGACTGCCAAAGATGCATTTAAGATCCATGAAAACGTGAGAAAGGTCTCTCACAATAAAAGCTCTGTCAGTGTGGCTTTATCACCACAATCTGTCACTGCTACTGCTATAAGATAATGTTGAGCTTTTGCAAAAACAGAACAACAAATTGAAAAGAAAAAGCAGTTTCTTTTCCACCTGAAAATAATTGAATTTTGTCACAAAACAAGCTTGAATGAACTTGAAATTTATCAGACTCTCGCAGGAACCACTGATATTCCTGAAAAGAGAACACAGAAAGGTGAAGACGCTGCAGGACTTTATTCCCTCTTCAATTTTTTAGAATGTTTTTAAATAGCCCTCTGTGCATGCTGCATAGAAGCAAGCTGCACAAGGATACATCAAATCAGATGTATCTGATTTGATAACACTTGCCTGTGTTATCCCATATAACATTATTACATAATATAAGTATATTAATAAATAATAACATATAGTATTTCTTTATTATTTGAAAGGGAGCATAATGATGTGTTGCAAATCACTGAGAGAATATGATCCAATATGAGAAAATATTATAAAAGAGAGGTTTTGCATATGTAAGGGAACGTGACAGGAATCATGCTAAAAGGTTTGACTGAAAGAAGAAATTCCTGTGATAACAAGAATACAATTAAAAATAGCATATCTTTTGTGTTTTACCGATTTTTTTCATGAAAAAAACATTAATTTTGGTAAAAATGTGCCTTATCTACACACCATGTCATACCTAGTCTGAAAAGAGATGAAAACAAACATATATGGTGGTAGTCAGAACCTCTAATATTAGGTGACTAAGTAAATTCTAGATTAAGAAGCTGGTCATATGTGCTGCATATAGCAAAGCAAAGAGACATAGTACTGCAGAGGAAAATCCTAACTTAGTTCTGTACCCATCTGCCACAGTCTCTCACTATCGTTTTATTGAATATTATGGGAACATAAAGATTATGCTTCTAATTTCAGCACTGTGAATTTTAATTGTATGGCAGAGAATAAATCCTTGGGTTTCAAAGTTGTCTCCAAAACATCATTTGAAAGGCTCTTGTTTTCATTATTCTGAGGAACAGAAGATTGTTTCTTGTAAAATTTGTTCTTAGTACAAATAATAATGTCTTTTCCACTTGGCTCCATTCAAAATGAGAAATGCAGAATAAAGCAAGTAAGAGTTTTATAACACCAGTGTAGATGTTCATGATTGTAATGACATATGGAATCAGAATATTCAAGGAAAAAATGTATCCTGAATATTCACAGAACAGGAAAGTTAAAATAATCTTATGAATGGCACGTAAGACTGCGGCAGAGGTAGAATTGAGTTAAGTGAATTAATACTTAAGTTTCAGACACGTATGTCTTTGCTGATGGTCAAAAAAGAAGGATCAGAAAGCTATAAATATATAAAAAATATTTTTTGTAAATATGATAAGCTCCTTAAGGTTTGGAGTGAGAAGAAATAAATACTAGTCTCTATTTAAGTGCCAGAAAAAATTTCTAAATAGTAAGATACATTCCAGTAAGGCATATTGGGACACTAAGGTCCTTTCCTATCCAGATATGAACTAAGGGATCTCAAGTTTGAGTGTTAGTGGCTGTGCAATTACACAGGCAGTGTGGTGGAGTTAAGGAAACAATGTAGTATGGAGCATGAGCAAGAACATCTCCAATAAGATATCTACTCAAGGCTTTACTATCCCTTTCTGGTTGTTTGGGTTTTTTCTGGTGTTTTTTTGTTTATTTGTTTTTTTGTTTTATGTTGCGGTTTTTTCCCCCTGCACTCATCAGTATAGGTAAAAAGTATTATATGACAGCAAGGTAGTTTTAAATCTAATTTCTCCTTAACTGTGGAGCGGCTGGGACTTAAAATAGAAAAAATAATTGAGGCATGAGACTTATAAAATTTTACATTTAAAGTATGAGTTTCGTGTTACTGAAGTTCAAGGAGTTCATCACCTCCTGAACTTTTTAAACAAATTAAAACATGATCTTTAAAATTGATCTTTCACTAAACTCTTAAGTAAGTCATCACAAAACTCTTGACCTGGTTTCTGTTTGACTAGTATTATTGTCTGTATGGAAAAAAGGCATATTGTTTAGATTGTCTTTTTGTAAAGTGCCTTTAATGAATTATTGCTAAGAAAAAACCCAACAGCAATAACAACAAAACCTTGCTATCTTCATATGCACTGACAAAAAAAAGAATTTTCTATCCAGCTCAAATTCTTGTCTTTTTAGTTATAAAAATACAAGTTGATAAATATAACTTTAAACAGGAATTGACTTTATGAACACACATGTCATACATTGAAAATGAATAGGATTAGTGTGCATCAGGCTCCAAGGAATGTCGATTCCAGATATAAGTAAGGGCCATTGAATATAAATGACACAATACATTTGATTTTGATCTAATTCTTGTGATTCTCCGTCTTGTTCTGCATGTATACAGTAATTTATTAAAGTACTAAAGTACAGGAATAAAAGTCTTCATTTTCAAGTAATTTTAAATAATTTTATGCATTTGGTTGGCATAAGAACAGTTTCCAGATGTCAAAGAATTGAGAATTAAATTAAAAACTAATAAACAATTCCATTATTCTAATTCATTGTAGCAATGGGTCTTACTTTTCCACACTTTACACTTAATTCTGGGAAAAAGGAGAATATTTCATATATATAATTCACTGCATGAAGTTTCCTCAGCACATTGAAAACTTTTCTAAATAAACTGAGACTGACAGAGTTAGAAACAGACAGGTGTTTTCTTATTGCATCTTCAGTCTTGTGGAAGAAATTTCTCCAATCTTCATCCTTTTAATCTGATCCATTTCTTTGTTCTCAGGAAATGTCATCCCAGCTTTATTTAGCTTTCCACAGTTTGTATTAATGATCAAAGCAGCTGATCAGAATATATCATTAGCATAGCAACAGAATGACCTATTTATTTGCTGAACAAAGTTTTCCTTCAGACAAGTCTGCAGTTCATGTGGGGATTAATGACATAAACAGAAATGGAGTGAAGGTAAACACCAAATTTTATAAAATGCATATGGAAAGCTTGTATTTGGTATGATTGGCAGGCATGATAGGAGCTGTGCTCACTGCTGTGTGTTGATTAATTTTACCACCAATGCTTTAGGATGTACTAAAACATTGTATTAGTTATCATCTTTCTCTTCATTACCTGTGTAACTGGGGGGTTTTGCCCTGTAGTGGGCAAGGTCCTGGGGGCAGAGCTTTGTGCTTGCAGTGTGTACCTTTCAGCAGTGCTTAGCAGAATGGGTCTCCAAGCACTCAGAGCCTCCAAACAACTATTATAGTCACCCTAGGCTTCTCAACAGAAGACACACTACATATTTAGACACACTATCTCTTTTCCTCGGTTGAGGAGAAGAGACTGAAAGCTGATATGGAATAAGGAAACCAGAGGACAGGTGGGATTTAGCAGTCCTGCTCTCTTTCAGGGAAAAGTTGAGAATTATGTTCCTGGGTAGGTCCTGCTGCTAAACAATGGTTACCCTCCCAGTGCAACAGGTTTTTTCCCCAACAGCACAGTAGTAAACCTGTCTTCTCACATCTCTTGTATTTTCCAAGTAAACAATAGGGTGTGAATGTTTTAATCAAGCCTATCAATTACTTAGTAGCTCTGTAAACAGTAAATAAAATGATACGTCATATCACATCCAGGGTTAGCAGACTTGCAACATGATTTTTTTTTTTTTAATCTTTTGAAAAAAAACATGAGTACACAAAGACATTTGATACTGCTTACATTCTTCCCCCCAGTCATTATAATGCAATCTAGAAATTTCATAGTTTTGTTACTTTTAAATTGTACCAAACTCTTTTCTGATCTTAGAAAGGAAGTGTAGAAAGTGTTTCCTCTGTTTTGTATCATACTCCTCAAGGGCTTGCAAATTAACTGTAAGAAGAAAAAACTTTGAAAGAGTTTTGAGACAATGTACCAAGTCTTCTTTAGCAAATTTCATTAAGAAAAAGAGTCAGGCACCAGGGACCTTGCAGAAAATACTGCTTACTCAGATTAGTTTCCCATTTTCCTTATATTTGTGTTTGCTTCTGTTATGATGACTGTTGCTTTATTTGTATGGAATGTACCTAGTACTTCTAAAGTCTGAAATAAGCTTTTAAATAGAATGATAGAATGGTCTGGGTTGGAAGGGACCTTAAAGATCATCTTGTTCCAAATACCCGGCTATGACCAGGGACACCCTCCACTAGCCCAGGTTGCCCATAGCCCCATCCAGCCTGGCCCTGAACGCTGCCAGGGAGCGGGCAGCTACAGCTTCTCTGAATGACCAGCTCCAGTGTCTCACCACCCCCACAGGGAAGAATTTCTTCCTAATATCTAATATAAACCCATCTTCGTTCAGCTTAAACACATTATCCCTTGTTCTGTCACTCCATGCCCTTGTAAACAGTCCCTCACCAGCTTTCCTGTAGAACCCTTCAGGTACTGGCAGACTGCAATAAGGTCTCCTCAGAGCTTTCTCTTCTCCAGGCTGAAAAAGCCCAACTCTCTTAGCTATCTTCATAGGAGAGGTGCTCCAGTCCTCTGATCATCTTGGTTGACCATTCTCTGGATTTGCTCCAGAAGGTCCATTTCCTTCTTATCTTGAGGGGCCCTGAGCTGGATGCAGTATTCCAGGTGGGCTCTCATGAAAGGAGAGAGAGTAGATGGGGAGAATCACCTCCCTCAACCTGTTGATCACACTGTTTTTGATGCAGACCAGGGTCTGTTTGATTTTCTTGGGTGAAAGTGCACATTGCTGGCTCATGTTGAGCTTCTCATCCACCAACTGGCAGATGCTCCTCAGGGCTGCTTTCAATCCCTTCTTCTCCCAGACTGTAGTTGTGCTTGGGATTGCACCAACCCATGTTCAGGACTTTGTACTTGGCCTTGATCAACTTCATGTGATTTACACATGCCCAGCTCTCAAACCTGTAAAGGTCCCCTCTGGACAGAATCACTTCCATCCAGCATATTGATTGTACCACACAGTTTAATGTCATTGGCAAATTTGCCAAGAGTCTACTCAATCCCATTTTCCATGTCACTGACAGAGGTGTTAAACAGAACCAGTCAAAACAACAATCTCTGAGGAAGATCACTTGCCACTGGACTCCACTTGGAGATTGAGCTGTTGACCATACCTCTTTGAGTGCAACGATCCAGCCAATTCCAAACTCACCAGTAGTCCATCCATCAAATTCATGTCTCTCCAATTTAGAGACAAGGATGTCATGCAGGACAGTGTCAGCTGCTTTGCACAAGTCCAGGTGCTTGACAGCGGTTGTTCTTTCCTTGTCCACCAACACTGTAACCTATCGTAGAAGGCAGATTTGTCAGGAATGATTTGCCCTTAGTGAAGCATTGTTGGCTGTCATCAGTCACCTCCTTATTTTGCATGTGCCTGAGCATAGTTTCCAGGAACATTCCGCTCCATGAACTTGATGTAGGCAGAAATGAGACTGACCACACTGTAGTTCTATGGTTCTTCCTTTTTCCCTTTTTAAAAATGGGGGTTATGTTTCCCATTTTCTGGTCTGAAGTAACTTCACCAGACTACCATGACTTCTCAAATATGAAGGCGACTGGCTTATCAACTTCATCTACCAGTCCCCTCACAACCTGTGGATGCATCTCACCAGGTCCCTTGGGCTTATGTGCCTTCATGTTCCTTAGATGGTCTCAAATCTGATCTTCTACAGTCAGTGGTTCCTCATTCTCCCATGGCCTTCCTTTGCCTTCTGAGACTTGGGCAGTATGGCTAGAGCACGTGTTGGTGAAGAGTGAAGGAAAAAAGTCATTGAGTTCCTCATCCTTTTCCACATCCCAGATAGCCAGGTCTGTTATTTCCTTGAGAGAGGGCCCAGATTTCTGTATTTTCCCTAGTCTTCCTTTTATTGCTGATATTTCTATGATATTCCTTGTTGCCATTCATGTCCCTGGGAAGATTTAATTCTACCAGGGCTTTAACATTCCTAACTGCTTGAAAAGTTTGTATTCCTTCCATGCTACCTGTCCTGGCTTCTGTCTTCTTTTTGTGCTTGAGTTTGCCCAGGAGCTCTGTGTTCATCCATGCAGGCCTGCTGGCATTTTTGCTGACTACCTCTTTGTTGGGATGTATCAGTCCTGAGCTTGGAGGAGGTAATGCTTGAACACTCACCAGCTTTCTTGGGCCCCTCTTCTTCATTTAATTGGAAATTGTAAAAGTAATTAACAATTAATGAAATAATTTTCTGTGGTTGCATAATCTGTTTCATACAAGAAACTAATTTGACCTATACTCTGTGCTATGTTTCAGCATATTAATTTTCAGATCTGGTTACAATGAAATCTTTTTTTTTTTTTAACTTAGGTAAATAGGTTGATGGAGTACAGCAACAGAACATTTGAATTGGAAGAAAATTAAACTTAATTATTGAAACCTTTTCTTAACTTGGTATAGCGTATCAGTGGAAATTTTAATCTGTTGGGCTTTTTCCTGAATTTCTGTGATATCAAATTAAACCCCCAAAACCTTAGCATATAATTTGATGGTAGAGCTGCAAATTCTAGAGGGTAACTTGCAGAAAAAGGCAATCATCTGTCCAGCCTCCATGCCAGCCACCCATTTCCCCCTTTCCCTATATTTTGTACCAGAAAAAAAAACTGTTTCAGAGCGTTTAATGACGTAACAGGGAAATTATCCTTTTTTTGGTCAGAGTAATTTTGTATGAGCTTACCTCCTTGAATGGACTCACTGAAGAGTGAAACTGTCTTTTTGATAGTTGAAACATAGAAAAAAATGTTTAGAAGACACCATTAATCCAGCCCATCCTCCCACTCACAGCAATGGGTTGGGAAGGGTTTGTGAGTAGCTGTAACATTAACACTTCATATTAAAGCAGTACAAAATGGTTTTATTGGAATTTGAGGAACTTGCTTGGATGGTAGATTGTCCATTATAAAACTGCAATTCTTCAGGTCTTTCTTATACAGACATAGTCTTGCTGCAACTGTGCAGATACAACAATACATTATGTTCTTCTATGCTTTAATGCATCTAATCAATGCAAATGCAGCTATACAGACAGAGAATAAGTAAAGATACTGAGAAGGAGACAGAATATTTCAAACAAAGAGCTAAGCAACTGAAAAAGGAGTCCTAACAAGGTGTTATATCCCATGGATTCTCACTGTTCCGCCCTAATGCTTTTCCCCTTCTCAGGGCAGCTTTTGAAGGAGTGGGCAGGGGGTGCCTCTAGTTAGTTTATCTTCTTGATGCAGGGCATTTTTCTGACATGTACGTAATGGGAGAAAAAAAACAGCCACTATACTGCCCTGCTGAAATTGGTCATCATATACCTAGGATTATTTTCAGAGAAAGTGTCTCTTTCCCTGCCTCAGGACAAGCTGTGAAAGTTTAGCTTATATATGAATCTTCCTTGTAAATTATATCTGAAATACTTTGGTGTTAATCACTGTATCTGATTCTCCTTTTCTTCTACATTTATACAAGCAACTTACACACTAGTGATTATTCTGTCTTCCTCCTTGAAGGAACATAAAGATATATATTGAAATAAATTATATTAAAACATTTTGTAACAGATGGAATATATGGAAATAGTTTCTACTGATAATTAATATTTGTGCTATTGTGCTGATACAGTATATGGCCTCTGTGATTATACATAATATATCTTCAGGGCATAGATCATTGCTTCATTTTATTTATGTTCCTCTCAGCCTGACTGCATATTACAAGCACTCTTTCTTGCTAATTAACTCCAGTGATCCCTTTAAGTCCTGATTAGGTTCTATTATTAAATTATTAAGACCTTTCCCTAGTGGCCTAGGTTTTCCTCCTCTAATTGTAGATGACTTTTTGAAGCAATAAATATTATTATGAAATTTCTTTTCTCTTTTTTGCAATATATATATTTTGAGACTGTCAGGGTGGCAAAGAAGTTACAGCTTATAAGATTTCACCTGGAATAACTTTGAAACACACATATGGTGATATTTTCCTAATATAAGTTATCTAATATTATCCAATGGATTTTAGCAAAGTTTTAATTCCTAGACACAGAAGCTAAAAAACCCTAAAATCGCAAAACCTGAGACTGTGGAACATTTCATGCTGTAGAATTATTTTCTGCAAAAGAAATAATCACTTTTTTTTTATGTTCTTCATGCTTTGTTTATTAGTTTCTTTGTAGAAAGTAATGGTTTGTGTATGTGTAAGGGAGGAATGAACTCAGACACACATATGTACACGTCTACACACTCATTGCCACTGATGTATACTATCTCCTATATCTTCATCTGTAATCTTGAAAAGATTTTAGCACAGGATCAATAGGACATCAAAATTCTATCATTATTTCAGGGTGAGGAATCAAATCATAGACATTTGGCATTAAAGTTCTAAAATTCAAAACAATGATATAATTTATCCTGAAGTACATATGGTACATACAAATAAATATTTTATTTTTTTCCCCCAAGATCTCTGCGAATAGTAACTGGTGTGATTAACTACATCAAAACTAGGGGGAAAAAAAGTTTCAAAATTAGTGGATGAAAAGACATAAGCATAATAGTCTTTTTTCTTTAAAAAAATAATTTTAACATCTTAGAAGTGTACCTACTTTAAACAAGCACACTAATTCTAAATGGAAAGAGAAATTCATTTTTTTTAAACTTAATGAAATAAAACAATCATTACAGGAAACTTCTTTAAAGACACTGGAGCATGAGAATGTTCTGTATTGACATATAGATACCATATATGCAATCTAGAAGAACCATAAGATAATATTTAAGATAAGCTGATCTATAGAGACACAATTTGTTTGTGACAACAAAGAAGGAACATGTGAGATAAAGAGAGAGAGAGTTTTAAATTCAATAGCAAATGTTTATAATGCTTACTTTAGCATTTTATTTTCTATAATTTGCTGTTTCTGAGTAGAACATGTTATGTAATGAATTACTTTAATTTTTGATGTATGTGTGCTGGCATAGAATTACCTAAATTTTAAAATGGGGAAAAAATAATTCTGAATCAATGAAAATATTTTGGTTAAATATAAACAGATTTTTGTTGTAATTTTTTTCTATCCTTTACTTTTTTATCTAATAGTCACTTTATTCAATATTCTAAATAAAAATACAGTTTTCAAAGAAAAAAACCCGACTTTCCCTATAAAATCTCTATATAAAGCTTTCAAATTTAACAATAACCCCCCTTTTTTCAGCCTATACTATTTATTAATTGAACCTATTCAGGTGTGAATATTTTCAGTTAAAGTAAAATATTTTTTATGAAAACTTAATCCCTTTCCAAATATATTATCCATTTTAGTGTAAAGTTACTGCATTCAGTACTGCCTGTAGGTATAAGTTCACTTTCACAGTTGTTTTGAAAGCAGGCTGTGTAGTCATCAGTGAGTTAAGTTAAAAATTTTCCAGGAGGATAATCTGATGATGAGCAAAGCCTGCAGAGTGAATGATACTTTTTTTATTCAATGAGATAGACAATGTGGCAACTACCTTTCTTTCAGAAAAAAAAGTATAAGAGTGATTTATGGTGAAGCAGGGGACAGTGAGGAGAGTCCATTAAACTTCAGAATAATAGAATAGCTCCTTGTATATAACAAGACTCCTATGAAAGGTTCCTTTTGATTTTTAAGGGTTGCTTTTTTAATTTTTTTTGTTTTTACTTCTGCAGCATCTTTATGATGCTGAATAGTGTGTATTAAAACTCCCAATTAAATCGGTATGTTAGTTTTGCAGCCATGCCAAAAAGACTAAGTGAATTCCTTTAAGAATTGCTGCTTTGCTGGTTCTTCTGCCTTAAAATTTTAGTTTCAGCTCCATTAAGTGACATACTGTAAACTTTGGGTTTTGAAGCCCGAGTTTGCCTTTGTGAAGTAAGCGCAAATGAAACCACATGTGCACGTCAAAAACAGTAATGGGATGTGACAGCACAACATGATTGAATCATGTAGGAAGGTAAGAGTTGTATATTGTATAGAAGAATCACTCTTGCATTTTCTCATCTTTCCAAATGGCTGTTGCTTTTAGCAGTTCTTTCATTGACCTCTTTTGCCTCATACAAAAACTGATGGGAAGTTGGGGGGTAATAGCCAGATAAAGCAAATTCTAGTCTATTGGAGTAAATAGGACTTAGACAAGGCTAAATATTAGCACTAAATATCAGTTGTCTTAAAGGGCATAAGACCTACTGCAAGGAAAAACTTTCTAATTAAAATAATAACATATTTCACATAACAAAAAACACACCTTTTCTTTTTTTAAATTTCTGTCTCATGCTTCTCTCTGTCTCTTTCCCACTTTTGATTTTATTTTTCATTCTTACCCTTAGCTTTGGCCTATCAGTCATGCATTATATTTAATGATTTACACTGAGAGTTCAACTGACCAAGGCTATAAAAGTTGCAATACACCTCAAATAACCACAGGAAACATTTCATTCCTTCAATAATAACTCCCTGGTTTACACTATGCTGGTACTTTACTGCTGCTCCCCACTGTCAGGTGATAACACCTCTTGCTATTTATCAGTGAATTGTGGATACAGGAAACAAAGTTTCATTTAGTGCCTTTTATCTGCTTCAGGAAGAAAGGATTGAGCAGGTACAGGTTTATTCAGTATCCTCTCATTATTAGACCTCCCAGCTCGGGAAAATTGATAACCTGATTTGGTTGGAGCTAAAGCTGATGAAGAATGAGTGAAGATAACTTGAAGAAAAGCTATGTGTCTTGAAACACCAGCTCCAGAGATCACACTGAAGATCAAAATGGCCTAACATGCTTAATTTACATAAGAGATCATTTATTTTCCTAGATACTGCTGGAAAGTGAGTGGTTTCCTTTAAGTTTGTTGAGCTGATAGAAAACAATTTTCATTTGCAGAAAAAACAAGTTTTAAGTGAGTATCTTGCAAAAATTTTACTCATTAAAAAACCTGACATATATTATTACAGAATACCAATAAAAAGTTAGGTAAGCAAATGAGATAAAATTAAATCAAAGAATGGAAACAAAGTATATTTTGAGGTAGGTTTTTGGAAAGTATTAGGAAACTTGAATGATAAAAGAATGCAAAATGTAATCTTTTCAACTAGCAAACAATTTGTTACATTTATTTGACTGCTGTGCATGTCTAAAGTATGTCTTGCAGAAAGCAAATGTGCTGCAATTTTTTAAAATTTTATTTTATTTTTTACTTTTAACACATAATGAATCAGTTTAAACTATTTATTGGTTTCAACAAAGTTCTACTGGGAGTAGACTGCCTTGTAACTTTGCAGAATGGATTAACCTTCCTGGATCTACAATTGCTAAAATCCTCCTCTGAAAAATCCCTCTTTTGTCCTTTTGCTTTATTTTAACATTAAAATTATTTTATCTTTTATAAAAGTTGACACCATGGTGAATTTTCTTCAAGACCCTGCGGAAGATGGATTTTTTTTTCTTTTTCTAATTTTATGTTTAAAACACACTCTTAGGAAATACTGCCTTCAAAGTGTACACACAGTCAAATCTGCTTGAAAAAAAAATCTATTCTTAAAGATAATGATAAGTAAAGCTGGTTACAGTTTTCATTTGGGATAGTCTATCGTACTTAATACTCCATATAACTTGTGTTAGGAACAGCAGAAACTACTTGTCCTCAGTAGAAACAGTTATTTACAGCTGAGTTTGGGTGAAACAAAGGAGATCACACATGTGAGAACATACTGCACTCTGTTGGTAGATTGTACTTTAAAAATATTTTCTTCCTACAGGTTTCAACTGGGTGACTTTTTCAAGCTCACATATTTTCCCAAATGTGGTTTAACCCAACTGGCAGTTAAAACAATCACACATGGCTGTTTGTTCACTGCTCCCCTCCCAGTGGGGTGGGGGAGAGAATCAGGGCAGGGGAGAAGAAAAAGGAACACTCATGGATTGACATAAGGACAGTATAATAGGACAGAAAAGAATCACCATCATTATATTTAATAATAATAATAATGAAACGACTGATGAACAGTACAATTGTTGATGCTCATCATCAGCATCCCAAGCAGCCCTGCCTCCAAGCTAACCCCCAGTTATATACAACACATGACATTGTATGCTATCGAATGCCCCTTTGGCCAGTTTGGGTCAGCTGTCCTGACTGTGTCCTCTCCCAGCTTCTTGAGTGTCCTCCACCTTCTGGTTGTCAGAGCAGTATGAGAAGCTGAAAGGTCCTGAATCCAAAACAAAGCAGTATACCAGGTGGTAGAAAGTAAATTAACTCTATACCAAGGAAAACCAGGTCAGTAAGTGAGAGTGAAAATTCCGGTTCAGGGCCTGGACTGAAGAAATCTGAGGCAGGAACCAATTCTTCCAGATAGAACATTTCAAATTATCTCTCTTAGAAATTATATTGTTTTGATAGATGTAAGATTTAATTTTATATTTTGGTTTCCTCTGTTAAATCATATCATGTCCCAACATTTGCAACATATTAAAATTTTGGCCTCAGTTTATGTAGGAAATTCTTACAAGGGATTGTAGTTTCAAAATTTGTTCCACCGAACTGAAGTGCTTAAAATATCTGCAGCAGGAATTTTAGCCTGTGAAGTATCTGAACAGGTCCTAAGCCAGATTTTGGAGTCTGCGGTAATGATTGAGGTTTTTGCATATATAATCATAAACTATGAGCGCAAAATTTTGGGGAGATTTTAGGGACTGCTTTAGATGAGATGCTTTATAATGATTGTATTAATGTACACGCTCTATAGCACTGTCCTTATCTGTTCGCAGAGAATTATACAATAATGCCATATATCATGCCGATAAAGAAAATCTTTTATGTTCTGGAGGGGTTTGTGTTAGCTGTGGGATAAAGCTATAAAACAAAGCAGAATTATTCCAGCTTGCCCAAACTGTGAACAAGATGCCCTGTATTACATAAAGGTTACCCCCAAGGCAGCATATAAATTCATTCTAAAGCATAAAATGAATCAGTTTTGCTGAATTTAGAATTAATAGAGAACATCTGTTTTCCCACAGTTGAATGGTAACACATGCTGGCTGAACATAATCATGAAGTGAAACCATGTAAGACATCCATAAGACAAAACTGCAGAGGTTTTTAAATTCATGCATACAAGTAATCTCATAGGCCAAACACAGCTAAGTGCTGTATAGTGTCATTTTCATTAATTTATGCATTCCAGTACCCTATCTTAAGTTTTGCCTGTGGAAATGGTGAAATTATATGTTTGACTTTGAGAAATGTAGAATCTAAATGAAGAAGACTGTTTAACGCGCACAAGAGCACTGGGGATGCTAAGTAACCTCTTTTTATTACTCTTTACATTAACAATTATTTTAGCAGCAGAGATATTCTGGCATAATATATTCCGAATTGTCCAACTTATTACAGCTATTAAACGTTGCTATTAGATGGAAAACTTCTCCTTCAGGTAGCACAGCTTCCTTTTAGACAGTGCATCCAGGGAAAGAACATTACTACTAGTATTTGCAACTGCTTCTTGATTTTTTTGAAAGAGTTTTGGATAAAATTATATACTTTGACTTTCATTCTTGCTGTTTAATAAAGCAGAATAATCAATAGTCTGTAGATCTCCATAGTTCTAAGGGTACTGCTAAGAGAAGAGTTGTACAGAAAAAAGTTTTCATTGGCAAAAGTCGTCCTTGAAACCTCCTCATGTACAGAACCCTGCATCTTTCCTCCAACCTCCTTTGTTACAGGTCTAAGGGTTTCTGAAAAATTTCAGAAAAGCAAAGAGAAACTGCATTCCTCTTTATCTCTTGAGGAATCCAGGAGAATCAGGCAGTAGCACACACTACATGCACAGGTTTCTTTGTGAGGAAGTCAGAATGTCTTAGATAAGTAGGAAATTCTCCTTGAGCATGTCCACATCCTATTGCAAAATAGAGTCAGAACATAATTTCAATGTGTGGGGAATACTGAATCCAGAAAATGTTCTGTTATTTAGATACAGTCTTTAGTTGAAGGAATGATATTTGAAACAGTAGTTTTCACATGGACTAGAAAGATCACTATACTGGTAACCTCGTTGCCAACAGACCCTGCAGACAGCTAAACAGATATGTGCATAGATATAAATTAGTATATGTGATGTTAATTGGTTCAGAATTCTTTACCTTCAACATAATGGAACATCTTCTCATTGCAAGTATCTCCAGATGCTGTAGGTCATGTGGTATCTTATTCATCAGTGCAAAAGACCAAAAGTGGTGTGTTTGACCTGAAGGTCAGCAGTTGCATGTCTAAATTTCAAGTCTGAGCTCGTCCAGTCAGATGTGCACATTGGTTGACACAAAATTGTGAATTAGGCAAAATCATCCAGAAAAGATTCTGGGCCACGGACATCTACATCTTACCTCTTTTATGCTTCTTACATAATAGGAGCTGAATCATATTTTGCAAATACGTATTTCTTTTCATTGGCTGTAACAGGAAGCCTAGAGTGACCTGCTTTTGTATTAGTGGCAGAGGAATTTTAGTCTAGAATGTTATCTGGCAGCATTAATCATTAAACTTTTGCTGGTGTTCACCCAAGTTATGTTTTTCTCTATTAAATAAGAAAATAATTTGTTTGCCTAGTCCTAGAATTTTGATCAATATCAATTTGCTGAAATTTCCTGGTTAAATTTAATTTCTGTCTTCTTAGCTTTATTATAGCATCATATCAGTGTCTTCTGTTTTTTTAAAAGAATAAATTATTTACTTTGCTTTTCTTCAGTTACATGATGTTATATACTGATCAGAGCTTCTGTTGATACATTTTTCAAGTTTCAAAGCATATCACATCTTCTGCTTTCATTTTCAGTGGAGGACTTTCCTTATACTTGTCTTATTTAGGGTAATACTTCATTGAGAAAATGTTTGAAGATAATGATATGAGTTAGAAATTTTGGAGGTGTTTTTTCCCTTCAGTGGTACTTCAGTACAAGTCAGTTTGTAGACTTAAATGTGAAATTCTTGGGTTACTTTGGTCTTTTTTTACTATGTACTTTAATGTCAATTGGATCCCAAAATCCATTCAAGCACAATATTCTTTCACGGCTGCTTTCTCTTTCTCTTCTCTCACCCGTTACATTTGAAATGAAATAAACTAATTCTCAACTGATTCTCCATTGATTCTGAGATTTTTTTCTACTGATAGATTGACATCATACCCTATTTATAGGTGCAGCCTATTAATTTATGACATCCGATGCAGTGAAGTTAATTATCCCTTTTTACTGTTAATATCAGCTAACTAGGTCTCACACACCAAGATGAGCAAAGATATCTGAACCTTTAAATTCAAATAAACAATAATAACTTAAGAACAGACATAAAAATAATATCAAGGTGAGGTAGTATGATCGAAATTCTTTCATCAGGTGAAGTTCTTAAGAAAATATTTAAATATTTTTAAAAACAGCATGCTAATCTTCTGGGTGTTCAGGGTTACGCAAAGCAACCTGCCAGTTGTGTCAGTTCTAAAACACTGGAAACAAACAAATAAACAAACAAAAAATTAAGTGAATGGGTCATTGTCTTTCTGCTTCTTAGAAACTCCAGCATAGGCTAAATGGTCTGTGACTTGCATGGCACATTATTCAGCCACAGTGTGAATCTGGGTCATCTTGTGCTAGACCATACCATTATGTAGCATCTTTTGGAAATATCAGTGCTTTTGGAAATATTAATGCTCCAATTCTATAATGCCTCTCCTGGTCTGAATTCAGATTTCACTTATGCCTTATGTCCCAAAGTTGTAAGTCATCAACAAGGCTTTTCTTCAGACACTTAGATAAATTATAATATCAGAGACTTAGATCTTTTAGAGTTCTACTACTTCAACTAACAAGAAAATCAACAGTTTTTGTTAGTTTATATTAATGAAAGTCAGTGGATGTCCCAGGGTGCACAGAAACAGCTGAAATAATTAGAAAGCAATTTCCACATGGTTCTCCTCCTCTCCATGGAGCATTCAACAAAAATTTCCTTAAAGCATGCATTTGGAAAAGAGAACATTGCCCTGCTAGGATTACAAAAATTACTAGCTTTCACAAAACTCTAGAAATCATAATATTTTCCATTTAAAAGTGGTTTGGATAACATACTAGTCATTGTGAGAGAGTAGTTGTCTTTTCTTGTCTTTATTTTCCCCTACACATCATTTCCACAAAACCATAATAGACCAATACACTCAAATGCTTACTTACAGAACAGACATTCTTCGTTCCAAAGATACTCTCATTTTTCCTGTATTTTTTCTTTCTCAAAGCTGTAGAGTGTTTTAGAAGGAAAAATGCAAACATATTCTAGGAGTAAAGATTTGTAGAGCTGCTTTGGGGCTTGAAGAGAAAAGCCAGTAGTCACAATTTACCCTTCAGTGTGCCTCAAGCCTCTGTGAGGTAAAATGCCACCAAATACACAAATATGGAGGAAGAAAGGTCTCCTATCTTACCTCCTTAAGTCCCCACAAGTCTGTTGTAGGCTCTAGTCAGTATATGATTTAATTGAAATTTGGGTTGGTTTTTTTAAATGCTGTTGTAAAACCAGAAAAGTTACAGAATAGAAATAAATTGCTATTTTAATATCAGAAAAAAACATTTTAGCATCAGATTCCCTAAAAGAATCATATGTCCTATTGTCATTCTCCTTGTCCTTGTAGAACTGGAATATGTGTTTATTTTTTTAGTTCATGATCTTGAATGGCTTTTCCTTCACAATGTACAAAACAATGATGTGGTAAAAAGTACTTGTGTAAATTCTTTGCTGACATGGTAATAGACTTTGGTTCATGACCTAAGAAGTGACTGTCCTGTAAATGTCCCTGAATATTTAACAACTTTTTTTTTTTCCTGCTATAATTTTTTTTCAATGGCTGTTTATTGAAGTACTTTTCTGAATACACACATATAGAGAGAGAGAGCTTGCTTTCACTGCTCTCAAGTGCTGTGCTATTTGTATTGTCCTGAGCTTCAGCAACATTGTAGGAAGATATTCTTGATTTTTTTTTTTGTCCTTTCCCCGAGTGTCTCATATTCTAACTCACCGAGTAGTGCAGAAGCCAAGGACTACTGTGTTTTGCTCTGAAGCTGAATCTAGAGTGCAGTTGCATTTCAGCAAGTATGAGATGTTTTACATACTGACATTCTCTGAGCAACCTGATCTGGTTAAAGGTGTCCCTGCTTACTGCAGAGGGGTTGGCCCAGATGGCCTTTAAAGTTCTCCTCCAACCTAACACATGATGCAATTCTGTGATTCTGTGACTATATGCGTGCTATAAAATTATGCCCAGAAGTTGAATAACTCACCTGAAAATCATAAGGGTCACAGATGTTTCCCTAAGTTCATAAGAAATGCACAGAATATCTGATACTTACAAAAGAAAGCCAGAGAAGAGCAAAAGAGAAAACTCTGAATCCTAATTACCTGCACTATTTAATGGTTAGCTGTCATCTCAGCTCTGCCTTTGAACTGCTGCAAACACATCTACCACAGGGTTAAATTAGCTCTGAGAAGTATGGGTCTGAGCCATCTGGCATCCTTTGGTCTTGATCTTACACTTACCAGAACAGAAGTTATCTTTTATAATATTTACGTGGTTTGTATTACCATCAGGCTTGCTCTCTTGCTTAACAGACGTTTTAGACAATGAATGAATGAAGGGGAAAAAAAGATGAATCTGTAAAGCTACGGGGAATATGACTGTTTTGTAGAAAGCATGAGGAAAGTTGTGTGATGCCCGATTCCCATTCCCAGTGCGTGCTTCAGCCTTGATTTAGAAAGGCCCTCGGGTACGTGTTTAACTTGACCCCTTCTGAAGTCAATATTTCACATGTGCATAATGTCTGTGGCTGTTATTTGGCAAAAGTGTTTTTTTTCAGTGTGTCTGAAGGAGGTACAGTAGGAAAAAGCAGAGTGGTAACTACAGAAACATTACCAGTCACGGCGGTCTTGGGTCGGCAGGAGCAGCGCAGCACAGTGTGCATTTGTGGATGGCACATATTGTCTCCTAGGGGTTATTGCTTAGAGACCTAATGTCCCCATTCTCTCCCCCAGGCTGGGGCATGTGCCTGAGTGCAATCTCCCAGGAGCAATCCATGCCAGAGCAAAATCGTATCACAGAGCATGTGCTCCAGAGCTTAGTGCCATGTAGGAGGTGGATGCAACAGCACCGTTTCCTTCTCACTGCACCTCACGGAGCTCATGCTCTGTCAGGCATGACATGCTGCAGCCTCTGTGTTCCCCTCAGTAAATCCATATCTCAAAAGGTAGATGTTTTCTGAAGTGTTTTACTTTTGGGGTGCTTTAATCACATCACTTATTTATTTATTTTTTATCCAGTGTTTACAAAATTACTTTTAACTTGTTAGAGTTCAGGTTAGAGACCTGAATTTTACATCTTTCCACTTGCTTGGTGCTTGTCTCAGACATGTCTGTGTGAGTATATGGTGAAGCTGTGAGAGAGTTTCCTGTGACTTTGTACTCCTTCATGCCTCAATACATAAACTCTCTTATTAATAACAGGAGGAAATTACATCTGGTAAATCTCTGTTAATGGCATTAGTGAGAGGTTAATTTGGCATTGCAATTTTCACTGGGGACCTGTTGAAATCAGCACAGAAGAGAGTCCTGTTGTTTAGCACTGCTTTGAACGTATTTGCTGAAGTACTAAGGCAAAGCCTTTCCTTCCCACCCTGATTTGGTTTTGCTGTGGGAGGACTAGGGACATTTACAATGATTCATGGAGGTTACTGCTGTAGAAAGCTACAAAAGAGCATTTCAGCAGAGAAAACAAAGATACTTGTAAAAGCAACAGTGAAATTAGATAACCTTTTAATCTATTTATCAAAGAGCCCGCAGTTCCATTTCAAGGCAGGTGAAGGAATACTTAATGAACCCAGAAAACGAATCTACCTCCACAGAACCAAGATAACCGAAAAAGGAGAAAGAAATCAACGCAAAACTGTTAGCACCTGCCAACTCTTATTAAGAGATTAGAGTGCTTAAAAAGACAGAGAGCAGCTCAATATTTCCTTTTAAGTTTCTCTTGGCTGATTTCTCATGCGTGCTGCTGTGCACTGCAGTGAAACAAACAGGTCACATTTCAGCTCCTCAGAGCTGCAAAAGCACTTTATGGCATAAATAGCAAGTAACTTCCCTTCAGACTTTGTAAAATTTCTTTAAGCAATCTATCTGTGCCCAAATGATTGACGCTTAGGAAACTGAGCAAGGCTGAGCATTGAGAAGTAACTTGCTTTCCCAGTATGACAGTAGAGTTGTCTTATGCCTGAATATTGAGTGATTTAAGAATTGTTCTGGGTTACATTGCAATATCCTACAATTTCAACAAATTTCCTCTTTAATCAGTGGCAAACATGGTTAACGAATCGGCTTCTTGTGAAATGGTGATGAAAGCAGCATTGCTAGTTATGCAGACCGGAAAACACGAATCCCAGTGAAGCTGCCAGGAATACTGACACAGGCTTTAAAGCAGACAGCTCTGTTTCAGACAGAAATGGGTGGCCCACTTCACATGTGAAATGCTACATCTTGCAGAGGATAAGCAAGAGGTCTTCAGCTGCCAGAGCATGGGCAGCATGCCACTGTGTGGGGACACTCAGGCGGCCTGTTGCAGTAGTTGCTTCATCACCTTTCAGTTTAATCAGAAGTGAGACCAAGTAAAATTCAGGGGATAGACAACTCAGGGGAAACTTCCAGGTTGCCAAAATAAGGGTGTTAGCGCTCTGAGGTTAGTACTTACTCCATTACATACTTTGACTTGGCTGGCCCTGTGTGGAGCCAGGGGTTGGACTTGATGATCCTTATGGGTCCCTTCTACCTCAGGATGGGATTCTATGATTCTATGATTCTCCCTGGTGGGGAACAGAGTGGGGGTTAAGGGAAATAGGACTACAAATAACACAAGTGAGGTTTGCAGTCCTCCAATAGTACCCATGGCTGAGGTGGAAGCAGGCAAACCTGCAAGACTGCTACCATCAGGTGGGCAGGGAGATAGAAATATTTTCTTCCCCCTGACAGAAGCCAGGCACCTGGGAACATCCCAGACTCCTGCTGATTGGCCTGACATGACCGATCCTAACTCTTACCACATTTGACTCATTTAGAAAATAAATAACTGCTGAACCTAGGTCAATGGTGATTTCTCTGAACACCTCTTCCATCCACTTCCTGATATTTTTATAGGGTTGGGGTTTATTTTTTTAAAAAGCAACCTTTGAAACTATGTGAGTTGTTCAGTTTTACTTGAAAGCATAGAGAATACATACAGAATACGTAAGATTCTGCCTGACCATAGATCATGACCAGTCATAAAATGTATTTGCACAGAAAATCTAGTTGAAAGAAAAAACTGACTGCGGTGCAAACAGAATAGCTCTGCAGAAAAATAGTAAGTATTATTTTTTAAAAATGTAAACATTTTGAAGCATCTTGACAGTACTGGGAGTTGAGGGTAATCCATTGTGGTCAAATTAAGAAACGAATGTGGAAAGAGACTTGGTATAGATGGCATATATGACACAGATTAGCTTCCGTTTCTTTCCCCAGTTCCTGTTGTATACTTTGAAGCTGTACTACAAAAGAAGATTTAACTCTCAGCTTTCTCACTGATCCTTTAGGGCTGAGATAAGCCAAAGTATTGGCCACTTTAGGAGAAAGAGTGAACATGACCTTCTTCAGAATGGAGACGGCACAGGGAACAAAGCTAAACATTTAGGAACTGCATAAGCCTCCTTCATTTACACAAATATTTCTTTTTATACTCTGAAAACAATTTTAATATAAAGCATAATGAAACTGCATATTCCTTGCAGCAGTGTAAAAGGTCCTCTACAAACATAAGAATCAGCCCCTTTAGTTCAGGCCTGTTCAATGAGAGGATATTGATGCACATCTGGACATGTGTGGTGGTCCTATGATTGGATGATGGCCAGAATGCAATGCAGTCCTCAAAGCTGAACAATAATAGATTATTTATTTCCTGGCATGTCTCATTCATTATTTAAAGCAAAGTCATATTTTACCACAAGAACAATTTTAAATTAAGCATTAATTTAACATACATTATTGATCTAAGCTCCAAAGGGATTTCGTGATTTTTTTCTAAATTTGCTTTCAATCACCTTGTGTTCATTTTAATTAATTACATTGTGTGCCCTCAGCACTTTTGTCTTTTATTAGAATACAGCAGAGAAAGATTCTGCTTTAAAATCTTGCCTTATCTCTTATATGCTTATATATGGAAAAGCTTTTGTGAGTGGGTGTGGAGCAGGTCAGTCACTGTGAATGAAGTAGAAATAGGCCCCTTCTTTGTGTGTATATGTATTATTTTAATGGATTAATCTTAGGCTCCCATATTTACATTTGTTGACCTTTCACTCTCTGCTATTGTTTACATATTTGTGGCACATTTTTCATGTCTCCCTGTGGGCAGTGAGAGCTACCCAGTGTTGACAGTGACTTTCAGAATTGTGAATTTACAAGTATAAAGTACCTATATCGAGCCATAATGTGCTGAAAATTATTAACATTAAACAGTTATCATTATTTCTGTGATGATGGAATTATGCTTTAAAGTAATATCACAATACGATTCATCATTGTTAGTAACAAACTCTATCCTTGTTTTGCTTTGCTGCTGGTGGTTTCTCTGCTCTTTAAAAACTTTCACAGTCTGGAAATTTTCCTTCAACTTTCCTACAGAAACAGTGGAAGAATAACTTTTGGAAAAGATCATATAAGTCTAGGACATCTTGTGACAGTTGCTATATCTTACGATTTCTATTGAAATTCACTAAATGTAATGCTTTATTTGAAATCTGATATTATACTGGTGCAAAATTAATCAAATCCTTTGACTAGATAAGAATCCCCACTTTTGTTAAAAAACTGTCTATTTGTAATTAATAATAATTTATTATCTTTCTGTTTTTATCAGTCCCAGACGTACGTTTTCAAGTGTTTAAAATAGGTAATGTTAACACCTTGCATATACTTAAAAACACACCACTCCATGATAGCGCTGTCTTTTGCTATCCAAAGGAAATAAAAATAAGCAATTAAATAAATACAAACTGATTCATTCTGTGGTCTAGTAAATTGAGAGATTAAATAATAATCTCTGTAGAAACTTTGAGAAATGCAGAACAATTTCAAATTAGCAAAAAGTTACTGAATACACATAAAGCTGTTAATCATAATGTGAAGCAATTAATAATAGGTATCAAAGTATCTACAAATAAAAACACTGTTCTTGTTTTTTTCTTTAACATTTCCTAGCAATTTTTCTTAGGCAATTAGTTCTCATCTCTCCTTCCTTGTGTCTCTGCTTATATACGGAATATTTTGCCATGAATAGGAACAGGATGAGTGACTGAATTTCCTAATAAAATAATGAGAGACATGTTCATTGCTGCAGTGAGATACATGCTTGTCTTTGCCTGCCCTTCAAAAAAAAAAAACAAATTAATCAACTGTCTTCATTATAAGATTTGTCAGCATGATAGAGCTAATATTAATGCATTTTAAATTGAAAATAAATAGCAGGGTTGACATTTATATACAATGTTAGAATGTGACAGCATACTGTAAGCTGTGATGTGTGTCACTGGCAGATGCAGACTGAACACATTATCCTCAGCATTCTTTTTGTGCATAAATCAGTGTAATTATTTAATCTTTAATTTTAAACAACTACCACTTTGGTCTAGTTCCAGCATTTCATTGTACAGGAGTAAGATGGACAGTAGAATTATTTCTTCATCTTACAAAGAGGACTTCCTGATGGGGGAAATTATATAGCAAATTTTGACAAGAAATTACTTTGCACAGTTTGTCGCAAAGTCCTTGGCCTGTCTTTTAGCAGGTCATGTTCAATCCAAAAGCAAAATTGGCTGCCAAGAAAGTTGTCCTTGATTTTGTGGCTACAGCACTTTTTGGAATTAGAGTTTACCAGTAATATTAGTACTGGCCGAATTCTAACACATTTTTTAGCTATTTAGCAGAAGGTTAAATTTACAGGCAAAAAGTCCGTGTCCAGACTTAAATCCACAGAACACAAAATACTCGTTTGTATGGATGTGTGCTCTTTAACAAAACAATCATATAAAAAGCCAAACAAACAACCCCCACACAAACCCATATTTCACAAAGGCTAATTTTCTCTATCATAAGCTTCTTTTTGCATGGAGTATGCCACATTTCCGAAACAGAGAGATCTCATTGCATTCTGTGATTCATTCACTATATGATCTGTGGATGTAAGGCAAGACTCATTGGCAAAATCAATGTTAATAAACATCCTTCACTTATTTGGGTCTATTTCCTATCTTTAGAACTAGTATCAGTTTAACAATATAATGTGAATTGATTATATCTCCTAATACAGGAATTTAGAGTAGGGAGGAGAATCTTTCAGTCTCTGTATCCCTATGGTAGATAGGCTTGCTCTTTCAGCAAGCAAGTCACAGTTGAAGTCAATGTGTCTCCATTGATTATACAGAAACCATGGAAAAAGATGACCCTGGCACCTGAAATGCCCAGTTAGTGATGCTTCATTAACATCTAAACAGCTACCATCTTCATCTGTACAATACAAGTAAAGACTTTTTTGAGCTTAGGGTAGATTTCCCTTTAGAAACTGAAGGCGTGAATTCCACCTACACTTTCCATTTCCCTGGGGTAAAACACAGCCTGGCATATTTGGTGCTGATAGGTGTTTCAGACAACAACCTTTCATAAAGCATATCAAGAGAGATTCATGAAAATATAGTTAAATTATATTTAGCAGAACAGATCCAAAATGAGAGAGTAAAAAATTGTGCAGAGACATAAATTACTAAAGCTTTAAATAATCATATGCAAAAGAACAAATTCTGTTTTGTTCTTTATTTCTGGATGTAATATTTTAGACAACAGAAGTGAGGTGACATCAAACTGGGTAGAATGGAGTTAGGAAAATATATTTCCATACTTTGAAGTTAAGCCTGCAAGGAATTTAATGTAGCTGCATAGAAAGAGAGAGAGGTCATCACATATGCAGGTATATTTCTTAGGTCTCCCCAATGCTTTCTTTCTCCTTCTCTCTTGTATCCCTCTGCCTAGTTCTGTTAACAGAGCATATACCTTTTAAAAAACAAAAAAAAAATGTTAAAAAAATAATTCCTGGTCTTCAAAAGCACATGTTTAGATTCAGTTCATGAAAAACCCTTCAAAAACCAACCCCTACAGGATTTGCAAATCCTACTTATTATTCAGTTTGAGATAGCTCATGTTAACTCATGGCACCAGGGACTGTTTTACTGACATAGAAAACAGTGGTCAGAACAGTAGGGTTAACAAGTGTTCTTTCTGAAGTGTATCCTGGGAATCTTTAACGTACACCTAGAGAGCTCCTAGACAGCTGAGCTATTGTACTAATTGTAGGCTTCAGAACTTTCCATCTCATATTTCATACCACACTGAGTGGCAAAGGTACAGTGTTTCAGCACTCACACTGGACAGAAAGCCATATGGAAGGACATATGGAGTCTTTATCTTTGACTGACCCTCTGACCAAGTCCTGTAGTTCACTTCTCTTTTTCAGATGTGGTGTCCCACATACACACATGCCCATCTCTTCAAGCTGTTTTGGACCATGACTCTTTCCCTCCACTCTGTTCATGTTCTGAGCTTTTCCTCTCCCTCTATATCATATGGATATTCTGGTTCCATATCATCTTTTGATATTCCAAACCAAAATTTCCCACAAACAGGATTTTCATGAAGGTTGATTAATGCAGAACCTATTTCCTTAAATATTGTTCCTGTTTTTACTGGTCCAAAAAGCATGGAGATAGAACATGGGACAGAATTGCTCTATGGAAGGCATGAGAAAATAGTGCATAAATACCTTTAATCCAAATTACATGGGAGTGGTAGGGAAGGGTGTAATTCTTGTTGTGGTAACCTCCAAGAGAATGGTTTACTGAGTAATCTTCTCAAAATGGATTACCACAATTCTCCAAAATTAGTCTGAGCAGCACAACTCTATTCACAGTCAACTCTGATTACAACATACTATAATACTCTTAATCATTGCATATTGTGACTGCATATGATGGCACCTCTTGTGTATTTGAACTGTACCAACTCTAGAAACAAATACAGTGGGAAAAAATTATTTAGCATCACACAAGAAGTTTTTTTATCACAGTGTTGAGACCACAGCAATAGCAGCAAAGCAGATACATTCACGAACAACAGAACCTTTGAAGCTTAGCTTCATGCCTTGGGTTAAACTCCTGGGTGTCATCTTTGATATTTAGTGAGGATTAAGGTTGTATTTTGACATCTCAGTTCTATTTCATCTGCTTTTATGAACTTGTGGGAATTCATCAGTATCTCTGAGGCTTCTACCTTATGACCAACTTTCCTGCATCTTTTTAACCTTGTAAAGGTTGCTTTCTAAGAAAGCAGGAATCATTAATTCCATTGTGGTCAATGAAATTTGTGTTGTTTTAACACCCATGAAGACTAGATGATTGAAAAGAGATTTTATTTTTAAAACTTCAGCCCTAGACTTTTCAACAGCCTGCTTCAGTGTTAGATTTTCTTGTCACAGTTAATTCTTAAGTAGCGTGACTAGGCCCTGATTCTGACTGGGAACTGTGGTCCCCAGACAAGGTTGTTAACAAATAATTAAATATGAGTGCATTTAGTGCCAGGGAACAAGCGAAAGAAATGAAAGCAAAATATGAAGTTATGAAAAAAAAAAAATCAGCTAACACAGCATAGTTGGGAAATAATTTAGTATAAATAAGTCATTAAGAAGGAAAAAAGTAGACAGGGGAGATTTGCTGAGTTTCCAAGCAGCTTGTTAGCATTCATGAGAGTGGATCTTTAGGAATTATCATGTCACACAGCTAGTTCATAGCCTAGATGAAGGATTCTGTATGTCAATCAGTGGAACTGTAATCACCCAAAAAAAGAGATGTCTGAGGCTGGTTTCTGAGATTAACAAACTTTGAAGGAATTTAGAACTTTAAAGGCAAAGGAGCACAGGAGCTTAATGTATTATTTCCTCATTCTGCTAAAGAGGAAAACTTTTTAAGAAGACACACAGCCTTGCCATTGTAAAGTTCATTTTTAGTAAGGGTGAGATTCCCAGCATGAAAAAAAACAGCTGATCACAGGAAAAATGGATTTGGTTATGTGCTCTGTTCCCATTTTATATTCCACAAAATTCCATTCTATACAGCACAGGTTGACAAACTATGCTGACAGTGCTGACTTTCCAAGATGTCTTTGATATTCAATAAGACAGCATCTTCATTTTTAAAAAACAAGGATAAAACCTGTCAACATGAGAAGAAATACAGCTTCATAAAAGGATAATTAACTAGGTCACAGACAAGCAAAAGAAGATCTGCAATTATTATGTTGAGTACATTTAGGAAAAAGGTGTTTTGACAGAGTCACAGCAGAGCTTCCACATATAACAGAGTTTGATTAAGGAACAAAAATAACAGCAAAAACTTAAAAATACCTTGCCCTGGTTCTGGCCTAAGCCAGAGTTAACATCCCCAAGCAGCCAGCCCAGCTGAGCTGAGGTGGCCCCGGCTGTTTTCCACACCACCTGCCATCACTTTTCCATAAAAGGATCTCGTTAGGAGGGGGGAGGGGGCAAGCTTTGGGGTGTCTCCAGGGCAGTTTGAGTGCGGTAGGTTGGGCCTTGCATCATGCAGCACTGTTATTGTTGGGTCAGTAAGGTCCTCAGTGTTATCCCTGGGTGTAAATTAAATTTGGTCTGGGCTGTTATTGTTCTACTTTCACAGTGATTTTGTCAGTAAACTGTCCTCATCCCAACTCATGAAGGCTCTGTCTCTTTCTCCTCTAGGAGGGAGCAAGTGGCCTATAGCACTCAGCCAGTGTTTGGGGCTGAACATGCCTATATGTTTAAAAGTTTTAAAGTCTTTAAATTTCAAAAATGAAATTTAAAAGTTAAAATAACCTGTGACCTAACTTTAACTAAATGCCTCTGATTAAAAAGACAAATACTGTTGGTTGCTATTAAGCCATTTTGATTACATTTTCTATATTTTTTGGCATTTTTTTTTACTTCTTCAGTCACTGCTAGGGGAGTATCACACAGAAAACATGGTCTGTACTTCTGAAGTTTCAGCTGGTCACAAAACATCTGAAAGTGAAGGCTTAGACTACACAGTCACCTTAAGTCTATAAATGAACAAGACCACACGGGAAGACACAGGTCATCCTCATTCCCAATTAATCTCTTCTTCACACTTGCAGTTAACAGGGATGGATCAGAGTTCTGGTTCACAGAGAATTAAATCTCTAAAGAAGACCTGATCTGCCTTGACATATGACTGCTCTGATATTGCCAGTACAAGAGTGGTAGCAAGGATGAGCATCTGGTATAAAAATGTGGGGAAGTTCTGCTCTTTCAACAGCACCCTATATTTATGAAACTGGCACATGATTTATTCACTTTTGTCACCCACTGAAATTAGGAGTAATTCCCTAGAAGTCAGCAGTCCACTGGACAGCTGTCAATCACAGGGCTTTATCAATAAGCCATCCCATTCACAGTCTTCAGAGGAAGAAGGCAGAAAGTTCTGAATAGGCAACAGCACAGAGATTTCCTTATCATTAAATCTGAAAGTGAGAGATTTCTGTAAATACTTTATATTTATACTAATAGTCCTTCTGTTAGCCCTATAAGATATCCAGATCACCTTGTATACTCTTGCATTTTAAGTATCTAATGCAGTACGTCTCGTAAAGTTAAGTATGCAAAATGGACTGAGAGCAGCCCAGTGGTGGAGGACTTAGGGGTGTTGGTGGACAGGAAACCCAACATGAACTGGCAATGTGGTCTTGTTCCCAAAAAAACCAACCATATCCTTGGCTGACATCAAAACCAGCATAACCACGAGGTCAAAAGAGGTGATTTTGTCCCTCTACTCTGCTCTTGTGAGACCCCACTTGCAGTACTGCATCCAGCTCTGGGGTCTTCCATACAAGAAAGACACAGAGCTGTTGGAGCAAGTCCAGAGGAGGGTCACAAAAATGATCAGAGGGAAGGTGCACCTTTCCTATGAAGACAAGTCAAGAGACTTGGGTTTGTTCAGTCTAGAGAAGGCTCTGGGGAGAATTTATTGGAGCCTGCCAATACCTGAGGGAGCCTGCAGGAAAGATGGAGTAGGTCTGTTTGCAAGGACGTGTAGTGATAGGACAAGGGGTAATGGGTTTAAGCTAAAAGAGGGTAGGTTTAGATTAGATGTTAGGAAGAAATTCTTTGCTGTGCAGATGGTGAGGCGCTGGAACAGGTTTTCCATGGAGGTTGTAAATGTTCCCTTCCTGGCAGTGTTCAAGGCCAAGGCTTTGGGCAACCTGGTGTAGTGGAGGGTGTCCCTGACCATGGCAGGGGTATTGTAACTAGATGGTCTTTAAGGTCCCCTGACCCAAACCATTCTGTAATCCTATAATCCTATGATTCTATAATTCTAAAAGTGAAAAAGGCCAAAATCCAAAAGGATTCTTCAACAAGAGAGCCAGTACACCCTTACAAGTTATCTAAGGTGAGCACAATTTTGGTCCATTAAGGTCTTCAAAAATAATTTTTCCTTGATTAACTATACAAAGGAACATATGGATTTGCCTGAAGATTTTCTGAATCTTATTTTCTTGTTCTCAATAAAACATTACTGTATGACATACATCTCTAAGGATTATATGGAAAAATATTTCCCTCTATTATTTCAAAACTTCAGTTTTGTTATTTCTTTGCCCCTGGTTGTGGGACATCAAACAAGGACATCAGAAAATTGTCACTCTTCTCCACGGCACACATAATTTTATAGAGCTTTCCCTGTCACCATCTCCTTTCAGAAGTTACATAACTCAGTCTTTCGGGTTTTTTCTCCAGAGGTTCCAGTGATGGAAATGCTTTTGTTCCCCCTTTCCAGGTGAGATTATTGCAGGTAGAGTATTGCAGGTGAATGTGTGACATCGACTATGCCGGAGACTGATTCTACCTCATTTTCCAGCATTTGTACCTTCACTTCTTGTCTTTTCTGGCTGTGGCTGCACAGAACTCACTAAACAACAAGACCCAGATTATTTTCCTGGATTCAAATACTGAATGTAAAATCCCTTATGGTATTCAAATAGTTCAAATTTTCTTCACAAAGTTTAATTTCTTTCAGATCTTCAGCACTGAACTTCACTCTCTATTCAGTCAGTTTTCTGTTTAGCTGAGCTTTAGTTTCTTTTTTCTTTTACTTGACTTTTTTTTCTTTCTGTAGAAGTGTTTTCTTCTTGTTTAGCTCTCTTTTGAATGCATTAATATATTTCTAAGCAAAACATGATATATGAAAACCTCAGGCACCCTGCTTTTAACCTTTTGTACTGATGAAAATTGATTGGTTTTTTCCCTTCCTTTTTTTTCCCCTTATCCAGTTCCTATACGTGACTGTATACTACTCTCAAGCAATAATAATTTAATCTGTTAGTTACCTTTTTTACAGACCTTATTAATGGATTTTTGAAGGGCTAAATAAATTGTCATCAGGGCCACATTTTCATTTTTATGCTTTGGAAGAATTCTAATTCATTAGAGAGAGAATTTACTGTTGCAGAAATCAGGCTGGTTAGGCTTTCTCACATCACCATTTACACTTTGTTTTATTATTCCACTCTGAAATATTATTTTAACCAACTTATTATCTTCCAAATATGCCTGTGCCTTACTTGTCAGAGAGTCTCTGGATGACTCATGGAATCATTCTGAAACATTAAGTAGAATATTTCCTATTCTCATCTCATCTTATCTATTAACTTTTCTTAATGACAGACTGTTCGATTTTTGGTAGCAGGTCTGGTGCTTTGTTCTCAAGCTCTTTGGTAGTCTTCCAACATTGTCTTCTATTTGCTGAACAAGCTGTAGCAAAACCAAATGAAAGTAAATTTGAAGGGCATAATTCTGCATCTCAGTATTTTCCCTGCTGTTACTGACCTATGCAAATGGTTAGATGTGTCAGCAGATAGTTGCGTTTGGAGTTGACTCCATGTAACAAATGAAATCATCTAAGAAACACTGTAATGAAGTAAATATTTGAAAATCTGAGGGCAAACAACATTTTGCTCAGAAAGAAAACTTCTCCCCTTACAACAGCTTGCAGAAATACCAGTTTTGCATAACTCAGGTAATCCTTTATGAAAAGAAAGATGGTATGAGCATGCTATTGTGGTGGTAAAGTCAAACGCATATAATGCAATAAAAATAATGTGATAGTGATCTACTACACTCATTACAAGCTCATCTTGTTTCATTTGTGTGTAACTCTTCTACAATAGCACTGTGCAAGACGCAGTATCTTTTTGGATATCATTATTACATATTCATCAGCAAAGGAATACAAATGAAATATGAAAAACACTGAGCCCCAAATCCCCTAATTCTTCCTAAGATGGCACCACACTTAACAGCGTGCTTCTAAAGTTGTGTTTTATCTCAAGTAAATTGATATTAATGTCTAATATATAACAAGTATATAGGTGTTTAAGCAAAATGCCTGAAAATGAGGTAGCATCATATAATCCAAAAGGATCAAATAAAAACCAAAAATTATAGCAAGCGTTGCACATTATGATATAGTGGTTTATTCAGTTTGCCACAAAGATACTGCATCAAGCAGCGAAAGCATTTTGATTTTACAGATAAAAACATATTTTGGATTTGATGCTATTAAAATACGATGAAAATCTGGCAGAGGCATCTTTTTATGGAGATAACTCCTATGAAAGAATAGTATCACAGTCATCATACAAATAGATACAGCTTGTTTTGTTAGCTAAAAATGGAACCTCATGAGACCTATCTTGTCATTTCCACCCCAGATAGCCTCAAGAATCTAGCAAAACCAAAATCTTTTTCCCCTGGACTAGGCATGGAGAACTCATCCTGTTATTAGGCAGATGGAAGATGAAGAGTGTCATATTATCAAAATTGGCACTTTCTTCTGCCAAAGTGTATAGTAATGCTGAAAGGTGGCCATTTTGGGCTGGGTCTTCTCTGGAAACTCTGGAAGCACAAGAAGGTTTGGAGGAATTAGACCTATTTTTCCCTTCCAAGAACTACCAGGCATAGAAAAGGATTGGGAAACATATGCATTTCAGAAATCCAGGATAAAAAAGGAGGAAGAAAAAATGGAAATTGATAGGAACTGAAAAGAACTGTATTATTCACATCTTCTTGACAATTGAATGAAGCAAACATGTTCCACATAAGCAAAATAGAAGCTTTCATAAACTCCATCAGAAAATCTAGTGAGGTTCTTTGCTTCAGAGATATTAAAAGTTGCTTGACAGCTTTGAATACTACATCCCCGATTTACTTCCTTTGTCACTGTTGAACAGTGAACATCCATGCAGTGTATGAGTTCTTCAGGTCTGTAGACCATCACCAGCTGATGACTGAGCACCAGTCTCATCATCCAAAAAACTCTTGAAGCTTATTTGCTACCACGAAGTCTCAAATATCATGCCCTGAGACTGAAGATTTCCCAAGGAGATAACTGCTTCCACTCTGTGTGAGACATGACCATTGGTGTGGCACACAAAATTAGGAAGAAGTCACAGACCTGTCTTGTCTTCAATGTAATCACAATTCAAATTCTCACCTCTGGGTTTGTTCCTTCTAATTGACTGATAATTAAGATTAAATGGCTTTAAGTGGTAAAGAGCCATTACAAGTTTGGGGGATATAAAATATGTATTAGATTTTAAGTCACAAAACCTTATAAATCTAGGTACATGAATAAGCATTTCTAGTGTTAACAGTGCTTGAGAAATTGTACTTTAATCTCTGAATATCAGCAAGAGTATCTGGCAATAGTCTGCTTCCAATATTGTTCTTAATGGTGCAGCATTTACCTGACAAAGGTTTAATTTTGTGTTCCCCTGAATCATCCATCCCTGTCTACATGTATGGCACAGTATATGACTGTAATGCATGAATGATAGGATCTTAAATATCTCGTATTTGTTCTACTTACCTTAATCATGAGTAAATGTAGTAGAAAGGATCAAAAATGCACTTTAAATTCTCTCCAAGGTAAAAACAGTAGTGGGAGGGTTAATACATAAAAATAAATTTCAAAACCAGGAAATAGCCTGTAAGCCTTATGATGAAGTGTCATTTTTGGAGGAATCACAGGTTTTGTATACTAGTAAGCTAGCTTTCAAGGGGTTCCTCAAAGCAGGTCTAATGGAGGGTGTCCCTGCCCATGGCATGGGGTTGGAACAAGATGGTCTTTGAGGTCCCTTCTAATCCAAACCATTCTGTGGTTCTTTGATCCTATGATCCTAGTAAAACAGTAAACAAAAACCAAACCAACCAACCAACCAAAAAGTAACATGGTCTTCCTAAAGTGGCTAAAAGCTTGATGTCTCATTAATTCTGTATTATATGGTGTAAGATCTCTCAATGTTGAACTTATAGATCCAAACTGTTACTGTGGGACAAATTGCAGACATTTTGCACAAATCCTTAGACACATGATGCTTCCAACTCTTCTGGGAAATCAAACATGAGAAGAGTGAGATAAGCAGGTTGGCAAGTGAAATGGCAAAATGCATGTGCAAACTGTCCTATTACTCTGTAATCTCCTATGATTACAAGCTTCAGTCTTCTGTGGCAAATGTCTAGTTCCTTGCTAAGCCATCTCATACTGGAGGAACTCCTCACTTGGACACCTGCTTTTGGGTGAGCTTGTTGTTGGGCTTAGTGGTGAACTCTCCAGAGAGTTTATTGTGCTGTACCAGAAAATAAATTTTATAGAATGCGTGGTCACAAGCTGTCATAGTTCTGACTGCAGTGTCAGGTGTATCCCTATATATATCCACCCATATACATCACCATCTATGCAAGGTTTGGCTACCTGGGCTCAAGCAAGATTTTGGTGCAGCTGTGTGGCTTCAAACTGTAGCTGTGTGTCCTTTCCTTGAGAGCTTCTTTTAAGCTCAGGCACTCACCCTTTTCAGGTGTCTGAATGTCTCGTTTCAATGTCATAACAGCACACAACTCTGAAGTCTTTGTGTCAAACTATGCATTTAATGTAAGGGGGAGAGGTAGCACAGCTTGAGGACATTGAGTGTAGTGAAGTAGAATAGTGCAGTGGCATTTCTGGTCCTGTTCCTGCATGCAAAAATGTCTAAAGAAAAGAGTAAGCCAAATCTGTTTTGCCTCTGGATAGCTTACAACACGATAAAGTTATTCTAATCAATTTCAAATGACTGTGATTAAAATAAGCTTGTATCAGTGATACAAATTACATCATTAATAGAGTACAATATGACAGGCTCCTTCCATCGTTACGAGTTCTGGGCAGCTTTTTGCTTATGAAAAGATTTCAAGTTCCAAAGCATTTGTTCTATCTCTCGTGTCTTAACTTTCTTATTTCTTTTGGCTTCATTGGCTCCTTCTCTGTAGCTTTTGTTATCTTATTTACTGATTTTTCAGATGCTTGCTTGGATTTAGAGAGAGAACTATCCAGTCTGCATGATCAAGATGAAAATTCTGCATCAAAGCTGAATAAGTCATGTGCTTAAAGAGGTTATAATTCCAAATGGAAAGAGAAAATCAAGGCACAGAAAACTGTCTCTGTGTGTGTGTGTATTTATATCAGGCTCTGACAAGTCCCCTCATCTGCCAGGAATATGCAGCAGCTGTTGCAAGTTGACTGGAAGCCCTCTGGGCCTGTAAGAGATTGTCTCTTCTGAACAACGTTGGAGTTTTTTGGCAGAAATAATTTGGCCCATAATTTGAGGAAGCAGGGGAGGTAAAGAGAGAGACTGTCCTGGCCTCCTGCATACTTTGGTAGTCAGCAATATCAATCTTCTGGGAAATGTCATGTTAAGCTGATTTCCACAGATTACCATCACTTCAAAGGTGATGGAGATGTAGGTGATGCGTAATGGCATCTCCAACACTGTTCCTGCATTCAGAAAAGTCTAGACATAAGTCTAATCTGCTTTTTCTTTAGATAGCTTATAACACAATACAGCTCTAATTAACACCATCACTTTAAAAGTAGTGGGAAGCAGAGTTAAATACAAAGACTTTCCATCCTTAACAGGCAGTTTGGTTTATGAATTCAGGGTTTTTTAGAACAAGTTGTAAAACTTTAAAACAGAGCCCTGCCCATTGCAAACTGACTCAATGTCCTGAGATCTTTCACAGAAAGATCTTTAGTCACCTATAAAGATTATTCATTTTATTTTAATCATTCAAACGTTTTGACATAGTAGCTGATTACATGGAGTACCATTAAGCTCATGAAGTCAAAGGCTAATGCCCCTTTTTCACTTATCAGATGACTTATTTCTGTAATGAGTTATTTAATTTTTGATTTCGTTTAAGCTCACCCAAAGGGATGTTTATGATATTCAGAAGAAAGTTTCTTTGTGATACTAAGAGCTAAGACTGGATTCACAACAGTGAAGTTAATCACTATTATGACCTCAGTAGATTGGATGGCTAATCACCAGCAATATAGGACTGATGGATCTGTTTCTTGCACATCTGTTCCTTGCAGAAGCTTAACTTATTTTGGCAGATAGGAACATTATAGGTCTTTTCTATATCTGTGTCCAATTTCTCTTTACTATTACCAAAGTGACAGTGAGACATTGATTCCATCTCCTCTGCAGTAATTTCTTCATAATCAAAGAAACATATTTGTATTAGAAACTGACATATTTGCATCTTTCTCATTGTCTTTTCCAATATAAACAACAAAGATGTGAGCAGAGCAGCTTATCATTCTTCTCATTTGTATTTCATTGCAAGAAATCTTGTTATGTAGTATGTGAACTGAAGCTAAGATCAACAATCTTCTGCCAAATAAATTTCAGCCTTGGTTTACCTTTCCTCTATCTTCAAATAAAGTAACATGTGTGTCTTTCAAATTAAATTATTCATGTAATAGGTATAATGAGGAAAAAAAGAAGTTTACTGACTTAATTTAGGAAATACTAAAACCTTTTTTTTTGTTAATAAGATAGTTTACATTCACTGGCATCGAGACCTTCTTGATAAATATTAAAATATTTATATTATGATATTCCATCCATGCAGATACAGAAAGCATTCATTATAATAAAAAAGTCAAAGGTTAAAATAGCCACCAGACAGATGTATTTGTTCCCAAATTACTGTAAATCTCAGACATAAGTCTTCATAATATAAAACAGACATTCTCATTTCCTGGTACAGTCTTTTAACACAAGGAATTTGAAAAATGCGCATAAAGTGGAATAACTGGAAAATATAATGTCTGTTCCACAGGAAGCTCAGATTACTAATTTGTGTCAATTCTGGATCAGATTAAAAAAAAAACCCAAGCAAACAAAATAACCAAGATTAGAATTCCCGAGAACAAAACGGTGGGTGTAGATGTGGGTGTATGTACAAAGCAGCTTTCTCCACAATGCATAGCAACTTTGAGTCAATGTCGATGTAATAAAATATAAAAGTGTGATGTGTATTTAAATGAATGTTTTATGAGGAATGTTTGGCTATGTAAACAGAATGAAAATAGTTTATTTAAAAATAAATGTTTTAATCTTTTTGAAAATTATCTCCCCAGTCAAAGTTGTTTGATTTTGATAGTGTTGGAATTAAATAAAATTATAGCATTTATTAAAAAACCTCCAACTTTTGTCCATTGTGAAATCTCTTCCTGTGAATCGTCACATTTTCAGCAATCCACATTCTTGAAACCCACCTTTATATGTTTTCTACTGCATGTAATGAAGAACATTTAATCACCCAATAGTACCTCTGACTCTCATTGGCAAAGATACATCATGGAGGAATGATCCCTCCTATTCGGTCACTGTCACTGAACATTCGTGTCCTTAGCTAGCCCTATCCTGAGGCTGCTCGTAGTCTTGGAGCAGGAGTAAGAATGAAGGCTGGCAGAAGAGAAATGCCACCGGCGCTCCCTCAGCTCTCATGAGCAAAAGGATTTCTGTAAGAGCTGATTTTTATTCCATGGTACACATGTAAAATGCAGCTTTCCTGAAGTCAGACAGCCCGTGCTGCTCAAAACTGACAAAGTTCCTGGGGGAGTTCACATTTGTAACACTACCCTTGTCAGACTTAATCAGATCTTGTAGCAGTTAGCCATCTATATTTTGGTTGTGTAGCCTATATAAAATACACTTGTAAGCTATCTAAAAGACATCTCAGCTTGTACAAAATGATAACCCAGATCCTGATTCACAAAGCAGATGCTGAGATTGACCCAAGTGTTTCTTAAAGAAGGCACACTGTCAGTCAAACCAACACATAATACCCTGGTGATCCAAATATAAAAAGCCTTTTTGAGACTGCACTGCATGGGCAGTGTTGGTAGGTGACAGTAGCTATTACTTCGCTGCTGTAAAGCATGCATAAGATTTAAAGTGAATTTTACAGCAAAAATTTTATCACAGGAAGAAATATGCCTGCTCTTCTGAGGTCCCTCATTGCTGGCATGAAGCCCATAATTACAGTACATAATGTTCAGTTATGAGTGGATGAGTGGATTTGGTATTTGGGTAAGCAAAGGCTCAGGGTGCTTTCCAGCCTTTACCAGTAGCTTTTCTCTAACTGTTACCTACAACATCTCAGCTTATGAAGAGAACTACTGCTATTTTTACCTCCTTAATATACCTGGTGACCCTACCCTTTAAGGTTGTGGGATACTAAAACAAGCTAAAATTTGTAAAGTAGGCAGTTAAACTGAAATAGATCCTTTAAAAATGTTTCACAGAATAGTTGAGATGGAAACCCTGGAAGAGACACCATTATTGATTGTGGTAGTGTCATAGAATAACACACAAAGTCAACAATTCACCCAAACTTTAAAAAAAAATAACTATTTAATTAGTTCTTATATCCATAACTCTATGAATCAGGGAGAAATTAGACATGTGAAGTAGACATCACTTACTGTGTATTGACAGTATGTTGCATACTAGAATCTTTAAGGTTACTTTTGACTGCAGAAAATCATATGTTAAACCTGAATCTGACAGGAAAAGAAGGATTTCAGTCTCCATACACAGCTTATTCACTGTTGTTTTCAATGAGTCAGCATGGACTGGGGACCACTGGGGCAGAACACAGTAAAACTTCAAGGACACATCACTATTCTGCAACCCAGATTTATTTATATTTTTTTATTTAATGAATGTTGTTTCTGCATCCAGTTCTATTGAAAAAGCTCAGCTTACATGAATATTCTTGGAAAAATCAATTGATTAGTCAGTCTAAGCCTGAGGTATTCCTCAGTATATATAAAGACTGAGGAATTTAGCTCAAAATACACAGAAGCTTTGGAAGAAGTTGAGCTGGAATTATATCTCACCGTCTCAAGGCAATATTGTCTCAAGGCAACATTGTTAATTCCTTTTTCCCAATAAGGTATAATTTCTTGATGTCATTGAAAATTTCAGTGAACAGACCACCACTGAAGTTCATGAGGGGCCTCTGACTTTCCAATTGATGTGTGAAATTCTTGAGTTGCTCTCTGTTTGAAGACTTCATTTTCATACTGAGGAATGGATATGGTTGCAAAGCTTCACTGCAAACCAGTTAAAATTTATTTTGACTCAGAAAATTTACCATTTTGAAAGAGAATTTCTGTTGTGACTTCTGTTCCTACTTTCTTTCCCTCCCATCATCCTCCACATCTACACAGAGCTATTTGATGATTTCTAGGTTCCCTTTTGTATTATTATTTTGACAACTCAGCCAGCAGCATCAAATTTTTGTTCAGTGGGTAGGGGTGGGGGGAGGAAAGCAATTTTCATGGAGAACAGCTAAAGTAAGTACTTCCTGGAAATTTCACACTGTTCATTAAGAACTGTGATGGCTATGGCAGTCAGGAACAATGGGGGACACGGCAGAAGAGAGATGAATTCATCTTTTGAAAACTGTGAAGAATTGGCAGCTGTAGAGAATGAAACTGATTGAGCTTTTCCATTCTGCTCTACTGACACATCTCATGCAGTGTGACTCAGATGATTCAGGCTATGTACTCAATCTGTTTTGACAGAAATTAGGTTATTTAGAATCACATGTATTGTGCATGTATGAGTGAGTGAGAATGAGAGGGGGTGGAAGATAGACTGTGGGCATATATACATAGTAAATACAACTTTATCTTCCCATCATTTTTGCAGTTTTAGTAAATACTGTTCATACAATTAAAATAACTTTTGTGCAGTTGCACAGCCAGTTGCAAGTAAGCTAATCTAATGATCAGAGCTGTGGTCAGCCAATGCACTGTTCTAAGTGGTGATTCTGCACACGTGGGAAACAGCTATTGACCTCTCTCTAGACAAAGAATACAGCCATATTACCTAATAGTTCTGTCTGATGGCCTTTCAGAAAGAATAACTCTGAGACAGCCTCTAGTCTTACATCTGAGAAAGAGATTATCCTAGAAAGAGACAATATCTGGACTGCTATTAGCAACAAAGAGACAAAAACAAGTGCTCTACTTGATGTCCTGAGAGAAAAAGCATGTGCTGTGATCTAGTTTCTCAAAATTCTCCACACACAACCTTACTTTCTTCCTCTTAAGTCTGAATCAGAAAAACAGAGCAGATGAGGCCCCCTACAGACAGATAGGAGCAGCCTCATGTTCACAAGCCCTGAAACGGGGAACTTCAGTACCCCTGATGTCTGTTGGAGCCACAACACAAGCAATTCAGGAGTTTCCAGGAATGCATCTATGATAACTTTTTTCTCCAAGAGATAGTGGAACCGAAGAGGAAGAGGTGCCCTGCTGGACCTTCTTCTCACCAACAGAGGGGTTGATGGGGAATGTGAAGCTCAAGAGCAGCACTGGGGGCAGTGACTAAGGACACAGCAAGCTCACTACCCTGGACTTCAGGAGAACAGTCTTTGGCCACTTCAGGGGCATGCTTGGTAAAGTGCCATGGGAAAAATCCCTAGAAGGAAGAGGGGCCCAAGAAAGCTGGCAAATATTGAAAGATCACCTCCTCCAAGCTCAGGAGTGATGTAAAAGAGGAAGTTGGGCAAAATGCCAGGAGGCCTGCATGGATGAACATGGAGCTCCTGGGCAAACTCAAACACAAAAAGAAAGCCTGAAGAAGATAGAAGCCAGGACAGGTAGCCTGGGAGAAACACAGAGAAAATGTCCAAGCAGACATGGCCCAGAGTAGGAATGGTAAAGCCCTGATAGAATTAAATCTGCCCAGGGACATCAAGGGCAAAAATAAAAACTTTTCAAGGTATGCCAGTAATAAAAGGTAGGCTGGGGAAAATGTGGGCCCTCTTTGCAAGGAAACAGCAGACCTGGCTCCCTGGGATATGGAAAAGGCTGAGGAACTCAATGACTTTTTTCCATCATTCCTCACTGACAAGTGCTCTAGCCACACCACCCAAGTCTCA
Source organism: Hypotaenidia okinawae (assembly GCA_027925045.1). Taxonomy (NCBI): domain Eukaryota; kingdom Metazoa; phylum Chordata; class Aves; order Gruiformes; family Rallidae; genus Hypotaenidia; species Hypotaenidia okinawae. Next base: position 154,158,686 of record BSDF01000001.1, read on the forward strand.
GAAGGCAAAGGAAGGCCATGGGAGAATGAGGAACCACTGACTGCAGGGGATCAGGTTTGAAACCATCTAAGAAACATGAAAACACATCAACCCAAGGGACCTGGTGAGATGCATCCATGGGTTGTGAGGAAAATGGCACATGAAATAGCTAAGCCAGTCTCCATCATATCTGAGAAGTCAGGGACATCTGGTGACATTCCCACTGGACAGAAGAAGGGAAACATTACTCCATTTTTAAAAGGGAAAAAGACTTGGAGAACTACAGGCTGGTCAGTCTCACCTCTGTGGCCAGCAAGATTATGGAAGAGATCCTCCTGGAAACTATGCTCAGGCACATGCACAATAAGGAGGTGACTGTTGACAGTCAACAATGCTTCACTAAGGGCAAATCATGCCTGACAAATTTGGTGGCCTTCTATGATGAGGTTACAGTGTGGGTGGACAAGGAAAGAGTAACTGATGTCAAGTACTTGAACTTGTCCAAAGCATTTGACACTGTCCTGCATGACATCCTTGTCTCTAAATTGGAGAGACATGAATTTGATGGATGGACTACAGGTGGATTTGGAATTGGCTGGAGTACAGAATCCAGATCTGGGGTCCCCAGGGCAATAAAGACATAGAACTGTTGGAGCCAGTAGAGAAAGGCCACAAAGATGATCAGATGGCTGGAGCACCTCTCCTATAAGGACAGACTGAGAGATTTTGGCTTGTTCAGCCTGGAGAAGAGACAGCTCTGGGGAGACCTTAATGCAGCCTTCCAGTACCTGAAGGAGCCTACAGAAAAGCTGGAGACAGCCTGTATAGAAGGGCATGGAGTGACAGGATGAGACGCAATAGCTTTAAACTAGAAGAGAGTTGGTTCAGATTAGATATTAGAAAAAAATTCTTTGAGGGTGGTGTCACACTGGCAGAGATTGCCCAATGAGGTTGTAGATGCACCTTCCCTGGAAGTGAGGGTTGCTGGCAAGAACTGTCATTAAAGTCATAAAATATTTTCTCTGCTTCTAGACTTTGGCTTGAAATGTAGAAATAAAATGAATTCAAAATAATTAATTAATCTGCCTAACTAATAATATATGGTTCTCATAATCATTTGCTAATAGCAAGAAGGTTATGTTTACTGCACTGGGTAGGTACCCATGCTTATGAATACAGCTATATAAAGCTAGAATTTATTTGTGCACTTTTCAAAAAGTGTAATTTTCCAGTGTTTTTCCTACCGGAGCAAGGTAGCATAGACTTAGTTTAGTCAAATGTGCAAAATTACCACTAAATTCTTCTGAGATTTTGCAGTTATGCCTCTGTACATGAAAGATGACCTTATTCTTAGGTGATACTTCCTTCCCAACAGTGTCTTGTCTAATGGCCAGTACTGTTTCTTTTTCAAATATAGAGTGTCTATAGTTCTGTAGGTGGTAAATAGATGAGATATTTAGATATATAGTTATTTGCTCTGTGCATGCGGTTGCAATGATGCTTCAGGAATCCAATTCTTTCCCCTCTACAAATGACTACTACCAAAACCAACAGGAAGAGCAGGGGGTTGTTTCCGTTTTGTGACATCTGTGTGACAGATTTCTATCAGCAACTGTGATTTTTCAGTTTTCAATTGTATCACGATTCTGCTAAAAACACAAGTCCATTTTAATTATTTTTCTGTATTATATGCCTGCAACATATATACAAGGCCATAATATCTATCAGAAACACAAAATCTATGTTAAGTATTAATTTTGTGGGGGGTTTTTTGTGGCTTGATTTAAATTCAGAAAATATGTCTTAATAAAAATGATGCTTTTGTCTTCTGAAATTCTGATTTTGTTTGAAAATTACTTCTTTCCTCTTTTTTTTTGAAAAATTGTTGATGGTTGTGTAGTCATATATTTTATCTATAATCTATATATGTTTCCCAATCTTACAATTCAGTTCATGGTGGGAGTTAGTTTTGGTTTTGTTTTCTTAAATTGAGGGTACAATAAAGTGACAGCCCCATCTACTGCTGTGACAGCCCCTCTTTCCTTGAAATATAATCCGAGACTTTTATCTTATTTACTTGAATCTTGAGATAGTGTATGTTTTGAAGGAGCAATAATTTTGCTCTAGGAAACTTTACTTAATGGAAAATATAGAATATTTTTGCTGCCTCTGTTTTTCTAACGTGTTTTTTTTTTCCCCTCACATCCATCTTCCATCTTTTCTCTGTTTTCAGAGAAAACAGAAAAAGATAAGTGCAGAGAACAAAATGAAAGAAGCAGCCAGAAAACAGTGTCATAATAGAACTTAGAATTGGAGTGAATGCAAACCATCCTGAAATAGAAAACAGAAAACATATGGGAGATAAAACAGTGCAAAAATGTGCATTTATGGTTTTTTTTTCAATTTTCCTGTTCAGAACAAATTATATCCGCTATCATTTGTAATTTGCTTTAGACTTCATAAAAGAGAAACAGTTCTTGGAAACCTAGACCTATATCTTGGAAACGTTTTCCCATATGACCACACACAACCAATTGATGCTTAGACATGACCTTTCTTACATGATAGGCAGTAGCTAACTGTTTGGCTACAGGAGATGTTATCATTCCAGATTATTTTTATTTACTGATTTTGATTTGGAGCAATAACATCTGCTTAAGAAATTATGCCAACCCAGGAAGACAGAGTATTGTACAGATGTCCTCAAACTTTTGTTCATGACCCATAATTTGCTGAAGCCACTTTAAAGACTTCTCATACATACAGTTAAGCAACGCTGTACAGAAATGAGAATTATTTATCTTTTTCATTATGCCACAGTTTATAAGAGAAAGAAAGAAAATGCTCTGGTAAAGCTTGGGAGGAGGACGTTTTGTTTGCTAGGTTGCTAGGTTCCAAGGATGAAGTATTGAAGAGGAAAAAATGGCAAGAATGTTTTATATTTTAATATAAAATGTCCTTCAGTTTTTTAAAAGAAAGTGTGGGAGTCTTGCCTTTATTTTTTTATATAACTTAGGGATCGATTCATCACAGAAACTGATATCATACAATTCAAAATAAATGTGAAATAGGAGGGTGAAGCCAGGCAGAAGCAATATTTAATTACAGGAAGAGCAGAAAGAAAGGAAAAATCCTGCCCTCAAAATGGTCATATACAATGTATTTTGCATTTCAATAAAACAAATAATAAGTGCAACATTTATAAGACATGAAAACCTTATCATGTATAACATAACATTATATATTTTTTCCATTTAGATAAGTAATACTCATTTTTAGTTGACAAGCTGAAAATTATATAGAAAAATGCTAATAGAATGTAACTAATACTTTTCTACATGCAAAACTTTTTAAGAGGAGGATTTGTTGTGATTATAAATCGTTGCTTTCAGCCATTGCTGTCCTTTAAAAAAGGAAAAAATGTCCTCTTATCAAAGCATAGTTTGTAAAGTGCATACCATACTCTGGAAATCAGCATTTGGGATTTACTAAGAGATAGAGAAGAATTCCCAACCAAACAAACCCTATATTTTCTACGGTATAAAAGGGAAATACAACTTAACAGAGAGGAAACAGTCCAGAAAGTTCCTGGAGCATGTGGAAGATGACTTCCTGATACAGATGGTGAGCAAGCCAATTAAGGAAGGTGCCCTACTGGACCTGTAGTTTGAGAGCAAAGGATTTGTGCATGATGTGATGTCTAGAGGCCACTTTGGGCATAGCAATCACAAAATTGTAGAGGTTTTGGTTCTTGGAGAAATAAGGAGGAGGGTGAACAGAACTGCTATCTTGGACTTCTGGAGGGCAGACTATGACAAGGGGATTGAGTGCGCCCTCAGTATATTCTCAGATGACACCAAGCTGGGCACCGTTTTGATCTGCTTGAGGGTAAGAAGGCTTTACAGAGGGACAGTGTAGCTAGCAGGACAAGGGAAATGATATCCCTCTGTACTCATCACTTTTTGTGGGCCCCTCACAAGAAGGACTTTGAGGAACATGTCCAAAGGAGAACAAATCCAGTGAAGGGTCTAGAGCACAAGTCTTACGAGGAGCAGCTGAGGGAACTGGGATTGCATAGCCCTGAGAGAAGGAGGCTGGGAGGAGACCTTATTGCTCTCTACAGCTACTTGAGAGAAAGTTGTAGCCAGGTGGGGATCAGTCTCTTCTCCCAAGTAACAAGTGATAGTACAAGAGGAAATGGCCTCAAGTTGTGCCAAGGGAGGTTTAGATTGGATATTAGGAAGAATTTCTTCATGGAAATAGTTGTCAATCATTGGAACAGTCTGCCCAGAATAGTGGTTGAGTCACCATCTCTAGAGGTATTTAAAACAACCGCAAATGTTCTGTTTAGGGACATGGTTTAGTGTTTGGACTTGGCAGTGCTAGGTTAACGATTGGACTTCATGCTCTTAAAGGTCTTCTCCAACCCAAATGATTCTATGATCCTATGAATAACAGCTGATCAAAGGCTAAAAGCATAGAATTGCTTTGCTATTAGGAAAATGTCAAGGATAGGAGTTAGGTAGGGGGTTGTTTGGGATCTTTTCTGGGAAAGTAGATACTTAGATCACATCTGTACTATTAACTAAGAGTGGAGGACTATTCTCTGGTCTGCCAGTGAGCCCGGCACAGTTCATCTACAGATACTTAATTTTTTTCCTTTTCTTTCAAAAACAAAATCCCAGCATGGCCACACCAAAATTACTTAATAAACAGGGTTCTTGGAATATGTGGTTTCCTAAATAATGGTTGGGCGCTCTGTGGAAATGTGTGAACTGACAGAGGTGAAAGCTGCAGAGGCAGAGAGCTAACAGGCACAATGGGTGAGCCTTCTCTAGTACTTAAATCTTGCTTTGGCCTTTTCTTCTTTATCCAGGTGTGACTTCAAACTCCACCTCATCTGCACAACAAGTACTCAAGTGTTAAATTGGTGCTCTTCCATTATGTTCACTTCTCCAACTACTCAGACTCTTTAATGCCAGTTCTCAGGCCTGAAAATGTCCTAGAAAAATGGAGGATCTTTGTGGGAAGGGACGAAGACCAGCATCTCCTATCTTCTAAGCTAGTTTTCAGAACACCCTGAGGGTTTCACCTTCTAATTCTTGGACATTCTAATGTTCTGCAGGGGTATCACGTTTCACAGACCTGAACTTTCTTTTGAAGAACCCAGAGCATGGGGGTAGGAAGGATGATAAGTATCAGCAACTCACCCCAAAGTGGGCTGTGACCTAAGTTCATATGCAGATAAAACTCTGAAAATCTTTGTTCCCATGTAGCCTCACTGGTCAAAAAGTGAGGGCCAGCATAGTAAAAACTCAGTAAAGACTGCAGACAAAGTTGAAAGGGACTACAATAAAAAGGATGAAGAGTGGGAAAGAATTATCTGAGAAATAGATCTTAGGTACAGGTATGCATGCATTCTTTAAAAATATGAAGAGAGTTCAAATGCAATTCTGAACAAAAGCTGAGGACTTGTGAGTCAGAGCAGGAAGATGATATGCACAAAGTGAGATTGGATGCATAAAAATGTTCACAGAAGCCTGTGATTGCATTATTTACTTCTGCTTTTGAATAAACATTTATTTCCTGTCTTTCTTAAGTATGTACATGTGTTTGTTCATTTTTTTGTTGCCATCTATGGTAGGCTGTTCAATAGACTCCCTATAAACATGTACGGTTTTGAATATGATTCATAAACCAACTTACTACTCTTAGATCTGTTCTATGAAGACAAAATACAGATTCATACTGAGCCCATCTAACAGCATTAGTGATGGGGAAGGAACGTCTGTGAATATTTATCTATCAGAGCCAGAGTTCCTGTCTCCAACCAATAGACTATACTCACTGACTAATTAAAAATAGAAAGACAATTACCTTATTTATTTTATTGTTGAGAATGTCAGTATAGCAACTGAAGCATTAAAAATATCATAGGGGATATAGTCAATACTGGAAAAAACACTTAATGTTTGAAAGTTTATTTAAGGACAAAAAGAACACACATTGCCTAGTCTTCCTCCTCATTAATCATTTACTGTGGATAAGAAACCTTTGTAAGCAATTAAAATTGAATTTGTACTGAAAAAAATCTTGTTCTACAGAATGCAGTAGGCAAAAGCTACTATATAGAGATAATCACAAGCCATAGATTAGTGATAAAGGCTTCATTTTATCACCTAGCAACCTTACCCATACCTGCCACCATTGCAAGCAAGCTAAGATAAAAATTTTGTGATTCTGGGAAGAACACATGTGAAACTAATTATACAATTTAAGCTGCTACTGACACTAATAAAAATTATAACTGATGAAATGAAACACACTGAAATCAAAACAAACCTTCACCTCGATTGCTCCTTTCTGGTGTCAGTTTTTGACTTTTCAGTACTCAAAACTTAAATCTAAGTTTCCCTTTTTATTAAAAACAGGAGTACGAAGAAGGAAAATAATCACCTAACTGTATTGCTTCTCAGCCTGTGATAAAGGAAAGCTTTTCAGATATTCTGAATGAATACAAAAAGGAAATTTCGTTATATAACAACCCAGATAGCAAGTATCTAGCCAGTAAATAATGTACTTCAAAACAGATAAGTGGAAAATAAGATGGGAAACAGGCAAACCTCTCTGTACTCAGTCACATGGGATTTTCACCACCTTTGTACCCTGGTGTTCAGTCTATTTTTGCATGATCACTTGTGAAACTTTTCTGTGTCCAAAAGGTTACTTTAATTCTTATGACAAAGATGATGGCTCAGCAGAGAATAGGCAAAATAAATTGAAATCAGCGTGTTTAGTTTGGTTTTCTGTCTCAATGATAATAACTGCAATAATCGCATGTCCTGTAGCCACGGCTACATGGCATCAGGTGACAGCATTTTTAACGTGTTACTTTTAGCTCCCAAATGTAGACACTGTTGCAGGTTTAGCTCTTAATCTACAGATTATTGGTGTTCAAGCACCCCAACCCCAGTTCTAATGCTGTGGACTGCATAAGGTTTTATTTGAAGGGAAGCAGCACCACCTATTGCAACCTGATGGCTTAGCTCTGGGTGATATAAAGAACAGAGCTGGCCTGAGCCCAGATTTCAGCTCTTTCCTGTGCTTACTTTCATAAGCTTTTCCCAGACCAGCTTCAAATCAAATTAGGATCCCGAATTTTATATGATAAGGTACAAGGACAGAGATGTGTGACATTTGCATGTGTCTCATAAAAAGGCATATCTGACACACCTGTTTACAAACTAAGATAAAATAATAGCAGAAGCCTTGTCCAGCTAACTATTGCTCTTAAGTGACTTGTTTGGAGTTTTCATTTCTGAAGTGGGAGGATAGTCAAAAATTAAGAATATGTTTTACCCAGGTGCAATTCTCTCAAAATTTGCTTCCAGAAGCATCATTAATGTAGGTGTGTAGTACAGTATGTTCTTCTAATAACGACAGTGCTATTGTCATCCATCTATACTTCTGGTTCTTCTTTTTTTCCAGACTGTCTACAAAGCCTGGCTCTGTTCCCAGTATTTTGAAGTCACACAGTTTCACTGCAGCAACAGAATTCCTTGCAAGCAATACTGTTTGGAGGTTCAGACGAGGTGTCCCTTTATATTACCAGACAATGATGATGTCATCTATGGAGGACTATCAAGTTTCATCTGTACAGGTATGGTATAGTATACAAAAGCTAATTTCACTTGTTTTCATGAGTCTAAATGTGAAGCACAGTATGAATAATTTCCCAAGTATGAAAGCCTAGAGGTATTCCTCGTCACAAAGATTACTCAGAGGTACTAGAATTTGAGTCCAGATTTAGTAATGCACATTTATGCTACAGCTTGCCACAGTTACTAACATTAAAAAACAAAACTACTAGAAGAAATTTGTTCTGGGGTTCTTTTATGCTAAATGAATTGGTGGAGGGTTTTTGTTGCTCCATCTTATGTAGTACTCAAAGAAAAGAGGCTAAGTGACATCCAATATTCAGAAAGACAAAAGAGAAAGGAAAGATCAGTTTTTTTAGTATATTCACCTGTGTTTACCTGCCTTCTTACCTCAGGTAAATAAAGAATATGAGGAATTCAAAACTGTGCAGTAACTCTTAGAAGTTAAATATCTAAGGAAAGATCTTTCACTTTTAAGAATCAGTTGTTCCCCTGTGAAGAAGTTTTGATCAGTTCTTGGGTCTTAATAAATTCTTGGAGTACTTTAATCTTAAAAGGTATTGCTAATATAGGTCTATGCATTGACTGCTGAAATGATCTGGTTCCTTTCACATTTCATTCTGCTTCTAACATTATCACAGAATGATCCAGAGAGGATACCACCTTTATTACATCTCAGGTACCTTTAGTACCTCAGATACTTACTCCAGCTAAACCAGTAAAAAGTTATTTCAAAACTTAGATCATTTGACAGACTGGTCCAAATATCTGACATGAGACAGCCTCCACCTTAAATTAGGGGCTGCAATGAGAAGCATGATACTAGACAAGTTGACCAAGGTGTTTAAAATGAGTAAAAAAATCCCATAAATACTCTTATCTATAGCATCTCAGACGCATGCATAATGTTTGTGGGAACTCACTTCACTTTATACGTTCTGTATGGATTTATGGGGATTCTGGTAGCAAGATATTTACTGTATTTCTTCTCGCAGATTAAACCTATTGCATGCAATCAAGCAATATCCATCCATATGCAAAACAAAATATAGTGAAATGTAAGCTGAGTTATAATTTCATAGTCATCAATAAGGTAACGGTGCTTACCTCTTTTATGCATTTTCTAAACATTAATAGCCTTCCAATATGCATGGATATCCAGCAAACAAATCAGCATGATTTTACAGTTTAAGATAGGACAGTAAAAGCTGGAGAGACTTGGGAATTTTTTATTTACAACTTGTATGCAATAAATGTGTATGTGTGTGTGTGCGTGTGTGCATGTATATACTCCATGTGTGCACACTTGCACACATACACAATGGCAAAGAACAAACAAACAATAAACAAAGACATCTCAGAATTCTTTCAGAAAATATCTTAGGAAATAGATATCTACTTCTTGATTTTCCTAGTACATCTCCAAGTCCAAATTCATTCCTAAAACACACAAACCAGATGTGACTTTGGAAAGATTACAGACAAATAATATCTTTGAGTTTGGGATGAAAAGAAGATTTAGGGGAGGATTAAACTCATTTTATTGCAGGTATTAGTAGAGTGGGTATCTACACATTAACTCTGTGACTAAGCTCTCACTAGAGTCACTGAAGATCTGATGTAGTCAGTAGAGCGGAGAGCCATTAAATTCAGCCTAAGTAGGCATCTGCACCTGGTGAGCTGACTAGCTCTCTACATCCTGCTAACCGTACTGACTGCACTTTATTTGCTGTAGCTGCTGTTAGTCACCAAGGTCTTATTGCAGACACTTAAAATCAGAGTGACCTGGATCTCATCTCAGCAGTCCACTAACTAATATTTGGTTGAACTTCATGTTTACCCAGGACGCTCAACACCAGCAGAGCAGAGCTTGTATTCACTCACCCATAGGAGTCAACATGCTGATGCTGGGCAGTTATGTGCATCAGAAGATGCTGAGGAGAAGTACAAGGCTGCAATTCAAACTTTGTCTGGAATGCATGCCCATTGCCACCCTCATATTAATCAGCAGCTCACTGTAAGAGCACTTCCTGGCACTAAAGAATAAGAAATTAGACTAATATTTGCTGTGGGACTAAAGCATTATACTTCTCTGCCTCTTAAAAAAAGAAATTATTTCATGGAAAGTACATTGAGTTCTCCAGCACACAAATATTCTACCTCAGCATAGCTTATGTCTTGATAGTTAACTTGAACTCCTTTTGCAGAAAAACAACAGAAAACAGGTTGCCAATGTCTTGAGGGACCTCTTCTCCTGCCGTACTTTCTGTGAGTTCCCATCTGGAAGAATTGTTACAGGATTTCTAGTTACTGATCCTGCTTTTCCTGGGGTGGGTGAAATTCATAGGCAAAAATCAAGACCCTTGTCCAAAGGTATTTCTATTTCATATTTAGGTATTACAGCTGGTTGTCTGGTGTATCCATTCGACCTAAATTCACTGTGATGCCGGTCACCATTGAACTCTGCTACAGGAAACACAGAGGAAGCAAACATGGTACAGGGATTTCTCATGAATGGTGTTTTGCCACAGACCATCATTCATTTAAATTAGGTTTGAATCTCTCTGCTTCTCCTGACTCTGATGGTATCCCATGAAGAGAAATGCTACAGGTCCTTTCTTTAAATTTTTACTTAGATTTTCAGAGAAATCCAACAGGAATTGTATTAGGTTATGTTGCGCTATGATATTTTTTTTCCCCTCATGAAACTAATGAAAGACTAGCTGGAACATTGTTAATTATAAAATATTGTCTGGAGAGAAAAAAAGGAGTCCCTCTGCTCAAAGGTTGATTTATCTTTGAGAAATGACAAGAATTTTTGGACTCTGATTTTCCTTCAATGTTTTAGAAGCAATAGTTTTATAATAAGAGTATCCCTTCCTTCTCTCCATGGCAACAGACTATTTCCTCTAAGGTTCAGTAGAGATTCAGCTTGATGGAGAGACAGCGAATTGATTTCTATAAAATAATTCAGTGCACCATGGAAGGCAACTAACAGGAAAAGGTGTACCAGCGATAGCTGTTTTATTTTATGTTAATTGCAGCACAGTTTGCATGATGTACATGACATTACATGCCATTTTCTTATTGCAGCTGGCTCATTGGCTGGGATGGCTTCATGTCACCAGCAGCACTGGGAGCTGCCCCAGCAGTACTGAGCTGCCACCTTTGCTGTCCTGCTGAGATAGCTGCTGGGAGTAGGGGTATAATGGCACCAGCAAACAGGGAACCCAAGTACTGTTTTTGTTTTAGGACAGGTTTTTCCTGAGTCTGAAGGCTGTAAAAAAAAAAAAGAAGAAAAAAAGTACTGTAGACTGTAAAAAGAAATAATATCAGTGTTTATCCTTCCTTTGGAGCTCCATGTGATCAGAAAACAACATAGGACTGGCTATTTTTTTCCTCAAGAAATGTTGCAGTCATTGGTATCTTAGAATTCCTAAATAAGTATTTTTAAGATGCCTTAAAAATGTAAAGATGGCTACATGTAGAATCATTATAAGGAGCAGACTGGATCCATAATTGTGTCTAAGAATCATACACAGTGGTGGTATACATGATCTCTTCCAGTCCTTTGACATCATTCAATATAAACAAAATAAAAACCTTGTTTATAATATGGGTCAACAATGACTTCTTGGAAATTCCTGAAGGACAGGTATAATAAGTAAATATTGCAGCCTAATAATGTCTTCCTTGATTACTTCCAATGGTAGCAGAGAGTGGGAAGAGGAGGATATGCCATCAACACAACAACTGCAGTTGCACCTGCTTTAGCAATCCAGTTCGGGAGTGTATCTTTGAAGTATATCTCCTGTTGATAGTCCTTGCTGTTTGACTTGTGCTGGGGAGAGGTCTTGGAGCATATACATTGGGTTCTTTTGAATTAAACTAGACTAGAAAATATGCTACAGGATCATATCTACCATGTCCCAACCACTAATGCATATTTGATATACAGAATCAGACTAGAGCTCCCTCAGTGAGGTAAAAAAACCTTCAAAAGCATTCAAAGTTGACATGAGATACTCAGCACCAGCTGTTTCATTATATAAATCTTTTGCCCCAAACTACCTGTTAATACAGACATAACCTATTCTAGCTGCTGGGATTTCAGTCCCAAAACTGCTATCCATGTGCCAAGTCCGAACCACTTAAGAGCGCAAAATTAGGGCTACCTGTGTTCCAAAAGGCTTTCTTTGTATTGACCAAGACATAATGACCTCTTTGTGCCTTGTGACATAAGAGGCCCATCACCCAGCAGCAAATATCAGGCAGGAAATCTCATGCTCACACTCTTTACTTGCACAATGGATGTCTTGGAATTCCTTCCCAAACCAACATGGCATTTTCTAAGACCAGTGTCATCAGAATGAGTCTACTGCCATCAAGAGGAGAATCAAACTGATCCACTTGCCTGTGCTGAGCAGGCTTCTGATAATTTTCAATGTAGAAGGAGAAAGTAAGGGGGCAGAAGAAATGAGAGGACAGGTGATTCAGGTGCTTTGAATCATTTAAACCTTTGCATTCAGTTCATATTAATTTAGGCTCCTATTTCATGTGTTCCAATTAACATCTCAGTTTCTTGGAACACAGTGTGAGTATTCACCCATACATCAAATTCTGGCAAGTATCACCAACATATGCTTATGTGATTCCACGCAAAGAGCACTTCCTCTGAAACTCCTCTTCCTTTAGAGTAAAGGAAGGAAACTGCCAGTCATGCTTCATAGCACATGCTAATGTTTCCAAGGACATAGTGAGAATTATTAGAGAGAATTTTCACCCATCTGTAGGAAGGGTTTGTTGACTAACAAAGATCAACAAAGGTATTGGGAACAATTCTTTCAACTGCAGTTTCTTCTCAAGAGACCAACGTGTATCTGGATTTCACCAGCAAGTTTAGCTATAGAGTGTCTGTTTTAAATCAGATGCCCTGATTGCAGTCCAATTTGAAAAGCAATTTCTGTGAGAAAAAGGGATATGTAGAATGCATCACAATCTGTATTTTCTTTGTAGAACAATTCCAGAAGACAAAAACTCTGAATTTCATCTGCTTTATGTTGTTCTTGGCAAACTCAAAAAAATTATATATACATAATACAAATTCTCTCTAAAAAAAACTCATAATAATGTGTCATTTGCATTCTGCCTATACCTCTTAGTAGGTCCTAAAATATCAAAATATTAAGCTAACACAGACAGCAGGACAAATCCCATTTATATTTGACAAGCATGGTTTAAGTAGTTAGTAGCTATGGACCTTCTTACAAGGAAAATATGACTTGGTTTTGCAGTAGAATCTGTCAACTAAATAGCACATACCTTTGAGTCCAGTGTTCTTCTATTCTTGAATCCTGGGGCTTTCCCATGAATGAGGTCCCATATTATAATAGGTTCATTAGTGGCAAACATTCTTGTGCTGTGAAAGCAACCCAGGCAATTATTGCTGAACTTTCTAGGGAAACATAGTACTTAGATATATGGGAACCTTTTTTTCTTTATCATATTGAATTGGCAAACCCTTTTGATCAAAAATTGTACATAATAGAAGTAATGAGGAAAGACAAAGTCTTGTTAGATACAAGTTTCTTACCCTTATTCTGTATCTCAACATAGCAGAGCTGAAAAGGTCTGTTGTGTAGTCTTGAAAATCACCTATTTGCTTATTTTCCTGACTTGTAGCAATTTTAGAGGGATAACACTGATTTACTGTGGCAGAAGGAAATTGGACCTGTGCATATTTTAGGGAGGAAAATATGCACAGGGGGAAAATCCATGCATGTTGAAGCACAACGAATTTTTCCTGAGTGTGGATGCATACACCCAGGACAATGTTCGAAAAGCAACTATCTGAAATAGTCACCAACATATAACAACAACAAAAAATTTAAACACTGTAACCAAAATCTCATTCAACAATTGGAATGTAGTATGAAATGAAAATTAGCCTTTTCAAAAGAGCTGAATAGACTTATTCACCATTTTAATCTAGTTCACTAAAGAATGATTTATATATCTTTAAGTCTTCTACTTTTTATTCCAGTATTTTCGTAATATGAAGGGTATAAAATACATATCAAAACAGAAGCATCATAATGTGTCATAGACACAGCAATTTAGAAAATGAGAGGACCATCTGGATAAGACTGAGGAGAGCTGGCTTCCAGATCAGATATAAGCAAGCAGTGGAATCTAGTCATATAATATCTAATGTGTTCTCTTGCCTTCTGTAGTTGGAAAATGTCAATATTGAAACCTTAGATATAATTCCTCAGAAAAAGAAATGTCATGCTGAGTGTTGACAGTCAGTGGTACAATTATGTCACTGATGGATGGATCACTCTTGGCAGATATTATTTACTTTGTGCTTCAAAATAAAATGGAGCATTCGAAACTTCTGGCATGCTACTACATCTACTTCTCTGGTTTCTTCTTCCAGTTATGGTCTTCAGGCACAAGAAGCTTGGTATGCCTCCCAAACTAATCAGAAAACTATTTTAAAAAGGATTGTCGTTTGGAGTTACACAGAAATGAAATGAGGAAAGACCATAACACACAAAAGGGTCTGGCCTATTTCTGTGGCTTTCCAAAATACATATCCAGGGATGACAACAAATGTATCAGTCAGATGGGGTTCCTTTGATGGTGACTGGAAGACGTGGACTATGGCTCCATAGTTCTTTCTGTAGCAAAGAAACCCGGAAGTAGGCTGTGCCAGACCAGCTGTTACAGATAGAAATCCAGCTACAGCATGATACATCTTGACAGTGCTGGTGTGAGGTGTGAGAATGCAACCACCTGTCTCCTGTGCAAAATAAATACCAGTGTTCAGGCATAAAACACGGAATTTCCTGAGTTAGCTGGTGATCTAGTTGTTCATCAGACCATGCACCCGCAGACAGCCTTTGTAATTTTTAATTCCTGTATAAGAACATATTTGCACTTTGCTGTTTTCCCCCAAAGCTGTTTCAGCACAAAGTGAATACAATGCTCATGCTGTCACTCCTTTCTCTTTCAGTATGATTCAGCTGAGCAGGATACATGGGATTTGTCTACAGTCATGTTGCCATTAACATAATCTCATTCAAATGAGTAGCTTTAATTCTTGCATCAGCATTAGTAACACATACTTCCTACAGATATAGCTGCTGTGCTCATCATCAAAAAGTATCTGCATGTGAAAAAAGTAACAAGATACAAAGCAGAGACATAGCTTTTACATGGCCTTCATGAGCAATAGCTTATGTCTGGAGAATGGTTTGATATCAAAAGGTATGCTGGAAAATTCTGGATCCTTGATTAAGATCAAGGTCCAAGAACGTGCAGATGGTCTAAAATTTCTACCAGTGCAATAGAGGTGAGTGCTGGGAAGAGTTGGGAAGCAGAAATCCAGAGCTCAGAATTTTTGGTGAAAAGCAAAAAGCAAAGTAGGTTTTGAGCCAGTAACAGTTGGTAAAGTAGTCTCAGAATTATAATTATTGAACATCCAAGTAATAGAGAATAATGATGTCTACAATAGGAACTATAAAGAGGAAGAGGGAAGCCATGGTGGCTTGGTGGGTAAAGTTACTCTTTCTATTCCCTATTCCAAACTCTGTGTCCATATAAAATATTTTTATAAAAAAACATACTTGTGGTTTTGTTTTTCTCTCCTTGATTTTCAAGATGGTTGTAGTTAGCTTCCCAGGGTTTCTGGTAAGTAACCCTCTGAATTAGTAGACTGACTGATTAGATCCAAGGGGCCAAAACTGATACCCATCACTGCAAACAAGTATGTGGTCAAGCACAATAGTGAAGTTTTATTACTTTGTGCACAAGCACTGCCTGAATTTATCTAAATGTCCTACAACTGTCATATCAATAGTTGTTCTGTAGATAATTTATTATTAAATATGTAACTGCAAATTCAAACCCTAAATTCAATTACTGGATTGAAATACAGAGGAAATGTAGTTTTGCATTAAGAAGCAAGTTCAATGCAGCTTTGAATGGGGGGAAGGGGTTTGTCTTCAATTTATTTATAATTCGGTAAGTACATATGAACTATTTAAATACGTTTTGATTGCCAACTTGTGTATATAGGCCTTGATTTCAAAGGAAGTCTGGGTTTTCCTATAATAAGAAAGGCAGGAAATACAGTTTGAATAGCAAACAAGCCTCAGTGGGATCAAAGCATTAACCACTCTTTGTGTCTTTTCCATTACCAGTAACAGTTCAAACTACTGCAGTCATGTAACAGATCATATAATTACCTGCTTTGGGAGGCATTTCCTGCATGTTACTGTGTTTAAAAGCACATGTACATAAACACCAAAAGATGGGTCTTAGAAAATACGTTAGCAAAAATATTGCTTTATTAAACTTGCAATAAACAACTGTCCACAGGTTCTAAAATGCAACAGAATTTCTGAAAACCATGAACTACATTCAATAATGATCTGAGAGAGAATAAATAATTTTCAAGTGTTGGTACACTGCCTTAAGTATCTAAGTTGTTATGTGCAAAAAAATGGCCTGATTTCCTACAGAGTAAACCTGACTTCACAGAAAATGAAACAAGCTGTTCTCGTGCCTGTATTTTTAAAAATTTGTTTGTATTCAAAACCATATACAATTTCACTTGGACTCATGTATAATATAGTAGGCTGTTGTATGTTAAAAAGTGCCAGTCTAGGCTTAATCTGCATTTTAATGCTCAGCGTGCCTAATGCACTTTTGTTTAGTTGCAGATCAATATTATGGAAGTAGGAACAAAAGAGTTCAATTTTATCTTAATGTAAGATGTGCTGTTTTAAGGTTATTCACAAAATATATGCAGCCTGGTGCCTGAACCTAAGAATGTAATGTCTAAACTTGTAGGCATTGCTTTTTCAAACTAATACGATTTTTGTGACCCTTTAGACAAAATGCCATTCTTGTTCCCAGAAGCAAAATTAATTTATCAATTATAACAATTATGTAGTTGCTTTCAAAATCTTTACCCTTATATTTCAACACAGATAGGCTTTTTTTTCCCAGTAAAACCTTGCACTACCATAGAGTAGTTATTTACTGCAAAATTTATTCCAAGATCGGTTTAAATGGAGAAAAGGTGTTTGTTGATTATGGTAGATATTCTTTCATTTGGTCATTAGTTAAACAGGATAAATTAGGTTCTTATAATTTATCAGAAAAGAAGATATGTGAGAAGTAAAGAGAACACTGGTTATTTTAATCTCCTATATAGTAATGCAGACAGTATTTACAATTTCTGAAAAGCCAACTGATTCTTTTGGAAAAGACAGGATTCCTCTAACTGTTCAACAAGTCCTAATGAGATCAGGCTGAGTAACTTAGTAAGTTCTAAAGGCAGAAATATCCTAGATGTATAGTCAGAAATTTCAAGAGATCCAAATATTATATGGGACACAAAAATTGTTCTTAAATCTGGGATATGCCGAAGAGAACACCCCTGTGTACCCTACAATTCTATGATTCTGTCGGAAGAACTCATCTGAGGTAAGGTAAAGAAGTAAACTCTGAACAGCTCTATTTGGAAGGTCTTCCTCTAGTTTTGGATTAGGATTGGCTTGACAATCAAGATTGTCAATATTGTCAGTATATCAATTATTTGTCATTTCATGACTAACTTTTAATGGACAGTGATATTACTGGCTCAGAGATGAAGGAAGACGTTCAGGATCCTTTCAAATTTTGTGCAAATGTCCAGTTCAGTTAGATGTTACTTCATCATTAGCTCTTACTACCTGAAAAATAATTAAATTGTCCCTATCATTCAAGCATGAATAATTATTTTTTAACACTGTTTCTTTACACAGCCATGATCAGTTCCACACTTCTGTAGATGAAGCTTCCTGTTAGAGAGCACATATCCCTTCAACAACTTTACACAAAATGCAAGTATTTTGAGGTCCTCACGCTCACCCAAAGATGTGGATTTGATTGCTTAGGCTAAACTATCGACTGCTCCTTTAGCCTACCAACTTCTGTTAATCTTTTTGTGCCTCACCTTAATTTTTCTTGTGTTTACCTTACAGGGCTCTATGAAAACTATCCAACCAATGCAGAACCAGAATGCTGTGATGTCAGATGGGGACTATTATCAGATCATCAATCCAAAGGGACTATAAAAACAAGTGGCTCAACAATGTGTCACAGGACATCGCTCACAGTTTCATCAGCATCAAGACTGTGTAACAGCAGACTTAAACTGTGTGTTCTGGTATTAATTCTCTTGCATACAGTACTTACAGTCTCAGCAGCACAGAACTCAACAGGACTGGGCTTTGGAGGCATAACAACTTTGGAAGATAATTCAACCAATGAGGAATAGAAGAAAGGATTCAACTTCTGTGATATAAACACAACAGGCCCAAATGATTACAGTCAAAAAATCGCAAGGACTGAGTGCTTTACCCTCAGATCTCTTCTTGAATGACCTTTTGGGTAAAATGAAAAGAACGGGCCACTACCCAAACAACAAGGACACATGAACACAGCTTTTTATTGACTAAAAGGCTGTATGGTGACTTAAATTTCTCACACCATTTTATACACTGTGTTTTAATGTTTGGAGTTTCTTTTTTGTTTGTTTTTTGCACTTGTTAATACAGGATTTTATTTTTGGGACGGTTTCTCAAAGCTAAATTAAGTCTTTTCTCTGTCGATATATTTCTAGTCATTGTGTGTGTTCATCTGATAGTTCTGTCTTTTATGTCCTGTCAGTTTCTATTAGAGGAATGACTGCTATGATTCCATGACATAGCAAAAAAGAAAAAAAAAAAGAAAAAAAAGAAAAAATAGAAAAAAATCAACAAAAAAAGAACAAAAAGAACAACAAAAGAAAATTTAGGGAAAAAAAAAAAGCAACACACAAACAAATGTAACTGTCCTCTTACCCATGGGAACCATTCATCTACTTTCCCCTCCCATCTCCTGTCGCAGACAATGTACATTTGCTTCTGTCTGTGTAATCACAATGAATGGGTACACAATTCCAGTGTGCCTCTGCCACTGTTGCACAAACCAGTTGACTGAGCAAACCCAAAAGGAGTATGAAGCGGGTTCGTTTTAGCTGAACAAACAAGTGCTCTCCTTACAAGGTGGGATCGGACAGTTAAAAGATATAAAGAAATATATAACAAACTGTTGCTCCAATACCCGTTTTGAAGAAGTCCAGTCCTTTCTCACTGGTCAGTTGAACAGGAGCAGCCTTTTTTAGATATGCTATGTAAAGCCAGTTATGCTCAGCAAGTTGAGTAGTTGGGAAGCCTTCATATTGGAGGTGAAGGATTGGCATTCATTGTGAATTATGTTTTGCGTTCTCCTGCTGTCATATAACCAGCAGCTTTCTATAAGGAATGGGAGCAAAGAGCTTCCAAAATCCAAGTCTTTTTGTCTCAGCAAAATTACACTAGAATCATTTGAGCATCTATAATACAAAATATCTCCTTGGTTTTTATTCCATTGTTTTTCTAATATCTACATGTTGTTGAAAGTTACTCTAGCACAAGAATGTGTTAGCACAGATTAAAAAAAATATTTTGTTTTAAATATATAGGACAACCGTTTTCATAAATGTGCAATAAAAACAGTAAAGATGTACTAGGATATGAGTAGTCAAGAGAAAAGATTGTAATCTGATTGCTGATTTTTCATTGTTTGGAGTGGGTTTTAATTTGTTTACTTTTATTTTTGTGGGAACATTTCACCTGCTGAGTGTATGAGAATTTGCTTTTTAAAAAGGCTTTTTAGAGTTTACAGTAGAATCAATGGAAGGAAAAGTTAATAAGGGCTGTTTTTAAAAACTTTACATTCCTTCCTATTCTCTAACTACACTTGGGAAGTGCACTTTAGAGATGTTTGTTGTGTAGCTGGGAGATGAAGGAAAAACATAGGAAATGTTCTCTTAGGAAATAAAATATAGTTACCTACTTTCTAGCTATGAAATACCCCTTGATAAACACTAATGTTGTAAGAACATTTAACCACTGGTGCATAATGCGTTTTTGTATACACTTTATGGTCTGTTAAATTTGCTGAAAAAAAAACCAAAAAAGAAGATAACCATACTGCTTAAGCGGTTCAAGATGCACATGTTAAGCTGCGAAAGCTCAAATATTTTGCAAGAGTATTTGTTCCGATAGTGTTTTACTACAACCTGGACTGAGGAGCTTAAAATGACCTGTGCAAATATGATGACAACAAAAAGCACCAGCTAATGCAAAATTCTTCAGCACTGGTTTGTTTCTATAATTCCTCCCTTCCCTTCCTGGCACATGCTATATTTTGTTCAATAAAACATGGTGCTTTTTAGTTATTTTATTCTCTGTTAGAGGCACATGTATTGATTATATTGAATTGATGCAAAAAGTGGGGAAAATGTAGAAATGCAAATGAAAAAGCCTTAACTAATGGTAGAATGTAGACTTTTGAAAGGACAGAGATGCTACTGAAAAGTGATGGAGCAATAACTGGGTAGTGCGCTGGTACTGTACAACAGCTGATGAGTCACGCTACTGAGAAAGCTCTTACTAGGTGAGCTCTTGTTCAACTGACCTCTTAATTCTAGTAAGCGTACATGGTCAGTAAACAGTTTGTTATAACCTTTATCTACCTCTGCTGTGCAAAGGCCATCCAACATCCATTTCTGTGATGTTCCTCATGGGTTTTTGTTCACACCATTACTCACTGTCATCTATTTTTACACTCTACCAATACAGTAGCAAGTCTGGTTCATCCCAATTGAATTGGCACGCGAAGAAGAGTTATTATTTCTGTTTTGCCTCACAGTGAATTAATGTAGAGAGCTATCTTTAAGGCATTTTCTTTCTTCTCTCCTGCTCTTCTTCATCCTTCATCCCTTATTTTTCTATAAAAATGTTTTCAAGTGGTGTCAGTGAAAAATATGACTCCTCCACTTCTTGGCTACAATCAGTCACAGGTCGTACAATATGAGAGAGACATGAGGAAGCAGTGACAACACCATCACATGCATAAAGTAGCCAAATTAAACTTGGGCAAAATGAAGCAGAAAACAATTAAAGACTTTCAATTATTACGCAAGTGCAAGATGTAATAAATTCCTCCCCTTCTACCCACTCGGAGTCAGTGCCTGCAGTTCAATGGTCTGTGAATTTTCTCTGTCATCTTTTTTGAGGTCTATTTCTTTAGTTTTTGAAGCAGAGTCATGTTGCAGAGGTAACTGCTGCTGGGGTAACTGTTGCCATTTTCACTCCAGCAGTGTGGTATGCAGCTTCTCTTGGTGGCATCTGGGACATCAGGAGTAGACAAAGACTCTTCTATGAAGTTAAGCAACATGTGATCATGTATGATGCAAAATTCCATCCCATCCATTCCTCATTCGTAATAGTTTTCCTGGCACAAACTTAAGCATGCTTGATATTGTGCGCATATTACTTTTTTGCCAGAATAAATTTGCATCTTGCCACTGCTATAACTGCCATCTTGTTCCATTTCTCCTTGTACTGTATGCCTAATACATACATGATAAAGAGCTGGCTTAACAAAGAAGTAATACTAAAATATTTCTGCAAATGACTGATGAGAAGAAAAAGAAAAACAAAATAATATTTATTTTGTGATCATATGGAAGAGAGAAATTTCCCATGTCTTTTATTGTCTGATTTTCTGCAATAGGGAAAATCCAGATTTTGTGCAATATGTTAATACTGCTAAGCCAAATGTCATATAACATAACCAGAGCTATATGTTATTCCTTATTGCATTTGCATTCGGTAATACATTATACTGAAGCTTTTTTTCATTAAAGAAAAAGTATCCTTTTTTTTTTTTTTAATATAGCAGGTGAAGGCTGTCAGGCTGTCCTTCTGCACGCCATAATTTAAAGACAGAAACCAACAAAACATTAGAATAAAGTTTTAGTTCTATAAATTGTGAAACCAAGCCATCAGCTGCCAAAGAATCTGTGGAACAATAGATACAAACCAAACATAGACTTTCAAGAAATTCCTTCTTGAGGGTTAAAAATAATGTTATTCTAAGTGATTAAGGGAGAAAGAGCAAGAGCTGTATTTCAAACAGCAGAAATGGCAGGTTTCATCCCTTACGTGATGTGGCTCTCAGCTTATATAGTTATACTCTTTTATTAAAACGTGAGGAACCTGGGCATCATCTTCTGCTATTAGTTATGATAATGAATGTCCTTTTTGTAAGCATTGCCTCTCTGCACAGAAGATACCTGCTTATCATGAGAGCTGAAGACAGCTTATGTACCTGCACACAAATTTACATGGGGAAAACTGTCTTAAGTGATTATACAAAGAGGAAGAAAAACTTATTTGTGGAGTAGAGGTAGCTTCAAGGAAGCTGGGACAAATTTGTCTTAGGAAATTTCAAGATGCCTGTAAAGAGTCACCCAGGCAAGGGGTCTGTGAAGGTGCCTGGTCCTTACCACAGCTCTCACTATGTATCTCATCAGTGCCATAGCCCCACAATGAGCCCTTCAGAGCTTCAAGGTGAGCTTAGAGTCATCCTGACTTCAGTGGGTCACAATGCAGGTACAAGCATGCACCCACAAAAAATTCACTGTAGCACATAGGTTGATTTGTTGTCCCATAATCTTTACTCAGGGAATTGCTCGTGTGCACAGTGCATCAACAGAGGATCACTGGGTTCAGCCCTAGCCAACAGAGTCTGCACAAGTGACTCGCAATGGCATACTAATGGATAATGATTCTGGTTTAATATTGTTGCTTACTATTATATTAGTTTGGTGAAGGAGGGGTATCAAAATGTAGCTAAGAACACAGAGGAGAAGCTAACAGAAACCTCACCATTGCAGAGATGAAATTAAATAGCATTTCTGAGGTGAAAAGAGGCCCTGTTATCTGTCAACAGCTGTCAGGAAACAGCAGTATTTCAGAAAAACTTGGCAAAATAATATGTTCAGTTCTGAATATAATAGTTCTCATTAAAACTAGATTTTTGGATGGCAAATAGGAATGCACACATACCATCTAGATTGAGCGACTTAAATTGCCAACATGTTTTACAACATCTCTGAGCAATCATGTTTACTGGACACCTTTACAAGTTTTCCAGTATTTTCCAGCATTTTTTCAGATGCTAACAAGCTTGATCTGTCCCTGTAGGGAGAAGAAGGGAGAGAGGACTACCATGAATGACAAAATCAACAAAAAAAAACCCCAACCAAACCAGAGCTGGGCCAACTAGGAAAATCCATCCTAGAAACAAGTTCTATGTCTTCAAAATATAACAGAGATGGAAAAAAAATATATGTAGGTGTAGATCTATATAGAAATAGTTCTATTTAAAAACAGAGAGAAATATATGTTCTCCACAATCACTACAAATACAGCATACTGTAAAGTAAAATTGCCAAAATATAAGACCTATACCATACATACAGCAAAATTAATGTATTTATATTCCTTACTATGAAGTGTGAATTTCCAGGTAGAATTTCATCAGCATAAATATATTTTGTAATAAGAAAAGTAAAAAATTTGGTTATTCATTCCACCATTCTGTGCCCTACAAGCTTAGTTACTAATTTTCTGAACTTTTAATCCAAAACTTTGACTTTTGCAGAAAGTTCCCCTCACAGACCCCATCCCAGCAGCTCCAGGGGATGTCAGTTGCACTGGACATCTCAGCCATGGGTCCTAAGGGTGAGCCTTCATTCAAAGCACTGACTGTGCTTCAGCACTTCAGTTCAAACTCTACTCTTTCATTCTCTTAGTGCTTAAGTCGTCTCTTGGATGTGCACAAAGTCACTCAGTTTCTCCTTCAGAGGGCGCTGTGCTTGCCCTCCTCACACCTTCAGTCTCGGTCAGGCCCCATTACAAAAGTCAGAGGAACCACTAGTGTACTTCAAATGCCAGTACATGCGCTACTCCCCAAACAGTTGAAATAGGATCAGAATGGTAGGCATGATTTGTAACCAGCCCTCTGAGTAAGGGTGAAGATTATACCAGCTGTGTATGTCTCCAAATCCTTTTGCTGTTCTCACACTGAGGACTATTTCAACAGAAGGGATATTGGTCAATCAATCACTGGCAACGCTGCAGCAGTTCAGGCATTAGCCCTCCCACCTGCTCTCCTGGATGATTTTGCCAGGATTTATTGCCCCAGAGCAGCATAAGTGGAAAACATGATGTCGCACTAGTGCAAAATGAAGGGCATCTGGGTGAGGGTTAGATTGCCAAATGTAACACCTGTTACATGGGCACTCATACTTTCTGTAGAGTCTTTAGCAGTGGGATGAATTAAAGAAAGAAGAAGGGTACTTTCTGTCAGACAGATCAAGCTGGCAGCAGAGAGAAATAACACCTTCATGCACCGCTGCAAGAATTATCTGAATGTGTCTGTAAGGACAACACTGAGCATTGCAGCACCAAACTTTTCTGTAACTTAGAAGTGATGAATTAAGCTGGATGAAGCATAATACACGATAGGAGTTGGTGATATAAAGAGAGAATCTACTGAGGAAGTTGTTACCTAAGCCAATGATCTCCACTGAACAAGATCATGTTATTTTAGCCCTGGCATCTCAGAGTAGCTCTCTGAGCATCCAGAATGTATCTGTCTCCCCTGGGGATTCACATTTGTGAAGTTTATTGCTAGACTTAGGCTCCTACACCAACCTTTTCTCATGAAATACAGATGGAGGATAAAGTGATAAGGATATACCAGCTAGAATCCAGTGATTGAGTTTCCTATGAATGCACATCAGTCCTCTCTAATCAGGAGGCTACTCTTTACTGAACAAAAACCAAAATGAAGTATTTTAACTGTTTCTTTTCCTATGTTGCTCCAGTGGACACAAATTAATGAATTATTAATTTGCTGAATAAAAATATGCAAGGTTTTGTTACTGCACACATTTAAGAGAGAGGGATGCATTTTTTCCTCCACTGAGGAATGTTGACAGATTATATATTAAGCCGCTAATAACCTGGTAACATTATCTAATTTTGACAGCATTTAATTTGATTTACACAGGAATACAGGATTTCAACCAAATGTGCTTAGTTCTAGTTTTTTCATTTGATGGTGAAGAGCACCTAGCACTTTACAGGACGAAGTTCCTATATGGTAGTGGTATTTAACTATCAGCTACTAATCAGCTTTCTAGGAAAAAGTCTGAAAAGAAAGCAGAGGAGATTGATTCATCCATTGGAAAATATCAGGCATGCATACAATGGGAAAAACAGTCACTAGTTTTTGCCGATTTTGGAGAAGACCAGTAAAAATAAAGACAGAAGAAAAAAAAATTTCTTTTCTTTCTGCCATTCCTTCCCTCCATCCACCTTCCCCTTTCTCTGACAGAGTCACTGGTCTGACCTAGGACATTTTTTTGCCTTAATAGCCCTCTGAAAAATTAAATGCATTTGATAAGATGTAAAGCTCTCTTACTTTATATTTGCTACATATTCAGAAAAAAAAAATTAAAAAAAAAACAAACAAAAAAACCCCAAAACAAACAAACAAACAAAAAAGATTTATTTTTTCATTCACAGGGAGATGTTCTTCCATCAGTTTCCTATCCATCACTAGTCCACAAGTCCAATGACTCCAATGGGAGTCACGCTTTGCATTTATATATAACTGAGATTTGTGCCATGGATCAAAACTTGCCAGTGTCAATCCAAGTCCTTCCACTGATTTCAAGGAGGATTTGGAAAGCCCAAGGTCCCTTTGAGCACACATAAACTCACACAGATAAGACAAAAACGCATGTGAACAGATGAAATTGAAATGTTCCAAAGGTTTGTCCAAGTGTTTGGTCAAATAATTAGCTGCAGCTCTATGCAAAAATCATGTTGAGCCAAAGCTTTGAGCTTTGATTTGATAGACCTTTCTTTTTCTGAAATCTAACAAGCTTCATTCAGGGTTTGAATATGCAAAAACTTACACAGGATTATAAAGACAAGAAATATTGAAAAAAATTGGCAATATTTTCACTCCTACAAGTGAAAATTAATTTAAAGAATTCTTAGAATTGCTTTTTTTTTATTGTTATGAACCCTTAATGACAATTTATTTATGTAGTTCTTCAGAAGCTGCTTGATTTCACTTGTTTGTTTTCCTTTGTTTTGTTCAAAGCCAGATTTTTGGCCTTTTAAAGATTCATATTGAACTATGCAGCTACAAATTACATGCTTATGTTAACAGATTTGCAAGTAAAATTATTCTAGTCTTCTGTTATTCCCAAATTGTATGAACAGAAAGCTCATGTTAAAAGCAAATCTAATTAACTGTGTTCAATCTTGTTTCCTTTTTCTTTTCCTTCTTTTTCTGTTTTTTCTTTCTTCAGAGTTAAGGACTGGATTTTAGTTGAAATGGGCTAAACTGGCATCAGTGTTTTTTAACTATATGGATTGTCCTATGATTCTTAGCATTGAAAAGAGGGCTATGTGGTCCTGTCAGAAAAAAAAAAAAAGAAAAAGAAAAAAAAAGAAAAAAGAAAAAAGCTGTAAATTGTAATAATATATTAAATATTGTATTATTATAGCGACTTTAGTTAAGCAACTAATACTATCTTTAATTTTTTACAGAGAACTTTGATGAAATAATTTATTACAATGACTCACAGAAAAACTTGTTTTCAAAATGACAGGAGAAACTGTTGAAGATTGTGAAAAAATACTAAAAATAATGCTCTACTAAGAATAAATTTAAAGATGCAAACAGTGAGTCTGACTTTTTCGGTACTAGGGATTTGTGAATGCAATTAAACCCAAGGTGTTCGCCGGGGGTGGGGCGGGGTGTGATTTTAAATAATGATCAAATTTAAACAGTTTTGCTTTTTCCTCGAAAGAATAACAAAGGAACAAAAAAGCCAAAACAACAAAAAGAAAAGTACTTGTGTTCTGACTTGGACTTCAGCTACCTATTTCATAAAATGCCTCTGGCAAAAATATAAAGATTGAGGTAATTTTCTCAAATTCAACTGTTTTTTGGGGCTGTACTGTGTATAACATAGCATCAGTACTTTGCAGCTACTCTTCTCAGATTTCTTATGAAGGGAATAAAATTGCACGAAATGAAAAACATTGCCCACAAAAGAAAAGCATTTAATTTGTACATATGCATGTCAAATTTCAGTGATGTGACATCTACAAACATACGTGCTCACTTATTACCTATGGGATATTCAATAGTTTGCAATAAGGATCTAAACTGATAAGCAGTATCAGATACTCGTCTCACAGCACACAAGCGTTGATTATTCTCGGAAGGGATTGATAACAAAACAACACTTCGAAGTGGTAAGTACAGAGATGCTTATAAATCAGACTTCAAATGTTTTAAGAACTGTTTTGGGTAGTAGCAAAACGTCTGTGGAAATCAGTGCTGGAAATCATCCTAATAAGATGAGCCAAAATACAGTGAAGTTGGCATAAGGTGCTGTGGCAAACAGGTGAAAATAATAATTAATTTGTAACAATTTGAGCCATAAATATGTTGAGAAAAGAAGCCAAAAGTCCCACAGTTTCCTCACAGTCCTATAACCTAAGATCTCTACTCACATCCCCACAGCCACCCACCTTCTTGGCCTAACCACCTGCTGACACAGGTAGGTGCATGAATGGGTGAATGAAGTCCACCACGACTGTTCTATTTCAACATACAGATTTATTACAAACTCTTTTTTGCACACTAGAATGCTATGAAGCCAGATTTTTTCCTGTCATGAGTAGCTTCAGACATTGTGAATGAGAATAATTTCACTGACTCGGTAGGTTAAAAACAGTGGACAAGCTATGCCAGTTTGGCATTAGGCCAGTGTCTTCCTAGAAAATGTGAGGCCTCAACTTTGTTTCAAACATGTGGTTGAATTCTCCCTGACTGCCAGATCCAGGTTGAACTTGGAGGGGAGGGGAGCTGGTAAACTGTCAGTTGAATGTGAGCCAGCAGTGTGACCAGGTGGCCAAGAATGCCACCAGCAGCCTGGCTGATGTCAGAAATAGTGTGGCCAGCAGGACTCACGAAAACATTGTCCCGTCTGTACTCAACACTGGTGAGGCTGCACTTCAAACGTTGTGTTCAGTTTTGAGCCCATCACTACAAGAAGGACACTGAGGTGCTTGAGCACATCCAAATTTATGAATCTGGGTCTAGAGCACATGTCCTTATGAGGAGAAGAGGAATCACGTTCTGCCAGGTGAGGTTTAGATTGGATATTAGGAAAAATTTCTTCACGGAAAGAAATTCACTGTCATTCATTGGAACAGGCTGCCCAGGGAAGTTGTTGAGTCACCATCCAATATTTAGAAGAGGTGTAGATGTGGTGCTTAGGGACACGGTTTAGTGGTTGGACTTGGCAGTGCTAGGTTAACGGTTGGACTTGATCTTAAAGGCCTTTTCCAACCAAAATGATTCTATGATTCTATGGGGATTGCCCCTATCCTGGTGCAGGATCTTGTACTTGGCCCTGTTAAACTTAATGAAGTTCACGTGGGCCGACCTCTCAAAGTTGTCAGGGTCCTCTGGATGTTATACCTTCCCTCAAGCATACTGCACCACTTGGCTCAGTGTCAGCAAGCTTGCTGAGGGTGCACTCAATCCCACTGTGTCATTGATGAACATATTAAATAGACTGATCCTAATACTGACTCCTGAGGGATATCACTTTTTACTGTTTTCCACTTGGACATTGAGACATTGAGTCATTGACTGTAAGGTTTTGGATGCAGCCATCTAGCCAATTCTTTATCCATTTTACAGACCATCCATCAAATCCATAACTCTCCAA
Organism: Hypotaenidia okinawae; assembly: GCA_027925045.1. Lineage (NCBI taxonomy): Eukaryota > Metazoa > Chordata > Aves > Gruiformes > Rallidae > Hypotaenidia > Hypotaenidia okinawae. Next base: position 154,187,087 of record BSDF01000001.1, read on the forward strand.
TTTACAGCAAGAATTATGTGTGGCACTGTATCAAAGGTCTTACAGAACTCCAGGTTGATGATGTCTGTAGCTCTTTCTTTGTCCAGTGATGCAATCATTCCATTATAGAAGATTGCTAGATTAGTAAGGCACAGTTTGTCCTTAGTGAAGTTATTTTGGCTATCTCTGATCATCTCCCTGTCTTCCATATGTTTCTATTAACTGTTCCATGATCTTATCAGGTGCAGAGATGAGTCTCATGAGTTGGTAGTTCCCATGGCCCTCCTTTCTACAGTTTTTAAGAAAGGGTGTGACATTTCCCTTTTTCCAGACACTTGGGAAATTACTTGACTGACATGATTTTTCAAATATCATGGAGAATGGCTTGGCAATCAGCCAATTCCATCAGGACCCTGGGATGCATATGTTTGGGTCCCATACATGAATATGGATATTCAGGTTCCTCAGGTAACCTTGAATCTGATCTTCATTTATTCTTTACCACAATCAAGATATAGTACTATAACTGCTCTAAGGAGGCTTTCAAGATGGCTTTCGTTTCATGGGATTTGGGGTGGCTTTTTTCTGTTTATCATAATTACATGAAGTGTCATGGATGTTGATACTCTATCTTCCAGAAGCACAGAATTTGGGGCAAAATATACCCATAAAAAAGCAGTTATGAATCGTTTTTTCATCCTCAACCAGAGCACTAAGTTCAGCAGTAACATCAATCTATCCTGCCTTTGAACTTACACAATACTTTAAACCAAAGATGGACATGAAACAAATGTTCTTTAGGGTCTGAACATTCTCTTTCTTAATAAATCTTAGCATTTAGCAACTTGGAACTGAATTTCTCTGTGAGGTCCTTTACTATGTGCAATTGAATCAAAGACCTAGAGCTGAAAAACCTCCTCTGATCTTATGGCAATCAAATTTCCCATTTAGGTGTTGATGCTCTGTCTCATTTATAATTCAAATCTCATTTCACTCCTTAAGAGATGTCCCTGAAGTGTCAAATTTTAAAACTGAATAAATAAATGTGTAACCTAAATAAAATGCATGAATACAGCCATTATAAACATAATGGATTAAATAAACAAATAAATTTAATGCAAATTGAGGCTTGCAGTGCCTAGCTGACATCTCCTACCAGCTCTCCAGCAAATCTAAAGATCTGTGTCAGTTAAACAGGCTCTATAAAATATGTGGGAAAATAAAGTTCTTCATTGAATATAAAAATACTCAGTGCTTAAACTAGTCCAGGGAAATATAAACCTCCTCTATTCTCCATATCCATAAGAATTCCACGTTTTAAAAATAATTTTCTCCACAGGTTTTGGATAACATATTCAACACTGCAAGAGGAATATATGCAAAAATATCAAATGTAATTCCCCTCCTTATGTGAAGTATCATTGCTTTTTTCTCCAAGTGCCCAAGGATTGAATTGAAATGAAGTAGAAGAGATTCAGCAATCTTTATGACATTAGGGGGAGAAAAGTTAAACCCCTTCTCTTTCTCAACTTCTTTCCTCTTCCCCTTCTTGTATTCCTACTCCACACTCTCATATTTTTCAGTGAAGTGGTTTAAATATATGTAGTACGTGTGTGATGGCAGCTCAAATTCTTCCTGTGGCAGAGATCTGCATCCTTCACGAAAAGGCCCTCACTTTCAGGCTAATGGGCTCTACCCTCCTACCCTTTTTGGTTTTTTGCCACCATGTGTGACACATTTCCAGTTCCTAATTAATAGAGACAGAAAAGGAGAACTTATAAACAAGAATGAAATAATCAAGGGGGCAGATAAATTTGCTTGCTTCATATCCTTTTTCTTCTCCAGGCCTTAGCATCTTGCTGGAATACATTTCACATCATCCATCACATCCAGGGACTTCATGAGTCATTACCTCCTCTTTCCAGAAGGCAACCTCCAGGGATGTGCCTGCTCACCTGGCCCAGAAAAGAGGAAGGCACAGTCAGACTTTCCATCCACCATGAGGCACAGGATTTCCAAATCCCAATATTTTATTTTTCACTCACAACCTTTTTTATTCAAGTACTACTTTTTTTCTTGTTAAAGAACAGGGGGAAAGAAAATCTAACCAGTTCTAGCTATTTTCAAATGACATAGTGAGCCCAGAGTAATGAATTTAATTTTCTGTTAGTTAAAGTACCATTAGACCTTTATTTGAAACAGTTGGGCATTTGCTGGTGACTTAATGTTGTAGCTTTAATAAGGCAATATCCTTCAGTTTTTTCATTACAGTAAGCCTGGATAGTCAATGATACAGAGTTTATCATAAACCAGAAGGGAGGTTTGTAATCCCTCTTTTTTTAATTTTGACAGTATAGGCTTTTTCCTTGCTCTGATTGCTATTTCTATAATAGAAGTTCCCCTAGAATCTTGTTGTAAATGTAGGGTGAACAACAAACACAAGAAATTAACCTTTCTGGGCTATTGGTATTAAGTGTTTATAAACCGTGGTACAGGTTATATACAAGTTTCACTCCAAACAAATTCCAGCCCTTAAGAAAAAACCTGTTGGTGAAAGGTAGTTCAGGGAGGCCCTCATAAATGATGTATTGACTCAATCTCAACTCATGTGTTCAATGTGTTTTCTCTTTTAACTTCTAAATAATCTTTAAAAGAAAATGAAATGTGAGACAAACGATTAATATAAATTTTGCATACATTTCTCTCCAACATTTCAGCTGGATTTCCCACAGGATAACACTTAAATCTCCTGAAAATTTTTTTTTTTTTTTTTTTTTTTTTGCTAAAGCACCTTCAGTATTGCTATTCCTGGAGCTTCCAAAACCTAACTGATTTTCTTTAGTAGCCACCAGGTGGCAATCATAAACTTAGCCTACTTCATTAACTCTTCTGCAGCAGCTACTGCAGGCTGAGAATATGCTGTAAGCATAAAGCAGAGAAAGGTGTCTCCATGGTGACTATTATACTATGTTGTTTGTCATGGGTGAAACTAGATGAAACCATGTTCATGCTTCTAAATTACATATTTCATCTCATTAAGTCCTGAGCAGCTAACCTTGAAAAAATATGTTCTGCTGAAAGATGTACTTTGTCTCACAAAGTGTCTGTAGGTAGCTTATTATCTGTGTGGTATTTTCAGCCTTCTGGACAGTGACCATAGTGAACATTTCTCCAAGAAATCCATATGGATTTTTAAATTGCCTTTTCTACTCAAGTATAATTTCTACTCAAGTACTTGTTTTTCTATCGGGGCTTTGAGGGAGGCATTGCAGAGCTGTGGCAGATAGAGAAAGAAGCTGTGCACTTTCCTTCTCCTATCATTTGGCTTTTAAAGAGCTGAGAGACCTGTAACAGCAGCTCAGTTTTCAATGTCACCACAACACTCTGAAAAGTAAAGATGGAAAGCTCTGGTCCATACATATGTTTCATTTTGAATGTTCCTGCTGTAATATAGCTAAAGATCAGCAAATTATTATTTTTTTATAAGAGTATTTTAAGATCCTAAACCCCACTGAATTTTATGAGGAGAACCACTTTGGACCAAATGAAAAATTCATTACATTTTTATTTGATATTGTTTTCCTTCAAGCGCTATTAGATCTAAATCTTTTCCTATAGATCTTCCATTCTTAGCTCTCTTCTATTTGGATTCACTTGAAGCTGTCTTATGTTTAGTTCCATTTCAGCCAACTAGAAATCAAGAGAACAAAATAAAGTTGCAAATATAAACTGATTTTACTTAATCTGATGTATTTTGATTTGCCATACATTTTCTTCTAAAAAAGAAATGTCAGAAAGCAAAAAATATTTTAAAATAAATGATGAAAATATCTAGAGACAGAATAAGAAAGTCTGGAAAATAAAAGCTGAATAATTGGAAATGTTAAGGGAACTCACAGGTGGAAAAAAATGAAACTTTTGCACACAGTGTCCTGTTTCCTGGTGAAAGTCACTTTCAGAAGCAGCAATGTTAATAGAATGTGAAAAAATAGTAATAATGAGATCATCTCAATTTGCACGAGGTAGAATAAGATAAGACAGACCCTTATAGACTGATACTGTCTATGAATTATTTAATTACTATTTTCTATTTTAAGTGTTCTTTAACATCCTTCTGGAGCATCTGTGAGGTACAAGGTAACACACTGGTAGTCCAGTTGCGTGATCTGATGTAGAAATTCCTGTCACCATAGAATCTTAAGATCAAAGAATCACACACTGGTTTGATTTGGAACTCAAACCACCTAGTTCCACCCCCTCTGCCCTCGGCAGGGACACCCTCCACTAGATAAAGTTGCTCCAAGCCGCATTCAACTTGGCCTTGAACACTGCCAGGGAGGGGCAGCCACAGGTTCTCTGGGCAGCCTGTGCCAGCTCTTCACCACCCTCACAGTGAAGATTTTTTTCCTAATATCTAATCTAAATATACCATTCTTTCAGCTTAAGGCCATTCCCCCTTGTCCTATCACTCCATGTCCTTGTAAAAAGTCTTTCTTCAGCATTCCTGTAAGCCCTTTTATATACTGGCAGGCTGAAATAAGGTCTCCCTGGAGCCTTCTGTTCTCCAGGCTGAAAAACCCCAACTCTCTCAGCCTGTCTTCATTGGAGAGGTGCTCCAGCCCTCTGATCATCTTTGTAACCTTTCTTTGAACTCCTACATCTTCATGTCCCTCTTGTACTGAGGAGCTCAAGCTGGGTGCACTACTGTTGGTGGGGCCTCTGGACAGTGGAGTAGAGGGGCAGAATCACCTCCCTTGACTTACTGGTTATTCTGGTTCTGATGCAGCCCAGGATACAGTTGGCTTTCTGTGATGCAAGCTCACATTGCTGGGTCACGTTGAGCTTCTTATTCACCAACACCCCCAAGTACTTCTCAGGGCTTCTCTTGATGTGGTCATGGAGTCTGTTGTTTCCTTCAGCTTTTAATTACCCTCCAGCATACACACTGTCTTGTATCTTGTTCCTAGGCAAAGTTAAATTTCCGAAGTATATTTCCATTACATTTTTAACTTCCCCTCTGCCATTCAAAAGTAAACTAAATTTCAGTGCTTATAATCAAATTCAGAACAAATATTAAGGTTTAATATTAATCCTTGAAAAAGTAAAATCACATAATATCTGATTTTTAAATACAGAGAGACTCTCTTTATTCAGTCACCCTAAAAAAGTACTAGGACTATAGATTTGTGAATCTGAAGTATATTTCTCTACAGGTAACCTGTGATTCTCTTTAGGAGCAGTTAGATGGCAGTGTTGTTACACCATTTGAAACAACATTTCTTTTATTTCTGGTTTTGTCAGAAACCATCATTTCAATCCAACATTACAAAGTCAAAGCATAATTACCACTAATGCTCCCCCTCTCTTGAGCAATGCCATCAGGGTATATCCTGCAAATGAATGGAAACTGTTAATTATAATTATATTAGACACCCATATTGTACGTTTCAGCAGTGCTGGTGTCGTCTTTGGATCTTTGTTTATCATTACACAGGAGATATTAAAGTAAAAGGATGAAGACCATACTGACAACACTCCTTTATAGTATGAAAATTGTGCATCCTATTTCACTAACAGCTTTGTCCAATAATTCGAAAATGCTTGTAATTGGATTATTTTGTACTCATGGTTTATATGTACGTCACAAAAAAGAGAATGTTTAATCAATTTTCTTTTATTTTTTTAGTTTGTTTGCAATTTAATATGTTTTCTTTCATTTGCAAAGTAATAATATTTCATATTCATTTTGCCTTGAAACATCTATCTTCATTTTCAGCCCAGCCTCCAGGGAACTATTTCAAGTAGAGCTTTAATATGTGCACAGCACAAAATCCTGTCTCTGAAGAACCCAGGGAATAGCATGTACTTTCTTAGCTCTTCATCCTCTCTTCTTCACACCAATTTTCCTAGCTCTGTTTTCCTCTTCACAAAAACTCTAGTTTATTCTTAGCTTCCTGACCTTTCCAGAAAAGACTTGCCATCTTTCCTTAGCATTTTATTTAGCCAATCTTCCACAATCTGTCTGGTGTATCTCCCTGAAATTTTTCATCTATGTTCACTAGACTGCTGCACTGACTCTACAGGTATGTTACTTCATTCAAACTTCTGCTGATTCTTCCCAGAACTCATCTGAAGTTAGAATCAGGAATCTACCACCTTAAGTGCCCACAAACACATTCATTTGTACCACTTTAGTTATGCCAGTTTGACTAAATAACTCTAATACTACCCTCTATGGTGGTCATGCCATTGGTATAAAAGACCTTCTGCATGTTGTAAATGTGCATGTACTTCCAGCTATATCAAGGACAAGTAAGCCATTATTGCCTGCAGTAGATCCTTACTTAGGTCCTATCAACCATTTCTATCAGTCTTATCACCATCTGAAGAGTCAGCTGAGAGGCTTATCCAATTGCTAAAATTTTTCATTCAAAATGAGCCAAGTCTGCAATGAATCACTCATCAGTTGAAACTGATTAAACTACTAAGCATGCAACTTTTGCCTAATCAGAGCATGATCATAAACTGGTAAAGACAAAAAGTGCACAAAAGTGCAAAATAACAGGTGCCAAGACACAGCTTTTGCCTCACTGTAACCAACACACGGTCACTATTCAAAAAGCCTGAATTATACCGTTAAAGAGTTTCCCACTCTTGCCTATATCAGAAGGCTATCTGAGGAGTACATGGATATTTCTCCTTGAAAAGTAATTCCTGGGTATCATTCTTTTAAGAAAAACACAGTTTGCTGCTGCTTTTTTTTTTTTTTTAGTACAACTTTCCAAGTTGGCCTACTGCCACACTTCCTGCCATGTGGCCAGTAGCTTGCAAGCTCTGGGAGTTGCAAGGCAAGCAGAGGTCCTCAGGACTCCCAGTGGCCTGGATGCACAGCAGGAACCTGAAAGCCTCCACTGAAGTTCCTTGGCTTCCCTGGTTACCAGCACTGTAGGAGTTTGCCATGGGGAATGCCAAGGAAGCAGAAAGACGGCTGTTAATCAAACAGATTTTTCCTGAGAAACCTTTCTGGATCCAATTGGGAAATTAGAAGAATTTGACATGTTTTGGTGGAACATTTGAAATGTTGTTGAATGTGCATTTCCCAGTGGAAGGTTTCCAGACAGCTGTCATAAATTCAGGCCAAGAGAGATAAACAAACAAACTGAAGACACCATAACCATTCTCTTCTCTTCTTTGCATTAATGCCTCAGAAACTCATTTGCAATAAAATCCTTTGAGTGCATTCACTTTATCTAAACTCAGAGACAATTATGTTGACATTTTGCCACTCTTCAGATAGAAAATATTTTCCAGAGGAACTGATAGACATTCTGCATGAATACATGATGAAATTCACTAAGTTCATCTACATCACCCAGGCAGATAGTATCTATTCTCCACCTTAGCAATTACTCATAAGCAATTATTGGATCAATGTTAACATCACTGCATATTCAGAATCAGCTTCTATGTCCTCCCTATGTCCCAGAGGAATATACATGTAGATCTTCATCGATGAAGCTCTTAGGAAAGCAAATTAGGAAATAGAAATGACAGTGATATATTTATGACTGACTATGGAGGCTCTTACTCTGACATCTTAAAGGCTGGTGTCATGGCCTATCATAGTCATCCAAGGTTCCCTGTGGAGAGAACTAGAAACTTGAGTGACTCACCTCACCATAATATTCACAGGATAAGAAAATCTAAGAGATGTCAGATAAACTGCAGTCTAGGAAGTCATATTTCTCTTTGCTAACTATAAACAAATCTTGAGCGAGTAGGCCAACCCTGGACATCTAACTTTGGGAAATCTAAAGTTAGTTGAAAGGTGCCCCAGTTTGTATTCCTCATACGGACAGTAAAGGTCCCCCCTCATCCAAAACCATTTCACTCAAGCTCTTAGGAGGACCTGCTGGCTGTACCTGAACCTGCCCAACGTAGTGTTGGTATTGACCTCTTTGACCTCAACCGAACCTCTTTATCAAAAACTGGTAACATAGTGTCTCATTAGCATATTATTTAACAAAAATGCATTCTGCACTTCTTCCCATTTAAAGACAGGTTTAAGTTCAAAGGTTTTTTGTTCTGCTATTCAAAGCTGTCCAGGAAAGAGTGACCTAAGGCATTTGCATTTATTAGGGTGGTGATTTTTTACTTGACTAGCAAAATCTCAGTCACGAGGGAGACAATTGAAAGAAGTGAGTTCACACTGAACTCATCATAGGAAAAATATTATATCTGTACAGTATTTTGGTGGCCAGGTCAGGAGGTTATTTGGGCTCCCAGTCAATCCCACAAGTCTACATAGCTTTGATGCAACGTTTTATGTGGTATTTATAAACATACCACAAATCTGTATTTGAAAGTCAAGGCATGCAGGTATAACTAGATGTAATTCATTTCAGTACACGCAAAAATCTCCTGCTTTTATTATTTCCAGTAAGATCATATATTGAAAAACAGGTATTCAAAATTTTTATTTCTTTCAACACAAAGAATTTTAAAATAATTCATATCTCTCTTCACTTGTATAGGAACCAGCAAGACTATATATGATATGTGTGCTAAAACCTTGTGATCTTTTCAGACTACAGTGTGCATGAGGTTGTGTGGACAAAGAGAAACAAAGAAAAAGAGAGAAAGAGTAAACATATAATATTATAATGTCGCTTTTAAATAAAAAGCAACAAGAAAAACATAAATTAATGTACAATCATCACTTCAAGGACTCAAAACACAGAAAACCACATACAACCAAATAACTTGACAGACATTTGCTTAGGTCAGATCTGTATTTAGGTCATGTGATTTCTCTAACATAATCCAACAGAAAAAGAAGGATTCCATATAAAGACCTAGGGTAAGTAGATGCAATGACATCAAAGATCTTGAAACCAAAGAGCTGAATTTCGAGTGATTATTAAACATTTTTGGTTTATATTTCTCTTTACCACATTATTTTGTTTCATGCATTTCATCCATAATTTTTGAATAGGAAAATACAGCTTCTTTTTATTTTATTTAGCAATGCACATATGATAGGCAGAATAATAAAGCTGAAAAATATACTTTTTATTTTCTTTCTTCAAAACCTTCTCAGTATTTCCTCATTTTACTTTATGCCCTAGTTATTTCTCTATAAGGCTACTGCAAATCTGTTGCAAAGAGATATATTTCACCCTGTCAAAATAAGAGTCTAAACTCAAAGAAGGCAGGGATTTGAGATACTCTATAGTTCACATCTGGGAAACTAATACAAGGTCCTAATAAAGAAGCCACATTTGTGAATCTTACTGTGATGCATATAAGGGACTGGATCTACCAGAGGTGGCCCAGCATGACTTGTTCCTGCTTTAGCTCTCTTCCAGCCTAAAGATCCTACAATTATAGGTGTTCCCATTGAGAACACAATGAAAATACTCTTCCTTTTCCTACAAATGTTACATTTTGAGCTCATCAGCTCCTTTAGCTCAGTATGATCTGGGTCTAGTGTAATTTGGATATGGAACCTGAATGCCAAAATTCTGCTAGATATTGTAGAAGTCAGGTGCTCCAATTTAGAACAAAACAGCTACTAATTTTTCCCCAAGGATCCAGCCTTCCATACTTAAGATGAATAAAACAAAAAAGTCTCACAGATCAGCAAGCAAGTCAAACGGAATTTGGTTCATGAAAGTAGTTTCAAATTTCTTTGGAGAGTGGTTGTGATTAGGCAATCCAAGAGTGTGTATATGTGCGTTTAATTAGCAGGCTATGCCACAGTTTAAAACTCCTTTTCAAGTAGCTCCTATCACGACTGTGAACAAGAGCAAGGATGAATATGCTAAACACATTTGAATAAAGCTGCTGTCTCTCCTTGTTCCAAAGCTTCTCTTTTTACTCAGGAGTCTTCCATTCCTCTTAGTTTCTCATTTGCCCATGGCTGCTACAGTTGATCAGCCCCTCTAGTCCAGATTACCTCTACTGCTGCAGGACCTCTCAAGAACCTCTCTTTTCTACTGCCCAGTGCATTTGTATTAAACAATATAATGAGGTATATTGTAGCAAACAATATGACCAGAATAAGAGTAATTGGGGATGGAGTTAGGAGAAAAGCTTGCTTTAGGGCTCTTACATTTTAAACAGACAGGGGCTTCTTTTGTTTTTTCTTTTTTTAAATCACTCCCCTGAATTTCCAGAGCCTTCCTCCCTTCATCTGATCAGCTGGGTAATTTACTAAAAAAAAAACAAAACAAAGAAAAAAAAATCCAATTGGGTGCTGTTTTGTTCACCTGATTGTATTTTTCAAAGCAAAATGAAAGTAACTCACTGAAGAGCTGTGGGAGAGAGTGTAAAGCTGGCAGAATGCAGAAGTTTAAAAGCTGCCTTTATTTTTTCATTCTTCTACTTCAAACACTAAGTAGCTCGAGTTCTGTTTGTCAAGATAAAATAAAACTGACAAGACGGCAGGGTGAGAGAAATAATGCTGTACATATGCAAAGAAGACAGAATCATGAGAAAGAGAATTCAGAATGGACAAAAAAAATGATCATGTAATAAAAATGGACTTATTCCCTTATAATATAAAATAAAAAAAAGGGGGGGGGGGGAAGAAAACCTTCCTTACAAATGCATTGGACTTTGCAAGTTATAGTTTTATAAAACTCTCTCAAGATTAAAAATCAAAGATTCTTCAAAATCAAAGATTCTTCAAAAATCTTTTGTGTTACTAGTAGCAACTTATTTCAGGATTTGAACCCCAGGGCCATTGCAGTAGTAAAAAAAGTTGTATGGTAGGGGTCTAGGTCAAATATGACTCTCAAAATACATTTTTTAAACTAGCAGCCAAACCAAATAGACAAGGATAAGGTCATGCCTATCAAAATAACCAGGTTTAGGCAGACACAGCAGATCAGCATATAGACAGCAGCAAATACTCACCATATGTGAGGTTTGGTTTGGTGTCAGAGTTATGGACAGGTCTTCACGACCAGGTAAACAAAAGCAGATCATGTTGGAGGGTGAGGAATAGTGAAGAACAGCTGCCTAACCATCAAACTGAACTTCCCAACCATTAGCCAACCATTTCTGCCAAGTTTTGCGCCTAGAGTCTTTCAAGACAGAGGGTTGAGGCCTCTGCACCTATAAAAAGTGGGGCAAATTAACTCCTTACATAACTGTAATGCCTGATAGAAATGCACTCAGCCGTGCAACAGAGGTATGAAGCAAGCAAGGGTGAAATGTTGAAACCAACTCTGCTTAAACCAAAGCCTAAAGCACAGAGTTTTCTTGGATGGGCTAGGGTGGCAAGGAGGAACTGATGTGTCAAGTGACTGACACCACAAATGTGTAGGAAAGGATGTTTTTCCTTTGCTTGCTTAACATGTACCTATGTTTTTACTGCTGTTATGCAAGGGAAGCTGTCATTTTCTTCCTAATTTCCTCTACAGCTGTCTACTCTTCTAGGAGCAAGCAGTAGCAAGTCTTTCCCCATGTTGCAAGCTGTTTCAAAAACCAAGGCCTGCCTGGTCCAATTCTCCACCTATCTTGAAAATTTATTTAGCAATAAATTGCCAAAACAGACAAGGCATGCAAAGAGAACATCAACATCACCACATCACTCATTACCTTATTCTTACTTCTGTTGGAAACAGTCAGAGATTACATTGTGACCTTGCTGAAATTTTGGTCTGATCAAGTTCTATCCGTCTGTATTCATATGATAGCTCAAGTCTCAAGACAATGTGACACAGGAATATTTTCTATAACTTCAGAGATGCCCTTACCATTGCCTTGACATTATGATTCTTAATTGCTCTTGGAAATCAGGCAGGCAAGCATTCCACCTCCAGAGATAGTGCACAGGCGAATACAGAATATTAAAAAAAAAACCCAACTATTCCTTGAAAAGCAGAAAGATAATATTAAGTACGAGTATTTACAATAACTGTTCCTTAGAATCTTAATTAGTTGTTCTTTGGAGATTTTTCATATCATTCCCTCCACAGTGGAGACTGTCACTGTTTATCAATTAAGTGGCGTTATCTCAAAACATGCAGGTATCCACTGATCCACATTGAAGATGTGGATTCAATCATTGTCACTGTTTATCAGAAGAGGCATACTTTATTCCTCTGCTGTTTATCCCAGGGAAGAATTCTTCCAGAAAAAGAAAGTAGCAGCCTAAATATAAATTTTACAATACTATAATTTGTAGGAGAAAACTTCCAGAAAGAAGCTTCAGAATTTGCATTCTGGCAAGTATTGAGATCATGGACAAATATTAGAGTAGTGCAGAAGATAGGTATTTCTCATGAATAGATACAAATACTGAATAACACATACCACCTGTAACACATACCACCTGTTACATCCTTGAGTAATGTACAATATCTAATTGAGCATTGTTTCTTGTTTCACGTGGATGCTGCAATGTCCTTAGTTAGCTTCATCAGGCTGTAAGAATTAAACACTTGTAAATAAATGCAGTAGGTTCCAATCTTCATTTCTTAACCTCTCATAACACTTATTTAAATTCCTGCTGAAGAATTCTCCATTAGTCATGAGAAGTAATAGGCTTATAAATTCATTAATTTTTGATAGACCTTTTTTCCTAGCAAGTTAATAAACACGGTTTTCAGTTAGCTTCCTGTCTTTCTCTAAGCAGATAGGAAAGAGCTGGTTCCATTACATTTTGTCTCAATTTAATCCCTCGCTGTTACGAGAAGTGGAAAATGCAATTAAATGCACTTCTGAAACCTTTCCCTAGAGTGCTGTTTACAATATTGCCTGCATTAAGCAGTCCATGTGAGGTGATGCATCTGCTCTTCTATGCCCATGCTAGCCTTAAGAAACTTTTTTAAAATTTGTTTTTATTCAAAGAACAGAAATACCTCCTTCCCTCAAACAAGCAACATTAAGAACAGCCCCCCCACACTTTTAGCACAAAAGGATGTTTATCAAGAAGGGTAATGTCATCCATGAATTCCTGACACATTTACAAGCAGACTGTTGCCAAATGAGCCTGAATTTTTGTTCTCCCATTGTCTTTTCCCTCCCACGTTACCAAGGGGGCTGTAAACTTCCAGAAAACTCTAGTTTATCCTATACAAACTTGATATGCTTGCAATTTTTCCTATCTGTTTATTCATTCTAAGCAACAAAAAGTAATCCGATAGCTATGACGTTAGATATACCCCAAATATGTTATCTCCTCATGCAAACTGTGTCTAGATAAGCAAGGTGGGGTATAACTGCATCCCCCTATGCCTGTAGGCCTCTACATCCAAGGTCATCATCTGAGCTCTCTTTTTAGTTAGTGGGGAAAAAACAGGGATTTTTAATGATTGACTCATCTGACCTCTTCCAAGACTTGGACCTTAAGATGGAGATGAGTTAACAACTATTTGTTGAAGAGTTACCCTCTTAAATTGTCCTGTGTTTGCAAACATGCAGTTAAGTCTCCCAAATCACTAATGTTTTTTTTAAAATCTTGGCCGTCTAATTGAAAACTTACAGAAAACACAGGTTTGGCCTTCTATTGACTTAAATATACTTTACTCAACTTTTCTAATGTCAGAGTAAGGGAAAATGACCACAATAATTAAAGCTTACATAAAATTAATAAGGTTTAAAAAGAAAAAGAAAAAAACCTCAGCAGAGAAGCATCACAAATGACTTCTTAAACTGCGGTTAACTTTCTAAAAAAATATTCGTCAAAGACTCTTAAAAAAGAAAATCCTATGGTGTTTTTTTTAAGTGTAAAAAGTGCTCTTACAGACTGGTATGTGGTCTATAAGTAGGAAACAAAGGATGGAATACACATTCCATTTCCAGAATGACCGCATATATAAGCAGCTTTACTCCAAACCTGACCTAGCATCTCTACAACCTGAAATAGTCATAAATATTCTGTGGGGGAAAAAAATAATAATAGTGTAAAAGTCTCAGATGACAAAAAAGAATTTCAAAAGTTGGCTATAAAATTTATAATGACAAGTGCTAGAAGATTTCATAATATATGAGGAAGTAGGTAGCAAAATAACACCTGAAAGTCAGCATCGGTGAGCAGAAAGCACCTCATGCAGAAAAGTATAACCATAAAAACATCTGTGTAATTGCAAGCTCTATGTTTGATATTACTACTCAGAAAAGCATAACAGTGTCACAGTATATCACTCCCAAAAATACCAACCCAGTCGTCAGGAGAAGTGAGGAAAAATGACAGAACATAAAGAAATACGAAGGATGGAAATTGGAAAGTAGAAGTTTTACTGTCATTATGTTATTGTATAAATCTATGATAGGTCCCCATTGATGAATACTACATGAAATTCTTCTTGCTCTCTCAGAAACTTACAGAAGAACTGGAAAATATATAGATAATGAAAGAACATATGGGCAGAGGTTAGGAAGTGTAGCTATCTTCTGCTTATTAGGAAACAGTACAGAAGCGATGGGGTAGATTTCAGTTAAATGATGCATGGAAAGGAAAAATGACTAAGGTGTGCCTATTCACTGTTCTTCACTGTACAAAACTAGGAGAGTGCCTCCTGGTATCATCATGCACAGTTTAATACACAAAAGAAACAATCTTTAACACACAGGGTAGACAATTAAGCTGTGGAGCTCTATTTAGGACAGGATGGTGGAAGTCATAGTGCAGAGCTGACCAATTAAGAGTGAGTAAATAGGGGAAGGACCCAAAACGGTGGTCAAAACCTGAATTTCTGGTTTTATTTTAAAAGAATAAAAATACAAACAAAGAGAGAACAAAGAATTCTTGCTCTTACACATTTTTTCCAAATGTCTGCTACTGGCCATCACTGAGACAAGATACTGGACTTCCCAGATGCAGGTGCCAGTTAGTACAGTCCTTCTCATGCCCTTAACAATAAATCTGAAACATTTAGAACTTATGTGGTATCTAACATTAGTTAGGACAAAGAGTTAAGAATCAGTGTATTATTTAACAATTATACTCTCAGTCTCTTCATCCAAGTGAAGTCTCTTCTTCTTTCTGGTTGACTGGCTAGGGAAAATTCACTTCCAGAAAAAATATGTCATAGCCTATAAATCAGAAATATAATTATGTACTGCAAAAATAAGTGCTTCCTTTAAATATGCATATTTATTCTAAAATGTTAGAACTACATTTTCAACAAGATGTTTTTACTCCAGTACGTAAATTGTTTGGGACAGTACTTTCTCTAACTGCAGCTTGTTTTGTAGCCGGAAGTGGAATGAGAAAAAAAATAGAAAAAACCACATATTTTATACTATAGGTTCTAGTTTTGGTGACAAAATAGGAAAGTTGGCTGTTTTTTCTATATAGTGACAGCTTACTTTTCTGAATGTGTAATTGTAAGGCACAACCAAAGGGTACAAATCAGTGTCTCTGCTGTGCTGTGTCCAACATAAATTTGAATTAAATCATATGGATTTTTAAATTTAAATGAGGTCAAGCTGTAATCATATGGGTTCTTATACTGGCTTTGAGGAAGAGGCATGTTGTTCATTCATTTTTCCTTCATTTTTCTTTTTTCTTTTTTTCACAATACAGGAATACACATGCCTAGTCTCCCGGGCATTTATTATCTGCTCCTATTTAGCCTTGATCCTTGTTTGGGTTAGATTGCCAAATGACTTGTATAGTCTACCTGATAGACTATACAAGGTCACAGAGAGATACCTAATCCCTGATTGTTACAAGAAGTGGATAAAAGCTATTAAATTTATTTCTGAGACTTTCCATATCATTTTGGAAGAAGATGGAGGATTTTTTAAACAGTCTGAGAGAGTGAAACTTCTGATCTAGTAGCAGTAAATATGAAATAAAGTCTGACCGTACATATTTTTTCCCTGAAGGGACCCATATGCACAAAATTTCTGCCTTGGAATAGCTGTGTAAAGTGCATTTTTGCTCTCTTTCCTGGCATATCATGTCCTTTGATCCATGAAATGTAACAGGGAATTAAGAAGACTGTTTAGGAGGAGGGTTACTCTGAACCCTTAAGTGTGTTGTCAGTTTTTTCTGCTTTTCAGCTCCAACGTCCTGTATGTGTGAGTTTGTTCTGGTGTTAGGAGAAAAGACCAAAAAAAGGCCTTATATGACAATGCCAGTAAGTTTAAAGCAATTTTTGTCATCTCCTAAATTTCACATGTCCTTTCCTTATTATAAATTGTTTCAATAGTTTGAGAGAGGTTGGAATACAAGCCTTCACAGAAGCAAGTTAGTAATGTATCATAAATTGGACAGGAAATGGCACCTCAGAAGACACCCCCACAAGTAAAGGAAACTGTCCAGTTTTAAGCTATTGCAAGCATAAGACTGGTAGGAGGTTTTCAGGAAAAATAATTTTGGGTGGGTAGAAAATGAAAGCACAGCAGGGTCATCTATCCTTCTGGCATTTGAGAAAAACCTTGCAATATACAGTTCAATTCCCTTCCAATTGTTCAGCTGTCTATATCATTAACCCTGCAGCCAAGAAAGTAAACAGACCAGCAGTTCTAAGACTGCCATTCAGCGCCATGAGGAATTCAGACTCATGTCCCTACAATTATCTCCACTGCTAACAATTTGGAAGAGGAATGTTGTTGCAAGTTTGGGTTGCTAGGATTTGAAGGGAGGAGGATTGGTGGTCTTTAGTTTGTTTGATTGGACTGGGCTCAGTTTTTTTCCTTTGCTAGCAACACTTGCATCTACATGTGATGGATTTGATTGTAGGTGGGGAAATTTTTTAGCAAACTAAAAGCAAGAAGTTTATTTTGCTTCCATTTCTGTATATCTTTGTGCAGCATACCTTTTGGGGTTCTTTGGTTTCCCTGTTTTTATCACAAGGTAGAATGGTGATAAGAGTCTGTTGATTGCAGAACAGAAAGAGGAAGCCTGTAACAGAACCTTTTCTACAGGAAACATTGTTTGACTAAGGATTAATTGACTCAATCTGTCAACATTTTGACAAGAAGGGAAAAAAAAAAGAACACCTCATCATTCCTATATAATAAGAGACCAGAGAGACTCCTTTGTTTGGGATCAAGAGATCCTGGATACAAATATTTGTTCTGCAGTTTACAGTTGTCTATTGAACCAGAAATCATACACCATTTGTCTCACATCCTATTTTGGAATTATTCTCGCAAATAAGGTTAAATATGTTCAAGGGATGTTTGTCAGATCATCACCTTGTTACTCTGTACAATTCATTTAAGCTGTGGCTAATGAATGAATTCTTTGTATGGCTAATGAGAAATCATGAAAAGATTGGGGAGGAGGTAAGAAAAAAAACCCACACAAAAAACAGACACCTTGCTTTTCTTGCTGCATTTTACTCTGTGTGTGGACATTTCCTCCTCCCCCTGCCTGTATTAGCCTGAAGCCTGACTGTTAAGGCAGTTTCCTGAAGCATGAAAGTGTCAGGCTTGAGATGATCTCTTTCTCCATTCCCACGGGACTGTTGTAACCCCTTGGTACTTAAATTGAGGATAAATCAACCTTTTCGGGCGATGTTTTAAAAAGCTCTGGCAACCACAAACAGATTCTGTGTGCAACTCAATCTCACAGGCATACAGCAGTCATTCCCAGAAAAGCCCCGCAGGGTGCTCAGGCATAACGGTATCCTATTTCTGAATTCCTGTCTTAGGCAGGAGTTACAACTGCAGGCATGTATATAGTAGCTCCCTATCTTGAGTATTTTCATGTAAAAAGCAAGGTACCTCTATAATTAGTCAGGGTTTGAGCCAGATTTTGCAGGATCTGCAGTCTGGGTGTTGGTGTGTCGTTCTTTGAGTTAAAGTTTAGATTCACTGCAGCTAACATTGGCTCGCTAAACTGTTGGCATCTAGTTACCACAATCAATGGCTAAAGGCAGGTAAGCCCCTCCAGAGAAGCAATTAATTTTATTTCAAATCAGCAGGATTAACTACTTTCTGGAAGTGTTTATCTCCCTCCATTAGCTTGGGACGAAGTCAATGCATCTCAGCTTAGAAGCCCTGCTCTTGGATAGCTAAAATTCAAGGAGATGAGACCATCCCAGAAAATTAAGGTTTTTCTATTGGACTTGAGCCAGTAAAGCGTATATTTTATCAGTATATTATATCAAGTACATGAATTTGATGACAAGAACATGAAAATTGTCACCATCTCAACATTCTGTGGCTTTGAGGACTTCTTGCAGGTTTAGATCTATATATTATGAAATCTCGCACTTGTGTTTAAATCCAAAAATACAGTCAACAAAGCAAATTCCCCTTGAATTTTTAGCCTAACTTCAAAAAAATAAGACAACATTTCTACATCATATGCAGCATTTAGTTCTCTTGATATCAGTATTTCTGTTTTACAAGTGTGTCTAGCCTTTCACATGAGTTGCATAGTTATTGAATGTAGTTTCTGAATGTGGCAGGGATCATCAAAGTGAAAGCTCTCTTAAAAGTGGTCTTTTCCACTCAGGTAATAGGAGAAGGAGGGTTGTGCACCTGAGTGGCGTGCATTGTGATACACCTCCTGATTCAGTGTGTACTAAAGCTCCCTTCCCACCAAATCCCTCTGGTTTTCTCCTCTATCACAGTCAGACCAAGTGGAGTTTGTTGGAGAGAATGTTCACAAAATACTTAACCTCAAAAGGCAAATAGATGTGCACAAAGGGCTTTACAAGCACATGTGTGAATATGGGAGTTTAGATACAGCTATTAAATATCAAGAGGGATATTCCCATCTCATCCTCCAATTTTTAAGTGCCAGTTTCACTCCTACCTTTCATCTCTCTTCTTCCTTTGAATTTCTTAAAGCAATCTCATTCCAGTTTCACCACCTTTCTTTCTTCACTCTTTGTAGAGATCATCCTTTATACTTCTTTCTCTTGTACTTTCACTTTTCTTCTGACTTGAGCATTTTTACAAACTGCTGCCCTCCACAGAGGTTGCTAAACAGACAGTATTATTGCCAGGTAGCAGAAAACTAAGGAATGCTGTGAAATGCACAGAATCCATTATTTTATACTGCCCATGACTTTCCAGTGATCTTGACTACAGTTTCAACTAACAAAAATGCTGCTTTTTAATGGAAGTATTCTGGGCCTCTATAACATGCTTGCTCAACTAAGCAAACTCACACCTTTGAAAACACAATTCGCTGTCTGCACAATACACATGGGTATTATGAGGACAGAATTTTAGCATAGATCAGTTAATTTTCACTACTATTCTGAATTGCCGGGTGTAGATTGCAAGACATCAGGAGTCATTTCTAATGCCTAAGAACTTTTCCCCAAAACCTTCATGAATGAGGATGAAAACATAAATATACGACAATATAAATATACCATATCTTGCAGTACTTGACTTTTGGGTGCATTTATGGAACCTAACCTCATCTCCTACGCTGAACTTCACTCAGCCAGTGAAAGTCTATAAGGGGGAAGTCTATAAGGGGGATGCAATTTCACAGTTGATTTAAGTCAGCTTAAGTGCAAGTAGTCTCACCTTCATGCCGTTGGTTATGTCTTCCCACCTTGTTTCTTATATCACTGTTAGCACTCATGAGACTACACTGTTAGCTGAATAGGGATCTGACTCAGTGGCAAATTTAACACACACACACACACACAGAGACACACACACAGACACACACACATATGGACGTAGACAGACAAGTTTGGTGGGGATAATCTTCAGTTGGATCAGATAAACACTAGGGTTTACTTAAGGACTGGGGGACAGGACAGAACTGAACATTTCACAATCAGTTATTCCATAAATGTACAACAATAATAACAATCACTGCTACTTTAATAATAACTTCTGTATGATCTTCTAGTACTGCATCCTGTGTAGTATGTACCATTTAGATAGTTAAACTGTCAAACTACAGTTTAGAGCAAAAACATGACACTGTGATTTCTTCTGACTTACTTGGTTCAGTGAAGACCTTCGTCACTATTATTCTCATAACATTTTTTTTGAGAAACTACAGAAGGTTGCAAAGAATATACTAAAAAAAAAAAGACAGGAAAGTAGACTGTGCCCTAAAGATATCTCAGTTCACCTAAAGGACTACTATTCCCTTAGCTTGTGTTTAAGAAAAGAAAAGAAAGAGAAGAGGAGCTTTGCATAAGAACCATCTGAACATATCCGTTGTTTATTTCTGTGAATGAGTAGCTATGCCACATTAACACCAAAAGATGATTCAGCTCATCATAAGTAATAGAAGTGGGGCTGGGGGGAGCAGTTAGCACGATCAAGTAAATTCATTATCCTTCTTAGGAATGAGCTTTTACACTTGGGAAAAAAATTCTAGCAGAAATGCAAATGTACATGATGAAAACAGCTGATTCCATACTTATAGATGCATATATACATATATATATATATATATATATACACACACACACACATATACACACACGCATATACATGTACATGCACTCGCATATATATGAGTTTTCAGTTCATTCAACTTAGCTAAAAGACAATGTCCATCAGACTTCAGGTCAAACATAGAGTTATTCCCAGACCAGGTCAGTTTCCAAACAGGGTGAGAAACAGAGTGTTTCTATTTCACTGTATTTCTTCGTCCACTGGTAAGTATTCCAATACTTGCCCATCTGTAACCTTATTTTTTCTTTACAGAACATGCTTTAAGGTCTGTAATTTATTACAGTATTATTTTCTAGACACAGTAAGTTATATTAGTCATCTCATTCACCTGTGAAAGATCATTCAGAAGGTGAAAGACCTTAGAGATACGACAAGCATTATTCTAACAAATGGTGATGAACAGCACAGTATAAATCATGTTTGTGGGCTGGATGAAATGTTCAGTGGTAAGTCTAAACATCATATATCAGAAGGGAAATTTTGTGAAGCACCAAACTTCGCTCCATAGGCAAAGTCTTTTCAGACAACCTTTTATGCCCTAGCTAGTAACTGTCCAATCTATACTTGGCCAAAATTATATCTTGTTAAATAAATTTGCACATTAAAAGATTTGCATCTTTCTGTGTAAGTACGTACAGTTTCATATGCAAACCCCTAATACTTTTGGGGGTTTTGTGTTTAGTGGTTATTGGCATAAAAAACAAGAAAAGGAAATGTTGCATTAGTATGACAAGCAGAGATGTTGTCAGTGGCTTTATGGCTTCTGATCACTTTCAGGAAAAAGTATTACTTTATAACAGAACTTACACACATAGTAGGACTATTCTGTGTTCCTATATGATACATATAATATGAATATCTTATACTCAGAATGTAATATATATATTACATGGGATTTTGTATGTGAATGTTCTCTCTGGTGGAAGTGCAACTCCACCAAAATCAACAACCAGTTCAGATGAGCATTTAAGGAAATGTATATTAACAGCAACTCAATACTCTACATACCCATTAATTTCATATTAAGATTTGCCTGTAGCAGTTGTGCAGGTCCAGGCCCTATCACCCCTATCCTGGGTATTGGTTTGTGGTTATTTCTGACAAGGTTTAACTCCATATTTCAGTCATCATCTGGAAATTTTCTGATTTCACCCTAGCAAGTTAAAGTTAAAAATTAAATGTAATTTTTCCCTAATTTTATTCATATACATTAGGCTGGAATTAGAAGTGACTAATTGTCAAGATAAAGAATTTTCTTGATGAAATATATTACCTTTGGTGGCAAAGATAGCTCAGATATTTCTGTTTCATCACATTCTATGTAGAAAAAAATACAGATATTTAACTCCTTTTTCATTGTAGCCAAAGGCTGTGATATCTGAAAAGTCTTGATTGGACTGTAAAATAATTTTATTTCTCTGTGGCGATTTTTGATTCTTTCATAGGAATTTAAAAACTGGAAATCTTTATCTACAATTGAAACTCTTGCTTTTAAATGTTATCTTTTAGATTTATAGGGCTGGTATCTTGGAGCTGCATGCTTTTCTTCCTGGGAAAAGGCTACCTTCCCTATGATGAAATAGGGTCTTCTCTGGTTAAGCTGTGTTGAAAAAATTGGCTGTCAGGCATGAACTAGAGTTCTGTCACATTTAAGTGCGTCTCTCTATTGGTTTTCAAGTGAAGTCAAAAAATACAGTTTTAACGATGTGGTTTTTCACATCTTCTGGGAATAAGTCAATGCTTTCCCCTTAAATATATTCTTTTATGAATAATGCAATTTTACCTAAACTACAATTATTCTTCAAAATGTCACCATTTTTATGTGGTGATGAAGACACTCACTTTCTCAACTTTGATGATATCTATTGATGAAAAGTCAAATATAAGAGATTGAGAAGAAAACCAAGAGGAACAACTCTGAAGAAAATGTTATGTTTCTTCACATATCTATGTTAGAAGAATATAAACACCAGAACTAATGAAGCTGGGGTTTCTATGGTTTTGTGTCTCATGATTGATTAAACTTGATGCCTAAAAAGATGCTGGCTCTAATGAAAACCCTTCCCTTTATTGGGGCATTTATAAGGGCTCTCTTCCATCTCCTGATGTGATCTAGACTCTCGGGTGTCTAATGTGTGATCTCACCCTGCTGTTTTTCCCTTGGTTGAGTTACCTTAATTTCTACCAGTTTTCCTTTTCGCAGGAAACTTGACATATTGAATTTACTTGAAACCTCTATTTCTTTGTTAAAACCTCAATTTCTTTGTTAAATTTGTCTGAAAAGACCTGATTTTAAAAGCACCTGGGCCAGAGAGCAAGAAGCACTCACACACACAAACACATACACTAACATGGACATAAAACTCAGTTCCATAGGAAATCAGGCAAGGAATAATATTAATAAAATGTGATTTTGAAAGTCAGATCCATTGCAATATTCTGTGACATAAACATACATTAAGAGTGGAAGAGGAATGCTTAAGAATTGCTTATGTCTATTGAAAACTTATCAGTATTCATTACTGTTAGTCAAAATTGAAGTCCTACTGTACTGCTTTTCTTTTCCTGTAATCACATACGTTGGAGGATGAAGAGAGGCAGACTCAGGGAAGTTCATATCTGTAATATTTGTATCTGTTGTTGAAACTTACTCGTTTGTTGTTCCTTCTCCTCCAAGTGCTGATGAGATCAAAGGGCTTTATTAGCTGCATTACCTTGCTGATGAACTTGTCAAGCTTATTATTTGCAAAGACTGACTGTGTAGCATCATTCTGAAAAACCCCAATAATAATACTTTATTACAGTAAAAGACTTCTGTGTAGGGATTTGCTTTTAGAGGTTATTACGCTGTCATTCAATCACATCCGCATTTCATTTCATTTCATTTCATTCCATTTCATTTCAATTCATTTCATTTCATTCATTAAAAAGTATTATAACAGAAGCAAATGCAAAATGCATTCTGCATGTTTATAGTATTAGGCTGATACTTTTAAATCCTGAAGGCCTATTTCATGATCTGTGATATATACACTACTAATTAACTTGATTCATCTGCTTTCAAAGCAATCCTCCCTCACTTGGTAGAGCTTTCACTCTCCATCTCTGTAACACTGGAGTAAATTATTTCCTCACTGTTCTGTTGTGCTTCAAGCATCCTAAACTCTGCTTCCATACAGAACCTGAATTCAATGAATGCCTACTGTTTGAATGAGCTGAATCTTTTGTTCTTTTTTATCATTCACATACAGGCTCGGAGGGGTCTCTCCCGATGAAGTAGGTTCTTCAGTGCAGAGGTTTAGTTGAGATAACCCACGCATTCAAGGCTATGCCCTTTGGAGGACTCCTTCAGACTGTTTAATGAAGCAAAGAACTGGGAAAGTACTTTGTTCTTGCAGCTTCTTATCCATTCTTCAAAACCACAGTGTTTAACAACACACTAATGAATCTGGTTTATTGGATGGAAATACAGTACTCTTCATTACAGATGCTTTAACAAATAGTATCAATTAACAGAATGTTACAGCAACTCAGGAGTGTGAGAAAATGGTTTCCAATTAAAAAATTGCACTTATGCAACTGTTTATGGGATGTTGATAAGTGTGTTGAGATAACCTTTAAAGGGAAATTCTACACTGGAAAAGTGTCTGTGTTAAAATGGCAGCTGTTAAGTGAACAGATTTCTTTTGCTGTGCTGAATTGCAAAGAACGCAGTACAAATTAATGTAGATTGCTTTTCAGATCGCAGGATGAATCTTTCCAAGGCTGATATTTAGAAAGTATTTCTTTTCATATTATACTTGTTGCATATATACATGCATACATTTGTATATTTATATATGAGGAAATTGCTGATTCATGATCATTTCAGACTTGATCCATTTCATTTTTGTACTCCTTATTTAAAACTTCACTTTAAAGAGAAACTAACTAGAAACAGTAACACATTTAACTGAAAGGTGAAAGACTTGGAGACTGTTAGTCTTAAAGTGATATAGTTGAAATACTTTTGAAAGTAAGCAGCTTTGGCATGTGTAAAATAGAAGAGATACATTCTGAAAGCATTTGAAAATTCTAGTGGGAACAAGAAAAGCAGGAGGTTCTCCAGGCAAGTGTTTCTTTTTTTTTTCAGTGTTTGGGGAAGGTTGTGAAGAAAAAACACTAGTCAAGTGAAAATACAGCAGCTGTATTCTGTCCTATACCCAGTGTATTAAGTGCATAGTATTAGTAGGTCTTGATTATTTCAATTCAGGAATTCGTTCTGCCCAAGTGTTTTTTAGCAAAATTGATGTAGTTGCTTCAAGTGTGTCATTTCCATGTCAGAGATGCTACTTTTCCTTCCCACATAAAAAAAAAAAAAAAAAAAAGCCTGAAATATCATTACAATAGTCTTTTTCCATAGAGATTAATAGTATGGTATTTCTATTTCTAAACCAGAGTTTTATTTCAATAATTACCAATGCTTCCTCTTGAAGCTACTTGAAGGCACTTGTGTTCCTATGCATGTAACTATGCATACACGTAAGATTTTCTCAGTAAACTGCCGCAGCTTCTTCATTGTCTCTGGCTGTCAGTCAGTTTGGATACTATCCTCTTTTGCTCTTGTTCTTTCACTTCTTATCAACCACTGGTATGCATGAAGAAGGCTTTGAGGTGTTAATAAATAACTGTGAAATGATTAAATATATTTCACATGCCTTTTTTTTCCTCAAATGGCAGTGCCATAACTTAGTTACCGGGAAGGAAACAGAGATTGTGATAGTCTATCTACAATAGCATCTTCTCTCTGATCATCAAAAATGTCAGAAAGTTTACAAAACAATTTCTTTGAAGGAGTATTGCTTTTTAATATGGCCAGTAGCTAGATTATCTGCTAAGCATTATGTGGAATTTTTCGCTGTAATGCATACCCAAATGAAAGATTACATTTTCGTTCCTGAGTATTAACAGGTGTTTAGATTAAATGATATCATATAGCAGTGACTTCTGCTTGTTGTTTATCAAAGCTGAAATGGTAAAAATAACGTGAACTTTTGAAAACGTTCTGCATTATAATATAAAAATATGCAATATTTTTATGACTATCTAATGAAACATAAACATTATATTTCAACTATTAAAAATAAAAATAATCCTGACTACACTTTGAAAGAGAAGTCTCTGAAGAAGAAAAAGTACAGCATACACCAATTCTTGTATATCTTCTGTTTGTATAGCTTGTTTGTGGACTATATATATATATATATGCAAACTTCTTCTGAAGAGCTAACAATATACTAAGTACCTAGAAAATCTCTAAAGAGTTCAAATGCTGGTTTCTTTTTCCAAGATTGCTTCTGAAACTTTCTTCATGGCTGTCATACAAAGACAGTAAGTCTATACTAGCTACCTTTTATGTTTCTCAGTCTGCCTTATGATCCATCCTAAGATTTGCCTATGCCTAAACAGTTTGTTGCTTTAAGAAACAAGTAAAGCAGACACAATCCTTTGTGCTTGGATGCAAACACTCTGTTTTTAAACTGCCCAGAGTAGTCAAGAGTTGTTTTGTTTTATTTGGTCTTGGGGGTTTTGTTGTTGTTGTTTTTCTTATTTTGTTTTCCGATGTGTTGTTTTGCTTTGTTTTGCTTTGCTTGGCTTGTCTTGGCTTGGCTTTGCTTTGTTTTGTTTTCAGATGTGGGAATCATTTCAGTTCAAAACCAAAAATATCTTCTATTTGTAAAGGGCAACGTTGTATCAGTAGAATGTTGTTGATTTTTTCCTGGGGTAACTGTGCTGAACTGCTACATCCCCACGTATATAAATGCCTTCTGTCAGTACTCTTAGGCCAGACAGATACTAAATGTTCAACACTCCCATGCAAGTTTGTTATTCCTGCAATACCTTTTTAGAGAACCATTAAAATTCCTTACCAGTTCTGTTTAAGAGCTCCTGATATGTTAACCTTCACCCTGTTGAATAATAATAACTAGTTTCTACTCTTTTTTTTCCACATCTTAGCTAGCTTCTGATCTGTGACTTTTTTTTTACTTCTCATCGAATGTATACTCAATTCCTCAAAAGAATCTCAGGGGAAATTTTGTCATCATCTTTACAAAGTCTGAATCAATTAGAAGTGCTGTGTTTTACTTCAGTGTATCTGACTAATTTGTGTGAAGAAACTTTTAAAGAAGCTAAAAAGATGATAATACTCTTCCATTAATAATGACAAAAACCCCAAAATTAAACGAAACCTGAAATCCTTCAGGCATTACCTCAGCACCAGTCCTGGATCTTTATGAAAAACTCTTCTCATAGTCTATGTGGTTTTGTTTCAATTTAGATTTATTAATTGCTTTTGGTGACTTTGTAACTATTCTGTGAAATGTAAATTCCCCCTGAGTAATATTGTTTCCTTCTGGATGATATGTACACATGTTACTGTAGAGTTTTGATGAACTGTGGACAATGACTGCATAAAGCTAATCATAGTGTCATGTCAGAAATGTTAACCCACGAACCTGCACAGGGTAATTTTCTATTTTAAAGCATTCCAATAGTTAGATTTTTAGATGACTGAGTCATTGAAGATGTGATTCATCTCACCAATCCTTATATAGCTAAAGAGAAGACAGATACTTCTGAACTAGTCATCAAGATTCTCTTTACAACTGATGGAGAAAGAAGAAAAAGAAAAAATCCAAACAGGCTACTTGGAGAGAAGTATTCATCTCATTTAAAAGTAAATATTTAAAACACATCACATAAATTATGTCCTCAAAATGCCTCTTAATTTTCTTTGGCTATAGATTAGGTGTAGACATTTAAACAGGAGATCCCTAGAAATATAACAGATGAAATCCACACTAGAAGTCTTGTACCACTGCAGAGTGGGCAAATCATTTCTTCTCTCCATGGGGTAATTATGAGAGAAGAGAGAACTGTATATAAAAAATAGAGCTATTTTAGTTGAAGTGGATTTGGATTCTCAAACAATCATCCAAAATGTATTTAATGATGGAATATGAGATATGCATGTACTCAATTTTCTATGTGAAATATAAAGCAAAGTAAGAAAAAAGAAAAATTTCAGATAGTGTGTTGGTACATGATCTGCATTTTGTAAGTTATTATTGCTCTCTGCCCTATATCTTTTCATCTCATACTAACAAATGCTACTCTCAGGGAAAGTAAGCTTTATTCAGTATATGGTAAAAGCACATATTTGATCCTCAGTCTGAGATAGTCATTCAGTAGCATGTGTTTTACGGAGATTGCTTCAGAGAAAAACACATTCCGCATACAGAATTGATGCCATACTCTGCTCAGTAGGGCTAAAGAGCCAGTACAGTCTGTACATCTATGCATCCACTAATTCAATTCAATTCATGTAGTCATCTGTTGTAGCTCAAATTGGAGCTTTTAATATTTTTTTCCTGATAATTGCTAACCTTATGCTTTACTTCTATCTTAGCATTTTTTCTTATAATGTATTTTGTGATTGTCAAGTTCCAGTGCACCTTTCAACACTGTCACATAGACTGTGAGCTGTACAAAATGTCAGAGTATCAGAAATGTTCATCTGCCCTGTTAATACTTGAGCACAAACAGCACTAGAAGTCTGTAATCATCTCAGCGAGTCATAGTTTGAATGCTCCTCCTTTTATCACTCCTTGTACCATCAATAAGTAAAATCATTGCAATGTGGTATTTTTGTTAATTGTCTCTTTCATTTTCTCAGGTTTTGATGAGCTACAAAATGTTTCTGCCCAGATAAATGTTAAGATATGATTCAGGCTGGCAGTTACATCACCTCTCTCTGCCAAAAGTGAGGTACCTGGTCCAAATTGGTCATCCAAACTCCTTCTTTTGTCAGCAAAGAAATGACTTCCCAACTTATATTCATGCTAATTATCTTAGGCACTTATTATTGGATGGGGTAAATCCTTCTGGAAGTGCCTCTCTCCCTCTGTTGATGGAGTCTAAGTAACTTGATCATACTTAAAAAGACTAGCATTGATGATTCCTGCTCCATGCAATTATTTAAACTGTACTTTAAACAAATGATAACTCATTGGTTGCTTTCTCATATCTTTTTCTCAGATCCAAGCCCCTCTCCCTAATAACTGTGCAATGTAACTCTATGTAATTAAGCTGTATCGATTACAAAAATTATAAAATATATATGTGAAAAATAGTGTTTTAGACTAAAATATGCATTCCAGTACTAATGAGATTTTAACCTCCTTTTCATTCTATTTTAATTTTTAGTCAACCTAGATTTCATCATCTTTTTCCTCAATTGAACATAAATGTTTAATAAACCAGAGTGAAGTTAAATTGTATGAAGGAACTGTTAACATAAATTTTCAGCAACCACCTTAGAAGTACAGCACTCAAAAATGTAATAGTGTTATATCATTTAAGAAAAAGTATTTGAGTTTTCAATTTTTCATGACATTTCACAATGCTGGTGTTAAGTGATTGCTTCTAAAATATGTGTTTTGACAAAAGTAATTAAAGTGTGGACATTTTGAGTTATTCTGATATTTGAAACCAAAGATTGTCTGCGTTATTACTTCTCATCCATCAATTGTTTCATTCACAGTGACCTTTAAAGTTACTCCAGCGTAGTCACCTTGAAGGTGAATTCTAAAACTTTGATTAGCAGCCTGTGCTTTTTTGTTTGGGGTTTGCTTTGTTGTTTTTCCTCTGCTAGTCTTTTGGCAGGGAAACTAACATGGAGACATTACTGAATCTGGCAGAGATTTGATTCTTTAATGAAAGGTAACATCCCTGAAGCATTAGAAAGGAAACAAACTAGAAAAGATAGATGCTTGATTTCTTTAGAAAATAACACCCAGATGCATTCTCAAGTAAAAAAAAATGTTTTAGACTAACATAAAATCTGAACATTATGCCTAACATTCTTCAGGTCATATTGCATGTTACTTGCCTCTTTTTATGTAGTATTCTGATCAAAATATCATTCAGGTGCCAAGCACTTAATTATTTTATGGCATCATAAATATGCAGAGGTCTTCTTTTCCTTTCTGTTCCAAAGTTTTAGCCTTTTTTTCTTGTGTTCTGTTTATTTTTGCTTTGTGATGTGAATGTCTTCTAAAAAAAGTACATTTCTTATTTTTGTTCAGGCATGTTAAGGATGTGGGCTAATTCATTCCTGTGGGGACTAATTTGATAGTTGAGACCCTGCTGCAGAAAATTTTTCTTTACCTGAACTCTCAAACTAATCTCTGTCAGCTCTAGGTTCCTTTTGACCACATAGCCCTAATAAGTCCTTGATGAAGCCTAATTCAGAAAGGATTTTTGAAGTTCAGAAGCATCAACATGAATTGTTACTGTTCATTTACGGATGGAAAGCCCATGAAAAGTGCAAAATACCTGTTAACAACTGTGGCAACATTTTTTCCCTACTTTTCAATGTTACGCAAATGGCATAAATTTAATCAGCTAAACTTGAGGGAACTAGAGGGTGGGTCATTAAGTGAATTCATTCTGCAGCTTTGCCTTCCCTCCCCATCTTCCAGTAGTCTCTCCACACTCATATCTATGTATTTTCATATGCTTGCAATGTCTTGCAGGGGAAGTTACTCTGATGTGGTTATTCTTGTGGAAAGGTGGAAATCTACGTGTTGGAGGATGTGGCAGGAACCATTAGTTTAAATTGAGATGCTTGTAGAGATGTCTATACGAGGAAAGTGCATTTAGCTCATTGTCAGGAAGAAAATAATTATGAAATTTATGTCTTATGTTTTTTACTGAAGGTGTTTAGACTAATTTTAATGTCAGTATATACCGTTCCAGAAAAAAAAAATCCCTTTATTAGTATATACCTATACAACAAAAGGCAAAGTGTAATGAAGCCCATATATTTTCAGTCCTACTTGAAATGTCATTAAAGATGAAATTTTGGGCAACCTTTGAGAAAAAGAAATGTAATATGTCTGAAAAAAGTTTTATTCTGTCTTTGTAAAGACACAGACTAACGGGGTGACAAACAGGTTTCCTTCTCGGGTAGCTCATGCATTAAACTGGAGTTGGCGTTATTTAAACACTTGGAAACAGGATATATCATAATATGATTGAAAAGCCTGAAATGATGTATTTAGACTGAAAAGATAGTTTTCCCAAGATTGCAGTTACATGACACAGATTCTGAGAAAAATCTGTAGTATTTGTAGCTTAAAAACTCCTGCCTCTAGAGATTGTGTTTGAATGTGTTGACTTTAACAGCCTATGACCTTGAAAGACGCTTGTCTTATCCTTCATCATGCTATTTCTGTTCCTCAAGTCCTCTTCTAAAATGATATGTTCTTTCTGAATGAAAAGTAATTCTAAGCACTTCACATCTTCAACTGAGATTTGGTATTTTGTCATTTCAGCATGTCACATTGTTAAGCTACCTAATGCAATGGATCAAAATGATTCAACACTAGCTTCTGGGCTAACATTTATTGTGATGTACAACACACTAAAGATAAATGGAAATTAAAGCAAAACTGTCAGCCAATAGCCACATTTCTTGCTAATGATTATAAATATGAATATACATTTTAGTTATCTAGGGATGGATTATGTGTGTATTTTATCAGCAGAACAATGGATGTAGGCAATGTAAATTGGTTCAGGTCTGACAAGACTTAGTTGATACAGCACCACTCAAACCCAGTTAGGTTTCTTCCAGATGCTTTTATGTCTTAATGCAGTATAGCCATTCTTTGCAAAGCAAGCTTGAGTTTCTCTGCAAGTTTAGAAGTGGGAGAATTGGGGACAGAACATTTACCTGATAGGAAGGAATAAAAGTGGTGGAGCCAGACTCTTCTCAGTAGTCTCTTGTGACAAGAGGCAAACGACACAAATTAAAGAATATGAAATTCAATCTGGACACAAGAAAACACATTTCTACGGTGTGGGTGGTCAAAAACAGGAGTGGGCTGCCTGGAGTCATCATGCAATCTGCATCCTTGGAAATATTCAAAGCTTGACTGGACGTGGTCTTGGGCAACCTACTGTTGAACAGGCAGGGGTGAACAATTCCCTGTTTATGTGATTCTGTGAAAATAACCCAAAAGGTTACAATGTAGCACATTTTACACTGGTAAATAATCTGAGAGCTGACCTGTATTGAATCAGTAGTCAGTCCTCACCTCCAGCACAAGTTCCAGGATTAATAAAAGATCTGTGCAGAGCTCAGCAGACACTAATTACCAGAAGTACCTGCTCATAATACCTTGATTTTTCCTAGAAATCCTATTGTCAAGGTGTTTCTGATACTGAACATCTCCCAGCCTTTCTGTTACCTCAATAAAGTGAGAGCCAATTCTGAACTCATTATATGCATATATGGTTTTGATCAGTGTCTAAGAATCCGCTGACTTGCGGGAAAACCTCTCTTTGTCTTCTGGTCATCTTTCCATACCTGTATTCTATGACACTACTCAAAGTAAGGCCAACTAACTGCCCTCTTTTCCCTACGGGCCCATGATTTAGAACTAACGTGCTCAGTAATTTCTTGATAACTACTAGCCAATTTAGCAATTAGACAGCAATATATCATATACATTAATGTAAAAACCTTGCTTTATAGTAGCTTCTTGCTGTATTTCTATGGATGTCTAAGCTATTTCTAGGTACATTCCTTAAGGCCTCTGGTGCACTATAAGTTTATGGTCTTGTCTGAAGTTTTTATAATACATTTTACCATCTTAAACAAAATTTCTCAGATACTTTCTCATATGCACTCTGATCAAACCTTCCAAAAATGCAAGTCTTTAAGTACACTTTTTAAATATCCAGGGAGCAGAACTAAAATTAAACAAGCGACTTGTGCTGTTCAGTATTACTTTTGTGCATCTGCATTTCCAGTGTGCAATAGCTATGTGTCTTTCTGCTAGCTTTTATAGAATAAAATCAAAGCAAATAAATCTCATGCCCTCTGAGCAAAGAGAAACTTATTTTTATTTATTTGTGTGGAGGATTTTTTAGTCAGTGTTTCCCTTGAACTATATGCCTGCAGACATATTCACACCATAAATTGATGTCCACAGCTGGGCTTGAGGAGGCCATAGAGAACTAATCAACTAGTGAACTTTTTACTCCTTCATTTTCAGAGTGGTTCATATCAACTCTATACCTTCACATACCAACTAGAAGAGACTGAATAATTACTGTAAATTAGGTGTACATTTTGTGTGAACTCTGAAAGGTTCTCCAACCATTTTGAATTCAGAGAAGGGAGAGGATTGCTGGCAACACCTCCTTTTAGCTGACCACACATCGAGATGTGTGGGGAGAGGCAGAGGGAGATGCTGCTGTAGACATCTGCAACCCCACGTCAGTTTGTAGACTGCTTTGGGAAAATGATATACAAAGCAGATACAGTGGTGGAAAAGGTCTGGATGAAGCAGACATTATTTCTGCATTCATTCACTGTAAGTGGCTTTTGCCTCACCTGTGGGACACAAGTAGAACCTTTACTACCCCAGAAAGAACCATGCATTTAACAGGCCCTCTGGTGTGGAAATGCAGAAGACAATAATGTCGATGTAGCTTGCTACAAAATAGATAATTGAGGAAAGGTGGACTGCAGAGATGCCTGGGCTTTAATGGTAGCTTTCATCAGTGCTTCTTCCAGTCTTCCTTAGATGCGTTGCATTGTTTCTTCCATTTACTCAAAGAGATCTGAGAATTTAGGCAATGTTTATTTACACATTCCATTTTTTGTCACTCATAAAGAAGGCATAATGAAGCCCTGATTTACCATAAAAACTTTGGGTTTCATTGGTATATTTTTAAGGTTCAAAACTAATTTTATTTATTGACTGTTCTGCATGTGTCTGTCATCACCATATAATCTGCGAGACCTGCTCACTAAGGTGGGATACAATTAAACATTAAAAAAAGAAATTCAGTGGACATTCATGACATCTTAAAAGCTGTTCAAACAGTGAAATTACAAACACCAGAACCAAAACTGTTCAGTGTGTTTAGTCTTTATTTTTGTTTTTCTTTAGGAATCAGTTGTTTAATGGTTAAAACATAATACAGTTTTAATCTCATAGCTTTTGATCATACTATTTACCTAAGAATATATTTTTAATGCATATAGTAAGATTAGACTGTTTTTTTCTTTATTTAGAAGCTTATTATATCACAGAAATTATTCCTTTACATTGATATTTCACAAGTGAAAATATTTATAACCATTTACATAAAAAAGAGGTTACATTCCAGAAAATATTCTTCATTTTGCTCATTTATGGCCTGATCTAATACACACTTTAGTGGATGGGAGTTCTTCCAAGATATACTGCCAAGAGGCTCAAAAGAGAAAAGAGAAAAATTCCAAATTAAAATAAAGCAAATCATTTTAACAGGATAAAAACCTTAAGCAGCTTCTCTAGAAGCTTGGTAATTATTCCATCACTTGAAGACTACAGTTACTAAAAGATTCAGTGCATGTTACTGAGTGCAGGACAGTGGTGGCATGAGTAGAGGCAGGTGAATAATGGTTGTTCTTGTACAAGAAATCGGCAAGGGATATCCCAAGAGAATGGCGGGGAAGAGAAAGACCTGCAGAACTAGTAATTTGGAGACCAACTGTTCATCCAAGGGTCAAAACAAGATGTAGGTGTCTACTAGCATTGAGTCTGGGTGAGGATGGATCTCATGTTTCGTTCGGCTATAATAACCAGGCTCTTCCACAGTAAATATTATGCAAAAATTCAAAGCTGTGAATTGGTTGATTTCTTAAGTCAGAACTTGACACAAGGATTTGCAGTTTCAACAAACTAATGTTTATTCATGAAGATTTAGTAGTAATCTTTTTCATTCCTAGTGTCTTGAATATGGCTGTGAACCATAAGACTCACTGCTAGGACTCTGGATGGAACTATACAAGCTCTTTACCGTCAGAAAACAAATATTTTGAAACATAAATGTAATGGAAGCACAGGTTATTTGTGAATAGATAAGCCTTTTATTTGTAGTCCAGCCTCTAAACTGGGATAAGGAATTTCACTGAGCAAAAGATATGGAAAAAACATTGTGCTTCTGTGGTCTGTATCAAAATATATACATAACAATGAAAATATTTGCTCCTTTGTATTTAATATCTTTAATATTTCAACACCACAACAGTGGCTTTCACTATAGAAATGACTGTTGATTATACTGATTTACTGGTTGCAAAGTTCAAGCCTATGTTACAGTAATTCCAGTTCAGCAAAGAAAGGAAGCACTTCAAGTTTGCAAGTTTGAGAGAGAGCAGTTTTATAAAGCCTCCAAGTGTAGAACTGTGGTGGGGACAGTTACACCAGACGTGGTATACAAGGGCAAAATTGGGATGAAACCATGACCAGAATTTCTCAAAGAGCCAAGAAACTCTACTGCACACTTTAGGCTCTAAGAGATGAGCTTTAATTTTTCATTTCTAATACTTACCCAATTGTTACCTCTATGAAGTATCTTAAGTCACATCTAGACAAAGCTTCTGAGTACACAAAACCTGAATGATTCATTCTGACTGTTCTCTGCATTCAGACGCTTTTGCCCTCCTGAAGACCCTTCTGAGTTTCCCAGTTTCAGACAGCATCTCTCTAGGTATAACAGATAAATATCTTGTTGATATACTTAAAAAAAGAAGAAAATTTTGTAGAAGTTGTCTAAAACTAAGCTAAACTATTTGGTCTGGGCATGAAGCCACCAGATATGGACCAGACCTGTGATTCATCACACATTTGTCATTATGTCCAAGTGACAGCATGAACTGGCCATAAAACATTCAGCAGCAAACTCAGAAACCCATCAAGCTCTCTGCAGTACTCTGAACTCTGACTTTTGGTGCTAGTTGGAGAGAAGGCACAAAGACCCTGAAGATAAGCTACACAAAGCTGATACAGGGTAGCCCACCTTCATGTTAGGTCCCATCATTGAGAGTTACCACCATCAACCATATTGCATTCTCCTGTAATGTCTGGGTGAAATTATTCTGTTTACACGACTTCTCAGTGTTTAATTCCTCATTTCTATGTGATTATACTTACAATTTGTGTTTTGTTAGTCAGAGTTGTTTGGATGCTACGTGTCATATTTAAACCTCATTCTAGTAGTAACAAAACACTCTCATTAGATTTTGTAAAGAATCTTAGAATGTATTGGGTTAGAAGAGACCTTTAGAGGTCAACTAGTCAAACTCACCTGCAGTAATAAGGGACATCTTCCCTAGATCAGGTTGCTCAGATCTCCATCAAGCCTGACCTTGAATATCTCCAGGGATGGGGCCACCACTACCTCTCTGGGAAACCTGTTCCAGTGATCTACTACCCTCATATTGAAGAACTTCTGCATATTCTTTGCAGCTGACACCTGTGGTTCAGTCCTGTCAAAGAATAAATGCTTGTGTCAGTATTTTGCTGGGGGCTCACAAGACTTTGGGAATTGTAGCAGATTTCTCTCCCCTAAAGTTAAAAAATCTTATGTTTCAGATCATGTAGGCTTAGCAACCTACCTGAGCAAAGGACAATTCTGATGCTCTTTACTTTCTTCTAAAAAATCCCACAATAGGTGGAGATAAATAATTAAATCAAACAACTTAAAAAGAAAACCAAAAACAACAAAAGCAAGCAAACAAAAAAACACTAGCAACTTTCCAACAGAGTAAGCAGTCTGCATGTTCCAGCAAATCTGGTACCATTTCCTGAACTCTTATTTCCCTGTGTGCATTTCATGAACCAGAGAGGCACACTCACCAAATGGCTTCTACATTGCCATCAGCTATAAGAATTTTTGAAACAAGATGTTCCTTGGGCATCAACAGAACTAAAAATGTGTAAAGAAAAATGGAGAAGCTGAATTGCAGGTGTATGAGGACACTGATTACATATGGTAACTTACATATGGTTTCAACCAGTGAATAATGCTGCTCGGTGTAAACTACTAACCTCTGGGACGGTTTATTGAGAACATTTTAGAACAGTTTGATGATGGTCATCTATCTGTGACCTATGGAAATGCTTCTGACAATATTATAATGCCAGAAAGAATCCTATCTTCCCATTTCCTCATTTTTCAACAGTGAAAATTAGCTTTGGCAAAAATAGGTATCAGTATGTAGGTTTTGCAAGACAAGTTAAGGACTTCTTTGTTGGCAAGATGAACTTTTTAAGGCCAAAGAGAATCTTATCTGTGCATCAGCAAATTTCATAGCCCAATCCAGCTGATGAGCAACACCATCTGCAGCAAAGGAAAATCAAATGCATATTACATAGCCATGTGCAATCCTTTTAATTTATTAATAACTTTGAACGGATGCTCCAAGACACATATGGACAGATGTATGCCTCAGTTCTAGATTAAATTAACTACAGCTTTCTGAGCCAAGCAGTTTACACTTCCGCTTGAGTGTTTTTATTTGTCCAATAAAAGCTTTAAAATAATAATTAGAAAAGTCGGAGTACAGATGAACACAAACATGTCCTGAAAAGCTACCTCAATCCACCTCCATCAGAAGCAGTTGGGAAGCCCTTGATGCTTTGTATTGACTCTGGAAAATGAACTGCTGCTCTATGCTCCCAGTAAAGCAAGCTGAAGAAGGCTGTTGGACATTCCTAAAACCTTTCTTTAAGTGGTCACCAGATGCTTTATAAATTACATTTACTGTCTCAGAACATCTGAAAAATAGTTGTCAAGGTAAGCAACAATTGCTTTGTGATACAGAAAAGCGAGTGGTAACAAATGTTTTAATTAACACCATCCCTTCCACCAACAGCAGGGTCCATCCATTCCACCTTTAACCACTAAAATGAGAAAACTTGAAACCCTTATTGAAAAATGTCTCTGCGACAAAGAAAGAATAGTTTGTCCTTGAAAGAGTTTACTGCAATACTCTTGAAATATATTCAGCATGTCAGCAGTTTCTTCCTATGCTCTCCCAGTATGCTTAGCCTCTCATAATCCTACCTATATGTACCCTCTTCTATTTTCAGTTCCTTAATACATTAAAGGAGGTTGTTCTACCGTCTGTAGTCCTTTACAAATCCAGCTGATGCCAGCTTTGTCCTATAACTGCTTTCTTTAGGATGATTGTGTTCATAAGTTCTGCAGTTTACCCGATGTAGGTCTCTGTAGCAACCACAGTCTAAGGATGTTCTAACAAGCAGATACACATTTGTGTCATGCAGAAGAACACAGAAAAAAACTGACAGGCTTTACTTTATCAAATTTCCTCTCATCTGCGTGCTTTTGCAACACTTCTGAACTCTTTCACATTCCGAAAATGTCTTTGACTTTCTAACAATTTTACAGAAGAAAAAAAATCCTCAAATTGTGCTGGTCCAAAATCCCATCTCCTGTCAGGCAAGTTTCCTTGGCTCAAGCAAGTGTTAAAAACCTCCATAGGTTAACAGCATCTAAATACCTCTTATATAATGTGATCAAATATCTGATTATCCCCCACAAAAAAATGTGGAAGAAACTCCTTCCGAATGGAGTGTTTCAAAACACCACTTTTTCTTTTTACAGAAATGTCAACGTATAAACACTGGGTTGGTCACGACAGCTAAAGAATTGAAATCTTTATTTAAAAAAGTAAATACCAAATCCACTGTTGACAAACTGTCAATGAAAAGAGAACAACTTCCTCCTTCAGGTGTGGAACAGAAATGGTAATAGAAAGGCTCGCTTTAACACGCAGATTTGGCACAAACCACAGCACATCACAGACCCTATGTTTACCATCACCCAGACCCACTTGAGAGTATTCCGGATTTCTCCTTGCCTACACAACTGACACATAAAGCTATAGCCTAGATACCTTCTTTTCCACGTCTCACAGTCTATAGAGGTATGCAGTTTTGCTTCACACATTAATAACCTGCTGCCTAAGAAAGAAATATAATCTATGTTAATGGCAGCCAAAACAATGTCAGTAGATTTAAAGAGAGGATTAGGAAAAGTTATGGACATTAAGCCCACCAGTAGCTGTTAAACACAATGAACAAAATGCAATCTGCCTCAGCAAGTTCCAGAAAACTGGGAGGTTTTAGGGGGAAAAGAATTGCTTTCCACCTGTTCTTACTTTTTTTTTTTCTTCAGCAAATGAAAGTGGAAAATATTTAAGACAGGATGTTGGCTCAAATGGACTTTTGAATTGATACATTAGAGAAATCGTATAAACCGGTTTTCAAAGCCCCATAATAAATACCAGATGGTATCCCTTGAATCCCCAAAAGGAGTACTATATTGTCTCATGATTCCTCTGGATTTTAATTCTTTCCCGACAGAAAATGAAACACTGGCTATAGAAGTCTACATCAGAATAGGAAGGACATTTGCATGGGTCCCGTGTGACTTGAAGACTTGCCAGTTACCTTCTACAATTACTACCCCAGAGTCCAGAGATGTCTTCCATTTTCTCAAGTTTTCCTGCACATGGGATACTCATCTTCAACTGAGAATCTGTCACAGTGACTACTCACCCATGTTAATTAACATTTACAACATTAATTCCTTTCTTATCCTTTCCAATTTTCCTTTGATTTTAATGTGGTAGATTCCTGAGTACTCATGCTCAGGAATGCACCAGAAGTGGACATGCTCCAATCTGGAACATCACAACTTCCCATTCCTTCTCCTTCTAACTAAGACACTCACAAAACTGTCTTACTGATTTCTAATCAGTCCTCCTTCTAAAGTCTGTTTCACCCAAAATGGGACCATCGTTGGTCTAACTAAAACTGCTGTGAAACTTCTGATGCTAAGAGTTTTGTGTGATTGTGCTAAAGATCATATGTCAAACCTTTCTCACTCCTTTCCCCACATCCCAAATTTATCTCCTGACTCCTCCTCCACTCCCAAATCCAAAGCACTACAAGAACAAGATTCATAACCTTAATTCCAGGTCCACTTGGTCCAAATGCTCCGTGTAGATATTTAATTATTCATATCAAGGCTGCTCAGTAAATTTTTTTCCCCTGACTTACCTCCTGAATCTGTAGCTATGTGAGAATCCAGGAGGAAATGATATTTTGAACTACTTGATAGTTTGAGCTGGAATCCAGGATGTTAGACTTTAAATATCAAGTTTCACATGTAACACCACATACAATCTTTGCTTTTTCCAAGCAGCACTCAGTAATTCAGATCTTCAGGTGGCATATCTATGTGATTTCCTCAGAGAAGGAATGTGATTTCCTCAGAGACTATGTTTGCCTTTAATCTACATTTGCCTATATTCATGAAGTGAAAATATTTAGGTACGTATTCAAAGGAAACAAAATCTGTCTTCTCTCCCCAGCATCCCTTATTATCCCATTGTCTCACAGGAATTTAAACAATTTCAAAACAAGAAAAAATAAAACAGCAGAAATGTAATACTTAAAGTAATAAACAGTCTATTATTCATTTACTTTTCTGCATATAGGAAGAATCTACATTTTGAGAGTTAGCCAAGGTGAAGTTGCAGATCTAAATTTTTTGTTTGAATAGCATTTTAGTTAATAAATAGATGCTTAGTGGTGGGAATTTAAGATAAGCTGTAGGTTCTGAGCAAGTATTTATTAATTCTACTATGCTTAGAAACTAATAAAACAGACTTCTACATGGGCAATGATTTTGAAGAAAGGCTGTTTGGGTCCAAAATATTATTAACCTATCTTTATAGATTTTTGTAAGAGCACATTATGCTGTTAAGCTTTTGAAAAACTGAGATGAAGGGAATTTATTTTGTTAAAAATGAATGCATTTTGTGAACCACCTGTTCACACATTGAAAAAAAAATATTATGCAGCAATTGCCTTCAGAAATTCAGGTCATATGGTCAGCCTCTGAACTAATTATCTGATCAAGACTGATTGGGGTGAGACTAAATAATTACTCATTAGCATTCAGCACCACTGTCAGGCTGTATTTTGCATGCCACAGTGTATGCTGCCCTTTTTCATTTTACTCAGTCTCCTTTTTGGGTTACACCACATTGTTCTGCATGACTGGGAAATGAAATTGG
Organism: Hypotaenidia okinawae; assembly: GCA_027925045.1. Classification (NCBI taxonomy): domain Eukaryota; kingdom Metazoa; phylum Chordata; class Aves; order Gruiformes; family Rallidae; genus Hypotaenidia; species Hypotaenidia okinawae. The sequence continues at coordinate 154,227,420 of BSDF01000001.1, forward strand.
AAACAGGAAAAGAGAAGTTTGGAGAATAAAGCAGACATGACTTTATATAAAAAAATGTACCTTACAAAGTTTTGCTTATTGAACAATCAAACTGCCTACAAACTATTTCTATAAATCTGCCACACACTGACGGGTCTCTCTGGGAAGCCAATAGGAACTCTGGGCTTTAAGAGCTTGCAGCATTACACATTAATTTGTTCGACTTCTTCAAAACTAGCATTCTACATTTAGGCAATCCAGTTTGCAACTGGTTGAACTGTGAAGTAATCTTTCATCTTGCCCTGTAGGCTTGTAACATTTTTTTATCTGAGCTGCTCAGTGTTGTATTTCAGTAGCCATGCCTTTTAGCACTGAGTGGTGCAACATTCTCATTCTTGGACATACGAAGGAGGAACAGAGAGCTCTAGCTGCCTCTGGATCTGTTTCGGACACCATACTTGGTAACGCTGTGCTAATGCTACGCTGCAGTAAGCAGAGGGGCATCTTAAAAGGGTGATACACAGAATCCGTTTCAAGACCCTGTGTGTTGTGTAAAACATATACTGGATTAAAGCTGCAATGTTCTCCAAACCTCTGTCCATATGGCTGTGCCTAAACGAATAAATTGAACGTACCTAGGACTCCAGTCTCACGATGAGGCCAAGTGGAGCAGAACAGCTACATCCATGCTGTTAAACTACTTGCAGCTTGTAGAGGCAGAACCCAAATCCTTTGAAATCACAGAATCACTGACACTGCTTCACAAATCAAGTTATAAAATAGAATATTGTATTTTAGGCAGGATTTATTAAATCTAGCTGAGTTTCTCCTCTTGGTAACCATCACTGATTAGGTAGATCCAATGCTAAGTTCACCACACATTTCAAGCTCCTAATCCTGAAAAACACTTCAGCATTCCTCACTTTAGGGATTCCAGATGTTTTGGCTATGTTGTTCTTTTGATATAAATCACGCTTTAGAAGAAAATTTCCCAGTCGTCCTCCCTTCTTTTGCTTCAGTTTGCAATGTGGTACTGTATTAGGGCATAAGAACCATATTTCTACCAGAAAAAAACTAAACCAGAAGTGGTACTCCAGGATCTCACTTAACAGCATCCATCTGATCAGTCAGTGGGCACACTAGAGCTAGTCCGAAGAAATAAAACCTCTTAAATATATATCTCAAGAACATCAGGTCCTCAGCACCAACTATTTCTACTCTGAGTCTGCTCCGACCTGTGCAATTCTACTTGTTAGTAGGCATAGGCTTTCTCACCCTTTCATTATTGTCTCTTTTTAGATATAGTGGCCTGTCTTCAAGTTGTTTAGAATCTGGCAAATTGAATCAACTAGCCAGATTTTTCTGGTAGCTTAAATACACCTTTCTGAGGATGCCACTCTGTAACTTTGAGTCACAGTTTAATATTTCATGAAGTACGTATAAGCAAACAAACCTACACGTATGAGGGTACGTTTTACCTGAAACTCCTCAGTAAAAAGCTCTTCTTGTTTACAAGAATGTGAAATACACAAGCAAGATGGAAATAACAAAATCTTCTTAAGATCCTCTGACTCTTTTCTATAGTAATTCCGAAGCACTGTGGGGCTGGGGAGTCCTGCCTTCTGGAAAGAATCACAAGCCTCTACTTTACTTTCCTCCACAACACCATCTTTGTGCATCAATTTGTCTTCTCTGATCTTGCATATAAATCGACCTCCCTTACCTTTGCTACACAACTCTGCTAATCTACTGCAAAATGCTGCTCTGCCTTATGTTTACCCTGAAGACATCCACTGTTTATATCTCTCTCATAAATTTTTTGTGGCTTCTGCAATTTTGGTAGCTTTCTGTTTTTGTGCAACTTTGGCAGGTGAAATTTATTTGCAGAGATTATCACCAAAAATTATGTGCAGGGTCCTCTACAGATCATTATAAACTGCCCAGCACCTCAGATGGTATCAGATCATTCTGGGTACGGTTAACAAGGTGGACTCCTGCAGAGCCTGCCCCAGTCAGACAGACAGAACTGCAATGCCTGTGGCCTGCCTGGAGCTATGGAGCCCTAAACCCATTGCAAAAATTCCAAGCTGAGTCCTAATTTTGTGGCACAAAGTCTGGAAGTTGAGGAACTTCTCACCCAAAGTGGGGTTCATGGGGGCTTCCAGAAACCCTGCTGGTTTATGGGGCGTTATTTTCAATAATAAGCCAAGGAAAATGCAAAGCATTAGAAGAATACTAATGCAGCACCAATGTCTTTGGAATTGCCTGACTAGCTAGAGCTCAGTCATCCTGGTAGCATCCCAGTTCAAGTGGGGGTGGGGGGTGTCAATTTAAACTTAACAGAGAGAAATTAAGACAAGATGCATTAATAATAGCTTTCAACATAATTTTAAGAAAAACAGACTGTGAGTCCTGATACCAGTTTTGCGTGAGACTAAAAGTTTGAGACATGAAATTAGACGAATGGTTGTAATATACTTAGTTTTGTGAAATATTTTATACAGTCTAAGATAATGTACTTCATAAAAGGACCTGATTAAAAACAGTGATATATAAGTCGACCAACTAATATTCAGTATAATGTAGTTAGAAACAGTAAGCCATCATCAAATCAGGAAGGTTTTATATTGCACATGCATCTGGTAGCTGACTTCATGCTTTTCACCATTTTCTTCAGTAGCTTCAGCAGTGCGTATCATTTACTTTTCTTGTGAACTATGAGTCTGATTCAGAAGCATATGCTGAGTTAAAGAGCATGAGAAGTGTCATCAAACCCAATTGGATTCCCAGTGATAGGCTAAAGGACATAATATTTAAACTGCTCAAATGCCTAGAAGTAAATGCATGATTAAGAGTTTTGCAGAGCTGGGAGCCTGCAGACTTTTATCTTGGAGCATTTGTATATGAATGCCATGAGTAAAATATTCTGACTAATCATGTTATTCTTCGATAATTTATTACAGCCTTACCGTTAGCTGAATATGTCTTTCCCCTTGACAAGTCTCCTGGGAAACTGAGATGAAGTTAGTCTTTTATCATTATCTCAAGTTTATCTTTCCAAATGCTTTTATTACAGTGGTTTTGGAAGCAAGCATATTAAGGCAGAGATATTACAGAGCCGTTGTACAAAATGGTATTGTCAAATACCATGTAAGTGAATTTAGGTCTTATCAAAAATATCTCAGCGATAATTTAGGACTAAATAAAAAGAAGTAAATCAGTTCTTGAGCCCTAAGGCACCTTTCAATAGTAATGGTAATAAATCAGAACGGTAACCTAAAACAGCCACTGATTTTTCCTCTTAATCAAATAAGATTAGAACCAAGCCATCATTCCAATAGAAAAAGCAAAATTTAATTAGCTTATCTAACAGTGTCATTTAGTGAATCAAAAGCTTTGAAAGGTCAATGAATTTTGCCCTTATCATCTCATTATCTTCCATCACTAACAAGATATCATTAAGCAACTTCATGAGAGCAGTTAATGTAGCAGCAGCCAGCAGCACTGCTATAATTTAAAGGGAAATTCCAGGCTGTTTTTAAATATCGATTTTTATTACATTTTTTTATTCACAGAAATCTCTTAAAGGCCATTGGAAGAAGGCAAAACAAATACAGTCTTTTTACATTATTTCTATTTTTGTTTCTGTTTCTGAAAAAGCCAGTATAGCATTTTTCATTGTACTTGCTGAGGCACATGCGTGCATGAGCACTCCACACCCCCCCACCCCAGCAAAATACATCTGCAAGACACAGCCCAAGTGCTTCCTTCTAATACCACTAATACAAACGTAATCTCCACGTAATACCCAGAGTTACAAGCTGTCTCTCAACGAACCTATTTTAGAAGTCCTTGTCCCACCCTTGCACAGACAAGCCCACCTACCACCGTGCATTGCCTTCCCATACAGCGCCACACGGTCTTGTCTATAAATGGGACCAGTGAAAACAGCTGGGTAGAAAAAAACTACTGCTGTGCACACGGAAGGTCATTTCGGCGTTAGAGCGCGGATACACAAACAGCTGAGCGAGGACATCTGAGAGGGCAGGAACCTGCGGCGAGGCAAAAGGCAGTGGTGGGAACCTCTCGCTACAGATTTGCCTCAGAGCAATTCTAATGAGGAACTGCACCCTGGAAAGTAATTTTGTGGAGTTACACTGAGCGCTGCTGCGAGGCAAATAGTAGCACATTAGTTAAAATAATTTGTTTACATTCCCTAAAATCAATGGAAATGTAGGATTTTCTCTTTGAAAAGCACAGAGGGAAGGCAAATAAAATAACTTGCCGAGGTTATCTCCATCAGATTGTGATCATTTTAACATAAGTCAGATCTAGAGCCTAAACTACCTACCACTGAGAGGCTGTCACAGTTTCTGAAAATACATGCTCTTAGCTGAAAAACCACATATGCTCTCAGCTGAGAAGTTCACCCCCCCGCCCCAAATCCCACTTTATTTATTGGACCTATCTGGCTTAAATTGATTTTGCTATCTTTCTGTTCATAGAAGGCTAAAAAAGGGCTAAAGGAATTCACATATCTTATACTACGCTGCAGCAGAGTTTATATGGCAATCCTTCATTGTGAAAGGATGCAGGCTTTACAAAATCAGAAGCCTTAGCTACAAAGGAAGTTATCTCTTAAAAAAACAAGATCAGCAGTTTTAGAATAGATAAGAACTTCTCAGATAGGAAGCCACATAGCCCAGCTGATAGCAGCACATGTCTGAGTCTCTGAGACAGGTGATGAGTCAGGGGAGTGTGAGTAAGGTTTCCTCCTGATCCTCTTCCCTGCTGTTGTTGCCACGGCCATCTCTACTTACTTCCCATGTCCATTCCCCAGGCAGATTTCTCCTCCTAACCATCCGTTCACACACACCCCACACCCTGTAAAATGAGAACTGTGCCTTTTTCTGCAGGTGTGGGAGCAAGTGGCTTTCTTGCTGGCTTTGTGCGCTAGCAACCACTGCTGCTTCACCATCTGCTGCTCCTCTTTCGTGTCTCCAAGCAGCTGTAAGTAAAGCCGCTGCATTCAGTTCACATTCCAGGTTTGTCTTAGCAACCGCTAAGGCTAAAAAAGAAAACCTTTTAATGAAAACTAAGATTCTTTAGTCACTGCATCAGTACTAGGTGTGTGCCTTTATTGACACGAACAGGATCCATCCAAGGGTCTGTCCAAACTGTGGTTGGAGGGAACGGAGCAAGAGGGAAAACAGCTGATTAGGAATTTTCTAGAAAAGCAGACTTTTTCTTTCACTGGAAAATGTTGATTTGCTGAAACTGAAAAGCATGCATTTACAGGGAGGTAAGCAGCCAGCTCACTGCAGCTGTGTCCCAGCTGGGAATCCAAGCAACAGAAGAGCCTTGGATTTCATCCTTTTGCTACATAGCAGCCTGGGAGTTGTGGTACTCCAATCCACTCTTCACTCCATCAGTTTCCCACCCCAGCCACCTATCACTACAGTACTGCCAGGAATAGGCAAGAATGTAAGCTATGGGGGTTTATGAGGTGAGATTTAGCCAGTTTATTACTTACAGGCCCGAAATAGCTGAATGCCACTGGGTTACAATAAGAACTTTTCTAATGGTTAAACATTAAAAGGTTAATCTCAAGGCTACAAATCCATAGGGTCTGGGTTGATAACTTTAGGAATTTTAATAGAGGAATTGTGCGAGAAAGGCTGTTTAACAGTGCTCATTACTGGTATGCATAAAAGAAGTGCAATATGCTTTTTTCATGAACATTTTTACCATCTCTGCCACCCAAAATACAACAGTATCTGTGTGCATAGAGTACAGGAGTCTCAGGGACACACTTTCAAGCTAGAACATATTTTTTCCTGTCTCATTTTGTGCTTGATCTCACAAATAACAGAAGTCAAAACTGAAATCCCATTTTGCTTGGGTGAATATAAAATGTCATTTGAACTTACAAACTTGTTTGCTTGCATAAGCAATTGATAATGCTGCAAAAGAAGAAAATGGAAATGCAGGTCGCTGGACTAAAGAACTGAAGAGTCTAGAAGAGCCTGTAAGAGAGTGTGGTGGTTCTTTTGGCAAAACAGACGAAAATGCTTGTATCAGTTATCTACCAATTAGTGCTCAAGGAATATACGTTAATGGGATAGACCATAGCAGCCCCAAAGGAAGTGTAATGATCAATTGTGGCAATCATCCACAAATTAGAGATCTCTAATAGTATGCATTCACTTGATAGACTGCAAGGGTTTTGAAAGAATGCTGCATTCTATCATGTCAATGATCCATGGATTAAGGGCTCACATTTATATAGCACACTGTAATGGCTTTGAGGGAGCCATTAGGGTCTATCATGTCAATGATCCATGAATAATGAGAGTTGTTGGAGAAGTATCTTTCAGTCCATGCTGCAGTGCTTCAAGTATGTATCAGTGTGGCTTAAGGTTTACCAAATGTAATATACTTTATGAAGCACTTCTTACATTTGTATTTATGCAATGAATAATCACAGTATAGAAAGCATATGAAGGCAAAAGGAAGAAATGTTGTTTAAAGGGGAAATAATGTTTTATTTTCCTTCAGTGCCTGCGATCAATTTCTGGCAGCAATAATCTCGTGCTCTCCGCTTGGTGCTAACTCATACAGTGTTCGTAATATCACTGCAATCAAAAGCAAGTAGGCTACAGGCAGCCTTTGCAGCATGACAGTAATCAAGGATGTCATCAAGGTGGAATCAACAGAGTTATGACAGGTTAGGTAATGACTTAAACAGGGGCTGCTTAGAGTTATGTGTACCCCATTCTATTTGTGTCTGAAATATTCTTACAGCGTTTGATGACCACAGGGATATACATGACAGTAGGTGTGGCAAGCTTTCTGACCAAGTCATCCCCAAGGCATCACATCTGAACAAAGATTTAATAGTCATAATTAGCTTTAAAATAAATCTTGATCAAATACAAGCTCTTTCCATAGGTGTCTCTGAGGCTCATAATTTTGATCATGGCTGAAGGAATACAATAAAAAAATATACCTTAAGAATATTTTCTGAAAATGCCAGTACTAATGTGGTTCAGCACACAGTTTATGAAAATGCTTGTCTAAAGATTCTTCCATCTGTTCTAAGTTGCCTTTTCCTTAGTGATTACATCCTTCTGCTCAGGACCTCCTCAAAGAGAAAGTGAACTCTTGGCACTGAGAACTTGTACAGGGGAGGAAGGGAGATGTGCCCTGCCCATGTATGGCTTAGCAGCAGCGTCCTGCTGTCGTATTTCCCAATGATTTCTTACTCCAATACCTATGACTGCTCTTGGGAAAGAAGGGACATCTTTTCTGCAGAATACAGGTGGGGGAGGAAAGCGGACAGGAGGAATGAGTTATCAGCAGCGTTCCCATCCCAGCTTGCTGCCACATCCAACTCTTTTGGCAGGAAGAGAGGCAGAAAAAAACATTTCCTGCTGCGGCTAATGCCTTTACAGGCTACTGCAGTCTGGCTGCAGTCATGTACAGACAACTGCAGCCCAGTGGATAACAGCACTGCGAGCCAGCCACTGCAGCTGTTAAGTTTGGACCAGATTTGAGGGTAACTTCTTCAGACAGTGTATAAGGAAATTTGAGTAAAGATCAAACAAGATGTAATGTGAGTGTTGGCAAATTCACCAGCACAGCATGTAGTGACTCCTACAGTCATTGACTTTTAGTTCAAGCTCCATTCAGAGCAGTGGAAATCCTTCTGTTCCCATCAGATGGGTTTTTTTTTTCCAAATGGAAAGTTAGTTGCAGCTACAGAGGAGCTTGGCCTCTCTTTTACAGTCAAGGGGAGGGGGAAACAGGAGCTAACTTCAGCCAGCCTTTCTGGTGGGCAGCCCGTGTACTCTCTTCCAGTAGCTAAAAAATAGAATTGAAAAAAAAAAAAGTTATACCTTTGGCTAGCAAACTGCCTCATTTTTCTCTCTTATCTTTGTAGCTTGACTTCTAATGCCCTCCAGTTCAGATGAAGCAGATGTAGTGGTATCACTACATACTCTAATGCTAATGAACTGCACACAGAACCAAGACTTCGGCCACATGACAAACCCTCATACAAGGATTTGCTTTCCCTCCACACCTTTTTTTTTTTTTTTTTCTTCATCCTAGTTAAATGGAAAGGCACCAATCACAGCCAATGCCTTGAAATGGTGTTAAAATAAGCCCTGGTTTTGTGCTAGCTAAAGTATTCCAAATGAAGAACATGATTGTTTATCGATTAAAGAAAAGGAGTTAAATAATTTCTTAGTATTTAGAATAGCTTTTTGTTATAATTTCAGGTATTAATTTCTCTTTTTCAAATTATTTCTTCTAAAATAGCAACCTTTCTCCTCAGCACTTGCCTGCATTACCAGTCTGATCTTAAGCAAAGCCACAGCACTGAATTTGTGCTACTAGAGATTGTTTCCATGGTTAGGACTGTAAAGTCATAAATGCAGGATTGTGAATTCCATGCACTACCAAGCTGAGATGTGGGGTAATGAGGGAGAAAATCCTATTCAGACACCAATATCTTCAGCAATATCTAGCGCAATGTAGAATATTACAAGCAGAGAAAATTGCTTTTCATGCAGGTATTCTCTTTTCAAGGAAACCTAATTGATATCTATAATAGCAGAACATACGAATTGCAGAAAGCCTGGATGAAATACAGAAACAGTTCACAGAGGAGAAAATGCCATTAGGTCCTAAATTTTTCTATTGAAGGGTCCTTACTGCTGGGCTGGGATTAGACTTCACATATTTTCTGTAGATGGACATATTGTCAATTCACAGGGAGTCACTTTTTTTTCTTCCTAGGAGTTAGAGGGATTTTGCCAAAAAGAAGGAATGCCAGGTCAAAATTCTTTGACACTGAAAAGGAGTTGAAGTTAGGTCACCTACCGGTTGGGTCAGTGTGCTGCACTGCTGTGGAAAAGGTAAAAGGGGCATGAAATTTATCCTGTGAATAACCTGCTCCTGTGGTCATGCTCAGAGCATGACAAATGAATCAGGGGATTTAGGCAGAGAAACAGTTTCCGGATCTTGACTAAGCTTAGTCAACAGGATATTTGAACTAAAGTTTTGTCTGTGTGCTTTAATACAAGACTGCATGTGTCTGAAAGATTTAAGGTCCAAAGATTATTATCTGGTGAGACCAGAGAACAAGAGAGCTGAGGTACGGGAATCATTCATTTAGATTCAGATGCGTTGGTATTTCACAAGTGACAAACCGAGTCAGTTCCTGGATCCTCTTTGACATTCCATCTTTCCAGGACACCATTTCTTGGTTTTTAAGGCAATAATGGCGCAAACACATTCTTGGTTTTAAGTAGAAATTCTTGAAAATTATTCAGAGAGAAAAATTAACTCAACTATTCACCACTGAAAAACTCAAGATTCTAGTTCAGCAGCACTAAAAAAAAATAAGTAACATTTTTTAAAGGTAAAAAATATCATACAAGTAATATAAAAGAAAGGAAAATTAAAAAAATACAGCAAGAGGTTGTTCATTATTATTTTTAATGAATTTGAGAATGTTGATGAAAGCAGAAATATGTCTTGTATAGTGATATAGATCTGCCGGCCTACCCACTTGTTGAAGAGTTGTTGATATTCAATCTGTTTCAAGGGTTTAATTTTATATAACTGCAATTCCACATTAATATCTGAATAGCTTGTGAACATACACTACACTAACAACTTGTTCCAGTCAGAGTTCTGGAGAAATAAGGCAAAATACCTGTGCAAAATATTGTGAAAGAATGATGTTACCTGTAGCAGTGAACAAGAAGTCACTTTGGTATGTAGTGTGAGGATTAAACAAGAGGAGTTGGAGACCAGGACTATGATCTCATTCTCATCACAGAGACATGGTGGGATGGTGCCTGTGACTGTAGTGCTGGGGTGGAAGGATACAGGATTTTTAGTCAGTACAGGCAGGGGAGATAAGGTGGGGGGTATCACCCTCTATGTCAATGACCAGCTGGGGTGCAAGGAGCTATGTTTCTGAATGGGTGAGGAGCAACCAAGACTTTACAGGTCAGGATTAAAGGGAGGACAGGGACAGAGGTTAATTAGCTCCTCCCTTAGTCCCTTAATGCTGCCCAGTATGCAGATAGATTTTGCAATTTCCCATTAAACACACAGGACTTTAAAATGATGATTTGATAGGTTGTTTACTGGGTTTGGATAAAAAAGTACAAAATACAATAGATGACACTTGAGGAAAAAATCTTGGTCTACTTGGGGCAGTTTCATAACTTTGTTCAACTAAAAAGTTTGAATTGGGACAGGAGAGAAATTCTTGCTTTCATAGCTAAAATGGGAACAATAGATGTGATAGTTTTGTCACAGAACTGTTTTCTCTTTTCTCATCCTTACTGCAACCATTTTTCAGATGGATTTGAATTTTCCTGGTTTAATTTCATAGTTGCATGGATTGCCTTTTTGTATTTACCAGAAAAATCCATGTGTTGGAAGAACAATAGATATCATGTGGATATGCAAGCACTCCATAACATTGTAGACTTCTGTCATTTCTAGTAAACAATATTCTTGTCATTATTCTAAGTGTCTAGAATATGATTGGTTTGCTAAGATATAAAAAAGTCTGGAAAGTTTAATAAATAACTGCAATTAAAAATCTTAAAATACTATGCATACAGATTCTGTCTGATCTTCCATTAAAATTCCTTTTAATTCATGATCAGTTAATGTTCCATAAAAATTAAAGGTTACCCAACAACAAAAGAATTATGGCTCATTGCATAGAAAAATGAGCAGGGAGTACAGATTCTTGATTAGTTAATAATAGCAAAACATTAACTTTCCCAAGGTCTTTTTCAGCTCTGAATACACCTCCTATTGTATAATATCCATTTATAAAAATGTACTTTCAACGTGTTCTCTGAAAGAAGGAATATACAAAATGTGGATTTCCTGCATCAGCAAGGCTACCTTAAATTCACTTGTGCTGACACCCTGCACTTCGTATCAAGTTCAACGAGTACAAGGCAAATACGGAACCAAACTTGGCAGTTGGTACTCATGTGCAATCCTTCTTCCTGTAGGAAGTTCTATGACAGATAACTCTGAAGGATAACTTCTGTGAAAAATGAAATATTCCCCTGAGTAAATGCTGTAGAGGAGGCCATGTGGCCGTGAATATTTCCACCTGAAAAATAATTCCAGTAGTAAGTATATGAGCAGAAAGCTCTTAAAGTCACAACTCAAATCTTTCACAGTTATGTACTTTGGATAATAAAGGACTGAGGGCAACTAACTTTTTAAGTAAGAGAATACCATAATAAATTTCTCTTTCCTTTTATTTCTTTCAGGTGGAAGATGAACGTTCAATTATTCACAGGCTGAATACTTTTCTTGCTAAAACAGTATTTGGGCTGTCACTGAAAATACTATCAAAATAGGAACATACCATACTGAATAGTTAGGGTTGGGAAAAAAAAGAAATTTATTTGTAAAAGGGAAGAGTGGGTAGTACAGGGAGGCCACGCCTTCCCTACCCCTAAAGCCCTAAATGGCCTACTACTGACAGGTTCATGCAAGACATGGCCAGCTAAAGGGTGTGTTGATGCTGATGGTCTTTCTATAAACTGCTTACGTATTAAGTGAACCAGTTACTGAAAGGAGCATATCCCATTTCCCCCATGTCATTAAGTTACCGAATAATTCTTCATTTCTCTATAGGTTAATTGCTATGCTATTTACATGTTCTTCCAGGTGAGCTGACAAAGCAGCAGTTGTGACTCCTCTCCTTGGGAAGCAAAAAATGATGAGAAAGAAATAAAAGAACAACAATTACAATGCAATAGGGAAAAAGAAAGTAGGTGAGAACAAAGGAAGAAATACTAGTGTGGAGTAAGATTTTGAATCAATAATTTATTTTTTATGGCTATTTTACATGCTTTTATAATCACTTTATTTTCAATTTTCCATAAGTACGACTTTATCTTTTCTGCAATGTGTTTCCTTCCTAGCCAAACTCATCACCATGCTAGGAGATTGCTTCAGATGGCTTAAAGGTGACAGGGCGTAAGGAAAAGAGATGAGTTGTCACACATCTGGCACAACTTTCTCTCTGCTAAATCTTAATCTTGTGGTGCATACTTAGAAAACCATGGGCATAATTTCAAAAAAAAAAAAAAGAACAAACCCTTCAAAATTCTTTTAGAGCAGATGATTGTGAACTCTGTCACCACAGAAGACAATGTCATTTTTTTAATGCTGCACAGATATGTCTGAATGTGGGCCTAACAATAAAGCATCTGCATTAGATGAAGGATTAAATATTCTGCATATCTTAACACTCTGAACACTTTAATACTCTGGAGTCTAAACTTCGGCTGCCCTTTGCTTTGAATAAGCCACAGCATGGTGATGTTCAGGGACAGGCCAGGGCCCAGGTTCACAGTATACCTCAGTAATCTGGGACACAGGTTTCAAGAAATAAACATAAATCTGAAATATGTAGCTGATAATTTGGATACAAATATCCTGCAATGAAAACATATGACTTTAAATGGGAAAAGAAAGATGACTTGCTTGTTTTTAAATGTATAAGGAGCTGTAGGAAAAAGTTTTGTTACAAGACTCTGTTTCTTCAAGTAAAATTTAATTTGGAATTGTTATGGTTAGTAATGCATGAGCAACAAGCAAATACATTAATTTCTCCTTGCACCAATAGGGAAAAAGATCACAGCAGACCAGTAAATATAAAGCCCAGAGGTGAGAAAGAAGCATATCAACCATGAAATTGTGTTAATTCAATAATTAAAGTGAGTCTCAGTTCCAATGCTGGCTCCAGTTTTGTCGCAAAGATTTAGCAAAACAATTGGGAATGGCAGCCCATTACACTCTTAGTAATCGTCAGGAGGAAAGAGTTCCAGTAAATCGAACGTTTTATGAACACCACAGCACATTTAGCCCTGGACCTGATATCATCTCATTAATCAAAGCAATACACAGGGAGTGAAATTTCCACCTGAGTTTAGTTTTGAGGAAGAGAAGGCGAGAAGTGGGAGTGTCTTGTCTTTGTTCCCAGGCACGACGGCAGAGCCAGGCGTTGTAGTTCTCTTCCCAGCAAGGGAACGAAAACAGTGCTGTAGGGGGAAATTAATTATTATCAGGGACATTCCAGCTGGAAATCTGTGTAGTTGCAAAACTAACACATTTCGAGGAGATGAGTGTTTCCTGCTGATCGTGTCAGTTTCCCTTGTGCTTTAACGGTTTAAAACTTCTACAGGAAAGTGAGCTCCTATTAGAGCTGGTGAGGAATTTAGTATTTGATTTTGCATTTTTAAATTTTCACTGGTTTTCCATGTGCAATCCCAGAGACATACGAGAAGGAGAGAGACTCCCAGATGCTCAGTGCTGGGAATCTTTATCTAAAATCTGGAATTACCTCATGTCCCCATTTCCAACATAAACCATGACCTTAAATGGAGGGTTTTGTCTGGGTTACTATCATTTATAAAAAAATCACTGAGAGACGTTTTGAGTAGCCTACAGAGATCCAGTTAATGGTCTCTAATGAAACGTATTGCAAAAGAAGCAAAGGAGGGAGTGAACATCCCAAGAGAATGCGTTGGCCATTTGGCTGAACTGTGGGTAGTGTTTCTTGTCAACATAAATTCTCTCCTTCAGCTGAGAAGGTTTCCAAATGGAAGGTTTTTGCTCTTCACAACTCATAGATATTCTGATTAAGGAAATGTCTCATTAAGAAGTTCCCTTCCAGTTCCTGTTTCTAGTGTTCTCGGACAAAGCCCTTCAAAATGTAATCAGTAGTAAGATTAGATCTGTGACTGCCTTATTAGAAGAATATTAAGGACTGTACAACTGTGCCACATTTCATCTGTCTCTCAACAACCATTTTCATTATCAGCCATGAAATTTAACTGCTAGGTATCTAGGTATAAGAAGAGTAGTGCTTTATGTTCATTATTTGTATTCACTGGGAAAAATGAAAATAACTCTAGCATTTAAAAAACTGAAGCGAATATATAGCATTGCAGTTACACACAGTTGGAGATTATTGTGGCTTGCTTTAAAAGCTCCTTCAATATTTTTTACATCCCTTGGCTTACAATATCAAATATGAAAGCAGATCCGACTTAATTTCACAATAACGTAACAGAGAAATAAAAGCTGTATTACAGAAGGGGTAACTGAGGCATGGATACACAGGAATTTGGCCTGGACAATCAATGAAACTTAATTTTAGACCTGATACTGTGCGTCCATGAATAGTTATACCCACTGTATATTCATTCCATTCATGAATACCCACAATAATTATACATACTAAAATTCTTGAATTTGTCTGAAAACAGAAATTCTTTTTTTGCAATTACAAATAAAATAATAACAGATTAAATGTATTTTTTGTCTGATAACAAGTCAGGTATTTTGCCTAATCTATTAATTATATAATTTTTGAAAATAGCTCTATAGCAAACCCTATGATTGGAAAATATTTTTTCATTAAGAAGAGTTAAATCAAACTTTCATTAACTAGATAAATACACTGTTTCAAATCACAAATAATTTTCTCTGCTTTTCCCTGCTATATAACAATTTGCTTACTGATTTGAGAATAAACTTTCCCTTAGAAGCTGATAATTAATAGCTAATGAAAAGAACACTAACCTCAGTAAAGTTTTGTATACACACTTGGATTTTCTCATTTAGAGCAAGCAGCACTGCTGAAAGTGTAACAGCATATTTAAATAACTGCTCATTTATTCAAGACATGTTACAATGCATGATGTTTTCCTTTGTTTATATATTTTTGGGGAAAAAACTGATAGGATATAGGTATGCACACTTATAACAACAATTCTACAGTCTTAATGATGTCAGTAGGAATCTATTTTTCTTTAAACATCATTTGTTAGTGGCTTGACATTCCTTTTCTACCTGTGCTTTCCCAGGACCTAACACACAGCAAAGAAGTTGCTATTTTGTTTTGGTTTATAGAAAATATGCAAAATATGCAGCACCAGTCAATTTTCTGCCACTAAAAATGTTAAAATACTTAGCATAAGGAGTTTCAGTCTGTAATATGGAGCCCTCAAAACACCTGCAAAGTATTTTCTGGATGGTTAGTACCCTATCTTCCCTTCTGTCATTATCTCCTTGTTCTCCACTGAAAACTACAGATTTTAAAGGAGTAAAAAAAGCTAAACTAAAAGTCAGCTGAAGACTGTGCTTGCACCTTTTGAAAAACAAAATGTTCCTGGTGCCATCAGGAAACTGTCCTTGCAATTTCTGATAAAACTGGATTTTAATAAAAAGTACATTTTTGTCACAGTATAATTAGTTTTCATGTCATGTCTTTATAGTACGTCAACAAATTTTATTATTAAAAATAACTCCTAATTGCAAAGTAACTTGCCAACAACTTCTCACATAATTGTAAAAACATCTTTGTATTTCATAGTGCTGTTTTTTTTATAGTAAACAGGAATTCACAGATCTATAGATTTCACTGAAGATGTTAAGCTTGTTCTCACTTTAAAATTTTAAGTAACAAAGTTATGTTGTTGAAATAATTTTACTAACAAGAAACGTAATAGCAAGATCTACTCTACCCATAGAAAATGGAAAGAAAACAACTGACTTTTTGGGACACAGTAAGAATTGATTTTTTAGCTGCAACTTAAATTTCTTGTTCCAGAGCACATGGAGAGTAGCAGTACTAGAAAAGCACAGATTATTAGCCACAGCTACAATAATATTATTCAGAGCATCAAAAGTATGCATCTCTGCTTCACAGCACATTAAGAAAAATAGACAAGTTGCATATCTGATCAACTTTCCAGGGAAAAGCCAATAGATGTATGGATGGATGTATGGATAGATAGATAGATAGATAGATAGATAGATAGATAGATAGATAGATAATTTTGCTTATTTCAGCATAAATAAAAAAAAAAACTGGTTTCAGACAAGACAGCCATAATATAGAATTATCTTGTAGAGATGGAAAAAATAACACTTTTCTGTTTATTTTCATCACAGTAGTTATATTTCAAATAATCAGTTCCCAATCTTTAATGGCTAGTAGATGGGAACCTATTGGGACCTCAGACTTGTTCAGTTTGGTGACTTAAACAGTAAGTGGTCTGCTGTACCTTTGATGACCTTGGTAAGAACATATTTCAGGGCAAAAATTATTACATGCTGCCTAGTGCCACAACTTCCGACCATTCCAATTTCTGAGTCACTAGCAGGGACATTTTACTTATCAAGGTTTTTTATGCACAGTAGCTAATTTTCCACTAATACCAAATGAAACTTGATAAAAGCATTCATACATATACCCCCTCATGTGTCTGTGTATGCATATACCTATATATATACACATCCCTATATTTCCACATATATTTCTCAAGCCATTTCTCTTTATAGCTGAAATCAAAACGAATAAAACGATAAACAGAAATGCAAAAGTAAAGGTTTCTGAAGCTGTGATGGAAACCTAAAGCAAGCCTCTGAACCTGTGACTCTGCATCACTCCATCACAAAGTCCTTGTAGGGATTCTATAATGTATTCCTAATAATATTTATTGGGTAATATATTACATGAATATTCCTATTTAGAAATATGGGGAATAATTTGGGCTTCTAGTTTTGTTGCAATTTGTGTCAGTAAGCATAAAGCTAAGATGAAACATTAAACTGAGAATTAAATTATGAAATAATAAATTCCTACATATACTTTTTAAATTAAAGTCTCATGTAAGAGAAATACTTGGGTAGTATTTTTGATGCAGCTGAGGGGGATAATGTCTGTAGTTCTCCTTAGAGACACAGATACAGCACTGGCACAAACAAGAGGCTGAGGGCACCCTGTGCAGTGGAGCAGTATGCTGGGGCAGAGGTACTCTGGACATATTTTACAACATATCTACAAGATGTGCCTTTAAGCCTCCACATGCTAATTTACAAAATTGGAAACATGCAGTTCTCCCTCAGACACACATATTTGCCTGTGAGCACCATTACAGCAGTTCTATATCAAGTATTTTCATTACTGGTTGTTTTGGGTTTTTCTACTCAGCTGCAAGACTTGGAAAGCCAGTTTCTCATTCGAAAGCATAAGATGAGGTGAGGACAGATGAGATACCACGAGGGGTGCAGGCATCAAGGGAGCATTTGAAAATCACTTCTGTAGGAAAATCTTGCATGGGACCAAGGGCAACGAGAAAGTTAACAGAGTTCTGTGCCTTTCAGTTGGACGTCCCTGGTGTGCAGAGGCTGCCAGTGAGCTCTCAGCCATTTTTTCATTTGGCAAACATTCATGTTTTCGGTGAGGCTCAACCTGGGGCTGCTATGGACTGCTGCCCTCCCTAACTGCTACGAACGTTGTACAGAAAATTGCATTAAACTGCAGGCACAAGTGATACAGACTTGCTTCAGGCTAGCTCTCAGCTCAGAAATGCCAGTATTTCAGCTTAAAATTAGAGACAAAGGCAAGCAAAAAATGTCTTGCCCAGTTCTGCTTAGTGTTCGTATACAGCTTATTACCTAATCAATAAACCTTTTTCTAATAAAACCAAGACACAGAGAAAATCTGAACTCTCATGGTTCATTATTCGTCAGATATTGCCAGTCTGCCTGGATGATTATTACCTTACAAATTTTGCGATTATTATCTGGGTCCTTCCCCAGAAAATCAAATTTAAAACATTGGGGTTTTTTTAAACCTCACGCCTCTCAAAATTCTTAATGAAAAATCACAGAAACATTCCAACTTACAAGGCAATATTTACTTGATTTAGGTCTGGCATTTCCTCTTTCTCTTCACATACATGCCAAAAGTTACTCCATGCCAGGTTCTGAAGCAATAATAACTAAATAAATAATATTTAATAAATATTTTTTAAAGCAAAAGAAAGCAGGAAACATTTTAATAATTATTTAATCTACTTCTATTGCTCAGTTTTATTCATATAAGAAAAACTATTAAGGTATTAAAAATAATCCAAATGCTTAAAGGTAAGTCCTCTGGTAACTATTTTGCCCAGTTGATATTTTAACTACATTTTTTTTGTTAATTTCATCACAGGAAGTTATATAATTCCTTCAGTTTCTATGGGGATCTTGTCCCCACACAATTTTAGGGATACACAAGGTACAAGAGTCTTTGAGAAAAGTAATATTTTTTACAGACCCAAAACATTTTTAAATTTTCCTCCTTCATAATTTAAGAGTAGTGGTACATGGAAATGAGTCCTTTTTAAATAGCTGCATCAGTTAATCTGGTACATTATTCTTAAATATTTTAACATCTGCATTATGCCAGTTTTATATGCTTTCTCCCAAAAAAATACCTTTCTTGGTTAAAAATAGAGTCATCAAAATTTTATTTTCCTCAAAAAGCAAACTCGTAACCCTTGCTGCAAAATTTTACAATACAGTATCTTTGTTCGTCATATTTTCACAAAAGTAAATGACATTTAGTGCCAATACACACTGCTAATAGTTTCTGTTCCCACCTAGGATCCAGGAGTTCTACCCTAACCCTGAAAGAAATGCAGAAACTGGTATGCTTAGTTATATCAAAATATATTTTTAAAACATACTTTTATATGTTTTAATTCATTCCATTGAGAGAATGTGTCACATGAAGCAATATTATCTCTATTTCAAGAAGCAAAGTGATTTCATATACCATTGACAACCACTCTGACTGGAGGAGCAAAGTATGTTTCAGAATGCATTCTTTCTTCCAGGAGAAATGAAATGAGGGAAATAAAGATAACAAACAACAGCAAAAAAAAGGCTTTATGAAGGTCTTACCAAATCAGATGTGGATGAGTATTTTTGTCTTTTTTTTTGGATACACTGTTTACAATAAAGGCTTGAACTCTGTGACTCTTTATATGAGGGATACACTTTCTGAAAAAGCTGCATTTGCTGCTGCCTGTTCGAAGACACACTGCTCTTGGCTCTTGTGAAGTTTTGTCTTGCTTAACTAGATTAGTATCGGTGGCTCTGTTACTTTATTATAACTACTTGTTTGTACTGCAATCATGTTCAAAGACCAAATAGGGGGCTTAGTTCAGTTCTGTGCATTACTGCTTGTCCACTCCTAGCTTTGAAAATGACCACCAATCCTGACTACTTCAGTCTAGGATGACTTTAGAATATAGTTGGGTTTTGAGATGGGTTTTGTGCTAAATAGGGAAAATACAGGTTATCTGAGCAAAATAATTGCACATATATACATGCATACTTGCATTTGACCCACCAAATCAAATTTCTCCAATACATACATACTCAGCTCCTCCATTGACTTCATACATAACAAACCACATCCCTAAACTGCTATGAAAATTCTGTATTATTTTTACGCAGTTCCACTAGAGTAATTTATACCTATGCATTTTGTAATATCAGTACATCAACCATGAAAATCTTTCAACATATAATAAAATTATTTGGACTAAGATGTCTAATAATACATCATAGTTTTCCCCTCCGGGATTAAAATACTTTTTGATTTCACAGAAGGTAAATTCCATCAATCACATTGTCCTTCATTGTCAAAAAAGAACTTAAGGTTTATTTCTATAAGAAGTAATCCCAAAACAAACAAACAAGAAACTTACTTCATTAAATTAAGAAACAAGGAAAAATACACAAACTTCAGATTTTCCCCACTGGGAAGTTAATGTTGTGTATGAATAGGATATAATTTTAAAGAAGATATAAACAACAAAACCCTAAAAATACAATGGATTATAATCCGACAAAAAGAATTTATTCATGAAACGATCAAGTTTTGAAATTCCCAGAAATTTTTAACTGGTACTGTTCAAAAATCACAATATAAATTAAACTTCTGTAGATATCCCAAGACTTGGAATTCCATAAATCTAATCCAAAATTTTGCTTTGAAGCTTGATTTTGTGGGAATGTTTTATACTAGAAACCCAAAATAAGAATCAATGATTCATGCTGTAATCTCTGACTCAGTGCTGTTTAATTTCAATTTTCACCAGCAAGACTGAAACAAAATCAGAAAAGAAGGAACCTTCCTAAAATAAAGAGAAACAAGAGAACAGAATTTGTAAACATTCTTTGACCCCTTTCCCTCTCCCTTCTTGAAAGGAAAAACTAAACGAAAGAAGGGGCAAGGGCAGGGGAAGGAGGGGAAAAAACCAAAAATGGAGGTGGAGCGGAAGAGGCAAAGGGGGAAGAGGAGTGGGGAGGAAAACATGAAGGAGGAGGGAAAGGGAAAGTGGAAAAAAAAGTTCACAGCAAACCTTATGAAACTCTCAGTCTTCCTTAACTATAAAGCAATGACCCTACATTTTAGAAATATAATCTGAATATTAAATCTCACCAAAGGTGATCATTCCAGCACCATCAATTGGAGTTTATACACAAGATACCAGACAAACGTACAACTTCTTTTCCTAACAACACCCAGTGTCAGCTGAGAGAGATTGCCATAGTGTCCAATTTAAGGCTTATTTCAGGTCAATCTAAAATTTTTTTCTGAATATTTCACATCTCATTCTTACAACTGGCTATTTCCAGTTGTGTTTCACAGAACATGAGGCAGCACTAATGACTAGAAAATATGGATCTCTTTTAATGAAGAATTAATATTTATTGACTATTTGGCTATAACTATATCTGATTATTTTAATAAATAATGCTAAATGATGGGGTGGAGGGGATTATAGTGGGGTAAGTGAACACACAGCAGCATCATCTTCCAAATAATCGTACTCATTCATGCTAGCAGTGACTTTTGTTATGTAATTTGCCACAGGACACTCCTGAGCACATTGTCTGATGGATGTGGCTTCTTCTCAGATAGGAGAATGCACTTGGCTCACCGAAACTTCTGTCTGGCAATGCACCGGAGGCTTGCTGAGTCTGACTGTGCATAGTCTGTCACATCGCCTGGCTTAAGCAAAGCTGCACTAAAATATTGCAGGCTCTATATTTGTTGACCATCAGAGTTCAGCTAGGAGAGAATTTATCTTCCTTAAATAGTTGTTATCTCTGTTAGCTAACTCATCATCATTTAGGCAGCTTAAGTCCATACACATGAAGGGCACAACAGCTAATGCTGTCATGTGGACTTTGAAATGATCCGTGAAGGAGAATATATGGCCACTGCTTCATAATCATATACTAGAAGTGATCTGCCTTGCAACACTTTTTACATCCATAAAGCTCCAATGCTGCCAGTTCAAAATGCTGTAGTTGTTCCCCCAGGGAGACTCAATTTAGATGCTGTATCTCCTCTGCAGAGCAGGCCTCCTTTACCTGCCTTTGCAGCTGTTTTGACTGAGGTCAAGTGGGTCATCTAAGGTCCCACAGTGAATGAATGACCCAGAAAGATGCTGAAACCAGGCCAGGCTCTTTTCAAGCTGCCTGCCACAACTACCAAAGCACACTGTCTCCCCTGAATAATTCTGCCTGTTGATCCCCACTGAATGTATACATTTCCTAGAGCCACGGGAAATGAAAGCTTATGTTGAAGCTGCTGTAAGAGCTGGTGTACTGTGGGAGCAAAACATTTTTTTTTAGTGTTATATGAAAAACACTGCTTCCCCTCCTATACTTCAGGATATCCTTACATCCTGAGAAAAGATGGGAAAGAATACAAGCCCACATCCAAATACATCCAGCTGCACACCACAAGCTTTGGTGTTCTCAGAGGTTTACCTTTTCTCCGAATAGATTAAATTAGACAATTCTGGTTTAGGTTTTTCCACAACCACAACAGTTTGAGACACTTTTCTTTTAAAGAGAAGACATCGCTTGTGTTTGTAAGAATCACAGTGAGTCCTAATGAGCAGCTCACAGCTAAGTCTCTGGGCCCAAAGTAGTAAGCTGAGTGTCCAATATGTCATTTCATAAACTTCAGAGGAACTCTGCGATGATTTTGCAACTGAAAAACAGCCTGGAGTCAGATGCAATGTCCTGCATTTGCTACGCACCTTTCACTCAGAAGGTCTGGGGTAAATAAAGGGCAGGTACAGCCCAGCAGCTCCACATTGTACGGTATCCTAAAACAAAAGGCATAAAAAAAAAAAAAAGTAGAAGAAACTACCAATCTGACTCAAATGGTAGGATCTGTATGTCACATTTCTGTCTGGAGTCAGTTTATATAGACTTAAAATGAAGCATTTAATATGTGCAATAATAAGGGAGGCAACAAAACTAAAAATGCAATTAAAAGCCAAAATTCAAACATGTAGATCTCTTCTTAAAAAAAAACCCTGACTCCCAGCCTCACAGTTAATTTTCTTTGCTCCATACACAACGGCCCCAGATGTTTAACTGGCATGTAAGTAGGACCAGTAGTGTTTTCCTTCTACCTGTGGGGAGCCAATATGGCTCGCATTCCATCACTTAAACACAGAACTAGTCCATTAGTTAAAATAACAGTGATGCCAAAACTCCTCATCTCCTGCAGGCACAGCAAGGGTGAGAGTTTAAAACAGGTCTTATGTACCTATGTACCCACCATACCTTAAGGCTTGCACTCAGCTTGGGGCAGGTGACTTTCCCACCTCTCATCTCAGCCTGTGTTTTTGTTCTGCTTTTTCTTTGTAGATTGTGTCCTACTTGACTCGATGTTCTGTGAGTCTTGATTGCTAGTAGCAAGTACTTCTGGACATCTGCTCTGAATTTACTTTTCTGATAATATCTATATGTGTGGGGTTCTTTTGTAATGTCGGGGTTAGGCTGAAGCCGGCAGTCTGCAGGAGGGAAGGAAAGATCAGTACCATTTCTAATAATAACAGCTATTTACAAGCCCAGGGACCTCAGCAGGTATCACTTTCCTTCCCAGTGACATGCGGCTATCTCAGATCAGAATACCACAGCCGTTTTGTACCAGTAACACTGCACAACAGTTTTAAACAAAGGAAATGAAAGATATATTTATGCATGGCTGAAACTACAGGGCAATTCCAGGGGTGCAGAGTGGAATTCACCTGGAAGTGGGCCAGAACACAGAGGCCAGCTTCTCATCCTGGGAAAGGAGCGATGTGCACATTTCTGTGATCACAGGTCATCAAGGCTTCAGCATAGTGCCTTGCCATTGGGGCCTACAAATGTGGCATAGCTCACAGTTGGTTCTGAAGAAAACAAGGGGAAAATGTGATCCAGCTCCCCCAAAATAAATAGAAAGACGTCTGTAGGAGTTAGAGCACAGTGAATCACCAGTTGTTTCTTAAACACACTGATTTATCCTTGGGGCTTAAGTCTCTTTCTTTTCTGTTATGAGATCTGATGGGATTTCAGCCTAAGTAGCATGGCTAAGATCTTGTGTCCTATAATTCAACCTGCTCCAGAAAACCTCTATTTATTGAGTGATGAATAATAGAATTGCTTAGCAGCTTCTTTTAGCTTTCAGAAAAGAAAACACTGTACTGCATGCTCTGTTTCAAACATTTTCCTTTATTTTCCCATGGGGATTTATTCCTAAAAAAAAAAAAACACACACCTCACTGAGTAGTACAGTAGTTAATTCAGACAGTTTCAAGTTGCCTAGAGCTATTGACTGATATATGCAAAACCTTGCCATTATGTTTTCAAAGCAGCGACAAATAGAATTAGGAGTGCAATTCCTTTGATGATCCTTTGATTTTATTTTTTTTTTTAAATTACCTTCCATTATTGTCTGGGCTTGATCCTTCTCCCTCAGAAACTAGTGGGAGTTCTGCCACTGACTTCAGGGGAAGGAGGATTGGGTTGTTTTCAGCACAGATTTTAAAACAAAGGCTTGAAATTGGCAGGAACATAACATTCTGCCATGAATCCAGACAGCAGGTTGCCAGATGGAAGCTTTTCAGAGTTATGCAAACAAATTTGGTTTATTCAATATAAATATTTGAAGGAAATAGAAAGAAGATAATTCTCACTTACCAAAGGGTCAGATTTGTGTCTTCAATTTTAACCTGCTTCCAAGAGAGAAAGAATCTCTACCAGCACTATTAACTTACTGCTCTAGAAGGCACCATAGCCTGGCTTTCCATGACAGCTTATACTACTATGGATATTGTTTATTTTGGATGAGTGAAGAAAAACGAGAATATTTGGGAAGAAATAGATTCACATTGTTACTTGGGGAAGGCAGTTTACAAGCAACTGGTAGATTTCCAGTTGAGGAGCACGTGTTTTTTTATTAATTCCAAAGAGAGAAGGAGACACCCTGAGAGGGTGTTCTGAGCTTTCAAGTTAGATAGTTGAACTATAAGTAGTCCCATAATTTGCAAGGGAAATCTTCAACAAATGGTTAACCATACAGGTCCATTCATCAGGTAAATGCCAAGAGAAGAGGCAGGCCAAGAATTCCAGAAGAGCAGTGCTGTTGTCCTTTTTGGTGTATTCTGTTTTGGTTTAAATCAAGTAACACTTAGGAAAAAAAAGAAAAAAAAACCCAGAATGTGAATATAGTACAAACAATAGGAGGATTCTCTTTTTTCTTTAAAATTAACTTTGGATCTACTCAGAAGAATGACTTAGGAGCAGAAAAAAATTAATATTGCTCTTCTCGGAAGCCCTGAGTTTTTTTCTATTGAGTGAAAAGGCTAAACAAGAAGAAGTATGTATACAGGTCAGACTAAGAGGGCTCTAAGAACTTTATTCCATTGTCACAATCTTTTTTGCATTAAAAAAAAAAAAAAGAAGAAGAGGGCACATCTGCCCTGAATTCTCTCTGCATACAATTTCCTTCCGCCTGTGGTGAGGGGTGTGTTTTTGGAATGGCAGAAGGCTTCATCTTTTAGCAAATAATAAAATCCACATTCCAGTCAAATGTGATCAGCCCTGCCCGTGCAGAAGAATATTTTTATTGTTCATGTTTGTCTTCAGAGTGCCACTACATATTACTAAGCATGTTGGCTTTTTGCCACCTCTATTTTAAGCTGTTCAAAAATCTGGGAAATGAAGAAATATCTGCTCTGGCTTTTTAAGGAGAAAATCATTATTTAAGTAAGCAAATGTTTTAAATAACTTAGGCTAGAAAATGTATGTTTTCTTAGATAGACACACTTATTTTAGAAAGATAGAATTGGCCGTATCTTTGAATTAACCTCTTGTCCTTTATCCCCCACTTGTATGCACTGTACTGACCTCATGGGAAAGAAAATCGAATCAACTGTAAATTGCCTGAACAGATTTGTTTGAACTCACGGAGCTCTAAGCCCTGTATTTGCATTACTTACTCAAGACAAGTTGGACTTGCTACACGGTCTACTCAAAAGGTCACACAAAATTTTTTTTACTTGAGACAAAAAAAAAAAAGCAGTGGGCCAAAAACTTGAATAATTCCTTGTGCATGATTCCTAGAGCATGGAGGAAGGGAAAAGAGAATAAATGACTGACAGAAAGGATCAGAGGAGCAAGGTGAGAAAGTGGGAAGGAACACTTTCAGGTTCTGATGAAAGAGTTTCATGTCAGATGCATCCTCTTCCCAGCTTACTTCAGGGACTGGCATATGGTATATGCCACAGATGGATAGGCAGCAATACACGTACAGCTGTAAGGTTCTGGCACTCCTGGTCTTGGCCCACGCTGCCAGCTGGCCAGCAGAAAGCAGGTTTGCAGGATGATTTGATTTTCCACAGCTGTTGTACAAAGCATGAGGTCAAGGGAGGTGAGGAGAAGGAGGAGATGTTGGAGAGAGGGAGGGGGTCATAGCTGACTGATCCTTGCTTACAGAACAGAGGCTGAGTTCAACCCTGACCACTACAATATCCCAGGCAGCAACTTTCTCCATGTGCAAGGCATTCATTTAAATGATGTGCTAATGTAAGGTGTTAGGACTGGGAAACTCGGGAAGCACTTACTGTCACAGACTGACTACAGTACAAAATAAGTAAATACCACATAAAATGGGTGATTCTTGTGTAATGCCCAGAAAATAGACGATGTAGGATGGAGTACTCTTTTCTGAACTAAGGACATGATTTGTTCGCAATTTTATCAGGGAAAACTCACTCTAACACAACTCCGTGTGCTGAGAATTTTAAGGGAAAGATAAAAAACATTCACTCTGAAACATTAGGATGAAGTATCATATGCTCTTGCTCTTTTTCTCCTAAGTGTGCACTTTAAGGCCAGCATTTCTGAACTGTGTGGCTTGTCTCTCATTCTTATTATTAACCTCTTATGAATTTTATCATGCCTGCCTGAACAATTCTGCAGCAAGTAAACAAAAATTTACATTCACAAGTATTATTAGTAAGCTATTTTCATGTTAACAGATTATTACAAAAGGTGTGTGAGGAATATTTTGAGGAGGGACAAGGCCATTTATTGGAACTCACAATCAAATGCTGTCTCCTCTGTGATGCATGACAGAAGCCTAAAATAAGAATTAAGAGAGATGAGCAAGCTAGGTAGAGAGGGATCAATGGTAGTAGTAGCAAGCAATGGGGTTGTCCTACATACTGCCTCACAAAGATCCATTACCTTAGAAGTTAAACATCTTCAATTTCGGGTTTATCAACACAGCTCTTCTTCACAAGCCAAATATGCTTTTTCCTCTGGCAAAAAACCAGCTCCCTTTTTCCCTACATAGACCAAATTTAAGAAACACCAATTCTTTCTTGGTCTGGAACACAGAACTACAAGTTACAGAATATGTTTTTCACAGCAGGTACGGAAGTTTTTTTTCCCCTCTTATATTAAATACTCAGGCCACAGAGGTAGAGGATTAGATGAACTCTGAATTCTGGAAAGTCAGATATTTGCACCATGTTATTATGCCAATAGATATTTCATTATTCATTCAGTGAATAAATGTGAAATCAGACTTAGTAAGCAAGTCTGAAAGTTTCCCTTTCACAATGGACCCTACTAAGAAGGAGGTGAGCAAATCTAAACTCTTCTTTCTAAAATCACAGGATCACAGAATTACAGAACGCGGGGTTAGAAGGGTTCTCTGGAGATCATCTATTCTAACCTCACTGATAAAGCAGGACCACCTAAAGCAGGATCATGTCCAGGTGGGTTTTGAATCTCTCCAGAGAAGAAGGACACTCCTCAACCTCACTGGGCAGTCTGTCCCAGTGCTTTGTCACCCTCATAGTGAAGAAATTTTTTCCTTATATTGAGATGTAACTTGTTGTGTTCCGGTTTGTGCATGCCTATTGCCTCTTGTCCTGTCCCTGGGCACAGCTGAAAAGACTCTGGCCCAATCTTCTTCACATCTGCCTTTTGGATATCTGTAAGTATTGATCAGATTCCCTCTCAATCTTCTCCAGGCTAAACAGACCTGGGTCTAAGGTTTTCCTCATATGAGAGATGCTCCAGTCCCCTCATCACCTCTGTAGCCCTTCACTGGACTCTCTCCAGTAGTTGCCTTTCTTTCTTGAACTGGGGAGCCCAGGACTGGACGCAAGAAAGAAGATAATTTATTTAGAAGCCACTAGCTTTTATACTATGGGTAATTTTTTTCCTTAATAAAATGCTAAAAGTTTTGCATAAAAGCAACATCTTACTTCTTTTCTTTCTATGTTGTAAAGTGAACTTAGGCTTCTGACCTTTCACTAAGGTCTGCATGTCTTGTAATAAATAGGTAATATGTCTCAAGTATCTTGCTGATACAGTTATGTCTAGAGGGAGGCCTACACCATAGCCTGCCTTGGTATTTATAAAGTCATAGGTGTATCCACTGTTCAAGGATCACTTGTAATGTCTAGCTGTAAATGCACTGCCTGATATAATTTTGATCCACATCAACTAACACTCTCTCAAACAATGCAGATGAAAACTAAAGATACAGCATATCCCAGAGTTTCCTACAGGCAATGTGGGAGTACAGCTATTCTAGTTTGAGTGAAGAAATAAGGTGGGCACAAAAGTGTAAGCCTGTGGCACTTTGTCTCTGGACCAGATAAGACTCTCTGGCCTTTTTTGTTTACTAATGTAGATGAGCCTTGGAAAACCGGCCTGAACTGGTAGCTGAGTCCCCCTGGGAACTCCAGGAGCTCTCACACCGACAAGGTGCCAAGCAGGGTCCAGCATCCCCGGCCAATACAGAACACAAAGGATGTGCAGCTGCAGCATGTGCATAGCTTGGAAAGCTTCATTAGGCAACAATGCAAGAGAATTAACCACCCATTCGTGCTTTTTTTACCTTTTTCTTTTTTTTTGGCATGCACATTTCTGAAGATGACTGTGCTTTGAATTTGCATAAGGATAAGCCCTTGTGATAAGTATCTATTCAGGTTTACTCCTGCTGTTTTCTTCTTACTCACTTTTATACAGAAAGAAAATGTTTTGGTACTTTGTGACTAATATCAATGAATTCCAGAAACTATTTATTTTTTCTATGTATCTAATGCACTTACTCATGGGGTTTTTTTGAAGAGCAGTAAATAATTCCTCTTCCCTTGAAGGGAAAGAAAAAACTTCTTGAACACCATTAACTGCTGTTAAGACTTAACTGCCAGTAAAGTAAAACATTTGAAAAGGACTAACCTGGTTCAAATATCTTCTAAACTGTATGTAGAATCTGTTGAGACCCCATGACATGTTATTTCTCCAAGAATAGTGAAGAGAGAGACTTTCGTCTTCTAGAATCAATCTGCAATGGCTTGTGCCATCAGAGAAAAACTTTGATGATGCATTAACATGGCCCTGACCCAGCTGGTTGGCATGCACTGTCACTCCAAAATTCCATTAGTAGGGTGCCTGAGGACATGAACTCAGTTTGACTTGAAAGCTTCATGTGTTTCAATTAAAAATGCATTTATTTAATTAATGTAGACATTAGAGAGAACACTGCTTTAAAAAGGAAGACTGGATTTGATAGACTAACTTAGTCTTTTCTTTCTAAGGCATCTGGGAAATGTTGCTTTTTTGCAAGTGTATGATACAGGAATGGGAGCAACTGGTAGCTTGCAAATTAATAGATACGAGGCACTGAGGACGATGTCAGGTCTATTGGACTCAAAATAGTTATGTTTGAAAGTTAATAGCTATCCCTTTTCTTTTTTCCTCTCTTTTTTTTTTTTTCCCCAGCTGATAAGACAGTGCTAGTTTCATTTGAAGGTGCTAGAAACAAGAGGGGGTTTGGCCACAAGGAAGAAATCTTTAATGGCATCTTTCCAAGTATAGAATCAATGTTTTCTGTAATAGAATAAATGGGATGGAATTCTACCTTTGCCTACACCTGAGCAATTTCATTTCAAGAGAAATGTGAAGAGATGAAGGGAAAATATAGCTAAGGGAAATTTCACAGGGGATGTTCCTATTGTACTTAGTCATTGTGGACCTTATTTTCAATTTTAATAAAATGTTCTGCTACCCTGACCAGCTTAACTCACTTTAAAGATCATTTGCACTCCACAGCAGAGTTAAGGGCCTGTTAAAATAAGATTCAGGCTCCAAGTACAATTGCTTGTTCATAACTCCCACAGGATCTCATGAAGAAGATGCCACTTCTCTCTTGCTTTTATAGATGCAGTTTTTTGATGCAGTAATAGAAGAGTTGATTTTAAATAATTAACTGTCATGTAGATTGCAGTCACAAATGGATACATCTTTCCTAAGACACTCTGTATGGTATCCATTCTTATCAACCTAATGTAAACAGAGCTTTAGTTACCCACAGACACACCACATAGATCTTATCTAGCATAGGAATACCAAATGAGCACTGACTGATTCTTAGGTAGCTATCAGCTAGCTGGCAGCTGTGATTTTTCATATCCAGTACATCTGTTCAATACCATATGCCAAGGCTAGATCTAGGGATTTTGGCACCTTGCTCTGGTTGGACAAGTTCTTTGACATGTTTTCTCCTTGATGTGAGACCAAACAATGAATAGCTTCAATTGCATTTGCACTTAGTATTGTCTAGATTATTTATTTACTTTGAGAAGTTATACAAATGGGACAATTCTGCAATCTGATAAAAAGAGGGGAGCTTTGATACATATTACGGAATAATGATGTGTCAGAGAGTGGACACATCTCTGAGCTGCTGTCACAAAGCTTAACCTCACTTACTATAAAGGAAATCTTGTAGTCTATGAAGATTTTGTGGCCCTTTGAAAGGGATTCAGAAGCCTAAGAACATAACAAACATCTTTAAGATATCATGCAAATGGAGCCATAATACTGACTTAGTGCAGTAAAGCATCGGAACAGATCAATCATTTTAGTTTTGCATATGTCACTTCTGCTTGTGTCATACACAAATCCATCCCAACATCAGGGACATGGTTCACTCTTCCCTCCTCTCAGCTGCTTTTCCCCCTTCACCTTTGCATGCTCCAGAGTTTGTGGGGATACACAGTAGCTCAGTGAAGGAACTTATTCTGCTAAACTACTCTTGGGGAGATGGAGGGGAGCAGGGGGATTATTTTTAGAGAAGACTGGTTTCATGATATTGTGGCTCAGAGGCCAGATCTGACACTAGAGAGGAGACAGGGATAAGCATTGATGACCAGTCACAGAGAAGGGCAGAGCAAGCACTTTTGGTAGCACTCTGCTTTTTTCTACATTAAAAAGACCTGGTAACCATAGCCATGGTTTAAACCAATAGTCACCAGACTGTCTCTTTCTGAGGGACAGAAATTAAGTTAATTTAAAACTTTTTTTAAAAAAATTAAAATGTAGTCCTAATTTTGCTAGTTTTTCATATGTGAATCTTCACCTTCACTGGCAGCATTAACAAGAAATTCCAATTTTAATAGAAGCCACCAATTTCTAGTGGATGGTCTCATCTGTGGTTCTGAGTGCACCCACAACACAGCAGATCTTATGTGTGAGACCAGCCAGCCTGCCAGCATTTGTGTGGGGACAAAAAAAAGTCACAAACCTTTCTTCTGTGGGCTGAACCCCAAAATGTAATGCTTCCAAACAGTTCAGTACCCCATCTTGCTCATGTGTCCCGAAATGATGCCTGAGGATGACCTGATTGCAAGCACTCTACAGCCATAAAATATTTCTTGTGCTTCAGGACTGACCCTGCTGAACAGCGGTTGCCTTTGCACACACTGCAGTTTGGGTTGGAGACATTCATGAACAGCAAACCCAGGCAAAGTATCTGAACATGGCTTGTGCTGTGCTGTGCTGTTCTGTTCTGTTCTATTCTATTCTATTCTATTCTATTCTATTCTATTCTATTCTATTCTATTCTATTCTATTCTATTCTATTCTCCACCTGTGGAACCACCATCAAAATTCAGCAAACCCCAACCGTTCATTCAGGTTTTTTGAATAAGTTGTTGCTGTAAGAAACATAAAACAGCAAAGCAAGCATGAGCAGAGTCCCTCGGCCCTGAGAGCATCACATTTTCTTTCCCTCAAATACACATACCTCAGGAAAACCACATGCTAAAGGTTATAGATATTACTGCAAACATTTCTCTCTTTTCCATGTTTTGAGGGGATGAAATGCCACACAGCTTTTATCTTTTTTAAATTATAGCTCTTTTTATTTATAAAGACTTCAGCTTGAAAAGCTGTTAGAAGTAATAAACCACATCTTTCTGAGAATACAATTCCATTATTTAATCATGCCCAGAGGCGGCAAAGATACTGGGAAATAATTGTCTTTTTGTCACTCAAGCATGAAATGCCCAACATTGTTTGAAACCTAATTCTAACAAACCTTTAATATTCTAGTTCAGAAATCCCTTGACCATGGGCAAGTGCAATCTCATTTCTCAGTCCTTTACAACACACTGATGAAGTATCCCAGAAGGGCTAAGTTGTGTTTTCTTCTCTAAATTCCTTTTAGTTTTAGTCTGTAAGGTTTGGCTTTTTACATCCATCTACCAACTCACAATTCCATTAATATATTAGCATCTCCATATGATATTCATTCAGATAATTCATTCAACTTAAAAATTCCTCTTTCAATTTCAGGGGAATCACACATGAAGAAAACAGAACATGGGGAACAATGCATCCAGAGCTACTCCATTTAAACAAGCATGGGAAGACTCTGTTACTGCAATGGCAGTTTTGGCACAATTTGCCTTTCTCAGATTAATGCCAGTTTTTCTACTAGTTAGTAAGTATTTGCAGAGCCTTTTAGCATGCTTTTCCACACCATGATCAAAAGATTTGTCATACATCACAAAATCACAAGTTTCTGGCACTTCAAAATAAATTAGCTGGTTAATGTTAACATTGTATCTCATAATTAATAGGCTCAGTAGTGAAGACACAGACTAGGATGATGCTGACATAGGACCAGATATTTCATTCTGACTCCATAAGCACACAGGAGTAAGATAAAAACACTATATATAGAGGATTGATATTTAGTACAGGTGGCCCATAAGTCATATATTTAGATTTTAAAAGTGAAAAAAAAGAAGACCCGAGGAACTATAGACTGGTCAGTCTCACCTCTGTGCCACAAGATCATGGAGCAGATCCTTATGGAAACTGTGCTCAGGCACATGGAAAATAAGAAGGTGATTGGTGACAGCCAATATGGCTTCACTAAGGGCAAATCATGCCTGACAAATCTGGTGACCTTCTATAGTGCAGTTACAGCACAGGTGGATAAGGGAAGAGTGACAGACATGATCTACCTGAACTTGTGCAAAGGGTGTGACACTGTGCCACATGATATCCTTTTCTCTAAATTGGAGACACATATATATGAAACATGGTCCACTCAGCAAATATGGAATTGGGTGGATGGTCACACTCAAAGAGTTATGATCAGCAGCTCGATAACCAAATAGAGACCAGTGATGAGTGGTGTTCCTCAGGGGTCGTTACTAGGGCTGGCACTGTTTAACATCTTTGTCAGAGACATGGACAGTAGGATCAAGTGCACTTTCAGTGTTTGCCAATGACACCAAGCTGTGTGGTGCGGTTTACATGTCTGAGGGAAGCAATGCTGTCCCGAGGTACCTTGACAGGCTTGAGAGGTGGGCCCATGCAAACCACATGAAGTTCACAAGGCCAAGTGCAAAGTCCTGCACATGGGTCAGGGCAATCCCAAGCACAACTACAGGCTGGGTGAAGAGAGGATTGAGAGTAGCCCTGAGGAGAAGGACTTGGGGCTGTTGATAGAAGTAAAACTCAACATGAGCTGGCAATGTGTGCTTGCAGCCCAGAAAGACAACCATATCATAGAATCATAGAATTGTAGAGGTTGGAAGGGACCTCCAGAGATCATCAGGTCCAACCCCCTGCCAAAGCAGGCTCCCTAGGACATATCACTCAGATAGGCGTCCAGATGGGTCTTGAATATCTCCAGAGAAGGAGACTCCACCACCTCCCTGGGCAGCCTGTGCCAGGGCTCTGTCACCCTCACTGGGAAAATGTTTTTCCGCATGTTGGTGTGGAACTTCCTATGCTCCAACTTGCAGCCATTGCCCCTTGTCCTGTCTCCACAGACCACTGAAAAGGGGCTGCCCATTTCCCCCTGCATCCCCTGCTTAAGATAATTATAAACATTAATTAGGTCCCCCCTTAGTCTTCTCTTCTCAAGGCTGAACAGTCCCAACTTACTCAGCCTTTCCTCATAAGGGAGATGCTCCAGGCCCTTAATCATCTTTGTAATATGGGCTGCATCAGAAACATATCCTGGGCTGCATCAAAAACAGTGTGACCAGCAGGTCAGTGAAGTGATTCTGCCCCTCTGCTCTGCTCTGGTGAGATCCTACCTGTAGTATTGCATCCCACTCTGGGGTCCACAGTACAAGAAAGACATGGAGCTGTTGGAGGTAGTCCAGAGGAGCACCACAAAGATGGACAGAGGGATGGATCACCTCTCCTATGAGGACAGGCTGAAAGAGTTGGGGTTTTTCAGCCTGAAGAGCTGAAGTTTCTGAAGAAACCTTATTGCAGCCTTCCAGTACCTGAAGGAGGCTATAGGAAAGATGGAGAGGGACTGTTTACAAGGACGTGGAGTGATAGAACAAAAGGTAATGGGTTTGAATGAAAAGAAGGTAACCTTGGATTAGACATTAGGGAAAAAATTCTTCCCTGTGAGGGTGGTGAGGTGCTGGCACATGTTGCCTAGGGAAGCTATAGTTGCTTCTCAGGTTGGATGGAGCTTTGGGCAACCTGGTCTAGTGGAGGGTGTCCCTGCCCAGAGCAGGGTGGGGTTGGAACCAGGTGGGCTTTGAGGTCCTTTCTAACCCAAACCAGTCTGTGGTTCTATGAAATTCAGAGCTAAGGTTTACAGTTTCACTCTTAGAAAAACAATTTAAAATAAAATGTTTTCCTTTAAAGTAGCAATCTGGTCACAAATATGCCAGGGTATTGACACCAGTACACTAGGGAGAGGAAGGTGTTATTGAGAACCAAAGGGGAAAAGAAAATAAAGAATTGTTCAGCATTGGATGTGGTAGCAATATATGTATAGTGAAACTTTCAATTACCATCTAATATGAATACCAATAAAAATCTAATTCTTTGTATTACAGATATTTTTTCAGAATTTTTTTTATTTAAAAAAATACACACTATACATTTTTCTGTGTAAAGTTGAATAGCTGAAGACATTGATATTTTGCTTCTTTTAATGACATCTGCAAATGATACACATGTGAGTACTATGCTTTTAGTGGACTTTAACCACAGGTGATAGCACCTATAAAGTGTTTCAAGTACATCAATAAAAATGCTATTAAATAAGAGTTAAAAATTAAAACTTTGGAATATAGGCTACATCTAGTGCTTTTTATAGACTCCCTGACTAAATCCAAAGACATTGATCATGGTTAGAAACAGGAATGCACTTCAAGTTGCAATGTGTGAGCTCCTCCTTTGCAATGCTCCAGCAATCTGGGCCATGTCATGTTGCAATTGAAAAGATCAGGGCCTAAAATAGGTGCAGGTGGAACAGGGAGTCCAAAAATACCTGCAAATACATGCATGGTACCTAAATGAATCAAGAAAACAGGTCATTGACTGCAGAAAAGGAACTGAAAAAAAGACATGCTGGAGAACAAAGAATAGCCAATCATTACAGTGCAGTAGTTAGACAAGAATAACGCAGAAAAAAATCAGTAGACAATCATTTATATTCAAGATTTTAAAGATGGGGGAAAGGTTTATTTCAAGCAAGTGCCACCAAAAATAAATTGTTCCTGAGCCTTCGTCTAAAATCTGGTATGGTGCAGCATCTGAACATAGGGCCAGATCTCTCATCATAGACAGGTCTTTCTAAAAGTAAACAGAGGTGAGAGCGCCAAACAGCTTGTCAAAAGCATTGCTAGTTTTCTTATAAAATAAAGGGACCAAATGCAAAAGAGACACTCGACTTTTTTGTATGTTCAGGCATATTATTTTTCATTATATTAATTAAAAAGACAACTATACGCCTTTCCGAAAAGTTACTGATTGGAACCAAGGGAATGTACATCTTTTTATGCTAAATTCCAAGCTTTTATTTGGAAATGTCTAAACAATGTCTTTAATTATTTCTTTATCAAGGTTATTCAGATTTAATTTGATTATGCGTGTTTTTCTATACAGGCATATATACCTCTCAATAATGTTATGTTTTTAGCAGGGGGCAGAAAAAAGATACTACTGTAAATATGCATTTTTCACAAAGACTATGCCAAATAACATTAAAATCTCCCAAGGTACTACACAGCACAGCGAATAGCTAAACCCTCTATTCTCTGTCCTCTTGGAATGCTATTTGCCTTGCCAAATAAGCAATGAAACTGTAATAAAGAGATTCAGTGAGTGGATTTTAAATTAACTTACAATTTGAACTTTGAATGATCACTGTTTTGTGACTGTTTGGGGAACATGACTGCTAGATTTAAAGATGGATAGAGACAAAAACTATGCTCCTCTGACAAACCATTCTAAAGAAATTGAATTGTGGTGCAGGGTTTTTTCTACTCAGCAGAGAAATGATACTTAATCCACTGAGATGTAAAAACTCTATAAAAGAGACTCTTTACAGGAGTACTTAGGTCACCAGGTTAAAGAAAGTGAATGGTATTCCTAATGGAAGATAAACGGTTGCCCTGTGGGGTTTTATCTGTCATACTAATCTCAAAAAGCATCTCGTATAAAAGTAGAGTTAAAAAGATTGTTAAAGCAAGCTTCGCCACTGCAGTAAACTAATACCTGTGGCTTACCGCCTCTGCCCTACACATGTGAAATGTTTACAATGTTTGGCAGGAAGCTTTTCCCACATTTGGCTAGGCATACTCAGTGAACCCAACGTGAGATAATCCAAAACAATTCAGGTTCAACAAAGGTTGGGAAAATATTATAGCGGACATAAAGCTTTGATGGAAAGCTTCTTTGATCTTGAGATTATAAAATACACAATTTCTAATCTGACAAATTTTTAGCTGCAAAGCAGAATATCTAAACATTCCTCTTTTGTCATAACAGTTTAATCCCTTAAGAATGTGATTTAAACCATTGGGGAGCAAAGGTTACCACAAGATTTGTATGAAAGAGGAAACCTGCCTCAGACACCTAGATAGAAAAATGTGAAGGCCATTAAATTATATAACTAAATACTATCTGCAGATTGGCACTGCCAGGTCACCCTCAGTTCAAGCTGTGTCAGATATCTGCTGTTCCAAACATACTTGTTCACTGAACAAACACTAAAGTAGTTGTCATTATTTTAAACTTCGTATCGGAGTTTAAATAGACCCATTTTGCCATGCGTGTAAAACAGCATCAACACATTAAGAGTTTAGGTACCAAGAGGTGGGAGGTTTTGTTTCAGAATTGCTTTTGAGAAACGAGGCCACAGAGCAGTTTTAATATATTTTATAATCTCATAAAAAATATTGTTTCTTTCTACTAATTTTGCTTAGGCCCATAGACTCTCTGCTAGACAATTCTGCTACTAACGTAAGAATAATTCTTTTAAAACTTAAACAATCCTTAAAAACATTGATTATCTGCTAGACACAGAAATTCCTGTGAGGAAACAAGATCAGCAAAAGCAGATACAAAGTTGTTTTTTCAATTGTTCACACAACATGATGCAATACTGCAAGTCACATGTAAATCCACTTCGGAGTTCATAAAATATGTTTTCAGTGCTGATAAACTACAAATATTTTAACATTAATTTGAGTACCAAATCTAATAGAGCACTAAAGAGCTTCTAATGCCTTTAAAAGTCAGATGAATCAGATCTCTTTCTATCAGGAAAAAAACAAACCCACAATGAAACCTCTTTGTGTCTTACTCCCTTAAGTTGAAATCAAAATTCATCTTTTTTAATTGAAAAGCCAAGAAGTAGAAATTCCATTCCATGGTGAATAGTTTTTCATGGATCTCCACGTTAGTATTTGTCACTAATGTTTATAGCTAGATATCTTTATAAAAACTCCATTCAGTTTTCAGCTTTTTAAACAAATTGTTTCCTACCCTATAATCATGCCTGATAAAGAGAAAAAGTCTGGGTGCAGACAACAGGGTTTGAAATAATGACTGGAATAGGGTTTTTACAGACATTAGACAAACAAAGATAAATAGAGATGATTAATACATGGAACGTCAATTTAGAAAACATAAACCAGTACAATGTTGTACTACAACGTAAGGAAAACATGGATCTTCATGGTAGGGTTTTTTATTTAAAAATGAACTTTAGTTTATACTATGCTTGTATTTGATAGGACAGAAAACTTGTCATACAGTGTGAAGAAAGCATCCATAAGACTGAAGATCCATAATCTCACATTTAGAAGACATCATAACAGAAATATCAGTTCCTGACACAGTGCTACATTTTATGTTACATGGTACTACATCAATGATAAAATTCTTGTCAAAACATGCAACCAACTACCTTTGGTAATTGCTCCAAAATTTTCACAAAAATTAATTTCACACACACACACACCCCCACGCACACACCCCAAATCTTGGCTTATTCTTATGTTAAATGCAGGGAAAACGGCCTAATAGGTACAAAAATTCCAACAATTTAGGAGTTGTTGGGACTCCTAAGTATGTTAAAAAGACATACTCTAATTGCACATAGTTCCTTTTGGAAACAAGTATATATTTTATTAGGAACTCCATTAAAAAAATCACTGCACACTTACTAAATCATTCTGGAATCACAGCCAGCCTCCTACACATGCCTTCCAATGACCAAATGAGGTCTCTGACCCAGGTTAAGGTGGCAAGGCCACCTTATGACCAAATGAGGTCTCTGACCTAGGGTAAGGGTGCTCATAATCTGCAAAAGATGAACTAAGGACATCTTGAGCTCCTACAGTTTGTAGGATACAACTCTGCCTGGCTCCTTACCTGTTCAGGCACAGATTACATCCAGGGATTATCAGGTCTTTTTCAAATAATTTCCCTAGGGTTCTTTCTCTTTCTGACAGTGTACAGTTCGGACAATTAAACTACATAGACTCCTATATAAATCTAAGGGTGTTATAACAGACGCAATTCATTCCAGAGGGCAATACATTGACCATTAAATCCTCCCTCACCATCCCCTATGTCTTTGAAATGCTGTCCATATTTCAAGATTACACGGTGTTCTTGAGCAGAAACAATTTCAGATGCGCATTTGTGCACTGATATAGCACAGTAAAAAAAAAATCCCATAACATTAAAAAACACTTTCACTGCATTTCCTTCACTAAACCTTATCTATACCTGAATGGAAGTGACAGAATGAATGCTTTCTTCTAAAAATCAGAATTAATTTTTACACGATATATCCATTGCATTTATAAATTTCTTCAGCCACAGAAATTGTTTGCAGAGGTTTCATAAAGTATTTACACACTGTTGTCATTAAATACGATATTATCCATATCCATCAGGATCAGAAAATAAACGCTGGGGAAAACCTGTGAGAGGAAAACAAGGAACTGAGAGAACACTTACACTGAAACGAGCTACATACACCCATGTGACTGACCCAGAAACAATTCAGTTGCTGCCAGTACAGCTGTCTTTGAAGTCAGCCAAACAACCATACTCTCCTGCCAAAAAAAAAAAACCTTCATAATTTGGCATCAGGGTTTTGTAATTAGTTTGTCACAGTTTCAGAGCAGTTATTTTAATTTTTAAAGTGATTCTTCTCTAATTTTCAGTTATCTTATCTGTTTAACACAGCGCCTCAAATAGTCATTCCCTGACAGAAAACTCTTCTCTATGAATCTTCCTTCAAACTTGTCTTTGCCATCTGGAGTTGCTATTGTCCTTCTACTGACATGGATGCATTTAATTGTCCAACTGTCGTCTTTGATTTCAGGACAGAAATTTTAAAAGAAACAACCCCCTTATTTGTTAAATTCTGTCCTGTCTGCAGTCCCACAGTCTTTCAAAATATCTCTCAATGTCCCATCATTTTGCTTGTGTTTTCTTGATATTGGCAGATCAGTTTTGACTGAATTTCTGCTAAATGTTTCAGTACAAGGTCATAAAATCTTCCTTCTTGCACAACCTGTCTTTTTACTCTCAAAGACTGTTGTTCCCTTCCTTTGAGAACCTGTCATGTTCCAATATGTCCTTCTCCTTCCACCATTCTTTTTTTTTTTTGATCTGCTGTGTAACTAGAAATCATCACTAGGATTTATCTTTACTTTTATTTTATTACTTTTTAAAGTTTTCTTTCCTTTTTCCTTAGTTTTCTTCCAGTTTTTCTGTCCCTTTATTTATAATTTCCCAATTTGTTATCTCAATTGGCTATTGAATTTTGAACCTAAATTTGTTCATACCAGCAAGTGAAAATAAACCACCACATTCCCTTTCTGACCAATATCTGTGCAGTACTACAAATAGTGTTCTTAGATGTTAAGTTCTCTAGGAAGCTGCTTCTTTTCTGCCTTATTACAGCTCACTTTGTTCATCCATCCTCATCTACTCCACCAGTCTTCTAACTTTGCTGTAAGGCTAATCTCAGAATTTTCAGACATCTTATTTAAGCAGCATTTTTTATACTATGAAGTTTTAGTTCCTTACAAGGGTCAAAACATCTTGTACAGGACTGACAGAAATGATACAGCATCTGTGAAAGACTTATGCCAGAGGAAATTCCTGTGAGTATGTAAACTGGCACCACACATCTACATTTAGGCACCTGAATCTTTTCCTTGATGTTCAGTCTAACCTTGTTGTCTATGTTCTTTCTGTAGTCCAGAAGAAACTGTTTAAAATAAGTGAGGTGGATTGCCCTCCAGAGGCGCATATTTCTGTTCATGGACAAGAGACAAGCCTATCCATCTCACTCACAAAGAGGTCAAGTTAGTGGAGAGCATCCTGCTCTCAGAGACATATTCTACAAATCGTGGGAACAGTGGGTATTGTTACTTTCTTCTCTGTGTTTGCTATATGCCTGAAACTGCCCCTAATTGCTGTTACATTCCTTTAATTTCAAATTTAAAATGAAAACTTGAAACTTCTCTCTAGCTCATGGCTAACTCTTACTAGTATGGCAAATCGCAAAGAGAAGATATGAGGTTTCTGGAGCAATCAGAATATATCCTCCTGGATTTCCGCACTTCGAGTCTGTGTCAGAAACAGGAATGAAGTCTAATACTCACAATATAGCAGACTGAACACAGATTATACTCTTCTAGAAAAAGATCACCAAAAGAACGTGTCTCAGACAGCTTAAAGCAAAACTTTCACATTCTGGGTAGGCTGACAGTAAGCTCTAAGAGACAGCATTGAATTATTGCTGCTTTTCTTTTTTTCTTTTTTTTTTTTTTTTATAAGATAGAATGTTAAATGAAGTCAACAACATTAGCCAGAGGTCAAGA
Source organism: Hypotaenidia okinawae (assembly GCA_027925045.1). Taxonomy (NCBI): domain Eukaryota; kingdom Metazoa; phylum Chordata; class Aves; order Gruiformes; family Rallidae; genus Hypotaenidia; species Hypotaenidia okinawae. The sequence goes on from BSDF01000001.1 coordinate 154,268,099, forward strand.
AAGCCTGAATTTCAATTTGATGAGGTTGACATTCAATCATCTAAAAGACCAATATTGCAGACCTTTTGACTGCTTTCTCACAGGGAGAATCAGTAGCATAAAAGCCTGAGCATCATCTTTCCCATTGCCTTCAAATGGAAATATATGTGACTGCACCTCAAATACTGAGCACCTTTCAGGACCAGAACTTTATTTAAGATAGGAGAAAATTAAACTAACGGTGTAAGAGCAGAAGGCTGGAGATACAGTTAAGCAAAGAGGTCCGGCAATAGAATGCTAGGAAATGGTTAATTTCCACTAGATAGTACCTCTGTGGAGACCAGGACTTTCAGGAATACCTGAATATGGTTTTCTTTATGTAATTATTTAATGATTAAATTACATCTTTAACTAAGCGTAATGATATAAGTGGAGAATAAGATTCCCAGAATATGAGTTTAATGTTTATTATTTCATCTTTCGTAAAGACTTTAGACTGTCTCAGGATGATTCGAGCAGTACCCTAGCAGAACAAAGCTCACTTGGGGGATGTTAGGAAGCAGATGATTCTTTGCTGGTGTATTTAAAAAATAAAGAGAGTCTATAAAAATGATTTTTAGGTAAGTTGGGAGCAGGAGCATGTGGGGAAAATTCTAGACTCCTTATCTGTGATTTATATATTCTCTGTAAATCTTAGTTTTAAAATACATATAAATGATTCTTTGGCTGGAATCCACATGCGGATTAGACCCAGAGCAAAGCCCTTTTGGACAAAAATGTCCTTCACACTTGTTTTCCTTCTTTGCAGTTGATAGCATCAGTGAAACTTGCCAGAGAAACTTGTAACAATAATACTGAATCCAAATCTGAGACGAAGTGCCCCACAGAATAAAACAGCCTGGGGCTTGAAAAGGTTGGTATCAGAGCTTTGCGTGAGGAAAATGAACAGAAGCAAGGAGATTACTAGGACAGAAGCTTCACCCAGAAGAGACAAAGGAATTATTTGGGAATTGGAAAAAAGAGGTAGGAAGCAGACGACACAAAACCACTTTTCAAGTCTAGTGTCAGAAAATAAGAACCTAAATTTGATTAAGTAAGGCCAAGTAAGCATTGTTCATGGAAAGGCACAAATTCAATACTAATGCAGGCAAATCTGCAGAATGGGGATGAAAATGACATGAAAAAACAGGCAGACAAACAAATAGCATGAGCAGAACAAAAGATGAAAGGGAAAATGTACAAAAAATCTGGTAATTACCTGCATGGCTCTTTTGTAAACATAGGGCCCTCCTACTCATGCTGGGTGTGCCAAGAAGCTTAACAAAAGACCATTCTCTTGAGAATTCAAGCTCCTGAAGCTTTAGTCTTACCCTGCTAAATGTATTAATAGATGTATTAATAGATTTTGTATTAATGTATTAATAGATTATGTTTATCATTGATAATATTTTCAACTGGAGGCAGGCATAAGGAGCAAGATATTTAAAATTAAAAAAAAAGAAGAAGAAACTGCAAATTTGGAAACCTGTTAACATGGACTTCTTTCAAGAATAATGCAGATAATCAATCCACAAGTTTAAAGAAACAAAATTACAAAAGGCTATATGCAAAATCATATTCCAAAACTGAGAGGCTTGTTTAAGTCAGAATAAAATACTGCCCTACCCAAAAACAGTGGGGGAAAATATGACTTCTGCTCAAAGTGTAGAGTCTAAGGCACTTCTCAAAACATAAAACATTGGACATTTCTCTTGCACAGGGTGAAGCCGGTGACATCTGGAGAATCTCATGACCATTAGGAGGACACAATTAACATTTTCAAGCTTCTGAATTAAAATACAATTATGATTAATAAGCCTTAAGTCCTCCTTTCACTAAATCCTAAATTCAAGTAAATGAAATATACCTGCTATTTTTGGAGTAGTCATTTCTTGCTAGTGCTTTCTAACAAGTGTTTTCTAGTGTTTAGTGCTTCTTGCTAGAAGTGAGCTGCTTCTTGTTGCTCTTCATGTAAGAAATTCTGTTAGTTGGCAGGAAAACTAAGACTTAGACATTGTAGTTCTACATGCGAGTTCATTCCAGGAATCCAGTCTTTGGCTCTTTATCCTCTCTGTGCTGTTGATCCAGAGACTTCAAATTGCTTTTTAAAATTAATTTAATGAACCAATAATGTTTTTATATCAGCTTGATATGCACTTAGTTGGTTTACTCGGGATACAGTTAACAAACATGACTCACCCCAGGATGATTATATTTCAGATTCAGCCAGGTGCAGCTAGGACTTGGCAACTATCATCCTGAAGCTGGTGTCTGTGCTAATTCTGCACTTAGTGACCTTCACGATGTGGGTGTTTGGAATGATTCTTTGGCACAAATACAAATTCCCTCATACAACCATCTGTTCCTTGTGGAGAGGAATTTTCAACAGGTATCCGAGACATTTCATCAACAGCATTCAGTTTTCAGCACATCTCTGGTATTTATGATGGGAAAATAATGCCTTCACTGCCTTGAAGAAAGTAGGGCCACTAGTGATATTCAGAGATGGAATCCTTTATCACTCTTAAATGTAAGGGGAATTTGCTGAGCACTGCCTCATCACACTTCAGATCAGCCTCAAAGGTTGAAAACCCAAAGGTTGGTCTTCAATCCCAAGGTCCCTATTATTCCCATTCACCTGTTACATAAATCCACTTCTGCAAAACAATTCTTCCTTCTGTTTCTCATCATTCCTCATGCCTTTCTACCCTGGCTATTGTGGAGAATGACCTGTACATGGAAAATTGATGGCAAAGAGTGTTGTCTAATCTAGGTGCAACATGATGTGCCTAATGATAGCCCTGATTGAGTCTCCCTGATTTAAAGAACTACAAATGTCACTCACAGAAATTAGTACACTTCTTTTTCTTAATTTGACCTACATCACGCAACCAGAGCCGGAAGGTTTTCAGTTTTCCCATTAAACTGCTAAGCCTAACAACTACTTCTTAATGTAAAACTTAGAGGACTCCTGTTCCACTGAATCAAATGTTGGCTTCTGTGTAGCATCTGTTTTAAGACAGATCTGTCTTTTGCTTGTTATATGCAAGTTAGTTTCCTTGAGGTCATTACTGATTTTATATACTCTTTGGAGACTTCCTGCTCTTCAGAAATTCCAGCACAGTTTATCTACCACTTAACTGTACTAAAAGAGGAAAGCAAGATTTTGTATACAGGACAAAGTTTTTGCAATCTTCAAGTTTAAAAAAAATATATAAAGACATTCATATATATATATATATATATATGAAACTCTCATTTGAATATCGATAATTAAAAGTTGTGTCTGCAATAACAGATTTTTGAACTCATTATGAAGCATACATTTATGTACAGAAAATAAACAGGGTTGGTAACTGAGAACTACATGTTCCAGGACAATGATCCTGAAGCAAATATTGTCATTTATGTGGCTCAGAGGGTACTTTGCAGTAAGATTCAATGACTGCAGCAATTTCTCTTTTGGTACTTCTGAGACTTCTTTTATTTTAGGAAGTTGTCAGTTAGGGATAAGTAGGTCTTTCATTTTAATCTTTCCTGAGATTCTGGAGTTAAACCAGGCTTTGTTTGTGGGAAGAGAGAGTAACTATGCTGTTTTACAATGTATTTTCCAAATAAATTATTTGTTGTGCATGGAAATATTTTTAGCATTTATTCCATGTTCTCTCATTTAAATTTAATTTGTGTTTCAGGGTTTCTACCAGTTTAGTGTGATATCCCATATAGAATGAGAAAATTGTAGGGTTCAGTCCAAAGTGACCACCAATGTTTACTTCTGTTGCTGTCCAGCCACCTGCAGGTGCTCAGTGCTCTGGAGAAGCACAAGATCACAGCCAGTTTGTACAGAAAATCTGTATCCTTCTCCTTCCTCAAATTAAATTTCATACTATTTCATACAATCACACAATCATTCAGGTTGGAAAGGACCTTTAAGATCATCAAGTGCAACCATAAATCTACTGCTGCTAAGTCCACCACTAAACCATGTCTCTAAGCCCCACATCTGCTCATCTTTTAAATAACTCCAAGGAGAGTGACTCCACTTCCTTGAGCAGTCTGTTCCAATGTTTGATAATCCTTTCAAGTGAAGAAATTTTTCCTAATATCCAGTCTAAACCTCCCCTGGCACAACTTGAGGCTGTTCCCTCTTGTCCTAAATTTCTTTCTTATTGAAATCCTATTAAAAATGTGCTGCCTTATGTGTAGTTTTTCATGTATTTATACATCATCTAATCTTTGCAGTGGTTAAATCCTTTAATATATTACTTTTGGAGACAGCTGGCATACAGAATGAAAAGCAACATAAGACTCCAAACAGGGAAGTCTCTCCAAGAAGTCAGTCTTTTTCTTTACAGAGAGATAGCAGTTCTCACTGCTTCTCCTAACTGGTTGGATGCAGGCCAGTTTCAAATAAAAAGTTGTGAAGCTATGTCAAACACGGTATTATGGTCAAACTATCAAAGCTTTTCAAAGTATAGGCCCATTCATAGCTTCTCATTTTCTTACCTTATTTAACTGGTTAGGATAAGCAGAAGTTTTAGAGCCAGAACAGTGGGGAATGAAAAGCGATGTGAGCTGCAAACCTGAGTAACTAATGATGCACATGCTCCTTATGTTCACAGCACTTCATTCCGAGTGCAACAGTTGGGATAAAAATGTGCTGACAATATCTTGTGCAAACTGGGGATTCATCAAAATTCTGTAAGTGCTGGAATGCATTCTGCAAGCATAGAAAGCTGGGAGATCACTGATGTGCTCCTCTTGAAAGCTTTGGAGTTTTGAAAGCATCAGCCTTTCTAAAGCCTTTTAGTTCTTCTGCCAGGTACTAAAAGAAAAGCTAGGTCTTGACAGTTTACATTCGGGCTTATTTCTTTTATTGTTTAACAATGCCTTCTAATGGCATCAGATATTGCACAGAGAGCAAGAGGAACCTTTCTCTTTTATTATTTTGCTCTGCAGAGGAAAAGATACTGCAGAGAACTGAATAACAGGTGAGAGAACAGAGGAGGATGATCTTTGTCTGACCCATGATGATATGGAGGAAACACCCCTGGGTTAACTACTCTGAAGCCAGAAGAGTCATGACACCTCTCTCAATTAATTTCCACAAATTTGCTCATCCTTTTGCTCATCCAGTGATTTTCCTGTCTATTTACTGTTTAGACATACCTTGCTGTATTGCAGCAACTTCTGCTTTTCACTTCTTCTCTTCCACCCTTTTAGCCCATTCCTCCTCCATTAAAGGATTAAAGGTAAGTATAGGTATAATCATCAATACACAAAACCCACAGGCTATTCTCTTCAACAGGGTACACTGCTGTGCTGGTTACAGTTAGACACCCTGTTCTGAGAATCTGAGCCTTGGAATTCCACAGCTGTAGAAGCAAGAGTGGAAGACGAATGCACAGCAAGCTGGCAAAGAAGAAGGAGATGAGGAGAGAAGTTATGTATAAAACAAACAAATTGGACCAACTTTCCTGTGAAGACAGGCTGAAAGACTTGGCCTTGTTCAGCCTGAAGGAGAGAAAGATACAGGAAGACCTTATAGCAGCCTACCAGCACCTAAGAAGAGGCCTGCAGGAAAGCTGGAGAGGGACTGTTAACAAGGGCATGGCGTGATAGGATGAGGGGTAATGAATTTGAACTGAAGGAAAGATTAGAAATAAGGAAGAAATCCTTCCCTGTGAGAGTGGTGAGGCCCTGGCACAGGTTGCCCAGAGAAGCTGTCGCTGCCCCCTCCTTGGCAGTGTTGAAGGCCAGGTTGGATGGGGCTTTGGGCAACCTGGTCTAGTGGAGGGTGTCCCTGCCCATGGCAGGGGGATTGGAACTAGATGGTCTTTGAGGTCCGTTCCAACACAAATCAGTCTGCGATTCTGTGACAGTATCAAGTTCAATAAATAAATAAATAAGCCAAGTAAGATCAAAGGGTTACTTGAGTACAGCATGCAAAATGTGGAGCATAAATGCACTAAGGTCCAGAAATATATAAGATTTCTACCTTTCATAATTTTCTTTGTTACAGTACCACTATTTTTGAAGTCTAATTTGTTTAGCAGAAGTCACCATAAAACTCATGGCTCCATCCTAGATGGAAAGCTTCCCATGTAATCAGGGAGATCAGGGATGCAGGGGCATGCCACTTGGGAGTTCTCCAGTACAAATAATATTTTATCCTACCTAAACTGTAAATCTGCAAATATAACTCTGTAAGCTAAGCAGTCAGTGTAATCCCAGGCTGTATGTGGTTCAGGACAAATACTTAGAGAAAATAAGATTATTTCAGGTGAACTGGCAGCAACTGATTGAAAATAGACTGCATATTCTAAAATTGCACAATAGAAAGATGAATTTGTAACATAAAGACAATGAAGTACAATAGGAAAGAAATGCAGTTACAGTAATTCATTATCTTGAAAACTGCACGAAAGACACTGTAGTTTAGACACCTAATGCCTGATACAAGTTAGTATGGTTGATCTCTACAGCTTACCTATGTGGGTATCCAAATGTGTCTGCCCACAGAACCACAGACAGCAGAGGTGTCACTGCCTAGTGATTTGTCAAGATACAGCAAGGAAGAAATCTGGGTCATTTGGATAATTATCATTTGAATAATCATTATCATTCCAGACAACTCAGTCTGTTGCCTCAGGCATCTGAGCAATTTCATCCTGTCACCTCAGCCCTGTAAAGTACAGAAAAGCATTTTGTGAACTTAACAGAACTTACAGGGAAAAAAAAAAGGAATTGTGCAAAGGAGTGTTCTGCATTCCAGATATTTTTAATTTTCTATACATTTTCAGGGTATATAGAATTTTTACATGGATATCTTTCTAGTCATTACCCTTATGATTAGTAATAGCTAATAACCTTGCCGGAGATCCCATAATGTTAAATGCAGCCAGGTAATTATAGAAGGTTCTGCCTGAAAAGGGGAATGATCCAAATATGCAAATTTTGAACCAAGACAAAAGACAAGGAAGGAAGCAGAGGAAAAGAGTCACTTTGCATGTTATAATCTTTCTGAGCTCACTAGGACAAGAGATTGAAAGACAATGTAGGAGGAAAGAAAAAAAAGTGACAAAGATCAGCAGAAGGACAAACAGGAAGACAGAAAAAGAATCAGGTTTCTTAAAGATGCTCAGCAGCACCTCTGAGCAGAAGCTAATTGCCAGTGGATTAAAAAAGCAAACTGGAGGCCAAGACAGAAAGCAGTGATGGAGCTTCAAGCACCTTGGTCAATATATTTGCAAATCTGCAGGGGGTCACAGGAGGAAAAAAATAGTCACCCAGCTTTCTATTTCTTGGGCTGGTAATCTTTCTATTATATAAATTTTTACTAAATTTCCCAACAGAAAAGAAGTGCAACCACTCCTAAGAATTGCTAGACAAACAGAGACATTATCTGGATTTGCTTTGCTTTAAAACAAACACACAAATGTACGACAATAAACTAGCAAATATTTTAAAAAGCATTGGCCAGTTAAATTTCTTTTCCTGGTATGGTCAGTTAAAATTAATTCTGGCACATGAGGTTGCCTGAAGCCAGATGGTATGTCCTCAGTGTGCTTCAAAGTGAGAACTTAGAAAGCAATGTCTTCCCCAGGCTGACCAGGAATTAAACTAAACACCTGGCTTTTTAAAGAGACCAAGGTATTGTGGTGTTCTTGTCATGGGAATCATGTATTAGACAAAACAGTCTGACTTCTATAGGAACAGAAATGGGAAAATGGAAAGCTGTGCTCTGTTGGGTTTTGGCAGCAGGGAATTATTAAAAAAAAAAAACAAAAAACACCAAAAAAAACCCACCCAGATTTCATTTAGAAAGGATTTGTATTGAATTGAGTAGTCATGAGTCTGGCATGAACACTACAGTTTAACCACTGAACTTTGCCAAAGTTTGTGCTACCCACATAACCACTTAGGATCTTAAAATATTTCCAAATATATTCTTCTGGCAATCACTTTTATAAGGAACCCGCTACTGAATTTTTAGTACTTAGTTGGTTCATATGAAATAGCATTTTTTGCTTTGGAACTGCTATTGCAGGTATCTTGGCTGACAACTGAAAGCACCGTACTTTCTACAGAATCACAGCATGGTAGAGGTAGGAAGTAGCCTCCAAATATTGTGTAGTCCAACCCACCTGCTCAGAGTTACTCAGGGCCATTTCCAGTCAGAATGTTAATATTGCCATGGATGGAGACTCTACAATCTCTATGGGCAACCTGTTCCAATGTTCAACCACCCTGATGGGAAAAGCATTTTCCTGTTTTTAAATACAATTTCTTATATGCCAGTTTGTGTGATGCTTGCAGTGCCCCTTGCCAAAACTGAGAAAACCAAAGACAGCACCAGGACAACTGCCATGTGTTAGGCAGAGCTGAGGGTGCTCAAGACAGGCCCAGTAGCAGCAGCCTTCCCAGCATCTGAATTGGAGTCACCACACTTTGTAAATGGAAAAGCCCTCGCATGACCTTGTAAGGTCAAGAACTGGAACCAGCCAAAATATGATTCACTCAACCTTGACTTAAGGAAAAAAAGAAAAGTAAAAAAAAAAAACAAAACACCAAACCCCAAAACAAAGTGTTCTGAGGTAGAGCAGTGACTAACTACCAGGACCAAGGGACCATGACTATTGTGCAGCACATCCGGGAGGGCTAGGAGGTGGGGCAGAGGGGGAGTCGCAAGAGAAGGGAGTAAAGAGTGAAGGCAGCAGGAAAGGGTGATGACATAGTTTAACAGAATTGATTTATGAATCACTGACTTTGTGAAGTTAATTCCATAGTCACCTTTCCCTCCGCTGCTCTCCCACTCTCCATAAAGTTTTCTCTGTTCTAAACCCATGAACTCATTGTTTGTTAGTAGGGGAGTATTACTCATGAGGGAGACACAGACAATGTTCATTTAATTTCCCAGCTTTCCCAGGAGACTCTTGTGGGTATTATTTAAGGAGTGTGTTTCCAAAGGAACATATGTATAGAATGGTATACTGGCTCTCTTTACTACCTGCAGCACCTCTACCTACACAGCTTAATACATCAGTCAACACTCGCAAGTCATCAGTTAATCAACAGTGGAGAAAAGTAAATTGAAATGAAATACCCTAACTGAATAATTTCATTAGCTGTGCCCTAACACGAATAGACGCACTCGGAGACGCGTGTTCTCACTGGAGGCAGGTAACAGGCGTGTTAAGCACACGCAAAAGAAAGTGATACAATCGTGAAAGCACACACACAGGTAACATTTTCCCAGAGGCTCTGTGGGAGAGTGCGTAGCAGGGGCAGACAGCAGCTTTGGCTACCGCGTGTGCTACTGTAGGTGCAAGGAAGGAAGTCTCCGAATGGTGGGCTTAACATGACGCTCCGCAGCCACATCACAAAGCGCCTGGGAGTGGCTTGTCCCTCCCGGCCCCTGTGGGAATCAATCTGAGGAAGCCTGATGCTATAGAGATGTTTCCTGTATATTGTGTGGGAAACTCAACTAAGTGCAAACTACTGGCAACAATGAGACAATAAATTATAATAAACAGGAAAAATAGCATTGGCTCCTGAAATCAATGGCTGGAGCACATGAAACTTTCACAGCATTGATAAATGAATAAATACAACAAAAAGCATTGGGGTTTGAAAGAATGGGCAGTTTTATCTGCACTGAAAAGCTCCTTTTCTGTTAACTAATTACATGTAAAAAAATAAACACCACTAAAGGGTTTTGGCTGAGATTTTCAGCGCCAGAGAAGTGATTTAGAAAGCTGCACAAAACTAGAGTGATTCCTTTGCTTGGCCCTGAAAGCGGCAGCACAGTCTGAACAAACAGCCACCTTCTAGCAACCCCATCGCATCATCTATCGACGTCTGCTACTCAGCCCACACAAAAAAATCACATTGGAAACATGAGCTGGCCCTCTCCTTCTGAAAAATTGTAAAAAAAAAGCAATGTAAACAGAGCTAAAAAGTAGTGGAAGAAACCTCCTGTCCCATGAAGGAGACCTGGAATACTCTGGGGGTTAAATATAATCCATTTTGTGCATAAATTCTATCTAAATTCAAAGAAGTGAGTGTTGAGAGATGAAACAGGTGGGAGCAAAGAGTGTGTAGGAGACACTGAAACACGTTGCAAGCCCAAGGGAACTGTAATATTAAGCACTGTTCATTTACTGCCCTTGTGATATCCAGACTCTGCAGAAGAGCTTAAGAAAATGCTTAACTTCAGCTCAGGAGAGCAGTCACCCTGAGGCAAAATTAAGTCCATCTCCAGACAGTCTTGACAAAGCTTAGGACCCTGTGGGGCCAAGCTCTGAGGGACAATTCCTGGGTTGGATAAAGCAGGAAGGCTTATCCTGCATTAGAGGTTTCTGTTCTTCAAGAACAAAGGATCTGAGCGAATCCTACAAAAGATCTTGGAGATAGGGTGAGTAAACTGTGTAGAGTGAAAAATTGCTTTTTCAATATCTTGGGCGGGGGGGGGGGGGGTGGGGGGTGGAAATTAAAGAAAAGAGCATTGGGAGTGTATAAACACACTCCAATTGTTCCTGAGTTATTTCAATGAGTTTTAGCTGATTCGTGTATCGATAGAAGACCATGACACAGGAGCAACCAGTTGCACAGGTTTAGAAAGAACACGGATTATGCAAAGTGAATGGCATCACTTGTTTTCTAGTGTTTCAGAATGAATTGTTGAAGAGAAAGCAAGTGATACACAGGCATCTCAGCACAGGACTTGAGGCTTTACCCCTTGCAGTACTATAATGAAGAATCAGTTTCTTTTATTCTAGACAGGAAAACTGCCCAGTTTAATGGACACTGGCTAACCAACACATAGAAAACAATGCTAGATGGTGATGGCTTGATGGTTGAATAGCTTCTTCTGAGAAGTCACCCAACGCTATGAAGGGTTTCTGCTCTGAGGTCATTTTATGTAGTGATTGGATGGGGGAATACTCATCACAGAATCACAGAATGGTAGGGGTTGGAAGGGACCTCAGAAGATCATCTTGTCCAACTCCTGGCCAGAGTAGGATCACCTCAATTACATCACACAGGATTGTGTACAGGAGGGTTTTGTATGCCTCCACAACCTCTCTGGGAAGTCTGTTCCAGTGCTCATTAACTCCCCTAAATAAAATAAATAAAATAAATAGGTAATTAAATAAATAAATGTAAGTAGGTACTAAATAGTGTAACAGGGTGCATGAAGTGTGGTTCCAGAGAGAGTGGCAGTCTTCAAGGGGAAGGGAAAGTAACTGCACTGTTCTTGTCACTGCGGAGTGCTGTGTTCAGGCCTGGGTACCTGATGACTGATACATGCAGCGTACTCCAAAAGAAGCGAGAAAAACAGTTAGCACCATTCAGGGAATGATTTAAAAAAAAAATAATAATAACAAAGCATGTCTACGCTTGGCTCAGGCAGCAGAACACAATAGCAACCCCTAAATATTTAAACAACAAAGAGAACTTAGCAACAAGGGAAATAATCGCTTTACCTGCAAGATACGGAAAAGCGCTCTTACAGAAAGATCCGTTAGTGCCTGGGCTACAAATGACAGAGAGCCTGTTAGCAAGCACATTCAAAATTACATTGGACAAAAGGTTAGCAAAAAGTATAGCTAAGAGTAGTTCTGTGCTAACAGCTTGATCTGCTGAGTGCCTTGGCGTTTTCCATCAGTTTCAGAGCAGCTAACCATCAGAATAAACAAAATCTGTCGCCTGCCTTTTTACCTTATGAACAGCGGAGCTACTTGTAAAATATTTCTGAGAGTCCTTCCCTTTAGCACAACCAACATTCACTTGTTGACTATCTATAAACAAGTTGGACGTACGGAAGAAGCACCCTAATAGTCCGGCCACTGCTACATGCAGAGGGGCACGTCGGTTCCGCAGTGACCTTTGTTTTAGATAGTTCGGTCCCCTCTAAACGCTCCTGGTATTAACGCCGTGCGCCAAGCAAAGTACCGAGCATCCCTCCCCGGCAGCCGTGAGACGGAGCAGCAGAGGGCAGCACAGACCGGGAGTACCGGCGGACCAACACCGGGCAGAACATACCGCGGGGTCTCGTAAGGAGGTGACGGGAGGGGGTGGATATCTGTAAGATCAGCCATGCTGATCTCTCTGAACGTGTGATGCTCAGTGCATTTGAAACCACGGGAAGTTGTTACCAGCCCTTCATCAAAGAGCCTCCCCAGCTCCTGCCAGGGCCAGCCTGTGCTGTGTTCCTTTTCCAAGGTGACCTCACCCGGTTGTTGCAGCTAATGTTTGTACTGAGAGGCTTGCAGCACCAACTTCATAGCTTCTCGCCTTCCTCTCCATCTGCAGCCTTTCCCCTCGACTCTCTGCCTGATCTTAATCTTTAGGCAAAAAATATTTTAAGCAGGATTTACTGGGGTAAAATCCAAAAATTTATCTCCTTGTATAAAAATGGTCAGAAAATACAGAATTCACAGATTCACAGAATTGTAGGGGTCGGAAGGGACCTCGAGAGATCATCGGGTCCAACCCCCTGCCAAAGCAGGCTCCCTAGGACATATCACTCAGATAGGCGTCCAGATGGGTCTTGAATATCTCCAGAGAAGGAGACTCCACAGCCCCCCTGGACAGCCTGTCCCAGGGCTCTGTCACCCTCACTGTGAAAAAGTTCTTCCGCATATTGGTGTGGAACTTTCTGTGCTCCAACTTGAGGCCATTGCCCCTTGTCCTGTCCCCACAGACCACTGAAAAGAGGCTGGCCATTTCCCTTTGTCTCCCACACTTGAGATATTTATAAACATTATTGAGGTCCTCTCGCAGTCTTCTTGTCTCAAGGCTGAACAGCCCCAGCTCATTCAGCCTTTCCTTGTAGGGGAGATACTCCAGGCCCTGTGTGGAACTGAATGAAAAGAAGCATGTTTATTTGGTGATAGTCTACTGCAGTTGCATTTTTTAATGTGATCACTCCTTCTGTTTCTTCAAGTCTTTCCACAGACCAAAAGCACAGGATCTGCAAAATGTGCCTAATTGAACTGCATTACCGTCTTACCTCAGTGGCTCGATCCTCCTGCTGTCTCCTCTCTGATTATCTTTCCTGTGACTGTCTGGGCCTGATTTTTGCCTACCTTTTGTTTTATCCTCTGCAATGCTTTTGGCTCAGAACACAGCCTGTGTCCTACGGCCTTCAACTCTTTTTCTTCACACTCCATCTGGCTGGATTTCAGTCATTTGCAGCTTTCCCTTTAAAATGTTTTTCTTTCCCTTCTAAACTCAAAGTAAACAGTATGAAGACAGCATTATTTCTAAAAAATATTTCTGCAGCCCTGTATCCTAAAGTTCACTCTTCTGTTGTTATGCTATGCTCTATGTGCATACATACAGTGAAAGTGCTTAACATAAACATTTTCCTAGCATTACAGGATGGATGTGATCTCAGGCCCATCACTTATTTTCTGTGAATTTAGTTATGTTCAGAAACCATAGAAACAGAGAGAAAAAAGGTATTATTATTTGCACAAATATATCAACTGCAAACCTTTGTCATGAGCCAGAGCCATATTACAATAGGACAGGCATTGAAAGCACAGGCAAAGATGACTATCTTCCTGTTCCAAAAAAGAGAAAAAAACTTAACCATGAAAGTGTAACCCAAAGCACTAGGTGAATTATTTATTTGCATTTTTGTAAGGCTTGGGTAACTGCACACAGTTAAAGTTAACAGGTCTCTGCTATGAACCTCATATGCTCTAAATAAACAGAAAACAAGGAAACCTAGAGGCATAAATAAATAACATAAAAGAAGTTAGCAAAGCAGGAAGAGAAAGAAGCTCTCTTTACTCCAAGACCACTGTTCACTAAGGCTGGCTATTTCTTTGCATAGTCCAAAATTTCATCTCTTTAGACATAATTAAAAATAGTGATCTTTAGTAGTCACCTTTATTGGCTGTAGCACATGGGATAGTAAAAGGTCTTCCCTTCAGCTTTTTGTTTTGTCCTATATCCATTGCCACTGTGCATATACATATGGGCATTAAGAGCAAATTTTAGCTTTAGCAGTGTGAGTCATTTAGCAATATTGTTCCAGCAAATTTGGATTTATTTATCAGCATTAATTAATTTAATAACCCCCATGCAAATGTATAAAGTTGCATTTTTAAGAAAGGAAACACAAACAGCCAAAAATACACGCAAAAAACCTCTCTGAAAATTGTCTCAGACATGCTAATTCTTTGTGTTTTCCTTTTTTTAAAAATTAGTTACTTTTTACAAAAAGTAAGTAAAAAAACCCACAAACACCACCACCACCACCTCCTCCCCCCCCCATTTTTTATTCAATTCCCTTTGGATGAAGGAATTCAGTATGAAAGCAAAAAAAGCACCCACAGTCACATTTTAAAGAAAAGATTCAACTCTTATTCTTAGTTTCATGATGAAAGGAGGAAAACTTGTCTGAAAACAGAGTGTTAGCCTATCCTTGCTGCAAAGCTAAAGAAAATCCATGCTTCCTTCTTTCAGCAGAAATAAGAGTGATCATGCACAGGTATATGCACAGGTTTCTCTGTGTACACATGTAAGAGAAAAGTGCAAAAGAAGTCTGCCACCCTCTTTCCTCTTATAGCACTGCTCTACTGTGTTCCAGCTGTCTTGCAGGGCTTGTGGTAAATCTGCAGAACCTTGTTAAATAATAAATGCACAGCACTGACAATTCAGAGTTTGCTGAGAAGAGTACACATTGGTTTCTGTAAAGTGTTAAAGACTGGCAGGACTCTATTGATTCAAATTACTTGGGAGCCACTGTTTTCAGGACGCAAAAAGACCACACTGAAAAAATGTAGAGCTCAGGTAGAGAGATGTTAGGAAGAGTGTAAATAGTCACTGTGAGTATGAAGGTGTTCCTGAAATACAGATGCTGAACCTGCTGTGATACGGAGGCTTCACCTCCTGTTCTCAGATCACAAGGAACTCCCTCAAGCACAGCCCAGCTGCCCATTTCAGCTACTGCCTGTGAGTGAAGCTTACTTAGCAATCACCACGTGAAGAAAAGAGGCCTCCTGTTATCCAGAGGACGTTTGAGCAGATGAACTGGAAGCCTTCAAATATTTCTGGCTGAGGAATCAGCTAAGGGAAGAGTTCTGAGGAAGTGTGGCACATACTTCCTTTTCCTTCTCCCTAGAACTATGCTTTGGTCTGAGTTTCAGCGGGTACTGATCTTTCTCTGAGGGTCAGTTATCCTTAAGGGTCAGAAGCCTAAGGACACCATCTAGAAGCAGCAGATTTTTGGATCCTGGGCTCTTTCACCATTGAAAGAGTCTGGGGATGCTGAAGTGAAGGACTTCAAATAAGCAATTGCCAATTTCTGTTACTGCATGAGAAGTATATCCAGCTAGAAATTTAAGCTGGGTGTCCATTTCTCCTAGATTACATAGGCCATTCAAAATGTCCTAGAATCTCAGCAAAAGTTGAACCAAAGCCATATTCTTATAAATATGAGACTACAAAGCCTGGGAAGCAGAAATGTTAAAACCAAAGGAAGATAAAAGAACCCTAAAAGGCTCCACTTCCAACTGAAATTATTCCACTTACATACCATCCTTTCAGCGTTACACTTAAGAAAATTAGCACCATCTAAACCTTGATAATGGAAGGACAATCTAGCAGCATGGTAGATGCTATTACAAGGTCTTCAAGGAGTGATAAATACAGCCAAGAGCTATTTCTCTGACACTTTGGACTGTGAACACAAGTAACTCCAACAAACACATAACAAAGAAATACTATAGATCCCAGAATATGTCCCTGAGGGATACCAGATGACACTGAAGACACCAGAGATCAAAGCAATAAATTTTACAAAATAACAAAAAGAGTACAGTTATAGCCAAATGCCAGAAGAGTCAAATGTCACTTGGAAGTTCGAAAGCAGCAGGCAAATGTAGTAATAACCCTGCTGTGTACAAGTCCACATACACATTATCTGGATAGCCTTCAGAGAAAGAGGAAAATAAAACTCAGGCTGATGTCTACAGTTAGTCTGCAGAGCTTTTTGCACTAACCTTTGACTGCAATGACAGTGTGGAGGAAAAGTGTAGATTTTCAATGCACATTACTTTTGCTGCAGTAATTCCCTCCTACAGTAGCCACCTTTCTTGAAAGATAAAAAGGAGTTCCCTCACTCATTTGAGTAAGAAAGTAGACATGATGATCAGTTAGATAATTAGGAGGGAAAAAATGGAAAGAAAAAAAAATCATGGAACAGACAAAACAAGACAAGATGTTTGATGTAATCAAACCACACTTATTTTGCTGGTTACTCCTCCACTTTCCCTATCCTTCATCTGTGCACTGTCTTCTTAGCTTATAAAATCTTTACCAAAGGAAATTTGTTTTCATACTTGTCAAAAATGTCAGTACATACTCTGGACTGATTGCAATAGACAAAAATCGATTTTATGAAGGTCATGAGATGCACCAAAACATTTGAAATTTTCAAAGAACTCTCTGGCAAATACAAAGAAATTCCCAATAAATCAGAGTTTGTAAAATTCAAATTTATATGCATTATAATGTTGAAATTTTATCAAGAGATCCAAATCCATATCGGCTGCCCAGGGGAGTTATGGAGTCTCCTTCTCTGGAGATATTAAAGACCTGTTTAGACACCTACTGGTATGGTTTGTCCTAGGGACCCTGCTTTGGCAGGGGGGTTGGAACCGATGATCTCTGGAGGTCCCTTCCAACACCTACAATTCTGTGATTCTGTGAAACCTGGTGAGCAGAAGTGAAAATGTTAGTTCTGATGCATAACTGCAGCAAGCTTTAGGATCCCATTAATCCCTGATTACAGAAGCTGGTTTTGGTCAGAGGCTGCCGATGCATCATAATTACAGAGATTGTTATTACGTAAATAAACTCTTTTGTGATTTTTAATTTTGCCAAGCACTAGAACAAAATAAGATCTTTCTCAGCATTCTAGGTAACCAAACATCAGACAGAAATAAATCTGCAGGACAGCTGATCACCCAACAAAGATTTGTCACACATGTTCAGCCAGAGAGCCTAGGTATGCACCCCAGAACCTCTCTGGTGTGGGAGGACCAGTTTTAATGGTCCAAATTGTAAGGAACAGAGACCTGACTCTGCATCTCTCCCACTTTGGTGTTGGCAGTGTCCCTCCATCAGACAATCTGCTCAGAACATGAGAAATCCTCGTCACTTAAATGTTTCTAGTGGGAAAAAAGATGTGGGTTTAGATGAAAGTTTTATTTTTGGAAATTTACCATTTTTATAGGAAAATGACCAGTTAGTAATTAAGCCGCAAAAGGCAGAGTACAACTATTCCATGAATACAATCTAATTAATATATGGCAAAAATTGAAGAAGCGCTAATAACAATGCTAGCACTGAACACGGAGTATTTAAATTTAGGGCAAAAAGAAATAACAGATGGAACAGATATATATGCAGAGCTCTTACATTCATATATTCATCTACTTATGAATATATTAGCATCTGACTCACAAATAAAACATATTGAAATAGTCACAGCACTATTATCTACCAAAAGAGTCAATTGTTAATTCTTTTAACATGCTACCATTTATAAGCCTAAGTGCATTTAAAGACTGGGGGTTTTAGAAAATTATTGATTCTTTCTGTGCAATTAGGAAAAAGGCTTTGCTGGTTAGCAGATTCAGTCCCGCACTGCTGCCATCAATAGGACTCTTGCCATCAACTTCAATGGGAAAAGAATTATACCCTGTGTAAGCTTTCAGCAATTACATTGACATTATCAGTGATTTACTGAGTGGTATTTCAAACATGATACCATATGTCAGCTGATACCAAGCAAGTCTGAGTGACAAACTTCTGATCATAACCACTTGGTTAATAAATATCACAGCTATTGAGCCTCTAGAGCATTTAAACTCTGACAGCGAGGGCATCACCATTAAAAAAAAAAAAAAGAAAAGCCTTGAAAAACCCTAGGAGACTCAGCTCTGAGTTCAAATAACTTCCTCTTAAGTCTCCCACTTCTCAAGTTGATTAAGATTCAGTACATAGCTCTGATTTGAAATCGAGCAGTTCAGCTAAGGAGGAGGCTAGAAATTTTCCCTTGTTGATAGGTAGAAGTGGGAAACAGTATTGCTAACACTTTGTGATGATTTTCAGCCCTTCAGATGTGCCGACATCCTTATGAATTTAAGTCACTGAAATACGTTTGATTTTCTGAGCTACATTTCAGAGGCTTTTTAGAACTGCCCCACAGATCCAAGGGGGTTTTGTAGGCCACCATTTGCAAAGCACTGCTGTCTAAACACTAGTTTAAAACATATATGGAAATTTTTTTCTTTATCATAATTAAACTACATATTTAAAATACCTGTCATTTTTTATCCTGCATTGGTCCAAAGAATCTCCAGGGAATTGCTTTTCCATCTTCCTTCTACATCAGTTAAATGACACTGATTCCAATTAAATTATTTCTAATTTGAAGACAGAATTGTGCCAGTGTGCTTTAAAGAACATACACTTTCTTTTTTTCCCATGCTTATTTGTGGTTGTGAATTATGAACATATAACTTTACTCTTATGGGCTTAATTTATAGGTCTTATGAGTTGTTTAACATTGTAAGAGTTCTTGGAGAGTTGGGTGTTTTTCCATCTCTACATTCATTTGCCCCAGATTTTAATTCGGTGTTAATTCCCAAGAGTTCTCTTGCATCTTGAAACTGTTTCCAGTACATAAAGATGTAATAATTATTTATGTGTCAGGAAAGCAGAAAGCAAGCTTAAAAACTCCAAAATTCTTGTCTATTTTAATTTTAATTTTTCTTATCAAAATTCCCCAAATACCAAAACCAAGCTGAAAACAGGGACAACCATCAAAAATAAAAGAGGAAGACAATACCAAAGGAAAACTTACACCAGTTGTATTACTGGTAGTGCACTAATAATACTAGCTATTAACTTTCATTTTTAAGCAGCTCTTCTAAAGATCTTTCAAAAGATAGAATTTCAAACACATTTTGTTAGAAAGGGCTATTTAGATAAGAAGGGGGGAGGAAGAACAACCTACAGAAGTAGTTTAAATCGTTATATTATCTGTTTTGAATTATGTTCACAGAGAAGCGCATCATTAAGGCAAGGGTAAGGTAAATAACAAGTAGCTGACTCTCAGCTGCAGAAAAATAAAAAAGCCAGGAAGCCTTGTGCAGCATCATTCAGTTAACATGCCTCTGAATTAACATTAGAGTTCTATCCTGAGATATCTGAAATGCAGGAAAAAGAGGAACTACAACATCCAGAGTAAAATCAGCTGCTGTGTACACAGACCAGAGGATGTTATTTGGCTGCGGGGGAACTGGTGTGGATCATCAGCTTGTACATCAGTCCATTAGCCTCATGCTGGTTAACTGTATTTTTTCAGCTGGGAAGTATTTAAGGCCACATGTTAAAGCTATTTTTTTCCCCTTTCTACTAGACTTACAAGGAGGAACAGGAAGAAATTTAAAGTAAATTAAGAATAATAGCAAGGTATTGACTTGCAAAACTAACTAATTGAAGTCTTCTAGATCATATGAGGCTTGAAATCAGAGGGGCAGAAAGAGGGAAATGACAGACAACATGCTGAAAATGACAGATCAACTCAGAACATGAGAAGTACATGCAGATTTTTTAAGTCAGCAGTACAGCCTGTTAAGAGGAACAGGTGTTGCTTTCTGATTTAGCCATGGGCGATACCTGGAATCAAGTAATGGAATCTCTGAAGATTCACTCATGTGATCAGAAGAGGGATTTGGTGCTTGGTAAGGAACTGGAGGGTTCGGGTGAGCAATGCAGCTGCGTGAGTCCTTGCCAGCTGTGACTGAAAGGAGGGACGGCTCCCTCCCACTGCCCTCTCTTCCCTCTTGCTCTGGCATTTGCCTGAGCTGGCAGTGTGCTGGATCAAAGAGCTAAACTGGCAGAATATTAACGCCTCCTTCCCCTGCAGCATGAATTGTACCAAAGAGCCACAACACCATCATGTTGGAGGAATTTTTAAAGCTGCATGTGGGCAGTAATGACATTTTTGAAATGTGCCTCCCCCTACCACTCAGAGCATGCAAACGCCTGGACTTCCTTACAAGACAGCTTGCCATCCCACATTTTCAGACCAAATCTTAGAATCATAGAATCATAGAACATCCTGAGTTGGAAGGGACCCATACCAATCATCAAGTCCAACTCCTGGCTCTACACAGGGCCAGCCAAGTCAGAATATGTGACTGAGTGCATCGTCTTGAGCTCAGCCAAGCTCGGGTCTGTGACCTGGGGAGTCTGTTCCAGTGCCCGACCACCCTCTCAGTAAAAAACCTCTTCCTAATATCCAACCAAAACCTCCCCTGTCACAGCTTCATGTTGTTCCCTCGGGTTCTATCAGTGGTCACTAAAGAGAGGAGATCAGCACCTGCCCCTTTGCTCCCCATCATCAGGAAGCCATAGACCATGATGAGGTCTCCCCTCAGCCTTCTCTTCTCCAGGCTGAACAAACCAAGAGACTTCAACCGCTCGTTTAACACCTCCCCTCCAGACCCTTCACCATCCTCATTGCCCTCCTCTGGACACTCTCCAATATTTTTGTGTCCCTCTTGTACTGTGGCACCCAAAACTACACTCTGTACTTGAGGTGAGGTCGCACCAGCACAGCATGGAGCAGGAGAGTCACGTCCCTGGGCCAACTGGTAATGCCTTGCTGGATGCACCCTTGCGCAACAATAGCACAAAGCGAGAATCACAAAATCACAGAATTGTAGGGGTTGGAAGGGACCTCGAGAGATCATCGGGTCCAACCCCCTGCCAAAGCAGGCTCCCTAGCTCATATTGCACAGATAGGCATCCAGGCGGGTCTTGAATATCTCCAAAGAAGGAGACTCCACCACCCCCCTGGGCAGTCTATTCCAGGGCTCTGTCACCTCACTGGGAAAAAGTTCTTCTGCATGTTGGTGTGGAACTTCCTGTGCTCCAATTTGCAGCCATTGCCCCTTGTCCTGTCTCCACAGACTGAAAAGGGGCTGGCTGATTCCCCCTGCATCCCATACTGAAGATATTTATAAACATTGATTAGGTCCCCCCTCAGTCTTCTTTTCTCCAGGCTGAACAGCCCCAGCTCACTCAGCCTTTCCTTGTTGAGGAGATGTTTCAGGCCCTTAATCATCTTTGTAGCCCTTCTCTGGACTCTCTCAAGGAGGTCCCTGTCTTTTTTATATCAGGAAGCCCAGAACTGGACAGTTATTCCTCCCCAGGTGCAAGACTTTACACTTGCTTTTGTTGAATTTCATCTGGTTTCTCCCTGCCCAGCTCTCCAGCCTGTCCAGGTCTCACTGGATGGCAGCGCAGTGTTCCTGCATGTCAGCCACCCCTCCCAGCTTTGTATCATCAGTGTACTTGCTGAGGGTGCATGCAATTGCCTCGTCAAGGTCGTCAATGAAGATATTAAACAGGACTGGACCCAACACCAAGCCCTGGGGAACACTGCTAGTCACAGGTCTCCAGTCAGATTCCGCTCCATGAATCACGACCCTCTGAGCCCGGTCCGACAGCCAGTTCTCAACCCACCTCACTGTCCACTCATCTATCCCATGCTCTCTCAGCTTTGCTATCAGGATGTCATGGGAGACAGTATTGAAAGCATTGCTGAAGTCAAGGTAGACAACATCCACTGCTCTCCCTCCATCCACCCAGCCAGTGATGAGATCTTCCCTTGGTGAATCCATGCTGGCTACTCCTCATGACCTTCTTTTGGAGCATAGGAAGTTCCGCACCAACATGCGGAAAAACTTTTTCACAGTGAGGTGACAGAGCCCTGGGACAGGCTGCCCAGGGAGGTGGTGGAGTCTCCTTCTCTGGAGATATTCAAGACCCATCTGGACGCCTATCTGAGTGAAATGTCCTAGGGAGCTGCTTTGGCAGGGGGGTTGGACCAGATGATCTCTAGAGGTCCCTTCCAACCCCTACAATTCTATGATTCTATGATTCTTCTCTTCCAATTGCTTGGAGGTGGCATCCAGAACAAGCTGTTCCATAACTTTTCCAGGGACAGAAGTGAGGCTGACTGGCCTAGAGTTGCTAGGATCCTCCTTCTTGCCCTTTTTAAAGACTGGAGTGATATTGGCTATCCTCCAGTCCTCAGGCACTTCTGTCCTCCAAGACCTGTAGAAGATGATAGACAGCAGCTCCGCAATCACCTCCACCAGTTCCCTCAGCACACATGGATGTATCCCATCCAGGCCAAATTCAGGGACAGTGTGTGGAAAGCTGCTGAGCAGTGCATATGGACGGCCGCATTGTTTAATTTTGTGTGCCTTTCTGCTGGTCGGCCTCACCCCCAGCCATTTAACCACACAGTAATCTGGGTAGCAGCTAGAAGTACACTTTCCCTAAATCTCCCCTTTTCTCATTTATGGCTGCTATAAAAAAAAAAAAATTCGTCTCCAAAATATGTAACACTGAACTTGCTCTGGTTCTGCCTGAGTCTGGAGGGAATCCAGCACCTTCTATAAACAGTTCAGTTTCACCATATTTAACACAAGTGCCTCTAAATAATAGTAATATTTGGCTTTCAATTATTATTTTGGCCTTTGACCAATGTTCCATTTTATGTCCAGTCTCTAATACAATGTTTTTGACCTGTTATGTACTGATCTTTCTTTCAGAAGAGATAAGCTTCTAAAGATAGCTTTTTTATCTTCCCAAGAGTCATTTATAATTTTACAGCAGATTAAAACTTCACTGATGAATGGGGAACTGCAGATGGAGCTGAGCCAACACTAAAATACCCAATCTCACTTTGGTATCTTGCAAGTATTTTCTTCTTCAGCACAATGCTCTGATATTATTGCTGCTCCATGACCTCCACATCATGATTATGTAGTTAAAGACAATGAAATGTCCAACAGTTGCATGTAACTCAGGTCAAAGGGATGAATATGGTGTGAAAAAAGGAAAGAAGGAAAATAAAATAAAATGTCCCCAAAACATATCACAAAAATTCTGGCTTGTGGGTGAATATCCTGTAAATTCAGACAGAATTACACTGGACACTGAATGATCTTTACAAAGTTTGACAGAGAGATCATACTCTCCCCCTAGGAAGTTCATCATAGTAACTTTGTAGTAAAGGCTCTAGTTTGTAGTTATGTTTACACTACTGTTTATCTGGAAGAAATGCTATTGTTATGAGTATAGAGACTTCCTTGCCCCACAGACATCTTCGCTGGTTCTCTACCTTCATATCTACTTACAGGCACTTGTCTGCCACAAGATGTCTTGCTCAATGAGAGGTTAATTTGTATGCGCTTGATAACAATTCAACAATACTGGCCTAGAAAATTATCAGTAGCAAATGAACAATTCACCACAGGGTAAGTGAGGGTGTGAAGACAGATTATATGGGTTATTTTGATTTGGTACCTATATGTCTGGCTGTCTTTTCTGCACCTTGCCCCCAGTGAAAGGGTATGATGAAGAAAAAAAACCCTAAATATGGAGAGTTACAGCAGAACAAATGATGCAGTGCTAGTTCACCCTCTGGCAACATGTCCACTTGCATAATTACAATACAACTCACTTCTTTTACTCAGGCAGCAAAAGCAATCTGGCCTCTCTCATAATCTGAAATACAGAAGGTTTTTTCTAACTCAGCTCATCTTGACTGCACTGAGGCAGGAGCCACTATCATGAATGTCACAGTCATCAGGTAGGACTGGGCTGCACATGGTGAGGAAATGGGGAGAGGTAGAGAAGGGGATTACAATGTCTTTATTTGGGCAGGCAAAAATGGATGAGGGACCTCAACCATAAATTCCTGTAAAGGTTTCAGGAGAAATTTATCTTGATGCAGGAGAAAATTACAGTCACTTTGCTTAGTGCAGACCTTTTTTGAAAGGTACATGGCCTTATCACTAATACACTCCACTGAAAGTAAGGCTCTTCCTCTTCTTTTCTCTACCTGCACATGCTCAGACAGTAAATCCTTGACTATGGCCTCAGAACCATGTTCTATGCCATGACCCCAGATGGATTTACTAATCCAGCAGCACACCTTTGACTGAATGCCTGAAAATCTCTCCCTAATTGAGTGTGCCATATTTCCAGGCCGTATCAAGAACTTATTTGGGGTAGAATTCAGAAATGAATGACTCTCTTGTAAGCTGAAAACCTCCATCAGCAAGCAAGCAGAGTTTATCAGACTCCGGCTGCTGGTAATCTGACCAGGCCCAGCTAAGCTCAGGACTCCAGAGGTGAAACCTTGCCAACTTTATGCACTGAAGGATCC
The DNA here is from genome assembly GCA_027925045.1 of Hypotaenidia okinawae. NCBI lineage: Eukaryota > Metazoa > Chordata > Aves > Gruiformes > Rallidae > Hypotaenidia > Hypotaenidia okinawae. The sequence continues at coordinate 154,292,400 of BSDF01000001.1, forward strand.
ATCTTCTAGAAACTGTACATGTGTAAAACATCTATAGGCTATATGTACTGAATTGAGAGAGAATATTGTGAACCATATTCTCATTTGACATGGGCAGGTGAACATCTATTGACTCCAGTAGAACTAAATCGATTTACTTCAAGATATTTTTATTGTATTTTATACATTATGGGAGTTAAGGTCCTCTGTCTGTCACTGTGGAACAATCATTTCCTCTTCACTCAAATAATTTAGCAACCATACTTTCACCCTGCCTAGGCATTTTTCTCTGTTAGCAACTGAAAAACTTCCAATGTCATCTACCTCTCCTTCCAGATTGGAACATCTTGTTTGGAATTTATTGCATTTTTATATAAACCCCTCCCTTTTTAGAGTAAAAAACCATGTCTGCTTTACAGGTAGTTATTTAAAAGGTAGATTTTTGAGAAACATAAAAATAATTTAAAAAAAAAAAAAAAAGACCCAGACAACTTATTCAAATACGTACTTTGGAGCATCTTTTAGTTAAATTATAAGATCTGTTTAGAAGAACACGGCCGCGTTCCCTTCCCCCTGCTTTAACTGGTAGAAATGCCTGAAGATAATTGGTTTCTAAAAGGTAAGAAGGTACTTGAAACTCGATCTACTCCCAGCAGAGGTAGGTCCTTCAGGTAGCTAGAGAGGCTTTGCTAATAAGATCCTAGTTCAGTCATTTACATTTCTTTGGTGGTTATTTTCTTATGCAAATTAACAGCCAACAACTGACTGGTAAATGAATTGCCTCTCTCTTAATGAAAACATCCAGCTCCTTCTTTCTTATGAGTTTACAGAAGGTTATTTGTTTGGATTATTATAATCCGCACTACTTTGATGTTCACACCACACTGGGGTTTAGAAAACAACCCTATTATCTGTAATTGCAACTGCAAAGTTCCTCCCCTCAGAGAAATACTACTACGTTTTAATCAAAGAATTCAAAGACAAATACCTTATACACAACATAATGAAGGCAGTCTGGGATATCCAATGGGTTCTTTTTTTTTTTTTTGGTTGGTTGGATGGGAGGGTATTTATTTATTTATTTATTTATTAGGGAACAAGACCACCATGAATTTCTTTGTAGATAGTCAAAGGAAGGAGGTAGGAAGTGTCTAATAAAGTTAAGAGGAACTGTTTGCACATTTTCTATCATTCAATTAACATGCTAACAGGGTATAACCCTCAAAGCAGCCAAGTGAAAGGAACAGGGTAACGGCATTTTAAGCTCGGTATTTCTCTTTTACAGGAAGCAGGCCTTCAACCTGGGGAGGTGGTGATGGAGAGAATAAACCAACGAAGTTATATCGGTGGGGAGCTTTCATCATCTCTCCTGGATTAAACACAGGAAAGAAAATAATGTCCCTAATTCCCTGCTACTTTTTATGAGAATGACAGAGACTATAAAGGACTGTAAGGTAACAATGGTGTGGTGAAAGCAAATGGTTAACTGTATGCAGATGTCGTGTTAATCCTTAATTTGCTGCTTCGTTTCTGTCCTCACACTACCTGAAAGCTGCTGCTGCTGCTTCCAGGCATCCGGAACATGATCCTATTTTGTTTGATGTCACAAAAGATCAAGCTGAACTTTCCTTAGCCTCTAGCTATGTTGAATTCTGTAATGAAGAGTTAATCTATGCGCAACTCAAAGGTTGAAATTATACTTTCTTCTGTTCTCAGTAAAGGTGTAAATCCTTGCAGATATTCTGAACACCCCCCATACACACCCCCCACATCCCCACACACCCTCCCCCCACAGGAGATCCTTCCTCATCACACATCATAGCCTGCTGTGGATGATTTTTAGATTATTTTTTTTTAGCAAAAAAACCTCTGCAAATATTTACTGGCTTAAAGCTCAGACAAAGACATCGAAAGCTTGAAAAGGGTAATTTTTTCCCCTCAATCCTAAGGAACTCTCATGCCTATAAACACAACGTGAGTTTTTTTCTTCAAATTTATTTATCATTTACCAGTAACCATTTCTCGTGGTACTTGTAATGAAATCAAGAAGGGCCAATGCCCTTTGTATTATGCACTGCATATTAGAAGGTAGCCTCCAGTCACAAAGCTATTCCAACACTGTACTTCAGGATCTCATGCATTTTCATCGGACACTGTTTGTACTTTCATAGCCCAAGCATATTTTTAAATGTCTCTTCCACTTTGTCATCTCTCAACTTTTATTACAGAGTGCTAAATATGCTTCTAACACTACTAAGCACGCGTTCTCATCAGCTGAAAAAACAAGTGAGTAACTAGTCACTATACTGACAGGATGGATATTGTGCAATATGTCCGACTCTACTCCATCTTCAGCTATTTACTTTACTTATTATTTCCATGCTTAATTAAGATAGAAAACTTCTGTGCATTTAAAACATTGTCTAAGAGAAAATAGCATGTTGGGTTTTTTTTAACCTCTGAAAGTGCATGTGAAGATATCTGAACATAAAACTCTTATTTCCAGTAGCACGGAAAAAATATCTGGAAAAAAGGGTCTAAGAAATAGTTTGTAAGAATAATTGGAGGCTACCTCCTTCCAGTTCTAGTTATTAACTTTGCATGACAAGAAATAAAAACATTTCATGAATATTTCCACCCCACTTTTTCTGTATTACTGAGGGAGGGACTTTTCTACAGTCGGGAGGGAGTCCTTTTTTTTTTGGTTCGCTGTGTTAAAAAAGGAGCATGAGTAAGTGGCAAACAGATCTTCTGTAACTATGTCTGTGATGGCAAAAACTGTGGTTTCATGTCACATTCATGAGTTTGAGCTAGTCTTGTGACGGTTAAGTTTTATGCGAGAAGCATAATATTAACCTTAGCTAACGATCAGCACAAACTCTTATTGCCACTAGGATTTTAAACAAGGAAAGCCAAATTAGTTAGCAGCATTTAAAACTGAAATACAGTGAAAACTGTGAAATACTGCACTGCGATAATGGGTGAATACTGGAGAATTAATGGATAAGGTCAGATTTGTGCATTGATTTGCACAACAGAGTTGCTGGGTTCCATCAAAATACCAGCATTAAATAAGAATTATAATTAAAAGATTCATTCAGTAAGAGACATACCCATCTTTATCTGAACCTCTTGAACTCATTAAACTCAAATCAAAATAACAGTAAGACCCAAATTAATTTATTTCTTGCTTCTGATTGAACCAAAATACTTACAAAAAACTGCCTTTCCACAAGAATTTAGTCAGATCTTCTTTCAGCACTGCTCATAGCTTGGAAGTGAAAAAAATCACTCTACAGTGTCAATAAAAAGTTTAAATCAATGTAAATTATAAATTTAAAAGTTACATTTAGGTGCAACTCAAATTTGGAACAAAATTTTCAATTAGATTTTATGCCTTGATGGAATTTGATCTGGATGCAGACATTTATCTGTCAGATGACAAAAATCGTTTCAGAACCCTTAAAATGCAAACATGCATATTGCTTCTCAAGTTGCCTCCATTAAGTGCATTTTTTAATGATGTGCATTTACAGGATAAAATTCACACAAATAGAAGTACCATTTTACTACTGCTGCTAATGGAAACCCACTGTCCAAGAAGAATTTCAACTTTAGTGAGGTTTTGGGTATTTGTAGTGCAAAATACAGATGTGTACTGTGCAGATGTGCATTGCAGATGTATTATAATTGTGAATTAGTGTTGATGAAATAGTTGTTGAAATGCATGGAACGAAATTGGATCAAAAATTAAAGGGTCTCTGCTCTGCCCTCAGGGCTTCTTAGCTGACTGTCCATAACACGTCATCGCTCTGTTCCATGTGCCCAACTGCTGGAGTAAATGGGGTTTTTTTGTAAAATAAGAAAATTACTGAATATAGTAGAGTTATAACGTTTCTGGTTCTATAGGCATCTGCATGTTCAGGAAAACTGCACAAATGCCTGCATTCACTCTACTCATGAGTGTGTTATAGTCCAATTTAGAACTGTATCCCCTACTTTTCCCTGAAATGCTTGAACCCTCAAGTGCTGGTGCCGTAATTCACTGCCACGGATGGCTCTGTATACATCAAGGCACTTTGATGCCCTGCCAAAAAAGGAGGAGACAGTCTAATTTCAGGTAACTGATCATATGAACACTCAGGTGTGCCTTCAGTCTTTTGAGGATTATCTTTCCCAGCCAAGTTGTGGGGCACAGACCTGTGACCGGCAGGGTCTAATACAAGCTTAAGACAAGGGAATTCAAACACAGCTGGAGAACGTGGGTTTCTGTGTGTTGGTGCAAGGAATGTGAATTTCTAAGAAATAATGATGGTGGGAGGAAAATACCAGGCATATTGACTGCTGACAGAAGCCACGCTTGTGCCAAAACTAAGAAATAGTGAAGAGCAGACATTCTTCTGAAGCTGTTACCCCTGTAAGACTGCCAGCTGAAAAGGAAAGTGTGATATCCAGGATACTGTAAAGCAGTTTCTCTTGGGTGATTCAATGACACTCACCAAGGCTATTGAGTTTTCAACGCATTAACCATCTTCAATTTACATTATCTGTATGCTATGTATTAACATTGAATGTTTTTCCTCAGTCCTCTGCTCTCTTTTGCTTATTTAATTATTTATTTGTTGTATGCCCTTCCCTCTCCATAATAGCTTCATGTTATATGTTGATATATGTGGCAGAAAGAAATAAACATAAAAAAATGAATGCTCTATTTTTTAACCTGGGGAGGGAGGGAAACCCAAACACTACCACCAAAAAAAAAAAAAACCAACCAAAAAAACCCAACCAAACAAACAAAAAGAAGCAACAATCAACAAAACAATTCATTTATAAAAGCAGGGTTTTCTGGCTATGCAATGATTCATCATGTTAACAAAATAAGAGAGGCAGATTTTCAGACTGTAGCTGGGTTCAGCCATGGAAGAATATAATGTGTTGACAAAAAACCAAATTTGCATTGTATGATTTACATCTACAGAGACACATTTCTTGCTTCTATCTTATTAGCTCTGGCACAGTTTGCTAAAATTTTACTATTTTAATCTGATTTTACTGCCAGATATGTAAGACGTAATGCTTTTATGTATGAACCAACTCCGAGCAAAATCACAAGGATTCAGAAATGTAGATGAATGCTAAAAAAACCCAACCCAAAACCCAACAAAAATACCCACACTGGGAGGGAGAAAAAGTGAGGAGAGGAGAAGGAATGAACAGTTATCCAAACTAGCATATGCAAAAGAAACATATGGTTGAGCCTTCTTATTCCACAAGCAATATACTCATTGAGGATGACTCATAAACACATGAAGTATAAAACTTAGTACAAGCTAAAATAACAAAAAACAGCCCATAAAACCAGTTTAAATGTAAAATGTTTATACTGAAAAAAATAATCTAAGGCTTAAAGCTTTTTGCATTTGTATTAAGTACATGCTATATACAAATATGTTGGTTCTTTTTCCTTCTTTGTTCCTTCTTTTGTAAGGATACAAAAACCAGTGGCCAGAAACACACTGTGATACATTAATTCATTTCTAGTCTGAAGAAACTGAGTTTTTTTGAATAAATGCTACATTTTAAAATCAGCTGATGTATGACTTCAAACACAAATTCACGAAGTGGAAAGATGTGTGTATTAACAAAATCAGCAAAACAGAATCACAGAATCACAAGGTTGGAAAAGACCTTTAAGATCATCGAGTCCAACCGTACCTGTCCTATGCCAAACCATATCCCTAAGTACCTCATCTACCCGTCTTTTAAACAGATCCAGGGAAGGTGACTCAACCACTTCCCTGGGCAGCAAACAGAGTTTGAATAGTATCAAAAAATCTATGCTGGATTCTTTAATCTGTTCAAAAATCGAAACATCATTCAATTATTTGGTGAAACAGTAAAGTTTGCAAAATCTTTACCCCCTACAGAAAAAAATCAATCTCTCATCGGAGTCTAAAACCTCTGGTCTGTAACAGCCTATATGAAGTCAACAAGCTACTGGGTGTTAATTGCTAGATTTTAGTGGATAACTGAAGTCATGGACTAATAGTTGTCATAAGCTAAAGAACCTAAAACCAAACCTTGACATTGGGGTATTTTCCCAGGCTTGACAGTGTAGACATATGGTTACACTTAGGTTGTCAGGAAGCTCCCCAAAACACACAACAGAGGATAACACCCCCTACATTACGACAAAAGGTACCATTTGACCAGAAGCGGCAAGAGGTTGTTCCCTGGTATCTAAATGATACCTGGGCCTAGCCCTTCTCTCTGTGGGCCAGGTTAATGAGGTCCAATGGATGGGTTCTTTTGGAGATGGACAGAGTCTGGAGAACATCTGTCTCCCAGTCTTGATCTCACCACGGCTGGACTGGGGGCGGATCTGGAACAGCATCGGCTCTTCTCCCACCCCTTGGCAGGCATAGAGGGCACTCAGCAAGTTGCATTGTGTTTGCTGATCAAGCAGCCATTCCCTTTTCCTTCAGGTAGAAGTGTCCCCTGGGTTACATCTGACTTATCAACCGTAATTGGACTATCTGCTGGTTTGCATAATCTAATTAGCCACTCTTTTCACCTTCCCTGCTAAGGAGAGCAAAGACCTTTGCTTAACCTTTCACTTTTGCAATTTAACTCATTATTAAAATAAAGCTACACAGCGACTCCTCCACCCTTTCCCAGTCTTTTTTCTCCCTCCCCAAGTCTTAATTTTACTTAATAATTGTTGCTGTCTGTCCTTATCCTGAAAACTAAAAAGAATGTAATCTCACTGATCGTTAGTCTTGCTACCAGGAATGCACAGAGGTAAAGTATAAGAGAAAATTTTGTAGGAGACAAATATATACTACTCTGCCAGAGAAGAGATTTAAAGCATTTAGGTGGGTAAAGTTCAACACTAGAATGGAGGTGAAATAGAAGGAATTCAAAATTCTAAGAAGAATGTATGATTATATTAAAACCAAATACAATTTGTTGCTATTCCACAAACCGCTTATATTAAAAACCAATTCCGGGGTTTTGAAATGTTTACCACAAGACAGTGACAGTCCTTTTGATGCTCCCTTCAAATAACAGAATTAGAGGTCTGGGGACAGAGAGTAGCCTTTCAAAGAGAAAAGTATTCAGAATTGCTATTTTGTTCTAACTGCGAAGAAATCTTAGACTAAATATTCACCAAAAGACTGTAATAAAGGGAATAGGAGTGCAGCACTGGTGTGCTGAAACTACACTTTTATGACAAGACAGTGCAGTCCTGTCCCTGCAGTGAATACAGAGCATAAAAAGGAGAGTGCTTGTTAGAACGCTGCAGATCCCCCATTCAAGAAGCAAGCTGCAGCATAGATAGCACAGTGCAGTGGCTTAAGAGACTCAACCACATGACACTTTCTGATGTATCCTTACAGAGGTCAATGCAAATGGGATTTTTTTGTTGTTGTTATGCAATGCTTTATGAAACGAAGCAGTGTAAAGTATGAATATTACTGATATTATTAAATTAATATAGCAAAGCATTCTATATATCAACAGTAGCAACTATTTTTGTGCTTAGAAATGGGTTTCAAAACATATTCTATAGAAAGGTCTTTTCTATTCTATAGAAATGTCTTAGGATACTGGCAAGCAAGGAAAGGCTATAGGGACAAAATCTCTATTCATTTACCGCAACCACAGGTCATTATTTTCTGCTAAGTTGAGAGCTGACCCCTCTGAAGTTTGATAACTTTTTTTTCATCTCATGTCTGCCTGGGTCATTGGTGCACACAGAAAATATAATTAGTTTTTTAATTCTCAATTGGTTGGCCAGCAGACTTCAGAGAACACAAACAAATAAAAAATGTTTTTAATAACGTGTTCTCCTAGCCAGTTCTGGATGTTTGAGGAAGGCAGATGAGTAAGAGAAACAAATTTATCCAGGTTCTCATCAGGGTTATCTGATGTTTATTTTAATCTATTTTATCTTCCATAAGTTGCTGAATACTATCTTACTTTTTCTAAGGTATGGAAAGGTTACTTAAAATATAGTTACATTCATAGCCCAAATTCATTCTTTTTTTTTTTCCACATTTGATGAAATACAAAATGGAACCAGTTTCTCTCAGCATATCTCAGAACCAATGCTTCATTTTTGCATCCATGAGAAAGTGAAGACTGTTAGCATCCCGTAACAGAGGTGTTGATAAGTCTGTTGCAGGAATCTAGATTTGTGGGACTTAATTTTTCTTCTGTGTTGGTACTTAAAAATACATACACACGTTGGCAGCTGCTTAATTTGGCCAATAACCAAACTCCTGTAATATGGAACATCAGAATAAAATGATGTTTGTGATTCTTGTCGAGGTCACAGAAGCTCTACAGGATTCATACAAAGCATGTTCCATATACCAAACTCACTCTTAAGCTTTACTAAGTGTAGGGCTTATCAGTTGCTTACAAATTGTGCTGAGAGAGGGCAATCTGGGGAAGGAAAGGCTCAGGAGAGATTTTACAGCATCCTTCCAGTATCTGAAGGCTCTACAGGAAAGCTGGGGAAGGACTGTTTGTAAGGGCATGTAGTGATAGGATGAGGGGCAGTGGTTTTAAACTAGAGCAGGGTAGGTTTAGATTAGACATTAGGAAGTTCTTCACTATGAGGATGATGAAATGCTGACACAGGTTGCCTAGAGAGGTGGTGGAGGCCCCACCTGTGAAGAAATTCAAGCTCAGGCTTGTTGAAGCTCTGAGCAACCTGATCTAAAGGTGTCCCTGCTTACTGCAGGGGAGTTGGACCAGATGACCTTTAAAGGTCCCTTCCATCCTAACGCACTCTGTGATTCTGTGATTGTATGATTCTATGATAGTCCATGATGAGATCTACAGAAAGAGCATGCTGTTCTTAACATGCCATTAATGGCCCTTTATTTTTTTTAAAAACAAGTTTATCTTTGGCTCCTTCTTGGGTATATGATCATAGCAGTGGAAAAAGCAAGCAGAATAATAATCCCCATGCTTGGGTCCATGCTTCTCCTCCACCAACTATAAACTGAAAGTCTTAAATTCATTTTTAAGCTAAGCAAGGAGCAGTGAGAAAGAGGATGGAGCCCAGCAATACCCCCTCAGCTGGCCAGCTGCAGAGAAGAATGGCACACATGGTGCCCTGGGCACTGAAGAGTTCACGTTTGGCCCATGCACTGAGAAACGCAACACCTATCCAGCTCCTTACAAAGTCCGGAAGTAGCACTATGTGCCCTACAGAGCTTTTGTGGAAAGGCATTCCTGATGTTCTTTTGAGAAACACTCAATAAACCTTGTGAATTACAGACTCATCCAGAATCATGCCAAAAAAGTAAGAGAATCCTAAGCCTGTTTCCTCTGACTCGCAAATTTGCACACATCTATCGAACACCTCCGGTGCTGCAAGGCACTTATCTCTATCTACTGTACCCCCTGCCATCTGAATGCTTCCTAAATATTCCAAAGTATAAATAAGAGCAAATCCTTCACTCTCTCCTTTATTCTTGCAGCAGGCAGTAATATAAATGGAATGATTAGGGGAAATATTTCTTATTGGTTTGGTGAAGGCGTGTGTCAGTATATGCACCCATAAGATGTGTTTTATAGATACAAATATAAATACAGATATAGTTTATAGAGATGTGTAGATGTGTATATATAGAAATATGATATAGATACAGATATAGATGATAGATAATAGGTATAGATATAGATATAATAGATAAATATACATGTGTCTGGAGAAAATGGTACTTTTTTTTTAAGAAAAATAACTGTAAATGTATATGAACCAGTTACAGAAAATTGAATCAGTTCCTCAATTAGAGCCGGTATGCATGAGACAAAGCAACACTATGGACATGTACCTCAGCAAGGTTGATATATGGCATAGTGCTGCTAGTGAAACTGTAGGAATGCTAGCCTGGGTTTGAGAAACAGGGCAGTGACTTTATCACAGTGATTTTCCTAGACTGAGCAGGCTATGAGTCACAGGAAGTCCTATCCCAGCAATAACTCTCATAATCCAGCTAGTTTTCTTACCCTGAACAAGTTTTGCATGGATGTACATCATTACTATGGAAGAACTGGTGTTCAGACATTTTTGTATGCATCAAAAGCAAATTCACCAGCAACGCTCTCATAAAAGTTCTGGGTTTACAGGTTAGATCAGCACAGGTGATGCTGAAGCATCTCACTTTTGATTTCAGTGGAGGGACGTTGTAACGTTGCAAGGAGTGCCTCTTGTATGTGGCAAATTTGCAGGCGAGGTAAGGACCTGTGCCAAATCTCTTTAGCTCATTGTCTGATCTGAAGAAGTTTGAAAGACATTTTCAAGCTTTTTTATCTTTATTCTTACAACAGGAGTTTCATGACAATGCCAGCTGAATGGGGTCTCAGGTATATGTGTCAGTTACAGGCACAACTTGAATGCAAATAAATCTTTAAATAAGACTGTAAATGAGAGTAGAGGAATGCAAACCAGAAAAGTATGGAGAAAATACCTGGAAAACACTCTGCTTTTGAAAAGCCAAAGTCTAAAAGTTTTATTTTTAAGAAATCTTCCTAACTTAAAACTATACAAAAGCTCTCTCTGCATTGCAAGTGAGGGAGTAAGCTAGTTTGCACAGTAGTTTCCGACACAGCTAAATTTCTATCACATTATCTATGTGCTGTATTGAATATAAATGTGTGTTGACTTATTTGTCTTGCCTCTGGTCAGGGTTCAGTCAACCCGTGTCCTCAGTCCAAACATGAATAGGATATTGGGGCTCCTGTCACTGCCAAGTGAACTCAATATTTTCTGGTTCATCTGAATTAGTATCCATTTGAGGAGTGTTAGTATTTAAAAAAAAGTATTAGCTGCCCTGTTAAGACCAAGGAATTGTTTGGTTTACACTTCTGGATGAATTTATGCAATTACAGCAAGGGCTAAACAGTCATCTTCTATCATATTCGCTTAGTAAATCAGACTTGTATCTGATCCTGAAACACAGTTGTTCTGATTACACATTGTGTGGTGTTTCTAACGCATGACTGCATGCTTGCTTTGGTCATCTTTTCCCTGTTAGCAGCCTGTTTTCTTGTTAACCCTTTCTCAATAAGATACGTGTCAAGTCCTATCCTGGAGGAAAGGATGAAGTCAACCAGATAGTTATTGCAGTTAGAGTTCAGTCACATTTAGGCATTCGGCACCTTGTTGACTCAGTTGCAGTAGTATAGATTTTCCCACACTGTTTACTTGACACTTGCGAGTCCAGCCTGTACCAACTTCTATTGTATTAAGCAAACACTCCTACTGCACTAAAATTCCACTCATTGTTAGCACTAAAGCAACAGGATTTTCTCCAGTTCACAGACAGCAGAACCTATTGTTATGAGAAAACTCTCTCAAGATGGAATCTGAAAAGAATCATATGACCCAGAAAAGGATTAGCCTTCAGGAAGTCTTTGGGCTTTACCATTTTGTGAAGGCATCCCCAGAGAGAGCTGAAAATAATAAACTAAAATATATTTCTGGACCGAAGCCTGTTCCAAAATAGATTATAGGCACTTTCAATTGTGTGTAAAAAGAACGTGTAATGGTTACTAAATGAGACTATGACTTAGGCAAGGGTGATTGTGGTGATTTAACAGAAGTGAGGTCAATAAACTTTAATAAAAGAATGTTCTTACTAAAGGGAGGAAACAAAATCATCTTTGTGAAAGTAACTGCAGTTTTAAAAATTCAAGGCAATTGCATTACACACTGTTATACACGCAACCCCTACTGCTTAAATAGTCATCTACAATTCCTTCTTAGAAGAGATTTCACTTGTTTTAAGTTAATTTCCATTTTCTTCAGCACATAAAATTGATGTGTTGTCATTCAGATTTTTGGAGTCATGCTTATGAATGTAAAGTCTGTTTGAAGGATTTAGAAGTAGGCAGAATGTCTGCTAATAAAACAAGGCTGAGATTTCTTTTTTGCTCACTGATAGAGATCAAAACTGCAAATTAACCTGCTTTATTAGCATATTTTAAATACAAATTGTAAGTATGAATAAAGAAAGCTCTACCAGCATTTGTGGAGAAAGAAAGAAAGAAACAGCTATCTTTATACAGAAGAAAGTACATGCTTTTTCTCACAGACCTTTCCATGTGTCTCTACAATATAGAGCATCTCTATACCATCAATTAACTTCCCATCAACATCAGCACCTTCTGGAAGCAGTTACTGGTACAAAGGGGTAGACTGCCACAGGAGGCATGAAAGTATAAACTGCAGCACACAGTCATCCCTGAGCTAGAGAAATTGGGAAGGAGCACACTTATCAAAGAGGAGCCTGGAGACCAGTCTCTTTCACTGTCATCCCAGTAGTCAGCACTACCCACCACACAGATGTTTGCTGGGAAGAGGTATGGCTTTTCCTCCTGACTCCACAGACAGCTGTCCATCCAGAGGTAGATCTTTATGGCTTTGTGCCAGGCTGCCATACTGGTCACCCTCTGAGGTGGCACAGTGTGAGGTCATAGAATCATAGAATCATAGAATTGTAGGGGTTGGAAGGGACCTCGAGAGATCATCGGGTCCAACCCCCTGCCGAAGCAGGCTCCCTAGGACATTTCACTGAGATAGGCGTCCAGACGGGTCTTGAATATCTCCAGAGAAGGAGACTCCACCACCTCCCTGGGCAGCCTATTCCAGTGCTCTGTCACCCTCACTGTGAAAAAGTTTCTCCGCATGTTGGTGCGGAACTTCCTGTGCTCCAACTTGCAGCCATTGCCCCTTGTCCTGTCTCCACAGACCACTGAAAAGGGGCTGGCTGATTCCCCCTGCATCCCTTGCTTAAGATAATTGTAAACATTAATTAGGTCCCCCCTTAGTCTTCTCTTCTCAAGGCTGAACAGTCCCAGTCTTCTCAGCCTTTCCTCATAGGGGAGATGCTCCAGGCCCTTTATCATCTTCGTAGCCCTTCTCTGGACTCTCTCCAGGAGATCCCTGTCCTTTTTATACCAGGGAGCCCAGAACTGGACACAATACTCCAGGTGGGGCCTGACCAGGGCAGAGTAGAGGGGGAGGATCACCTCCCTTGACCTGCTGGCTACACTCCTCCGGATGCACCCCAGGATCCCATTGGCTCTCTTAGCCACCGAGGCACACTGCTGGCTCATGGCCAACCTGTCATCCACCAGGACCCCCAGGTCCTTCTCCACTGAGCTCTTCTCCAGCAGGTCATCCCCCAGCCTGTACTGATAGAAACGGTTGTTCCTTCCCAGGTGCAAGACTTTACACTTGCTTTTGTTAAACCTCATCTGGTTTCTTACTGCCCAGCTCTCCAGCCTGTCCAGGTCTCGCTGGATGGCAGCGCAGTGTTCCTGCGTGTCAGCCACTCCTCCCAGCTTTGTGTCATCGGCGTACTTGCTGAGGGTCGATGCTATTCCCTCATCAAGGTCGTCAATGAAGATGTTAAACAGGACTGGACCCAACACCGAGCCCTGGGGAACACCGCTAGTCACAGGCCTCCAGTCAGATTCCACTCCACGAATCACGACCCTCTGGGCTCGGTCCGACAGCCAATTCTCAACCCACCTCACTGTCCACTCATCAATCCCATGCTTTCTCAGCTTTGCTATCAGGATGTCATGGGAGACAGTATCAAAAGCCTTGCTGAAGTCAAGGTAGATGACATCTACTGCTCTCCCTCCATCTACCCAGCCGGTGATGAGATCGTAGAAGGCTATGAGATTGGTCGAGCACGATTTCCCCTTGGTGAATCCATGCTGACTACTCCTCATGACCTTCTTCTCTTCCAATTGCTTGGAGATGGCATCCAGAGCAAGCTGTTCCATTACCTTTCCGGGGACAGAGGTGAGGCTGACTGGCCTATAGTTGCTGGGATCCTCCTTCTTGCCCTTTTTAAAGACTGGAGTGACATTGGCTATCCTCCAGTCCTCAGGCACTTCTCCTGTTCTCCAGGACCTGTTGAAGATGATAGAGACTTGGCTGCTCTTCTACTGAGCCCTGGCAGAAGGGACCATGCAGGCTCCTCAGCACCAGCAAACTGAATGTTATTGCCTCAGTGAGGCTGTTAAAAACCTCGAAGAAGCCAAGCTAAACTGGAGCTTGGGGAGCTAAGGAGCACAGCCCCCTCCCCGCTGCTTGTGCAGCCTTCCACCTGCATGTTTTTTCCTTAGGCAGGTACTATGCCAAAAGGCACTCCTGGAGGAGTTCTGCAAACTGAGCTGAGCAATATGTGAGCAGCAGAAATATTGTTACGTTTCATTTTCATAGTTCTACATGGTTCTACAAAGTTAACACAAGCAATAATCAGGTGTCACTCTCTTCTACTCTCTCACTTCCCTAGTTTTAATGTCAACCTCCACTACTGCGCAAATGCAGTAAGATCCTACAGAGGGAAAATGTTCTTCAGATTCTCCCCTGATGATCTACCTACAGGATCTACCTACAAGGGCTATGTAGCCACACTTCTACAGGTGCTCACACTTACTCTGCAGATGATGGCCAGCTTCTGGCCACCCTTTCAGGCAGAAAAGGTATCTGGTGTAGAATTCCCAGGATGATCTGGCCCAGATGTGTGGCCTCCCCTTCTTTCCTCTGTCCAAGGAGAACACCCTGTGCACTGCAATTACAACAGATTTGGTTGGTACTTAAGCTTCTAGATACGAACTGTTGTCCTGGTTTCTTTCTAGTAGCTGGTGTAGCGCTGCATTTTGCATTTAGTATGAAAATCATGTTGATAACACACTGACATTTTTAGTTGTTGCTGTGTAGCTGTAGTGTTTACACTGAGTCAATGACTTTTCGACTTCCCATACTGTCCTGCTAATGAGAAGGCAGGGGGAAGGCCTAAGAAGCTGTGAGGGGACACAGCCAGGACATGTGACCCAATCTGGCCAATGGATATTCCCTACTGTGTGTTGTCATGCTCAGTATATAACTGGAGGTTGGCCAGGAGATGGTTTGGCTCAGAAACTAGCTGAGCGTTGGTTCCGAGAGGTGAGCAATTATGCTATCACTTGTTTTGTACATTCTGTTATCATTACCATCGTCATCATCATTTTCCTTTTCTGTTCTACTAAACTGTGTTTATCTCAAACCTTGAGGGTTTTGGGTTTGTTTTTTTCAAATTCTCCCCCAATATCCCACCGTGGTGGAGGGGGCAGTGAGCAAACATCTTTGTGGTTGTTTTAGCTTCCTGCTGGGTTAAACCACCAGAACCGTACTTTTGGTTTTATCTTTTGAAATCCCCCCCAAACCCTAAAGCATCTCTTAGGGCAACTGTGTTCATTTTAAGCCTTATAAATAATTTTGTATTACTCACCAAAAGGTAGGAATCCAATTTTCTTATACCACTATTTTGAAGGTATTCAAAATGATTCACTTTATAAATCTTGTTGAAGGATACATGCCTGGGGTGTGGTGAGGATACTCAGGAGCCAGCGGGATGATAGGAAATGCAGCTAAAATAAGCAGATGGGTGGACAGATGGGCATGAGAGGAAGAAATAATATTAATCTGCAAAATAGATAATAGGAGTCCTAGGAAGGAAAAAAAGTGAAAATGAAAAAGTTATGGTCAAAATATAAAGAACCAGATAATTCATTCAGTAGGCTAGCAGGGATTCAAAGTTTCTGCTGTATTCAAAAGGGAAATAAATACAAAAAAAAAAAAGGCATCTTGATCCTCTTTTTAAACTGTTACTTAAATATTTTAATGTAAAAAGAGCATATCTCCAGGCTACAATACTCAGTTGTGAATGGATGTATTTTTGCTAATAAAGGACAAGCCAAATCTTTCTCAGATTAATGGAATACTCTGACTTCTATAGGCTTTAGGTTGTGCTCTTGAAGGGATTGAGACATTGAACTCGGGGCGGGGGTTCATATATTCAACACCTGTAAAAGTCATATTATTTATTACAGTCCCCTAATGTGAAAAACAGGTCCCCTGTCCTTCTTGTGGAAGGGCTATATCCAACTAGGATTTGCAGCTTTCTGTAGGTATGGACTTGCCTCTTTCTGTGGAAGCTCCCATGACAGATTTGATGCCCCTAAAGGATCAGTTAAGTTTAGTTAAAGAATTTGAGAGTAGTTATTCTTTTATAAGAATACATTAAATATAGTCTAAGAATATATAATTTAGGTAAGTTTTTATGAACAGAGAGGCCCATTTTTCATCTCTTTCAATACAGTACTGAGTAAAGAAAAAAGTCTCAACAGAAACATTAGGATTTATGAAAAAAAATGTGGATCTCATTAATTATATATAGTTACTTTAAATGAAAAATACATTCATAACTCTTCTTAATCTAATTTTCACTTTTGCCGGCCAAAGGAACTCAATGACTTTTCAAAATCAGTGCATAAAGGCATATTGCAAAATAGAATAGACTCACCTATGACAAATGGAAATAAATGTGAAAAGCTCTTGGGATCTCTGAAGGAGTGTAATAACTGTGTCCATTTCTACCTGATTCTATTGTTCAGGTTTTACGGTATGGTTATGCAAGACAACTAATAATCTAAAATCATCAACATTAATGAACAGTATGGTTAAATTAAGCCACCCAAACATATCTAAGAAATCTGAATATTTGCAGAATATTGCTAGACTCATGCCTGTACAATCTCCTGTTTAAATCCCAGAGGAAATGGATGTTACAGCCAAGGTAGTATTTAGCAAGCTTGCATATGTTATTAGTGCTTTTCTGAGCCACGACTTAATAAGTACTCACTTTAGGATAGCTGGCACTTTACCCTCAAATTATCTCCACTAATAATGGATATAAAGAGGAGCAGCTTTTTTGCTTGACACTACTAACCATGTTGCTGCATTTTCTCTCATTTAGCTAATGTTTCAGTGAATAAAATTGACCAGAATTTGTCATATTTTTGTCCTTTCAGGCAGGACAAAGTATAAGAGTGGAGTTAATTCCAGGTATTGTAAATACAATAAATGCACTAAACTTGCAAGGGCAATATGGTGAATAAAATTTTGTATTCAGCTATGTAATTTGTTTTAAAGTTTTTTTAGACCTGAAGGAGGGGGTCTGGATGAAAGCTTACCTAATTTTTTGAATCACACCATTTAATTTAATAGAAAGTATTACCTCTCTCCACAACACTTGCCCAGACATTGTTCATGGCTACAGCAACGTACTCCTTCCTGATGCAAATGTGTTTTAACAATCCAGCCTCAAGAGGAACATATAAGCCCATTGAAAAATGCATCATAACAAGAACTATATACCTGCTGTTAGGAGGGAGGAGTCCCCACTCATCTATCTGACATGGAAAATTCCCCATGACATATAGGGTAGTAGTGAGCCCATCTAAAACCTTCCCAAGTCCATAAAATCAAACACCTTTGCCCAAATGCACTCCTGACATGCTCAGTTGCAATTAAAATTTACTACTTAATTTTGTGTCATGAAGTTCAAAATGCACATAAATACGATCAGAAACAAATCAGCCTGATGAAAGAGATGCCTAAGCTCTTCTGCAAGTCAGGCATGTACAGAAAGGCACCTACAAAGTGACCTTATGATGTAGTTAGAGGCTTATATGCATTCATATAATGTTAAGTTCATATGGTTGTCATGCCTTCAGTATAAATTTGTGATTATAGCATTTATCCAGAGAAGGGGAAAACAACTTGAAAAGGGGCTGAATATGCATCCCAGCACCCTAACCAGAACATCAACAGTTAAGTATGCTGCATGAGTGTTGATTTGTCTTTATAACGTTTGTGTAAGCAACCTGTAGAATTGCTGTTACATATGGAAAAAAGTATCATGCTTTTGAAATACACTGATTCTATGCACATGATTTCTAGATGATTATCCTGCTGTAAAAAAAAAAAGTGTTATAATTAATAAAATTAAATTTTTTAAAAAGCAGCCAAGCTCCATTTTCTGTGAAATCACTCATATTTTGGTTGTTTTCATTTCATTTGATTGATTTCATTTTCAGTGAAATGTGAATACAATCCAAACCATAGAATCATAGAATCACAGAATATCCTGATTTGGAAGGGACCCATAAGGATCATCACATCCAACTCCTGAAGCCACACAGGAACAGACAAGTCAGCACATGGGACTGAGTGCATCATCCAGGCGCTTCTTGAGCTCAGCCAAGCTTGAGGCTGTGACCACTTCCCTGGGGACCCTGTTCCAGTGCCCGACCACCCTCTCAATGAAGAACCTCTTCCTAATATCCAGCTTAAACCTCCCCTGTCACAGCTTCACACTGTTCTCTCAGGTTCTACCACTGGTCACCAAAGAGAGGAGATCGGCACCTGCCCCTTTGCTCCCCCTTGTCAGGAAGCCATAGGCAGTGATGAGGTCTCCCCTCAGCCTCTTCTTTTCCTTGGTGAACAAACCAAGGGACTTCAGCCTCTCTTCATAAGACTTCCCCTCCAGACCCTTCACCATCCTCATTGTCCTCCTCTGGACACTCTCCAATATTTTTGTGTCCCTCTTGTACTGTGGCCCCCAAAACTGCACTCTGTACTTGAGGTGAGGCTGCACCAGCACAGTGTAGAGCAGGACAATCACCTCCCTGGACCGGCTGGCAATGCCATGCTTGATGCACCCCAGGATATGGCTGGCCCTCCTGGCTGCCTGGGCACACTGCTGGCTCATGTTTAACTTGCTGTTGACCAAGATCCCCAAATGCCTCTCAGCATGGCTGGCCTCCAGCATCTGATCCCCTAGTCTGTATGTGTACCCAGTGTTGCCCCTTCCTAGGTGGAGAATCTAGCACTTGCCTTTGTTAAACTTCAGGCTGTTGATGATTGCCTACCTCTCTAATCTGTCCAAGTCTCTGCAAGGCTTCTCCACCCTCAACAGAGTCAACAGCTCCTCCCAATTTGGTGTCATCTGCAGATTTACTTAAGACACCTTCTAGTCCTGTGTCCAGGTCATTTATGAAAATGTTAAAAAGAACTGGACCTAACAGGGAGCCCTGTGGAATCCCACTAGTGACTGGCCACCAGCCAGATGTAACCCCATTTACTGTCACCCTCTGGGCCCAACCCTTCAGCCAGTTGCCCAGCCAACGCGTTATAGTTTTGTCTAGCTGTATGCTGGACATTTTGTCCAGCAAGATACTGTGAGGCACAGTACCAAAAGTCTTATTGAAATCCAAAAAAATAACATCAATAATAAAAAATTGCCAGTTTATGCTTTTGCAAGAGTGATTTCTGTCTACAATGTAAGACCATGACCCTGCAAAGAAGGAGTCTGCCTGCTTGCTATTAGTTTCATAAATGTCAAAGGGTTTATTCATGTTGTGCATAGATAGACAAATGCACAGTGCTTTTCAGGCTTAGGGACTAAACTGGTGGCATTTGTACTTATCTCTGTGCTTATTTTTGCATTTTACTTACATTTTTAAAAACTTTTTTCTTTTTTTGTGTGTAATTCTGTATCAGATAATTTCCATCTGTCTTGGCAGATATACAGATCTGTCAGGTTTTATCCAGAGGCTCAAGGGAGATTTGCATAGAGCTAGAAAGAGATCGGGCAGAGATAAACTGGCTTTTTTCATTCTCCCATTTTACATTCCCCACATTTTCTTATTTTGCTATTTCCAAATGACTTCCTTTCCCTTTCCATTATTTCAGTTCCTGCTGCTAAAACTTGGTTTCTTCACTTTCCCAGTCACCCCTGTCCTTCTATGCAATCAGCACTCTCTACTATCTCCATAGCATGTGGTCAGAGACAGATGCATATGGTGATAAGAGCCAGTCTCAAGGAAACAGTCATATAATAAAGGGAGTAAAGAAGAATTCATTGCTAAGATTCCACCTAGGGAAAATCACTTCAAAAGAAAGAGGAATGGACTGGTAGAAAATTACATAATAATCTAGTCTGTTGAGGTGTGTTATGAAAATAAGGCTGGGTTGGGAGAGATAAGTAGACTGGACACAGGATGTGTAATAGCACACCCTTTGAGCAGGCAGATTTTATTCCCTGGACAAAAAAAAAAAAAAAAAAAGAGAAACAAAGTCCAAACTCAGTATGAGAGAAATCCTAAAAGTGGAAGATTGGTACCCCAGGTAAAAGATTTGACAGTGTGAAATACATCTTGAGAAATATTTCCCTATACAAGCATTTTCTTCTTTTCACTTTCAGCTATCTACACTGGTATAGAAATCTTTAGCCTGATGACAGCAGCCTGTGCTATACAAGTTTGACTTCTTCAAGGCTAAATTCCCTTTGAATCCTGGTTTACCTTTGGACCATTCACAGGTCCAACCGGCCTGTACTCCAAAATAAATCCTCACTAATGTGGTGAAGGGGCAACATAATAAATGAGAATGCGCATATACATTATAATGACCCTATAGGTTTTAAAGTTTTAGCTGTAGCAGTATAAAGTTTTATTCTCAGTAATGATTCTGGTATAAAACAAGTGTATGCCATCCTGCTATTAAAGCAATTTCTTCTCAAAAATGGCTGTAAAATCAAAGCTCAGTGTCTTGTTTTTGTTATCAGACAATAACTTTTATGACTTCATAGCACTATTTACAGTTTTACACCTTTACTAATGCATAGAATTTATTTCTGTATGATTTATGTAAAGATAGATATTTCTTCACTCCTTCCCTGGACCCATCTAGCTACAGACACATGGACTTAACATCAGCGAACACCTCTGAAAATCCCACATGTATATGATCCATTCCACTGCAATATGGGACAATAGTACAATGTTCTGATGTTCATACGATTTTACACTTCTGTACTGATTTACAGACAAGGAACGCGTTGCTGTATAATTTTCACAATCAAGAGTAATCTCCTCTGTGTGAATCATTTCTGCTACCCAAAATAGTGGGTCTTTTTCTCATCCATTACGAGACTTTTTTCAATGTAGATGAGCTTTAAGTATTTTGAAATAGCAATCCAGAGATTGTCACAGGCAGCATGTCTTTTTGTAAAACTGAAATAATTCAAATTCTCTATTCCCTCAGTGACTCTGGTATTTCTCTTTTGTTAACAATTGGATGAGACATGTCAAATTCTTGTGCCTTTAATGTCCATCACTGGATTGAATAAGATGCATTTCATGTTTATTTAGGGTCTGTTATTTATGTTTACTGTAACTCTACAAAGCAGGAACTATTGCAAAGATCAGAAATGCATGCTACAGATTAATGTTCACTGCTTGGATATAATGCATCCAGCAAGATAGATGTGTGCAATGAACTCCCTGCCAGTATCTGTCAACTACTAAATTATGAGATCTAAGAAAAATCTGCTCTTCAGACTTGTATAGGTCATGAAACTAATTCTTTTTTTGGGTGGAAACATCTACGCTTCTTCCTGAAAGATTATTTTTCATCTGATTATGAGTGTAGTTAGTGATGATATAAAGACAACAGTAGCTTTTTTTCTGGAGTCACTTTTCTGGGTGAAGAAGGAAGAGGGTGGAAGACAAGATGAATCACAGATAAGATCAAGCATATAGTTTCTGTTACTTTTCACATGTAATTAATTAGGAAACTTGCAAAGGGCTAGAGAAAGCCACACGCACATAGGAATACAGTTGAGGAAAATGAAAGCAATTAGTTTTGGGACAAACTTCCACTTTATAGACAAATCCTGAACTGCTTAGAGGAGTACTAGCTAGAAACTGTATAATTTTAAGTGCCATTAAAAGAAACATCTTGTCATAAATGAAAATTCACTGGAAACTACTGCATCTATATGAACAATGTGCTTTGTATTTTAATGCGACTAACAAGAAAAAATATCTGAACTTCTATATGAGTTTTTACTGTAGCAACAGTTACAGTTGTTTTTTAAACTTTTTCAAAGGCCTTCATGAGGTATGTGTTTAAAATAGGATTTCATTCAGTATTTTGGTAAAGTTGTTCCTCCTTCAACAGATATTTCAGTAGGAACAGAGTACTCTCAGTATCCCAAAGGAAACTTCCAGAAACATTGATTCACTTGGAAGGCCAAATGTGCATTTCCTACATTTTTTCATACTTTTTCTCTGAGTCACAGATATAAGACTTGGATTTTTAGGTAACTTACTTTTTAGCCCATTGGAACATTTCTGAATGTTGTTCCAGATGTGTGTTTCTGAATACTGAAATTCAGGAGATAGGGTTATTTGGTGATGTGAGTAACAAGCTTTGGAATAATAATATCTTTCAAACAGCTTTTTTACTACACATACCATGCTAACTGGAAGACTGATCCAGTAAAATGGCTGCATTCTGGCTTCTAATCCAACAAAATGCTTAATCATAACAACTTAATTTGACTTGCAAACAAAGATCATCTTGGCTGCTGGTTCAGCAAAACAAGTCCCTGCAGAACCTTGAGATCTTAAAAAGCTCTACTGTGAAAAAGCAATGCAACTTATACACGACCAAAACCAAAGTAGACTGGGTCAAGACTGCTGGACATGTTGGAAAATTAATTTAATAATTGACTAATAAAATTATCAGTTTTAAGTTTACAATTGCACGGGATCTTCTACAAATAAATAGATCAGTAACAGGATCAAGAGTCTGTAGACCACAGGCGCACCACAAAATAAATTCAGTCAATACATATACTTCTTTAAGTGATTGAACCCATTGTTGGTTGGATTATAATATGTATTTAATGTTGCATTTTTGAGTAAGAAAACAAGAGAAGCCGGACTGAATCATATTGGTGGCCTAGTTACCATAAGTAGTCCCTCTCCACTGATGACTGCCAGTAGATAATACTACATTTAGGATAGTATAGTTCTTACCTTTTAATCCGAATTTCTAATAATCCAAGGGCTAGGAATTTCTTGAGACAGAGTTTCTATAAAGTTGGGTCTTGCAGCATTTAATGTACGGGTGGTTTTTGTAATAAATTTATTAATTTTTAACAGACTAACTTTTTCACAGCTGCATTGGTGTTGTCATCATCTGTCCTGGTTTCAGTCAGGATAGAGTTAATTTCATTTGTAGCAGCTGATGGAGTGCTGTGTTTGGGAGTTACAATGAAAACAGTGCTGATAACACCCTGATGTTCTTAGTTGCAGTCAGACAGTCAAGGACTTTCTTAGCTTCTTCTATTTCTCTATTCTTGAGAAAGGAGGGGCGAAGCCAGGACAGGTGACCCAGATGGGCCAAAGAGAGTATTCCATGCCAATTACGTCCTGCCTAGGATAACGGGGGCTGTTGGGAGGAAGAAGAGGGGCGGTGGTGGGACACGTGCTTCTTGGGGGGACGGTCGGGTTCCGGGACAGCTCTGGGTGGTACGGCCTGAGTTGTGTGGTTTGGTGAGAAACTGCATTGTGTATCAATAGTTTCATATTCTTTTGCTCTAAAGTCCTGTTAGCATTGTTATATTTTATCTTTCTGTTATCTTAGTAAACTATCCTTATCCCAACCCACGGGCCTCTTAGTTTCTTGGTTTTGGAGTTATTTGCCCCTTCCTTTTCCCTTCCCTTGTTTCCCTTTCCCCTTTTTCCCTCTTCCCCTGCTCTTTTACTTTAAGAAGCAGGCAGCTCCGTGGATCTCGGCCCACAGCCGGGGTGAAACCACGACATCATCACAGTTCAGGAAAACCCCATTATCAAGCTGATGAGTACAACTGCTGGGTAAAAGTGAAGAATAGCAGTACTGTAATTTCAGTACAGAGGTACAAACTGTAGTGCACACACATTCCTTTGAGGCAGCTTCATAAATTTGCATGGCTATTTAATTCCTTTGTAGCTAACATGAAAGAGACAGGAGAAATGGTTGCCAAACAAAAAAAAAAATATTTCAAGGAAAGAGAGGATTTTCACACTCTGTTAGGAGAAAGTCACACCTGAAAGGATTACATGTGGCATCCAAATCCAGCTACCCATCCTCTTCCTCGGCACCTCTATAAAGCTTCCTTCCTCCTGCCCTGCCATTTGCCATCCAAGCCACCATCATGTCACACCTCAATGTCTGCAGTACCGTGACCTCCCTAAGGTAGGTATTTCTCAACCCAGTCCATGCAGAGATCATTTTATCAGCTGAGCAGCAGACCCATCTCCTTTGAAATGTGACATGATTTTCTTCCCATTGCAGCAGACCAACACTGTTACAATGCACTATCAAAAGCCTGTACAATTTTACTTCTCCCTGTGGATCCACCTTTGTCTTTCTCTTCTCCACAACAGTAATAGCAACTTCATCTTGTCACTATCCTGTTTTCTGGATGTGTGCAGTTTACCTTACTTGGCGTTCAGAAAGATGACCTTCCCAGAGCTCAGACAGGAATATGCTTCACAGATAGACTTCTCCATATTTAAACTCCTGTGGAAGATTCCATGGTCTTCTGGTGTCCCTGAACGGAATTGGCTGAGACAGTGCCTTATGCTGGAGGATGAATCAAGACAAAATTCACAAGTTTGGTAGAAAATATGTATATTGTTCCCCTTTTACCCTGCTTGTGAGTTCACACATCTATGTCATCTACTTACTGACTTCTAGAGGATTTGTAAGTGATTTAGAAATAGTAGAAAGGATATCATGACAATATGTAGAACTTGAATTGACAAGAACAGGAGTCATCATAGTCTTGCATTTTGGGCTTAGGAAGAATCTTTCTATGCTAGATCTCCAGAGATATTCTTTCTGAGGTCTATTCATACACCAAAACCAAGAACTACTGATCATTTAAAAATTCCTGACAAAATATTTTGGCTTGACAACAGAGTTTTGAAAAAAATTGATATGACAGTCTGTACATCAGACTCCCAAGCGTTTTATTTTATTTTCTCAAAAACAAAACTTGAAAGAAACGTTTCCCTTTTTTAAAATGAAAATATTTTAAAAATTAACATAAAAGCAAAAATATTAAACAAAAGCCATTTTTAAATTTTCAGAAGTTATCCTCTCTTACAAGTGATTTTACAAAGTTACAGAGAGCGTTGGAAAGACTATAAATCCAGTCTGTTTGTGCCAGGTGTGTAGCAGTGCCATCCAAAGGTGGCAGGAAACATTTTCAGGAACAGAGCTAATACCAGTCAGTTTAGAAACTTCTAGTGTATGCTTTTTAAAAGCTATGTCTCATCTCTCAATACCATGTCTGCTTGCCTTGAAAGTGAAAGGCCAGGGGATAATCTGCTGTACTGTGCCCTGGTTTGAGTTTCTGAAAACCTCTTAAAGTCTTGACAGGATTATCTCTCTTTAGCCCTAACCCTACCCCATGGAGAAGGCTGTTTTGTAGAGACCTCAGTAAAACTCATGTGATGAGGCCAATGAAGCTTCGTTGGATCACAGCTAGTGGTTGAAAAAGTGCTGGGTTTGCTAATATGTCATACTGTACCATAATATTATAATACCAATATTGGAGGAAATCCTTCGTTAAATACATCACCACTGACCGAGCAGAGTTGTATTATTCAAATAAAAAATGTGACACATATTATATTATTTCTATAAGTTTTTTTCTAGTAAGCAGTTAGTTGGGTAGGTATATAAGTAATGCCCTTCCCTTCCTTACTGCAGCATCCACTTTTTTGACTGCTTTCATCACGGCTCCTGCCTAGTCCCTCCTGTCAGTTGTCACAGGCTATTTCTGACATAGCTGTGTTTAAGACAAGCTTTAGAAAAGCCTTTAAAAAATTATGAGAGAGACACTTTTACATTGAGAAAAGTTTACATCGGGCATTCTCTCACTGAGAAGCACAATCCAGTAGTAGTAGGTCTATCACAAGACCTGTGGGTTTTATGCATGTATGTGTTTTCGATTTGCTCACAAACAATGAGAACAATAAGGGACAATGGATTTAGCACTGGCATCTTTGTCCTTGCTAAAAGGAGACTTCTCTTGCTAACTATCTCCTCTGTGTTTCAGGTTAGCAAATTCTATTGACAAGGTTTTCTATTTGGATGGGCTGTTTGCATTAAAAGGGGAAACAACTGTCAAAGAAGTCGTCTTAGCAGATACACAAAACTAAAAAAAAAGCTTATAATGGATTAAACTTTGTATCACTTTGTCTGATGTAAAGAGGAGATAATAGGAGACATGGGGATATATGCAATGAAGAGAAACAATACTGAGATTCTTAGGGGTTAATCCAGGTCTGCAGTTGAAAACAACAGAGTTAATCTGACCAGAAGAGGCTTTAGGCTAAATTCTAGTGGAAAACTTGTCACTTTATGATCCAGTTGTACTAAATGAAAGGCTCTGTTTACAAAGACTTTGGATCTGGGATCCATTGGGGCAGAAGTTACCTCCATGATTTCTTCCTTGTTCAACACACCAGGGGACTTGTAGTCTGATAAATGATTTTTCAAAGATCTTCATTGTTACCATCTTTCTTCTTTATGAAAAAGAAAAGTGTTACAAAAAACATACTTAAGAAAGCACACAACTTTGACCTAAGGGCAGGAGGTTTTTGATGATAAAGGCTTTGCTGTTTGTTTGTCAAATTTAGCATTAAACAACAGTAATCTTGTTTATTTCTACAGCTGAAGACAAAGTAAAATAATAAATTTTCATTACTTGATAATTATGCATTTAGCAGATTCAGATTTTATTGATTCTCCACAATGAAAATGTGATAAGCAAATACATTAGATTGCAGAATATATTAGCTACTGAGGAGAGAAATTTTAAAATGAAAGTTAAACACTAAAAATATATTTAATTAAAATCTCCCCACAATCTTGTCATTAGAGTCTTATATAGTACTTTAAACTCAGTTGTATAGGAAAAATCATCAGAATTAACATATGTCCTCGCTGGTTAAGAATAAGAAAAAAAATTAAGAAATACAGTCACATGGGTTTTTTTATCACATTAATAATTAAAATGTTAATATGTTGTAACTTTTTAATATAATGTTACACAGATGGAAATATGAAACTACAGCTGTGAGACTTTAATTGAGAAAAAGTCTAAAAGACATATTGGTCTAAAAGTTAATAGACTTCTGGATGTATCATATTTTTGTACTTCTGCAATCAAATGTTAATCAGAATATTATTTTCCAAATATAATTTTTAACCTGTACATAACTAGAACAAATAAAGAACTAGGATTTCACTGACTCATAAAACATGAGTTCTGGAGACTGAAATTTCTCATTTTGTAAGAAATCTAGAAAAATCTAAAGGACTTCACAAGAGCAAGTGTTTGATTATTCTTTAATGATTTGATTAATACTTCCCAATTTGGGCAGTAGCTGTCTCACATATAAATAATTCTATCTTTTGGGATCTTTTTTGAATACACAAGTATTCAAAAAAGTATATTAGGTAATTACTAGGCATGATTTTGCCTTCTACAACATAAACCCAACTTTTTTAAGGAACTGAAAATCCAAGGACAAGACCAGGATTGATGTGTTGAAAAGTAAAGACAGAAACAGCAGGCTTGGCCTTGTTTCCACATAAGTGGTTGGAGTATTTTCACTTGTGGAAAATCAGAAATGATGTTTTCTCAACAAAGAGATGTAGTTTCCACCACTCTTGATGGAATTGTGTGGCATCCTTATACAGAAAGAGGAAGGGAACACCTCTATACAGATGCTACAGGCAGTCTTCGTCTCCTCAGCTCATGATTCCTCTTTTTGGGGCCAGGTCAGATGGTGAGGACTATAGCCTGATTATGACTACGCTGTTTCTCATAGTTAATGAAATTCCCTTTCCCTAGAACAGCTAAATAAATTGTCTGCACTGTGCTTTCAACTCATCAGTAAAAGTGACACCAGGCATGGACTTTAACATTGATAGAATCTCTAAACACAGAAGTAGTAAGATGAACTATATCAAGCCCTTTAAATAACACCAGTGCAAAAAATCATGGTCAAAGGTAGGTAGCAAAGAACCAAAAGGCTGGTATGTCTTCGGTATCCAGCTCCAGCAATAAGTTCATACTTCAAGAGCCCAGTGGAACAGGAGTGGGAAGACAGGGGTAGGAACCTATTTCTATCCTGTTGGGAAGATCAGTTGCTAAAACCAGGAAAAAAATTCTTTCCTTACTTTATAAATTGTTTATCTACACAAGTTTTGACCAAAAAGTAAGGTGTCATTGCATCTTCAATTGCAGCAGTTTTTAAGTCTTGCATGTGACTGAAGCAAAACTGTACAGAACTACTTTGTGAATCAATAAGTGGTCAGAACAATTGTTTCAGTGTGTTAATCATGTCCTTCATTTAGCACTGTGTTCAGATATCTAATTCTGTCCCCTTTCTAAGGTGCTTGTTTATCCCCATTTACTTGAAAGATACCTATGTGACCAACTCAGCCACATAATTCCACTAAAAAATTAAACAAGGTTAAATTTTGTTCTGCCATTAGACCAACATTAAATAATTTTGGAAATCTATCTGTTCCTCAGCTGTAAGACAAAGAGTCCTGTGTTATTTGCCTAGATACGGTAGCTACAATAGCATAATGAACTGAAAGGCAGATAACATCCAAAAAACCCACCACATTTTGTTTACATGCAAGACATAAAAGGGATTATTTTTATAACAACCATGGGTAAAATAAACTTTCTTGTAAAATATGTTACCTCATTTTCTCTCTTTTTCACCCTCTCCTCCTCCAAATCTACTTCATGACATTGCCATCTCCTCAGTATCCCTTGCAAACAGTATTCCTGATGGAACCTGGACTTCATATAAGAAGAATGGCCATGATATGACAAGAGGTGTGGTGGGTTGTCTTTCAGAATAGACTTAGTGGTGTCTAGTGGAATGGAGATGGAGAATGATGTGGAAGAGAATTTGTGAGGTAGAAGCAACAGGAGAGCTATTTGAACCAGCATCAGTTCCATTATGTACTTCCAGTAAGGGAATTAAGCGCCTGCACCATGCTCACCTTCCAGTCGTAGAATACACAGTGCCAGTTTGAGGTAGCTGGCACAGCAGGTCACTAGGAGAGCCAAGGAAAAGAAGACTGTGTGAGCTAGCTACAGTCAACAGCAAAAGTTCAAAAGACCCAGAACATGTACATGCATTGAATCTGTTGTTATTTTCCAGTAAAAGACACATTTTGTAGCTCTGGAGATCTTCTAGCCTAATATTGTCTAGTTTTTCACATGTTGCACACAAACACTAACACTGAAACTTCTACTCCTCTTGAAATATTCATGCTGGTATCCAGGAAAGGACAGTGTCCTGGTATGACTATGAAGAGTTGGACTAGGTGGTGATGAAGGCCATGAACTGGCTGCTAGTCAGCTGGGGAAAGAAAAGCATATAGGATTAAGAACATTCTTGATCTTAAGGAACATGTCTTGCAATAGCCTTTGATACTGGCAGACAGGTGATATTTAGAAAGACCACCCAATTACTTGGTGACTCAAGAAGCTTTGTTCTGGACATCTGAAATCATGCCTAGGGAAACCATCCCAACAGGAAAAACCCAGGGTCTAAAGAGAGCATAGGTTTCTGTGGTGACATAACTGATACCAGGACTGATAAAGCAGGTTCATTTCATAGAAAAATTCACAAAGCTTGCTGGAATACCTTGGAGGCCTCTGATGAAGCCATCTTCAAACCCCACAAGGTAGGGGCAGAACTAAACTAAGAACTAGCTTGCTTTCAACTAATGACCTGGGTGTGAACTTGAGTTTGAGCTAACATAAACAAACTCGTATCTCATATCTCTATAAATCCTAATTGTCTACAATAGCAGGTGCCATTCTGTCTGTTTGACTCCTTTGTCACCAAACAGTATCTCCTCCAGGAAGGTGGCCAGTGATGTATGACCCAGCAGAAAGGACACTGTCTGAGAATACCGTGTTATTTTTAGGTGTAAATAACATCTGATGCACATCTCAACATTTCATGGAGAACATTCAGCTTGATTCCTCCATGCTTTACATTTGGGTAAAGGTATTTTACAGATATGCATTAAAGGAAAGGTGGATGGCAAAATGAGTGAAAATTGTGAAGTACTGCATTCATTCACTGACATGTAAACAATATTCTGGAACTTGAGGCACAGCAGAATGATGTCCTCAGAGGTCTGAAAGTTCCCAGGGTAGGCTCTGAAAATGCTAGCAGTAAGAAATATATTTTGCTTAGGGCTTCTGGGAAGTCATTGATAGGACTAAACAAAAAAGGATAATGATTTTCTACCTTCTGCCATACAGAGGGCAGTTTATCTGTCACATTCTAAGAGCCTCCAGTACCTCTAAAAAGACTTTGTTAGAAAGGGTTTGTCTGGTTGGGATGTAAGAGTGCTACACAAAAGATACAAAAGGCTTGATTCTCTTTTCCCTGCTAACTTTACTGAATGGCCAAAAAATTACCCCAATTTACATCAGCGTACGCGACGATAGAATCAGCCAAAGAATTCTGATCCAACCAGGAATCAACCAGCAGGGAAAAACCCATACAGAGAGAAAACACACAAGCATGGAAGTACAGGCCAAAGTGTTACATATCTCAAAACACATATAATTTCCATTTGGAGGCTTTTTGCATTTTTGTTATTGGGGGTTTTTTTTAGCAATGGCTGAGTGAACAAATAGAAAGCCTTGATGGGCAGATAAGAGTTGAAATAGAAAAAGACAGTAATGTTAAGATGAGTTAAAAGCTCTTTGTGACCCTATCCTTAACACCATCTCCCCAAATGCTTCCCCTGTGAACTTTTTGTGTTGTATTCAGTTTGCTGAAATAGGGGGTAGAGAGGCCAAGCCAAGGATCTATCCCGCTTCATTGAGTAAAGCTAGCCTACCAGAGAAGGTGATGGGTTAGAAGTTAATACAAATGACAGTTCTAAGACAAAGTTAGGCAGTGCCTTCCTGTGGAGCCCAGTGCCAAGAAGGGGACCCCCTGCTGACCCCACTTCTTTACATTTCCTTTTGCTCTCCTTCCCCTTATCTTCAGGTCCTGCCGTGCCAGGCCAGAGAATCCTTATTAAAATACAATGTACTGTCACTAATAGAAGTGAGCAAAGCCTCATTAGCACAAGGGTTAGAAGAGGACTAGCTCTAATTACAGCTCACTTAGAAGAGACAATCAAATGAATAGATAAACCCTTCAAGAGAAAAGTCAATTTTTTCTTGCATTTGGCCAAGAGTAGATTTCTTTTATATACTCCTTTAGAAGGAATCAAATTCACCCATTGACAGTTGTTCCTACAGAAATTCTTTCATCAGATAGTTTCCAACAGAGGACATTTAAGCTGGCTGGGTGGGTGGCTAAGGGGCTGCTTGTGTTATTAGTGCACATGTTGGCCAGCAAAGCCACACTCCGTAGCACTTACTGCCTCCCATCAAAGATACAGCTGAGAAGGGGTAGGCTATTCATTCAGATCCATCACCTGGGAACTCTTCTTTCTGTGAGCACACAATTGGTGATCAAATCCTCCACTGCAATGTTTGGACCACAGTTGTCACAAAGCAAGCAGATTCTCCTCTGGGCAAACACACCAGGAAAAAAACCAAGAAATATAATGAGCCCTATGAGTTAAAAGCGCCCTTTAAACGTATGGATTGTAATTTTCACATCTTCTGTTGCATCATCTATCCTCACTGAAAGGCTGGAGTGAAGAATACAGACACAAAGTGGTTAGGATTGTGGTAAAATTTTTAGGAAAGATTATTTTTTTTCATAATTTATTGAGGAATTCCTCAAATTTTGCAAAGCTGTGCAGATTTTTCCTATTTTGCCACACACAATCTTAGTCCAATTCTTTTAAATTGCTTTTTAGCAGTAAAATGCCCCCAGCAGGAGGTCCCAGGTAATCTGGTTCCATCTGAGTTCTGATCAAAACCATCCAAATTCTCCCATGTTCTGCCTCTTAAGATTTTTCCCTGTGCTTGCACTCATCCCCACGGAAATATTCATCAGATGTCTGTACAACAGTTGCCACAAGATATATATTTGGAAAATATTTTTCAGACACACAGTTTGTTACTTTGTTATGACTCATGCTAGTTATCAATCTTATTGAAAGCCTTCATAATTGAAGACATTTGAAAGTACATGCAGCTTTTATGCCAGACCATCAACAGGTTGCTAGTTATTTGGAAGTTTCTGGATCAAACCAGCAATCCACCTAACCCATCTCTCAGTCTCTGGCTATGCACTTCACTGATGGTAAATGTGAAATGTAAGGGGATTTTTTTTTCCCTAAGTCTTCTCCATTACTCAGCTGTTGGTTTATGCTGTGCTATCACATCCTCTGTGCAAGGGGTCAGACTACCTTCTTTCATCTAATTTAGGGAGCCCGCAGACTGGTTTTCCTAAGTGCAGCTAAGAAAGAGCATTGCAGCAAAGAGGGCAAAGAAACAATGGCCACAGATCCCTTTCACTGATTTATAAACCGCTTGCCACATGAAAGGAAGACGACTGTTTTCCTTTTGCAGCCCTGCTTTGACATATAGAGAGAGGAATCTCCTCTGTGTTGCCACCTTTATGCTCCATCACTGCACCAGTACTAGCCACCGACTCTGCTGCTAAAATACAGCCTGGTCTTTAACAAGAATTATGAGGGGTGGGGTGTTTGAGTTATTCTTTTCCAGTGTGGAAAGTTAAGGGGCCCAACCACCTGCTGGAGACACAAATAAGTCTGACTTCCCATCTAAGACAAATAGTATCATCAAGAACTGTGCCATATCACAAGATTTTTATAGAAAAGAGCAGATGTGGGTTTGGTTTTTTTTTAAATAAAAGTGCTACAAGTAATAATTTGTTCAAGAATATTATGTGGATAACAATAGTGTTTTCATTAAAAGAGTTGTCTTTTGGACTGTTCTAGTCTTTAAGGTACTCAGTGGCTCTCAAATTCAGTGGGCTGACAATGTTTTAGTGAATCTGAGGCAAAACACATAAAATTGATTACACATGCTTATCAAGCAACATCTTACTAATAAATACTCTATATGAAGAAATGATTGCACTAGGGCTTTAATCAGCTAACACTATTTCTAAAAAAAATAAATGACAGTCATGAAAGCAGTTTGTAGCCACTGAAGGCAATGTGCCATTTACCCTCTCACCAGCACATTCAAGACTGAGATCCATTTTGCTGATGAGGCAGACTACTTCCTTGCAATGTCATCTCCAACATTCCTGTGATCTAGCTATTAAATATTTATTTATTCAGAATATCCTCTCTGCCTATATGAGAAATTACAGGCCCTTTTTTCAATAGGCCAATTTAGGTATTTATTATAACGTGGTCATAATTTATAGGGCTTCTCCTCTTTCTATTCTGTATGTTCATGGGAAATTCTTTCTTCCTGCTAAGACCTAATGGGAAAAAAAAAAAGCCTAAACCAAATCTATGGAAGTTAAGCTTAATGTAATGAATTATCAGTAGTGGCTGAACACAAACTCATGGTTAACTGCATCAGTTGGAACCTTTAGATGGCAAAATGTTCATAATTAAAGAGTCCAAAATTAAATTGTTTTCCTTTAATTATATTTATATTAAATTCTGCTGTATGGTATACCAACCAAATCAAATGAATTAGGTCTGAAAAACAAAGTCTGAACACAACTGAATTTGAAAAAAGAGACAGATAGATCAAAAAATAATTCATTCCTGTTCAAGTAATGAGAACCTTCTTTTAAGTGCTTATCAATATGGAAGCATATTATCTATCAAAAGTCAGAATATGATTCAAACAAAGGGTTTTGTCTATAAACAACAGGTTATTAAACATTGTTCCGTGGAAAACTCAATTTTGTCTTTTTTTTTTAATTTCAGAAGAGATTCTCAGCTGGTGTACATTAGCCTCATACTGTTGATATGAGAGATGGTTTTCACTGCTTTGAAGAGGAGATTGATCCATGCATCTAGCTGAGAAAGTTGATATTTTTCATGATAATGTTCAAATAAAAAACATACCCCACTTCATATATATATGTAATTTTTTTAATCCTTTTTTTCCCCCTGCAAATTTCCCCAGGTCCCCCTGAAAATTTTGCTGCCATCAAGAATAAAGACCTGGAGCAAAATGTTAGCACTTCTGAATCAGTATCATTCTATAACAATTCTTAAAGGTATAAGGGCCTGAGTTTTCTCAGGTTCTTTGAGTTCCTTTGGAACTCAATAAGAATTTGGAAATTTTTGACATATTACTAGGGAAACTCAGCACTGCAGAACCTAAGCTGAAATGCAGAAACTATTTATTAACATTATTTATTTTGTATTATTATCTTTTAGAGACACTAAACCTGCCTCCACTTTTTTCCAAACTGGGTGTGGCATCACACATTTGGATTTACAGTTGCACCAAGTATAAAGCAGCAAGCACAATGATTTACCCCTTTTATAGTTGTAAGAATCTTCAAAAATCTCACCTAGGTTATAATGCTTCCATATCTTACTGTTTTTCCTCTACATTGCTAACAAAATATATTACTGTAGGAATAAGTTGACCTTATCTTGCAGAAAACTTTTTAAATGGGAGTGGAAAAAAACCTCTCTGTCAGTCTAAAACATCAGGTCTGAGCAGCAGGAATCATGACACAGGAAGAAAGCCAGCAGTTCAGAGCCTAAAAATATCTTTCCTCTTCCACTTTGCTGTGGTCCTATTATAGCTTAAGCAACACTCACTGTATTTTTTCCTCTATAACCTTTTGCTTAATAGCTGTCTGTAAAGACTTCCTTTAAATGCAAATATACTCTTTACAGTAAAAGTCATGACCCTATACTGTATTGCACTCTGTAAATCCAAAAGAAACCTATCAAAACCTGTGAAACTATGTCCGTAAAAAGGTACCATAAATAAATGAAAAATTAGGCCCAGTGTATTAGTAAGCTGAGCCATATTTTAATAGCTCACATTTTGCACTATTAATAAAGTGGTATAGAGAAAAAATAAAGGTGTTTTTATTTTTCACTGAAGTCTTAAAAGTTGTGTCAAGTTACTGCAATCTCCTTGGAAAGATTTATTTCTCTCTGGTTTTATTTGTCACTAGACATGGTAAAGACTTCCAATTTTGCTACCTCAGGTTTTCGGGACATCCAGTATAACTGATAAAATTAGTATTTCCTTTACTTATCAAAGTATAAAAATCCACTTTACTGGTTCAATCTGCAACATGGTTGCAGATTGCCTTGCATGCAGAGGCAAATTACACCATAAACAAAGTAAGCACAGAAGTATCCACAGTATCCAGAGCTGGATGTTGCTAGTGGGTACATTTGAAGGGGACATATGACCCGGATGCAGAAGCATCCTGGCCTTCCCCAACTGTCAGCTGCCTATAGTGTTTGCTGGCATGCAGCAAAAAATGTAAATCCCCCTTTATGCCAGACAGAGAGATGGAACAGTGCAAAGGCTGTAATTTCTTGTGCTACACATGCAGTTCTCCAGTCACATTAAATCCTGCTCAGCTGTCATTAACTGTTTGTCCAGGGCTGACTCATGCTGAGAAATAAGGCAGGCGAAGTGAAAGCACAAGAGCAATTACAATTTAAACTAGGTATAAGAAAGAGAAGTCAAACTACTGTTCTCCAGCAGCACTAGCCTGAAAAACATTCTCCTAATTATAAGGGTTTTTTGAAAAATCTCTCAAAAATGTAGGCCCTAATTTGGATTTTTCAAGCCTTAAGTGCAGAGAAAGGGATTAGGTCATAAACACTCCATTCAGCTACTTTCAGAATAGGGTGAAGAAGCATGGTGCTTCAGATCCTACAAACTCCCTTTCCTCACCCCTCAACCACAAATTTTACATGGTATTTGGATACCGAGAAAGTCACGTACCTGAGCCCCGTTCGCTGAGCTGCACAGCCTGGGTAGAGTTGCTGTCCATACTTGCTGCTCCCCAGGAGCTGCATATTTGCTTGCAGGGACAAGCACAATGCCTGGCTTGTGGGTTTTCTGCCCTATGCATGGGATACCTTGTAAAAACACCCGCTCTTCCCACAAAGCGCTACATTTGCTTCCCATAATAAGAAGGATTGTTGTACAAGGACTTATGACAGCTACAGGGAAAGGTAATCTAAAAGAGAAAGGTTCTCTTTTCTTTGCTTTTGTGCTTGTTTTTCTTTTTTATAAACCTAGGTAAATCTTTGTCTTTACTGGATGGTGGGGAGGAAAGACTTTATCAAAATAAGCTAGACTCAGAGTTCTACCTGGCCGCTAAAGCAACTCAGTCATTATCTTTAACCTTATCAATATCCTGAATGTCAGCTGAACAAGGCAGCTAGAAAATTTCAGTAAACAGAACAGGGAACAACGGGGAGGATGTGGTAATCTAAATCAGAAATCAATCATCCAAGAAGCTTTTTCAAATGGAAAAGGGAAAAAAAAAGAGGCAATCAACGGCCAGCCATTCTCCCCCCACCAAAAAAAAGGTGGGTTTTTTTTTCCTCTGTGTCTCTTTCATGTGCACCACAGTGTTTCTGCAAACAAAAATAATAAGGGCTCTCAGGTCCTTCAAGCAAAGTGAAACATAATCCCTTCACGGAGAGTGCATCAATAAATGAATGGAGTTCCTCGGTCTGTTTGGAAGAGCAGTATCAGCTATGCTTGGGGATCTTAATAATACTCTTATTAAGAAGCAGAGCAGTTGA
Organism: Hypotaenidia okinawae; assembly: GCA_027925045.1. Classification (NCBI taxonomy): domain Eukaryota; kingdom Metazoa; phylum Chordata; class Aves; order Gruiformes; family Rallidae; genus Hypotaenidia; species Hypotaenidia okinawae. The sequence goes on from BSDF01000001.1 coordinate 154,328,845, forward strand.
GTTGATTTGTTTTTTCTGTAACACCAGAAGCAACAAAAGTCTAGTGAGAGCTCAAGAAATGTTTTTTTCTCAGGTCAGACTTTGAAAATCATTTTCCCTCCTCAGCAGCGCCCTGTCAGTCAAACTCCACAGGAGAGGAATGGGTCGTCTTGCCAATGTGTTTTCTGGGAGGAAAGAAGTGGAGCTGCATGTTACAGAGAAATTAATATGCCATTGAGAGCAACCTCCAAAAAAAAAAAAAAAATCTGAATTATTAGTTTCTGAAATTACTTTTTTATGATGGGAACTTCATTTTTGTAGCAAAGCCACAGCTTGTACTTCAGTGGGTGTAAAATCCAGATGCTTGGGTTTTGTATTTTTTAAATCTTTCTTCCTTATCTAGATGTACATATTTTTAAGATGGGGGCATTATATAACCAATTGTTTCGAGCTGTTCTCACACAACTGGCACTCGCTCGAGCCGACAGACATCACTGCAGTACAAAAAAATCACAGACCAGACCTCTAGCTGATTAAACAAACACAGCTTCATTAAAAACAATGGGTTCTCACCTATATCTAGGACCCTGATTTTCAAAACAGTAAAAGTTATGGTCTTAATTATTTCTTCTTCTTTATTATAGATAATCTGTTTCCAAGCTACTCTCCTTCACAAGCAGTTGTTTAGTCTGAGCCCAGTCTTTCACTACACAATAAGTAAGTTTCCCATCACACCACATAAACTAGGGAAAGCTTGCTGCTTAGAATCAGTTACTCAAGAACACAAAACCTTGGAAACTGGCTGCAACTTACAGGTGAAAAATAATTCGAAGTCTAACTTCTCGAAATTTACAGGCAATACTGTAGCACCAAGCTATTGAAACCACAGATAATTTTCCCTCTTTTTTCACATATTCTTTAGTGATACTTTTACTCAGCCACAGGTATATGATACATCTCTACGTAGAAAAGTATACCGCACAAGTTTCTTTTCCTCCAACAGTTTTGCAACCTCTGAATCTTCACAGCTTGCTCCTGGCAACTTCTTAAGCCACAATTTCACCAGACTGGGGTGATCTGAAGATTTCAATGCAAGGAGTAGCACTTCTGAAGGAGGAAAGTTATCTGTAATTTGGGTAGTATATATAAAGCTGTGGTATACAACTTGACAATCCCATCTGTTCCTCATTAAATTATTCTCTGAATAGTTAGTTCTCAAAACTGTGATTTCCTGAAAGCAAAAGATGTTTTCCCGTTTATAGCTAGACCTCTTCCACAGTCACAGGTAACTCTAGATAATGATATGCCTTTGGTCAGTTTGATGACCTGCAATGTAATGTGTTTCCACAAATTGTCTCTTGTCATTATTGTTTCAACACTGATAAAGAGGACATTATTAATATCCACTTGTTGTTTACTCATCTGCATACATAATTATTCTTTTTTTTTTTTTTTAGATTGCAGGTAAAAATAAAACAAGGAAAGTGATAAAATTGGGATGATGTTCAGATCTTTTGAAAAAATGTTTTGTGAGTTGCATTTTGTGACATCAGGAACTGAATAGATTTTCAGTTTGTGTGTTGGGTTTGTGTTTTAAATTTGTTTCTGGAATTTCAGATGAGTAAAAAAGAGATTTGGGCTTTGATTAGAAGTACACCACTCAAAATATTTTAGCAGATAAACCTTGCATAATACCCAAGACAAAAAAAAACAACCTTGCCTTTTACATATAGATTCTACAAAACCTAAACTAGACTCACATGTTAAAAGAAATTTTGTCTATTAAAATTAAAAAAGATATATATCTTACCAATGAGTATTGGCATAGATAATTATAGTACAGCACATCCAGTCTTTGATAAGTCTGAAAGATCTCAAATTAGTGAAATTACATGGATCTCAATTATAACAGAAATTATTCTGTATTTAATGCCAGTAGTCCTGAATCTTTCAGTACTTAGTTGCTCACTGCCATTTGCAAAACTAACAAACGGTCAAAACACTTGTATCTGAGAAGCTATGGGTCATGAGCATGGCAATTTTTTATCCCTGCAGTCTTTGAAAAGAAATCATCACTTAAGATGAGTATGCTACATCTTCAGCAAATGCTTGACAACCCAAAAGCCTGTAATAGTTACATTGCCACAGGAAAGAGGTTGTACACTTATTAATACCTGTCCTACTTTTCTAACCCTATCATTTTGAGCTCTACCAACTGTCTATTACAAATTTAACAAGTGATGAAATCTGCACCACCCTTAGAGTAACTCTTTGGGAATGTTTTATACTTTGGTAAGTATACATTATTTCCCAAGCCATCTGTGTCAGCAAATCTATAGACCTTCTATAATTACCATGTTAATAACTTCAAGCCCAGAGATGTAGTATTTGATTGAGGCATTCCTTCAGTTTGGCTATCATTTATGGTTTAATCACATCGCTTCCTCATTTCGCGGTGCACACACAATGGACCATAATGTAAAATTAAAAGGCAAAACAAGAACTGCTAATCCGGTAGTAAAATTTGTTCTTCTTTGCATTCCCCACACACGGCCATATGGACACACAAAAGCCTGAAGCAAAAATGATCAACTGCTATTGAAGATCTAACATTGGTTGCTGGCAATAAAAGTGCTCCCTGGACAGACAGCAATAATAAAAACAGGCCACCATTCAGGGTCCATCTAGCTATTGCTTTTAAAGGTAATTGCTGCATCTGCTTCTTGAAGTAGTTTAAAACCAATGTAAAGATCTTGCTTCTGTCCCGCTGAATGGCAAGCAGCACTGAGTAAAGAGTGAAAGGGTTTTGAACACAGCTATACTGGAGTGCACTACCAGGTCAGAAGTGAAGGCAGAAACAGCTGCTTTTTCAATAGACTCATCAGAGCTTCTCCATGCTCGCTGCACTTGCCCACAAGACTCCAGCACAGACTATTGTGTTCTATTTTTTTTGCTGTGGGAACTTCACTCTTAAGAAACAAATGGACTGGCTTAACTATTAAGTGTCAATCAAATTGACTATAATGGCCAGAGGGAGGGGGGATGGGGTGGGGAGACATGGGGACACGACACGATACTATTTTAAAAATTGAATTAGCTTTCATCCTCTGATCGTTCTATGCATTTGCATGGTTCAGATTGTCTCATTTAAGTCAATGAAATTCTGATGAGGAGAAATGTATTTTTCCACCTCAGAACCTTATTTATATGGTATTGAAACATTAACAACAATCTCTGCTTTTACATGAAGATTTGTAGTTTTCTGACAGCCTCTCCTATATGGAAGGCGAGAACTGCTATAATCTGCTTCTCTAGATCCATATTGACTGATTTTCCTCAAGCTGCTTGCATGGAGTCTAGATGAAACAAAGCAGTTCTTTTTTTCTGCTCAGCAATACAGATGTTCAGTAGCACCTCTTGGGTGTAAATAAGAATATAAAGCATCGGGTCGTCCTTCATTTTCATTCTATTATTCAGACAGTAACATTGGTCTTAATAAATATTTTTTGCTCTGTGTTTATCTCCTTACCTTAATGCCTTGGGAATAAGATTGCCTTACCCAGAGATAGAGAGAACATCCAGGATTCTCACCTAACCATGGAACCTATTTCACATTTCATTGGTTGCGTGAATGAGCTGTGAAAATTGCTTCCTGTTTCTCTGAAGTATCAGGACAGTGGTTTGCATGGGAGACATTTCTTCTGGTTACTTGAAATAAAACTCATCCGCTGAGTTCATTTCAAAGTCTTAAAACTACTGTGCATCTTGTTAAGTTTGAACAAATCTTTTCTGTGTTGTGAATACCCGCTCCCAAATCAGAGGCATTACAGGTACCTCTTGTTTACAGCAAGCTACCTATATAAAGAAAAAAATAATAATAGTAATAATGAAAGAAAGAAAGAAAGAAAGAAAGAAAGAAAGAAAGAAAGAAAGAAAGAAAGAAAGAAAGCAAGCAAGAAAACAAAAAAAAAAAAAAAAAACAACCCACAACACAACAGGAAAACACACAATCTTACTCTTTTCTGATAAGTGTAGTCTTGGCTTTCCCAAATTGAGAGGAAGCTGCTTTCAGTGTATCAGGGGACACTTGAACAAGGACAGTCTATTTTGGTAAGAAGTTGGTTTTGTCTAACATTAAACACACAGAAAAAAATAGCTTAAGTAACAGTGGTGGGAGCCTGATTTTGAAAGTTAAGTTAAGCACTTCTCATCCTTTTCTTTACTAACATCCTTCCACCTCACTGATATATCAATGCTTTCAGATATGAAACATCTACTAAGCCCGAGAATATTTTTTTTAATATTAAAAAAAAATTTAACATATTTACAATGAAATGCCAGCTAACAGATTGTACTTCAGTCCATGAAACTGTTTCCACTAATAATAGAGTATATATGGACTGTGTATTTACCTGAGAGTATTCAGGTAAATGGGGGAAATATTTCTACGGAGACCTATGTTCAATTTAATCTCATAAAAGCCAAAGGAATTCAAAGCAACTGTGAATCCAGTCTTACCTTCATAAGTGTGTGTGCAGCCCTGAATGACCAAAATCATACCTGCAGTATGCCTGCAAATTGGCTTATACTGCATCAGCCTTCAAGTTTCCCATCTACCTTTAGTTCCGGGAGGGGGTCTACTTTTTACTGCTACCGGTGGGGGTTCTTTGTTTTGTTTTTGTTGGTTATGTTTGTGGGTAGGTTTGGTCTTTTTGTTGTTGTTGAAAACCAGGTGATTTTATTTTTGAGCAAAATTCATTACAGACAAGAAAGTAAGTGCCAAAATTGTTCATCTTGGTTAGTTATTTTATAGCCTGAGTGATGGCACGATAGCTAGAGGAGTACCGTTGGCATAACTCTTGCACAGAGGAATGTCAGAAAATCTGTAGTCCAAGCTTTGAACAGACAAACCCTGTAATTTACAATAAAAGGGCGGGAGGGTGTGTTGTCTGAATAATCGGTATCACAAAACTATCTTTCTGTGATATTTCACATTGTCAGGAGAGACTCTAGATAAAAAGAGAAGAGAAATTTTATTCTATGTCAAATATGAAACCCTGCATTGCAGTTAACCTAATACTGAGCAAACTCATATTTTATCCAATGGGTTAACCAAAAATAAAGTTTTGACTGGCAAAAATCTCAGCTCTATGAAATAAAATTGTAGGATAAAATTTATTTTTATCTAGCTAACTAGCTAGCTATCCTTAACTGCCAGTGATGTATGACTTCTGTGTCATGATAAAGCTTTGTCCACTTTTAATTTCTTTCTTTGCAAAAAAACCCCATTGAAAATGCAATAAGCATAAAGCTTGATTTTTAATAGCAAAAATGAAGGCAGCCCGTAGATTATTTAGAAAGACAGTAGAGATTTCTCCTTCTGCTGCTCAGAGCACCTTTCCCTGATGAGCATAAAGCATGATATAGTGTTCATCATTCCAACAGAGCATCAGGAACTAGAGTTGACCTCACTTCATCTGATTTCCGAACAAAACACCTAACATTATATGTGATAAAGTTCAGCAGTTACAAAAAATTTGGCTTTAAGTCGAAAAAAATCCAGTTCTTCAATTGTAATCCATAGAAGAGGAGCCTGGAAAGGAGGATGTTCCAAAGCTGGCTACTGCAGTACTCTGTTTCTGTGAGTAAATCTAATAATAGAGCCAGACAGCAGCATGCTGCTGGTTGCGTGTCTGCAACTGTGAAAGAGAGCGAGATCATGAGGTGCAAGTGCTAGGGAGTGGGAAGGTTTTATTCTGTTTCTTTAACTGAGGAAAGGAAATCCAACACTCCAATTCTCCAGCGAACAGGGATTATTTGATTCTAGTGGAAACAACTGAAATTTCAGTTTCAGCAGTGCTACTATTTTTCTGTTGCTGAGAATATCTAGCAGTGAATAACTCTTCATCAGACTTGTTTATTCATATTAAAAGTCAGTGCAGGTCACATTGTTCACTTGGTGCCATTTGGTCTGCACTTAGTCCTTCCTGAACAGGAAGTCCTTAAGATTAAAGATTGTATTTTTATGGTCCCATGCCTGCCTACCCCTAGCTATTACCTGAAGAGCAATGTAACCAGGACTCAGTTTCTAGAAAGGATATTAACAACCATTAGTGTGTGTGTATGTCAGGATGAAAAATAGGAGGAAATCAAAGTAGAGCAACACGGTGGGAGCAAAATTGTAAGAAACAGCAATGTGATTGTTCACAATATTGGGAATAAGGTGTATTCAGACAGAGGCATTTTCTACCCAGAGGTCAGCAGAGTGCTAGGTCACTAGAATGTATTTAAATTCAAGCAGCAAATGTGATTTAAATACCCCAAAGCTATTTGCTGTTGGACATATATTTATGTCGATTTTATAAGGTATGAGTGATCTGAAATACTTGCTGTTCAGAAAAGCTAGGCTTTTCCCCTAACTTTGCAGAAAGCGTGTAGTGGCACAAGAATGAGAAAGAAAACACTATGCAGAGTAAATGGTGTGTCTAGAAAGGTCAGAAAGACTGCTTGCTTTCATAAAGTAATCATTCTGTCAGGTCTATTATTATATGGGTGTTCATAGTTTCATTTTGTGTATTTCTTCTTTGTACTCTATAACTGAAAGAATTACTTGACAAGATCTTAAAAAAAATCAAATTAGCATTTGAAATTAAACCAGCTATATACTATTTTAGTATGAATATGTTTTGCCATTATGCTTTAGGACAAAAAAAAAATCTTTCTGTGATTTTGTGACCAGTATTTGCGTCTGCAAACTGAACTTGAATATCTATGTTCCGTATTGAACACTGGAACAGGCTGCCCAGGGAGGGCGTTGAGTCACCATCCCTGGATGTGTTTAAAAAAGGGTAGATGAGGTACTTAGGGATATGGTTTAGTAGAGGACAGAATGGTTGGACTCAATGATCTTAAAGGCCTTTTCCAACCTAGTCATTCTGTGATTCTGTGTACAGAATGGGCGCCATTAACACATTTTTCTGACAACAGGTCTCCAGAGCAGCTGCATGGGATGTCAAGACAAGCTGGATGCTTAAATCATCCGATGTCCAGAGCATCCAGTGGGACAGAGGCCATCGCCAGGCAGATGGTTGTAGCTCCTGGCCTCTGAACACACAAAAAACTCCTCTGAGGCTGTAAATCCACCTGTACTTGCCCTGTGCATTGCCAGGTCACATACTGTCTAAGCTTGCCTAAATCAGGAGCAGATCTATGAACATACCTCTGTTAAATTCACTGACATATGTCAATACAGAGTTTTATTATACCAGATTTGCAGTGACTGGGGTGGGGGGAGCCAATATTCAGCCCAGAATAAATCTACAGTGTAACTCAACTATCATTTTCAGACAACATTTCAACCACATTAAGAAGTCCCCTCTTCCCATCACCACAGTCACCCCTTCTCACTCCCCGGTTTTCTTCTTCCTTGTGGTAACAAGATGTTTATTCAGACACCCAGTAAGTCCCAGGCTAAATTAACCTCTTTTGTTTCTTTCTTCTGGCTGTACTGGTTTTCAGCTAAGCGTGTTCCTAATGCTCATGGTGAGTGAAAGGAGGGTGTACGTGAGGAGATGAGCAGCTGGTGAGCACTAGGCCAACTTCATGAACATGTAGCAGCCCCATTTGAGTGGTGCATGTAGACAAGGTATTTAACGTAAAACCTGTTGGTGTGGAGATGAACTAGTGATGAGAGACAAACTGCGTTGTTGGAAAGCTCCACATGGCAAAGGAAGCTTCTGCTAAGATGAGCAGGTGGTTTCTTTCTCCCTGTGCTTTTGGAATAGTGCAAATTATAAGAAATAGAATGATTTAGTATTGTGGTATTCAATTTTACAATCATTTTTAAAAATCATTTATATCACACTCCACATTTCAGCTGCTAAAATTCCTCTGAAAACAGAACTTAATGCCTTGATGAGTATTGGAGTCTTGTATTCACACATTAAGACAGTTAGAGTATGAATAGGAAGTCCAAGGGAGGCAGGGATAAAAATGACAATCTTCCCCAAAGAAGATATCATGCTAGGAGTAGTAAATCATCTTTCAATCATTTTGTAAGGATAATCACCATCTCCAGTAGTTCCACAGAAACGTTAGTGACCAGGAGAGAAGATTCCCGACTTCTTTTTACCATCTTGTAAATGTTCACCTCCAAATGAGAGTTTGCTCTTAAGCAGATGTAAAGGTTTTTAACGCTGCAGATACTTATTTGCCCTTGGGCATCTCAAACTCCCTTTTCTGTGAAACCTTTGTGAAGGAACAGTTTCACTAAGCAAATAGGTGAGATGAAACTTCAATAAATTAAACAAGTTCAAAATAAAAGAGCTATTTAACTGCAGAAGTTGTTTATGAGGAATAAAAGTTTTTAATCAAACTTGACATCAACATTTTCAAAAGGAAAAACCATTTTTCAGTTGTGGCTTGGTCAAATTCTTTGAAGTATTAATGTAACCCTGAGAAACTGGCTATTAGTCTCAAGCAATTGCTGGACATTAGACACAACAAAAACAGGAAAAGTTCAAGAGTCTCTGTTGACTTTCCGCTTGATTGTAACAAACTACTCACTTTCTGGGTTTTCTTTTTTGAAGTGGAATTTTATAAAGCAGGGCCAGACTTTGTGTGAGTGTTATTTTTTTTTCCTTGATACACAAAATTCCCACCAACCTCTGCTCTCTCTTTCAGTTCAAACATGAAGGACTGCTGTTTGTATTTAATGCACACACTGCCAAGTCTGTTTAATTCAAAGACACCGCTCCAATGTACCTGAAAGGAAAACCCAGAACATCAGTGCATGGGTCAGAAGCAAATCTGTCTGGTAATTATAAGATGTTGTGAAACATCATGGCAATTAAACAGTGTCTACCTATCTAGAGACAGAAAAGTACCATAAGTTCCTGTAACAAACTTTTCTATTGTGCAGTACATGGCTAAAGTCTAAGCACTTAGATAACCTTAAGTAAGGGGCACTCAGATAGCCTTTCACATTATTGCCAAGGAAAAAAACCCAGCTGAATAAAATATTACCCCATATATCTAGAAATACTGAAAGATAATCCACCGATGTCAGTAAACTTCCACTGCAAAACAGACAGAGAGGTGCGTTAACACCAGGATATTTCATGCTGAGGCAGTCCTGACTAAGAAACAACATCCCGTAAAGCAGACACACACTTCACACAATATTCATACACTTAGAGGAGTGTTCTTTTATGAGTGCTTTAATTCTTTGGGATTATGTGTGTTGTTTTAGAGTGGCATTAGTCACACCCCAGGGAAATGTGAGCTTCCACGCCTGCCCATTTCAGTACGGCACTCACTTGACCCACGGAATTTACCACATTAAGAGAGGATTTAAATCTTGATTATTTTCACCTGTTCATTTTTGATCGTTTCTTGTTTGTTTAGGTTTGGGGTTTTTTTAACCTAAGAGGCCTCTTAGCATGATACAGTCTGTAAAACTTGTGACCTTTGCCTGGCTTCTTGATTTAAGCAGAATGGAGCAGCAGAGGGACTCTGATGCACTGGCAAGAGCCTAAAAATATAAAGCAAAAGTGTTGCCCGTTCCTGTCCAGGTGAAATGGTTGAGAAAAGCTCTTTCTTTTCAATTTTTTTTATGAGTGGGTATAACTAATTCCTGCACCCTCCAGATCCCCTCTCCAGCACTGAGAGCTGAGGGGAAGCAGCACCCTTCCTGGTCATGCCAGCCTGTTGCACATCCTGCTGGTTTAGGGGTCCACAGTGATTCTGTGCTGCCCTGATTATAGAGAAATTTAAGTTGCTCCTCCTGCTTTCTATCTAGAGACAGAGAAAAGGAAACAGAAAAAAATGGGAACATCTGTTCTAAATTTTTGTTCCTAAACAAAACCATCCTTAAAGTTTCAAGAATACTTAAAGCTCCAGACAGTTATTTGGAAGAGAAAGTTGATCACCACATCCCACAGAGATGTCCCAAAATGCCTTTGCTGTAACTGTATGGTAGGAAAAAATCTGTTGTTCAACGCCGGGAGTTCAATACTCCTGCCACCAGATAAGATGTGGATTCCCCTCCTTGTAACCTACCAAATAGTGATACATCACTTCAATCTTTCTTTACTATAGCGGGGAAGAAAAATGTGTAGGAAAACTGAGAGGACATGGAAAAAGAAAAGATGGAAAAATAAAAGATTATAAAGGTGATCAAGATTAAGCTGAAGGAGGGTAGATTTAGGTTAAATGATAAGAAAAAGATGTTCACTGTGAGGATAGTGAGACACTGGAGCAGGTTGCCCAGAGAAGCTGTGGATTGACAGTGGGATGTGGATCAAGGCCAGGCTGGATGGGGCTTTAGGCAACTTGGTCTAGTGGAGGGTGTCCCTGTCCATGGCAGGAGGGGGTTGGAACTAGATGGGCTTTGGGGTCCCTCCCAATCCAACCCATATATTATGATTCTATGATAAAAAAATGAAGTGTTTAATGAAATGAAAGTCCTTCTTTTCACTTCTTTACCTAAGAAAATTTATCACATTTTCCTGTGACTTTTCCCGTCTTGAGATTTTTTATTACAAAGTCTATCAAAATAGTACACAAAAGTAATAATAACTCACAACCACACCTCCAAACCGTATTATCGCTGTAAAATACATTTCAGAATGACTTAAGGAATTTTGAAGATTTGTTAACATGAAATCTTCAGGTTTACTATTCATCACCTGTCTCCTAGCAGAGGTTTAGTAAAATCCAGTCAAAACTAGATCAGGTAGAAATAAACAGGGAAGGAGCTTTTGACAGTAGAAAAGGCAGCAGAGTCTGTGGAGAAGGTGAAGGTCAGTGGTCAGAGAAGAGGAGGCATAGTAATATGAGAGCGCAGTAAAGGACAGGATAAATGGTCCTGCTGCGGTACGGCTGATAATGATGTAGTTAGTGGAAATGGGGAGAGGATATTTAAGAATCAGCATAAATGAATAGATTTTGGAGGGTAATCAAGAATGCAATTGAATTGGGAGGAGTACGGGAGGAAGAGAGAAACCCTTAGAGGTTTTGGAGAAGATTTATTTGAACTGAAACTTCAGCTGATTTACATCTCAAGAGAGAACTATAGCTTAATAATTCAAAATATGCCTCTTCTTTAATATTGCAGAATACAGTGACAAATTTTATTACACAAACTTCTCCTTAAATGACTATCCCAAGATATCTTTAATGCAGTTCACAATATTAGATTATCTATATTAAGCAATCACATCCCCAGTTCAGGCCTGTGGTAATGCAAAGTGGTACTCTTCCATTTAAGAACTATTGGACCTCTATAATTCAGGACACATAAAGCAAACAAGTAATACAACAGCTTTTCTGCATCTTTCTTTGTGTTCTTTGTTTTTACCTTAAAAAAGCAACCCAACAAAACAAAACAGTTATTCAACCAATTTTCTTTTCTTTTTAATCTCTGAAGAGGTGTCTTGACTAGATGTGTAACACAGGTTTAATTGAACACAATACTGGATTTTTTTCTATGCCCAACACTTCCTTTTTCTTCTAATGATCTGCTTTTCTCTTCTCATAACTGTTCCCATTTCCTCTTGATGTCATTGCCACTGATGTTATTCTCTCAAGCAAACTTTTACTATTTCAGCTCTCCCAGCTGTCCTTGCTATTGTTCTCCTCCCCCTTGTATTGCTGTCCTTCTGTATCTTATGACCTTATTACTGTGCAACTCTTAACCTTTTCTTTTTGGCAACCATTTCCAGGAAGGACATGAAAGTACCGAACTGACCAGCAATGAGCTAAATGCCTTAACTCTCATTGCTGACAGCTACTGCCTGATCTATAGGAATTTTATGGTAGAAACGAGGGGCAAGCAAGTACGGTAAACAAAGCCTAACGATGAACAACAATGTGTTAGCCTGCAGAGACCTGGCAGGTGGTTTACTGCAGGGATCACCGTTACACCAAGCTTTAGCTAAGGATTTAAATTACGATCTGGAATATGACATGCTTAATTCAGCTCACAGACGTAGCACACAGGCAGCCTGAGAATTACTAGACAAGAGTGGGATCGAGGTATACCAAAGTCTGATAGCATCAGTGCAGCTGGATGAGTATATGAAGAGTGGAGACAGACAAGAAAGACAAAGAGGTAAGAAAGAAAAAAACATAGAAAAGAGGAATATCTCCTCACAGAATTTCCTGCAAGAGATAAAGGGCAAACAAAGTGCCAAAACAACCTCTGTGTTCTGTCCCATCCAGAGCTCCTTCCTGGTTATGTGATTTTGAACAACTCGTTTAATTTCCGTGATCCAGAGTCCCTTCAATACTGCTATGATTCTGTCCCTGGTTAGGAACCATATCACGGCAAAGAAACAAAACAGGATCTGCACAACCAGGGTCTTTAGAAAGACCATTTCATGCACACCTCTTTAGAAGGCTAAAACAGCAGCTGCTCTGCAAAAGATTTGACTAAATATAAAAGTGCACAGATGAAAGATCACCTACCCATAACTGCCCTTTACCTTGCAAAAGCAGATGAAAAGTTACTTTGGTTCCTTTTGTATCTATGGAACTCTTACCTGCAAATAACCCCCTAACTCATGGACTACTTAAAAAAATTTGGAATCTGCATGCAGTACTGGGCACCATATACATACCAACGGGAAGTGGTTAGTGAACAGGCAGTACTTGTGGCAAAGTACATACACTGCAACGCAAAGATGATGTCACAATTCATGCCGGCTTACCTGAAACAGTTCTAACCAAGCTAGGTTGATGATTAATAATGGTGGACCAACATCAGCATAGTTCCCAGGTTGGCACAGTGTCCTGAGAGTTTTGCAGATGCTGCCGAAACTCAGGCTTAGCAAAGACACAGCCTAAGTTCTCACTGGTAGATTTCTCTGACTTGCAATCACACCTTTGAGTTTCAAGACAGGCATAACTTTTTTGGTGTTTATTAGAGAGATGAAAAGTGAACGAAAGTTGTAAAAAGTCCACAATCTGGACAAATAACAGAAACTCAGTCTAGGGAAAACAGCATCTCTTCAGTGGAAACCTATGAGAACAGTAATTTCAGCAATTTTGTGGGTAATGAGGCTTTTTCTTCCTGCACTGTTGTCATGGTTGCATGCTTACACATTCATTAGTTTGTCCTTTGCTAAAAATCACTGGTAAAAACCAGAAAATACTCTTCCATCTCCAGGGGCCCTTCAGTCTTTCTCAACTCACTTTCTCCCTTCACCAAAAAAACCACCCCTAGGTTAACCTTCAAGTCACTAAAGTCTAACAAGAGGTAAAGGAAAAAAAATGAAAACAAAATGGTTTGGTTTGGGTTTTTTTTCTATCATGATATTACACATTTAAATATTCCTATGTTCTTCTCTAACAAGTGAACAATTTCCTCTCAGTAGTTGGTTCATTTAACTTAAGAAAAGTTAGAAAAATCTTTTTGGTAATTATTGCTGAGGCATTCTGCCAAGTCCATCTGCAGATGCAGACAGATGGATATCAGGCGCTACACGAAGCTACTTTACTTATGTCGTTTCATTCTTAAGGGGTTTTCTGTTTGTTTGGTTTGTGATTTTTTACTGTATGACCCTTGGTTGTTTCAAAGCAACGAAGAGCGCCCTCGGAAAGGACTTACAATTCTCAGCCCAGTGTAGCGGCGTATTATAACATTCCCAAGTAGGACATTGGTAGTTACACAAATTCTAAAGCAAAAGGTCAAAACTGCTGCTAGAGTCATGGGTGTTTAAATTAGTCAAGAAGGCAGACCTTGAGTAACTCACAGATGAAGGAGAAAGGCAGTTTGCACTGGGAAAAGAAGCTGTAGAATAGAGAAAAAAGTGGAGGGAAGGAAGTGTGAAGCCTTTGAAGTTGAGCCACAACTCAGCTAACACTCTGATTTATACACACAATCTTTCTTATTCTTTCCCACAATAAATCACTGTTGCACGACAGGTTCTGGTATCTAATGGCTGCACAGGAGGAATTCTCATAACATCTTACTTTTTTTACTCAGTAAGCCTCCCTTCTATCTCTTCCCTTCCAACTTCCCAGAACTTTGAGTCTATGTGCAAAGTGTGCAGGCACAAAACAGGTTAAACAAATCCACTCAGAAATATCTCTGCCCAGTGATACCACCCTGAGTATTACCTCCAGATTAGGTTTTCGATCCTCAACTAGTGTAAAATTGGCTTATTTCAATTGTATTTTCAGGTATAATTTATCATGTCAGTATAGAAAACATAGTCTGGTATCTATTTTGACAGTGGGAATGTAGGGGGAATGTAGGGGGAAAAAACCCAACACAGTAACTGCAGTATTACAACCTTGAAACTTAACACAATTGTTCCATGTTTTGAAATGATAAGAATCTCCTGCCTTCAAGTGACATCACTGTAAATTTCTCGACACTGCCAAAAATCAGGCAGCTGGAGCAGAATTAATTCAGTAAATAAGTTATCATTTTTGTACATGGAACTTGAAAAAGTGCTTCCATTCAGAACCAAGGCCTGAGGGTACACAGAGCTATTGCCTTGCCCAAAGTATTTGAATTTTCTAACTCTTATGTAACACCTGTTACAAGCATTCACTGCCCATAGCAGGTTGCTTCGTTTATGTCAGAAGTACAGTGTTATGGGAGATGATAATGCAACCACAAACAATCTGAAGCCACTCTTAAAGGGTCTGAATGAGACTCTGAAGGTGAGTGTAACAGCATTAAAAGTTAAAGCTCATTGAGGCAACAGTCATAACATCTCTACTTTGCATGTGGAGTATCTGGGTTGCTTACAGGGCCATCATACTAGTTTTGGCTGGGATAGAGTTAGAGTTAATTTTCTTCACAGTAGCTGGTACAGGCTGTGTTTCAGATTTCTGCTGGAAACAGTGCTGATCACACAGGGATGTTTTCATTACTCCTAGGCAGCACTTGCACAGAGCCAAGAACTCTTCTGCTTCTCACCCCACCCCACCAGCCAGTAGGCTGGGGGTGCACAAGGATTTGGGAGGGGACACAGCCGGGACACCTGACCCCAACTGTCCAAAGGGACATTCCATACCATATGACATCATGCTTGACATATAAAGCTGCGGCGTGGAGACTGGCAGGGGAATCACTGCTCTGGGACTGGCTGGGCATGAGTTGGTTGATGATGAACAATTGTTTTCAATAGCATCACTTATCTGTCTTGGATTTCATTTTTCTGTATGTTATTTTTTCCTCTTTTCCTTACAATACTACTATTGTTGTTGTTATTATTACTCTGTTATAAATTTTTAATTATTAAACTTTTATCTCAACCCACACGTTTTCTCGGTTTTACCCTTCCAGCTCTCTCCCTCACCCCACTGTGGGGGAGTGAGTGGGGCTTAGTTGCTGTCTGGGGTTAAATCACAGCAACCATGTTCAGAACCATGTTAGGAAATGCATCTTGTGTCATCTAAACTGTCCCAGAAAGGTAATGGAAATGCACAGGAGCCATTAGACACGAGGCATAAGACAATGAACTCCTAAAATCAATAAGTTTGTCAGGCAGTGAAGCAAGGATAGAAACAAGGCTACTTGATGACTCAGTCCAGTGCCTAATGTTAGACAAATAGCCTAGGAAAACAATCTTTCATTAAACAAAAATTTATATTGCTCTTATCATTGTCAGCCTAGGAGCTAATTATTGCCACAAGTTGGCTGTTAAAAAAGTGGAATGTCTGCTAGCACAAAGAAACAATTTTCTTGTGACAGAAAATAATAGGAGAAGATGGTTTATGTTACTTTACTTACACTTGAAATAACTAACTTATCTACCTGAATAAGTGAGGCTCCAAAGGCAGTGTAGGAGAATATGATCTTCTATCAATTTGACATTTGTTTTTCTAAGAGTGGAAGAATAGTACTAGAAAAAAGATAAAGTACAGTTGAAAATATATGTATATATTTTATATATGTATTTATACATTTATATATATGTATCTGAGTGTATATATACATAAATATGGTCACACTTCAGCCAGTATCATTGTATTTGTGCTACTCCTATTAAAAGGCACGACCATTTCTGATGATGGGGATTTGAAATCCTTCCCCAAACTGCTCCTAAGCCTCTCCTCCAGTGTCACAACGCTTCCACGGGGGTGCATGCACGTTTGAATAGCACTTCCTCTATGCCACTGGACAGTTCCTTAGTGTAAGTCCCGTGACAAGCACAAGCATCATCAGTAGTCGCAGTCTCTACGTAATGAGACATTGGGAAAGTCCCCAGGTGCAGCCCAGGAGAGAACACAGACCACACCTCCTCCTTCCCCGTGTCACTCACATGGACAACGGGGCATGGATGGGCTCCTGCACCAAATGTTGCTCTTCTGTAAGGTAGCTCGGTACAAACCCTGCCGTTCCCTTTCTTGTTGTTAGCGGTAACCGCAGCACACACGGGGAAACAAAGAACTTGCCTCAGAGGCATTCTTTTCACTGAATTCATGGATTGCCATAGATGATACCCAAGTCCTATTTAAACTGAGGGGGAGGTGAGAGAGGAGTGGGGAATAAATCTGCACGGTTGAAGGATCAATGTTAGCTCTCAGTAGATCTCTGCTACGTATGCAGGAAAACTTAGTCCATAATCATGTTATTACAGTCTTTTGGGAGCAGAGAAGGGTCACCACTCTGGAACCTGCTCCTGTACACTGGAGAGGATGCTTTTCACTTTGATCCTAGAACAGCTGTATCGTGAGAGTGCAAACTCAGTCACAAATCATGACATACTTGCAATTAAGGTAGGTGAATCAGCTGAATGCTGGTAATTCGTTACTTATCTCAAAAATCTGACAAAAAATGTTCACTTTTTTCCGTTTGTTTTTTTTTTTTCTTTTTTACCTAAACTTTAAATGAGTGTATTATTTCATTTTGCCTTGGAAGCCACAAAAAATATTCATAAGGCTAAATCCTTAATATGTACTCACATGATTGAAGAATGCACATTCTAAAAATGTGCCCATACACGGTGTGAGAAGCTTCTTAAAATGCTGTGCATCTGCCTAATCAGTTCTGCTGTTGATTCAGGTCTGTGCATGATTTGGCCGTGATTTCCAACAAAAGGCATTTACTAGGTGTTAGCACAGCTGACAAAAGGAAGAGAAAGGTCAGCTTTGTGGAGACAGTGCTGCTTTGGCACACCAGACCTTGTCTCAGTAGCCTCTATCAACCACAGAGCTTCCCACAGAATTTCCATTTAACTTCAAGTGAGATTCTTCACCTACCCTGTGATTCAGTTCCCCAGGCACAAAATAAAGACATTTTCTTATCTCACGGGGATGCTATAATGACAAAAGTGAGTAACTGTGATGTACTCACATGCTAGAGCAGACAGCCGCGGAAGTACTTAGACCGACAGCAAGACACACAACCCAAAAGTTTAACTCAAATTATCTGATACATTCTAAGGGCCCTTATCTTTAAAGGGAAGCATTTCCATAAGCAAACCAAATGATCTAGTCTCAGGCTAACTCGGCTAAGTGGGATCTTTCTTCTTTCCTTTGAACAGGTTTCAAAGTAAAACAAGATAAGCAGAACCTCCTTCGAGGACCTCTCTTCACAGAGAGCTGGGATGTGACAAGAAGCGTAAAGTATCTCTAATTTCAGGAGCAAAAGCTTTAGTTTGGAAGGGTGAGATGTAGTGTTTACACCCACAATAGATAAAAGAAAGAAATTCCCCAGCCCTCAGGGGATGTGCCAAAGGGAATTCTTTTTTCCTTTGTTTTTCCCTCTGTTTCAAGCGTAGGCAAATACCAATCAATGAAATATGTATCCTGGAGGAATTTACTGAATTATTTCAATAAGCGACTAAAACACATGCACCTTTGCTTTCTCTTCAGAGATGGATCCATTCACGTGTAATTTAGAGCTGCTACTAAATAAATGAAATGCCCTGAATATTATTTTTTATTATTCAATTAATACTAAAAATATGCTGCCAGAAGGTTTTTACAAGAGCCGTTTTGGCTGAAAAGAGATACTCACTATTCTAATTCAAATGCCTGTCCTGCTTTTTTGACAAACTAATGACAATATTAAAGCGTGAAAACATATTTCCACAAAAAGTATTTTAAAAAGTCCGGATTTCTATCATGGCCTTAAATACGGCTTGTTGCTCAATAATAGCCTCATACTAGCCTCTAATAAATAATGCATTATTTAAGTGTATATGCACATTTTCTTTAGAGACAGATAAACAATGTTTTCACTAAATTTAGCAAGTTTGTCCATTGAGAGAATGACTGCAAGCCGATCATTCTTTCCTTAAGGAAGGCATTGTCCTGCACTGTAGACTGAGTCTTAATGATTTGCTTCAAGTATTTGATACTCAGGATGGAAGGTGTCCCCCGTCCCAACCAATATTACATACACTCTCTTCTCTGCAATGACACACAGTAATGGTGTGTGTGTGTGCACGCTCAAACTCCTGTCTCAAGTCACTTAATCATTTTTGTACCAAGGCTCTCTGGAGAGACTTATAGCACCTGCCAGTAGTCCTCTCTATAAAAATAGACTAATAGCCACGCTGAAGAAAAATAGTTATAGCTTAACAGGTCAGACATGTTTGTCCGTTATCTCACAAGTTCGTGTCCAATCAATACCAACTTTGAATCAGCCTCATCGCTTGACATATTTACTGTTCTGTAGGTAATAATAAATTGGTACATCTACCGCTGCTTTGCCACTTGGGTAGAGCAGAAGTGCATTTTTTGAGGTCACAGATCTGTTGTCCTGGAACAGCAGCATGAAACATATTATCCTGATGCAAATGTGATAGTAAGCTAGGAAGAAAGTTCATCAGGGGATGATACTGTCCGGGTTACTGTGAGACATGACACTTTTTGTTGTTCCTTTTTTTGTTTGTTTGTTTGTTTTTCGGGAGGGGGTGGTGGTAGTGGTGGAGGAAGGAAAGAGGTGTCAGAGAACTCATTTGCATAAGCATGTTTTGATAAGCTGCTCTATATCTTCCAGTCTCAAAAAAAAAAAAAAGGCATAAAAAGAAGCTCATTTCTGTATCTCTGATCAAAATTTGAAAAAAAAAAAATTACTCCAGCATTTGTCTAATGGAAAATAATGGCAATAAACCCATAAATAATGGCAATAAAACTGTAAAGAGTTTAAGTATTTAATTTTGATGTACTAAAATAGAGTACTAGCTTAGATCTGGAGCAAAATTTTGTCCAGAATTTACCAAGATCTGTAAGTTGTGGTATCTCCTGTATTCACCATTTGCAGGGAGGAACATGACATGCAGCACTTGGCTAGTCCAGCAACAAGAAAGCTATACTTATCACTTTGATCCAGCCCACCTTAACACACTAAGTCTGATTTAGCATGTGTTACTGATGTTACACACTGAATAACATAAATGCAAGGAAAGAATATGTTAGATCTTCTTTTGCCCTTCATTAAATACACAGATATCCATATATAAAGTGGAAAAAATCCCCAAAACAAGAAAAAAGGGCAAAAAAAGTTTCTTGCATTTGTAAATCTCCCGATTTAATCTGCTAGTGTAATTATGCTATCTAGAAAAAAAGCAGGAAAAGGTTCCTTCCACCCTCCCTTCCCTCACATTGTCTGGTTATCTTAAAGAAGTCTTTACTAAATGACATAGCTTTTCAGATAAGTCCGTAGAAATACAGACGTTTCTTATAAAATATTTAAATTTAGAGTTCAACAGGGAGCTTTATCCCAGCCATCTACAGCTTTTATAACTCTGGAGAAAAGTTTCCCTCTGCATTAAACTACATTAAATTTATTTAAATGTAAAACTCCTGTAAGTGAGTTGCGTGTGCTCTTTTGAGGTGTTTTCCCCTCTGTCCCGCCGACAGCCCCAGGATATGTGAGCTCAACCAGCTCGGCCCGATTCTTCTGCAAAACGTCCTGTAAAAGTGGCAGCTGGTAGTGATAGGCCTGACATCCAGGAGGAAATTAACATCGCCTAAACTGAATTAGTCTAATGAAACATGATGTAACAATTGTAAGAACTCCCACACACACACACACACACCCCCAACACAACCCGAGGCTGACAGAGTAAGGCCCGGAGCTCCTCCACCTTCACTCACCCCCTAATTGAGCATGGGTAATGAATATACATGTTAACCAGCTCCATTCTTCCTTCTGGGTTTCTCCTCGGTGCTGACGCACCATTGTTTCGCAGAAGGGTGCAGGACATAGACTGAAGGATTGCTACCCAGATGTTTCAAGCCACCCACAGAAAGTCCTCAATGGGCTATAAATTTGTGAGGGGAGAGGAAGATTTGCAAAAGAATTGGAGGCAACCACGGGGAGACGCTTGAATAAAAGGAGCTCTGCTGGTGGTAGGGTACCAGTAGATGGACAGGCTGAGGCCTTTCCTGTGACAATCTGTTCCCTGCTAGCCATGAATTTTAACTAGCTGTACACAGAGCGATTGCTTTACTTGTTTAGACTTCTCTTATTGACACACAGACATGTAGTCAAACAAAGGTCAGAATTACTGAAGTAGCATAAACTGCCTACACACAACCATTCAGAAAAGGAAGCCACAGGTTTACCAGCATGGTGGGGTTTTTTATTCCTTGTGCAATCGTTGGGGATTTTCTTTTCCTTTAAATTCCACGTGGTGTTAACTTTCATTACTGATTACATTTCCCTCTTCGCATAAACAATATGTGCTGCTTTTTTTTTTTTTTTTTTTTTACATATGTTTTAAGTATAAATTACAAAGAACTAGGTAATTACAATACTAAACTTAGGAAAAAAAAATTAAGGTCCTATTTCCACCATTTTTCCTCATACTGAGTAGCAGCACCTTCCCTATTAAAGTTCAGTCTGTAGGCTCTCAAAAACAAGAAAGGGCAAGTATTTTTATTTCATTGTAAAACAACCAACTACAGTTATATCATCCCTGCAAAAGCTGTGCGTATGCAGATGCCAGTGCAGCTTGCTTGAGTGGGACTTGGCTGCTTTCCTTTCCCCAGTCCTCTCAGTATCTTGTACTGTCCCAAACTGCTTCCCACTACAGTCCAGTTTCTCCACTGGATTATGTTATACATACCCACTAATTATCCACTAATTTTCTATCACAGTTATAGGCAGTGACAGTGGGGAAGGAGAAGATCACTGCTGCCCTTTCCGTCAGAGTTGACTTGAAAAGGCAACTGAGGCTATGGTCAAAGCGGGAATAGCCACACCTGACTCCAAATTTCCTTAGAGTTTCCTAAGGGAATTTATTAGATAAGAACAGAGGGGCTCTGGCTTGTTTGTTTGGGTTTTTTTCACTCTAGTGCATCACTTTTCTGATCAGATCGCAAGAAATTGTTGCAAAAGGATTTGCCACCAAGATCACATTCCTGGGGTTTTTCATGCCAGATGGCCCTTAGGTTTTCATTTTTAACTCAAGAATGTTAAACATTTTCTGAAACTAATATCAAGGAAAATCAGCACAATATTAAAGCTTAAGAAAGTTCCAATATATGAATGAACAAAAATGTATGTTAAGGAAAATTACACTGAGGCACCAACTCATCTTGCTACAGTGTTCTCCAGACGATCAGTGAAAGCAGAGTGTATTATCATGGAAGTCTGACCAGTGAATGCCCGTGGAATTCATAATAAAACCCTTTGGGAACAGCCAGCCCTGTTTCTAAACAGTGCTATTTATCATCAGAAAAGCAAAAACCTATTATGAAACACAGTATCTGACAGTTGAGCATATGCATACACACAAAACTGAAATACCTCAAAACATCTGACTTAAAACTAAGGAAGTGATTATTATTTGTTTAATTTACAAAAAAGAACACAGACTGTTCACTTCATATGAGGCCTCACCCTGAAGCCACCATACAAGATGACATGACTGCATGAGAGAGCACAAATGACATGCCAACAACTAGTGCCCTTTGGCCATAATACTTGCAAGACGAACAGAAGGTTCAGGACCAAGATGAACATAACCAAAGATCCCAGTTGCATCAGTTAAACACATCCTTGTTGAATTTTACAGAGCATCAAATTATCTGATATTTTAAGTTAAAAAAAGCAAAGACAACGCTGTCTAAGATTTATGTTCCTTCTTAAAGGGCTAAAAATCCTTTAAGAAGTCATTGAATATAAGCAAACAGGCAAACAACCAACCATTAGCCTGGATCTTGCAGACAAGTAATTTTTAATATTCGTAGTCTTTTTAATAACCATAGTCCCAGGGTGCTGTGATGGTGCATGGTGCTCCCTGTCCACTTACATGCCTTCTATAACCAAGCTTATGGCCGAGGTTGAGTGTTTAGGTTCTTTTTAAAGCCTGAATTATGTATTTAGGGTAAAATTTTTAAGGACAACACTTCTTGAAGTACATTACATCTGACTCAAGCTAACAATGAATTTCTCTGTGGTCTTACTGGATGAAAAGGATGACTTGGGTGAACCTGTTCTCTTTAATCACAGTGAAATAATACTCTTTGATTTTCAGTGCATGTCATTCACAGTTATTTATAGGACAACACTGGAAGTCAAAACAGTCATCAAGGGTTAGTAGATATTAGACTTAACATCATAGGTTTTCATTAATGGGCTTAAATGAACAAGTAAAGAAATACTCCAGTGATTAAGGCTATTAGAAAACTAGTCAGTCATATCAGCCACCAAACACAAGTCTCAAATTTCCATTAAAAAGGTATTTTCTGTCTTAATGAATGATTATTTGGTCACAATATGATTTTCTGAAAACAGCTAAATTATGATGCATCACTAAGTACTGATGGCTCAAAAATTTAATCGCCTGTGTCAGATTCTTTTCCTAAAAATCAGGCACTAGAATCTAAGCAGCTAAAACTATTATTTCTACAAATATAGCTGGTTTTAAGCAACATTACAATCTTTTAAAAGCCCATTGCCATCTGCTCTGTCAAAGTAATAAATGAAGAAGTTGGATTTACATGTGGCACTCTGTTAAATGAGGTAAAGTTCAGGACAGAGTTTCACTTCCCAGCAGATGGGAATCTCCCAGCAGGGATGGAAGTCAACAAAGAGGGTAGCAGGGGGTTTCCATAAATTCATGTGATCCCTGGGCAGAACTAAATGGATTAAATAACAAGGACTCTAGGAGTTAAGCTGTATCTTGTTATACTAAGATGTCTCTGCATATTAGGTACACAACAGTTATTCATCCTTTCTTGATACAGTAGAGAAAGCACACTATCTTTTTTCTTTATATTTTGAGCTTGTTTTGCCCCGAGTCTTCTTCTGGAATTGCAAAACCCAAGAAAAACTATAAATCTCTTCTGCACAATAAGAAAGTATTGAAAAGTCTACCTTAGCGTAGAGAAAAGCAAAGAGTTTCTGTGGTTACTATCCATTGGTTTCACTTAAGTGTCCAAATATGCCACAATTCATTGTTCATTAATATTTGAATCACAGGGGATTATTGTTTGAGGTTATTAAAAGTCTTTTTATTATTGTTTATCTTTTCACTGGAAAAGTGGATGATTTTGCTACAGAAGTTTCTTTGTTTTGCAAACCTGTATTTATCACCCAGATTCAATGCATTTGAGGAATTTAGCAATTAAATGGTAGTGTTTAAAAAATTAAAATATTCATGGAAAATGCTTTGATGAATACAATATATATTTTTTAAATTATTTGCATGCACGTGGGCAAAGAAACCTGTATTGACAGTTTGTGGATTTATTTTAGGACCACTGAGTTTGAACAAAAAATTGAATAGCCAATATTACGATGCATTACAGTGAACAGATATGTTTGCTTTTGAATAGTCTCAGGTTTGCTTTTGACAGTATTCCAAAACAGATCACTTTATTTATTTATTTTTGCATTGTCTGACATGGCTCCTGACATTTCTTCTAACAAACACCCAATTTGGGGTGATAGTCTTGAGTTTGGGTTGATTGTTTGTTGGCTTGTTTGTTCAAATTTACTTTGGCTGAAAACATTCCATTGTTTGGATCGTTGTAGAATTACAGAACCACAGACTGGTTTGGGTTGGAAGGGACTTCAAAGACCATCTAGTTCCAATCCCCCTGCTATGGGCAGGGACATCCTCCACCAGACCAGGTTGCCCAAAGCCCCATCCAACCTGGCCTTGAACACTGACAGGGAGGGGGCAGCAACAGCTTCTCTGGGCAACCTGGGCCAGTGCCTCACCACCCTCAGAAAGAAGATTATTTTTTTCGAATCTAAATCTACCCCATTTTAGCTTAAATCCATTACCCCTTGTCGTATCACTCCATGCTCTTGTAAATGGTCTTTCTCCATCTTTTCAGTAGGCCCCTTTCAGGTACTGGAAGGCTGCAATAAGGTCTCCTTGGAGCCATCTCTTCTCCAGGTTGAACAAGCCCAACTTTCCCAGCCTGTCTTCATAGGAGAGGTGCTGCAGTCCTCTGATCATCCTCTGGACTCAGTCCATCAGATCCATGTCCTTTTTATATTGGGAGGCCCAGAGATGAATGCAAACTGAAAGTAGGGTCTCACAAGAGAGGAGTAAAGCGAGAGAATCAACTCCTTTGTCCTGCCAGTCACATTGGTTTTGATGGAGCCCAGGATATGGTTGGCTTTCTGGGCTGCAAGTGCACATTTCTGGATCATTTCCATATTTTCATTCACCAACACCACCAAGTCCTTCTCCTCAAGGCTGCTCTCAATACATACTCCATACAGCCTATAGTTCTGCTAGGGATCCCATGTGCAGGACCTTGCCACATCCCATGGCAGGACCTTGCACTTTGCTTTGTTGATCTTTATGAGGTTCATACAGACCCATCCCTTGAAGCCTGTCAAGGTCCCTCTGGATAGCATCCCTTCCCTTGGGTTGACCACACCACACATCTTGGTGTGATTGGCAGGCTTCCTAAGGGTGGATTCAATCCCATTTTCCATAACTCCAACAAAGATGTTAAGCATCACTGTTCCCAGTACTGACCCATGAGGAGTGCCACTTGTCATTGGTTTCCACTTGGATAACAAACTGTTGACCACACCTCTTTGACTGCAACAATCCAGACAATTCATTGTCTTCTGAGTGGTCCATCCATCAAATCCATGCCCCTCCAATTTAGAGACAAGGACAGTGCAAAATGCTTTACCTAAGTCCGGGTAGATGATATCAGTTTTTCTTCCCTGAGCCACCATTGGGCTATATTAACAAGACCACTGCTTCCTTTCTCATATCATTGCAAGTATGTTCTCTTGTTTGCTGTTTCATGGCCTTTGTTTTTCATCAGAGAAAAAAAAAAATGTTCCCTGTATACATTTTTTTATGGGTCATATAAACTGAGTATTTGCTATGCAGCTGATTTGGGACATTGTTTTTCTCTCATTCACAACTCAGACAAACACAGAGGAATAGAAAGTGTTTGCTCCTATAGCAGAAGTAACAGACATTTGTTTAGTCTGAATTGTATTTTAATTAAGCAAAATTATTTGGAATTATACTTGGTGTTTATATAGAGAGGAGTATGGTTTTAGTCACAATAGAGATGTATGCAGATCCACTGGGATGTATACCTGTACTGGAGTTTCAGATGATTTTATTTAGAGACATCACTACAAGGCCTATGTCACCCAATTACCTATTTGCTGAAAAGTACTTTCTTTACTTAGGAACAATGCTTAAATTATATGGAATAATTAGGATGAATACTACAGACCTTAAAACCTTACTGTTTATGTGCTTTTCTGTTGTAAATCTTGTGTACGTTTTCTGAGACAAAACCACAGACAGGGGAATCCTTTTCCCAAGGAGGAAATGACTTTCCAAAGGTCTTTGTTAAGATGACAGGCTGGTAATTCTACCCCATCAGCTGTGTTATTCCCATATTACCAAGTCTTACCATGTACAAGAAGTTTAGGGGGAGGTTCTCTTTGTCAAAATGAGTTAAATTCATTGTAATCTCAACCAAAATTCTGGCATGCATTCTTTTTCACATCTCCTCTAAAAGCACATGGGAATTTGAACTGCTGTTAACTTTGAACTGACTGGCTTTAGGTCTCCTGAAAAGTTTAAAAAAAAAAGTCCAGCAGAAGAGTGTAAGCTGCTAGAAAGAGCCTGCCCAATCTGTGCAGCAGTAGGACCAAGCTCCTACTGGAAAAAAAACTGGTGAGCTTTTCAGTGCCCAGACACGTGGTTATGTATTGCCAGTTGATTTGCTAATAAGCACCTACAGACAAGATAACTGTGATGCAAGTGTAGAGTCAGGCTCCAAGCTTTGAACCTTCACACTCAGCCTTTTACATCTGCCTCCCCATTTTCTAGCACAACCCTGGTTATGAGGGGCTGCGATAGCAGTTCCAGCTTGAGGACTGAAATATGTCCTTTTTCTCCTATTTTGTTTGCAATATGCATATTTATTTCAAAGAACACTTTTTTAAAGCTTCAACTTCTCTTTTGTGCTGTTGTGGGGTTTTTTTTAACGAAAGCTGCAACAATAGGGAGATGGGTCTTTCATTTACTTCCCCTGAAGTCAGCATCCAGCTCCTATTGTTTTCAGAAATGAAGGATCAAGTTCATGACATGTTTACAAGAAAACACAAAGGGAAGGCAGAAAACATAACAAAAGTATAAATATCTCCATACAGCTATCTATATATAAAAGTAAAAACTTTTAAAGCAGTCTGTTTGTTCCTATTTAAAAAAAACTGCAAATGGTCATATTAACATCTGAATACACTGACTGTGTCGCATTGTTCCATGGAAAGGGAAGGAAGAGAAAAGCAACAGAAAGTTTGAGAGTACTTGAAACATGTAATACAGGATTGTGCGGTGCTAGAGGAGGGAATATTGAAAACAGTCTTGTATCCTGAAGCCATTTTGTGAAAAGATCTTTGTGTGGACATCTTCAGAGCATGTGGAGCTGTCTCAGAGCATCCCCCTGACTTCAGAATATATCCGAGCTGAGGACCTTCACAGGAACCACAGATGCAAACTCACATAGCAGCTTAATCTCTGCATGCACTTAGGGGAACACATGTCCTGAGGTCTCTCCAGTTACTTTATGGAAAGTCTTCCTAGTGTGATTTGCATTTTTATCAGTGTCCTGCTTTTATTTGTCCCAAAAGCCCATGCTCCACGATCAGGTGGTATTACTCACTGACATGGAGTATTTTAAAGTGACTGCCAATTTGTCAAATCCCCATGAGTGCCCGCATCTGTCAAAAGAGCCAGGAAGCTTAGCTCATGTCTCAGTGTCAGCATTTACCTCTTCAGTCACCCTGCTGTCTTTTGAAGATTCGTAGCCCTCACTGTGCATCTTCCAAACGTGTATTACAGCTGGGAAAAAGGCAGTTGCAATTGATAGTCCTTGGTATTTTTATGTTGCTATGCACAAAAATGTTACCATGTCATTTTCTCTTCAGAATAGCCATTGATGTCATAGGTAAGGATACTTTTAGAACTTTTTCAGTTATTGACTGTTTCTTTGTAACAACACTTGATATTTTGCCTTGTACTGAAATCTAATTAATTTTGTTCAGAAAATAATGCATTTAAATTCTACCTCTCTTCTGCAAAAGGGAGGGTTCCAGCTCCAGGAAAAGACAGGTTTTGTTTATATTGTCATTAAGGTATTTTTAAATGCCTTGGGTTGGACTCACACAGGGACTCAGTCAATGGGGAGAAATGCAGGTCATACCTTCTAGACACCTTACTTCTTATTAGGACCCACCGCTCTGAGTCAGACTAAATTAGGTCTTTCACAGAAGACATAAACAGTACAACATTTCAAAGAAGCTTCCAGAAAAAGCTTAGTCACTAGGCTACAAGTTAGTCTGACGTGACAGAGTCTGATCATTAAACTAGTTATTTAGATGTTAGGCATCATGAAGACTTAAATAACTACACACACAGACGGGAAGACTTTAAGAAGCATCACAGACAGATGCTTACCTGTTCAGGTCCCTTAAGCACTAAACCATGGAAAACATTCTTAACATTCTTAAAAACTTGTGTTGGACCTCCAAATTACATGGCAAGGTCTCTGCCCTAGTCTTTTAACAGAATTAAGCTTAAATCGCTTCAAAAGTCAATTGTTACTTGAACAGAGGTGAGCTGTACAAAATGATCCATGTGTGCTGTTCCAGTATTATTTCCAACAGAAGGACTGAACCAAAAAAAAAAAAAACCCAACACTTTTTAAAGTTATTTCTATAGTAGTTTAATTATCTTTCATGATTTTACCTGGGGTCAATTTTTCCTTCACATGGTACACACAGAACTACATTGAATTTGCTGACAAATGCTATATGCAATGTGCCAAAGCTGCGAAGCGAAGGAGTTAATTTGATCTTAAATGGGATGTTCATGGAAGACCTTTTGCTTTTTAGTTGGCAGATTCCATTGCTTTGATTCAGTGCAAATCTGTAAAACAAGTTTCAGATGTGTGTTCATTATGGTGTCAAGTTGGAGGGAAAATATCTTGTCCAAAAGTGTGCAAAGAATTAAAACAATGTTTTCCCTCAGCCGGCTACTTAGGAGCAAGATGCTGAAAAGTAGAATTATCACTTCTTGAGAGAAGCTATTTTTTAAGATAGTTTTTAATTCCATAGTGAATTCCATAGTTTAATTCCATAGTGAATTCCATAGTTTTATTGTTCCAAAAGATAAATTTAATTTAGAAAAATAAAAAACAGATTTTTTTTTTAACTCTGAAGTGTTCCTACAGTTACTTTCTAAACCCATAAAGTATATGTATTGAACTTTAATTTTTTACACAGGAATTAGCAATTAAATTGATTTAACTTCAGATATTGTGCATTCACCTGTCCTATACAATGTTCATGATTTTTTATCAAAACATGGTTATTCATAGTTAATGTGAATTTTCCCATCGAAAATAAAATGGAAGAAAAACATGTGAACGCTTTCAAAAATTGAGGTAAGCCTTTCATCATGCACCTTTCACTCAGCATGGGTGACCAGAACCTAGGAAATGTAATTGTTTTATCAACATGGACCATAAATATCCGTTTACATGGATGTAAATTCAGCACAAATCTAGTAAAGCCCATGAACATATTTTGGATTTTCAGCAGCCTTAATGACAGTAGAAGTGGATCCCCGGCTGCCCCTGACAGTGTTTCACTTAAGTGTTATTTAAAACAAATTTCCAGTGCAATAAAGCCTCTCCCCTCCGCAAACGTAAATTATATTTAATATGCCTGGGAACAAGTGAGGCTGCCAAAGTCTGAGGCAAGCCAGCCTTTATGACTTCAGTCCGTTCTCAGCCCTTGATTACAATTTGATTTCCTTTGGCATCAAAAGACAAACTATTTTAGTGAACAATGTTCTTCCTTTACCAAGAGTGAGCTCTAGTTACTTGGCAGAGGGCCTATTTACTTGCAGACAACATGTCCAACCTCCCAGCAATAACAGACCCATGGACTTTGATTTAAAGCAGCACAAAGTAAGAAAAACAGACCAGAATGTATATTGCTCACTTGAGAGGCTTATTGTTTAAACGGCCTACTTATCATTAGACTGTGCTCCAATCCTCAACACTTTCTTTTGTGTACTTTATGTCAGACATATGGCCATGTTGGGATGCTGACAGCAGTTTTAACACTGCTGCACTATACATACTACTTGTAATTTGTTCTATCTTATGGTTGGGGCTTTCCTCAAAGAAGAAAGTGAATTCTAAATGCTGCTGTTAATAACTGTAACTGTCTGACAAGAAGATATAAAAGCAATGCGTTTGGAATGATGGCAGAGTTCATTCATCTATGCTGGGAGCCTCGTAGATGTTGAAATGTTCACAACGAAGCATCTATTATAGTAAGAAATGAAACCCTCAAAGGCTCCTGAATTCAGTAACACAAAATAAAATGTTCCCATGCTCTTAACTCTCTGACCCCATCCTCCCCCCATGTCACCAGGAAAAAAAAGAGAAGAAGAGAGAAACGTTTAAACAGACACAAATTTCACTCAGGCTTTTTTGTTTACCTCCACCTGTGGGTAACCATATATCTCCCCGGGGCTTGCAATAGCATGCTTTTCCTCTTCCCATCACTACCTGAGCACCAAGAATGTCCTTTTACCTCCTTTTCTGTTTGTTTGGTTTACTTAAGTACCTTAAACCCGATATTGCAATCAGGAGGGAAGAGCGGGTGAGACACCACTGGGGTCCCTAGCAGTGCTGCCCCCCTATCCGGGCAGGAGCCTTCCTGCCTGCAGAAGAAACCACCAGGGTTTCCTTATTCTTTTTCCCCAAATCTCCCCTGGGGCCAAGGTGCCTCCCAAATGGATTAGTCTCCTCCGATTGCACCTGAATTCTACACCTTACAACAATTTATCAGCTCCACTGCAGAGTAAGAAGCTTCCAACAGTAAAGTTCTTACATTAGAAAATTGTTTCTTTTACAGGAAAAGAACCAAAGAAATATGTGAGGAAATACCGTGATTCAGGGACTATTTTATTTTAAAATTTCTGCTAGAAAATATTGATGTTAAAACTGTATTTAATTTTTTAAAATTTTTTTTTATTTTTAGTTGGAAGTGGAATTTTAAAAAATAACAGGTCTAAATCCAAGCACAATATTTCATTGCCCTCTAAGGAGAACATATCTCTCAGTCTCTCGATTTTTGGTCAAAATTTTTTAATTAAAACAAAAGTAACATCTCAGAATTTCACAAAGAATAGACATTCCAAATTTTAACCAGCTTCAGTCAAGATCAAAATCCAGCTGAACAGAAGAAAGAGATTTTATTTATATATGCAAATATATATATATGTATAATATACATTATATAACCTAACCTCCTTCACTAAAGGAGGCACTAGACTGAAACCAAAATTAACACCACATAATTACAATGCCAGGTAAAACAACCAAGATAATTAGGAAAGTGACATGTTTACACATCTTGTTGAAAAAAATTAAAAGCACATTAGTGAGGAAAGGGAGGAAGAGGGAGAGAAGGAATTATATATGTGTCTGAACTGTTATTGATAG
This sequence comes from Hypotaenidia okinawae, assembly GCA_027925045.1. Taxonomy (NCBI): domain Eukaryota; kingdom Metazoa; phylum Chordata; class Aves; order Gruiformes; family Rallidae; genus Hypotaenidia; species Hypotaenidia okinawae. The sequence goes on from BSDF01000001.1 coordinate 154,359,769, forward strand.
CAAAAAATGAAATTGCATAAGATCATTAAGGTCTTGAGCATTGTGTCACTGTCATGACAAATAAGGTCTGGGGGAAAAAAAATAAATGTCTCCTGTGCACTATGAGGATTGTCATAAGTAATAAAAGGAAAGCACGGCTGGGTGTACGTTCTGAGAACATGTTCATTGTGAGTCTGCTGGAGTAGAACAAGAAGGCATGCTGGAAGGAAATAATGTTGTTGTATCTCAGCTGGAAAATTCCGGTGATATTTATGGAAAAATATCAGGGGGGAAAAAAATAAAAATAAAAACCTGCAAATACTTTTAACCATTCCCAGATTTGTTGAGAAATAAGAGCGATCTAAGGTAATTCAAAAATGCTGAAGGCTTATTACTGTGTAGGTTTTAGGATAAAGTTCGTAGAGGTGTGATTTATTTTATATGGAATCTTACTGTGCTAACCTCAGTGAAATACAGCAGATTCGATTTGTTGGCATAACTCTCAGAAATCTCTGGATCACTTGTTGGTTCTGGCAAACAGGAATAATGAGAGAATTGCTTCACTGAAGCCATATGCTGTTTTCCATTGCCCTTAAACATGGGGATGGTAAGATACCTCAAAAACTACCTAAGCATGATTGTGCACAATTCAACAACGAGTGATATTCATAGTCACTGCCTATGCCCCCGTCACACTGACGTGATCCATGTGAAGCAGCAGGATGATGTTTCTTTGCAGTACAACAGATTGTCAGGCACGAATTTACTCTAAGGGCACTCATGTCTGGTTTTCCGTATCAGTGACAAACCACAGAAAGCCAGAGAAACCATCAAGTAGATGCTTTCTGGGACCGTTCACCTGTGCTTTAAGAGACTTGAATCTGGATAATCTCCCTTGTGACTTTGTGGAGGCAGTAATCTGAACTCACTTTCTAAGAGATTCCCCTTAGCAGTTAGTTATTGAATATTATGTTACTGGTCTGTATTATTCTCCCAGTTGGAGGAATTCCATTCTGCTCACTGAGCTGCAGGCAGAAAAACCTGCTGTCCCCCAGTGCTTAAGGCACATACCCAAGGTGACTGTGCAAGTCTCAGCTCCAACAACTACCTCATCACTTCTGTGAAATAAAAATCCAGCAGTTTGATGACTGGAGCTCTCTCAAAGTCCAGTCTGACGTCCTGTCATCAACAGAAAGGACTTGGATACAGCTTGTTCCAGTCAATACGAACACGCTACTGTCAAGGACAAAACCCAGAAATCAGCATAAGAACAGTATGTTGTGTATGTTTTAGGCATCGAGCTCACAGGAGACAGTAGTAGATCAACGGTGCATTTGAGTGGCCACATTTTGGAGGCTGGGAAGCGTTTGTTTCAGTTAGGAAATGCACTGTGGGATGGTCAGCAGGCATAGTGGCTATCTAAGACATCATCCAAGCTATGATGCTCAAGTGTTGACAAGGTATTGAAGCAGCTCAATGCAGCTGAGGATGACTTTGAGGGTGTCATTCATGCCAAAAGGTGAACATAGACACATTTTTAGGGAAAGGTAGGTGCCTTACATCTTTAAGACCGTGAATTTCAGATGGCAACAGCTCCTCCACAGACAGAAGTGCAAATCTAATAGAAAAAACTTTAAATAATGATTTGAACAAGGACAATGAGAGCTAAAAATGCACCAGCTCAATATTCTAGTCTGCATCCTCCCTCTCTCACTGGTCTCCATCATCCTGAAAAATGCACTTTTCTCAGGCTTCCTAAGTTCATTCACATTCTACGCAAAGAAGAAAATTACAATAACACCACCATTTTAAAACTTCAAATACAAGAGCCAAATTCATCCCTGATGTGATCTCATTAGCTTAATGAGATTACACCGGGGATGTAATTGTCCCAAGGACTAAATTAAATGAACAGTAATATATTTTTTTTGTAAAATCCTGTAATATGCTTTCATTAACTTTGTTCCCTTAACCACATATTTAACCTCTCTTCCTCTCTCTCTCCACTCATTCTCAGGGTAAATGCAACTCATAACCTAGGTAAGATTAAGCACATTAACTACATGAAGGAGTCAGCACGCTGAATTTACCTATTAATATTTTCTCCCACATTCTTAATGGACTGATTTCAACTCCATGAAGCAAAAAGCAAATATTGCTTCTCCCCATAATGGAAAGTTTTTAAAAAAAACCTTAGGCACCAGGTGCATTTTTTAATTATATTTTTTTTCTTCATTCTCGCTCACTGTCTATCTCCTTCAAACTGGCAAAAATCCAGTGGCTGTTTTGCTGCATCACGTATGAAATGTTTCGCTTCATTGTAATACCAAGGCTGCAATCCTTCTTTCAAACTGTGACTATTAATATGTATTTCATCCTCTGGCTTTCCTGAGCCAAAGCAAATGAACTGTGGCCTCATTGAAATGATACGGTCTCTTGACCCTTTGTGCATTTTAAAATGATGTAACCTGAACCATTTTAATCTGAAGGCTGGAACAAGTCAAAAGCTGTAATGAGTTCAGGACACTTCAAGACATCAGGAGAGCTGTCTTGCCATAAAAGATGCATCTTCTGCATATAGAAGCTATATCATCATATACCTCATGAGTGACACAGACATAAAAAACCACCCAGTAGTGTCTACCCCCTCCAAGTGATGACTTCAGAGACCAGATCTTGCATAAGAAATTAAATAATTGATAGCAAAAGTGACACCAGAGTTAAATGACTCTGTCATCTTTTCCAACAGCATAAACATTATGGTGAGGGTTTAAACCTATGCAATTTCTCAACTGCTAGACTACTAAAAGCTTAGGGAAAATGCTGCCTTTCTGTGAGCTGGCTTTGCTACAGATTTTGAGAATAATGTTTGTCTCTCCAGCCTGCTCTGAAAAAACGTTTTTGAGCAGAACCTTCAAATACATTTGGAGTTCCTACCCACTTCCACAGTGATCACATCCAGAGATCTCATGCGCTCCACAGACCTCAGAGACAAACATTGAGCCCTCCGAAGTCAGAGAAAAATGAACATCATAAAACTTCATATATTGGGCTGTTTGGGATTTTTTTAAAGACATCTAAACACTTTATAAAATGGAAAGGGTCTGGTCTTACAAGTGGGAAAACTTGGGGATAATGATCCCAGCCTGGAAAGCAATTAAACTAGGCACAAAAACTCTGTCCCAAATGTCAAATCCAAAGGATCATCCTATCTTTCTTAACAGTTTAAGAAAAAGCTTCTCATACTATACAGTGGTGAGTTGGTGCTCTGTTCTCATCTTGAGAGCTAACAATCTAATGGCAGAGGAAAAAGGCAAATTAAACAAGGCAGAATGAATTCAGATTGTAGAGCATCCAGCAGAGCTGAACGTAACAAGCTTGAATTAAATAATTAGAATACCAAGGAAAAAAAAAACCTTTAGAGAGCAAAGGGTTTTCTTGGTCACTGATTGCTATTTTAATTGGTTTGGCCTCTAACGATTTAGAGATGGTCAAAATGCATAAATTTCCCTGAGCTTTAAGTGCTTGGCTGTGATGACTGAAGAAGGGAAAAAGTCCAATTTGCATAGTACATTTTTATAGATGGTTAAGCCTTTAAGTGGAATAATAAAGTTTGGTACTTTTAAAGGCATAGGTTTGTATTAAATGACAGGCATTCAAGTTAAAAATAAAATTAAAACAACATACACACGCACTGATTGGAAACACGTACAATACATATTCACCAAGGTTAAGGTCACAGAGTTATTATAGTCAGATAACCAAAACACCTGCACAGGAAAAGCTTTCAAATTTCACCAAGTTATGTATCAAATTATTTTGTGGGCCTCGTGGTATCGCTGAAATCCTTGAAGATTGGTGTGTGCTGAAATAGCTTGCCAGCTTGGAACTATAGCTAAAACCTTTCTAATAGCTACTCATTCTCTTTCCAAGTTGGATGCTATTGAAGCTCTTCACTTTAACTCTCCGCCCCAATATTTTTCCATTAAATGATGAAAATTTTTTGTGACATGGTTTGATAGCAGAATGAGAGAAATAGAAAAATACTACCTGCCTTTAACTCAAAAAAAAAAAACCCAATCCTAATTCTTATCATGTAAATTTCACTCCAAATAGGTTTCTTCCCATAGAGAAGCTGTCTAGTAAATGAACAATTTGTGACTGAACTGGTGAGAGTACTTTTTTTTCCTTTATTTTCTAGTTAAATCAGAAAGAAAATTTGTGACCTACTTATAGTTAATTTTGTAAATATTTGTGACAAAATGAAAAGAAAAAGAAAATCATTTGCAACTGGGTGGCAATTTTTTACATGAAACAAAGCAGTATAAAATCTTAAAAATCAACTTTATAACAAAATACAATTTTGAAATTTAAAAAAACCTCCCAAAAACGTTAGCATAGAATGGTTTGGGTTGAAAGAGACTTCAAAGACCATTTAGTTCTGACTCTCCTGCCATGGGCAGGGACACCCTCCATTAGCCCAGATTGCTCACAGCCTTAAACCCTGCCAGGGAGGGGGCAGCTACAGCTTCTCTGGGCAACCTGTGCCAGGGCCTCACCACCCTCACAACCTTCCTTGGTATAAACGCTTTACCCCCTGTCCTATCACTACAGTCCCTGACAAACAGCTCCTTCCTCTCCATCTTTCCTGTAGGCCTCTTTAGGTACTGGAAGGCTGCAGTAAGGTCTTCCCTGAGCCTTCTCTTCTCCAGGCTGAACAACTCCACCTCTCTCAGCCTGTCTTCATAGGATTGGTGCTCCAGCCCTCTGATCATTTTTGTACTCCTCCTCTGGACTCACTTCTACATCTCCATACATTTCTTGTACTGGGGACCCCAGAGTTGGATGCAGTACTTCAGGTGGGGTCTCAGAAGTGTACAGTAGAGGGGCAGAATCACCTCCTTGACCTGCTGGTCACGCTGATTTTGATGCAGTCCAGGACACACTTGGCTTTCTGGGCTTGCAAGCACACTTTGCCAGCTCATGTTGTGTTTTACTTCAAACAACAGCCCCAAGTTCTTCATCTTGCTGCTGGTCTAAATCTGTTTTCCACCCAGCCTGTAGTTTTGCTTGGGATTGCCCTGACTCATGTGTGGGACCTTGCACTAGGCCTTGTTGAGCTTCATGCTGTCTGCATGGGCAAATAACATGATGTTAAAATGAAAGTTATGATCTTGTTATCATCTTGTCAAAAAATTCTACTATTTTAGGAGAAAGCAACTTAACTGATAAGAATAAAATTCTGAAGATGTGACCAAAAAGAATTTTACAAATTTAAAAAGTGAAAGTACATAAAAGTCTTGTGCTGCATTGGCAAACATTACTTTGGGCTACCTCTGTCAGCAGATCAAAATTATGGCATCCTCTTGGATAAGAACTCCTGTGTAAATGCAAATTATGCTTCCATTTTGTTAAACAATGTAATTAATGAAAAAAGGAAAGTACCTGTAGTCTGCCAGCACCTACATTGATTATATTCATAGTTACAACAGTAGACATTGTCTCAAATTTGACTAATATTCCCTACCACACTTAAGTGCAGTGATATGAGTGTCTGAATGACAAAATGAAATTTCTTCTTTGTTGTGGGTTTGTCAGATTTGTTTTATTTACCAATAAGGCAAGGCACTTAATATTTTTTTTATGTATATCTTTACTTACATAAAATTACTTTACTCAGTGTTTGACTCTTAGGTACACACAATGAAAAAGGAACATGCATTTCCATTACTTAAGGTGCTCGTATTAAAAGCCCAAACATACCACTCAAAAACACACTATAGAGGACTATTCTTTCCAAATGGAAACATTTCATCAGTAATAGAATGTGAATCTTCAAAACATAGGGAAAGAATCCACAAAAAAGGAGCCATTCAAGGAAAATACAAAGGAGATACCAGAATTTGACTGGAGGATCTTGCTTCATGCAAGCACCATCTCCTTCTCCTTTTAAACAATCAAACATCACGTCTATATGGAAAAGTTAGTATTGTAGAATTGGACACAGTTACCATTCTAGCTCCTAAGACCTCAATAGGGCCTTTGCAATATACATGTAACTAAGCTAATAATTAAAAAAAAAATCAGTATACAAAGTCACTGATAAGCAGTATTTTAAAGGAGTTACTAGCAGGAATTTTGGTCTTAGCAGTGGCTCTTGTACTAAGAAAATTAAATTCGGGCCTAGGAGCACTGTTGCTTGAAGAGCACTACTGGTAATGCCCTGCAGGGAAGACAGTTCAGCTGGGACAAGTTTTCCTTGGTACCTCTCCTACTGACATCAACAGTCCAGCTGTTTCCAGTTGTGTTCAGTGTTCATCCAGGGAGACTCTAAATTACGACACCGAGCTTTATTTCAGAGCTTGCATTTGGAATGAGCCGGCAAAGGGTTAGCCAAATGTTAGTCAGGTGGTGTCTGCTTTGGTTGCATAAGCTGTGGTGAGTATCTGGGAATCCCTGAGAAAGGCAAAGGAAACTGCTTTGTGGGCGTCGCTTCAAAGGGCTGGGATGGACAGTGTGCTCGATTCTCTTTCCCAACGGCATCTAAATTTGTCTCCATTGTTCTATTTTTTTCTTTTTTTTTTTTTTTTCTGCTTAGTACTAAACCTGGATCCTAGCCAGCAAGGGACAACAATATCTTGACAGAGAACCTCATGCATCCCACACGGGTCATCTACATTGTCCGGGATCCATGTGCATCAGAGATTACAACAGTGGAAAACAAAAGAATTACGCAACAGAAAGGTCTTGATGAGAGTAAACAAGAGAAACGTGACTTACTGCTGAAGCACTTTCCTGCCTGTAGCTGAAGCAGGGGGACAAGAGGAGGTCCACCCTTTAAATCTTCTCAGACAGTAACATAAAAATGCAGCAAATAAGCAACTGGAGTTTCATGTACTGTCGTCCGGTGTTTCTGTTTAGTCAGTACTGTTCCTTAGAGCAGAGATAAAGGAGTAAATCGTATGCAATTTCATACAAAAACATGCATTTGTTTTAAGATCCAACTGATAACATTGATAAAGTCTTAGGTAAATCAAAAGTGTGTTATTAAAGTCAATGCTGGTTTATTTAAAAGGAAAATCAACCATACCCGTGAGAGAGCTTGACTGAGAAGACTGTGGGATTTCAAATCCTGGTCTGTTCTGAAAGAGGTCACTTGACCTCACGTTAGCTGTCAAGAGTGGTGTGGCCAGCCAGCCTAAAATAGCTTAGAGCCCTTGACACAAACCTCCAAGCATTTGATCTGCAAATGTTTCAGCCTGCCAGGGCTCAGCAGGCTCCCCAGACCCAGCAATGTCTTTCCATGGCACGGCTGCCCTCACTTTTGACCCTGCCTTTGGCTTTGCACGTGCCAGCAGTGGACCATCCCACCTCTGTGGGAAGGGGATTGTAAAGTAGGGAGTATTAAGCTGGGACTGTCTCCTGCTCATACTGTTTTCTCCTGCAACTCCTCAGCAACAGCAGATTGCATCAGTAGGCACAGGTACATCTGCTCCATGTGGAAAGGGGAGAACCAGACAGAAACAGGCTAAGGATGGGGGTTGAATAAACCAAAATGGGTGAGGAGCTCACTATCTAGAATTACTTGGAAAGATGCTGCCTAGTCACCTAAAATGTTGGAAAGTCTAAAGACACTGAATATTGACTCTCTACATGTAATGGCTATTTGGTATAGTCAGCATTTAGTCTCCTGACTTTTTTTTGGGAAAATTCATGTTGCCTGTGTATGACCTATGTTTTGAGATATCCCTAAAGACAGTGCAAGTTGAAAGCAGAGGCAGTTGAGGCATTGGATTCAAGAAGAATTTAGGCATATGTGACAATGATGTAGCATCCTGAAAAGCTGTTTTCAGCTACTGCCTAATCCTGTAGATATCTAAACTCTTTTGATAAATCCATGGAGTTTTGTTGTAATCCAGAATGCAGAGAAGTATTTCTGCTTTCACAGGACTGTGTCAACAAATACATTCCTCTTACCTAAACCAGATCAGAATGAAAATACCAGATGCTTTTCTACCTGTTATGACATAACAATCCAATAAGCATTCTCAGAGCACATCTAGCATACACATGGAGCATTAAGACCCATGCAAAGTGTGCTGCTTCATTTAAGATAAAGCTTAACAATTGTAACATTCAGTCAAGATGTAGAAAATAGATTCATTTGCCTCCCTTATTGAACCATTGCACATCCACAACTCTCATCTCCCCTAGAGAATGCTCTAACCACTAGCATCCATATTATTCAAAATAAAGGTAGCCTCAAACCAATGCTATGGAAGCAGTGTCACTGTGCACAATAGCAATTTTAGCCAATGGGTCAAAAGAAGTGTTTATATCCCTTTATTTGGCACTTCTGAGGCTATATCTGCACTCTCCATTTTTAGGAACTTCCCTGAAAGAAAGATGTTGAGAAGCTAGAGCAAGTCCAGAGGAAAAGCAGTAAGGTGGATACATGGCATATGAGGAGAAGCCAGAGAGAACTGGGTTTGTTCAGCTTTGAGAGGAGAAAGTGAAGGGAAAATCTTACTGCTCCCTGCAGCTGCCAAATGGAAGAATGCAGAGGTGACATAGCCAGCCTCTTCCTCTAGGAAGAGCACTGAAGGTCTCGCACACTGATGACATGAGAACCGATGTGCACAAGTTGAAAAACAGGAAATTCTCTTTAGATGTAAGGGGGGAGGAAATGTACCATGGAGAAGGTCGGACTCCTGAGCAGGTTGCCCAGAAATCACTACCTTTGGAGGTATGAAAAAATTGACCGAGCAAGTCTCCGAGCTATCTGATCTAACTGAGCCTGCTGTCTGGAAGGGACGGGAGATCATGACCTCAGAAAGTCCCTTCCAACCTGAGTTTTTCTCTGATTCTGTGACTCTGTGAAAGGAAAAGACAATAGATGAAGGTCTAACATAACCTCATAGTTGGAGTATTTGGTTTGCAAGAAGACATCTGAATTCTGGTCCCTAGAACTGAATTTCTTCATAGAATTATAGAATATCCTGAGTTGGAAGGGATCCATAAGGATCATCAAGTCCAACCCCTGGCTCCACACAGGGCCAGCCAAGTCAGAGCATGTGACTGAGTGCATTGTCCAGGAGCTTCTTGAACTCAGCCAAGCTGGGTGCTGTGACCACTTCCCTGGGGAGTCTGTTCCACCCCCTCAGTAAAAAAACCTTTTTCTAATACCCAACCTAAACCTGCCTTGTCACAGCTTCATGCTGTTCCCTCAGGTTCTATCACTGCATATATATGTATATACACACACAGAGGTACAGAGGGAGGTGTTAAAGCTCTGTTAAAAGCAATAGATAAAAAATGAGCCACTCCTTTTTAAAGTGCCATATGTTCCTGCCTCCTGGACAGAGCTTGCATTCGGGGCTGCAGGTTGTACATGAAGAGGAACATCTCCAGAAGGTGAAAGTGAAAAAAACAGAGTCAAATTTGAGATATATTCCCAGCCTCCCAACTGGTTAGGCTTAGTCAGAATCACACCCATTTACTGACATCAGGTACCTCCCTCCCTCCCTCTACTGCAAGACACCTAATTTTCTCCTTGCTTTTGTACAAGAAGCCTGTGTACCTCATTCCCACCCAAATCTTAATTTAACCATTCCTTAACACTTAGTAGATTTCCTACAGATATATCAATAGTCTTGAAAAGTTTCTGCCTTCTGTGAACTAAATTCACAAGCTTTCAAGCTTTCACCTGTTATATGGTCAATTTCTAATACGCTTTACAAAAAGGCATTTTAGACCCCTGATCTTCAAGTTAGTAGGCATATTAGTATTTAAATTATCAAAGTGGACACTACTTCATTCAAAGATAGCCTGAACTTTTTACATATGTGCCTTATTTGATATCATTGTTCTCTTGCAGTTTCCCCCTAAGTGTGTATTATCTGTTATCTCTTGTCTTACAATGTATTCTCTTGAGGAACTGTGAAAGGGAAAACTCATTTCCAGTTCTCCGCTTTTTTTAAAGACCTCACCACACGAGGTCTTTGTTACGACTGCAGGCCCCAGGTGCTATAGTTACATGATATTATTTTATTATAATCACTGATTTTATTATAGACTTTGTAAGAAAGGGAGAGGTGTACTTATAAATTAAGCAGGAAGATGGTATGGTCAGTGAGGATTGAAGTGTAGGAAACAGTTTCAAGAAAAGGGAAAATTGTTTTTTATCTCTTATTAAAACCAGACATCAGCATTTCAACTTCTTCTATGCCTGTATAAATAGAATAGACTTCCTCTATGCAAAAGACTGAAAATGAGCTCAGCATGAAAATAATATTTTGCTTATGCAAATCTATTGTAAATCTTTTAAAAAAAAGATTTCACCTTTGCTCCATGTAATTAATTATTGAAATAATGCTTCTCTTCCTGTTCTTACCATTCTCACTGAGTGTCAAGGTTCTGAACTATATATTGCTCATGAATCAGTAGTGAATTTGGCACTAGTGACATAAGAAAGTAGAGGTGGATGTTTAAGAGATTTCATGCAGGCAGGAAATGCTGATATGTTGCAGAACAAAATAAATTTCCCACCGTGATAGGTAGGTTGGAGTCTCTTTCCGAACTATAGCAGAAGTCTCCATCTTAATGTCGCTAATCATATTAGCTAAATATCACAGCAGGTAAAATGAGTTTTCAATAACACTGCTGAGTAATTTTCCAGCTAGTTTCATGCTTGGGATAATCTTATTTTTTTCTTTGTAAGTTTTGCATGGATATACTGGGGCAATTATCTTCAGGCATTTGGAGACTAAGCTAGCACAGCAGCTTGCCAGTCTGCCTCAGTGTGACCCACTGTGGAGTTTATGTTCTGCATGCCAGTTGTTATTAGCTCACATGTGTGTGGAATACCATTTTCCTCTTTATTGGTTTAACATAATGGTATACCATGGGGAGTGTTTTACAGAAGGGACAGGGTCTGAATATAAAGGCCTTCCTTCAAAGCAGGTGTTTATTATCCATACACAGCAAATTTCACTCGTTCCTCCCATTTTATTTTATTCACGAGCAGCAAAATAGGTATCATGGAGGAGCTTAAAGATTAATAGATTATGAAGGGGGAAAAATGGCAATTATCTTCTGAGCAATTGCAGTTTGCTCCGTGTTGTCTGAACATTTTCCCAATCTGAGGCCTTTCTACAGTAAGGGCCAGATTAAGACTGTCCGCTACAGGAGAGGAGAAATTTCACAGTAAATTTCTCAGTAAATTAAACAAGTGCAGGCACACAGTGCTCAGCATGCTCCTCTAACACTGTGGTTACATCCCTCTCAGAGGTAAGGCTGACTTAAATGTCTCTTTACTTCCCCACCATAAAGCTGTCTCCCCCCAGTCCATCCCTTCAGCTGAGCATGGTGAGTCAGGTCAGAGAATTATCCAGGGTTAAAAAACAAACAAACAAATCAAAAAACCTCAAAAAAGAAAACTTTTTTTTCCTTTATCCTAGTCCAGTGCTTACTCGTAAACAGAGCAACACAGCGAGCAGTGCATGGGAAGAGCAAGGCAGAGATGGAAAGCTAGGTTCTGTTTATATCCACAAAACTGCAGAAGAATGTGTAGGGAAACAGGACACGAAAAGAGAGAAAAGTGTCTTTTCCCCAGATTTAACTAGAATTTGATATTTTCATTAACTAGAGAGATAATAGCCTAAGATGCATGAGAAAATAGGAGCCAAACCACATTCTGCACCAGATCATATAGCAGGATTACATACCTTAGCCTAGATCAGGGAAGAGAGCAAGCCCATGGGAGGGGGTTGTGGATGCATGAAGGTCATCTTCTACTTTTTGTCCACTCAGTACAGAAGGCAGATGACCCCACACTGCACTGGAAACATGCAGGATCCAGTCCTAGAGCAGAGGGATGGACAAGTTGCCTAAAGCCATTTGCCATTCTCAAGACACAGACCTGAGGGTATGGGGAGGCGGGAGGCCTTGCTCCTTTGGGTCCAGTCATTAATGACTTCTTGTGTTAATGCCTCAGCTTGCCCTAAGTGTGCCAAAAAAGTGCCAGACCAAAGGAGCAACAAAGTAAAAACTGCAGGGCTAGAAAACATAAATAGTCTTTATATATATGTAGTTTGAGCTATATTAATTTTAATAATAATAAAATCCATAACTTGGGAAAGGACTAATGCAGTAAGAAACAAATTTTTGTTCCAGTCTAATGTAACTCCACCTTTCTTCCCAGATTCCATGAAGTTTCAGCCTAACATGTAGTTCGTGTCCAAAAAGTATCTATAGTATCTGGCAAAAATGGGAGGAAAATGAGTTTTGGCATAATGTTCCTCATCATATGTGAGAATACACTTGCACAGAAGGCCACGACAGTTCACTCAGTGCCGGTACGCTTTTTGAGATAGATTATAAATATGCATATCTCGCTTATTTTATGTTGTGGGTTAAAAGACAAAATAGAGAAAATGCTTTAGGAAGAGATTTGAATAAGGACAAGTGGTTAAACTACTAAACATAAAGAAATTTAAAGATCCTGAATGGGCATGATTGTAAAGGTCAAATGGTCAGAACACCTCTAATTTTGACCCAGACTTACCTCTTCATCTAATGTGACACTTCAAACCCCAAAACCTAGTTTCCAATAGATCTGTATCATGGTTCTTTTCTGTTTGAAATGTATTCAAATAAAGCAGCAACTTCACTTTTATATACACTTTTTATATACTGGGTACTCTATGCAGCAGAAAGAGAACTGCATGTCCTAACTATGGGGAAAAATTGAGTCAGTGCTTGTGCGTTTTTCAACGTCACAGTACCAGCCTGTCAGCTGTGAGTAACATCATGTGTAGGCTTCTTGATCTCTAAAAAAAAAAAATTACAAAAAAATTACCAGGAAGATTTTGGTTTCCTTAGATTTTTTTAGGATTAAGGGTTTTTTCCCTCTCCAGTTAATCCATTCACAACATTTTTGTCCCAAGTTGTCTGATCTTTGCTTGAGTTCATGCCCCATCACTTATCCTTAGTGAGGGCATTACACAGGTTCTCTACTTGGCTGCTATTTTTGAGAACCACGTGAGAAATCTGTATCTTTCATACACCTACCTCTCTGATTTGGAAGTTGGCCAGTGGCTTCCAAAGCTATTAAGGAGAGAAAAATGAGAGTGAGCAAAGTGACAGGCAATATGGTGACAGCAGCTTCGCTTCTTTTGGAAACCAGACAGAAATAGATGCTTGCATTTCCTAAATGCCAAAATTAAGTGGAAGGCAACTGTTTTGGTCTTCTGGACTAAACGGAAACCAGATGTTTCAGGGTTATTTTCTCTGGTCCTTCAGAGAAGAGTTGCTTTGTCAATAAGTTGCTTCCTCTGTCATGGCCTGAGACTTTTTCCGCTGGTACTCAAGTGTACTTAAGGGTGTGGGGGCAGCCAACAAACCTTTCTATGGGATTTTGGAAACTCATTATTGAAAAACATGTTCAGCACAAATAAATGTGTGCTCATATCTTTCAGTTTCAAATCCCTTTTCTTCTTTCAGATAAGAACGGCCAAATCTTCAGCTCATCTAAATCAGCACAGAATCAGTCAGCAGCACAGTGCCAATTTAAACCAATTGAGAGTCCTTGTATGCAAAAAGAGATAATTTCCCACGCACATTGGGTTTGACAGTTATGCTAGTAGAAGTGTGGAAGCCAATCCCTGTTTGGACGTTATTAATGAAATAAAGAAACTGGTCTTAGTTCTCTAGCCTGCTGATTTGCTCCTACAGACAATCAGGCATCAATCCCCAAGAATGGGAGTATTGTTAAGGTACTGCAGAAGGAAAGCATGTGAAAAGCCAAATTAACATAAAACTAACAGCTTTAACTGGTCTCTCCCAAGTGGGTGACGTTCCAAAAGAAATATTATCTACTTAAAAAAAAAGAAGTCTAGGACAATAGGTATTCCATCAGACTTTCTTCTGATGGGAAGATAAGAAATATAATTTATTGAGGAGGATAAACTTCTATTAATTCAACAGATTCTTATTATATGTTAGAGATGGCTAGCTCTAATTTGGGTTTAATACACTTCAGTTTGGAGATTTATGTAAGACCTTAATTTTACATGTTGAAAATTATCAGAAGACATTCTCAGCATCAAGGAATCAACCTTTGGAAGTTTAGACATGCATTTAACCTTAAATACTACAGTGATGAGGTAAACTGGGGTGTGTATAATTGGAGCCAAAGCCTTTTTTGCAGGAAAGGGACCATAACTGGTAAAACTGAGGACATACATATTCTTTGAATCCAAGTCTTAGCGTCAGTTCCAATGTCAAAACAAGCAATGATAATTCCTTACTCTAATGGGATAGGCAATATCAATGATTTTTCTGCCACTATTATTTTATTTTTCTGTATGGAACATCACCATGAATTACATAGGAAGGTTTTTGGGGTTTAACATATTGTCTTGGTTTGGGCTTTTTTTTTGTTTTTATTAATAATATTTCCTTTCTTAAGAAATAACTAGTAAACTGAAAGGGGAGAAAAACATAAATGATGTGAAATGCTAAGCTGTAAACTACTGGAAAATGTCTAAGAGGTACTAAGGTAAGAAAACAAAATATGTTTAAGTAGATTTGACAATATTTAACAAGTAAGTTCTTACCTTACAAAGGTAAGAACAGATACAAAGAAATAATTACTTTTGAACATTTTTATTTATAAGGAAGTACATTTCATGTATCACAGCAGATCCTTTGCAAAGATCATTACAGATGTTTATGAACACAGTGAAAAACAGACGGAAGATGAATTAATCCTACTTTAAGAACCATAATGTCCTTCCAGGACTGTATTATTTATTTTTATTTATTCTGCAATGATAGCAGTCTTTTGAAAAACTTGTTATGTGGCTGAAGAATGTCATGCTTGGATGTCCTGTTTCAATACATGAGACATTGATATCCTAATCATAAGCATTCTAAAATGCCTTATTACTATGCTAGGTGTATTGGTGTCTCATATGTGGACTGAAACACTATTCTTTTCATACAGACATGATTTTATAATGGCCCCTATGTAAAAAGTAACCTAACTATTTTTTTAAAGATCCCTCCTATGACTCTTATTTCATGCAAAGCTGACAGCTTGCTGACATTCTTCTTTCTTGATTTGGGACCTAGCAACAGAAATAATCTCATGATCTGTAATTTTTTTATCCCTTGGGACAGTCATAGGAAAATATATTGCTTTTGTTTTAGTGACTAATTTAAGCAGTCTGTAAAGACTCTATAAAGAGTATTCCTATACATGTACTCACCAGTTGTACAAGTTCAAGTTTTAGGTGAAATCAGCATTTCAGTAGAAAACAATATCAATATAATAGCAAACTGTACTGCATAGGAGTCAAAATACCTGAGTCTTCTGAAACACCTACGAATCTTCAGATTATTGGATACTTTTAGAAAGACTGGGAAAATTTATCTGAAAATGTTTCCTGACAAATGGAAATGGATTTGTCTCTACCAACATCCAGGATCACAGAACCCATGGAGCGATGATCCTTACGGATCCCTTACAAATCAGTATATTCTATGATTTTATTTAAAATTGAAGGTAGAAACCACAAGGAAAGTAGGGCAGGGAAGGCACACAAGGAGAAGTATCTAAATTTGATTAAAATACATACCCATTACCTCATGTTTCCACTACTAACTGTTATTGGAGACATGAATCTGGGCTAGATGGCTTGTTCTGACTGTGTTATACCTATATGGCTAAATGTATCTCTCCCAAGGAGCAACTGTTCACCTCTGAGTCAGGTGGTGCAGCAGGTCTTCATAGACATTACTTGGCCATCCCAACCAGATCGGCCTCATCCACACTGCATTGGCATTTGCTGTCGGTCTCCTTTCTGCTCTGTTTTGGTGGCTCTAGAACATGAATATTTTTATCTTTTTTGTGTGTGCATTTTTTTTTTCTAGTTCAAAGGGTTCAAAATATTGTGAGACCAACACTGCAGTCCACCAGAACAAGTGGCAGTTTTCTGTCACATACTGAGGAAGTTGTTGCAGGTCCTGGGGCATGATGTCAAGGTTTTTGGGGTGTTGGAAAGTGCAAAGCTTTCCAGGAGCATCAAAGAACCAAATTTATTGAAACCCTGTGTATTTTTTCTATAATGAGGGGCTTTCAAAGCGAACTGTTCCCCAAACCATAGATGGGTTTTGTCTCACAGAGAGCTGTTAGCACACTTCAAAAGGAAACCAGGGAGCAGATGAATAGTCCCAATCTGCAAGGCTTCAGCCCGTTTCTCTCAGTGCAGTTTCTTACATGGATGGACAGAACAGTTACATTGCAGCTGTGAGAAGGAACGACAGCATCTGGGACTGGATCCCAGTTATGTGCCTGCAAGCAGGACCCTACTATCATTCCTTCACATCCACCTATGTGTCCTCGTTTGGCTCAGATCTGAATAAACAACCAAAGTAACATCTAGATGAAAATTACTTCTAAAGGATGGGAATGCGTGCCCTGTTCAAACACTCAGTGCTAAGGATATCAGATAGGAGTAATGAGAGAAATATCCTCATAGCACTCTCTCTTTCAGAAGCTTGTCAGATCAAGTCATAGGGAAGGCATGGCTATTTGTATCTATAAACACAATGCCACTAAACGGAGATTAGATACCACTATGTAATGCAGACAGATTGAACATGAACAGCAGTATGCCATGTGAGACCATACAATGAAACCGCAAATGTAAATATTAAACTTTGCCCAGACAAGCACATCACTGGTGCAGGCAAGTTATTGCTTCCCTAAATACTATTTACCAACGTCTGACTACAGTAACCACATGTCTGGTTTCAACATGTATTTTAAAGGTTGCCTTAGCTCAGCTATTCCAGTAGCCCCATAGGGAACAAAGCCCCAGCCGAGACAAAACCTGCAGCTGGGAATTTTTAGGGAGGGACTTCATGTATTTATACAAAGTGTTGAGGCTGAGGACCTGACTGGGAGTTCTGGTGGGTGACTGCAATGTAAATGTTTCTTACAGTTCTGTTTAATTGCACTGTTGTGGTAAGGTTTCCTTCTTTACTGGAAACCTCTGTTTATACCAATTTGTTAAGCATAAAATAACATCAGTTATTTTTTTTTTCAAAAATATGTTTACAAGGTGCAGACTAACTACAGTAGTGAACAAAGACTGGAATAGAAACAAACAAGCAAGCAAATAAAACGGGGGGAGGGAGTGAGTGATTGAAGTTAAAATGTACATAAATCACTTCAGAAATATAATTTGCAAATTCATTGTGTGAAGTAATTAATCAAAGCACGGCTGAGTTATAGTACTTTAGAGACTTTGATCTGACAACTGGAAGAAATATAAAGAAACTACTGGGTATCAAGCTACAGCGTCAGGACATAAAATGTTTCTCCATGCTAGTCACAAGTTTAATTACTTCTTTTTTTCCACTGACAGATCCAAATTAAAATAAATGGGCCACATCGAGAGAAATTTCAGATGCATGGAGCGCTTAAGAATATATTGTTCCCATAATGTAGGAATGCCATGGAACTTATTAATAAAGCTGTTCAATTATTTCTTTCACTGGGAATTGTACTGGGAAAGTAAAACAGAATACACAATATTTTCAATTTTAGATTTTGAATTTAGAGGTTTTAAAGCATTGCTTTTATTTTTACAAGAGTATATATGTCTACCCAGATATATAGCAGCATGTGACAAAAAAAACAGTTATGGTAAAAAAACATAGACCGTAGTCAAATATTAACTGAACTGCCTTAATACTGTCATTCCTTACTCTCAACATGAAAAATTTCAGTTTGAGAAGCACACAGAGATTGTTCTGCTAATCTGTATAGGTCTGAGATTGCTGTAAGTGACTTGAGATACTTTTGAAGTAACTGAATGCATTTTGAGAGTGACAAATGGCAAGAATAAAAAATATATAAAAATTTATATTAAAAGTAAGTAACATTACTGCTAAAGGAAGTTATTAAGTTAGCGTGTACTGCTACCATACCCTGTGAAAAACACCTGGGACTGCTCCATCATACTGGACTTCATATGAGTGAGAACCCAGAACCCAGGATCAGCATGCTTAGGGTCAGTATTTCTAGTCATTTGCTTAACTGAAAAAACACAGAGTTGAAAAGAAGTGTCATTGTTACATCACCTGTGCTATGGCACAGGATAAGTTTATTGGCTAGTCTGCAGCAAATAGTACGAACAATTATGTATCCAAGAAAGCAGACAAATTAACAGCAACATGTAAGAGCATTTTTCCTACCATCCTAATCCTGGCTGATAGGAAGACATCTTGAATTGCTCTTTAATCTCCAGGGCAATGATCTCACTCTTTCCCTTTCCTCTTTCTCATCATCTCAAAGCTACCTTCCAGTATATCTCTCCATCTGCTTCACACAGTCCCCCACCTTCTTCTCACAGTTTTCTGCCTTTAGTTATCTATAATTTCTATATAGCAATCAGCAGAGACTGCACAGAATTGCTTACATTAATGAAGAAGTAGAAAATAATCCTCCTTTTTCTCCATTTGCGTGGCCAGCCAAACACAGATGCTTCATTGGCTGCTGCTGCTCTTACTTAGCCATAGCTCCTCTGTATATGCTACACACAGCAGCAGTACAGGAACCTCATTCTCCTGTCCCTGCTGACTAAATTGCACGAGCGATTATGCAATCTTACAGCAGTGAGCTCCAGAAACACTCCTTTTTTGTGTGTGAGCCTGCAGTGCCCATGGGTAGGCTGGAGTTGTAGGAAAAGGTGGACTATGTAAGAGGAGAGTAGCAGTTAATGTACTCGCGCTTCCTCTGGGAAACATACCTAAAAGCCAGGCAATTCGGAGGATGTGAATGCTTTTTTTCTGTGCAATTCACTAGTGGAATTTTCCTTAAATAGGGTTGTTTTAAAGCAGACTCTTTGCTCTAAAAAGTCTGAGACTTTAAGGTCCCCGGCACCTGGGATGCACTGGTGCCTTCAGATCTTACTTCACAGCACTGAAGAAGCCAGAAACTCACATGGATTATGCAGCCTGAAGTATCAGTGCTAAAGCAGAAAAGTATAATCTTCCTTTCTGCAGACAAAACCGAAACACAGTCCTAAAGCAATGAAATGTCTCGACTGCAGCTCTAGACACAATGTGCTTTGCAAGCTCCAGCCTCACCGTATCCTTCCTGAGGCCCTGCTTCCTTCCAGACATCGGTGCTCATTCACAGGCGCCCGATCTCAGCTCTCAGAACATGATTTGCTGAGTTCTCGTGTCATCAGAACTTTGTTTTGCAATCCAGCCGTTCCCACAACTTTCCAAAGCTTGCCCCAATCTCTAGCGAGGCTATGAAAGACGGTAGAGCAGAGGTGAACAGGAAAAGCAGAGCCTTTTTAAAAAAAATAAAAAAAAAAAAAAAAGAAATTAAACAAAACTCTGGGCTCCTTCCTCACTCTACATGAATTCATATAAACAAACAAGATCAGGAAAGGCCATCCCCTAGATTGGATGTACTCTTGTTCATACAAGTATCTTTAAAATATTTAGGTATGTCTAAAGACACTTAATAACAATTTTCTTTTTCAAGATTTCCATGTCTTCCTCATTAAGTTCACCAAGAAAAAAATAAGGGGGGAGGGGAGGGGGTAGGAAAGCTTGTCTTCTCACTTACAATGAGGAACTAATTGAGTAGTTCCCATAAGAACTTCATCAGGGAAAAAAGAGTGGCAAGGGTGTTCGAAAAATAAAACATCACACAACACAAAACATCCTTAACTCTAGTTATATTTCTTAGAAATAAATTTTTATGCACTTTCTTCAGTACCTGCATAGAGGGGAGATAATGTGACTGTATTCTCCTTCACCTGTCTCAGTTCCATTTTCTTTCAATAAATGTGTTTACTGTGAGAAAACAGAACAGAAGTATTTGATTCAGAGGAAAAACCTGGAGGGAGGATGTAGAGAAGCAGGAAAGCAGTGGAAAGCAGGTAGAATAGGGAGCTTTGCGACCAAAAGGAGAAGGTAAAGGAACATGAGAAAGTAAAGAAAGGAGAAATGGTGAAATTTCATATCAAATGGTAGAGAATTATTATTATTTTTTAAATAACAACCTAGCTTTTAGCTTGAAAGGACAATGTCTAAATGTTACTTTAACTAGTGGCTGGAGCTTTATTATGTCTGTATACTGGTGTATATCTGCACTGGTACCTCTGTAGACACTTTTTTCCCCCCTGATCAGTTTCCTTTTGCTGTCACAAAGAGATGTAATATTCTTCTCCGTTGGATGAAGCAGTTGGAATTTTTGTAAATACTTCTGTTGTCTTATTGCAAGTAATGGAAGTGTTACATATGCTTGCAGATATCTAATTCTGATTCTCCTTCTATTGTCATTCAAACTGTGTAACCCTCACTTCCACAAAAGCGTCTGTTTCTTTCACCACTTTGCTTTTCCAGAATCTTCTGTCCTCTACCCTCTTTTGCTTGAAGAAAATGCAAAATTACTCATATGATCATTAGGAATTCTTCTCCTCTAGCAACCTTTGAGGCTCCTTGAAGCCATTCATTAGCTGAGAGGTATCCCATGAAGTCGAGCTATGACAAGGGATGTATGTCACCATCCCTGTTTTGCCGCTTTCTGAATTGGGAGCCTGTATGATATCGGTATCAAGCCTCATGAAAAATGTTATTGCTCATTCTTTAAAGAAAGTCTTCAGCTAAGACCATCTCTCTGTCTTGGGTGGCTGTGTATACATTTAATTTGTTTCTTGTGTTTTCAAAATTGAGTAATGATGTCTTGCAAAATGTGTGTCATTCTGTATCTTTACCTGTGGCTCAGAAGATGTCATTCAGTTTCTATACTGTGGACATGGTAAGAACTGAAAACTTACAACAGGATGGATCCTTTCCCTTCTGATGTTCTTTTCCCTTACAATCACAGCTCTTCAGTACTCTCTGATTACTCTTCCATGGATTTTGATGGCACTCCTCCTTGAATCAGAACTGGCAATAATTCTCAAATTCGGTTGTCCAAGAACTTTATTTTGTTTTAAATCTGAAAATTCATGGGAAATTTTAAAAACAAAATTGCCAACATTTTTTGTGAAATTCCCTACAGAATTAAATGTTAAGGTCTTCATCTTACAGTTAGAGATCAGAAGAAGTTAGGTTAGTCCCCAAAAGTGAGAAATATGGTAGCATTTGGAATAGTGCTTTAAGTCTTGGGCAGCATCTCCTCCTCCCCATCCTCTTAGGTTAGGCTTCCAACTTCCACTTGCAGCAAAGTACGTAACTGGCACTGAACAGTGTTCTGTGTGCTGATATGTGATACTGTAGGGGAAAAAAAGAAAAGGAAGACATCAGAAAATTGTGATTTAGAGGTGTGAGATCTGCAAGCACTCAGATGTAGAATAAAACAGGAGGGGGAGCTCTCAGTACATCGGCCGAGGATGAAAGCCTGCTCGAGTGCAGCGATGTTTCCCAGGCCAGGAAAAGAGGATGACTCTCCCGCTGCTTTCAGCTGGGAAAAAGGTACCATTTTCTCACTTACAGAGTCTGAGTTTCGGCATTTATTGGCACAATAGTTTTCTAAAATTTGCATCTTGCCTTCATCAAAAGCTTTCTTTATCACTGTCAATAAGTGGTGCCTTGTTTGTTGGATCACACAGCAAAAACTGAGATAATTATCTTCTCACCACTGCCTTTCTCATAAAATACATAAAGACTGACTCGGCTAAGCAACCGACTGTAACAAACAGCTAGGGAAAGAGCAAGGACAACATCAATAGCAAGTCAGAGATCCGAGAAGTCTTGCACAGCAGAAGAACCACACACAACTGCCTTGTCCTCATTCTTACTCTTATTCAGGTCTTAGCTTCTTACATTTGCAGCTCGGCACTACATCCTTCTCCTGCCCTGTGGCCCAATATGCCAAGTGCAAATCATACCTCAGTCTGTGACCTACTAATGACAAGATCGCAGCTAGAAATCGCATTTCCTCTTTACTGCTCTTTCCTCATTTATTGCAAGGTGCTGCACTCAACTTGAAATCAAGTAGAGACACTTGGTATGTCTGAAAAGGAAACAGCTAATTATAGAGTAAGCTACACATGGAAGTAACAAGGCAAAGAAGTTAATTTTATAAGCAAAACCAAAATGCTATTGAAATCAGTGAGGAATAATTCATCCAGCCATTGCTGCAATAGCAATTACATAGTAGGTAACAAGAGGAACACGAAGAAGGATTGAAACGAAGGTTTAATAGACAAGAGACAGGCTAGACGTAGAAAGGTAGGTTGCATATGTTTTGAATCATTACCTATCATAAATCCATAATAAACCAGGATGATTTCTAGAGTAATAACCTTAGGCAAGACATGTATGACCCTGAAAAAAAATCTTTAAATGGTTCTAAAATTGAGCTATTTTACTTGTCTGGTAATTCTGCAAGTACTATAACTCAAGAAAGAGAAAACAATGGGACAATTTCTATCCTTTTATTATGAGTTGGATTCAGCCCATTGAATACTGTAAAATCAATAGATTTTAGATAAGCTACGATAAAAAGAAAGGTTTAGAGAAAGCTTATGAATAAAAACAATCCTTGAGACCAATCAACACTGAATATTGATTTTTAAATAGTTACCAACTGCTCCTGATTGGTTTCTGAAGTTAGAAAAGACAGCTGAACTAAGCCAAAAAATAATAAAGTTAAGAAATCTGGATAGAAAAAAATGGTTCTTAGGATGGTCTGGGAATAGAAAAAATATTTAGATGAGGCTTGCTTAATTTAGGAAACCAGATGCTGAGAAATGAGTAAACACCAGAGGAGACAAAGAGCTAGTAAAGCTGAAAAACCAAAGTTCACTCAAGCCTGATCAAAACAACCAGAAGTCTTTGGTAAGATTAGACTGGGAAATTAGAAGGAGTTTTCTAATTGCCAGAGAAGTAAGATTGCCAGAGAAGTAGTTAAGTAAGAGACTTAACCACTTTTAAGATCGAACTAGATAAGTTTCTAAAAAGAATTATACGATGTGGTTGCTGGCAATAGCAGAGAGCTGTTACCCAGGAGGTTGTAGCTGCTCCCCATTACCCAGGACATCCTTTCTTATCTCATGTCCTTACAAAACAGAGGCCTGTCAGTACTGGTTGGTATGCTGCAAACAGAAAAAGAGGCTAAATTTGTCAAGTGCACTTTAAAAGTAATTTATCCACTGCAAATTATTCACTAGTTTTATTATTCTATAACTCATGTAGTGAATGAAATTCATCTAAAATTAATGAATTCTCTTAGTAGGGCTAAATTAAAGATTTGTTGTTAAGCACTCAAATGACACG
This sequence comes from Hypotaenidia okinawae, assembly GCA_027925045.1. Taxonomy (NCBI): domain Eukaryota; kingdom Metazoa; phylum Chordata; class Aves; order Gruiformes; family Rallidae; genus Hypotaenidia; species Hypotaenidia okinawae. Next base: position 154,383,064 of record BSDF01000001.1, read on the forward strand.
CATCAGATTCTCAAAGAACACTGGCTACTGTTTACTTCCATGACATCAAGAATTTGCAGGGTTGTTTCCCCACCCCCCCAACACCCCCTGGGGTATATATTTTCCACCAACAATTTATATAAAACCTTCTAAAGTTAAAATGTACTTTAAAAGTAAGAACTGAATGGTCCAAAATCTGTGTGTATGGCTACATCCTCAAGGTACTCCACTGACCTACCACCCAACTTTTCTGATGGAAGCTATGTGTATATGATAAAAGATACATATATATATATATATGTAAAGTTATAGGGAAATGTCTAAACTGTGATCCCAAAGTTATAAATAAACACGATAGTCTTATTTAATTAAGGAGAGAGCCTCACTAATGGAAAACATTACATGTGGCAAAATCAAAGACCACACTAAATCAACCTGAAATGCCTGCAGATAGATATAAAAAAAAAGAGAAACAGAAGCCCTATATTCTGACTTAAAGGAAGAATCTAGAAGGTTGCTTTGAAAAAAGCATCTGAAAAATGCTCAACATCTAAACAAAGAATATCCATATGTATACAGAAAGAATTTACAGTTGCCTGAAAATTAGAGAAAAGGCAAATGGAATACAAAGCAGACTGATCCTAAAAACTTGAGTTTTGAGATGGAAATCAGAATATTGTGAGTAAGGCAAGAAAGCAAAATCTCTTCCATAGTCGATGATTTCCAGTTTCTTCCCCAGCTTTGAAACATTATACCAGAAAATGTCTATATGAAAGGGTTTTGTTTTCAACTCAATTTTGGGTCAATCACAAATAATAATTAAAAAAAAAAGGTTTTTTTTTTTGCAGGGTATCGACCCAAAGTATCACTTTGAAAGGAATTGATAACAGAATGGAGGATAAACTGTGATCAGAGATGAATGTTGAAGCTTAATGAAGGGTCTGTTTTTCATCACACCTGGGGATTTGTCATAGCTTCCTATGGATTTGTTAAATAGGGGATTGAGCTACAGGTTCAGGGATGGAGGGTTGGAGTTATATGTTTAGCTGTAACTAATTGACAGAAGAGCTTTCAAGGGAAATTTTTATTTTATTTACTTGCAATTGTTCCTCATTTTCTTTCTGTTCTGGTTGTGGTATACAGACAAGAAATTATCAGTTTTGTCATGCTGTTGATGAGAATGACATGGCTTTTTGTTTCATTTGCTCCTATCACCAGCGACATGCTTGCTGCTGACACTGTTTCTGCATTTTGTTCAAGGACGGTTCAAGACATTAAGAAGATATTAACAACCCTAGGAACAGGAACAGAGGCTATGTACCAGGTACCTGTCCCAAAGATTTATTCACTCTGCTGTTCCCTCTTTCCAAACCAACAGTTGCTTATATTCCCATAAAGCAGCGGAAATTTGAAAGGCCCCTTACTGAGACACATTACAGAACAACCTCTGGGCACTAGCTGAGATATCCTGGAGAGCTCTGAGTGCCTCGATCGTAGATCTCATATTTCCCCATGTACCACACATGGGCTTTTTTTGCATGGCTACTCTTTTTTTGTGTTCCCACAGAGCTCATTCCTGGTGCTAAACGGTGTTCGTGATCCAGACCAAACTTTAAGCAGGCAGGTGTGAATCACTGGAGCAAGTGTGGGTACACTACAGTTAGCCTGATTTTCCTCTTGTCCAAATCTTCTGACTCCTCACAGCCCAACAGCGGCCAAATGGACAAAGGGAAAGAGCCTACCCTTGATCAGAGATATTTAATTTACAGTGGTGTACCTTCAAAATTAATTATACATTTGCAAATTCGTCTCCTTCTGCTCTACTGTTTACATGTGTAAAAGAATTCTTTACCTCGCAAGTTGAAGCGATGCTAGGGCTCTGCAAGTGGAGCAACATCAGCAGAAAGGGAGAGAAGGAAATAAACACAGCCAGAGAAACGAGCCCCCTTGTTTTTGGCTAAAGAGAAAGGGAAGTTAAGGCGTGTGTCATTTGCAGGTTTAGTTTTCGGCGCTCTTTGGGAGGTACTCAGCTACAGCTAAAATGGCTGCCATTATAAAATCTTGGGTAGATGAGATGCATAGCAGATAAAGTGGTACCCAGTGTCTCCCTCGGAGCACTTTAACAACTCGGTTTGAATTTGTAAGCGTTCTGATTGTACATGTGCAAATGCTTCCATATAAAGGTTAGGCACCCATTGTTACTGCAGCGTCTGTTAAAAAAGATAGCCATATCGGTTGCTAGGAGATGGCAGACTTCTCCTGGAGAAAAATAACTCCTGATAAAAAAAAATGATTTTACATAAAGACCCTCTTAAATATAAATATCTTTGACAGCAGCTATTATTATTCACGGAGTTCCTTCACAACTGAATAAATGGCAGAAAAATGTATTATTTGAATACCATTATATCCTAAAGTGTTAAATAGATTTTTCTCTCTTTTCTCCCCTCCTTTTTTTTGTTACTCCGAAGTGGTATTTGCTTCCAGCTAAAATTGCTGCCTTCCTTTTTCTATAGACCACTGCATGAAAGAAACATTTGGAGAACCGAGCTCAAAAATTGAGCTCGCTTGTCTTCCCTTCCACCGTCAAACCAGCTTCACTTAAAACGAATTGTACAGTAGGATAAACACTTTATCGGGAAGGAACTTGGATGCAAAAGGATGGAAAAAAAAGCAAAACGAACCAAACCCCAACCCTGCAGCAAGTCTTCACAAATGGATGGCTGGGAGAAGGCAGGTGGGAGGCTGTGCCCCATGAAAGCAACCAACCATCCAATTTCATTTCAATAATGTTTGCAATTTTCCTCCTACTGGAGTGGCTGGAAGTACAGCTGCCCTATATTTGTGCCCGTGTGCCCAGCTTTTGGGGAAAATGACCCTAACAAATAAAACACGAAACAAACTATATACTCGCTGCTTTAAACTTGTGTAGTCAATAAATGAAACAATAATCTCTCCTAATTTAGTGTGCTCAGACTCGCTATTGTGGACATGAGAACTGCCCAGCTGCAGAACACAAAGGCGCTCTGCCCGCACAATGAGGGGTTTCAGCAGCTGTGCTTTCCATTGACCGGAGCTGGGAGAAATGTAGATCAAATACCGACAATAAGAGATCGATGTTGTAAATATTAGCATGAGAAAGAGTACACCAAACTCTTGAGTGTGTCCTCCTTTCTGTCTGGTTGTAATAAAGTTTCTGGAGAATTTTGCATGAGGGGCGGGGTGTGTGTGGGGGTGCGTTGGCGTGTGCAAGTGTGTGAAGTGCCTCGGAATCAGGCAGCAGCATGTTTTCTTACACAAATATTGACAGGAACCCTTCGGTTTATTTGGATTTTTCCTGAGAAAGCTACAACAATATGGTAATACCTCTTCGCCGCTTTTCACACAGTTGTTTTAACTGCTGGCACCAGGAAATCCTTATTGTTTTAATCAATACCACTTGGAGTGATGACATGTTTCTTTTTTTGTCTTTTAGTGATAGACACGGTGCATTTCCTCGCGCACAGTTCTCATGAGAGACCTTCGTGCTGCGCTCACTATGTGCAGCAGCACTTGCCAGAGGGCTGAAAGAAGGGGTGACTATTTTTCTCCCCCTCTCCCGTTTTTTCTCCTGATCTTTTATGCTTCATCGCCATACTTTCAAATTCACAAATGACCCAGAGAAAAGCAATGGGACTACTGTCAATGGTTACAATGAAACATCTGAGGAATATTTGGAAGATTGGGAGCTGTTGACTTAGCAGAGCTTTGAATATAGCCTTGATGCTGCCTTCCTCCTCAATCTCCTTTCTACCGCTTACGCTTGAACAAATATCATACCCTAATGCTTTAAATGCATTCTTTAATGCTTTGCATTAATTACAGCCTTGATTAAAGTTATTAAGGCAATTTGAATGTAATATGTGTGTACCCAACTAATATACTATGATGAATGTTATTACAGCACTGTACTTTGCTCTGCAATTGGGTATAGCATGTAGCACAGAGAGAAAAGGAGGGGTAAGAAATGTCTTCTCGAGAAGAACTCAGTCTCTGTCACTGGGCTGGTGACAGCAAGAAGTTCTCCAGTTTCCACTGCTCAGAGAACAGGCAGGCAGGACCCTCGCTCCCTGCCCCCACAGACCCCAGGCAAGGAAGGAATTCACCACCTGCAGCACTCATGTCAACGTTTGGGACCGACCAATAAAATGCACGGGGTTGCACCGTGCTACGTGAGTTCATCACCCAGCACAATGAACAACTGTGCAAAATAAACATTTCTGACTTCAAACTTTTACAATTTAACACATGCCCTTTAAAGAGCTTAATTGCAGCAGCTGCAAACCCACTGATCTGCTGCAGCTTATCTGTTTTGACATCCTCTCCATCCTTTTTTTTTCTGCCTTGATCAAGTAAATTTGTAGCTTCCAAGCTTCATTCAGTTAAGTATTGCAAAGCAAACAACATTTTGTGCTTGCCGAATTGGTTTTTTTTCCCGTTTCTCCTCTCCTTCCATGATTGACATTTCCTGTTTACCTCTCCTAGACCTTGCCATCATCCTTCAGTCCCAAACTTCCTCTTTCTGCACCATCCTGTACCACTCCAGACAGCAAAAACTTTGACATCAGCTGTAATGAAGGTGGAATTAAAGCCCACATTTTGTTTCACAAGACTCAAGCCTGTAAGCTGTTCAATGCAGTTTGCTCTCATTGATGCTTGAGTGTGATGGTACCATTACCCACAGCTCTGTAGTTGTGGCACACAATGTACCAGAACTGTCTTATCTATGTGGCTAGTGCAAAATCCACACCAGTACCTCACAGAAATAACAGTAAAGCATACATAGGTTATATATAACATATGTCAGCTATGACACTGAGCATGCAAATGGTTGGATTGCCTTTTTTTTTCTTTTTTTCCCCAAGTTCTGAACTAATTTATCTGTTTTAAATAGTACCAGTCTTAAGAGACGTTCTCAAACAGACAGTTCAAGGAGGAAAAAAATCATTACTGGCACTTAGATCTTGCAGTAATGTAACAAAACTGTATAATTTTTCCATTCTGCTAACTTATGGATCAGTCACAGGGTAAATGCTTGAATACTGAAGATAGCTATTTTTCAGAACAGTCATAGTTAACCATTTTATTTGGGGCAAATGCAGGCCCTAGCTCCCTAAGACAATATTTAATAGCAAAAATACCCATTGTTTATAAGCAGTGGAGATCATATTAATTTTCCTGGAACTTTTTTCAAAAGAGTGAGTGGTAAACTGTCATAGCTACATTGCAAGACTAACTAGGACCTTTTTTAAAAAGCTTAAAAGCTGGAAAAAAAATTATTAAAGCATGCATAGGATTTTGTGTATTTGTAAGGCTTAAATTCAATGATAAAAAGCATGTAATAAATATGGGGGGGGGAGGGAAAATATATCAGTAAAAATAATATGTACAGCCAGAAAGGTTGGCTTCACTTTTTTATTTTTTTCTTTTTATTTTTTTTTTCTTAAATGCACATAATTTAATTGCTGGTTCATATACAGAAGCAACTTTGGACAATGGGACTGTGACTGGCCATTGGAAGAAAACTTGGTGAGACTTGTCCATTCTAAGCTTCAAAAACTTTTTTTCTGAAATTCCTTTAAAAATAAAGAAAAGAAGAAACAACTCTAGACATGCAGGAAATTCCTGGTTTTGTGTTGTAGTCAATCACGAAAATTAGGGAACGGGTTTTAAGCTGTCTTGAACTGCAGCCCATATGAGTATGATAGACATTTGGCTCTTATGTCACTGGTGTTAATGTCTATTCTCCGACTAATATATGCACGTAGCTGGGTAGGACACAGCTGGGTGCATGGCTGAGTATAGCACAAGACTTTCAGAGCAGTAGGGACAGTAAAATTACCTTTGACTTCAGCGCAATAGAACATACTTCATTTAAATAACTGACTCACATTTTTGACATTCATCCCATCCATCTCCTTAAAAACACACCTAATTAGCTGAACTTGATCCAGACAACTTTTAAATATTGCAATAAAAATAAATAAATCCCCTGATATTCCCATTTTACTAGCAATAGAGAAAAAGTCTGAATTTAAATGCTAGGTTTGACCCCTGCTCCTGGCACAAAGTTAATGTGCTAAAAAAAAAAAAAAGAGAGAGAGAGAGAATCCAGTATGTCTTTTATCAAAAGTCAATTCAAAGCTCGATATAAAGTTCAAACCTTTTGCAGCATACATTATCATTAAGATGAAATATTTAGTGGCTCTGTATTCTGGTCATCTTTTGACAATAACCTACAATGTCTCAGAGGTGGAGGGTGCTGGAGAATTCAGTCAATTATTAAAGAATATCTCATTTTTCAGGAAGAAGGTCTGAAAACTGCTAATTCATATTAGTATGCCGTTCATCAAATTGCACCTTCCATTTTAAAGTCCCGCACAGCTAACATAAACATTAAAAATTTTAGCTGCTTTGAATCTTTTACAGTAACTTTATAAAGTCTCAAAGCATTGTTATTTAATAGCCATCCCCATCTTTTGCCCCAGCGAATGGGTGTAAATCTTTGTCCTGTGGACAATAGGAAGTCACATATTTAGACTGCGCAAAAAGTTCTTCAGTGATAAGCTTGTCACAAATTACAGCTACTAATAATGTTTCAGGCTTCCCTAAGTGATAGGGATTGCAAGGTGAACAGAAGGTTGGAGTAGAATTAAAGTAGAGCCGCTCTTACACTTTTTTCAGATTAAAATCTCACTAATATTTAATATTTGAATTGAAGCAAACGTTTAAAAATTAAAGCTCTTGTGATTATTAAATGAGCACTAAAGCAAAAGGGAAATTGGATTTCTAAACATCCCATTGCATCTGCATGGATATGCACAGGAGATGTCATATTTTGGAAAATATTTGCCAAAAAAAAGCTTCTAAATGCTTTTTTTAATTTTTTTTTTAACTCTACTGGCTGAGATAATTCACATCACACACAGATCTAGGAAACAAAACTATTTCTCCTTGGGGTTTTAGGACAACACTCCAAGCAAAAACCACTCTGAGACTTAGACACCTTTGCCAGAGCTTCTTATGAGCATTAAGGTCTGCTTGAGCTGAGCATGGCTCCACCGTCTCATTCATTCCCTTCATCTTTCTTCTCTGTGATGTCACAGAGAACAAAAGAGCAGCTATTTTGCACTTGCTCAAATGGAAAGTTCTGGATAGCAGGCATTCCACACTGGAGAGGATAAGCAAAAATTATCTTTTCTTAAAAGAATCTATCATTTCTATAAACATTTCCACCTGAACATAAGTAGAGCAAAACTTTAACTGAAAATGATGTGAGCAAAGCCAAAGTAAACTTAAAAAACAGCTACATTAAAAAAGGAAAGCTTCTTTCTTTTTCTTTTTTTTTTTAATATTCTCTCCTCTGGCAATAAGGTTCCAGAGAAACCATCTTCACACAAAATGAGCAAGTGAACAAGTGCCTCGTGGCTAGACCTACACTGGAAACAAGCACTGCCCAGATGAGAGCTCATGCAACTTTGGGGCTGACTTCACAGAAGAAATGAACCCTTCGATTAATATTTGACTGACTGTTTCCTTGTCTCCAATGATATTTTTTAGTCTCAGATAGTAAAATCCAGATTGTTGTGACAACTGTGAGAACAAATTAGTCAGTATTTATAAATCACTTGGAAGAAAAAAGTGCTATTGCCGATAATTATGAAATTGGATTAAATCAGCAAAACATGTTGCATGGGAAACCAGTTGTTTCCTCTTCCTTTATACCTCAAAGTTGGAAACACAGAACTGCAGTAAGCTACTGGTGATGCTGTGACGCAGCCTCTAGCACTGGATCCCATACTCCTACCTAAGCATTCACATAATTTTGCCTTTCTGACTTTGTAGGGATGTGGAGACAAGTGACTCGTTTGCACGAAATGTCAGCCGTCTAAGAACTGAATGTTTCCCTTTTGCTCACAACCATGTAAACTGCGAAAAGAAGTAATTCTGTGTGGTTTTGAAAAAGTACATCGGATGATTCCTGGCTTGTTAAATGCATAATTCACACCTCACCTAACCCATATTCCCTTGAAAATGCTGGCACTTGATTGCGTGGAATTGAGGGTAAGAAACTATTGGAGAAATGAAGCCTCAGGGATCAGCTTCCCCTGGAGCCAACCAGCCACACCTGCACACATCCGCACATAAAGACCCTGCTTCTCACAAAAGAGTGTTTTGTTTGCATTTTATTTAATTTCATTTTATTCTGGTTTTATTTTTACAGTTAAACCAAGGTTTGCATGCACAAAATTACAATAGCTCTTTCTTAGTTGCAGGATGAATAAGGGTCACTGTTTGTATGTTTGGTCTTGAGTGACAAAACACTGGTACTAAAATATTTAAGAATAAACACTGGAAAGAAAGGGTAAGTTTTTTGGTTTTGCACATCTGTTTTAAAGTGATATGAGGGAGCAAAATTAAATTTAATAATCTCTCTTCCTTCCTCTGCTTTTGAAATCACAAGACAATGTGGTAGGACATGTGTTTCAGATCTAGTGTGGTATTTTCAGATGTAGACAATTCATTATCCGTGGTTCTCCTTTTCTGCATAAACCATGATATTTCTAAGTACAAAATTGTCTGCTAAATTGTCCCCAGGTAACACAACACAAAACAGCATTTGTGTATAATAAGACATTACCTCCACCTGCTATAGACAGTGTTTATCCTGCACATTTTGTTTTCTCTCTTGGACTACAGCCAATGAACTCAATAGTTTGTTGGAAAGCAAACGATCTTACATGTCAAATTGTCCAATTTATTTTTACATAATCAACTGTCAGCCCCTTTTCAAGGGAGTAGAAGGGAGGTTCGTCCATGCTTTTTAATGGGTATTTCTCCAGTGAAAAATTCATTTTTAAAATCTTCATCACATCCTAACTCACCTGTGTGTGTGTGTGCTTAAATCAGGCCACAGGGTGTGAGGCAATTTAGACACACAGCTACAGGACTTCTGCACCCATATTAATCAGCACTTCAAGATGCTCATCAGTTGTGCTCCTGCTCCTTCAGATTTGCACAGTGTTTTCTGAACAACTTTGATTATACCTGTGCCCATCTTTATGCCTATAGCTGCATGCCTCAGGGCATCACCCCTTCTTGGACCGGTAGATCAGCCTAATCAGGAGAATTTTACCACACAGAAGCTAAATCTTTTGACTGAATGTCCATTTAAATCACTCGGTTTAGTACAAAGCAGCAAGTGACATAACATTTTTTTCTCTCCCTTGCAGGACAGAACTGCGCTTAATTAGGCATTTAAGAGAGACTTAACTTCTACAGTTCTCACCACACGTTATTTTCAAGCGGCTCAGTGATCTGAAACACCAATTAGTTTCAATTCGCACCTATTATCCTCCTTTAGTTCACTGTTAATTCAAAGTCCAAATTCCCCTCCTTGTCAAAAAGTGATAATTTTCTTTTTGTAAGTGTTTCCCCGGAAGTTCTGAAAACCACAATGCCAAATGCCCCTACCTAAAACTTCATAGGGAGGCCATATACCATTTGCCAAGTTTACTATCCTTATGTTTTTATGCCCAGTATATTCTCTTGCTTTCCTGCCATTAATGAACCCATTGCTTCAACTCCCTTGAAACATTTGAACATTTCTGCGTTCTTCCTAAACCAGTTAGGGATTTTTACAGGACACCACAGTTGATACCATCAAAGCAGACTAAGGTAACTGCAGCATCATAAAACACGGCAAATAAACATGCAATCGGAGTTAAAGTGCAAAGGATGAAACATTAGGTCTTCTCCTTTCTCATGTATCACATGCCATTCTGCAGTAACATCAGAAAAACACTTAATGATTTGTATGAAAAAACAAGCCTCAAAACTTCCATTAGTTAAGGAAACCTATGAAAAAAACCTCCTACATTATTTATCATGTAATTTTTAGATAAGTCATATCTACCAGTCAATAGTCCAAAGACTGAGGAATGCTCTTAGCCAGGTTTTTACCATATATGCTTACCAGCCCATAAATCAGTGACATCTACAGCTCTGTGGGCATAGCTTACGGTAGTCCTTTACTTGTTCCAAGTATTTCTATTACCTAATAGCTGAAAGTAATGAGGGTAATAACTTACACCTTAAACATGCCTGTTGTCTTTTCTATAGCTTAAATCAGGCCACACTTAGAAGAGGAATCAGAAAAAATCAAGTACCAACATAAGCACTTTAAAAACGCATTTGTTACTACGACATCCCATTATTTTTTTTCTTTTGAAAACTAATGCTCACAAATTCTGATGACTGATTGTCTTAGTGGCCCTTATTACCTTTTTTAATAGTTTATTCTATTGAATCGCAGAACTTTTCAGCTGTTCCTTACCTTGCGAATGATTGCTTTGAATTTTGTGAGAAATATAGGAGGTGGGAGGATGTTTCAAATAGAGAACTACTAATCGCTACCAAATACTTTTCCCTCCATATAGAGTACAAAGTTACTTACCTGTCCCCCCACTGATGCTCCTTCATATGCACTGCCTATACAAATTAGCATGTTGCATATATGGCTTCCAGCTACTGCAAAACACAAAATCAGTTAGACATTAATCTTTCCAGTTAAGCTGCCAATGTTGCTCAGAATTTGTTGGAGTGCTTTCTCAGTCCAGCCTACCATCAAATCTCTGCACATTTCACATCTATCTGACAAGTTTTACATGTGATTCTCTTTATTATGGTGTCAGACTTCATTAAAATTTATTGTGCTTGTATTTTAAAAAACAGGGTTCTGTCCAAAAAGTGGAGAGACAGTTCTACACTTGATGAGATTTTCAGAAAAATATGATGTGAATCTGTCAGTTTGGCTGGAAATCTGGAACTACCTCTGATATGAACTACGGGCACGTCTTATTTTGGCACAAATGTAAACCTTGGTTTATATGCATGCATGCTACATGCTACTGCCAAACAAAATATCTGCAAGCTGAGTCTTACAAGTCTCCTGCACACTTGCAGTCAAAAGTCCATACAAAAATCATTCAAAGGAAAAACTGAATTTTTCCTCATATCAGCAGCTGAGAGCTCTAGCATATGTACAAGGGTCAAACTTTGCAGGTAACTGTGTCAGAGGCACAAATAACCTCAACACCAGATGAAATCTAAAAGCCAGGCCCAGAAAAAGTCCAATGGGCTATCCACTTGAGACAATTTTTATTTAGATTTATAGAAATGCCTTCTCATACTCATTTTCTAAAATGGAAAAGTTAGACAGCACAGAGTAAGAGCAAAGCATTCAAGCTCCAAGAAAACCTGCTAAATGGAATGATGTGTGAATTTGCACAGGCACTCCATGGCACTTGAAGACATCAAAATAAAGCAAGAAAAAGTCTTACCCACAAATTTAATTAATAAAATTCATATTTGTATAATGTCAGTGAACAAGGATTAATCAAAAGCCATCAAAGCACACCCATAAGTCATAAGCACATCCCCAAAACAATGAGGAATAGAACTGTGCTTGCTTTGCCAAGGGTTAATTCTCAGTATCTCAACAGCACATTCTCTAGAAATTTTTGTTCCAGATTGCAGTTAAATCTGGCCTATCACCAGGGATTCAGCCTCTCAAAATTGAGGATGTTCAACCTCTAAACAGTCACAAATGCTCAGCTTTTCATCTACAGTGCCTATCAAATATAGAAACATCTTTCATATGTTTAGTTTTTACACAGATTTCAGTACTCCTCAAACTTATTTTAAACCATTTCATAGCTATCCTTCCTGCCTGTTAAACACATCAAGTGCTTCAGTGCCAGCTGGTGTCAGAAAAGAAAGTCTAAAAACAAAAAACATACTGCTGGCTGTCTTCTATCCTTGCTGGCATCCACTGCTTGAAGACAGATTAAAACACTACTTGTAGGTCTTCCAGCTTTCCTCAGACACCAGAATCTTATAGTGGAAGAGGCAATTAACAATACTGCTCTTCAGCAAAGGGCATTTTCCGAGTTCCTTTCCTTAGTTCTATAATGACCTCTAATCTGATCCCCTTTTGTTTGCAAAACAGCTTTCTATGTAGCAAACTTTAAAAAAAAAAAAAAGATCTAGTGAAGATTTTTTTAAATAGTATTCTGGTATAACCAGTCAACAGGAGAGGAAAAAATTAACAAAAAACAACAACAAAAAAGCGCCTTTATATCATGTGCATCCAAAACTTTCAGCAGACTTTGCATTCAATCTGGTACTGCCTCCACCTTCCCTTCCAGCTCCCCACACTCTTTGTTCCCTCACACAAAGACCAGGCTCCAACCACCTTATTTCCCTCCCTGCCTGCCATAAGCCTTAGAAGAAATGCTACACCCCACCACCACATCAGATGAGGCAGAGGCATACAACTTAATGTGGACTAGAGTATTATGACATTGGGAGAAAAGGAGAGATTGCATAAACATTTTCAACTAACATGCCTGAATTGGGCTGTAATTGGGCATTTAGCAAAAAAAAGGGTAACCAGGAGATGTCTTGTTTAGTGCATACATTGAACATGTTTCTTTTGTCGAAACCACCATTTCTTACAGTCAGTGTGACAATTTACCTAAAGGCAGGAGGTTTTGTACACACAAACATTTCAAAACCACTCAGATTTGCAGTTCCATTGGCTTTAATCACACCCACTTTGTGGAACACCTTTTAAGTATGCATTTTTAAAATCAGTTCCTACAGGACTGAACGGTTGGGTGGTAGTTGTGTGAAGATTTTAATAATGTAATTATTTATTATTTTCTGTTATTATTTGCATACTATAATTGCATATTTTTTTTTTTAAATAGCTAGAGAAGTTGATGCCAGCTCTCTCCCTACCTACAATACTAATCTGATGAGAAGAAGGCCTGATTGAGTCAAAGTTGATCAAAATAGTGGAAAAATGTCAACAGATTAGAAATTACAGTATATGAGTCTCCTAATTTTACCTTCTAGTAATAACATTGAAAGATCTCTGCATGTAATGTAGTAATTATTTTTAATACAAGCAATCTGAACCTTTCTTCCAGCAAAATGTTTACTATCAGAGTTAAAATATTTTCATCCCTATTGCTGTTACTTTTAAGCAATACCTTACATTTATCACAAAATGCACTGGAAATAACGTCGATTAAAATAGTTGGAGCTGAATAGAAACATCAGTTCATTTAGTTCTGGTGTTCATGACTACTACTTTTATGAGACACAGAAGCATTTTTTACCTAGAAATAAATGTTTGAAATGAAAAATTCAACCCAAAGCATTATTAAAACTTTAAATCCAATGTCTTTGGTTATTATTCAGTTGGAACATGAAGAAATAGTAAAAACTTCCATTGGCTATGCCCATTCTGGCAGACAGTATATGAACCAAACTAATAACCACTTTGCAAGTAATAAATTTTGAACTTACATAACAATAGCTATTTTGGCATTGGTCTAGTTGCCCTAGTAGAACTGCAGTTGCTTCCAGTATCAAAATTCCTGGACAGAGCAAAATACTTCTACGCTTATGGCTCAGTTCCATCTAAAGACTGCTAACTCTAAATAAATGAGCCAAATTAGCAGAGTTAATATAATTGTGTTATAGAGATACTCCAGCCAGAATTATTTTTCAGAGAAACCAGTTCCAGTATTTCTGTAGGACAATTTAGTGCACTTTGTAGACAAAACTAAGAGTGATGTCCAGGTGAGGATGCGGGCATCTAAAGCAAAATATAGGTCAATGCAAAAGCCTTTGTACAAAATAGCAATTTCAAATTGAGCTGCCACCTAACCTTATATGTGCAAGAAAGAGAGCTCTCAAGCTTCTCAGCCTATTTTGCAGCAAAAATACTGAATTTCAGCATATCCTAAAGAGAGCCAAGAAGGATGGGTCTATATCCTGGCAGTGAAAGCAGGTGGGCAGGACAAGGGAGTTCTGCTGCTCAGTCACTTCTTCAGGGATTCTTCAAGGAATCCTACAGTACTGTGGCTACAATATTTAAAGTCATTAAAAACCTAAAACCTTAAGAAAATATGGCATAAATTCTTTTTTGTGGTTTCCAGAAGTCATATGTGGACAATACTTCTTGGCAGTGACTTCTCTACTCTAGATCCTGAGTACCTATGGCCCAGAAAGAGGCAGTAGAGAAGAAAGGCTTTTAAATGTATCACTGTATTCACTATTTTCTCTATCATCATTCTGGAAGGTCTATGCAAAGCCATTCAGACTCTCAGAGGCTAAGTCTAAAGAAATAATTGAGAAGAACTCCCAAGCTACAAAGTCCATTGACAATGAATGACCATTCACCTTCTTTGCTCCTGTTCCCATTTCCTACTTGCCAGTGATGGAAGTCTTACTGCATAATCACAGTCATCTTCATAAGGCACTTGGATCTCCCTGTGCACCGTACAGCAATCCTAGGTGTCCAATTCTAGCCCACCACATACCTGGACACCAAAATGGAAGAGTTTCAGTGCCTAATTTATGTATGCCTCAATAGTGAATCTAGACCTGTAAGTGGCTATACTGCATACATAGTTATATACAGTCACAGCCAACTTCACAATCGTGCTGCATCTAAAAAGAAAGCTATAAATCTGCTACACTCTGTAAAATCATCCTCAATGTCAATCTTAATCTGGCCATGTAAGCAAAGATAAGAGTGCCTATTTCTGAGCCAGTTAAAATAAAGCAAACTGGCACTCCACAATCGCAGAGTAAGATAAAACCAGTCCTGCAGATATAATTCAGCAGTTTAAATACAATTTTTTTCTGATCTAAATTCTAAAAGTCATTATCAGCAAGTCTAAAAATTAAAAAATAAATATTTCAAATTTTAACTCTGGTCAAGAATAGGTAAGTGAGGATACCTCGATGAAAGTGGCAATGTCAAACTTTTATTAGCATGGTCTTTCATATAACCTATCTCAAAGTATACAAAGCAAAGAAATTTCCAAGCAGGAACAATGCCTTTCTTTCCCCCCCCTCTTTTCATTTAGAAAATTAAAGCACATCTGATTGCAATAGCTGCTCACAGATCATTACTCCCATTTGCTATTGCTAACAATTTATGCAGCTTTGACAGAATAACTTAGTGTCAGACAATGCTGTGTTTTGCACTAATCTTAAGGAAAACAAAGATATTTAATCTCAAAATATTCGAGCAGTTTATTAATAAGATGGTAACTGATGATGGCCCTGGTATTACTGACAACACTAATAAAAACAGCAATTCAAGACTTCAAACCATTTTGAGACAACCAAAGTCCACAGAATCACGGATTGATATGAAATTTTTGGAAAGTGGTGTTAAAAACCCAAAAGTGTTGATCTGAAATAGTATTGTACAGATTTGATACAAGCTCCATACATGTGCCTAAACACAGGTTGATGCTTAGCAAAATTCCTTTTTTTAACAGTAAATATTTGTAATAGATGCAAAATGTCTGATGACTTCTGGTTTTGTCTTGGCAATTGCTATATTTTGTGTGAAATAAGAACATGTCCCTCTGCTGTATCTCATTTGATATTTCAAATGAGTTTTAAATGTTAATATTCCCTTTTCACAGAATATTTTAGGTAAGGTCTAGAAAAATGTATTTAATTTTATGATCAACTGTAAAGTTTCAGGTTCTCATGTACAGACTATATGCAAAAATAACATAACCCAGCCAGATTTAAAAACAAAACCATTTTTAACTTCTGTGAACCAGACTAATGACTAGGTCTAGGATGTTTTTGTCTCTGTTTCTGAGCACTACATGGTGCCAATGAGAATACAGTTTATGCCAATCTTAATCTGGCCATGGGAAAGAAACAGCCAAAGATATATAGCCAGAACTGTTTATGAGATAAACAAAAAGTTTACTGCTTCCCACATACTAGGGAAACAGTTGGATTACACATCAGCATCTGGTTGCTCCAGACAATACTACCAGGAAGTTAATGAAATTGGAACAAGGAAATTACTATGACTCGGCACTCCATAAAAAAGTGTAATTTATCATGAGTAAAAAAACAATGGGAGCTTTGCTGATAAATTAACAAAAGAAAATATAAAGGCTACATTGCTGATAAAACAATAACCCAATTTTTTTCTGGATAAATTAGTTCTGTTCTAAAAGCTGATGCCACCTGAAATTAGAAAAACGGCAACCTCATTCTGATGAGAAAGGGTGATCTTCTGGGATTACAACTAAGACATGAGGCAAAATGTTCATCTAAGTTTCATGGCACTCACGATGTTATTGTCAAATGAAATCTTTTAGTTTTATTCTAAAGGGGTTTGATTCCTCAAAGACTATGAAACCAGGATCCTACTTTCAGAATCTAGGAAAGTCTCACAAAAGGCAAGTTTGGTTGTCAGTTTGGTGATCAGGCAGATGAAATATTCTAAAACTCTGGAACGTGGTTGCCTCAAACTTCTCCACTGGACAACTTCACACGGCCCACACTGTGGGGCATTACAAGACTTCTTGTATCAAAGTTTCTGAGAAACACTTCCCTTCAGAGCCAGAAAATTTCTGGATTAGAAATGTACTTTTTGTTCTCTTTGGCCATTTCCACAGCAGATTTGTCCCTGAAAAATGTCTCCATTATGCCACTACAATGGAGTAAGCTATTTCTGCTTCAGGCTCTTGGAGCATCTTCAGATCACCATGGGCAGAGCCCTGGGTCTTGTCTGCTGGTCCTCACCACACAAAATTTTCCTAGGCTGGTCCCATCCCCATGCCACCATCTGTGTGCCAGCAACCTGGCGTGCCCACAAACTACACACAATTCCCTGTCTGACTTGTGTCGGTAACTGCCAGCACTTCTCAACAAAAGGAGGAAAATTAAGCCATGGTCTAGGCTCCTTATTCGTAAGGCTTATTAGTTCACCTGCCAACACAGGAGCAGGGCAGCAAGGAGAAACCCAACAGGCTCAGTCTTCTCCCACTAGAAAATTCAGCCTGTCTAAAGACCACTTGAAGAGGATGGTCGCACACAGTGTGCCTTCTCTATTATAATTTCTCATGCACATGTCTAAGGACATAGCAGCAGGACCCTCCACTGGATCAGTATGAATAGATCACAACAGCATGCAAAAACAAGGCTCTCTAATCTGGAGGGACTAAGGGATAGGATCACATGTGTCTACATTAGGGATAGAAAACTGAGATCATGAGAGAAAAATCACAGTTCTCTGGGACTGTCTATTAGAAGACAAAAATAAAATGAAATATGTTATTCCCTTCAAAATAATAAAATATAAAAAAAACCTTACTGTTTTGTGTTGTTTGGGTTTTTGGTTTTTCTTGTGAAGCAAATACATTGCTTTCCTTATTCTTGGGCATCACTGCCACCCCCCGACTATATCCTCAATGCCCTTAGTCATCTTGCAATCATTCAGCAGCAGTAGACAGGATTCTTTCTTCCTCCAAGCAACCTCTACTCTAAAATGAGGCCTAAATTGCTTCCAGGAAAGACAGGAAACATTGCAAAAAATCTCTTCTGTAAAGATCCTCCAAAGATATTCTCTAAATTAATGAATACCATTGTGGCACCTCCAGTGTTTGGCTCTATGCAGCACAGAACTACACTAAGGAAAGACACAACAGGAGTCCCTTGGAGCTGACTTTCAAATCAAGACTGAGACCTCTTCTTCTGATTAACTAACTGCCCTTAGTGATTTTGCTCAATAGCACTCTCCAACCAAGGATCTTGTAGACCAGTGTTTTGCTTCTACTTAACATCCAGCATGTGTTCCCCAAAATTGAGCTCTTGGGAAGAAGTTGGGCTGTGGGAAAGCTTGCTTCAGGGATGGTGTACAGTTTGTCTGCAGAGCTCTTTTCTCAGACAGTTGTCAGTATGGAAAGTAAGCTGTCATCAGATCCCTTGGCAAGCCAATGCATTTTACTAATCTGGCAGAGAAACACAGCAGAAGAAAACCTGACTAGCTTCCTGCCAGACTAGTAAGACAAATTGTC
Source organism: Hypotaenidia okinawae (assembly GCA_027925045.1). NCBI lineage: Eukaryota > Metazoa > Chordata > Aves > Gruiformes > Rallidae > Hypotaenidia > Hypotaenidia okinawae. The sequence continues at coordinate 154,401,000 of BSDF01000001.1, forward strand.
TTGCTGCAAAAGCTGACACAAGGGAAGGGGTGGAACCATATGGCTAGAAACTGGTGCAGGGGTACAAAAGAGTAAGGAGAAAGGATTGTGACTCCCAGTTTTCTTGGCAACAATTACATCGGCCACTTACCCACACCCTGGGTTCTGACACAGTTCACAGCACAAGACAGTAAGTACTTTGGAGAATGTGCAGCTGATAAATGGCAAAGGGCAAGGTATTCAGCAGCATTTCATTGAGCCATTAAACTTCAGGGGCTCAGCCCTGGCCCTCCTGAAGTCAGTGGCACAACTATGGTGTTCTCCATCTGGTCAGGCTTACTAACCATCTATCTCATGAGAGGCTCGCTGCAGTGTCTCAAAACCAAAAACCACTCAGAAGACTACTCATATATTGGACTAAAAGTATACAACTGCAGACAAAGGAAAAGAAAAAAACCAAACCACACAAAACCACAGTAGGATAGATGTGCCTCTAGTATTCAAAGCTACAGATCTTTGGAAGTATGTTGTCTCATTATCAAAAATGCTGATTATTGAAAAACTTTACCAATCTTTTGTCACTCCATAAAATTAATACCCTGTGCCTGCTCCCTCTGAAAGTGCAAGAACTTCCACTGTATAAAAGGCATGTGTAAGTCATTACATGATTTAAGCCACAGATATGAAACTCTCCAGCCTGGAAAATACAAACAGTAGCATTGTAACAACCCAGGAACTGTACTAAAAGTTAAACAATGCCTTTGGACATTAAAGATAAGACATAGAATAGGCTAACAAACTACACAGCTGATGAAAACAGTAGTGAATTGAAGACTTGAACAAAAAGCATGAAAAGAACATCTGCAATACTGAACTACTGGAGGAAACGGAGGACAAATATCCCTGTTTCTTTAGCTGTGGCCCATATCCCCACAACACTTAAAACTGAACGTGTCTAGGAGGTAGTACAGCCCAGCAGGAAAGCATACAGAATAATCATATGCAATTCTATGTATCTCACAGACAAAATATTAGTGCTATAGCTATGCGGAAGAGGGCAGAACAGTTGGGCTTGCTTTCTTTATTCCAAGTTCTAAAAAATATCTATGAAATACAGAAATCATAATCTTTCAGAGAGATATACACAGTGTCCTAATTATTGAGAATGTTTTGATGACAACTCAGCAATGACACATAACGCTCACACATATTAAAGCTAGGAAGGACCACAGCATTTATTTAGACTGATTTAATGCGTAATTATAAAGTTTCTTAATAGCTGTCTTTTCAGCAAATTCACAAACTCTGCTTCAACTGCAAGAGAGAGACATCCATCACACATGTAAACACTTTCAAGGATGGAAGGATATTGCTAAATAAATGAGAACTAAGGAGGTAGCTCAGACATTAGACCTGATCATCTATGTCGCTTAACGGTTATTTCAGTCCCTGGCTCTGTTTTGGCTTGCTCCAATTAATCATCTCCAGTACCATACCCCAAGAACCATGTGCAGCTACTTAGAGGATAGCTCGCTCCAGTGACCACTCACAAATACAAAACAGAGGTGAAAAAAAAAATGAGAAAAGTATGTTAGAAAGTAAGTAAAAGTATTTTTGCCATCAGAAAAAAAGAAAAATTAATAGAAAGACATCGTTTCAAAATGACAACTTTAATACAGTAGCTTTTTGTCCCAGCAAAAATTTGAAGAACCTGATTCAAAACAACGTGAGGAGGAAACACTGATTTGAAGGCAATTCAACAACAGGCAATTAGGTACTGCAGGCAGGTAGGGGTTAGTAGGTACCGAAGAGTTTCAAAAGAAAGGGCTGGTGAATGTTGTGTACTACAACAAAACATCTTAAATTCTGATGAAAGGCACAGGATATATTCTCCCTATTAAAGCAAAAGAAAATGGAATAAAATTAAAAGAATAACCAAGTCTCATAATGATAGGATTACAATCCTCTTGTGAGGCACTTAGGACAGACATGATTTAAAGAAATTTAGGGTTGTGGACAATTATTAATGGATGGGAAGAACCAAAAATTAAAAGGAGATTGAAACAAATCTTAGGCTGATTAAAATAAACCAGAACTTCTCCTGTACTGCTAAGTATGGAAGGCTCCATGGTCTGTATTTTTTCAGATGATGTTTAAGTAATATGAAACCTAGTGAAGGATACTGCAAGTGCCACATCTCAGTCCTGCACAATGTACCCTGTGAAGCCTAAGGTATGGGTTGGAAAGTCTAAGACTCCAATTCCCGAGTTAGTTCATTTGACTAACACGGAATTAATAAAGGGCACTGTTTGCTGATTGCCAGAATTAAATTGCTTCACATGGGATGTTCGGCCAAAGTAATTAATGAACCTAAGAATTTCTGGACCATGAATGCCAGCGAGACATTTGACTCATAAGCATTTTTTTTTCCACAGAGATTTTAGAGGAATGCCGATTTAAATGGATCTACATAGTATATAGAAGACCAGTGCACCCATGTGGATAATTAATCTGTAATTAGATCAATAAGGCTAAACAGAAGGATAGACCAGGAATGTTGTTATGTGTCCTGTATTACCTAACCAAACTATTGCATTTTTATCTTTATTAAATTAAGGGATTACTGCTGTAGAAGGCATACAGATATCAGAACAGGAGAAAGAGATCACTTTTCCTGCTGCTGATGTGTGAGACTTTGTCAAGGATTTGTAAAAGGTCTGGCTATATTTATGAAGGCTTAAGGAACAGTTTGGAATTATGGTAGTGCAAAACAAAGTATGCCAAATGTGAAGTTACAAAAAATGACCTCAAGCTACAGACTAATTTGTCCGGTACCATTTGAGTCAAGAAAAACAAAACAAAACAAGAAACTATATAGAGATTTGTCATTCTCATTCTACCATTCTGTTAGTGCTGAAGCTGTAATCCACAAAATATATCGTGATCTGAGAAAGAGATAATTAGTCTCAATAATGTAATCTGGGTTGGATGAACACATGTGTATGTGAGGGAGGAAAAAAATTTCACATGGATTTACTAAATTCTATTCAGACTCTTGGGGTGTGTATCTGCACCTGCACAGCCTTTGCAAGTGTTTCAGAAGTACAGAGCTATGAAATATTCTATGTTAAAAAGAGGAAAAGGGTGCAAAAAAATGCAGCATCACCTAATCTAGTTCAAATGGAGAAAAGAATCCTAATTGATATTTTAGAGTTCACAGTCTCTCAGACTCTGTGTGCAATGAGACGAAGTTCTAGTGAAACGTCTGGTAGCATTCTCACATATCTATCTTGAAGATTGAATCTCTTTCCACAATCAACTACCATTGCCTAAACTCTACAATTAACTGGGAAGTGTTTTCCCTCAATGGGAAGAGGCAATTAATTGAATTTTCCCTCCAAATTTAGGACCTCAGAGGCACAGTAATTTCCATTGTTTCCGTGTACGGAATGGAAAATGACCTGGCAACACCGCTCACAGCAAAAACAAGACTGTAACTAAAATTTGGGAGAACAAAGTGTCACAACCGTGTAAGTCTTCTGCGTTGCTGCTGCACTAAAATATTTTATTCCTAATGCTGCCTATAAGAACAGGGTGAGAAATGGTATCTCTGAATTCCAGCATATATTCCACCAATGAAAACTGCATCTCCTGGGTGTACCTAACAACAACCTGCTTTTGTACAAATGGCACAGAAGCCTATAAGGACTCACAAATTATATATGATTGCATATCTAAATGTAAATGAATTACATAATTACTTTTACGTTCTTAGGAAGATAGATTTCATCTTCAGAACTTAATGTGTTTGTTAATGTAACAAACCTCAAAGTCCTCTGCAGTAAATGCTTTTATGTACAGCAAGAAAGAAATATGAGATACTTCAAATGACAGCCTGAATGCTGCTCTAGTGCCAGGGATAATTTAGTGGTCTCCCTCAGCTTCGGTTGCTGTTTAGGTCAGCTAAAGTTGTGAATCCTTAAAAAGAGAACTGCGATCAAATGAAATATAATTCTCTAATAAAACCTAAGTTGTTGCAAAGCTATATTTTATATACTAATTCAACCCAGCAGTTAAAACTCAGCTCCCTGCACAATAAAAACTGTTTTGCTGAGTACAGTCCTTCCAGCTCCTAAGCTGCTCCTTCCCCCACTGTCCTCTATGTAACTAGGCGAACACAAAAGAGACCAATCAAACAAGATTTTTGTTTACCTTTCAGTGAGAGATAGAAAGTGGTGAGCCTGCATATGCTCCTTTGTCCATGGAAAACATACACTAGATTTTGTTTGATACACATTTTAAAAGTTCCTTTTAAGTTTTCACTTCTTAGAGAATAGTTGTGTTGCTATAGCTTTTGGCCCCTTGCTAACAGCAGGGTTTTTACCCCCCTCACCAGAATTTGAAGCTTTTGATCTCTTTTATCTTCTGCTTGCTCATAGCCTAAGAATTGCATCTGTGGCAAAGCTTGTCCTCTTAAGAGTCCATTGACTTATTGCTAGAAAGCAAGGAAATAGCTTTCTTTTCACTCCGAGTCCCTGTTGAGATAATACATTCTGAAGGGACACAGCCTGTGTGGAGTAATCAGAGCCATTGTTCACCACTGTTTGAAATGCATGGTGAAAATATACTACTGGAGGGAGAAAAAAATAAAAAAGAAATAAAAAATAAAAAAGAGCTTCTACCAAATGAAAATATACAGAGAGCAATCCAAAGTAGGATTTTCTTAAATATCAGGTAGCACCAGGCTATGCTACAACTTGGACAATAGTGTGTATTGGACAAAAACAGAGAATGAGAGCAAATAAATGAGTAATTTTATTTAATTTCTGTGCCACCAGAAAGGCAAGGTGTTAGTGACGCTCATGTTTCTGATGTAGTACAGCATGGCACAGCCCACCAGTCTGTTCTGTGGTAAGACTACTCCACGCTTTCAAGTTGAATTCCTGAGTGCTACCAACTCTCCCACAGCATCCTTAGCAAAACAAAACAAAACCCACCACAAAACAAAACAAACCAATCAAACCCACCCAAAATCACCCTGTGCTGGCCTCTACTCTGCTACTATCCCCAGAGCCCACCGACAGGGCAGCTTCCACACCAGCTTGGCCAGAGAACTGACATTTCCTAGCTTCAGCTGGAAAAGGCGTTCTTCACTTCTATTTTACATCGCTGCACAATGCCAACTGAGCAGCTAGACAGCTGTCACCAATGAAGCAACCGCAGTGCTCTGGGTGGTGGAGACCAAACATCTTCCTAGGAAAAGGCAGTGGTGGCAAAGGTGCTATATACATGACCTAGTGGCTCCTGAGCAGGTCCTCACCACACAAGAAGATCTGCAGTGATGCAAAATGCTTCCCACACTGTCTGTCTATTGCACCACAACAGTGGGGAGACTGAGGTCATGCAGCTCCTTACGCTGCAGCTTTCTCCTGAGGAACCAGCTTGCCCATAGCAATTTTGTTATTTCTACTGAGTAAGAGCAGAAAGGTGGTTTGAAGCTGTATTTATGCAGCTCCTCAGCTGTAATGCACAGTCCTTGCGAATGAAAATGTGTTTATTTTAAAAATTATTTGAGAAAAATTGAGATCTACAAAAGCAGGATATTGATTTAAAAGCTCTTTTTTTAAAAATTCCTTTTCGCTTGTTTACAATGCTGAGGAGAGTCTGTAAAAATGAAATGAAATTGCAAACACCTAATGGGAAGAAATGATTTACATTTAATAGCCAAATTCTTAATTAACTTCATTACAGTGTAAAGCAGGCCATGCACTCCTGTCTTAAGGTTAATAAATAAGACTGGGAATTGTCTGTGTTCATATTTAACATCTCCCTCTTGTTTTCTGCAAACAGGTGGAGGAAAACAATTTCATTTTAATCCAGGGGAACAGCAAATTTCAACCCTGAAAGTAAAGGAATCCTCTTCAAAATTCTGCCAATATAAACCTTGAAGAAAATTAAATATGAAATGGTAAAAAACATTGATCTTGCTTGTTTCTTAGTGCATTGGCAAAAAGAGGATATGGAAGCATTTTAAGTCATGAATTTCATGTTCCACGAACAGTGCCATAAGGGAATAACGATTTAAAGGTTAGCATAGCAAGAAAGACAACCACAGCCATATTAAAGAAATAAGCAATATTGACTCTATCTCCAGAAATAAACAAAAATTAGTGTAGTACAACCACTACCAAATGAGCCCTTCACACCTTCCATAGAGTACTGGAAAAAAGGATAACAAAAGAACCTTCCGGGCTTCTATCCCCTCCCAATTACTAAATATTTCTTGGCGAAAGCCACTTTTTCTTCTGAGCAAGGACAGGAAGGCTATACAAAGAAAAGTAATTTGGCCCAATTTTTATTATTTTTTTTTATGGAACCATGATGTTGTTTGACTTTATTTTGTTTGCCAACTCTCTTTCCATAGTTCAAAACATCAATCAACAGGGCTATTTGTGAGAGGAAAAAAAAATAAAAAGTCAGACACATACCACGTTTGGACTTGGATTGCCCTTTCCTTTCGTGAAATCTAAAGTACAATATATATTACAGGTCCTGTGTGAGAAATTTCTTACAAAGCCTTATCTCTTGAGATAGGAAATTTTGAGAAAAATCCCTCAGAGCGGTCCCGCTTCTGTTCTAATTTAGGTGGCTTCCTCAAGGTACAACTCGAGTGAGATTGTGCAGAGGAACATTTCCGCTCTGGACAGTTGTGGCTCCCGTAAGCACCATCCACCACAGGAAGAAATCAATGCCAAATTCAATATCACCTGAAGTTGCATAGATCCAGAACAAGGACACCAGGTATTTCATCTACCAGTTACAATGATAAAATGAGAGTCAGAAGTGACCCAGCCAGGCAGTTTTGTGTCATAACTGTCTGCAAGAATAGAGGTAACAGTAAAAAGCTGTATTGGTAAGGACATCAAGATCTATTACCTATAGATCATTTCCCATGAGTAGAAGCTAAGCTAGACTAGACCTTCAGCTCTGGTGACACTACTAGATGTGAACTTTTACTACATTTCTTTATGGGTTTTTTTTAAAGAGTTAGCTTTACCAAGATGTGCACTTATAAATAATGATATGTCATAAAGTATAAATTATGTAACATACAGTTCAGCTACAGTGATATGTCTCAGTGGTAGCACTGAATATCTCCTTACAATACTTTTGATGTTCAAAAATACCTTCAAAGAAGTTTTAATAACCTTTTCAGACAGGCTTCCAAGATACCTATTAGTTACTTAAACTGTTTTGCATGCCACACAGCAAATCTATTTCATTAACTTATTTCCTAATTCCATTTAGATTCTGTAAGGAATGGACAAGAGGCAACTTTTTATACAGCAAGATTGGAAAAAAAAAAACTTAAATACAGTTAACTTGCAACATTACAGCTCTACTGAACTTTTAAAGATTGCAAAACAGTTACTTTCTGGGTTTGATGCAAGGAAAAAAAAATTCCCCAATGAACTAAGAAAACAAATAAAAGCCTCATCATATAAAGGTCAGTTGTTGATTGGGTTGTGTTTTGTTTTGGTTTTTTTCACAAAAAGAGGTATTTTCTTACAGAATCAGTCACAAAAAAAGAGATGTCCATCTGCCCTTGAACTTAATAAGGTCTGCAATGATGCGCTACTCTAGCCATGAGAACACCACTAGTATCAGTAAGAATGATAGCAATGAGGAAAAAAAATAACGTCACAGTTATGTGGTCAATCAAAAATCTGTCTCTCCCTACCAGTACAGACAGTCTTCACAATTTCATTATAATTCATGGGATATTTAGTATCTTTTTCTTAAAAAAACTTACCCTTCTGTGTTTGTGATGATACTACACCCACCAGGTTTAATTTTGAAAAGTTTCTATCCCATGAAACTTCTAAGAAATATTTAAAAAACAAACTCTATGTAGTCGGGGCGGAGGGGAAAAAACCAAACCAAACCAAACCACAACCAAACAAAAAACCAAAACCAGACAACAAAAAAAAAATACCAGAGCCAAATATCTATTTTTCAAATCTGCACTTTTTAAACTGGTCCCCTGATTTCTGTACATTTGAAGAGGGGATTCAAAGCTCAACTGAAGTTGTTGCTCAAGGCATGATGTACACATCAACACCACACACACACATACACCCCTCACCTGCCAGGCAAAAGACAAGACAAGCAACTGACAGAGACAATGGTTTCCACTTACACTGACATACATTTCCCAAGATAGGACCTCAGCAAATCTCCATTTCTTCTCATCAGCTGTTTACAGGACTTAACTGACGCCTGAAGTTTGATGAGAACTCCTCCAATCCAAGTTCTAAACTGAGAATAAAGTAACAGTTTAATCTCCTAACAGTTAATGCTCCTACACACCAATTAGCTAACATTAAAACCAAGAACAAAATCAAACAATTAAAAACAACAGTAAAAAAGTGTTCAGAAATATGTGAATTTTAAGGGACATTTTAAGGTCTGTTAGAATACATTGCTCATAACATGGGATACATGCATTAAGATATATCGAATAAACCAAAACTGATTAATTAATCCATGCCTCTAAAGCAGGGCTATGAAATTGCTATAATTTTGTATTATTACAAAACCAGAATGGTTATAGGAAAAATGCTTCATTATCTTTTTACCACCTGCAGTCCAATAGTAGCTACAACAGCCCAGCTGCGGAAAGGTTTCCTTTCTCATGCAGGTTATCGTTTTGCAATAAAAACATGTCTAAAAAGGCATCCTTGGGGACAACAAACTCCCTTATTTGAGATGACTGCCAAGAACTGAGTTCTGCGCAATGCATTTGCCCACTCTGTGATGTTTCATATGCTCCTGTTCTTACACGGCTTCACATGAGATCAGTATGGCTCTAATACAGATTTTTAGGAAGTTACAGAATCACAGAATTACAAGGTTGGAAAAGACCTTTAAGATCATCAAGTCCAACCATTCCTATCCTATGCTAATCCATATCCCTAAGTACCTCATCTACCCTGTTTTTAAACACATCCAGGGAAGGTGACTCAACCCCCTCCCTGGGCAGCCTGTTCCAGGCCCTGACAACTCTTTCAGTGAAAAATTTTTTCCCAACATCTAATCTGACCCTGCCCTGGCACAGCTTTGTGCCATTTCCCCTTTTCCTGTCTCCTGTCACCTGGCTGAAGAGACCAGCGCCCACCTCTCTACAACCTCCTTTCAGGTAGTTGTAGGTGGTGATAAGGTCTCCCCTCAGCCTCCTCTTCTCCAGGCTAAACCTCCCCAGCTCCCTCAGCTGCTCCTCATATGATTTGCCCTCCAGCCCCTTCACCAGCCTGGTTGCCCTTCTCTGGACTCGCTCGAGGACCTCAATGTCCTTCTTATGGTGAGGAGCCCAGAACTGGACACAGCACTCAACTACATGCTTTAGATTGCAATTGTTATTAAAAGGAAATCATTACATAAAATATCGAATCTCTCCACTCACGTTGTATGCTTCTAGCCTTTATTTTTAACAAATGAGGGAATCCCTTCACTAGAGTAATTCTGTTTCCACCAGGGTTTGCCAGTTCAGAGTTACTACCTCAAGGTTACCCAAGAGAATCTGAAGCCCCCGTGGTGTGACATAAATAACACATGACCGTAATGCCTCACCCCTCACAGAGCTCTATTATTATACGTGTTTGGAGTCCAACAGGGAAGGATAACAGTGAGTCACCCGCAGTCACTGCCCTGGGGAGATGATCCCTTCTTGATGTCAATCACAGTGAAGATTCTCTCACTCATTTGCAGTAAGGCTGCAATGGCCAAGGGAGGGTTTAGCAATGCAGGTATCACAGAGCTGGATGAGGTCCTGCTTAAATGATGCTCATTTAGGGCTTACATGACAGTGTAATGATGCTACCAAGACAATGTACTACAAAACCAAACATTCAACTTAAAGGAAAAAATTTCCTAAACTTTGTAAAAGACCAAGCAGAAAGTTCTAGGGATCTACGATGAGTAGTGTACACCTCTGCTGCTATGCAAAATATATTCTATGGGTCTGGATTAGTGAAAACAGCCTTCGCCTTTCCTAAACACAAGACAGCTGGCTTTATTTTCTACTATAGCAGCCGAACCTAATGGCATACACAAGGCAAAAAGAAGGTGGTCGGAGGAGCGGAAGAGGAAACATAGTTGCCCACAGATAAAGAATGAGAACCAGATATTCGCCTGCAACATCTTTCTGGAACTGTACAGGACTACTCAGCCTGAGGCCTGGTTTGGAACTTTTTGAAATGATGATGATGATGATGGCAATAATGCATTTGGAACAGTCAAATCCAGCGTCTTAAGTAACACTGCTGGAGCCATTGTTAAATATACTGGAAGCATTTCCCTAACACTAGAGCAGAACAAAATCACCTTGGATTGGTGATAAACTTTGGTGTCTGCAAGAATCTGTTCAGTAGATGCTCAGGGGTATTCAAAATGCTGTTCTTGTAGATGTCTGGACCTGTAGAGCCTGTTAACATCTGCTACGGAGACAGGCTCCCACCCAATCATCATATTTTTCTTTCTGAGATCCATCCTATGTGGAAGTTCCCTGGTTTCACAAGGATGTGTGTGTATTGAAAAGATATGCACTATAAAACAGAGTATCAGACCACATTTTTTCACTGAATACACTTGCTTTCAAATGCTTTTGTGAAGGACGACACTGTTTCTATCATGTTCCATTATTATTTTCAATTATTAGTTTCAATATTGTTACTGCTACCATGATCACTCATTATTAAAATGAAACACAGAGACCAAATGAGCAAAGAAAATGCTCTGATCACAGGAAAAAAACAAACCAAAACAAACTCGACAGACTTTAAATACTCTGTTCTATCTACAGAATATACCTGCCATTACAAACATGCTTTGTTTCCAGAAATAAAAATTATGAAGTTATTTCTTCATCAAGGAAGTTAATACACTTTTGAGAGAATCATGGATTCAAATGTGTGGACAATGAAGGGAAAAGTGCTTATTTCTGTGAATTGTTAACTTACCGGAGGTTCTGCTCCAACATTAATGCTGTGGAGGTATTTCTTAAGAGGGGGGTTTATTATACAAAGAATCCTGGTCAGCAAATAGCACGATACTCCATTTTACTTGTCGATTTCTAGGCTTCATACATAATATAAGTTTTCAGCTCTTTTTACCTTATTAATGTCTGAAAATATTTTATATCTAACCATCAGCAAGTATAAAGTTGGCTTTCTCAAGTATATAGAATTATGGTATCTTTTATTTTTGAGAGTCTAATCTTGTGCCAGTGTTGAGTGACAGAAAGCACCCCTAAAACACACATACTATTTCTCAGATTTTGAAGAAAATTCTAAATTTCAAGAAATTTAGGTATTAGAGTAATTTCTATTACAAGAAAGAGTTTATTACAAGTAAGTGGTTTGAGACTAGTTGTGAGTTGGTCTACACATACGCTAACCTCAATTTTTTCCCCCTCATGAAGGTGTGGGTTAATGCTCTTTAACTTATCTTGACTAGGCAAGTTTAATTTTGATGCCATTTTGAGAATGGATGCCAGCTAGGAAAATCAAGGGGGTTGGGGGTGAAAGGTGAACGGATATCCTGGATTTTAGCTTAGAAAAAGGCCTAAGGTAATGCATTGCAGTGTTACCTGATCTTAGCCTACCTTCAAAGGCATTTCCTAGCATAAGCCCAACTGAAAACTAATTCTCACCCATTTAATAGTATAGCCCTTTATTTACAGATCCCTGAGAGTGCCAAGCAGTCCATAATCAACCAATCTGCTTCTGTGAAATAATATCACATGCAAAATAAGACAAGGTGCACAGTAGCTACTTTCTGATTAATTCATTACAAAAAAAAAAACAAACCAAGAATCATACATTAAGAGTATGTACTGAAAATTTCCTTTCAATGAAGAACACCTTTTAATGAATTCCTGCACTATTACAGGACTGTAATCATAGAATCATAGAATGGTTTCAGTTGGAAAAGATCTTCAAGATCATTGAGCCCAAGAATCTGAAGCCATTAAAAAATACAGGATCTCACATAAAACTTAAAAATGGACAAACTGATTTTTCTCAAAAATTGCACCAAATTAACTGGACTGAGAATTGACATGCCAAGTTTCCACTTGGGAAGAAATTTTAGTGACTATTACGAAACACAGAAAATGAAAGCCCATACTGGAAATGCTGACTGACTCCTTACTTCCCCAGTGCTAGCTAGACACATGTATACTCACAGAAATTGACAGAATCCGAAACTTTCTTTGATAAACTCAGCTTCCGTAACCAAAAGAGAATGACCGCGTTTCCCAGCTTTTCAGCTCAGCACAACACAGCAATCCCTATCTTACAAATTTCCTGACTTTCCAGAATAGCTTTGAAGCAAGAATTATTGGAAGTCATGAGTGAAGATCTATTATAAGAAGTGTTAATAAGGCATGAATCACACGTTTTATTTTTTTTTGAGACACCATTCTTTGAAGAGGTCACCATGGCCAAAATATCATCACAAGGTTAATCTTCTCTTTTCAGGGCAAATTGAAGGCATTTGTTTCACATTATATATCTGATTCAAGCTGGAGAAATAGCAATCTAATCAAATCATGCATGGTTTTCATTACAGTTTAGCAAAAAGCACCGACACTACCAGAAATTAATCAGATATTTGGGTACAGTAATTTCTGTACAACAGTAGGCCAAGGCCAAATATGAAATTAAATTCACAGTTTCTGTAAAATATCTTTAGCCTGTGTTGTTCTTAAGACTTTTTCACTAGATCCTTTCCACAGGGAATCAACTAGCTTATTTTTGATTCATGGGTTTTTTTCCTTTTCTGGGAGCAGTTCCCAGTATAGTAATTTTTGCCAATGGGACCAAATCCGTGGTCTTTTTCGGAGTGTGTTCCAGATTTAGTTCCATGATTCAAGCCCCCACCTGGTTTTAAAGGGGAAAACCCTTCGCTGTGGAAATATTAACCTGACATGTCTCCAGTCTAGACTAATAATTATGTTAAAGGACAGAGCGAGTCCATTATTCACATGGAATGGGTGGAGGCTTTGATAAATCAGCAATAATAGGCGTCAAACTAGTCACCGAGGACTTCCCTCACTTACTTGCTTTCTTATAAAAGGGAACTTTAGGCTCATTCAAGAATTCTGCTTCTACTGGGACTGACAAACAGATCATTTATTTCCATCTAAGGCCAGGGACTGTGTTTAGTGTAGCGCCCATAAAGCAGGAAACGGAATGGTGTTCAACAAAGGTTGACCTGCTCCTGTAGATTTTTGTCGACGCTGCTTTTTGTTCATAATGGGAAGCGGGGTTCCTCTAATTGTACCATTCCAATTCTTCTCACTGCAGTCTTTTATATATTCAGACAGTCATGTTCACTTAAAATCACAGAATCGCAGAATCATAGGGGTTGGAAGGGACCTCAAGAGATCCAGTCCAACCCCCTGCCAAAGCAGGTTCCCTAGGACAGGTCACACAATGAGGTCTCCAGATGGGTCTTGAATATCTCCAAAGAAGGAGACTCCACAACCCCCCTGGGCAGCCTGTCCCAGGGCTCTGTCACCCTCACTGGGAAAAAGTTCTTCTGCATGTTGGTGCGGAACTTCCTGTGCTCCAACGTGAGGCCATTGCCCCTTGTCCTGTCTCCACAGACCACTGAAAAGAGGCTGGCTATTTCCCTCTGTGTCCCACACTTGAGATATTTATAAACATTAATCAGATTCCCTCTCAGTCTTCTTTCCTCAAGCTGAACAGTCCCAACTTACTCAGCCTTTCCTCATAGGGGAGATGCTCCAGGCCCTTAATCATCTTCGTAGCCCTTCTTTGGACTCTCTCCAGGAGATCCCTGTCTTTTTTATACCAGGGAGCCCAGAAATGGACACAATACTGCAGGTGGGGCCTGACCAAAGCAGAGTAGAGGGGAAGGATGACCTCCTCTGACCTGCTGGCCACCCTTCTCCTGATGCACCCCAGGATCCCATTGGCTCTCTTAGCCACCGAGGCACACTGCTGGCTCATGGCCAACCCGTCATCAACCAGGACCCCCAGGTCCTTCTCCACAGAGCTCCTCTCCAGCAGGTCATCCCCAGCCTGTACTGGTACAAGCAGTTATTCCTTCCCAGGTGCAAGACTTTACACTTGCTTTTATTAAACCTCATTAGGTTTCTCCCTGCCCAGCTCTCCAGCCTGTCCAGGTCTCGCTGGATGGCAGTGCAGTGTTCCTGCGTGTCAGACACTCCTCCCAGCTTTGTATCATCCGCGTACTTGCTTTGTAAAGATTGCGTAAGCAAAAACGACTCATGAGAACTGGAATGAAGCTGGTGGCCTTCAGTAGGAAAAAAATCCCACCCCATAGAACTCAGGTGCACAAGGTAACAGTTTTCCACTTCAGGTTCCCGAGGCCCCGCTTTAGCACCAAGGCTTGAAACCGGTTAAACTGTCATTAAGAACACCGCTCAAGGAGCTTCAGTCAGGCACCAGTCGCCAACCGCGCCGTCGTTACTGATCCTACAAACCCGGGCCCGTGGAAGTGGGGAATGTGCTCCCGAGTGCCATCTACTGGCACCGAAACCGCTAACCGGCCCTTCCAGCATCCCCTGGCGTCAGAGCTCCGGGCACGCGTAAATACGTACTCGCTGAGGTTATTCCTATTTCAGGCGTGCTTGCTCATGAATCCTAGAGTAGGGCAATCCAAGGGTGTCTCGCAAACTGTTTTTAGAAGGGCGCGCTAATGTAATATTTATATAATCATGTTGGCATTCATCTTTAATGCGCACAGCCAGACCACCATCCGACACCCGCAAGCGGGAGTGCAAATCCTTTTGCCAACCTCTGTGTGTCTATCTGGAGCTCTTGAAAACGTTCTTTTCTATGCAAAAGTGCCTAGCTATAGGGAAAACCCTTTATCCTGTCTTGAAACAGGCAAGAAGAACACAGATTTTCAAGCAAATGGACAAAGGAAAATAAACCATGTACTACAGCACTATTATAAAATATTTGAATTGTTTGCTTGCAATTTCCTTCCACGTATCTCAAAGAATTGTAAAGAGACTGAGAAGCATCGTTATCACCATTTTCCATAGAGGGAAACCAAAAAAGGAAACTAAAATGTGGTTGGGGAATTTTTACTTCTACCTGCTGTTTTTCAGATCACTCTCTAAAACAACATATTTGAACTGGTTGCTTTCATACCAATTTAGAAGGTTGACTTTTTTTTAATAGCTGCATACAAATGTCTAATGAAAGATAAATTTACAACCTCTTTGGAAAATACTGCTGCTATCCAATTCTGCAGAGCTATGTCAGAAGTAAGAGTATTCCACTTCTACTATACTACCTCATTTGTAAGATAAATTCCTGCCATAAATCTACAATACACAATGAAGCACCGTCACTTTCATACACAGCCATATGAAAGAGTCCCTGCACAATGACCACTGTCAGTTTTCAGCTATCAACCTACTTTAAGGTTTGGCTTTATTTCAATAAGGAAAATAGTATTAAAACACCTAAAAGGCTACAGACATAATAACAGCATTATTAGAAACACCAATTTGCACTGGTTTTGGTTCCTATCCTGCAACTAAGTTCTGAAAGATGATTCTGCTTGTAACCATTATTCAGCTTTATAATGTTGTTCTAACAAAAAACCTCCAGAATTGAAAGTGATGTTTTTCTTTCTCTTCTGTTCTCCAAGGTAACTACTCTTAACTCCAAAAAGTTAACAATCCTGAAAGACTGATCTCATTTAGGGGGTAGTGATGCCCAATGTAGATGTGAAGGAGCTAGAAGAAAAACTCAAGAGATGCAGTAAAAAAAAGCGAAGGGAGAGAGCCTAGATCTCCTGAAATGTAAATAGCTAATTAATGGTAAATACGTAAAGTTAATAATATAAGATATAGACATTGTGAAACAAAATTAAAAAATAAACAGGAAATAAAATCTTGCCACATGGCTTTCTCTTCCTGCAGATGAAAAGCAGCGTGCTATAGCCCTGAGAGACGCAGTAACTGGTGTGCATACAACACCCTTCCACCCTCTAACCAAAAGAGGACTATGTTAGGTGCTTTCTATGTAACCCTCACTGCACTGTGAACAAACCATCCCACAACTCCGCTATAGGCTGCCAGTAAAGATATGATCACAGGGAACAGGGAACAACTGTTTGCACGGTGACAAAGCTAAACTAGATGGTGCCATTCAGTGAGGTTACAGCTGAGGAAGTGCAGTTAGGACTGTGATTGTATCACCAGGCAGACTGGAACCACCACCAGACACTGCACAGTTTCCGCCCAGCTCACCACAAACTTCTGCATTAGGAAAGAATAAAGCCTGTTACAATTCAGCCTCTGTAAGCTTTGTCAGTTTGAACTCAAAATGAAACTTTACTGGTTTGAAACATAGTCTTGGTGCTGTACAAACATAAATACTTCAGTAAGAAGGTATTTTTCAAGATTGTATAGATCCCTTCCTGAAATTGCTGAAGTCGTGATTCGGAGGGTACCTTTTTTTTGCAGTAACAGGCTTTGCTCATTTATCTCCTAGTAGCTAAACTTCACTGTGCAAGGAAAATACCCAAACACATTATATATATGCCCTTCCAGTATTAACACTCCAATTACTGTTTCTGCCACTGCAGAAAGTGAGCAAAGAACGTTACTGGCCTGTGATTTGGAAGCTCCCTTGCCTACCATAAGCCATGCAGCTGTGAGCACAGCTCTCCTGCAGGCTCTGCTGTTCATTTGCCGAGCAGAGATAATAGCAGCTCCTTGCTTGCTCCACCACAGTGTTGTGGAGTTAAACACAATAAACCCTCAGGACCACTGTGGCCATAAGAGTAGTAAAGCAGCAAAGGCTGAAAGTCAGCATGTGTTTATTTTGCTGGCAAAGCACTGCTCTCAGAGCAGTAAGGCAAACAGATCCTTGGTGTAATGACAGGTAGGGCTCCAAGTGAGATGTGCTTGGCCTGTTGCTTTTAACCGGTATTGTTTCTGTTGCTAGCTTTTCAGGACACTGCAATCAAATAATTATTGTTTCCTTGGTTGCCAACTATTTTTCTTTTATTAGTAATACCGACCTTTGTTTATTCTTCTTCCTCCCGTGGGAAATTTCAATACGCCTCCAGAAGGGATGTTGTATGACTCTCATTTATAATGGGATCACTCCCCTTCTTCCCAGGGGAGGCTTTCTCTTTCCATTTTTTCCCCCCTCTGTATTTGCAGACGGGGACACCAAGTCAAATCTCCTCTGTGTTCACATTCATGTGATCTGAACAAGACGAATAGATCAGCAGTTCTCACACATTTGCCTAGATGTACAGCGAAAGAGAATTCATCTCACACACCATTCCATTTAGACTGTTTAACATTCATTCTGGCAACACTGACAACAGACCATACAGAAAAGTCGGATTGAAAATACAGTTTTGTGAGGTTGATTTTGGGTTTCTTTTCCTTCATGTAGCAAATGTTTTCTGAGGTTTTGCATCCTTCGCTTCTTTGCTTTTTTGCTCTCCACTTCCTACTTGTTTTCTCACCATGCTTATCCCTTTCTCACCAATCTATGCATTTCACTATCTGCCCCCCAATCTTACTCACTCACGGCCTTTTTCTCAGTGTGGTTTTGTCCTCTAGTTACCCCTCTGCCTCCCCAGCCATCCTTTTTCAGGTACATAGTTTACTTTGTCTTCTTATCATGAACTACTACCCTTTGTCCTAGAAAATCCTTTTCTTTCACTAGGTCATCGTGTACTTCTGTCACTCTCATTTGTAGCCCCCAGCTCCACTACTGGCAACTCCTGCTGATGACAGATGTCTCACAATCAGCTGTAAGCCTGCTCTTGGCTCCAAGCCTGAGGGAAGCTCCAGACTTTTTTTTCACATTCGCTTTTTGCAGCAGCACTGTTATACAGATGCAGCAAAGTCACCTTTTCCTGAAGTACAGCTTCTTAGAGAATTTCAGGTCCCTCTGCACCAGCAAGACTGAATACTTGTAGAAACAGCTTGAGAAAAATTGCAGACAATGCTATCCTGCGGGGTGAGTAAGCATGGATGGCATTTTGCCCTGGGAGTCCTGTTTTGAGCAGTCAGAGCATGTCAGTGCATTATTTCATTGCCTACACAGCAGGAGCTCCGGACTTGAGTGTGCAGACGAACTCCCATCATACCAACCCTAAGCAACATGCATCCTCCCCCACCACCTAGTGCAACACTTTCATCTCTTCCCATGCCTCCTGTGCCATGCAACCTCAGTATTACCTTCCCCCACTTCTTTCTTCTACTTACCTTTGGCAAGCCAGAAAGAATACATAATTGCCCAATGAGAATCTAAATGAAGAGTCTAGGGTGTGCTAACTCATCACCCAACTAGCAAGAAAGTCTACAAATTCAGATTGGCTAGATATTCCAATGCTAGATACACTCAGATTGGCCTGGTGCCTATCTATCAGATGCTGGCAGCCAAATACCACAGTCTTCTGGCCTGTTAGAAAAAAAAAAAAAAAAAAAAGGCTTAAAGGGCTACATCTGTATGGATCCAATACATAAAGTAATTGTATCAGCTTTTGGCCTGTACTTCCTGAAATATTTATGTGCTCCTGAGCAAAAAAATGCCAACACCAAAGAACTTGCTAACTCAGCTCTATGTGACATTCGTGGCTACATCTGCATTAGCAAGTAGCACTTCCCAATCCAAAGTCTGTGAACTAAGGCAGTGGCTGCTGAGAAACAGGTGCCCACGCTACATGCTTTCGGGAAGTGCTTTACTTTCCACGAGCTCAAGCCTGGTCCTGCAGACTGAAACCTCAATAGCAAATGGAGTCCCAGAACACATGATCTGACTTCACGGAGACGCGGAACGGTTCAGGCTGAAAGAGGCCTCTGGAGGTCAGCTTGTCTAACCCATCCTGCTCAAGCAGGGCCTAGAACTGGTTGCCCAGGACTGTGTCCAGAATATCTCAAAGCATGGAGACTCCACCACCTCTCCAAACAACCTGTACCAGTGCTGGGTCACCCTCATAATAAATAAAAGTTTTTCTTTATGTTCAAACAGAACCTATCGCTGAAATGCGATAGGTTCTGTTTTTATTTTAGTCTTACCCAAAGAGAATCCAGTTTACCCAGTCTGAGTGCACTGCAATGCAGTCAAATTGATGTTCAAGAGATCTGCTTCAACAGCAAAAACACAAGCCTTCACACTAGCTAAAATGCTATTTTAGATTCACACGCTGATTCTTCTACTACAACCATGTTCTGCCATCCTCACTCACAGTCAGCAGTGCTTGACTTTAAAATGTGGTGTTTAGTATAACATTTGATAAACATTTAGTTTAAATGTTCTGTAGGCAGTTCTTTTCTTCTTCCCTAGCTGCTTCCCTACCTCCAGAAACAGGACACAAAGTAAAATACAGAGAAATGTCTATATGCAAATATACCACTATACTATACATTGCAATAGCTTAGCTATAGAATGGTACGCTTCATGCATTCAAAATTTGGTATTAATGCAAATAAGAGGTTAAGGGGAAAGACTGGTGCATTCCCTTTCACATTTACTTCATTTCCCACATTACCGAGATTATAACCCAAGAATTCGTAAAGCTGCAATTAGCTTCTGTGGCAGAAGCCTCAAAACAACTTTATCAAACTTCTGTGCTGACACAAAACACTATCAAAGACCAGTAACCACACACACATTGATGTCAGCTCTATCTCTAGGAAGTACACAGGCATTAGATATTCCACGCATTTGGGAGCCTATCCTGCTTTCTCTAACACACTGTCTTAGAGAGGAACGCAAACAAACCAGGCCCCAAGCCCGTTCTGAAATCAGTGCACAGCAGGGCTGATGACAGATTAAATACACTGTGCACAGACCCTACAGAGCAAATAGCTGGGTACAGTGTGACGCTACGCTACGTAAGCAGTGGGTCAGACACTAGGCATGCTGAGGGTGTCCAGTGTTCAGAGGTTTGTGATCAATCAAGACAGCCCTGTTCTAGCCCTGCTGAAATCACGGTTATGGTTGTAGCTCTGTGGCAGACAGCTGGGAGAACAAAGTCAGCCAGATCACTCATGAAAAAACGATTCCATTTGACCCGCACAATTGCAGTCACTGCAGTTTAAAAATTATCAGACCATCTGTAGACAAGCACTACCAATATAATTTGGGAATAAAGGACATGAGGGACAATAATAGGGTCAAGTGACGCATGGCACAACACTTTCTATGTGTTCCAAAACCAGTAAAGAGACATTTTAATGAAAACTCCCAGAAGGGCTGACCGCAAAATATCTATTTTCTCTCTAGTATTTTGTTTTTATTCAAATCATTAGAAAAGACCTCTACAAGTATAGCCACTCAGCTTTTGCCATTTTAATGAGATTTACACAAAAACTTATTTTTTTTTAAGCTTCTGTTAAACTGTATAATAAAATTGCATCATGCTCAAATGCTTTATTCCTTCAACCTTTAACCTACCTTGTCAGGGAAATGAATTAATGAATCAAATTGCAAAATGAAGTGCTACTTTTGTGAATACAGGAGGCAGAATCTGGCACTCAGAAGACTTCCTGCTAAACTGGCTGCTCATATAAACAGTGTATTTGTTTTATGCTTTTTAAAACATTTTTGAAAAGTAGTACTGTTACTTGCTGCCCATTAATGTGTGCAAGTTTTAATTTTCATGGTTATCAATTTGCATGGTGGTAAGAAAAAACAAAATAGGTTGGATTCAACTGTTTCTTTGATAAAATTTTAAAAGAATAGCTGCTAACATTCAGAACTGCTTCAGGGTCAACTCCCATTATTTGTTGTAGGATTGATTTAAGTGTAGGTAGGATGTTTTTCCCATACCTGCAACCCTATTTTTATCATAAACAAGTTGCTTCTTGACTGCTTTTAAAAAAGAAAGTAATCACTCCCAGTCATTTTCATACTGGAAAAGTGGTACTGCTAGACAGATTAGTGTGTTTAGAGGGGGGGGGGATGTGTGGAATGGGGGAACCAGACCACCTACAAACAGGAAGCATTTTGTTACAAATAAAATATGCAAAATATTCTGGATATAAAATTTCCACGGCCGGTATTTCATCAAATAGTTTTTAAGAACTAACCAAGAATCAGGAACTCATAAACCATACATGTTAACTAGAAGTCACCATGCCAAGTAGAAATTCTGTACAGGTAGGCATGGATGTCACCCCATCAAAGCCAAGGTGTCCAACTCAGCACAGCAAGGTTGGCGTCTTCATTTATTCAGGAGGCAAAAATTAAGAGTCTTCTCTGGAGAAGTGCCTACAGTAGTCTTTGAAGAACTGAGCATGGCTCTCCCCTTCTGAAACACAGGTACGGTGGGAGGGGGACAGGTTATCCAACACCCAGGCAGTTACAGCACCTGCCAAGTTTTGTGCTCTAGCTCTCAAGATTAGCCCTCTTTCTTTTCTCATGAGTATTTCCAGGCTTTAGAATAGAGACTTAAATCCAGGGCAAATTGCACCCCCCTCTACCAAACTACCACAAGTCATTGGATTACAACCATGTTGCCTCCAGCATCTAAACACATCTATTTTGTATTTGTGAAAACCACTTGGTTTCAACTGAGAAAGCAGAAGGGGACCTTGCTTCTAAATCCCTTCCCACCTTCCTTCAGCCTAGACACTGGCCTGGTGATTAATATACTGTCATGGGAAGGAAGAGACATAGATATGAATGAGGGCACACCTGAATCCAGTTTTCTTGCCTGTCCAACTAGTCTAACCACTATGCCAACCACTGGATCATGAGTAACCTGGTTTTGAATAGCAGTGTCTGTTGCTACTCTGGTTTGTTTGGTTGTTGGTTTTTTAAAAGGAATTATCCAAGTATTCACATTGGATCAGTCCCTCACGAGGCCTGGATGACACCTCATCTCACTTCTGATTGGCTTAAGTCCCTAGTTACATATGCCAAACACTGGATTGCTATGAAGTCTTTCAGGTAAACCAGCATATGCCTACAGAGCTCCGTGATTACGCAGCTTCTGAAGAACATTGGTTGGACTTTTATTAGCATCAGTTTTCAATTAACCAAGTCTTAAGTCCAAATATAAATACTTAATTCAGGGTGATAAGACAAGGAGTTATGGCTTTAAACTGGAGGAGGATAGGTTTAGATTAGATATAAGGAAGAAATTCTTGACTGTGAGGGCAGTGAGGCCCTGGCACAGGCTGCCCAGAGAAGCTGTGGCTGCCCCCTCCATGGCAGTGTTCAAGGCCAGGTTGGATGGGGCTTTGGGCAACCTGGTCTAGTGGGGGTGTCCCTGCCCATGGCAGGGGGTTGGAACTAGATGGGCTTTGGGGTCACTACGAACTGAAGCTATTCCATGATTCTGTGTGTGATATTAAATGTCTACTCCATGTAACATCAAAGATTTTTTAAAATATTTGCTGTGAGGGGAAAAAAGCTATCACTATGGATACACCACTTGCAGATCAGTGTCTCAAGTTGTGATCAAAACATAAACTCACCACTTCTAATGGTATTCAAGAGCTTTTATTTAAGACCTAGAAGGACCAGGCAATGTGAACAAAGCAATAAATGTTCCCTTTCCCTTCTTCCATGTAGAAAGTAGTCCAAACATTAAAAAAAGTGATACGTGGATTTACATAAAATAAAATTGTAAAATGTCCTCTGACATCAGTAATTAATGTAATTTTAAAAATCTCACACCAATAATGATTTAGAAAATTTATTTATATTCTAAAACTATACACACATGGGAAATAAAAACAGGTATTGTTTTAAATTGTTTATCACATATCCACACACTAGTCCAAAATAGTCAAGCTGTGCCTTTTTCCATGTCCAAATTACAAACACTTTTAACAACATTCTGTACAGTATTGCTCATTCTCCAAGGATGTGATTATCATCTGAACATATGGAAAAAGCTGTATTTTAGCTAATAAGTGTACTTATGTATACAATCTGCCCATCCTTTCTGTATAGGTAGAATGTGAAAATCCTTTCCATTTATTTAGTTTCTCATTGTACAGGGTTTCCTCTCTGTTATTTCAATTAAATGGTGCTTTTTTTCCCCCCTTTTCAAAGGAATCCTTTGCAGCAGCACTTTTTAATTACTTGTTCTCTCAGGTTTTAGAAAAGATCCTTTCCTTTCTGCCAATGTTCAGTGCCTCTGCTGTGCCTTCCTCACAGCTGTTCAGCTAGTTTCCCAGATGCTTCATCTCCCTCCCTACCTCTGCAGCTTAGGAGTTCTGAATTCCACAGCGCTGCTAGAAGAGAAATAAAGTAGCTGACAGAAAGTGCATCCGCAAAACAAGCAACTTTGGCGTTAGGTTAAAAAAAAAGGTGATTAAGTAATGTAACTACAGCACCTGCACTGCTTCACAGCTTCTGTGATGGGACGTGAATCACAGCACTGACTCACACTTTAAAAACAACAAACAAACTGTATACATAGCTTCTGACCTTGTAATAAACTCAGGTTGAAATTGCTACTTTGAAAGAACCAACACATATTTAAGCCACTTTTTTATTTCTGTCCTTCCAAGAAGTTAGCTCTTCTGTGCTACTCCTGCCTTCTTACTATTGTGAGCCAGACTTCGACAGATGACAGCAAATTACACACCGCACACCTTACCCTATTATGTTTTCTTTCCCTGCTTACCTTCCAGAGTTCTTCCATTTCAGATCTTACATTACAAAGGTCTTGCATCCATCTGTGCCACTCTAACACAAGCCAAAGTAACCCACTTTTAATCTCCCAAGGTCCCCCTTGACCCAGCTAATAACAAAAGTGAGGGTGTAAGTAAGAGCAGGTATGACCTGGAGATTATCAGAACACTGTATCTCCACAGGGCTACCCCCACATGCCTAGGGGTTGAGAGATTTCATGTGATGATAGTAACCAAGGTAAAGAAGGGTGAGGCACTTCAATTATGCCACCATTTGGCTGTCAAATAAGGTGTTTTCCAACTCTAAAGTAACCATTTTAAGAAGCAAATTATACATTTTAATATACTGAGATATATTAAAATTGAGAAAAACAATGCAAAAACACAAGAGTGTATAGAAATGAAGTATGCCTAACAAGCCATGAACAACACATTTACATGTGATTAAAAGCCCAGAAGTTCTGATATTATTTAATCCAGAAAAATTGATAAAAGTCTAATAATATAAATTGTTTTTAAGGGAACTGACATGATTCTTTAAGTGAAAACAAGAAATTAAAGTTCTTAAATTTTTATTTTATTAAAACTTCCTTTTGGCACTGTAATTCCATATAAATTGTAATTACATCCATGTGTAGGGGGAAAAACCTGAAATATTAATACTTTATTACTAGTAAGGTAGGAAAAAATAAGGTGACATGACTAAAAAAACCCTACCAAACACCAAAATAAAAGAAATTGCACATAGGGATGCTCTAACAATTTGTCAACTCTCAGGAATTATGTTGTTTTGGGTTGTTTGGGTTTTTTTAAGAGTAAAATGAGCTTTTTCCAAAAGTAACAGAATTTAGTCCAAATAAATAACAACGTAAATGGACTAATGATGTTAATTTAGTGTATTAAAAATTCATGCTTATTAATTGCCTTTAATTAATTGATTAATGCCCTTTAAAAAGGCAAAAATTGAGATGGAGCAATATAATAATGGATCAGGGAAAAATATTTTTTTGTAATGTACTGTGTGGTTTCTTAATCCCACACAATTTATCATCATGAATTGTTCTCATACTGTATATTGCATGTGGTAGCTCTGAAGAATCAATATTACTAAATGGGAGTAGAATTCTGCATTTCTAATTGGTGTTTCTTCAAACAATTGAGGTGCTAATTGTAGGTTCTGTTAATTGTGATTCATCAAGGAGAAAATACAGCTTACGGTATTTAAAAAAAAAATTTATAACTTGTAAAACTGTTAGCAATGTCCTTCCTCCCCTTCTCCATTTCAGGTCAGATTTGGTACATCCAACGTGGAATGCAGTACTAATTATGAAATATGTAATTTTTAACCAGAACCTGTTGCAACATATGGATTTAAAAGCTCCAGTGCTCAGTTGTAGCCAAGCTGCCATCTGGAAAGCTCACCTACCCAGTCCGGAGCTAAAAGGTCTGATTGCCAACTTCCTTAGTTACCTGTTGAACCGACTTCCTCAGGGATAGAGACCAAACAACACAGCCAGGGTCTGAGACACTGAGACACCACACTGGGATTAATGCCATGCAGGTTTCACGATGTTACTCTACTGTTAACTGCAACATGGCCTGTCAGAAAGATGCTTCTATTTTATTTATTTTTGGTACTTATTAAAGTCTAAAATTCAAAATAAGAATTCCTCCTTGAAGACTGAGGAAAGAATTACATGAAAAGCCCTTTAAATGAATTTTTGTCCAGAGACTGATGTTTTGCAGAATGTATGCAAACTTAATTAAAAATTGGATCTTTTTTTTTAAAAAAGCACCAACTGTGAAAAAGACCAAGGAGCAAATTTCCACTGAAAGAGCAAGCTTAGCTATTGACAGCTTGCACCAGTTCACCTGCAACCAGAAATAACATCTGCTGCAGATTTCATTATTGCAGAAAAAGACTAACAACTATGTGGCAGAACTGGAATAAAACTCTTGCACGAAGATGCCTATCAAACCATTAGTTCACATTCCTTGCCTGACCCAAAGCCACTTCCTTTGCCAACGTACCTGTTGTTAGTAAAGCACAGTAATGTGTAAACTGATCCTACATACAGTCAGAAGTCATTCACTGTGCAGCATCAGAGACTAGCTACAACGAAATAGATCACGTGACTTAAGTGTTTCAACAGAGAAGTCAGAAAGAACAACTTTAGTAATTTATTGGGGGCTTTAATGAGTTTTTGTTAACTACCTAAATCTGCAGCAATAGATTCCCTCAATCAAACACACAAAACAGAAGGAAACTTTAATAAAAAGCTTCAATTGAAGAAAAAAGTGGTCAATTCTTCTGCTATGGAGGACCCCAGCACTGGACGCGGTGTTGCTCATGCAGGCTTCAGCTCCCCAGGCGACGAACCTCAAGGAAGCCGGCCGAGGGGTAAGCAGCCCACGGACAGAGCACTCCCGCGGGAAGCTGCGAAGGCGGGAGGCCGGGGAAACACCCAACAGACAGCATTACATCCACTGGCCTAGCCCTCACACGCCTCCCATTCTTGGCTGCATCCCGGGACGGCCTCCCATGCCTAAAGCGCCCTTAAGTTCCCCTGCTAAGCACCCCCACCCCCCATTCCCCCCACGCTCTTTTAACATGCCGCCCCCACCGCGAGCAGGCCGCGGCTTCACAGGCCCCTTAACGGCGAACGGGCCTACAGCGCGGCAAGCACAGTTGGGGGGCGTACTGGTCCCCAGTACTGCTAGCGGCGCGGGAGGAAACGTAGCTCCCAGGCCCCCAAGAGCCCGGCCCTAGCCCTATCAACAGCCTCCCCAGAACTCATTCACCCGCAGCCAGCGGCCGCGGCTAAATGCGCGCATGCGCGGGGTAGAAGCGCTGCCTGATGGGGCTTCCTCCTCGAGCGGCGCTTGCTATTGGTTGCCGAACATTACCGAGTGCTTTCATGCTCCTCCGGCGCGACTCCGAAGGCAGGGGTGGGGAAGCAAAACGGCTCGGGTGCGACGCGGCGCATTGTGGGGCGGAAGAGGAGAGTCACCGCTCTGCTAGGACCGCCATCTTGCCTGCGTCCGGACTTGCTCTCGCTTTCTGGGCCTGCTCCTTCTCTTCGCAGCGCGAAGCGGTGAAAAGGGGGAGAACGAGGGGCCCGCCCGGGCGGCGCTGATGCGCGCAGAGCTTCTTCGTACCTCTTTCGGGCGCCACTAGCGAAGGGTGCGGGGGTGGTCGGGCGGTCGCCGGTGCGGCCTCTCCTCTGCCGGGATGGGTCGGTCCCGCAGCCGGAGCTCGTCCCGCTCCAAGCACACCAAGAGCTCCAAGCACAACAAGAAGAACCGGAGCCGATCGCGGTCCCGCTCCCGGGAGAAGGAGCGGGCGCGGAAGCGCTCCAAGTCTCGGGAGAGCAAGCGGAACCGGCGCCGCGAGTCCCGGTCCCGCTCCCGCTCCAACACGGCCCCCTCCTCCCGCCGCGACCGGGAGCGGGAGCGCGATCGCGCCTCCTCCCCTCCTGACCGCATCGACATCTTCGGGCGGACGGTGAGCAAGCGCAGCAGCCTGGACGAGAAGCAGAAACGGGAGGAGGAGGAGAAAAAAGCGGAGTTCGAGCGGCAGCGGAAAATGTGAGCCCCGGGCCTGGGCGGGGGGCGGCGGCGGCGAGGAGGGTGAGGAGAAGGGCGAGGAAAGGAGGTGCTCTGTGCCCCGGGGCCTTTCCGCGCCTTCCGCCTCCAGATCACAGTCGCCTGCGACTGGGGAGAAGGCGGTTAGGCCCTCGCAGGGGCCTAACTTCTGCCTGCTTTCCCGCCATCCTTCCGTGTCCTTCCCCAGAGGCTGAGGTGCGCGGGAAGCCGTCCGCTGAGGGGCGAGGCTCCCGCTCGCGGGGGCGAGGCTGCACTCGCGGCTCCCGCACGCTGCCTCCCTGTCAGCCGCTGCTGCGTGCTTCCGACCCCCGCTCTGCTCCGAAAACTTCTCTCTGCGGAGGAGGCCTCCGCGCCCCGCAGGCTTTGTGCTGCACTGCCACACTGCCTGCCCCTCCCCTTTGTGGCGTGTAGCTTACTGTACGGCCGGTGGAGGCATCTGGAGTTGCTCGGTTTAGCATTTAAGAAACGCTATGCGACCGTTCTATTAACGCTTTTTAAAATTATTTACTTAATTAAATTATTTTCTTTACGAAAGGGACGGCGAGATCCGGTAACTTGCTTCATTTGAAGCCTTTCTCTGTTTTAGTTGTGGGGAGTGTGGCCCCATATAAAGGCTACAGGAATAGGTAAATGCCATGTTCATAAGTGCTGGATGTGCATTAAGATGTCTAGCAGTATTGTTGAGCTATGAAACAGACCTTTATGCAGCAATGTAAACGGTTTTAAGACTTCTGATGAAGTGATTGTTCTTACTTGAATGCTTGCCGTGCTCATTGGAGCACCGAATCCAGAAATAGCACTTGTTTGTACATGTGAAGCCAGCTAGTTCTGTTGATTCTCAGGTGGAGCTTTTGAGTTTTATTTCAGGGGTACTGTGCCAATGAATATTAATGGTAGTTCAGTAGTGTTGACTACCCCGAGTTGTCACTTTCGGTTTTGTTTGTTGATAATCTCAGAATGTGACAATGATGTCATCAGAAACTTGCATGGTGACACAAACGCAGCTAAAAACGTTGAAGGCTTTTTCAGTTATTTACCCGAATTTTTTGTGGTTTAACGTTCTATTCAGTATCTAAATTAAGAAAAATATTCCATGTGTATCCAGGAAGGACTGGGATGTGCGTAACAATTTGAGAATACAGTGAATAGTTTATCTTAGTATTCTGGATCTGTTTTAGTTCATATGTATACTGGATTTAAGGATTGAAAAGAGGTAACATTGCACAAATAATAAAATCAAGATTCATCTAACTTAAAATACTAAATTATGTTAGTCTTAGTGGAGAATTTTATGGTGTGTGTCTAGGTTTTAAAAGTTGAAAGAATCTGTTACGTGTCTGTGGAAAATTAAGTGTTTATAATCTTTACATGATACAACTAAAATACTTGATCAAGTTTTTGCTGTGCAGTACTCAAATTGAAACTGAATGGATTGTAGTTCATTCAGTAATATTAGGCATAGCAACATTTTTACAACTCTTTCTGCAGTGTTTTAAGCTAGCTTTCAAATTTTAAATTACTCATTAAATCTGTATACAAGGAATCCGATATTTGAGTCATGTTGGCAATAGCATAGTGAATGTCTGGGGGGAAAAACAGTATTTTGATGCTTCTAGAATATACTTTAAATTATTTTAAAAAGCAAAAAAACCACTGGTATTTGAGTAAAACATGATTTATGTTATGCATGTGTTATATCTCAGTCGTGTGAGGGGAGAGTCTTGCTGACTGAGTTAACTTAGTGGACAGTTTATATATTGAAAGTGACTTTCTTCTTGTGTCTGTTCAAATCTTAATACACAGACTGACTTCTGATTATATAATGCTCGTTTTCTATAAAGGCTCTGCAAATATCACATAGTTAGTGCTCAAAATCTGCTGATATGCAAGGAGTTTCCTTTCTGCAGAATTTCTAAAATTAGTTTTTAAGAAGTAAGTGGAGCATACTAAAATATTTTCACATTAATGACTAACCCATGTCTCTGGAGTCATGGCGCTCAGTAGGACAGGGTGATAAGCTTACACTTATATATAAAACATATAGTAAATTAATGAGATTTCTTTTAAAAAATATAAAAGAATAATTGCTATAAACTACAAAATAAATCATTCGGATTTATACCTGTGTTTATAATTTTATTCTCTTTTATAAATGCAAAGTCATTATTTGAAAGTGTTATTTTTCTCCATAGGCACATGGTGGCCTTAAAAATTAATTTTGAGAATAAGTTTTTACTTCAATTTTTTTCACTTAAATTTCTAGTGTTTCAAGAAATGTGGTTACTTACACTGAACAGTGATTACGTATTTGTAGTGTCATTGCCTAGAAATTTAAAAATACATGTTTGCTTGGTTTAATTAAATTTACATGGAACTTGTTAGGGTGTGAAGAATGAAATGTGTGCAGGCACAGTGGTTAATTTGAGTGCATCATCAGTTGCTGAGGGTATTTGAAAACTTACTTCAGTCATGTGTCAGGGGTTTTGGGGTTATTTTAAACAGTGTGTTGTCTTTATTCAGTTGGCTAACTTCAACATCAGGGAAACTACAACTATACCTAAAGCTAAAACATATTTTAATAAAATACATAAATATGAACTTTCTGAAAAACAGTTCCTGTACAGCAGCCTCTTACATATGCTAAGCTGTATCAGTACAGGACAATGAGAGTACTTGCTGCTAAACACCTATAAGAGGGGAAAAACCAAAAAAACCTAAACAAAACAACTTTTAAACTGAAAGGGTATTTAGTATATATAGGGTGTTGAAAATTTTGTCTCTTAGAACTTTTGACTTGTCCCCTACTTGTCATCCCAGAAGGATCATATGTAGTAGTGGTTTGGCAGACACAGTAACAGACTGATGATGCGTTTTTCTGGTTAGTGGTGGTCTTGGGTTTCGTGGCTTTTTATTTGGTATTGATGGTGTTTTGGAGGGGGGTTTATTGGGGTTTATTTTTCTGGAAGAAACTCAGTGTATTTTGTGTCACTTTTCCTAAAGCGAACGCTGGCCTGACATTCCACTGGATAAGTTTGCTACCTTTTGGAATGTAACCATAGTATTATGTCTTCTGATCTAGATCAGTAATCAATACTTTATTATCTCCTGTTGTGTATTTGCAAAATGGTACACTGGGAAATCTGAAAGTTAGCAAATCCTGTAACATTATTTAAAATTTGTTCTTATGTCTGTACATATAAGTAAGACTTAGAGTAAGACTTCTCTCTCAAGCTAAGTAAGAAAATGTAAACAATATGAAAATGAGAGGATATTAGGATATTACAACACTGATTGTTCTAAATAGTGGATTTTTGGTGCTGATGGCCCAGAAGATTAGATTATAAGGTTGTTCTGTACTCCATGGAATACTTAAAAGTGAAAGTTCAATTTCAGGATTAAAAAGAGCAACCTTCTGCCCAAAGCCCATGATAATTCTAAATAATTATTACTATCTGAAACACAGCTATGCAGTATTCACTCTCGTTGGGTATCTAATTGCCATATTGTTCTGCTGATTGCTACCTGGAAGATGTGATTATTTTTTTTTTCTTCATTTGTTAAAAACCTGCAAATTGACTTAATCTCTTTGTATCCTTTTCAATGAAAATTTAAACCAGGGATCAACCTCAGTTATAATACTGCTGCTAAACAAAAATAAAGGTGAAACAACATTTCAAAATCCTTCCATAATGCAGAACATAGAAAACTGTAAAGGTTCCAAGGATTTATTTACCACTTGGCATTGGTATATTTTATTTTAGATAATTACAGTAGAAATGGAGTGCTGCAATGTAGGAGAGGTATTTAAAATCTGTCAAGGGAAATGATTGGATAACTAGATTACAGGTACAACACCTAAAATTCTTGTTAAGATATTCAAATTATATTGTGTCTGTCTTGTGTTGCAGCTGCTAGAGATGGGTTTGGTGTGCCTCTGAGCCTTCAAAACAAGGTTTTACAAGATACTGTTACATGTAGCTTAAAAATTGACACCATTGAAATTCCTGAGAGGAGAAGAATTGCCAAAGCTGGACGGGGAGGGAAGGCTTGTTTGGGGGTGTTTTTTTGAGAGGGGTTTTCTCACCCCTTCTCCCCCCCCCCCCCCCCAAATGGTCAAGAAATAGTATGATAAGATGTCTTCCTACACTTGGTACCTTGAGATATGGAGAGGTGCTGAAGATGGTATGACCCAGATGACCCTGTGGTAGCAACACTGATGGCCTGAATATTCACTTTCCTTAAATGTAGAGCAAAACGTTCTTCACATATGTGATCTGTGTGAATATAAGGTATAAAGCTGGTCAAAAGTGATTCAGTTGTGTGCCTGGTGCTGTGTATTTGAAAGAGGTTTTTTTTCAGTGCAACCATTCTTTCTTGATTAAAAAGTTAATCTCTTTGCATTTTGTAGTCGTCAACAAGAAATCGAAGAGAAACTCATAGAGGAAGAAACTGCTCGAAGAGTGGAAGAGCTTGTGGCTAAACGTGTCGAAGAAGAGCTGGAGAAAAGGAAGGATGAGATTGAGCGAGAGGTTCTCCGCAGGGTGGAGGAGGCTAAGCGCATCATGGAAAAACAGTTGCTCGAAGAACTCGAGCGACAGCGACAAGCTGAACTTGCAGCACAAAAAGCCAGAGAGGTAACGCTCGGTCGTTTGGAAAGTAGAGACAGTCCATGGCAAAACTTTCAGTGTCGGTTTGTGCCTCCTGTTCGGTTCAGAAAGAGATGGAATACAGCCAATCTAATTCCCCTCTTGTATAAACTTGCATTGCTGCGAAACTTAATTTCTAGCATATTCAGAGGAGCTCACTACTTAAACAGTTATTCTCCTAAAACCTGAACAAGGATACTTGATTTTTAATGGAACTGACCTACATATTTCAGAATTGTTTGAAACTTTTGCCATGGCTGCAGGATTTATCAGCGGTCCTTTCATTTTTGGGGAAGGGTATTGAAATCTGTAATTATGTATCCTTCA
This sequence comes from Hypotaenidia okinawae, assembly GCA_027925045.1. NCBI lineage: Eukaryota > Metazoa > Chordata > Aves > Gruiformes > Rallidae > Hypotaenidia > Hypotaenidia okinawae. Next base: position 154,433,247 of record BSDF01000001.1, read on the forward strand.
TTTGTTTCATTTTGTTTACTTAGACTGTAAGAGGCTTTTGCCTTCAGTCAGGCAAAAAGCAGGGTCCAGCAGTGAGCTGCAGTACCTGTCTTTAACAAATAGGTTTCTTACTCTTCATTTAAAATGAACGTTTTCCTTGAGCATACATTGGACTAATTCTGGGACTTCGAGCATAAGCCCATCCACGTCTTCACGAAGGATCTGTGTCCAAATCATTATATCCATTTTTAATAACTACTAACAACTCCTTTTTTTCCCTAGAAGTTACAAAATAGCAGGTTGCCCTTGTCTGAAGTCAAGCTGAACATGTGACTTGGGGTTTTTTGCTTTTTTTTTTTTTTTTTTTTAATCAGCAGCTGGAGCAGAAGCTGAAAATGTCTTTCTGTGAGACAGTAATTTGCTACTAAAGGCTTTGATGCCTGCCTGCACCAATCATTCCAGGATCCAGAAATTTCAAGGCAAACTTTAAACTGTAAAGGAAATTTGTGCCAAGTAGTCTTAAATCTCAAATGGTTTTTTTACCGTTTACCTCCCACATGGTTTATTTTAAATTAAGATTTTGATTGGCTTACAAAAGGAAAGACAGTAGCAATGAAGCTTTTTCCTTCATATTAAATGTGCCTTGTCTGTCACCTATCTTTAAATTTTAAAAAACCCAATGGAATATTGAGTTACAGCAAATACTAAGAATATTAAATTACACTTGTTTTGCAAATTCAGACCCTAACCATGAAAGAATTTGAGTGGAGATATCTGTAGTCAGTGAATGCTTCATGTATAGAGGTTTTCATTTGATCAGACGGATGATTTTTTTTGTTTTTAAACTATTTTTGCTATTGTCAATGTTATGTGAAGAAGTCCCATCAGTTCTTTATAATGCAGAATAAACTTCCATGCCTGGAGTGAAGTGTGCTAGCTAGTAGCTGGTTACTAGTCATAGTAAGAAGTTTTCTCTTCCTATGCTTGCTTTGTTCGTGTTAACTTTTTTTTCTTACACAGACACAAACCTCTGGCTAACTTTAAATCTTCCAAATATTAAAATAATTCGGATATATATTACGTGAACCGAAACACCTCAAAACTTTCAGTCTTCATATTTATGAGTTGCATAACAGAGTTCCATAAAATTCACCAAGAAAACAACAATTACAAGGCTTTATTTCCTGACCTTGCCTTCCCTGGACTCCTGAATTCCAAGTTCAGACTGCAAATGACAGTTTCAGCTGTCTTAAAATTGTCAAAATACTGAATGTTAAGTCCATTCTCCCCATGAAAGAAGCCCATAGCTCCATGAAGTATGGATTACCATTTGTATTTTTCACTAACAGTAAATGTATTTTTCTTATTAATTGTTTGCCTTAGGAATGATTTACATATTTTTGTTCCTTCTTATCATAAACATCTGCATTCCTCAGCTCAGCCTTCCTTGTATGTTGTTTCTTTATAAATGGTTGAGCTGCTGATGCAGGTATTGCCAAGCTAACAGTACAAATCATTTTAAAGAGGAAGCTGGCGCGTATGGCAGCCGAGGAGCACACTCTGCAGGACACTGGACAAGACAGTAAATATTCAACTTTTAATGCTGATTAAAGGAGTATAGGTAAAGAATACGTAGGTATACTTAATTGGTGAGACAAACTATTCACTTTATTTATATTTTCTATATTACTTTTTAATTTGGTAAATACTATCCAGTTTTTGTAGTTGTCCTTGTTGATTTGTGTGATATTAAAATTCTAGTAATAAATTGTCAGGATTCTGTGATTAGGGAGGGTTTAGTTGGTTGCTGTTTGGACTGGGCGGGATGATGTAAATTGAGTACTAGAAACCAGTTGTAGTGGCTGCACAATTTACCGTTGTGAGACAAAATAGGTGGCTGTAAAGCTGCCACTTTAAGTCAGTTCACAAAAGAATTCTGAGAAAGATTAGTGAACATGCAGAAATGAGTATTTTACTTTACTAACATCTTGCCCTGTCCTCCCCTTTAGGAAGAAGAGCGTGCAAAGCGTGAGGAACTAGAGCGAATACTAGAAGAGAATAATCGAAAAATTGCAGAAGCACAAGCTAAACTGGTATGTGAAGATGCACTAAACTATTCCATAGGAGTATACTGGTCCCACTGCCTGATTTGCAACACAAAATAAGCAAATCGACCCTCTAGAGTTTAACTTGTTTCTGGTTATGTCAGTAGTGTTGCTCTCCTTCCCTCAAGCTAAGAGACCAGATCCTTAGCAGTGATGGTAGTCTGAAAAAAAAAAAAAAAAATTCGTTCAGGTGCAGTTAATTTAGCAGAAGGTAGCTGCCTTCAGAAGTTAAAAAGTACATTTTTAACTTTCCCTTACAGGGAACATCAAGTAAGTTTGCAAAGGCATTCGACTCCTAGAACAGAAGTGACTAATTCTTTTTTACTGAGTAGGACAAGTACAGACTGGATTCAAGACGAATACAAGTGCTGAGAAGGGACTTTCAGCATAAGCTTAAGATGTCTAAGTTGTGAGACTCTAGCTTATGCTGGTCTCCAAATCTGTTAAAGCAGGTGCCTGCCTCATGAGAACATTCAATATGATTTAGCTGATTCTAATCAATTAATGATAAGCCAAACTAAGCTTCTAAAACCTCATTGAACTCTGTGGGTTTCAGTTACCCAAGTAATTACACATTTTTCAGGTGAAGTTGGTGCTTCTTAAAACTGTTTTTGAACTACATCTGCTTCAGATCTCTTTCTGTTTTACCCTTTTCTCAACCTCATGCGGTGGAAGTGGGTCCAATAGAGAATGTAAAGTATTAACTCATGTAATGAACAAATTAAGCACCTTTGGAAGACCACTGGAAGAGCTGTAAGAACCACAAGTCAGTGTAAGGATTGACTTGTAACAAATAAAGATAGTTTTGAATTAGGAAGAGTTTTGGAGCAGGGAGACCTGAATGCCTGTAACTTCACTGTATTTTAGCTTACCTGACACGTGACAGGTATGGGGACTTTATATGCCAACTTCCTTAATTAGAATGTGATGTGGTGTTTGTACAGTAGTGCTAAAAAACAGTGCTTGTAAGCACTCAAGATTTCTGTACGTTCACTGTAGACTGTTTTCAGTGTTTCTCCTAAACTCAGTTCAAATAACACTTTTTGTAAATAGTTTCACTGAAACCAACTCATACGGCACCTAGCTCAGGCAGAACTGCTTACATACCTATGCAGGATTGGACCTGTTTGGCAGTTAATACAAACTTGTAAATTGCTTTTATGACTACAAAATCTGCTGGCCTAAATTTTACCATTTTCATATATAGGCTGAAGAACAATTGAAAATTGTTGAAGAACAAAGAAAGATTCATGAGGAGAGGATGAAACTAGAACAAGAGAGACAACGTCAGCAAAAGGAAGAGCAAAAAATTATCCTGGGCAAAGGAAAGTCTAGGCCAAAACTGTCCTTCTCACTAAAAAGCCAGGATTAAATTGCAACTCTGAACTCTTAAAAGGAAAAAAAAAGAAACATAAACCAACAAAAAAGGAAGAAAAAAAACACAACTTTGTATGGTAGCTTCATGTTGAAGTGTTTTGGTTTTTTCTTTTTTTTTTTTTTTTGTCTTTTTTGAAAGTCTGGAAAGTTAGCTTGTTCTAATAGGGGCTGTGCTCTGCAATTCTTAATTTTTTTTAAAAAAAACATCCATTAAGTTAAATCCTTATCAGATCATTGATGCTTTTCAGAGGGTAATCTGTTCTCATCAATCTTGTTTCTGTATTAGTGATCTGAAGGAGATCAGGTCACTTTATGAATTGTGGATGATCTGATAAGGTTTTACTGACCTACTCATCAGAGTTTGACTCTGATAATTGACAGATCTTTATACTGGGTATTGCTGACTTCTAATTTTTTTTTTTTTTAAAAGTCAGAAATACACAAGTAAATTGCCATAGTATTACTGGACCTCTGTGGTTTATTGTTAAATCAGTGTCCTATGATACTGTCCCATTGTTGCGCTTGATGTTCCTGATACAGGTAAGGAAATAGTTTGTCATTTCTGCTATGAATACCTAGAGAGAGTTCAGTATCGTCTCTGTTAGATTTGTTTTTATTACATTGACAGCATTCAACCAGCGTTCCCCATTGTGTAAATAAACCAATTTGCTGAATAAAGTGAAAGTCTTAAATTCATATGTTGAAGTAAATTTCTTTAGTACACTTCTATGAACAGCTAAAAGAGTGACAATTCACATTATTAAATTCAATACTATAGTGGTATTTTTATTTTTTTTTAATTTTGCTTTAAACTATTGTGGCTTCTCCTACTTACAATGCAGAAATACACACAGTAAAGAAATCCCTGCAGTTGTGGATGTTTTTTGATGGCTGCTGCTGTTTTCATGAATGTTGGTTTTTATTCTGACAGAGACTTGTTTCAGCTGTAGTATCATGTTTAAACAGCTGCTTGGCTTACTGCACCCAGGCCAGTACTTCAATATCTAATCCCCTTCAGTTCACCTCATAATATAGTATATTGTATAAGTTAAGGTCATTACCATATAATGAACCTGTTGGATCCTAAAGGATTTAAAAATGGAAGGGTTTGTTTTTTTCCCAAAGGACTGGACCAGCTAGTGTACTTGAAAGTGGGAAACAGAAAGTGAGATTCTGTCTAAATATATTGTTTTAGCCAGAAAGCAACTGCTATTCATATACAGATTTTGAATGTTATCCATTTATATATACAGGTTTTATTTTGAAAAATGAAACTACAGAATGAAAACTATATATAGAAGTCCCCTTTTTGTATATAATTCTTCTACCAAAACCTGGATTACTGTAGCTTGTCCAGTTCTAAAACTTTCCTGTCGGTATGCAACATCTGTAGTGAGCGTAAAATTAAAGTTACCGGTTGTTGCCTGAGCATTTGAATGTCACTGGACAAGGTCTGTTTCTCTAGATTTGGCAAATGAAATGTAGGAGCAAGTTAAATTGGCCACTGAAAGGGGTATTCAATGTGCTTGTTGTGAAACGTGGGCTTGGGGGGCAGACTGATGTGTATCACTTTGTCCAGGATGTCAAGAAAAATGTGACGACAGTAAAATACCTACACTATTACTGTACTTAAATTTGTCTATATATTGTATTACAGAAGAAGGTTGAAAGTTGCTTAATGCAGAAAAACAAAAGCTGAAGCCAAATAAATCGTGTACATGACCTGTTGGCAGGAGCAGGCTGTATTTAAAGCTCAACTGATATACCTGTATTTCTAAAACGGAAATCATCCCCTGTTCCCTTATGAGAAACAAGCTATTAAAAGTCAATATTCAAAACAGACCTATGCATTTTTGTTTCCTCTCCTCATCTAAAAGCGAGAAGTTTTCTCATACGTGCAGCTGTGGTATCAAGCACTTTGTTGTGCATCACTAATTACTTGCTAGATAGTAGCGTTTGTTCTTCACATCGTGTAGGCTTAGACTTTGAGATCATTGTTGATAGTGCCTTTAGGAGTGACTGTGGTGTGGGCAAGATGTCAGATCGCAATTTTGTTGCCTGTTCTGCCACTCCACACCTCTCTACCTGCTTTTCCTTTCCACCTGCCCTCAAAAAAGCAGAAGCAGCTAATTTTTTCTATGTCGGGGTTTTTTTGTTTGAGGTGGAAGTTCAGTTGGTAGAAGCCACTCACTTCACGGTTAGAATGCATTCTGTATTTCCTACATGGCTTTTTGGAGATTTGGTGTAGGTGAATGTCATTGGTGTTATTCAGGGGGGTGGGGGTGTTTCTTTAAAATTGCTGTAGGACTTCAGGGATGGTACTGAAGAGAGCGGTGGATGCGGTTTGCAGGGGGGTTGTGCATTGATGCTGGATGATAAGAACTTCTTATATGTTCTTGTGTTCCCTTAAAACTTGACACCTGTCTAATGCAAAGTAGGTTGGAATGCCGACTGACATTTATGTAGTGATTAAACTGAGTATGTGTGGGGCTATGTCAGGATATTAACCTACCGAGAGAAATCACTGGTAGTGTTTTGGGTGTTCAATTTTTGTCATTGCAGTTTGAAACTTTGACTTCAGATTTTGGTTAGGCAGTTTTTGGTTTGTTGTGGGGTGGGTTTAGGTTTGGGTTTTTCCTCCCCTCTTCCCACCTTCCTCCCACCGGGGAGGCATTTTTTTTGTTGCCACCTACCTCAAGCAGTATTCATTTCCCTTAGATGGTGACAGATGAGATCTCAGTTTTCCCAACCCCTGTTCGTAAATGTTCTGGAGAATTATTTTAATACCAAACAGCACATCTACCTGGCAGAGGTGGGAGGGAGCGGAAGGCCTTCCGCCAATATCCTAGCAGTGTGCTGTTGCTTTGGAGATGTGTTAAACTGCCCTTTGAACTTCCTGTGTTCATTATCATCACTTTTCCAAGCACAAGTGGAAAGCTGACTGCTGTGAAATGTATTGGAGAGCTGATGTCCTTGAAGCTTAGCAAAGCAGAGACAATTAGGCTGGTGAGATGTCTAAGCTGCCAAGCAACTGCATACCTGCGTATAGACAGATATGTCAGTATTACCTTAAGAAAGTATCGATACTTCATCCGCTCCGATCTTGTCTTGAGAAGGGAGGATCCATCTTCATTCTCTTTCCTCTTCGGCTTTGTGCCACCTCATATGCCTCGCCCTGTCTTTTGCCCTTGCTGACTTGGAGATTGCAACCCCCCTGTCTGATGCCTTTAATGTGTCCTCTAGGATTTTTTTTAAACTTTTTTAGTTTCTGTGCCGTTCTTTGCAGGTATGCTAAATATGAAGGTGTTGGTTGCAGTTCACTTTGGACTGCATGAAGTGCCCAGTTAAACATGTTCAGAGCATCTGGGGACGTGTGGTCCCTTTGCGAGCAGGAGGAAAATGATTGGCTCTGTTAGTGTAGGGCCTCTACTCAGTGCGAGTTGGTGAAATTCATGCTGATAAACACTTTTCAGCATGCATTGCAGAGGTGATTTATGTCAGAGAAGAACTGTGGAGCTTCCCATGTGCCTAAGGCTTGTACCAAGGCTGGAGGCTATGGTCCAAGTGCCTGGCCTGGTACAGTTTTGGACCCACAGGCCGGTCCAGCTGGAGCTGAGCCATGGCGTTTGCACACTTCTGTTTCCGTGCTAATGCCACCAAATGGTGTGCGTTTTGGGATTCTCCTGCCCGTCCTGCTGTTCCGTTAGTCAAGTGAAGAGCACTGAGCCTGACAAATCTGTTCTGAACAGCCTAACACTTCTGACCACCTTTCTCTGACTGATATACAGAACCAAGGGTTATGCTGGCTCAGCGGTCAGCCAAGACATCAACAAGGGGGCGTAAACCCTCATAAAAGGCCGGCCATGTAGCAGGGGTTTGACCCTGAGTTGTGTTTCCCACCCCATGCACCTCATACAATAAATCATAATTTGTGTCATTTTCAAAGAGCAATACTGAGAGTCGGTATCAAAATAAGTCCAACAGAATTAAATTGCACAGTTAGGACATAGCAGCAACTTCTCTGATTTCTATTCTGAGGCTGCTCGAATTCTGTGGCTGTATTTAGGAGCAGCCAAGCTCATTGTCCAAGAATCTTTGGTTAACCAAAACCATGGCTATAAAACAGACATGGAGAAGACAAACTTAACATCTACGAGTATACTCACTCTTACCATAAATACATTGTTATGGTGTGAATGAAGTTTTAGGAGCTCTTTCAAGTATCTGGCACACTTGGCCTTTTGTGCAAACAATAAACAATCCATTTGTATCCATAAGCGTCAATCATGCGATCACTTGTCTTTATTAGATTTAGCAGTAGTTGCATTTAGTGAGTTAGATCTTTGCCACTTTCAAAATCCTCAAATTTTCAAGTAATGATGAGTGACAGTGAGCTTTTCCACCTAATAAAAAATTTCACATCCCGTGTATTCTCCCTGCTGGTGTTTATAGACTGATGTTTAAAAAGGGAACCAAGGCTTGCGGGCCCAATCCTTATCCCGGTCAGATCAGCTGCCTTTTTGTTACAGATCTACCAGGATCTGAGTTAGTATCTATGTAATTATTGCCTGTGTCATTGTCAGCAAAGCCCCAAAACAGGTTATTCAGCAATAAACCCCATTTTTTGCTGTAAGGCCAGCCAACCTACAGGTTTACATGGTACAAGTGTCCTGTTTACATGGTACAAGAGTCCTGTTTCTTTTCCTGAAGGTAGAGGGAAAAGCAAGTCTCACCTGCTCGCTCGCTGGTCCTACCCCATCCATCCATCCATCCATCCATCCATCCATCCATCCATCCATCCATCCATCCTCCCTCGCCCGCCAAGTCGGGGGGCCGCGGCGCCGCTCCCACGGCCGCGGCAGGATTTCCTCCCCCCAGAAGCCTGTCCCCTGCGAGTTTGTCTGCCAGGAAACCACGTTCCCCGCGAAAACCGAAATACCTACCGGAACCTCCTCCTGAAATAGCCCCCAGAGAAGCCGCTACTGCGTCCAAAGCCGATTGCTAACTTCCTAACATTAGCGGGGTGGGTTTTTTTTTTTTTTGCCTTTAACCCCCCATCCCCATCCCATGTCACGTTTCCTCCGTGTCCTAGGCGATTTCTGCGGCTCCTGGGAAGCGAGACGGGAAAGTTGGAGGCCGATGCAGCGGGCGGCGAGGGACCGGGATGGGAGCGCGGCCTCACCGCGACTGCCCGAGGTCTCCGCGCCCGCCGCGGCCCCTCCGAGCGCCGCCCGCCGCTCCCGCCCGGCCCTGGCCCCGGCCCCCGCCTCCCGGCTCGGCACCGCAAATAACTCCGCGAGGCAGAGAGCCCGGACGCAGGGATCGGCCCCCCGGGCAAAAGGGTGACCGGAGCGGGCTAGCCGCGGAGCCCGCGTTTCCTTGGATGTCTTAACCTTTGCTGCTCGGGTTACCGAGGGAATTGGTCTCCGGTTTTCTCGGGGTTCTGGATTGAGAGCGATTTTCTTAACTCGCATTTTTACACAACTACAGTGCGCATCGGTAGGATGCTGGAGAGTGGAGTAAAACAGCTGTATTTACGTAAAATCATTAGCCGCTGGACAATAGAAGTCGAGCGATATATTTAGCTACAGGAGGATATTTTCAGACAATACCAGGGCTCTTCATTTCCTCTGGTTTACTTAGAGCAAGGATACGGGGAGTTAGAGGTCACAGTTTACTCACAGCTTTTACAAAACACCGCTCGTAACCTTTTGCTTCAAAACAAACAGCAGAAGCAGCATCGCAAAATCGAGGTAAAGCTATTTTACACGTCTCTGTGGCTGGAAGCGTTTGTCGGGCTCAGTGTTTACACTGGCTCACGACTGGATACGCACCGCACATTTGTTTAAAACTTTAATAATTAAGTACTTTCCTCCCCTCGCTGGCGACAGCTCTCCTTTGATGCCCCCCGATGTGCACAGATACCCAACTCTGCCTCCCACTTGAGCGTTAAGTTTCCGTCCTGGGAATCGGATCCTTTTCCCACCAAACTGCGTCTCCGGATCTACAATTCCTTCCTCACTGCAAATTAAATTTAATTAAGCAGTTTACTTAAAACGCATTCGATGTTTTGTGTGAAAAGCAAACTGATTTCCTTGTTTCCTCGAGTGGTAGATTTCATTAGAGAACTACCAAACACAATTAACACAAAATCTATGGGGCATCGAGCGCGCCTCACATCTCCTTTCCCGTCTGCTGCGAGCTAGAGGCACGGTCGGTCCCTGCGAGCCAGGCGGGGCGGCGAGGGAGTTGAGTTAAAAAAAAAAAAATAAAAAGAAAAAATAAATTGAAAAAATTGGGGAGTGTTGGGGGGAACAGATCGTTTTCTTCCAAACTGACCAGGGAAGTAAATTACAATGACCGCCGCTTCCCTTCTAAGGGGCTTCTTGGCGTTCGCCTAAAAGAGGAACGAGCACCGCCGGCAACCCGATTTTTAAGTAAAATGCCCATATTTCTTCGGGAATAAAACTCTGAGAAATTGGCCCTTCATTTGCGGTCTCTTGTAGCGTGTTCTTTGCATGTCTTAACCGAAAGGTAGGAAAACGACCGCCGTAAAACGAGCGCCGTAATTTCCCGGGATTAGTTTTTTAATCCTTTCTGCAGATCCTACTTTGGCAAGAAATCCCTACTGGAAGAAATTCGGTAACCCCTTTCGTTTCACGGGAGCCGCTATGACATTGTACATCCAGCATTTAACCCCGGTACGGCTCCCGGCGAGGACCCTTCTCCGTGTTCCGCCCCACCGGCCCGGGGGCAGCGGGTATCGGCCCGCGCCTTCGGCGGGGCAACCGCGTAAGCGCCGTGCAGGGCATGACGCCATGGAGCCGCGGAGGGGAACAGCCGAAGGGGGACCGCTTCCCGGCTCCCCCACCCCCGCCTTCCCCCAAACCCCGCGGAGGGCTGGCGCTGGCCGCTAGTGGGAGCTGTGGCCCCGTGGAAATGCCGCGGGAGCCGCGGCTCGGCGGGCCCCAAGCGCGGCGGCGGGCGCACCCGCGGGGGGCCGCAGCGATCCCCCGGCGCCCCTCCGCCCCCTACCCCCACCCCACGGGAGAACCCTCCGGAGTGGCCGGGGAAGCATCTTCAACGCTGCCCCCAGGTAGCTCGCTCTGACCAGAAATTGAACTAAATGAAATAAAAGGGCCGTTTGCCTCCGAGATTCGCGGGGGCAGAAGAAGAACCGGGTCAGAAAACCTGCCCCCCCCCCCCCACCCCCCCCCCCCCCCGCCCCCCACGGCCCTCCACGGTGTGGAAGGGAAAGCAGAGAAGCTGAGAGATGGCCGGGAAAAGGCGAGGGAGCCCGCACCCGGCCTCGGCGCCCCTCAGTCCCCGCCTCCCCGCATCCCTTTGAAGGGGCTCCGCGTGCCCAACTCCTCTTTTATTTCGGGATGCTCCATGGCTACTTGTCGCGCAACCAAATAAACTTGGAAAACTCAAAGAGACCCCATGGGAAGGGCCAGGCCGGGATCTAGCGTGGGAGAGCCCTTTGCCCACCGTCCCCCTCCCCCGACGGGGCATCCGCGCAAAGTTGCGCGGAGAGCTCAGCGCCGGCGGAGACCCAGCCCCGGCCCTCCGATGTGCGGCGGAGCGCAGGTGGCCGCTCTGCCTGGAGGGGCTGCGCCCCGCAGGAGCGGGTAAGGGTGCGGGGAGCCCCGCACCGCCCGGCCGTGCCGCCGCTCCCCGCTCTTTGCACGTCAGCGCGCTTGAAAAACGCTCAATTTTAGCAAAAAAATTAAAAAAAAAAAAAAAAGAGGGTTTATTTTACTGCATTTTATTTTTCGCCCCGCGTGGGCCAGCCCCGGCGTGACTAAGAGCGAGTGGGCTCATCCCTCAGCCCAGCGGCCGCCTGCGGAGCCGGGGGTGTTACCTGCCGTCCCTGCTCCGCCGGGCTCGGCGCGCCGCGGCCCCGCCCGCCGCGGCGGCGGCGGCGGCGGTAAGTGACACGTGCGGCGCCCAACCAGCGCGGCGGCCCGGCGGCGGCCCTATGAGCGGCGGCGGCGGGGCGGCGGGGCCGCGCTTATATGGCTACGGCGGCGCGCTGCCGCCGGCCGCGCTCCTGTGCCGGGGACTTGCCGCGGCGGCAGCACCAACAGCAGCAGCAACAGTGGCGGCGGAGCGGTGGCATCGCGGGTTGAAGGCGCCCCGGTGGGAACGGCCGCGGCTGACGCCGCCGCTCCTCTTCCTTCTTTCTCCTCCGCGCTAGGCTGCGCGGCCGCTCAAGCCCCACCGCCCGGCTCTCCTTCTGCCGCCGCGGCGCACACTGCGGATCTCGCAACGGGGGAGAGAGGGACGTTTTGACGCTGCGACTTCCCCCTCTCCTGTTTTGTTATTATTCTTATTCATTTGTTTTAATTACTATTTTTCGCCCCCTTTTTCTTTCCCTGCCGCGCTCCGGGGTCTTTGCCGGCGACAAGGACAGCGGTGCCGCCCCCCCGGGGAAGCCGGAGCCCTGCGGATGCGCCTCCCTGGGACCGGGGGAGCTGACTCTCGAAGTGGATTTACTGGCTCGCGGTTGCTTCCGAGCTCCCCGAAACAGCCCGGGCTGGTGCCCGTGCGGATTGCAAACTGCAGGGAGCAGTGAGAGACACACAAGAGGAGCCTCCTGCTGAGGCTGTGTCCCTTTTCCTCAACCCTTTCATTTCTCCCACCACCGTTTCTATTATTTTACCTCTTTTTTTTTTTTATTTTTTTAAACTCATTTTCGCGCGAGCCTTAAGACACTGCGAACGTGTATGGCGCACTGGATCCAAATGGGAGTTGGCAATTTGAGTGACATCTTCCAACGCAGCCGGGAGACCCCCAGTAAGAGGAAGGACTGAGGCGATTGCTTTCTTTTATTTTTTCATTTTTTCCTTGCTATTGCTGTTGTTACTTCGGAGGTAGCTTGGATCTTACCTCGCAGGAGAATTTCCTACATGCGAGTGGCATACATGACTCAGTAGATCTGCTTGCAGTTCTCACCAAGTGCATCGTCGATCCTTCACCTGTGATTTTAATTTCTTTTTTTTTAATTATTATTATTATTATTCCTTCCCTTAACAATCGTCCCGGCTGGTGGGATACCAGGCCCGCACCCTGCTGTCGCCGCTCAGGTGCGGAGAAGCCGCACGGCGGAGTTGGCGAGGCTCCGGGGAGGGACTCGGTGCCGCCTGCGACCATGGCAGCGCGGAGGCGAGACGCCTCCGCCTGGAAGTACTGTTGGGGAGTCGTGATGGTTTTATGCAGAACTGCACTGGCGAGGTCCATCGTTTTAGACCCCATATATTGGAATTCCTCCAACCCCAAGTAAGTTTCCATCCGTCTCTCCCGCTTGCCGCCTCCCCCGGGGGGCTGGCGCTGCCCTCCGCGGCGGTGCGCGGGGGCGGCGGGGCTGGGGGGGGACGACGACGGTGCCCCGCAGCCTGCCCGCGGCCTCCGGGAGCCACGGGAACGAGGCGGGGGACACTGCGAGTGGCGGCTGCCGGGGACTTCAGCCGGGGCTGGCTGCGGGAGCTGACCCTCCCCCGGGGCGGGTGGTCCGAGAGTCGCAGCGGAGATGCCCCACCGCCGCTTGCCCCCGGGAGAGAGCGGGCAGGAGGGGGGGGGATGTGGGTAGGCGGGTGGCCGAGGTGTGGAGGGGGGTGAGGGGGGAGCCGCGGTGGGACGGGCCGAGGCGGCGGCACCAGGCTGAAACCCGCGGGCGGGGTCTGGTCTCCGCTCCCGCGGAGCCGCCGCCTCCCCGCGGTCGGATCATCGGCAGAGGCCGGCGGAGCCGGGCCGAGCTGGGCTGCGCAGCCAGGAAGGGGTGATACTCTTCAACTTCTCCATCTGCAGATGCAAACTCATCCCATTGACTCCAGCGAAGTTACATCTGCTTGTAACAGGGCTAAATTTGGTTGTGGAGTTGATGGTACCAAGGCACATGTCAGTGAGTAATGAACTAAGCATTACCCATCACACAACCATTTAGTGTCATTCTTCATTAACAAACCCAGGCAAAAAACGTACATGCGTTCTCAGGACTTCACTGTCAAAGCACACTCCCAAAATAGAAGGTTTTTAAAGCATACGTTTCTTTACTTGAACATACAACATTATTGCTGTTGGGAAAAGGAACTTGTTAGAAAGTGGGCTGTCCGTCCAGAGGGAGATCTGAGTCAGTGATGGAAAAACTATTCCTGCTTCTCTTTTTGTCCTCTTTCATTTTTGACATGCAAACTAAGTTGGCTTTGTTCGGTTGTGAAATCCTTCGAGCTCCTGTGATTAAACCCACTATTTTTAGAAAACAGGAGTCACGATAGAAAGGAATAGTCTGTAATGTGTTCAGGAAGTTTTAAACCAGAAATGGATTAAAATAACTTTGTAACTCCTGGTACCGTATTCAATGATGTGCACTTAAAAGCGAGCCATGCGCGTTGTTATTTGAATTTAAGTCCAGTAAGTACAAGTCTTGTTTTCCCGGGGGACTTTTTGGAGGAAATGTTAGGTGGTGATGAGACAAGAAGAATGGAGTATTTCCTTGACCGGGGACTAATTCTGAGTAGGTGGCAAGGATCTCCAGGAGTTCAGTGAAAATATTTCAAAGTTTGAATTGAGAGTATCATCTCAAGTTTACCGAGTTAGGCATCGTTACTTACCGGTGTTCCCATCGAAGGAAAAACTCGCTGCAGTGTTTTTGAACAATTGGCATATTTGGTGCATCTCTGTAAGATTTCTTTACAGAAAACTTTTCCTGATATTTCTTTAAAAAAAAAAAAAAGATAAATGGAATGCTGTGGACTGCTCAGTTCAATGTTTTTATATCAAGCATTGCGTGACAAATCACTTTGTATATGCACCAGGTGGGAAGCCAGATAAAACAAAGTTTAGCTCCAGCCTCTGGCTCTGCTCTGATGCTGCATAGCTAAAGCTCTTCCCAGGCTGCAAGGTACGGCGGGACATCGGAGAATAAAGCGACCTGCCCGGTTATAAAGCAGGCTTTATCGTGCTGTGTGAATTCTCGGAAGTCAAAGGCTAGGGGCCGGGGTTGCTTTGCGTTAGTGGGCCTGCTGGGCTGCTGGAACGCAGGCTGGGCTCAGCCTGGGAGGGAAGAGAAGGCTTCTGCATCCCCAGCCCTTGGTGGGTTTGTGCCTACAGAGGTCACCCTTCCAATACAGAAGAGCCCGCAGCTCCGGCCTCTCGGCTGCCAGCTCCAGACCGATTTTCCTTGCTTTTTTTTTTCCCCTTCATCTTGCTTTTTTTTTTTTTAACTTACCTCGGTAGCGTTTTATTAGCCATCAGGGGAATGGAAGTATCCGAGACGCTGAATTCAACCCATCTTACTGCGCCTGGGGATACGCTGTGTTGCCATTTGGCTAATTCCAAACTAACTCTAGAGGAGAGAGGAAAAAAAAAAAAGGAAAAGTTTTGAATGTTGTTGCTAATGGTAGATCTAATGATAATATCTAATTACTTTTCCAACTTAAACGCACGCTTAAAAATAGGTTGTGCTGTTGATGTAATTGAGTTTTCTTGAGTGATTCATTGAGGCTTAATCACCGCAGTGAAGAAGTACACTATTAAAATTAGTCTTTTCAATTGCTGGGGCTAGTGATTTATAGGCCACTCGGAGGCCCGTAGTTTGAGGAAGCTTACAAATGCATTACCGATATTGCTGCTGGTGAGACAGCTCGGCTTTCTCTGAGCAGGGTTTCTTACTAATTCTTGTCACAATTGTTTGCCTGAAGGATACAGAATAATTTCTCCTTAGACGAGGTTGTCCTCACTCTGGATTCAAGCTGCACGTTAGCTTGAGAAGCGAGCTGCTGAATGGATCTTGGCATAGTATAATAATAAAGCTCCTTTCTAGGCTTGAAATAATAACTATCTTTGGTGCCGGTTAATTTATTCAGGGAAGCTGTGCGTTTAACTCTATTGAAAGCCTCAACCCATAAATCTGCTGTACAGGTAGGCAATTAAGTGCTGGGAGAAGTTGTTAGTCGGGTTAATATAAAGTATGAAATAATAAATTTTAGGTTAAGGTGAATGTATAAACCGAATTGGTTTTGCACTGAAGTTTGGAGGTTATAATTTCTGGCAGGTGGCTGGGATGGAGAGCACGCGGTAGCTCTTTGAAGACAGAGCTCCCTCCCCTGTTCCCCCCTCCCTTTTAGGGATCTGCTTTCATTGCCTCGACCAAATCATGAGAGGTGTGTTTTAAGTGACATACAGAAAATAATTATACCTGCCACTTTATTGCTTGGGAGGTTAAACCTCGTTGTGGCAGATGGTTTTGGTAGACTTTACAGACTTCTCATCTGAAGAACCTCAGATCTCACGATTCTGAAAACACAGAGGAAAATTACTCTCTAGACTGAACTCCTGTTGAAGGTGGGACTCTCTGCCTGTGTTATTTTCTGCCAAGATAAACAGTGTGTACAGATAGTAGGGATTACCTCAGTTTCTGCTCACAGGGGCTCAGCACCACGCTCAGCACACAGGATAACACCCAGTGCTGTGGGGTGAGTGCCTTTTAGTACAACGGTACAGAAACCTCATTAAAAAAAAAAAATAATTTTTAAATCATTCCCTGTGTCAAAGTGTTGCTGTTCCCTGTGTGCTATAGGCTGGTGAGCCAAGCAGTTCTCCTTTGTGACATGTGGAAGGTTGTCCTCACAAGTGGTGCGTTTGACACTGATTAAGTTAGATTATATAGCTGTTTCTCTCTTCCCTCTGATAACCAGTTATATATGGGATATTTCACAGCCCGCCTCTGAATGAATGCTAGCATGTCAGAAACGGATAAAATAAACTACAATTGATGACCCCGTTAAATGCTCTATTGAGTGGCATATAGACTGGGCTGCTTCTCATTGTATCTGAAATTCTTATTTTTGTAGGTAAACAAATGCGCATTCACTACCGATTGAATAGCCCCTTGAACTATGCTCTGCAGTTTGCATTTGGGTTAATCTTGTCGGTTTTAATATAGAGAGGGGGAAAAAAGGAGAAAGCACCAGGGGTGGAATTGTTAGTGCTTTCACATCCACATTCCTCACGTTTTGTCAGGATGATAAACTGTAGGTAATGGGCAGCCCTTGTTTCGCAGGACAGGCGAGCCAGCCGGAGCACAAAGAGCTTGCTAAAACGATATCTCACAACATGTTTGGGAGCCTCTCAGCCAGACAAGAATTTATTTGGGGGCCCAGTGTCGTGGGACTGCGCTTTCTAACCTCGGCAATTACGGCTTCAAGCTTAAGAAACAGGAGTGGAAGGTTAAGATGATTTAAACACATGCTCCTAAATTGTACCCAAAACATAGCTGTTGACGCTTGGCGTGCTCTCATACGGGGAATGAGTGGTGGCTTCCCGTCCACTTGATATCTCTGGCATTAGTGGCTGGGTCTCCGAAGCACAAGTGAATTAGCAAAATGAACTCGGAACAAACTGAGGCCAAATTTTTGAGCTGGTTATTTTCCCCCAGCCTTTTATACGTGGCGTATAATTGCTATATTATTTATAGTAATTATCTTAAAGCATGTTATCTGTAAGCTGTGCTACGTTATTTCACTTCGTTTAATGAAGTAATTGCCTTTAGAAAGGCAGTGACTAAAAGTCAAGCTAAAATCACTTAAGTTCTCCTCCTTCTCACACACAAGAATGCCTCTCCCCCTCCCCTTTTTTTTTCTTTCATTTTTTTTTCCCCTCTTTTATTACAAAGAAATCACGTTGCTTTAGGTGTGACACTCCAGATCCTCTCAGATTTGGCCAATGTTCCCGTACCATGAAGTCAGCAGAGTACCCGAGGTGACTGTGGTGATGTGATGGCAGAGACAGGCCTTCCAGGCCTGCGCAGCAGCCAGGGCCAGCCTTGCTTTTGGGGTTTTTTATTTTAGGGTGGAGGGAGGAGGATCCAGTCTTCATGTGTCGTGCAACCTGCAGTACTTGAAATTGCTTGTTGTAAATGAGTAGAAAGTGTTCTTCTGAGGAAAAGAGAGAGGGGAAAAAAATCAGTGATCAAAATGTTACTCATGTGTGCCTAATGTCTGCCTGCCTTGGCTGCTGACATAAAGAAACCTGTTTTTCTGGTCATTTATCGTACATCTACATGGATTTGCTTATGAGCTCATTCTTTGTGAGGCGTTGTGGAAACTTAAATAGGAATGTTAAACTGCCTGAAATATTTTGATTAAAATATGCAGGGCTACAGAATACAGACTTTTAACCAGAACACTGTTGTTTTGAGAGAGGGGAGGGTGGGGTGTTTTGGGGTTTTTTTGGGGGGTGGGGAGGGAGCGGCAAGGGAGAAGAGTCTTTGGGGAGCGGAGGGGGGGGGTGAGTTGTATGAAAAGCAGAGGAAGGGAGGATGGCAAATGGACAGTGTTAGAAGAGCTTGGAAAAACTCCTGTGGCTTCATTGTCTCTTTAAAGCCAGAGAACACAAAGACAAACGCAGTTCAGCCTTTCTCCCATGATGGAAAATGTAAACCGTTGACACAGCTCCCATGTTTAACTTGTTTAATTCTCATTTTAAATTCAGTACTATACCAGCCGTGTGAACTCTGAAGATTTCTTTAGTAATCCATTTTGTAGTTCCGAATCAAAAACAAAGTGAAAGGGTCTGACACAATTTGCTTTTATTTTTAGGCAAATCAACCCTGGTCATAGTTAATAAGGGGATTACAACCCAGACTAGGTCTTTACAGATGTAATGTAAATCAAGGGCAGAGTATAAAGAAACTGATCCCTTTTGATTGAAGTATGGTAAAAAGGCATAGAGAAACTAGCAGCAGTAATCTGATTGTATGGCAATAAAACCACCATTTTCTGTCTTTCAGATAAAAATAATGTGGTAAATCCATGCAGTTCATAAGATGTAAAGGCAGATAAAGGGTGATGCCATGGCAACATATAGATTAGCTTGATGTTAGAAATGACACGTCTCTGAAAGGGGTGTTAGAAACTAAGGACCTTGCTCCGGGCTGTAAGGTATTATGTGGGAATCGCACAAAACTTGGGGGCCGGGATTAGGAACTATGAAAGGCCTACTTGTGGCTAGGGATGGTTAGAGCAGTAAAGAAAAGCTGCTCAGTTCTTGCTCATTGGTGGCGTATAACATGGTAAAGATAGATTTCATTTACTGCTTGCTGCCGAGACGGGGACCGATTAGAACTTGAGATGGCCGCAATTGTTAGGTGCGGAAGATTTTCCTTTTTAACTCCTTGCCCTAGCAGCAGCCTTTCTGAAGAACCGGCTGCTCTTGGGGGTTTGTTGCCTTAATCTATTTGGGCTTCGGGCAGGAGCATGCTGGCAAGGGACAGAGAGCAGAGGGGATAGGTGGGACTGGGGTTATCTGGAAGGAAAACAGAGACCTTTTGATTTCCGTTGTGTTTCGGGCTGTGGTCTCCATCACTCTCCATGGGAGCAGCAGAGATAAACATGCTCCATTGTCTGTGCCTTGGCCAGGTGATACTTCAGAATTTCTTCTCTTTGCCAGCCTGCAAAAATAGAAAAAAAAAACCAAACCCAAAAGCCCCAAACAAAACATACCACAAGCAAACCGGCATCCGTTCCTATTTACCAGTAAAGCTGCAGATAACCAGATTTACCTGGCTTAGTTTCTAGGTGGTGTTTATGTCGGAAAGGCAGGCTGGAAACCAGAGATGAACGAGATAAGCATCTTGTCACCCACCCCCCCCCCAACTTAAAATCACTGGGATGAGTTTGCTGTGAGCCCCTAGAGTTCAGCCGGCAGACAATTAAGCCATTGTTTTGTCATTTATTTTAAGCGATCTGCAGCTCTAAAGGTAGCAAGATACCTCTCCTAGTGCAGCTACCTGGATTTGTTTCCTGCCTTTGCTCTTGAAGAGACTTTTAAATAGTTAAGACTTGCTTTTCTACCCAACTGACAGCCGTAAACACCCACAACTTAAAGCCAGCATTACATTGCAAATCGGGTACGATTCAAACGAGAAATATTTACTTTATTGCCTGCTCATTTGTCTGCTAAGGAGGGAAAGCAAGCACTCTGCATTTGTTAGGCAGAGTCTAGACATAAGGGGAAAAAACACTGAAGCCTACAATAACAGTTGTGTCTTTCTTTAGTGGGAATGAGCCTGGGATGAGCTCGGCAAAATGGAATTCATGCTGTTTGTTTGGCAGTGGCTCGGACACTTTGTTTTCTTTTTTTTTTTTTTTTTAAATTTTCTGGGTTTTTTTATAAAGATGTTAATTACATGCTGGAATTTATCATGCTTATCCTACCCCATAGTAAGATGGAAAGCTTCACAATTCTTGACTGAAAAGGGAACTCCAGAAACCCAAAGTGTCAAGCTGCTGGATGCTGATGTGATTTAACAAATTAAAAATAAACAAGTGCATATAGGGAGCTGAACAGATTGGCAGAATATTCGGGGCCTGAAGTGCTCAGATACGTTTCCTCTCTCCCAGCTTAACCTTCACAAACCTATATCAAAAGATCCAATTCATTTGCTGAAATTCTCCAAAGCGCTGGGGCACCCTCATCTAATTTACAGGCCGGTCACATCCAAGCACCTTGCATTCTGCATTTGACAATGATTGCTAATGGGCCATTCAACTAAAGTATTTGCTTGTTAACAGGGAACAGAGCATGATAAATGTCCAGCAAGCTTGCGGCCTCCTTCAGCTTTTCAAATGCAGACTGGTGCATATTTATGGCAGGCAAATGACAAAGAGTGAAGCTGAATTACTCTGGCCTTATGCTTTCTGTTCGAACAAGGGTTAAAGTAATTAAAGAAATAATGCAAAAACCGATGTCCTTTGTTTGCCCACCATTATCCAACATTTAGCTTTCGAACCTGCCTGTCACGTCACATTTCAGAAATGCACCAGATAAGAGGGCTTGGGTAGGTTTGGCGGGGCTCAGGGAGGAAAGGATAGGTACGAGCATCCCCCCAGGTCTCGCTTGTCCCGGAGAGCATCCTCCGCAGGTTCCCCACTCCTGACACAGTTCCCACTCACATACATCACATTACCTGCACGATGTACTTAAAACACAGAGGTTTTGCAATTTGAGCTTCTGTTCCTTCACTGGGGGGACCGGGGGAAGGGGAAAATCCACCCAAACACACCACCACCACCGAAAACCCAAATCCAAAGGCAAAGCAGGGGGAGGCTTTGAGCAAAGGAGTGCCTTGCACTCGGTATGTTTCTTAAAGTCAAATAGGAAAACAAAATGGCAGAGCAAAAAAAACACTGCTGTTGATACCTTGAACTTTTTCTGGTAACATTGTTGCTCCTTTGCCCTCAAGGAAGGATAAATCCTCAGAATTCAAATTGCAAAGCCTATGCACACAGGCAATTTCCCAAAACTTGAAGTGTCTTCAGTGTCATCTTGAAACATTTGTTATTTGTCTGTGTGTAAATTCGTGTTCCACCTTAGCCTCATTTCCTAAAGTCTTTCAGCAGACTTAAATGCAGAAACACAACAGTTTTTAAAGTCTATGTTTGAAAATATCATTCAGTTATTCTGTAGGTCTAGTTGCAAGTTAGATAAACGTGTTCAAGGCTTCTGTCTAGCTCCTGTTCAACTCTGTGAAAACACCTCCAGTGATTTCGGTATTACATTAGCCTGCAAGGGATTTAACGTATAATTGTTTTTTTCATTATAGGCAACATTTCCTTTTTCTATAATGAACAAAATCTATCATTTTACTTGAGGAAAGAGAACGTCCAGATTTTAATACTATTTTTCTCTCCTGTTAACTGTGGTGCAGAGAACTTTCCTTTGATGTGATTATATATACTGTCAAAGACAGCAAATAGGGCAGGACCTCTATCTTTTTTGGCAATCCTGGCCAGCCAACACCCAGTGTTTATTGCGGTATCAGTGTGATAATTATAACGCAGCTGATTTAAACTTTGATGTAATAGTCTATGCTTTCTTTTGGCTTTAAATGTGGGTTCCAAGCCAAAACCAGATAAAGGCTGGTAGAGGATTATGTTCCTATATGAATCATTCCTAATGTACGGCATATACATAACTACAAGATGGGTTTTCTACCTATAGTGTTCTTTTTAAATGTCTCTTGGTTAATGACTAAAGTAGGATTCACAAAACTTTATTCAGCAGGATTCAGAGCTGTGTACACTTTAAGCATAATCAAGCTTTACATGTGTCAACAGAAAATTAGAAATTATATAGCTTGTCTTACACAGGAGGATTGGTTAGATGGTGGAATGATACATTCGGCTGCAAAATCTGTGAGGCTGCAAATTACCTCTCCCAGTTTTGTTAGCTTTTGTTTGACTAGTGTGTTTAACTGAGGTTCCCAAACCAGAGAACAGATGTGGGAAAGGTGAACAATGTACTGTAAAAGGAAGTATATGTTAAAGCTAATAAGAGGGATTTTAAAAAAATATATATTATTTTTATTAGTTAAAGCCCAGTTGCAATTGAATGCTATTTTATTTTGTATTGGGAGTTCTGCCAGACTCCAGCCTGTCAGAGCTGAGAAGATTCAAATCAAGTCCAGGCCTATTTCTGCAGCGAACGGGAATCCTGGCTCCTTGCCTGTGGATTCATTCAGGAAGGCCCATCTGGCTTTTGATGTTCTGCAAGTTTGAAGCAGTTTGTTTAAGGAACCTATGCAGCAAGCAGTGGTGAAAGCACACATAACTGCACTTCTGACTCTTCGAGTGGTGCATCGTTTTGCGTTTTCCTCTTTGCTGGTACTTGCCATCTGCTCACCTACCGCCTGAGCAGCAGGTGGTTTCTGTACCTGACTGGATAAAAGTGTAAATTTGGAGTTGGGAACATCTTGACTCCTTTTGAGGGTTTGCAATCCCATAGCATTCACTGTCCACACTTGAGTTGCTTTCTTCATGTTTAATTAATTTCAGTTTAGTTCAGAAGCAGTCTAGCTTAATCACTGCACAGCCACTTGACCTTTAGGGTTTTTTTGGGGGGATTTCTTTTTCCAGTGTATTTCCAAGATACGGATTAGCTGAACAGGGAAGGTCACGTTGGCAGGGACGATTACTAGTCTGCAGGATAAATAGAGCAAAAGAGATGATTTTTGTGGTAAGCTATGTTCCTTGTAACAGATAGCTTTCAAGCACTTTTGGAAAGAAAGTGAAAGCCAGGTCTTCATAATTTAATTGTTTACTGTAGTCTTCCCCGTTCTGTGGATCAGCGTGTGACAGTGAGAGGAGCAAGACTGCACTGTGCTCCCAGGGCTTGACTCTGGAAAACTGTCCTTATTCAGAAAAGCTCATGTTGAGCATGTGCTGAATGCTGAATATTGCTGCTGAAGCGGAACGAATTTAAGCATGAGCTGTCTTGAACCAAGGCCAGAGTGAAAATGTTTTTTGGGGTTGGACAAATGCAGATCTCTCTGAAGTTTCATTACCTTTTTTTTTTTTTTTCTATCAGAAAATGATGTCAGAAGCTATGGGTCTGTCTGCACATGGAAGGAGTCTTAATTTTCGCGTAACTTGCCAGTAGTCAGTGGGTTAAAATGGAGTGGCTGGAGCTCCTGCTGTCATGGCCTTCTAGCTGAACCCCTCTGGATGGGCTCTTCCACCCGGGGCAGGGATGTCCAATCTAGCAATGCACGCATTTCTGTACCTTTACAGGAATTTTTAAACTACTTCCTTGTCACTTTAGCTTAATTTGAGAGGCTCAGATTTGCAGCGGGCCAAAAGCTGGTCCTTGGTAGGTCAGATATTACTACTGCCTTGGAGGGGGCAGCAGCCACACGGTTTTATTCTGCTTCTGAAAGCCAGTCAGATTTTGGAAATGTAAGTGTAAGAAAGTAGGATCTCCACCATTGCCAGTGGCTGAATTGTGGGTTTAATGTGAGATGCGAATGCAGGCTGGCTAGATCCCCCATCTGGATTTTTGGTCAAGCTCATGTTATTTTCTCCCGCCTGATAACTGTCTTTTTAATACCAGAAGGAAAAGGATATGGTATAGGAACAATAGAGAGTTGTAACTGGATTCTGAAAATCTTTGCATGCCGATGGGTTGCCAAAATAGGCTTGGTTTGTCATACAATGCTGTTACTGATTTGGCGTAACTTTTCCTGAAAGTTGCGAGTTAACAACATGTTCTACTTCCAGTGTTTACTTACGCAGGCAAATGGTATGCACTAATTTATTTTCTAACAACTGCAAAGCAGCTGAATTTTTTTCTTTGAATTTGAGATATAATCATGGATTATTAATGTCTCATCAAGTAGCAAGACAGCCAGTCCCCGCCCTCTTTTATAGACTTTGCTTGGAGCATGTCTTGGAACAAGACCGTGCAGGTGCGAACAAATTGTAGGTAAGAGAAGGAAGACTTCAGACTTTGGTTGGTATCCTTGTATTGCGGCTGACATAAGATTTGTTTCTGTAGTAGGAAAGGTGGAGAAGAGCACAGAAAGGCACAGCAAGAGAACAATCTGGTTTTATTGTTTCTTTCTTGTGATTTATATAGTGCCCTTTTTGAAAAGTAGCTCTTTGGCAAATGCCAGCTGCTCTCTGTTAGCTTTCTAAAAGCAAAGACTTCAGTGACTTGTGTAAGAAGCACACACATGGTTTGGTTTGACTTTCTGTTCCATGCTAACTACTGCTCTGCATCTTTTCAACAAAGCGCCATCTTTCTTGGGTTTGGCACACCCAGCCCCTGCCAGCGCAAGTCAAGTCAAGTGGTGGTTTTGGGTTGCACTGGATTCGCAGAACAGATTTTTTTCATTTTAATTTTTCCTTTTTTTAAAAAAAACCTCAAACCATATAAATACCTGATTATCTTTGCTGTGAGAGCAAAGAGCTACTTTTAATATTCCCAGTAGCATATTTTGAACAACAATTCTTTAATTAAAACAACATTGGTCTCTTCCTGTATTTCATGGCTAGCAAATGAGAGAAAACACCAGTGTTAATATCAAAGGGAGTCAGTTTTCATTACAGTAATGGTTCAATTGTGCAATGCTGTAGGCAGTGAAATTTAATATTATTGTGACTTGTATTGTAATTGTAGGATGACAGAGGAAAATGGATTAAGTTTAAATATAAGTGTATGCAGCAGCACATGGACTTTGTCAAATGGGAGCTGAGGGTTGGAGCAGGACAGGTCTCCCCCTGGCTCTGTCATAATGAATTAGTATTTTGTAAATAACTGGCCACTAGACTGCAGATTTATTACCGTTTGTAGATATATGTGGACATACATCTACACGGATTCTGCACTGACTGTAATTGCAGTGCGGAGTTGCAGAACGGGTTTATGCCTGTAGGCTTGCAGGGTATTTGAATGTCTAGGCTTCTTGTCTTCACCTCTCATGAAAGTACTCTTGCCTGCCAGTCTGTGAAGTTTCCTTCTGAAGGATACACCCATCCTTGCAGTGAAGGGATGGCTAACACATGCATGGCCTCGGACTGGAAAGCCCTTTGTCATTCTTTTCCTCCCGATGAATAAAACCAAATTCACGTTGCAGATGATCTCTGCTTTAGGAAGTGGTGCTGGAAACACAGCTAGGGCTAATGAGCAATATCCCCTTCTTTCCCTGTTGCCCATATACATGCCGATTAAAATGGAAAATGGTAATTTAAACCATCCATTACTGATCTCTTCCATGGAAGACGGGGGACAATGAAAGCTTAGATGTTTCATTTGTTTACAGTGCAGGCAGGTGGAGGATGTCCTCAAAGCAGTGCCTGATAATCGACTAGTGTGTAAACATGATGCCCAGTCCTCTTAGCCAGCATAGCTGGTCTCTTTCTTCCCAGAGTTTCTCAGGCATACGTTCGTGTTGAAACCTGTTCTAATGTTAAAGTGCAAAAGGGGGCAGTAAAGTGCTATCCAAAAAATGTTTATTTTTCTAAGGGTATTTTTTGTGACAAAAGTTGCATTTCTCAATAGGCTTATAATCTCCCCTATTGAAAATAATGATCACATGAATATCTTCTGTTTGAAAGGCCTACACATGTTGCCAGAGCGCATCGTTAAGCACTGTGGGAACGTTTTTCTCTGTGTGCTTGCGTGTTCTGTCCCTTAAACCAGCCCTGAAACATGCCACATATTTGGAAAGACTCGAAGGCAGGAAGCTTTCCTCAGATATATTTAGGATGTAACTATATGAAGCACTTCTTGAAAGAATTCCAGCTTTCCTAATCATGTCTGGTTCTCATGTTGTGCACTACCAGTACCACGTTTCTGGAAAGAAAAACAAGATGAAAAGAATGCTGAGGCTAGGGGTTTCTGCTTGAAGTACTGAAGTGTGTAGTGGTGGCATGGGTCAAGAGTTGGGCTCTCATCCAGACCCGCATGCATCATTTGTCAAGAGGTAACTAGAAAGAGCAACTAATTACAATGCACCTACTGAGTGTTTTCTCTTTCAGAAATTCCTCAGAATAAGCCGTTTATACAGCTTGACTGCTACTCTCCACTGTAGCCACTTGCAGTTTAAAACTCTACACAGAAAGCATGTTTCTGCCGAAATAAAAGGAGAAATGCATCTGTGTGCTTCCATGCCTGTGCATGAGAGACTTAGCAAGCAGTGATTTGAGTAGTGATTCCTTGTTTGCTGAGGCTGAGTAAGTCCAGCACTGTTGTGAGGGTTCATATTTCTGTAAATGCTGATGAAATGTTAATACAATACACTTTAAAATAGAACATTGGTCATATCCATCCTCTTTCCCCCTCCCCCCGCCCCCCTTCGTTAGAAGACTGTCCTGAAGCACATTAGTGGTTCTTTTGTGGTAACCAGAATTGATTTTGTAAATGGATCAGAATTCTCTAGTGCTTTAAGTACTTTTAGCAGAGCAGTAATTGCTTTCTGCACAATAGTACAAAAAGTTAATTGCTATTAATAGTGCTTTGTGTGGAGGTCATGTATGAAAACTGAATATAAAATCTATACCTTTAAAAAAAAAAATTCCTTTGTAAACCTTGGTAAAAAAAAATCGAATGGTACATCTTTTCCGCATTTCAAGCCGTACCCAAGTGGAAAATGTTCTTGGCCAGGCTGCACGTTCTTGTGCAAAAAGCCCAGATCTTGTTTCCCATTGTAGAGGGGGAAAAACAAACAGATAGGTGTTTGCTCTCAGAGGGTTCCTTTTAAGGCAGAGGAAAACAAGCTTCCCTTTTACGGGAGGAAAGCTGCGCATCCATGTTCGCACCCTGGATTTACGTTGGGGTAAAGCACAAATTGATCTGAAGATTCTAGTTATGCAAGTGGGAAATCTGTTGGGGTTTTTTTTTTCTGTTTTGTTCTGCGACAGAGAGCCAAGCAGCAAGGGAAAGGGCAGCTTTCCAGCAAAACAAAACCATCTCTTGCAGGAGGAGATGGCGGCCAGTTGAAACAGATACACTGTCTTACAGCAAAACCCTTCTGGCAGCTGCGGGCCGGGGGGCTGAAGGCCGGGGGGATTGCTGCCTCTTCTCCATAGCGTGGGATGGGGAGAGCTGGCTCCTGGCACCCCCGAGTCTGTGGTCACCCTGAGATGTTACAATCCCCCCCAGGCAGGAATTGCAGAGTCAGCTACCTCTGCTGGAGCCCCAAAGGAGAGTCTGCAGCACCTCCTTTAGCTTATTTACTTTTTCCATGGAATGAGGTCACATCCGTAACCTTCGCACATCACAGCTTTTAAGGAAACAGATTTTGTCTGGGAGAGAGTGTCTCCATTAAGATGTGTTTGGTGCTGGGTTGCAGGTGACCTTCTTCTGTATATGTGAAGGGTGAAAGGGGTAGGGTTCTTGACAAATACCCATGTCTTGGCTGCAGATCTTGTGCTCTCTCAAGTGCAAGACACCTTTAGACTTGTGAGCGTCCTAAGATGAATGGGACGAAGGAGTGAGTGTCTGTAACTCTGCATCAGCAATGACCACACAAGTTACTTGAGGAAGGAAACTAATGACACATCTTTCTGGAAGACCGGTCAGGGCATTTTTTGGTGTCTTTGAAGAGGGATGGTGTCTTTGGGTGTCTCTCTCTACAGTGGAAGCTCTGTGTCTTCAGGTCTGTGATGTGATGGTACATTTTTGACTAGCAAATCCTGCAGGGCCATAAGGGCCCACAAAAAAAAAAAAAAAAAAAGGTTTTCTTTGAGGCAGGTAAGTGAAGTGTATGCACTCAGAGGCCATCCTTATTTTTATGCCTGTTGGAAATCCTTTGTTGTATTTTAAAACACTTTCCTCTAATATTTTGTAAAAGGTAGTGTGATTAATCGATAAACAAAATGGCTAAAATTTCATACATACTCTTCATTCCCTGTCCACTTAGAATTTTGAGAAAACATAATAATGTTGCAGAATCATTCTTGATTCTGTTACTAAGATTTCAGTTGTAAACAGAGTGCATTGTCTTGTCCTACTGAAGTAAATGGAAGTTTTGCAGCTGATTTCAATAAGAAAAGGTCCAGGAAAAGGCACCAAGAATGGCATCCATTCTTGTGGCTACTTGAGACACATGAAATGGTGGCAACACTACCACTTTGTATCCAGGGTGATGATCAAAACAAAATAAACCCTTGACCATTCCCTTCTTCAGTGCACTACAAGCATTTCCCCGCTCTCTCATAGCCCAAAAGAAGATGGGCTCCTTTGAAGGTGAGAAAATGGGAGGATGAGGAGGTACCACAAACTCCAGGATGGAGATAAGCTACAGTTTCGGGATACTGTTTCAAAGCATTTGCGGGCTTGCTCCAGGTTTTACTGTAGGGAGAGCCTGAGTCCCCAAAAGAAGTTCTTCCCTTCCAGTGCAAGTGAGAAATCCAGGAGCTGCTTTAGGAACTTGTATTATGGCATTTCATAATCTGGCTTTCTGTAATGTGACAGCATTAAAGATCTTAAAGGATGAGCATGAATGTATTTGTTTGCTTGAATTCCATTTAGTTGCTACCCTGCAAGTCCTGTTAATGCAAGTAACCATTGCTTACATGAATGGTTTCATTAACTGCGTGGAAAAATGTAACGTATAAATAAAGGTCAGCAGATTAAACTTCTTAAACTTTATTTAAATTCAAAACCATGCCTATTTAGCATGTTCCGCAAAACTTTGTTATAGTATTAAAATAATTCAATAATACTGCACTGGAAAGAAAAGTAGATTCTAAAACTCACTTTAAAAAATTTAATAATATGAAACGCTGTACTATTTTGTTTTCAAAGTTTCATTTGCTAGTCTGTGTATAAAACCAGTCTGTCGTCTTGCTGTGTCAAACTATGGTAATTTTTCTTGCAGAGACTTCATGTAAGAGTAGTGCCTTTCTTTTTAACCAGATTCCTTACCCGTTTTGAGACAAAGACTCCACATTAATCTTTTTTGATGAAGCTTGGTTTTCTGTCTGTTCCACAGCAGTTACTGATCCTTTTCTCATCAAATTCACATTCATGTAATCGATTTAAACTGGAGTGAGTTCAGTCCTATAAAATCACAACTTCTGCAAAAAAAATCCCATTCTGAGTTTACAGCTGGTGTATACCTTATATCCATACATGGCTTATATTTGTATAGGGTGTTTAGTATGACGGATACTAATGTGAAAGCTCTGTATGGAGCAAAGGACTCTCACAGAAAGCTCTGGTCTATGTTTTTGAATTTAATTCAGTTCAAAGTTTTTGGGAATCACTAAACTGGTTTTCAGTTCATTCAGCAGGCTGTGATTAGCCCACTGCTATTCACTGACATCGCCAGGAACATTTCCTGCAACTTTTATTTGCTTTGCATCAAGCTGGCTGTACTTTTGTATTGCTTAAAGTATTTCTCCTGTGGACCAAATGATACTCAAATACGAATGTTGTTATTTTCTTAAAAGCCAGACAATGAACACATATACTATTTAATATCAATTATTCATAAAGAGCAAGGACTTGTACACAGAATGCTGTTCTGCATTCTGTTTCAGTTTGCATTGGTACAAGTAACGGGCTAACATACTGTGTTATTAGTATTCATGACATTTCCCTAATAAAACTTTTCAATGAATAACTTTATAGTCAGGCTGGTAGTTAAACTTCATAAAGTTAAGTGGGTAGGATTCCCCAACAGAAGGTTGGTTTCAGGCTGCATTTTAAGAAGTGTCTTGATTGTTGGGGCATTTTTAGGGTTATTTTTGTTTCATTAATTTAAAGTTAACTGCCTACACCAATTAGTTCAGGTGAGGTATTAAAGCACAGAATTTTGGCACTGTTTCCCCAGTTAAATATACAAGACTCGCAACAAGTACTAACATGCTTTCTAAAATTACATTTATTTTATAATTACTAGGATATAGTTAAAGCTAAGTGTACATATATATATTTATAGTATGTGTGAATCCATGTAGTTTTGCAAGGTGGGAAAAGTACAGCAACACATTTGTTACATCAGTCAATATTGCTTAACAAAATCTCTAAGAGTTTATTTTCTCTAAGAGTTATCTGCTGATAATTGAACAGTGGCAGAAAAGTCAGTGCAGTAAGGAATAGTAGGACATTCTCAGTGAAAAAAAAGTGCTGACAGGTATTGGGGTTTTTTGAGAATTGACTATTTTTAAATTAGGCATGCTTGATTAGTTATCATTAAGGAAAACACCTTTATAATTTAATATGGTTTAATGTGCTAAATTTCTCTAAACAAGAAGTATATTCTTAAGAAATTGGTTTGAAACTGTGTACAACATGAGGTTTGGGATTTTTTTGGATAATATTCTGAAATAAAATTTAACTTAACATTAGTACCAGGAACTGCTGGACCTTAAAATAAGTGTGATACAGAAATTATTGTGTCATAGGTGAGAGTGGGGAACAGACTAATCTGTTTCCATTATGTGTTTGTCCGCCGTGTGACTTTTCTATCTAATATAATATTTATTTTGAATAAACTTTGGGAACTCTGCACGTTGCTGCTACTTGATAAGCTGCATGACCAGTTGGATGTGTGGGAGGGTTTCACATCCACAGGCTTTGCGTAGAGGTCAAATGTCACCCACTATACACTAATTTTGGGCTGACAGTAAAAATGCCCTTTATATCCGAAAGTGTCAGACAGTGCATGAATTTCAACATACAGCTTTTGCTGTACTTAATATGCTTTTCCTGTGCTTTCTCACAGTAAGGTCTGGGATTATTAATTGTGAGCAAGATTCTTTGAATGCTTTGGTCTGACTGTATCTGACTGCATTCAAAAAGCATGTCGCTGTCCCAAACAACCATTGGAGTAACGCAGCCACCTCGGCATCAGTCACAAGATTTTGAAAATGTCTTTCTCCATCTTTATAATATTTCCATTTGGGGATTTTTATTTTTTTTTAAAGTTTTTTAATTAGTTGAGGGCACATCCTGATCAGATTTTTAAAGCCAGTTCCTTAACTTTATTTTTACACGTGCCATCCTGCAAACATTTCTTAAGTGTTGATGCTACCCCAGAGGGCTTAAGGCTACATCAGCACTCGAAGAAATAGTTTCAGGATTAATCCTGAAGTTTTTAACCTCTACAAGACTGAACAAACAGTGTCTTTTTTTTTGTCTTTTTTTTTTCTTCCCCATATACAAGGTTTTCAAAAATGGGATCGTAAAACTGTAGCCTTAATCCTCCTGACATTTAATAAATAGCTTCAGAAAATGCTTAGTACACAGCAAATGATTTGTTTAAAGTCTTTGTGAAAATATGGTAGCAAAAGTATTACGCAAGTGCAGGAAGAGTAATTATGCCTGCTGCTAATCAGCATTGTGGTTGAACTGAAATGCACGAGGTGAAATTTTTATTCTCTCCATCTATATTTATGATTTATTGTTGTAAGAAAATAAGGAAAGTAAGTTGGAAAAATAGCTTTCTTGCAAAGGTCGTGTTCAAAACCGCAAACTGTGGACAAAAAGTTCCAATGCAATTGAGCTCTCAGATTAATCCTTTCATTTTCAGCCTTTTTTCCTTTCCTAATCCCATCAGCGTTAGATCCTACAAATTCTGAAACTGAAGTGGAAGGAGATTTACAGAGTTTAGTTCTCAAACTGTACAGGCTTCAGAGCCACAGAGAATATTCCCATGCTGTAAAGTGTAACGAGCACGCCAGTTTAAAGGCAGTTTAAAACACATTGTAAAATATGTTTTAGCTATCTGTTGGGGGTGGTTCTGTCCTCTACCTTTTATGGGGGCAATTCCTAGCAACTTAAGCGAGGCACACAAGGTGTGCTCTCTCTCTCTGGTAGCTGTATCTGAGGATTGCCTGCCACTGTTTGTGCTCAGAGTTTGCATGGAGAATATATACCGCTGGTGCTTCATTGCACATATACATAGAGCTATATATATGTGCAGAATTTAAAATTAGATTCAGTGATTTTTGTTTTTCAGGGCAGCTTTTGGGTCACATTATTGATAAACAGGTGCGTGTTTCTAACCAAATGAATTTTGTGTTTATTATGTATGGGAATCGGTATTAATTAATTAAAAAACAAAGATCTGGTCTTCTGAAATCCCATGTTTCATATTACATGTTACTGAAACATGAAGAAAAATTACTGGCAAGCAAAAATACCGGCAGTGGTGGGTTAATACAGCAACCAGCCTCTCTCTGGGCACACAGATGGGAGGATACATGTAATGTTCATTTTTCTGATACAACACTGCTGCACAGGAGCAACTACAATGGGGCTGCAGTCAGACAAGGTGGTAAAGTCTTTGGACTTGGTTCCTGGAGAGCCCGAGCCAGGATCTGGTCTGCTCCCTTGGGAAGGTCTGCTGGCTGGGTTCTTCCTCCTGCTATGTCCTCTGCAGCCTTGCAGAGCTGGCTTCTCCCCCAGTCACCAGGCCAGTGACTCCAAGGAGGGTGCACTTCCATTAGTCTCACCATTTTGGCTTTTGGGAGGTAGTAGTCACTGCATTCCTTTGGCATGCCTGAGTGCTGGAGGAGGAGGAGGCACAGCTTCGCCCTGTCTCTAGTGCATCTCAGTTCAAACAGCCGTGGCCAAGCCTAGTTTCTGTAGTCTGGAAATTACTCTGCACGACACAAAAGAGCGCAGTGATTTATATATCAACAGTCGCTTTTCTTGCCATAACATTTCATTGTTCTTTTTCCCCAAATCTGTAATTACATGTCTTTGTCCTGCTACGTGCTGCTTCACAACAAATATAATTCTTACACAGGCTTTGTGAGTGAAAATAATCCTGCTCAATTAACACAGATCATAAACTTGCATTGTGTGGGCTGTAAATGATGGATTCAAAATTTGGGGCGTTGCATTATACTTTTCTCTAATTTAGTAAGTTCTCCCCCCCAGTACTATGGTGTGCTGGTGGGCTGCTTTAGCCAAGCCAGAGGCTGGAGGTCACTGACGCCTACAACTTTGTTCTCCTTGGGCCTTAATACTTTAATTTAAAGTTTCCAGAAAGGCTGCCTGTGAATAAGCTTAGATTTACTACGAGTGCTGTTTAAATGCTAGCACTTGGAGAAGGGTGTTCATTAAGCGGCAATTGTTTCAGTCAGTTTTTTTCAGGCCTATTCTTCATTAAGGAAGATCTTTGGAAAAGGCTGGCAGGCAGGAGAAAGAGGGAAGAAAGTCAAGCTTTTAGGTCTGTGCATTCAAGGACGTCGTGTCGTTGGCTGTAGTTCTAAAACACAGACTTCTTGGCCTTAATTGGAATAAATATATCTTAAGGAGAAAGAAACAAACAAACCTGCTGTGGCTTTTGTCCTTGTGAGAACAAGAGTTCTCATTTTGTGGATGAATCAATACTATAAGTAATTGTTTATATTTTTCTTTTGTGAAGTAGTGGTGAAGTTTGACTATTAATTAATACGAGTAGAAAAGATACAGTATTGAGTCTAACCCCAAGTGTTCAAGCTCACTGCCAGTTTGTGTAAGAAGTATTCATCTATACTAAGGCAAAAGCACACCCATGTTTCACTTGTGCAAGAAAAAAAATATAAAAAAGAACCAAAATAATTATGGTAACGGTGGTGTTTACGAAGAGAATAAATCACTGCAGTGTTAGTCTTAGAAAAGTGTTTTATCAGAAGCATGTGTGGTCATTGAGTCAGGTAGATTTGTTTGCCCCAGGTCTGCAAGTATGGTCCTGGTGAGCAAGTGATGTTCCTTTGTGTTGTAATAGTAACATTGATCTCAGTGTGTTGCTAACTATTTAGACTCAGAGTTGTTTCCTTTCCTATGTAGCTGATCAGGGGAGTTGAAAGTTTTAGTCTTGTCATTGTCTCATGTCCAAAATTAGCAAAATATGTGCAAGATAGTAGTAATGTTACCAAAGCAGAAAAACAGGATTGTAGCCCATCAGACATTGTATTAGCTGCTGTAAATGGCCAAATGTGGAACAAACTGCAGTGCCTGCCAGAGAGACATAAAAATTTTGAGAGTTCCCAGAACTGGGATGAAGACTATAAAACTGAATCCATCTGTGATTTCCAGGATCTAAGTAAACATCTTGTTGATATTAAATTGAGTCAGGCCCAAACTATTAAGATTTGGTTTGCTCAATCTGTCATTTTGGTTTTGGAAACTGTGTGTTTGTTCCTTTCTGTCCATTGCAATTGCTACTTTTCTGGATGAGATTTTATCAAGTGTCTAACTTTTTTTTTTTTTCTTCTCCTTCTTCCTTATTTTTTTTTCTTTCTTTTTTAGATTCCTTCCTGGACAAGGATTGGTACTATATCCACAGATAGGAGACAAACTGGATATTATATGTCCAAAGGTGGACTCTAAAACTGTTGGCCAATATGAATATTATAAGGTCTACATGGTTGATAAAGACCAAGCAGATAGCTGTGCTATTAAAAAGGACAATACACCTCTACTCAACTGTGCCAAGCCAGATCAAGATGTTAAGTTTACCATCAAATTTCAAGAGTTCAGTCCTAATCTCTGGGGCCTGGAATTTCAGAAGAACAAAGATTATTACGTCATATGTAAGTTCAAAATACCAGTTGTTCATTCTTTTAAATGTAATTGTTCATTCTTTTGTATGTGTTCTTGTACATTATAAGGAAACTAAGAAGAATGTGAAGGGGTTTGTATTTTTTTCTCTGAAAATACTTTCTTGCCAGTATACTTTACACATTATTACTGACAGGGCCTCTTTTCTTCTTTCTTTTTGTAAGCCACGTTAGATTTGCACTTTGTGCCTGTAACGGGCTTCACCTTTTTTGCCTTGTATTCACTTTCAAAGTTGTGAGCAGTTAAACTGCGGCGTGTGTCCCGCTCGCAGCTCAGGCGATGTGCCATGCTGTTGGCAGTGTAATTTCCCACAAGGGTTACACTCTAGTTCGGCATGTCTAGCCTCGATACTGTGTCCATACAGTAGCTAGAAGGGTTCTTGGGCAAAACCTAGACTAGTGTGATCTTGAATTGTCCTCCTTTTTCCTGGTCCTGGGCTTGCAAAAGGTATGTGCATGACGCAGGCCCGTGTCCAACTACATAAACTTTGCGTATGTTTTAGTCAGGGGATTTATGGCTGAAAGCGAGTTTGGAGGTAACTGCTGTGTTTAGTGATTCAAATTACTTATGATGTGTAAAGTTAATGATGTGAATCAAGAGGTAGCATAAGCTGAGACCTCAGCAGTACAACAACAATTTACATTAGTTTTGGTTTTGTCGTTGTACTGCTATGGCCTGCGGTTCTCATTTAGCCCCATGGGTACTTCTGAAGTCTTGAGCAAGGATCACCAGTTAGTAGGAGACGGACTGATTTCCCTGCATTGGCTTTTCTGCAGTTACTAGGAACTTAAGTACTGGTGTGACTTCATTGCAGTTTCCTCTCATCCTATCATTACATGCCCTTGTAAAAAGTCCCTCCACCTCCTTGAAAATCAGAGGGTAGCTAACTATTTCATGCAATGTCTGCCAGTCTAAATGGTTATTGATTTCTTAGTTTAAAATACTGGTAATTTTACAAGTGCTCTGAGCAAGTACTTTTAAAACAGGAAGGGAAATGCATTTAAGATAAATTAATGCTCACTTCCCAGTTATATCCATACTGGTACACACAGTGTATCAAACAGGTTGTATGCAACAGAAACTTGAGTAAGAATTCACTGTATTAAATATTAACTGTAGAAATTACTAGGCAATATTTGTAGGAGATAAAAAACAACTTTTATGTTTGTTTTTGAGGTGTGAAAAAAAGATCACTTAATATTAGTGCTTTCTCTATTTAGTTGGGGGATATATAAAAACCTGATCTGCTTGCACAGCATTTAACTTTGACAAATCTCCTACTGCAATCCAGTGAGATTTACAAGGGTAAAAACTGCAGAATTAGCTGTTGAGAGATAGCTGCCTGTAACTGCAGTGAAAACATGTAGCATAAAAATGACCATACTCAAATAGTTTGCTTTAATGATGAAACACATTCAGCATTTAGTGTTACTTTTAAAAACATCCACAGGAGACCAGCTGTAGTGGAACAAATGACACTGTTAGACTTACTACCTGAAAATTATGGGCATAAATGGAGCTTTCTGATACCCTGTCAGCTCTGTCATATCTATGTCATGGATTTACCCAGAGAATTATTTCATTTTCATTAGTTTTGTATGATTATTTCATTGCAGCAATAAGACATAATACATGTTGAATTTCCTGGAAGATTACAGGGTAGTTTGGTTGAAAGAACTTGCGCAGCCTTATCCTGGTTTCAACAAGGATAAAGTTATTTTTTTCTGTAGTGGCTGCTATAACACTGTGTTTTGAATTTCGGACAAGAATCATGTTGATAACACACTGATGTTTTTAGTTGTTGCTAGGTAGTTTTAGTGCCTACACTGAGTCAAGGACT
Source organism: Hypotaenidia okinawae (assembly GCA_027925045.1). NCBI lineage: Eukaryota > Metazoa > Chordata > Aves > Gruiformes > Rallidae > Hypotaenidia > Hypotaenidia okinawae. Next base: position 154,469,391 of record BSDF01000001.1, read on the forward strand.
TTTCAGCTTCTCACACCCTGCCAGATGCAGAAGGAGGTGCGGGAGCACAGCCGGGACAGCTGACCCAGCCTGTCTACAGGGACAGTCTATACCATGTAATGCCATGCTCCCTATAGAAGTTATAGGGAAGACTAGGTTGAGGTGGGACAGATTCACTGCTTGGAAAGAGACTGGGCATTAGAGGAGGGGGTGTTTCCACTAGTAGTGAGCAATTGCATTTGTAAATAGCTTGATAATATTATTATCATGACCATCACCATCCTCCTTCTCCTTAGTTACCCTATTTAAACTGTCTTTATCTCAACTCGTAAGGTTTTTTTCCCATCTCCTTCCCATCCCCTTTGTGTGGGGAGGGAGGTGAGCAAATGGCTGCACGGTGCTTAGGTACCAGCTGGGGTTAAAGCATGAGAGCCTTCAGCCTAATGCTGCAAAAATCACACTGGCAGTAATGGTGGAGTGCCTTAGATAAGTGCCTTACTTTCCCTGCTCATTCTGGCATAAATGTCTAATTTATCACTATATTGCTAGCATACTAACTAAGCAGTAGCAGGGGTACCCGTATATTTTAATAGATTGGACAAAAACCCACCCAACTCTCAAAACCCAGCCATCCTGAAACTAAAACTCTCACTTTTCTGTCATTCAGAGAGAAAACAATGAATTTGGTGTGTTGGTCTTGGAAACACTGAGAGGGGTAGAAAACTAGGCCGTGCCTCAGCTAGGACACCATTTTACAGAGATAGCAGAGCTAGACAGGATTTTAACAGTTTGTGTTCAAAAGCACATGACCTGACACGGCCTTGTTAGATGCCGAGTCCTGGTTGTCATGACATTTACTGTAATTTTTATAAGTAATATAATACATTGTAATTGTGGGAGCAAATCAGGCTGTAAATCGTTTGTGTACATCCCTATTCCCAGGCCTGTAATTTAACAGGTGTGCTGAGGCCTGAAAAGGGAATGCATTGGGTCTCCCACCAACTCTGATAACTGCTCTCCCCTTCCTTCCTTCCTTCCTTCCTTCCTTCCTTCCTTCCTCCCTTCGGGGGTTTTTTGGGAGGTGGGAGTGCTGTGAAGCACTACGAAGTGCTATGGCAACAATGCATTTTAGGTGCCAGCATTTGATTTTGAAATATTTAGGAACTTGTATTCCCTTGACTAAAGGACATCAGATAAACCCGAGATGCAAGTTTACTGAGCCCAGCATCTTTGCAGCATTGGCTATGGCTGCATCTGCAGCAGAATCTCACACTGTTTACACTGTCAGGCTGTCATCAGCCCTTTAAATGTTTTGTGCATCATCATCATCGTGCACCTCTATCATCTCGCCATCATTTGAAAAGGTGGTTTGTTTTTCTAAGGCAATAGCATGTGGTTTGTGGAGACGTATTAAACAGTAAAATCTCTATTCAGATTAGGGGGTTAGTCATTTTGGAATGAGGAGTTATAACAGGGTGAAGCAGCTTCCTGAACCCCGTGTACCTTTAGGGAAATGTGATTGTACAGGAATTCTGCAAGACATAATTTTTATATTATCCAGATGTATTCATGATAGGTATAACAGAAGGAGATCTTTTCTACTCACTACTTTGCGAGGTCTAAGTATATAAAAATGCAACTTTTTTTCATTCCACGGTTCATATTTACAAAAAAAAAAAAGAAAGTTAAAATGTAGATGAGTTTCTGATAACTCTTATGCACATTTAACATTACTTTTAAAAATAATAATAAAAAAAATCTAGTCCATTTCTTGGCAAGATATTCCTCAAAATTAGTATCAGGATCCTAAGAGTTAATTCTGTGAACAGTAGTACTTGGAAAGATAATACTGAATGGTATTGTGAAAGTGAATAAATCATGTAACAGAATGTCCTTGCTTTTTCTGTCTTTGCTATCATCAAATTTTTGTTCCTGGGAAATTAATAGATTTATTTTCCTACAGCTACCTGATTTCTTTTCAGCAGAACTGGAGAAGGTCAAAGGTACTTGAGATCTCAGAAGTATTAATGTTAGATTATCCTAAAATATGCGACGATTTAGCTAACATACCATAAGTCTCTAAGGAAATCCTTAATCAGATTGATGAAGGAAGATAAATCATGCCCAAAAACGTAAATATCTGTGCGAAGGGCAAAGTTAAGCAGAAGAAGAGCATGCAGATTTGCAACTCTGTTGTCTGCATTAAAGAAGGTTTTTTATGTCTTTGCATGGTTAAGGAATGAAGTACAATTTTCTGCTGTTGTGGATTGCTCAGTACGAGCAATGAGTATCTTCTCAGTACACAGGGGCTGAGCTGCAAGTGCTCAGGTCACACTGTACCTGCTTCACTATCTTTCTCAGATGCAGAGCTTCTAGTATGAGAGAGAGATGTGTTGGTGTAGCATAAGCATACATAATATGCCAGAGATGTTTACTTTGGGTGAACAGGAGTTGTCCTGAACCCAATCCCAACAAACCTGGCCTGGAGTCAGAGGGCATGGAGAGCGCCATGATGCCCTGGGTTTGCAGTGAGGGAGTGCCCTGGGGAAGCCTGTGGGAATCCATGCTGGAGGGAAGGGAGCAGTGCTGTGCTTCTTGCCTTCCACCATCATTGTGTTCCTCAGACAGTTTGGCCAGGCCAGCACATACTCTGCTCACTTCATCTCTTATTTTGCATAAGTAAAGTTAAAATTATGGGGTGGCATCAGCAGCATTTAAAAGTAAGTCACCTGCAATGAAGTCTTCACCTGTTTGAAATTTGTAGAAGAGTGGCTTGAGACTTGAGAAGGGGCTACTACATGGTCCTAGAAAAGGTTCCTTTAAAATGCTTGCTCTGCCTGCAATCTCATTAACCAGACTGGCTGAGCTAATGATGCTCATTGGCTTTGACATTGGCAAAGTGGAATATGCAGCTTTCCTTAAATGTTTTTTGGTCAACTTTTTTGAAGTGACCCACTTACGTAATTGGCCTCTGACTTAAATTAAAAAAACATACATATTTGATCCCTGACTCATTTCAAGGTTTATGCTGTCTAGTAGCACTACATTTTGGATAGCTGCTTTAATAGTGCTGTGGCTTTTAAAATCGAAACAGTCACTCTGAAATTTTAGCATTAGCTGGGTTTGAAAAAAATCGCAAGGCTTTTATGTTTTCACTTTGTCATTCTGTTACAATTAAAGGGCAATAACTGTCTGAGGAAGAAGACATTAAAGGGCAATATAGATTGTGCCCTGAAATATGCCCCAGCTGGGAAGAATAAATCTCTTTGAATGGCCAAATAGATTTACATTAAAATGTTATTTTCGTATTCTGACCAAACAGTTTAAGCACTGACTAATCCGGCTGGTTGGGCTCTCAGACACCTCTCTGAGGCAGGTGTCAGCCCACAGCCCCCTGCAACTTCCCAAATGCCTTGCAAGAGCTACACAAAAGGGAACTGTATAAGTTTCTCTTTGTTCAGAGGTTGATTCCAAACCAGCCAAAACCGAGACAAAAACTATATCAGAATTTCAATTTCATTTCTTTTGCAATGAAGACATTTTCCATGCTTTTTGATAAAGAATTTGGTTTCCTTGAATCTATTGTTACTTATTTCTCAGTGGTGGTGTTATTAATGAAAGTCTGTGTGATAATAGCCACCCTGATTCCATTTGTACAAGGATCACAAGTTTTTTTCTCCTCTTTCCTCAGAAAATTAGATAAATGTTTTCTTCTTAGTGTAAAATGATATCCAGAGGTCAGTCTTTGACTTTGCTGAGAGACTTTTAAGGGATATATCAGCAATGCCACTTAGCTCTTGTTGAATTAAATATAAATACAGCTCATACAAATAATATTATTGGTAGAAAAAAGATCACTGTCTGTGCAGCTTCAGATTTCTAACAGAGTCTAAGACCTACAGGATTAATGGAGTCATGGTCCTTTGGGGTTTTGTCCCAGACCACACAGGTCTTGTAAGAGAATAAGGCTATTCTAGATTGATGGACTTTGCTCATATTCAGTGCCATTACCTAGGCAATACCGACCGTTTATCTCCTTTAAAGTAGACAGAGATAGTTCAGCAGGAAATCTGTTATTATTTCTCTATTCCTAAGGGAAGGAAATGAAAGATAGGAATGCTCAGTTTGTTAATTGATGGCATCTTATGAAAAAAAAAGCATTTATCCTCCCCAACCCCACCCCCCACCCAAGTATTCCAGATAGATATGGAATGAGTTGAAAACGAAGAATAATTATTCAGACTGGAAGAAAGAATTATTCAGAAAATGCTCAGGAATTAAACAGGTTTTAAAATTTAATAGGAAGCCATTTAATATTTTTAGTCCCTATTTATTTTTCTCATTTTTTAGTTCCTCATAAACAATTTATAAATGCAGTACATTCACAAAGAAAAATACAATATTCTGACTTAGAAGTCTTTTTATATATATGTGTGTGTGTGTATACAGAATACTTATCAGCAGTAAGGTCACTTGAAATACTTTGCAAAAAATAGCTGAAACATTAAGCTTCTACAAGTTGTTCATGTTCTTAGATTTACATATACATTCGTAACAGGGCTACATGCAGAAGAGGGTTGGGTTGAGTGTGCATTGAATGGTTTATATGCAAGGTATGAACAACTGTTTAAATCAAGGGGGTGCGTACTGGGGAGACCTGCCATGCAATGGGCAAATCATCTGCCTAAATTGAAATGTAAAAAGTGCACCGGCATAGTAAAACGTTAATTTTGTACCTAAGTTTGGTGATGACCATTTAGCTCATCAAGTGGGGTGATCAGTCTTTTTACAGTTGCTTGTATTATATCTGTTACATATTAGAGTATTTTAAGTTGTAAAATAAAAGGCCGGGTGCCATGTAAGTATTTATAAAGGCTTTAACAAAATTGATTTCAAATACTTGGAATTGTTTGCCTCATTAAAATCTTTACATAGCGGGATTGAAGAGAAATGCACTTTTGTCTGAGAACTGCATTAGCTAAAGCACAGGGTTGAAATGATTGAAAAAGAAGGTTAAATATCAGTTTGGACTTTCTTTCCTGACTTTATTCAATCCTGGAAACTTTGGAGGAAGAATATTTCAGGATTTATTTCTGATAAGTCAGACTATAAAACTAAGCCCGAATGGGCAGTCTTCCAGTTGCTTTTTTCAGTCCCGAGGAAATCATGCAAATATTTCTGTGAGTAAAAGCAGGATTAGGCTTAAGGTAGTTTTAGCAGTTCTTGGAGAAGAGTCCGTATTAAGCTGATAAGGCTGGTTTTAAAAAACATGTTCAGATCTTTGTTAGCGTGATTTATCTGTTTTCTGCTCAGCAGATGAAGAGAGCAAAAATAACTAAACCCCAGCAGCAGACTTGTCCTTCTGTGCTCACTGAGCTGCTGTGAGAAAAACAGAAGTCTGAATCCAAATCCTGCCAGGGAAACTGAGAAGGATTTGTTTTTCAAGTATTTCATGTTAGCACGTAAACACATTAGACTGCAACAGGCAGGTGATCACAGAGCACAGACTGGTTAAGTCTGGATGGCACCCCTGGAGATGCTCAAGCCCTCCCTGCTCTAGCAGGCTCAGCTGTAGCAAGTTGCCTAGGACCATGTGTGTCCAGCTGGGTTTTGAGTATCTCCAAGGATGGAGACTCCACAGGGTGCCTGGACAACATGTCCCAGTGCTCTGTCACCTTCACATTTCAAAATATTTTCTCAGGTGTGAACAGTGTTCCCTGTATTTCAGTTTGTGCCCATTGCTTCTTGTCCTGACACTGGGCTCCCCTGAGAAGAGTCTGGCTCCATCACCTTTATTCTGCCCATCATATATCTATACACACAGGTGAAATCACTCTGAGCCTTCTCCTCCCAGGTCCTCAGCCACATTATACAGATGCTTCAGTTCCTTCAGCATCTCCATGAACATTTACTGGATTTACCTCTGAAAGTCCATGTCTGTCTTGTGCTGGGGAGCCTGTGACTTAACACAGCACTCCAGCTGTGGCCTCTCACGGGTGCTGAGTAAGGGGGAAGGATTGCCTCCCCTCTGCCCACTAGTAGTGCTCTGGCTGCAGATGCAGCCCAGAACTCTGCTGCCTCTTCTACAAGGACAGAGTTGCTAGCTCAAGATCAACTTGGTGTCCACCAGGACCACCACTGCTTACCAACTGTCTGGCCCCAGCTTGTGCTAAAACTTGATTCCACCTTTGTCCAGAGGATGCCACAGCAGATTTAATAGCAGAATCAAGACATTAATTAAATAATTTGTGTTGTAAAAGAATTTAAAAAAAAAAACCAAACCCACAAACAACAAACAAGTACAACTTAACAATGTTACACTATTAAAATACTAGTGGAATATTAAAAACTGTGTTAATGTCATTATTAAAAGTATGTGTTCTCCTGTCTAGCTATGACTTTTCAAAATTCCAAACACTGGAGGATTAACATACCCATCCCATCAGAGATTCTTCAAATGAATTGAGACGTGCCTATGTAATAATTTCTAAAGAAGCTAAACCCTTAAATTTCTTACAGCGAGTATTTGAACTTGAGGTCTTGTATCACTTTGGAAATTCAGATTGCTTTATTTCAGCAATGTTCCCTCATTAAGTTTTACTCTGTGGGTATTTTAAAGTACTAAATGCAAACATAAGCATACTGCAATCAAAACAGTGCTTAACTTCTGATCATCTTTGCCAAGTGCACAGTCATCCAATAGTATCATAATTGATCTCAGTGCTAAGGTGCCAAACTCTGTGTTGCTGAAGGATAGTTAGATGATGTAAATAGCTTTTTGTGTTTCGCAATAAAGCACGCTTTTGTTGTGCTTGATGTAAAAGCAGGAGATGAAGGTATTCTTTTATTGAAGCAAACATGTGGAAAATTGCTCTAGATTGTTATAGTACAGAGCATCTCCCCTGAAAGGAATGAGGTTCATCTATAGGGCAAACTCTGACTGTGGCACTTTATTGGGGTTACTCCTGGACTCTGTGTGGTCAAAGCAAATAACGTCATGGCCATCTAAACTGTTATAACCATGAGACTGGCACATTTTCTCATCTATAGTGTTATATTCGAAACTGTCACTAGGCATTAACTCAGTCACTGGTGAAGTCCTACCACCTAGAGATGAACTCTGCCTCAAAATGATGTTTTCCACTTCATTGCTACTCGTATAGCAATTACTGGGTCATTAATATCATTGCATGCAATTAGTGACAGTGGAATGAGCAAGAGGTTTGTTATTTATTTAATATGAACTTTCACTATAACCCTTTCTTATCCAAGTGCTACAGACAGAAACCAGAGAAATTTTCAAGACAGATCAACATCCTTGGAGAGTGGTGTTGAGTTTCTGAGATAGAGAAAATCAGTTCTTGCTTAACGTTAAAGCTTTTGGCTTTGGATCCAGCAAGCCCACTTGTCATTAGCAACAATCAGTGTAACTTGAATGCTAACTAATTCTATTAGCTTTCTTCGGCTGACCTGCTAAGCAAAGCTTGCTGTGGTAGTGGGGAGATACTTCTCCCCGTCCATGAGAGAGGCTTTTGCCAGTAGAGTGCTGGGAGAAAGGATAAACTTACGTAAAATACCTGTTTGTGGTTGGTGAAGCTAACTTGCTAGTAATCTGTTTTAGATGCATACTTTCTGATATACGCTGAATACATCATAATTAGTGGGCTTGCATCTGCCACAGTTACTTCAGCGCTCACAAATATATAATTTGTTTATGTAAACTAGAAGCAACCATGTGTGCGGAGATCATTATCTGACAACATTTCTCAGGGTATGTGAAATATAGAACCTAAATACTTTTAGAAATGTTTAACTGTAATGACTTAAATTGTCATTCATAGTGATACAGTATTGAGATGCTTTTTTCTTCTTTTCTTTTATTTTATTTAAATAATTTCTTAATCATTCCAGGAGAATTTAGAAAAGGGACAGTTGACAGCATTGAAGCAAGTATGTTGTTGCTGTGGGTGGATGCTGGGATCTTCTGTAATGGAAAAATAATTCAACAAACAGTTTACTGTTTAGTACACTTCAGCTGTGGTATTCCTTAACCCAGAGATAAAGAGGTGCTGTTTTTAAAATGATAGGCAGCAGAAACCAGTCAGAGATCACAGATTTTTTGATACTTTCCAATTCTGTCTTGCTTGTTGTCTGTCACAGAAACACTTTGTTGACATAAAAGTGTGGTTGGGTGGGGTTTTTTTACCACCTCTATACTTGTTGTATGATGCTACGTCTCCCTGGAATTAATAGAATCATTCTGAATGTATGAAACTTTACGAGAACTCTCCCTGTTTTGTGCTTAATACTTGGGTGGTCCTTCTCAGTCAGACCACATGAGATGAAGGAAGGAGAGCCTATGGATTTCCAGAGGTGTGTCTGGGATTAGAGAGTTGATATATACCAAGGCATATCACACTGGAATTGATTGCCTCTGTCTTGCTTGTGTCCTCCACATTGCACAACCCACCCCCCTCACCCCCCCCCCCCCCCCACCCCCCCCCAAAAAAAAAAGTATATTGAAATTGTGCTAAAGTTTTTCTCTCTCTGGACATATGAAAACAAGTGGAGATTTTTATGGGGAAATACATAAAATCCCTTATATCATGAGTCCCACATAAGTACCATAAGTCATGCCATTTGCATTTGGACAAAGTACATCTTAGAGCAGTGTTTAGAAAAGTGAATCACAGAATTTCACCATAGACCCTTTGTCTTCTTCCAGACAAGAGGAGGCCTGTTTTTTATTTTACTTGATTTTGTTCTGGTTTTAGCTTGACAGTGGAGGGCATTGCTCCTTACTTGCTGTGCAGAATATCGTTTGTGGATCCTGTTTAGATATAAATCCCAAGATGTACAACATAAGACTTAATTCAAAAACCAACAAGGATGAGAAGTGGAGAAGAAGAAGGAAGAATTCTTGTCCTTTTATTGAAATGGAAGTTTTGCCTTGTCTGTGGATAGAGAAAAGGCTGGCTTCAAGACTGTTTATAAACATTCCATAAGCTTTAGTTTAAGAAAAAAGTTATCTTCATTTAAAGGAATATGTGGAATAAGGTTGAGAGAATGAGAAATTCTCTATGGTGGTTAGGTTGAGAAACCCTTCAAAACTTGGCTTTGAAAATAGGACAAAAGAGAAACCAGACATGTTAAAAAAATATTGGTAAACTTTTGATACATTTTTCCTGACCCTCTTAGTGTCCTGATTGTATTAATTGCGCAGATTTATCAGGTTTTATCTTTTTTTATTAAAGATACTTTCATTGTCTAAGATCAGTAGAAAAGTTAGGAGGTGGTTTTATTGTTCAAGCACAGAGTTAAAGAGAGGAGGTCTCTAGTTTGCAGATGGAAACACTGGCAATGCGTTGGCAGAACTTAATTCAACTATTCACAACACATTTAAATTTTAGCACTCACGATCCAGGTTTGGGACTGCCGAGAGTTACATTTTGGAAGACAATGACTATTTTTTTTAAGGTTTCAGTGTCAATCTCACCTTTTGTCACTACAAGCAAAGGTAAACTGTTGAAATGAGTGTATTTATCTTCTTGCTAAGCTTTCTGCAGCTCACCCAACATAGTGTCTGCCAAGTTACCTGTCCTTTGGTGAGTGGCCTGAACAATCATTTTTTTCATTGTTTCAGATCTCCGTGCAGATCTGGCACTGCTGCTAAATGGGAAGAAAAAAAAACCCCACAATTTCATTTAATTAAAACGCTCTTTCTGTTACCTCAGCTGCCTTGTTCTTCATCGCTGGCTGGTCTAGAAACAACCTCTGTGTTGTGATCTGTGATTTGTGGTTACGCAGTGTGTGATTTCTGGTGTTCTCAAACCTGTCCCATAAATTATCTAAATTTATGGGAAGAAGAATTATTTATTTGCTGCTTTAGTAAGAGAGTCATTAAAAGGTCCAAAAGTAGATGAAAGCAGCCAGAACACAAACACACGATGCCTGGCCAAAATAGTGTTCTATTACTTAATAAAATAAAAAAAAAACCCCACCTTTCAAAAGCTTTACATGCGCTTAGTAATCCTGTGAGGGCATATGAGATCAACTGCAGCTTTGCTGTAAGAATAACTTCTTACTACTGTTGGATCTAGAGCTTTCGTGGATTTTGCTGCTGTTTAGGCTTTTCCATTCTGTTTCTAAGCACGGCTTGGGAAAAGCGGAGATGGGTAGGGTTATTTGGTTTTGTTTCACTCTGAATTCAAGAAACCTATTTTCTGATGCTGAATTCAAGCAGCGTTTAAGAAAAGAAAAAACTGAAAATCAGTACTATTGGACAGTAGTGTCCTAAAGTTTCTACCCTAAAGAAACCTGTAATTTCTATTTTTCTATTAACGGATCCACACCAGAGGCAATTAATTTTTGATGACTTCGCCAAAGATATGCCCTCGATACATTGCCAAATGGCTTGTATCGTCTAGCACGCTCAGAAGGGGAACAAAACCAATTTTGCCCTCACCTCTGAGTTGACATCATTCATTCATTTCTACAGCCTGTGGTTTCAAGTCCATTTAGTTTTCACAGGAAAGTTAAGTACGATAATTTCTCTCTTCAGCTGTGTAGTCCATTTTGTGTTCAAGCTCCAGAAATAAGTATGTTTTGTGAAGTTGTGTTGGTTCAAAGGATATGACATTTAATTTGCAAGTATGTAATGTCTTTCATAATCCCAAAACATAAAAGTATGGGTAATGATTGCGGCAGAATTAAGAGGCTGAAATTTTAGTCTGCTGCTGTTTCCTTTTAAGTAATTGTGATGGCATTTTTTCATTTTGTAATGTGTGTTTTTAGGAGTGAAGGAAGTTGAATTTTTGTGACTGTGCCTTCGTTTCTAATCTCTTTGTGAATGGAAAGCTATATACAGGCACAAATCCAGCAGCTTAATTCTCCATCTGATTAGAGCAAGTTACCAACCTGATAGGTTGGAAACAGCCAAGATCCATGCAGTGGCTTAACCTCCTGGGAGGCAGAGCAATAACAATCAAATGAAGACATATTAAAATGTAATATTACTTCCTCTCCACGGGGACTGTATAAGAATCATAGCCAGGAACTATTCTTGTCAGCTGACTCTGTTTTGCTCACTGATTCCCTGCCTCTGCATTTTATGACTAATGCATTTCATACAATAAACAACACTCTTGAAGTTCTAAAAGCAAGGAAATGTAAAACATCATACATAGATTTACATGAGTTCCAATTCTTACTTGTCTTTTTATTTAAATAATTTATATATTTTGAGGAAGGGAAAGCAGAGCTGGAATGCAATTCTTTGGTCGGTATAAATTAATTTCCTCTCATAGAAGTGAGATGATGATATGCTAGGGAGTGTTTTACGAAACCGAAAATGTTCCTTCTAGCTTCTCCAGAGTGAGCATGTGTCAGCAGACTTTTAACCATAATTTTTTGAGAGGTCCCTTTTTCTGAAATTTGAAAACCCAAACTTACATTCTTTATAAAAGGGCAGCTGCTGTGTGGTATGCAGGCACACAGTATTTGTTGTATAGGGCTCAAATGTAACGTTCAACTGACTGCTGCAAACATTGCCTATACGTGATTAGGATTTTGTCAGCAAGTCTTAATAGATTTTAGGGCAATTATTCGTGTTTATTTGTAGATGCAGATAAACTGTTAATTTGAGTAATTTAGTGCACTCTTGACTGTAGTTATGAGTTCTGCTATTGACACCAGAGGAACGAGACAGGTCTCAGAAAACCAGAGGTACCTATACATGAAAAAGATCTGAAAATATCTTGCTACCTGTTTGGCAACATTATACTTACTTTTAGTTTCCTATGTCTTGCTGTATTAATAAAAAACAAAGTGGGGCATCACAAGAACATTTAATGCTCAAATGAAACTTTATATTAATAATTATTTTTATTAATGTTATTATATAAGTAGTATTTAGTCATCTTAGCACAGGGCCATGTCTGTTATTCCATGTGTGTTTAATTGTGTCTAGAATACATCCATATTTAGACCTAAATATAAAAAAAACCACAACCCCCCGTTCCTTTTTTTATTTATATGTGTATATAAAAATTAACTGGATCGAAGGTCCAAAACTTGATCATACAAACACACCAGAGAGTAGCATTTCTATTTTAGATGCAAGGAATTTGTGTCAGGTTTCTGTAATTATACCCAGAGCTTTTCATCATGGACACAGTTTTTTGTTTTGGTTTGGTGTTTTGAAGTATCCTTTCAGTGTGAGCAGAGCTCCAGGTACCGGGGTCACTTTCCTACAGAAATGTGAGCGTGGCGCAGGAGCTTACATGATAGCAGGTATAATTTTCATTTGGAAATACAGAAAGGTGGTGGCAAGTGTTTGAGGAATATTTTGTACCACATCCTTGTTTGACTTCTGCACACTAAACTGTCAAGGGGGCATTAGCAGTATGAAACTCTGGTTTCTCTGATGTCCCAGATTACTTCTTTTTTTCCCCGTGCCGCTTTTCAAAGTTTGAAACGGTGTATTTAAAACTACCCACTTTCTTCCTGATACACTAGGGATATGTGAGGTTATATTTCGGTAGTCTTAATGAATTTTTAAAAATAATTTCCTCCAGTGGCCTTGGGTAATTGTCAGTTTAATTACAGGGAGAAGCTGAGATGGAAACTTTGCTTTGTCACTGAAATGCTCCTCTTTGAAAATTCTCTGTTCCTCAGGACGTAGCAGTCTCGTCTCTGAGCTATAACGTAGGCTTTCCGAAAACCCCTTGAAGAACTGTGGAAAAAGTGAATACTCCTGCAAATTCATTCATCTGACATCAAAGCTATGAAAGCATTCTTTTAGCAAGCGAGCAAGGCAGATTGCGCTCGCGTAGGCACACAACCAGACTCATTGTACATCTGGGCCTTCCCATTTGGAGACTGTATTTGAAGTAATTTTGCATTCTTTTTGCTGTCTCACTTTCTTATTCTGTACTGAGGTCAGACTGCATCCTCTGCATCTTATTGAGGTCCCCTGCTCTGTGGGTTAAATGGATAGGCCTTTAAAGAATAAAAAGGCATTGATGGTCAGAAGCAGCAGCATTCTATTTCATTAAAATCAAGTAGAAGGTGTTTAAGGAGAGGTGAGCCCCCATTGCCTCGATTAAAAACCAAACGAAGAATAACGAAACCTGCAAGACAAAGTCAGTGTTTATTAGCTGTACTTTCAGTTGATGCTTAGCTTTGGTATTTCTATTTACTCCTTTTTTTCCCCTTGTCCTTGTGCTGGTACATTGGCAAATAGGTCATAAAAAACACTTTCAGCAAAGACACATTTGATTTATGTCCAGAACTGGTTCTTAGTATTGATTTTTTTTCCCTCTGGAAAAAAACAAAAGAAAACAAAACTATATGTCTCCATTATTTTCTGAGCCTGGCAATGCAGTGGCACATTTCAGATTGGCTTTTATCTTAAATTACTCACTGTGCTCTTTTATATTTTAAAGAGTCTTTTTTGCAAGTTGGGATAAAAAAGTAGTTGCACGCATGGCCGTTGTCATGTTTTTACAGGGGGAAGGAACAAGAGGAGGACCTGGGAGGGACCACATATGAGGAGAAGGGAATTGTAGGAAAAGAAAGCACAATTTGGGAAAATTTGTATGGTGCCTGTAATTCGAGTTAGTCACAAAAGAGGCAGAAGTGGAACAAAAACACGAAGTAGATCAAAGGCTAGGAAGCAGGGTTCAGCAGTATGGGGTTTATATCTTTATGACTAGAGAGAAGATTAGAGCAAGAAAAATACTGCCATGGGGCTAGGAAGACATTGTGAAGGAAAAAGGAAATATACATAGGCTGCATTTGAAAGAAAATCCCCGAGGAAGGCAAAATAGAAGGAACGGGAATTAAAAACAAAGATCTGAACAGTGTGAAGCCCGGGTTGAATTAGATCCCAAGCTGAAAGGAGAGGGGCAGAGGCAGGAAAGTGCTGCTTAAGCAGTTCACCACAGCCGCAACAAGCAGCGAGCTCCGTTATCTCCTATTTTAGATTTGTTTTCTCTGGCTGGTGGCCCAGTGCCAGTGCGTGTGCAGGCACCCTCTCCTCCGTGCATTTTGGGTTTTGGATAAACAGCTCCAAGAAACGATGGTGAAATTTGCACACCCTCCCAGGACAATTGGGCTGGGAAGACCCCTGCTGCATTCCCTAAATAGCTGAGTTCTGGACTGGCCACACCATTGGTGGACATGCCTGCTTTGCCACCATGACCAGGGCACTGGCATGCATGCCAATGTGGCCAGTGCCTGGCGCTGTGTTGTGCGGCGATGATGCCCACATCTGGGGAGCTGCCAAATCGTTTTCCAGCAGCTGTTGGGGTTTTGCAACCAACAAAACAGTTGGCTTGGGCAGAAAGCGTTGGTGCACCCCTAAACCGTGACTCAACGTTTTGGATTTTCCAAGGGAGTCGTGCTTTGCACTCCAATCGTGTTGCAGCATCAGCTTGCAGCGGGGGCGCGCGCGGTTCCAGGCAGCGCCTAGATAAGCGAGAACAATATAAACGCAGGGGAAAGCACCCATTTGTTTGTACGAGCTAAAAGGTTTCTGTTGAGAATAGAGCATGTTCCCCCCCACCTCCCCACCCCCGCGGAGGCTCGTCAATGCTGAGAAAAGTGAGATTGTACTTTAAAATATTAAATGGTTTTTCCAATCAGTGCGGAATCTCAGCTTTCACCTGGGTCTTTTGTATGCGTTCACTTCTTCCAGCAGGAGATTTGTAATAGAGGAAGCAGATGTAACATGCTGATTGTAAAGATATTGTTGGGGGCGGGGGGAAAAGGGTGCATTTTCGGTGCTTTGCTCCTCTGATCCTGCCAGGGCTTCCTTTTCAGATGACTCCCATCACCTTTTAGCAAGGTGCTGTGTTTTCGTCCAAGTCAGCCAGCCAGTCAGTCAGTCAATTGTGCATAGGGAAATAGGTTGCTGGGTAAATTCGAAACCCCGATAACACATTCCTCCATTTGTATATATTGTACGCCTTACCAGTGTATTCATTCCTTTGGCTTTCAACATTTCACAGCTACCCATAGGTCAGCCCGAACAACAAGAACAGGTCCTGGTAGATTGAAAGATACCTGCTTTCAGACACTCATGTTCGCATCACTTTGCCTGTTGATTTCCTGATTTTTTGTTTCTTTTTATTTATTTATTTATTTATTTGTTCTTTTATTTTTAATCAGCAACATCAAATGGGTCTTTGGAGGGCCTGGATAACCAGGAGGGAGGGGTGTGCCAGACAAAAACCATGAAGATCCTCATGAAAGTTGGACAAGGTAAAGACCATCTGCTGTTTCATGAAATCACTTTGATCAGTCCTCAGTGTCCTTATAGTTTTCAGGCTTCTTTTAGCAGTATAGAGCAGAGCTGAGTCCACTGTGGTCATTCCTCCCATATAGTCTGAAAGCAAAGCCTATTTTCTCTTCCTCAGCTACTGACAGATTTCTACAAGAGGAGGGTTAGCGTAATGAGATCTCTTCATTGGAGAGATCCCTAGAAGGAAAGGTCACCTGGGAGTAGTTTGTTTCAGTCATTTTTGTTTTATTTTAAAAACAAAAGCCACAACTCTACTGCTCAAAATTATTTGGAATACATGAAAGGAGGGAAACTAGTATTTCTATAGTTTGCTTGCTATGAATTGGTATTACAGAGAGGTTTTTGTTCATTGTCTCTCTTCATGTATAGATAACCTGTTGTGCAGGAAGAAAGAAATAATTCTTCTAAGCAGAAGTTGGTTTAGTAGTCACTCAACTTCCTCAGTTAAACAGAAATGTCATCTGCAAAGCTTTTTCTTGACAATTACAGGAGTCCCTACAGTTTCTGCAGATGGCCTCACAACCTCTGAAATAACTAACATAACCATTTTGCTTCAGAAGGAAAATTAAGAACTTATATCACACAGACCTTTACATAAAGATTCTTCTGTTCAAAGCCATTTGTATCTCACATGGTACCTATAAGCCTCTGTATCATCAAGCATCGAAGCTTCATGAGCCCTCTTTGTCTTCCCCAGATCCCAACTCGGCAGGGCTGCCCCGGCACACAGATCCCACCAGGCGCCCCGAGCAGGAAGCTGGCACCAATGGGAAGAGTTCCACCACCAGCCCCTTTGTGAAGGACCACTCAGGTAGGTGCAGCAGGGCCTGTGCCTGGCGCAGGGCTCTGGCGGAGCCTCCTCCTTTGTCCCCAGATACATTCTATTTTACCAGTCAAGTACCAGAAAAAACAAATGTGTTTTTTGCACTGAGATGAAGCAAAAGCCAGTTCCGATGCTCCAGTGAACAGAGTCTGGGAGCTGCATGTTTTGGCAATGGCTTCTCTCTTTTCTCTTCCACTCTGCAGTAGAAGTTAATTACATCTTGTGAGAAGATCACTCATTTACAGGAAAGTTTTTGGATAGGACATTCGGTAAGCAGCTTTCCGATGGTAAATGCTGTCTTACATTTAGTACTCTGGCAGATGAACGAGTCTTTCTGTCTTTCTCTTCCCGTATAATACATTATCAAGTGGTTCTCGACAGCCATTTATAAAATTTATTTCAAGGCATCTATAATTAATGTCCTGATCTTTTAACTGACCATATAAAGTCTGCACATGAATGTCTAGTCTTTCACTAAATTTAAAGACTTTTTTAAAAAAACAATTATCTAAACAATAGTTCCAAGCAAATATCTTCAGGATGCATTTCAGATACTAGGTGAACAAGATAAAAGCTAACTCTGAAGACCCAAGGTCTCAGGAAGAAAATTCAGTGACTTGGGAAAGCTACAAAGCAAAACTTGCCGACAATTGGTTCTGGGGTTCCCAAAAATGGCTGCAAGTTTTCCTTGCTACCTCTGTCATTAGTTACTGGGCTAATGGATCCTTGACGTGACAGTAGCTGGTCAGGTTTCAGCCATTTCCTATGGAGGTTCCAGTAGGAAAATTCACATTTATGTGGTTGTAGCATATGTAGCATTTTTCCACCTGAGAACAAGTGTCAAGTCTTTTCAAATTCCCAAGTGAGAAAGTGTCAATGAATGCTGATTTAATTTTTTCACTAATAATATGACCGTGTGGTGGAGCTGAATATTCAACGGACTGTTCAGCACACAAGCTTTTCCTGACTACCAAATGCATGGTGGTGTTTTCCTATCAGTAAATGTAAGTTAATACAAACAGATATGTGCCATAGCTATTTTGCCTGTCTCCCGCCTCGAGCTCCTGTGTTTCCTGTGCAAGCAAGAGGAGTTCGTGTAAAGAGCCACTAACGACGGTTTAACTTAAATCAATGTGTGAAAGAGAAAAAAGCAGAATGGTGTGGTGCTGAATGGTACCAGTTTTCCTGAGAATGGTCGTTTTCCCTGTGTTATTTTCCCCTTGCAGCCCTGTCCCATCCCTCTCTGCTGCCTGGGGCTGGGCGGCATCTGTTAAAAGATGCGGTGTACATCAAAGACTGCCTTGTCAGTGCCAGTCCTCACCACTGATGGATGATGATGTATGAAACAGGGTGGTTTGGGAGCAGCACAAAAGTGAGACCAAGAGACACAAAGTCTTATTTAATATTGATTGCTGACTTCGGCTGTTTGCATTTAGCTATCTAGCAGGGTAATTGGTTTGTCAAAGTTTAGCTGTCAGTTAATTCTTCCAGTCTTGCTTACTCTACACATTTTTAAGCAGTGTAAACGGGTCACAGGATGGCAATAACTTTTGTCTGTTGTATTTCCATTCTTTCCAGGATCTAGCACAGATGGCAGTAAAGCTGGGCATTCCAGTATACTGGGTTCAGAGGTGGCCTTATTTGCAGGGATTGCATCAGGGTGCATCATTTTCATCGTCATCATCATCACTTTGGTGGTTCTTTTGTTGAAGTACAGGAGAAGACACAGGAAGCATTCCCCGCAACACACGACAACTCTCTCACTTAGTACGTTAGCCACCCCAAAACGCAGTGGCAACAACAATGGTTCTGAGCCCAGTGACATTATCATTCCTCTAAGGACTGCAGACAGTGTCTTTTGCCCCCACTATGAAAAGGTCAGCGGCGACTATGGACATCCGGTGTACATAGTTCAAGAGATGCCTCCTCAGAGTCCAGCAAACATTTATTACAAGGTCTGAGAAACACACAACCAACTCTGTGGTACAGTTGAGTCGTAGAGGAAACTCACTGGTCAAATGCTTTCTGTTGGGGTTTGTGGTGACGCCTTGTGCGCTAGCATTGACTCAAGCACACGGAGGGGGAGAAGGCAACAGCTCTTTCTCCAGGAGCCAACACGAGCTGGACAGCTTACCTAGTCTGTAGAATTCCTATCTCGGTGAATAAGTATTCACTAAAAGCTGGAAGACTTTTACGTAGAAGATGCCCATTCTGATTGCTGTACTCTTGTTACGTTCATCATCCTCAAAGCCATGTGCTGCGGGCGATCAGGCATGTACAAAAGCCAAGGGAAGATGGAGTGATCCGTGGATGTTAATAGCTCTAGGCATCCTGGGAAGGTGCTCTAGGATATATCAAGCTTGAAAAGCAATCTTCTGAATTTTATGTGTCTCTCAGTGCGTACTGGATTTGTCACACAGACCTTGGTGTCTAAGTAAGACTTGTTAAAGTTCTCTTGCTTTTAGTCCGTCACTGTTCCATTCGTTTCTGTTATTCGAGGCTCTGCCATCCTTCACATAAGATTTCCTTTCACTCCACCTCCTGAATCACTAATGGAACATTAATGTTTGGAGATCTGCGCTCCATCCATCTGCTACAGCAGCCTCACTTGAATGGGTAATGCGTTTATAGAATTGTGTTTGAGAGTAAGGAGCCTTCCAGCCAAAAAGTTAGGCTGTCAACAAAGTTAAGAGCAGGACTGGGTGGTGGAGGGAATGGCTGACTGAAGTTGCGATTGAATACTGTTGCCTCAAAAATAGAAGCTGGGAAGAAAAAAGAATAAAAAAACACAAAACACCCAACATTTAGATAGCACAGCACTTTGGTATGCTAAGTTTTAAGAGGCAAGTAGGAGACACAGTAACACACGCAGTGGATTAGGGCTGCATTTGAAGGAATTTGTGGTTATCAAATACCAGTGTGCAGGAAAAAATAGTACCTTCAATACAGTAGGACAAAGGGGGTTTGTTAGCAAACAAGCTTGGAGAGGACAAGACAATAGCAGGCCGCTGAGGATATATTAGGGCAGGGCTGTTGTGGTACTGGCAATAAAATATACAGCTCTGAAGCTGTAGTGAAACCGCAGTCTGCTTCGGATGACTTTTAGGCAGACTCAGCTGCTATACTATCACATGATACTGAACACAGGGAACGCATTTAAGAAAATAGCAGAGAGCTGCATCTGACCAAGATGCTTATAAGCCAATGGGGTCAAATGAGCTGTAATTCTATCACTGGTGAAGTTGTGAAAAAGACCTTTCTCATCTCAAAAAGTAACACAGAGTTTCTTTCTGACTGAGCCTTTTGAGAGTTTGGTTTATTGTAGCGCTGTCCCTGCATGGTGAGTGTCGGTACTGTGACTGACACAGCGGTTCATTGGTGCTCTGTTGCAAAGTTAAAGCACATATGGCAAACCTCTTGCAGTCCGTAAGAAATAAAATAAATTATGACACTGAGATGGAGAAGGAAGACATGTCTTATTTATAATAGGTGTATAGAACACAAGGGGTATAAAGTGAGAGTTTTTTCTTTTGTTCGTTCGTTCTTAATTTTTATTTTTGGTTTGCTTTGCTTTTCTACTAATATATATCTATTTTGAGATTGCACAGACTCTACACCAGAAGATGTGAAATTCATTTGTGGCAATTCAATAGTCTTAACTTGTCATCATTTTACGTATATATGTGTGTCTGTGTATATGTATATACACACACACATATGTTTATATATGCATATATATATATGCATATATACACACACACATGCATTTAAGAAAAATAAACTGCTTCTGGGAAAAAAACATCAGCCATCTAAATATAAGAATGAGAGCATATTGAAAAAAAAAACCAAACAAAAATCCAAAGTATCTCCTAAGAGAAAACCAGAAAATGTAAGGAAATCAATGTTACTGCATCACATATCTAACAATGACAAGGTGTGCCGGCATTTATTTTCTGTGTTGTGTTTTCCCTTGCCTTACGGGCTGATGTGTTCTGTAGATTTCTTTGAGGTTCGTAAAGGGGGCAGGGGGGATGGGGGTGTTCAGGTTAAAGTTTTCTCTTTAACATGGCTATTCCCCTAAAGCTCCCACCCTGGGGAAGTAAAAAAAAAAACCCTCTACTTTTACATGTGCTATGCAAATAGACATTTCTAACATAGTCATGTTACTATGGTAACACTTTGCTTTCTGATTTGGAAAGAAAATGTAGCAACAGCATTTCGGGGTTCTTGGACCTCCGGTGAGCACCTGCAAGGAAAAAAAACAAAACAAAGCAAAAAAAACAAAAACAAAAACAAAAAAATCTGTCATAGAAATGATCACTCTCTCTGTTTCCTGAACCTGAAAATGATGTTGGCATGTTGGCCCAAAAGAGAGAAACAAAACAAACAACACACAAAAAAAATCTCAACCCATGGTTCTGAGGAAGGTTACCATGGTGACTAACTACAGTACATATGTAATTCTTTTCAACAACCCTTCCTTTCTGTGAATCCATCCATACAAGGTTCTCTTGTAAGTGATTAAGATTTTATTTTGGGGGAGGGGAAGGAAGGGAAAGGATGGATTTACTGATACTGATTTTTATTAAATCTATGCTTCATCAGTTGGCTACATTCTAGTTATGTACTAAACTGTGAAAAAAAAAATCAGACTAATTGCTCAAGAGCAACCTGCAACCAATTGGGAAAAAAAAATAATGTACTGTGCGTCTGTTTTGTGTCTGGTGCAGAATTATGACAATCTACCAACTGTTCCTTTATTTGACGTTGGTTCAGCTTTGAAAAGTTACTGTAAATGCCTTGCTTGTATGATCATCCCTAGTCACCCGACTTGGAATTTGCACCATCATGTCTAAGTGAAGATGCTGTACATAGGGTCAGATTTACTGTATATGGATTTGGGGTGTAACAGTAGCCTTATTCACCTTTTTAAATAATAATTAAAAAAAAAAAAACTACATGAAAACAAGACAAAAATGGCTTTTCTTAACCAGATTGTGTATATAGAGCAATGTTGGTTTTTTATAAAGTCTGAGCAAGATGTTTTGTATAAAACTTGAATTTTGCAATGTATTTAGCTACAGCTTGTTTAAAGGCAGTGTCATTCCCCTTTGCACTGTATTGAGGAAAAAAATGGTATAAAAGGTTGCCAAATTGCCGCATATTTGTGCTGAAATTGTGTACCATGAATATTTATTTAAGATTTTCTTTGTCCAGTTTGTAAGTAACACAGTATTATGCTTGAGTTATAAATAATTTCTTCTTTGTTTTTTGGGTTTTTTTTTTGTTTGTTTGGGGTTTGTTTCATTTTGTTTTGTTTGTTTGTTTCATTCTGTTTTAAAACTAGCCGGTCATAAGTTTGAAATCTGCTTTAGTTCCACATTGCAATTAGTTCCCAGAAAATGAAAATTATGAAAATCACATTCCACGTCTGTTTCAAACTGAATTTGTTCTTAAAAAAATAAAATATTTTTTTCCTATGGAAACATTGCCTTCTAAGTATTTTCTTCTTTTGTTTTGCCTTTTTTTTCTTTTTTAAAAGATGAAATTACATAAGAAAGCCACCAAGACTGCCTCCATCTGCTCCTCCCTCCTTCCCTCTTCTCTGTTCCTCTCCCGTCCGCCCCATCACTCCACCCTGATTGCTAGTGGTTTATAGGAAAGAAAGTTCCTTATACTACACAAAATTCTGTTACTCTGCTTCTTTCCCAGACATTGTCTTACCTATATCATCAGATTTTAAAAGCATGTCTTATGCCCTTGGAAGTCAGTGTTCTTCAGTCAGGTGCAGGAGCCAGGTGGCCTGGATGATCTGGGCGGTGAAATTATAACCACACAAATAATTCCCAGACATTATGGAGTGGATTTACACTGTGGGCAGATCCAGAGGGGAAAAAATAAACCAAAAATCCCCCGCCCAAAGCCTTCTGGGTGCTGTTGCTGTCTCTCCCTCTCCAGAGGAGGGGGATAGGCAAGCCTGGGGTGGTGGGGCTGAGCAAGAAGGGACAGGAGCTGGAAAATATTGTGAGGATGATGTAGGATTAGAAATGCTGCAAAGACAAAACATCTCTGTATGGTTCTTTCAGTGGAGCCACGTGTTGACCTGCCCCTGCTTTATTGCGTCTTAAGGTAAGGGAGATGGGGGGGCCAACATGTGCAGGTGACACAACACTTAATGCAAGATATGTGGTTGTGTTACTCTTAATTTTCATTAGAGAAACTGATTCACTCATTTAATAAATAATACCTTCATTTTTTTGTCAAAGCACTGTCACCTTGGAAGTGAAGCACCTTTCAGTTTGTTAACAGTGCATAAATGGTGTGATCATCGAGTAACATTTGGGAAGGTCTACAGAGGGGGAAGATGCATTTGTCACTTTAAAAATAGATGCCAATTTGTCATAGAGTTTTCATTGACGAAAGGCAGCTAGTTATTCACAGTACTGGTCATGCTATTCCCCTTTGTCATATTATTTCTTTTCTGAATAATCAGGGAAAAAATGACTGTATGGCAAAGGCACACTGCATAGGATACAGTGGCACAAGCTTTCTGAAACTGGACCTACAGAATGCCCTAGAAACCATGCAACAGTTGGGCTAGCATGGCTTCTTGCTGACAGCTCATTTTAGAGGTCCAGTTTACAGAATCTGCCACAAGTTGACTGTAGAGAGGAAGCTCATGCTTAGGTTCTCCTCCTGACTCCTGATCGTTACAGATGTAGGAGAGTTACTTGGTCCAGCAGAAGGCATAAGCGCCCATGGTGGAGCCTGTGAGCATCCTCTTGACTTCTCAGGTAAATCACTTGGGCCTGGATCCAGCATTTATGTCTGTGAGTTACTTCAAAGGAGGTAGTCCTGCGTACCCAGAGGTACGTACATATTTGGCTGGATTGAGACTTTACCCCCTCCTTCGTGCTTGCACATGGGGGGTTTCACTTGCTATCTTGTAAGGTTGTCAGGAGCGTCCTCATGTCCTTCATGCCTGTGAGGTGCTTGGGTCTGGTCTATACCAAAAACTCGTCTGATGCAGTCATCTGTTAGAGATGTGACTCTAGCTTAGTTAAGGTTAAGGCTATTAGTTTTATTTTAGGCCTTGAAGATGGTGCTAAGAAAAGTAGTCTATAGTGTCAAGTTTACATGGCATTTTCATTTATGTGTCTCCTTTTTTTCCATCTATTGCAAATATATATATACTGCTTATAAGTACTATAGCATGTATACTGACACCCACCACCACCCCCTCCCCCTATTTTTGTCACTGTTTTAGCAATAAGGCAGAAGTGGTGTGGTTATAAGAGGTGTCTCCACTGAAGGGGGCAAAGAATTGTTGCTGGCATATAGTATCTGTGTAGTTACACTTGAGGACCAGGATTCTGGGTTAACGGAGGGGAGGGGGATGATGCACACATGCCTTCACAAATAGAAGGGAATCTCACACTGAGTTTGCTAAACTCATTTTGGTAAGTGATAATGTGCCTTAGACACTCGGCATAAAGTCATTGACTTATAACCCATCTTTTATAACTTGCAGAGGAAAAAAGGAAAAAATTACACTTGCATTTTGCACTGCTGCTGACGCTGCACTATTAATTATCAGACAAGCACAAAATCAGAATTTACTGCCTTTACTACGAAACTGGTTCTCTGGCAAGAACTAGTCCAAGTCAATAGGCTCCACTAAGTGGAAAATAAAATTATAATTCAGAGTTGTTATCCATCTAGAATGGAATAAGGATCTGTTACATAAAATAGTGCCTCACAAAGTAAGCATAACACAGTTACTGTCTAGGTTTAAAATGTTATACCTCTTTCTTTAGCCTTTCTCCTTAGTTTTGCTGTGGTGCATTGATCAAATGCTCACTCCGTCAGCAGCACGCTCGTTCTGATTCTATGGGCACCGTAAATTTTCTTTCTGCAGAAAAGCTTAAAATTGTGTAGTGGTTAGCAAAATAAAACAAAAACTCAGTCTTTCTAAAAGACTCTCTCTGTCTTCATAGCCACGATAGAAATTTTAGTGGGGAAAAAGCCCAGAGTTTAAAAACACCAACCATGCTCATTATTCAATTGGCGTGTCATTGCGTGAAGCATTGGATCAGAAATCAAGCAATAGTTGTTTTGGAGAAAGATGAGTGTTGCAGGATATGTACTACAGTGTATTCATGATCATGCCATTCATAATCTAAATGGTGCTGCCTTCAGCTGACTGACCTACCACCTATGAAATAAAATAATATCTGTCTTTCACATGATTCCTGGAAATACTTTGATGCTTAATTAAAGCAAGCCGGTGACCCAAAGGAGTCACCCTATACATAAAACCATGGTGGAACTAGAGTTACTGTTGGAAGTAGCGTGAAGACAATATCCTTGCCTGTACCTGGATCTGTGCATGATGGGTGGGGTGCTGGCAAACAGGGGCTGATGACTCTTGCCAAACAGGGAGAAGAGCCTGCGCATGGGTGATGAGGATGAGGAGAGGGAGTTGCAGGTGTTTGTTCCTAGAGAAAGGCCTGGGAAGCAGAGGAATGAGGACTGGAGAGGGAAGGCATGTCTGGTGGCAGTGAATTCCAAAAGAGATGTCTTGGGGATATCCCTAATGACAGCATCCCTGGACAAAATCAGACCAAGATGACCAGCCCAGCTGTAGAAGTAGGTAGAGAGACAGGATCTCTGCAGCTCTGGTAGAGTATTTGGTGGAAAACAGGTAACAGCAAGGAGAAGAAAAATGTTGACAGATGAAAGGCAAATAAATATAGTATCTGATAAATGTTGGCTGTTGTTTTGAGCAGGTGAGGAGATCAGGACAGGTTGTTCTGCTAGACATTGAAAAGAGAAAGAGCCTACGTGGGATGGAGAACCGAGACCAGAACTCAGTGTCGTTTGCAACCTGGGATGCTGTGAAAAAGAGATCTGCAAGAATTGAATAACTGTAGGACTATTAAAAGTCTAAACAGCAGAGAACCCTGTGCATAGCTGTCATAACCTCTGAAATAGGATTTGTGTTTTCGTACGTGTATTGACAGAGCCTCGTGTGCTTAGGCTGCTGAAGAAGTGCAATTAATTTAATAATATGGGGAATCCATTGAGGGTGGGGGAACGGTTGCTTCTAGATCAGCCCTTCAGTGGATACTAATTAGCATAGTGCAGTTTGATATCTGATCCTACTTATCACAGTTCAGAACTGCACATGCATAAGCAATACTCATACAGATTTTATTATACCTCTTAGCTATGAGAAAGTGCTTTATAAGAGTGTTGTCCTGAATATTATAAAGACTGTACTCGAAAACAAACCGACAATGACATGCTTTTATAAGAGACTGCTATTAAATGCCATAAAAAATGTTATTTGTATTTTATGGAACATCTTCAGCAATTTGCTTTATCTGTTCATTAAAAGTAGGCTGGATTACTAGCGAATGTATAATAAAAATTGTTCACATTTTAATGTGTCTTTTTGTCTTCTCTTCTAAATTTAAATTCATTCCTTCTTATTCCTGCATTCGGTTCTATTCCACATGCATAACCGGCAGGTCAGCTGTCTGCTGTTACTGCATTATCTGTTCATCCCCACACACCATGTTCCCAGTGTTTTAAAATCTCATCATTAGATCAAAAGACACCCGTTGGAAGTATATGATCGTATGAACAATTCAGTAATTATTCAGAAGCAATAGCATTTTAGCCTTCATCACCATGAGGAACACTGGAGGCCCAAAGGCAAAAGATGAGGGAAAAGAATCTGTGCGTTGCTCTGAAAAAATCAAAATTTGGGGAAACCCAAATGGTGATGCAAGAGTTAAAAATAGCTGTATGTGCTGCCTTTGCTTCACATTCTTTCCTTTATTAACTGCTATGTTTTCCTTTTCTGCATAAGCAACAACCGCCATGGGAATTTTTCAGGCCTCAAAACTGTGTTGAATCTGTAGAGGTTCATGCTGTTCATTCTGGAGGTCTTCTCTCAGATTCCCAATATTGGGAAAATGGTGGCTGCTTTCCTCCAGCCTGCTTGTCATATACCCTGATTCTGTGCCCTGACCACCTGCTCAGCACACCAGCCCTATCAGTCCCAAAGCTGATCTTTGGGCTTCCTATCTCCCCATATAAGGTTTCACTTCTGGACACAGCTTTTGTTACACATTGTGCAAGTTTCTTTTCAAATGTTGCTCTAAGCTTTTCTCCTTTTATCTGACTAGCTCTGGATTTCAGCTGGCGAAAACTATTTTGTGAAGAAAAAACATTCAGATGGAACACAGGAACAGTCCCCGTACCAAAAGTGTGTTTTCTTCTAAGCCCCTTATTTTCCAATCAGCTTTAGTTTGAATTTTTATGTGCCTTTATCTCTTCATTTTGCATTTATTCAATTGCATCTGAAGGCAAATAGCATGCAGTGAAATTCCAAAATACAATTTAAATATAGCTCATCTCAATCCGTCTGGTTTTACCTCTTCATTCATCAATACATTAAGATAAATATATCACAGGTAATATTTTTTTTTTGTAATATAAAACCCTGAGGTCAACTCTCTAAACCCCTCTTTTCAGAAAAGTGTAAGCAGTTTACACTGGAAGATATGATTTGAGCGGAATGAAGAAACAGTGAGTACTGTGCCAGTCAAAATGGTGCAAGCATATTTAAAAGACAGAGTGACTTTTGGCAACAACCAATATTTGGTTTGGTCTTGTTTCCTTAAGTCAGCTCAATCCTAAGAAAGTGCTGTTTGGTTTACTGTTGGTGCACCAGCCTGGTGGCAGCCAGCTTGGGGCTTATTCATGTAGCTTTGTCCTGTCGGTCTCTTATAACAAGCAGTGATGAAACTAAAGT
This sequence comes from Hypotaenidia okinawae, assembly GCA_027925045.1. Taxonomy (NCBI): domain Eukaryota; kingdom Metazoa; phylum Chordata; class Aves; order Gruiformes; family Rallidae; genus Hypotaenidia; species Hypotaenidia okinawae. The sequence goes on from BSDF01000001.1 coordinate 154,496,322, forward strand.
CTGGATGCTTTGGCCACCAGTGGGTGTAACCCATGTGATTACACAGAGCACAAGGGATTTTATACTAAGACGTTGTTCCTGCAGGAGAAACATAAATCCCTTTTGCCAGCTCCCCTCCACCTCCTTCCAGGGCTGCACTTTAAAACAGCAGACGTTTCGCCTTTCCGTTTTTCACCCAGCCTAAATATTTCAAAGATAGCATCAGAACTATATTTATCAAGTTATACAACACTTTCGTTTTTCTGTATAGCAGGGCTGCTTGCAACGTTTCCACAGCATCCCTTCACTCAAGACACCATTAATAGACCAGTGGCTACGAATATGCAGATGAGGCTCCAGAGATTTATTTTTTGCGCCACCTTTTTTGAGAGATAAATTACTGCTGTGTTGCTGACAGATCAAAACACCCATACTCCTCCGTCCAGAAAGGCCTTGTCCCCGCTCACAAGACTTGTTAAGAACTGATTGCATTCTCCCCCTTTCAGTCCCTAGCAGTGAGGGGATTACCCTTGGTTGTTCAGGCTTTTTCAGGGAGGCGGAGAGGAGGTGGTGAGGCCTCTGTCCCCAGCCCTTTGATCGTTCCTTCTCAAAGGGAGAAGCTCCGTGCTGCACAAGACGGGGGTATTGCACAGCCCTCGCCACGGCTCCGAGCGTGTGACAAACGCAGAGCCGAAGCTCTGAGCAGTGGGGCTCAGTCATTCAGCTTTCCACACGTGGCTGTGACAGCAACTGTTTGGAAATCAGAAGATTTCTTGGAAGTGGGATAAGGGAGACACGTGGGGGCTGATCCAGGGCTTTTGGGGTGCCTTAGCTCATCTGCTGTTCCAGTGTTGAGCGCTCTGCCAGCTGTGCTTTGCAAGAAGCAAACAATGAGGAGGATCCGGCTTAATTAAACCCTTGGAAGCTGCACGGGTGGTGAGAATCACAGAGGCAGGGAAAAACAGCTGCAGCTATCACAGCAGCATCTTCTGCAGACCCAGAGGTGAACACCAGCTTCTCAGAAGAGGCTATGTCTGTGTCACAGGAGGAGGTCAAGGAAGGCTTATGCTCCCTGTTTATTTTTTGATGGCTCCACTTCACATTACCACCAGCTCCTTGAACAGCGTTTGACCCAAACCCAATTTCTTAAACCTGAAGTGGAGGTTTTTGCTGATGCGGTCGTCTGATTTCAGTGCCCTGAAGAATTTGGCCCCTGATTACCAACCATTTGACAGCCAGGAATCAGATGGCAATTAAATCACTGTAAAATATAAGACCTGCTTAGGAACATTTCCAAGTCTCTTAGAAATATGGCTCTTGTAAAAATCCTACCCGTTGCCAGCTATTTTAAGATAAACATAATAGTCAAATGTACCAAGATATTTTTCTTTAAAAACAGTGAAAATCAGAAGTCTGAGCACTCTTAATCAGTGTTCAAATTCTGATTTTTTTTTAATTTCCCTAAATTCTAGGCCTCAGTGTCTTTCTCTGGAGGTAAGTTTTATAGTTCAGTCACACATCATATGAAAGAGCATTTTCTTTGATCAATTTTTAGCTTTCCACCTTTGAAACTTTCTCTATTCATTTCTTCAGAGACAGAGAACTCCCATCACTTCTTAGCATATTTCTACTTAAAAAACCCCACCAAAGTTCATTCATCTCATTCTTACAGTACCTGTGCTCCACAGTCTACTTCCATTTAGTGAATTTTCCAGGTCCCAAACAGTTTTTTGCACTGTGCTTTGAACTCTCTGATAAAGCTTTAGTTTATCCTTTAAAAACAAGGATTTGGGGAATATATATAGTTTGCTGGTCAAGCTTACATAGCTTTTCCCTGTCATATAAACTTAGAAGAGCTAAGAAACTGGGTATGAAACTGTGGATACCATAATGGCCAGTGGCAAACCGCTCCTATAAAACATGATTGGTAAAAAGCACTTGGAGCTTGCATTAATGGTAGTAGGATCTGAAAGTGCTCAGCACCTCTTAGGCATCCTATCCAGAAAGAGAGGATTAGATTTTTGGCTGCAGTCACAAAGCTTAAGAGGTTTCTACCTACTTTTCTGTACAACAAAATTGGGATTCTTCCTTCATAATGCATTGATGGGAAATACCTCTCTGAATACTCCTGTCATGGTGTTTTCCAACCTGGTGCATAAACCTCCTTTTTCAAACAGGCCTCGTAATCCATTTTTTCCCCCTCACAAACCACGTGAATCATGACGACACAAACAATTTGCCTTATTTCTCCAACTATCATTTGTAGAAACCCCACACTTTAAGCAACGTCCTTTTGCTAAGGGTCCCTGTTAGTAGCCAGACCATCCCCATCTCCACTGCCTCTAGAAATATGCGTTTGCCTTCCAGTTAGATTATTCACCAGGGGTGTAGGAGTCCTGGGTTTACGCATGTGGCCAGCCTGACTTAGAACAGAGGTATGGGTCTATCATTTCAGGTTTGTGCCCTGTCAGTCTGCCGTTCTTCTCTGCTGGAGTTTTATCACTCTGAGCTGCTGCTCAGAAGTCTGTAACAGCAAAATTCATGAAGTGGCAGTCTAGGGAGTGAGGGTCTGACTCTCCTTGTCCCACCTCGCCAGCTACCTGCAATGGCATTACCCTGTTGCTGTTCAATAAGAGAGACAGATCATGGATATCAAAAAAAACCCGTTATTTTGGGAACTACCCTTTAATACAGAGGGCATGGCTCATGTCGCAGAAGGGACTGCAAGCCAAGCTAAGCAGCCTAAATCTTGTCTGAGGGCTCTGATCCTCACACTGTCCTGATTTGGCACACGTCCTAAGTGGGGGATAGGGTCTTACTGACAATGTGCCTGTTTGAAAGCTCTCCTCTGAGCTTTGGCTTCGGCTGAGATCCCCCGCACTTCATTAATGGTGGAGAGTGGACTCCAACAGGAGCTTTTTCTTTTTTCTTTTTTTTCTCTTTTTTTCTTTTTTCTTTTTTTCTTTTTTTCCCCGGAACTTAAGATACCCACTGGGTGCGATGTCAGGGGCAGGTGCCAGCAGTGCCCATCTGAAGTATTTGGATGAGGGAAGGCACAGCAAAGAGCCTGACTGCTTCTGAAGATCTGAAAAAGATGAATCTGTCAATTTTTGCTCTAAACGGGAAGCTGAACTTTAAGTCACAGCTTAACCAAAGGGCAGCATATGGCAGCACTACAGCTGTTTGAAATCCACTTGCACTTCACGCTGGCACTTTGACAAACGCTATTGTGTTACAAATGCTGGACGACACAGTAAATCTAGGGCCATATTCAGCTCTGGTATAAGCAGGCATAATTCCCACTGACTTTGTACATGCCTGTGCCGAAAAATGTACGGAAGTGCATAGGACTGAAACAAATGCACGGCGCTTGCGAGCAATCCTTTTGGCAGGCTGAGAAACATTTGATGCAGTTAGACCCCTGTAGCAGGAAGCGTGAATGCTCTAATGTGGAAATGGAGGGAAAATTAGGGAATCCATGAGGTCTAGGAGACACCTGGCGATTTTAAAGACAAAACTTGAATTTCTGCGCTGGAGCAAAAAGCATGCTGGCTGGTCATTATAAGGGGGAAGGGGCTCCCCCGCTGAGATCCATTTGCTGTCTTCGGTACGCTGTTTCTCATCTGTCTGCCAGTTTCTACAAGGAAAGAGAGAACTTAGAGTGATTGTTTTCTGGGGTGAGAGCCTACAGGAGGCCTAAAAAGAGCATTAGACAAATATATCAGAGAAGAGATCGTGTTGCAGGGGAGCTGTGGCTGCCAGTGATGAGATCTTCAGTTTCTTAGGCACTTTTAGGTCAGAAACCAGGTGTTACGTTGTTGATCTCACGGCTGCTTGCCATCCCCTGCCTCCTCCTGTAACAAACAGTCTCAGCCGTACAGCTTTTGCAGCTCCAGATGTTTAAAAATACACTTTTAGAGCACTTGAACAATAAAGTGGTCTTTTCAAAGTACTGCTTCCTATGTTCAGTGGCTGAGCCGATGCCGACTCCTGTTCCCTGATTTTCAGATGGCATTTTAAAAGCTTCAGCAAGTCTGGACACATGTTTTCTTTGTTTAAAAACCCACTTAACCCCTTCAGCACTGTGGGTTTAGATCTCCCAAGGTTCACACAACTACAAAAGGCTTAAAATTAGAAGAGTGGAAAATAAATAATAGAAAATCAATAGCCTTCTTTTTCTCAACAAAAGGAAAAACAGAAAGGCAGAGAGTGCTGTAAACATGCCATATGAACCCAACTTACTTCTGTATTTTCTGCCACTAAGAGCCAGAATGAGCTGGCTTTTACTGAACGTCCAGGCAGCAGGGACAATTCTGCAACGTGTACAATAACTGAGGAAAATTCCATCCCACTGGAGCATTTGGGGGCCTCTGTTTTCCTAACAGTCACGACCCCAAATTTATTAAACCAAATGATATAACAAACAGTCAGAAAAACAGAGCAAGAGAAAACTATCATTTAAGGTTCAATAAATAAAATCTATCCTCATGTTAAAGACATGTACTTTATGCTAAAATAGGCAGAGCTGGTGCTGGCATCAAAGACAAGGCTGTCAGCAGGAAGTGCAGAGGAACCAGCTGAGGCCTTGCACTTCAAAAAGCTTAGCTCTGGGTGAGAGATGTTCCCACCAACAGTCAAGATTCACAGATGACATTTTCAGATGTCTTCAATATTTTGCATCCAGGCAATCACACGATGTATCCTAAGCCATATGTCTTTTCCGTGGACTTCAGTTGCCTAGGTGTCTACAACGGCTTTCAGTTCTCTGCTACAATGTGGAAAAGGAATGTATGAAAGCCACCCTGGTCTGTCTTGTTATTTTAGAATTAGTTCCACAAGATTTGGACAGTTTCCTATCTCTTTTCCATTAGCAGCAATGAAAATTTTTAGCTGCTTAATGCAGGGTTAACCATTTTCTTCGACAAGGACATGGCCAACCCACCAAATCCCGGACAAATGATTGATTTAACCTATAAATGTCTATTTACAAGCTAATGCAAAAAAAAATATTAAGGATGACTAAACTAATTAATGAGCAGTGTATTCCCCATGGCAACACGAACAAAATTACTGCTAGGTCAACAGAGAATTCAGCGTTGCTCTGTATGCTTCTTTAAGTGGTGTTCCAATAGTACAGGTGTAAATTTCGGGTCACCTTATTGTTTCCTATTTAAGTGGGTTATTAAAGGAAGCTGTCACCTATTGAACCAACTGTTTATCTAGATCCTTTCTGCTGCTGTGAAGAGGAATAATCTTATTGTCTTGCTAATACATCCAGAGTTCTGGTCAAACTCCTGCTTTTAGAAAAACTCGAAAAATCAGAGGCACTACTTATAATCTGGAAGGGGGAGAGAGACACTGTGCCTTTAATGCCCTTCATCCATTTATTTGCTAAGGTGGGGCAGGAAACCTCAGTCTGAAGGGGTGTGGGAGGGAAAAGCAGCCTTGGGCACAGCTGATATAGGTCTCTGTGCCCCAGATGCAGAGAGTTGTAGGCATGACAATGTTCAAACCTAAATTTAGGTGTCTGACTTCTGTAGTGGAATCCAGAGACCCAAATATGGTGCGTTAAATCTCCATCTTGTGTCTGGGGAGAACAACTAGGTGAATCATAAGCTACACAACTAAATTCAGCTATTATGTATAGGCTCTGAAGTTAGTGGAGTTAAATTGAAAATTAAAGGGAGAACTCTTGTCCTGTGTTTAATTTGAGAAGAATAAAGAAAAGTAAAAGAAAAGAAAAGAAGAAAAGGAAAAAGAAAAGGGAAAAGAAAAAGGAAAAGAAAAGATGTGTATTTCTTTAAATTTTCTGCTGACAGACCAGAGATAATTAGCCTACAGCTGCAGACTGGGGAGAACTGTTCTTTTTTCTGCCTTGAAGCAGCAGGTGAAAGCCTAGAGAGAGAAGCTGGGTGCCATTGACTTAATTTAGTTGCTTGAATTGAAGGCAGCATATAACACCACAGAGAAACAGGGAAGTGGCAAATCTTCAAGACCAGGATTTCTAAGGATTGGCAGTTAATAAACAGAGATGAGAATATGACTAGGGAGAAGAAAGGATTAAAAATATGTACCTATGACACCCGTGTAGTATCTTACATGCCTTAGAGATGGATCAGCAAGACACAAGCCCTGTCTCAGAAGTATTGCAGTCTGATCAGAAATCTGAAATAGCAATGGAGAATTGTAAACAATACAGGATGGAGGAGAGTTACCAAAACCAATATGCAGTTATATACTGCTAGGCACATATCTCATATAAAAAACCCCCTCTCCTCTGCTGTCTGGTGTGTTCCCACATGTCGCTGTGCACCCTACCAAGGCCCGCTGTTCTGCAGGCACTCCTCCTGACACCCAGATACTGACTTCTGTTGTGAGCCAAAACACACAGTCATACATTGTCTGCAATGCTTCTTGTGCTGTGGGGACCTCAATTTTAGAAATCGATTAACATGAAGATTATTAGACATTTGCTAAGGAGGAAATTATTTGTCTGCCATAATAGGCAATAGTTCTGGAGTAGGAAAAGGCAATAATAATAATAAATTAACATAATTATCTGCGCACATAATTTCTTATACCTGTTCTATCGGGCATGTGTTTGAAGAGCCTTTTTATCTGCATGATATGATAAAATTTATAGGGATAAAATTACTCCATCTTTTTTCAGAAAGTATCTTCAAAGTAGCCTGATCGCTATATGCAGATGTTTTAATAACATCAGTGGGAGGACTTGTGGAGTAAGTTTAAATAAGTGTGGCAAAGTAAGGCACAAGATTACAATGTATTAAAAGGAATGGGTAGAAATTGTTTTTCCAGCACTTTTGTTTAAAGAAGAGAGTGAGTCAAAAGACTACTGTGCTGCTTTATGAATCAGGAGGCAAGTTTTCTGTTAACAAAGCCGTCTTCTGGCAATCACCAGCCTCTCCTTCTTCTCATGTACCATACACAGACAAGGTCAGGTCTGGTAAGGGGAAAGGAAACCTTGGTTTAAGACCTCAGTGATACAATCAAACACAAGTAGAGCTTGTGACTCCACAGAAGCAACATAGATCTGACCATACTTATTAGATCAGGTATCATGTGGCATGAATAATTGGAGCCATTGTCCAGAAATAATAAAGCTGCCTTTGAACAGCCCTTACCCATGGTTAATGTTCTAGTATCTAATAGTTCTAGTTATAAGAGGTCTCGCTAGGTAGGGCATGGGTCCAGGTGAAAAAAAGCTGCAGTACCCTGTGGCCTGAGCTGGCTCCCTGTGCTCACACACCACTGCACCTGAGCAAATAACCCCTCCCAGAGCAGCAGGTGCCTAGAAGGAGATGGAGAGATGCTACCAGCTCAAGGCAGGAAACAAGCATGGGTGGTTTCCTCCCCACCCCCACCCCCTCATTTTTATTCTCTTCTCCATATCTCAGAATATGAAGAATTTGTTTCTAAGATGCACCTCTGTAGCATGCTCATCCTCCAGTGCAGCATACGCTTGAAGTATTAGAGAATGTTGTGGGTTTCCTTTAAAGACTGCTCTAGCAGCCATAGTGTTTGGTATACCATCATATCAGCAAATTTATATGTTTTTGATTGAACTTTTTATTTCAGAATGGCACCGCACCTCACATTAACACGTAAAAGCAGAGCCAAGTAGAATAGCAAACAGAAGGAGGAAGAATGCTGGAGGAAAAACCTGCAGAACTTGGATAGCTGCATAGAGATTTTGTGCAAAAACCTGTGAAGATTTCTGTCACTGAGAAAAAAAAATTGGTTTAGAGGTTTATAAGAAGTGTTAACAACTGTGTACTAGGCATTATTTTCCCCTTATTAAGCAAGATAAATCATTATTGTACCAGGGCTTTTCAAAGACCATACTAAGTGGCAAGTGCCAGCTTTTCCTTTATTTATTTACTTTTATAAATTAGTGATTTATTGGATGCAAAATCATGTGAAGGATTGCATATTTATCCAGTTAGGCCCTGTGTTAGATTTCTGGCAGTGCAGTGAAACTCAGCCATGCCCACACACCTGCATGAAGTGGGTGTTTTTGTTCCTTGGATCATGTGGATTATCTCCACTGTAAACTATGCATTAGTAAAAAGCAGAGCAGGCACTTACCGTATTCCCTTTTGGACTTAAGAAATGAAAGGGAATTTGCATACTTGGCTGCCTCTGAGGAAACTTTTAGAAAAGAAAGTTCAGAAGGAAAATGCCAGGAGTATGACTAATAAAATAAGGAAAATCAATGTGCCATTCTAAGTGTAAATGTATCTTGGAAATACCAATGCAAAATGCTACTGAGTAGCTAAGGACAACAGCCATATTCTAAATGCCCTTTTGCTGGCCATTTGAAAAAAAAAAGCCAAAGCCAAAACCAAAATCACCAAACCTAAAAATCCACTTTTATGGTGAAATCATATATGAGATACAACTTTTGATTAATCTTAGCCCTGAACATTTTTATTTTTAGGTATTAAGAAACATGATGGTAATCACCTTGATTTTTCAAAAGGCCTCAGGAAAGGAAACAGAACACAGAAAACCAGTCACACCTGACGACTATTTCATCATCGGTTATCATAGCGCAATGCTGTAGGGAGGAGAACTTTCATCTGGAGGTTGGGACTGGGATGAAGTGGGGGTGCAGAGGGGAGGTGTTCCTGGAGAAGGACTTGCAGGGAGACTGGGATGAAGGGTGGGGTGGATTTGGTAAGCGAGGGCAAGACAGTACAGATGGAGCAGGACAAATGCAGAGGGGAATGCTGGTAGACAGTGAGCAATGTCCTGCAGAAATTCACTTTATATCCTCTTGGTTTCTAATTCCCTGTACAGACAGCTTGAAATCAGCATGGCTGTTCACAGGCTGCAGAATGAAGTATTAAAACTTGGTCTCAAATAATTGGAAATATCCTGAAGCTTTTGACAACTAAGATCCAGGGTGCTGGGAAAGTGGAACATAGTCCTACTGTATTTGCTATATTTGTTTCCTTACTCATTTTTTAGTAGCATATACTGCTGATACTTTTTATTGTTGTTGTTGTTATTTTGTTTTCCAAAAGGATTTTCTTTTTTTGTGGTACCAAAACTGTCACAGCAGTATATATTAGTGTCACCTAGTTTCAAGGAAACACGTATACATTACCACAAGACTAATCATATGATTCAAAAGCCCTTCAGTGCTTTGTGGCTGTGGGCTTACATTACCTTGTCCTTACAGGAGGATTGTGGCTGATGTTTTTTTGTTAATTTGTTTTGTGCAATATCTTTTATTTCTCTTAAGGCAATATCCAGCTATTGTGGATAGGCACGGAACCACTATCTTCCCTTCGTCTCTTCATTTTTAAAGTGTAGTCACACTGTAAAATGTTGTGTAACTTCAGAAAGATAAAAAAGAAAGGATGTACTGAAAAATAAGAAGCTACATGTATGTCTCATAATTTAAACTTGTATCTTCTTAATGCACAGCTAAAAATTAGATGATGGTAAATATTGTTTTCCTGTTTATGTTTGTATTTGAACAGCTATTAAAAAAAAATAAAAATAAAGTCGCAACTAATCAAGTCCACACCTTTATAAATACACCCGTTCCTTGAGGCAGAATTATTACACTGATTGTTGTACTGCTGTTTTGTTAAAAAAAAGAAAAGCATGAACAAAACTTGCCAAATTTTTTTCGGTTTGTTTTTTGGAGGTTGCTCAGAATAAATACCATCTCTTCTCACAGTGCTTGGCTGTTCAGTCTCATCTGATTTAGCTCAATGAGCATTCGTGCCAAATTACACACAGGCCAACTTTGGGAGGCAAAGTGCTAATTGAAAGAAGCCACCATTGCCCAGGGCTATCAGTTTTGTGGCTAGGGCAGCTGATTTTACTGACAGCACTGTCAGCTGATGTTTCCAACCCAGATGATGAAAACGGGAAGATTTGAACTGGGTCACCATTCTGATACAATTAAAAAGAAAATATTTGTTGAGTTGCCGGGGTTTAGTAATCTGCCAGCGGCCAGTGCAACTTCTGGTGTGGAGTCTATCTGTGTCAGATTCAATTCAGATAACTGCAGGTCAGCTCAGACACGAGGGCTGCAATTTTTATCTCCCTTTGTAATAGAGCTCATTTAGGCACATGGGGCCATTGACGGTAGGCTCTTGTGCGAGAACTTAGAAAGGCAGAAAAGGTTCCTGGATTACTTCGAAATTGTGAAGGCCTTGTTCAGCTTTTAAAAGAACAGTTTACAAAAGCTCCTCAAAGCGAAAGCCTGGAGGTATCCTAACCCCACACAGCGAAGGTGCCAGTCAGTCACTGGGGTGGGTCACAGAGGTTACAGGAGATAAAGGAATTTTGCAAACCCTGCATAGAAGCTGCATGACTCAACGCACTGAGGGGAATGCACTCAGTCCGCTGAGCAATTTAATGTCCCGGAGTAATGAAATGATAAGTCTGTTTCACACAGTGGGCCTGTCAGAAAGCAATAATAATGACAATGGGATTTCTTTAGGAGAACTCTGGAAAGTTTTACTTTAAAGATGTTAAGAACTTTAGTTTTTCTGATGCAGAGTCGTGATTAAATCCAATACACTCCTGCAGCATATGGTGAAATCAAGTTGAACACTAATATTCGCGTAATATTTATTCAGCCATTTCTATCCGTTGCACTTGGCTGAAATAGTTAACTGCTGTTATCCCTGTGGAGAATTATGGTTCGCTGGAGAGGAAAAGACAGCTTGGTCCAGGAAGTGTGTACTTAATTTTACCTCAACTTATGTTTCATGTATTTATTGGTTTAGCCTCAAATGAGATGGAAATAGAACCCTCAAACTGCACCTTATCATTCACTTGCAGGTACACTGAGCCTAAAAATAATGTGAGCACATGTATGTGCCACAGTATGTGCTTTCAATCTATGCTCCTGTAATCTTCAAATGCTCGTATTTAATTAAAACTCATTAAATTAATACTTGGGGAAAAAAAGAGGACAGTATGTCAGATTTTCTCCCTTTCAGAACAATAGCCATTTACAAAAAAAGCTTGCAGAGTATTTAAAAACAAGTAAAAACAGGTAGCCTATTATAATGTCTTATGTTATGCATTCACACTCTGCAGAAGGTCTCTACACTTAGTCTGTGATAGGTTGCAACACTTTTTCTTCTAGCTAGAGCTAATTTTTACAAGCTTTGCTCAGGTACAGCAGGATGAAGGATGACTGGTGCTATCTGAAGAACACTACTATGATCACACCCTCAAAATATTGCTTTGAATTTAAGCAATAAGATGGAGCCTCTCTAAGTGTGAAAAAAGGCATTTTATTATCAACTGCTGATAGCATATAAGCTTCAGATAATTAATCAGCTCAGGTTTTTCTTGCATCACACACTGAGATTTGCTTTGATTAACCACAAATTTAGGGTAAGCTTGTCACTAGCACAGTAAATCCATGAATAACAGCCATTTGATATTCAGCAGTAACTGGGCTTTATTATGTTCAGTAATATCCAACACACAATGACTTGGAATGAAGCCATTTCTAGAGTATAGCTTTGAAACTCATTTCAGAAATCATGCATAATAGGGGAATGAAATAGGGTTGCCATACAGGAGTAGTGTTTGGACAGTTATATAGTAATTGTGTCCTGCATTTCCTGAATTGAAATCTGTATTTGAGTACCTGTAAATGTGAACCTAAGTTCCAAAATCTGCTGGGTTTTCCACCAAGAGTTCCTGTCTGCTTTCTATTCTACTGGGCTCTAGTCTTCTGTTAGACTATCTGATGACACTGTAAAACAAAAGTAAGGTCATTCAAAAGCATATTTATCAACTTGTTAAGTTAAACTGCCTTTCCCACTGATAGATGAAGTTTTAAAGAAACCCCTCAACATTCCTGAGTTCCATAAAGGACTTAACAAGCCATATTACCTCTATCCTGACTTTAAGAATAAAATGTCCCTATCACCTGACTTAACAAATGTATTGGTTGATTACTTGCTTATTTCTCTCTATATAAAGTCCTTAACCTTTTATGTTGAAATACCCATGGAAGGCTTGGTAACAGATAAATATGATAATTCCTTTAACCTTTACTTCAAATCCACTTACTTGTTACAGGCATCAATCACATGTAAAAGCTTGAAGACGAATGTACAACCTGTGTTTGGATGTGTAGTTTGTGTGGTCAAGTGCATAAAGACATGAAGTACTCATGTCCTGTAAGCAGATAAATCTCTGCAGAAGCTGGCAGAGCAGAGAAGGTATGAAATAACAGCCTTGCAGCTGGAATACTAGATCAATTAAGCCATTTAAAGTTATTTTTATATGCCTGCTACTAGATTTTTTTACTGCCTGCATTCAATAGCTGTTGGTTTGATAGTTATTAATCTATTTGGTTGGCTCATGCAACTCAACATTTTTAGTTTTCTTCAGCTATAGTCCTTGGTATTTTGTGCTCTGTATCAGAGAGATGTCATGTCAAGCCATATTTTTTCTAATCCTATTAAAGCTGTAGATGTTATATTAATTTGTGGAAAATAGTATTTAATAGTGATCCTATTATACAGTCTTTTCCTTTATCACTGGTTTGTTTTGTATCTCTAGGGCTCAGATTTTCCTCTGGCTTTAATTCAGTATGTTTGAAAATCCAGAGCCTCAACAAAGGCATGAATGGGAAGAACGATATCCTTGCTCCTTCTTCTTGGCTAACACAAAGAGAGTGTAGTAGGTCTCTCCTTTGTTTCTAGGTAAGGATTTAGAAGGACTTTTAAAATATCTCAGATTACTTTTCTCACATTGTTTACCCAATATGACCAATCATAGCAGGCTGTCTGCCAATCCTCTTGTTTAACTTATCAGCTTGCTTAGTTCTGTGGAATCTTTCTCATGCATTTTTTTCCCTTCACACAACACTCACCACAGGTGAAATTCATTCCTCAGTCTAGAGCCAGATCAAGGCTTATGTGATAGGTTATTGCTTAAATTTATAGCACTATTATGAGGGCTTAAATTCATTTTAAGGACCTGGCATGGTCCTCTGAACAGGTGTGAGTTTTAACTATTAAGATAAAGCTATTTTCAGCAGGAAAGCTTGCAGCTTCGACTGCACTTTCAAAGAATTTTAAACTTTCAGTCTCCTTTTCTATAAACGCAACTTGCAGTGAGTGGAGCCCCTGGTAATGTGATGCCTGAGCCTCATTCGCATGGAAAACAATAGCTGTTTCAGGATGGTGTGGGGGACCAAATTATCCAGGAGTTTCAGTATAAGCGATGTAATGAAAACATCTAGAAATTTCAGAAAAATCAACTGACACCTGCATGCTTGGTATTATTATCTATAGCTGAAGTAACTGTGAGAAGCGGCTACCAGGAAAGTGATTATAATGATGATATGAAAAAGAGGCACTGCTTGGCTTCTTATTTTTGTAGATTAATAACTCTGTACTAGGTATAGTTTAAATTAGATCAAGAAAGTATTTTTTTTTTTTTACTTCAGAGAGGAAAGGAAAAGAGGGAAAAGAGTAATATAAAAAAACTTACATAAGTATAACATTTTTATTATTTTACTTTCAGCCAACAGTCAACTTCTTTTTTGGAAAACCAAACATTCCCATAGCATGTCAACATTTTCTCTTCTATCTCTCAGGCAAAAATTCAATAAGATTGATTAATGGTTGGTATGATATTTGTGATTTAATTCTATAAGACCGTGGTTTCTGATGCATTTAATTACAGATCTTTGCCTAATAATAAGGTCAGGATATGTGCTGGAGACAAGGTCTCATATTTGGTGGCTAAGAGAGCAAATGGGATCCTGGGGTGCATCCGGAGGAGTGTAGCCAGCAGGTCAAAGGAGGTTATCCTCCCCCTCTACTCTGCCCTGGTCAGGCCCCACCTGCAGTATTGTGTCCAGTTCTGGGCTCCTTGGTATAAAAAGGACAGGGATCTCCTGGAGAGAGTCCAGAGAAGGGCTACGAAGATGATTAAGGGCCTGGAGCACCTCCCCTATGAGGAAAGGCTGAGTAAGTTGGGACTGTTCAGCCTTGAGAAGAGAAGACTAAGGGGGGACCTAATTAATGTTTATAATTATCTTAAGCCGGGGATGCAGGGGGAATCAGCCAGCCCCTTTTCAGTGGTCTGTGGGGACAGGACAAGGGGCAATGGCTGCAAGTCGGAGCACAGGAAGTTCCACACCAACATGTGGAAGAACTTTTTCACAGTGAGGGTGACAGAGCCCTGGGACAGGCTGCCCAGGGAGGTGGTGGAGTCTCCTTCTCTGGAGATATTCAACACCTGTCTGGATGCCTGAGTGATATGTCCTAGGGAGCTGCTTTGGCAGGGGGTTGGACCTGATGATCTCTTGAGGTCCCTTCCAACCCCTACAATTCTATGATTCTATGATTCTATTAGACCTTAAACTGGAAGTAGAACTTTTCTTATGTGCCACCTTCCTTCTCCTGCAATTCAAGGCTGATAACTTTCATAAAGCTTATGCTGGTTTCTATTCTTGGAAGTTCACTAAGAGGTATAATAGAAAAAAACAGTCTTGGTGCTCCTTTCGTATCTCATAGTTTGAGCAAACTGTTTGATCACACTCTACAATATTCAGCCAGTGCAATGATACTGCAGCAGTTGTGTTGTCCTGGAGGTATTGAGGGCTAATGATGTTGGATGCAAATGCAGACAGGGTATGTCTTCTCATCAGGTTTTATGTGAACACGAGTTCCCCTAGAAAACGTATTTCCTGGCTATGAACAGATCCTCCTTCATGATGTGTCTTCTACTTATTCCACTTGAGCATCTCTCCTTTCACTTTTTGTGACACGAATCTGCCATGAAAGTGGGCCACACATCTTGATGGGAATTCTCTGTCGCACAGTGGAGTGGTTACCTGGTTGGACTTGTCTTTAAGGAGGTTGAGCAGTCCTACCCACCTGGGGGATGAGTTTGGTACTGAGGATATCTACTAGCAAAGGTAGCCTTTATGAAGTGCTTCTTAACAGCAATGTGCCTGTGAAACAAAAAAAGCGGCTATTAATTGAATACAGCTTTGTATTAATAGTAATAATAAAAAAAACACAATACAATAAAAAAAATTCAGTAATAATCAACAACTATTGCTGACTGAGACAAAAGAATAAGGATGAATGCTAATTAAGGGAAAATTTTCAAAAGTGTTTTTGCTGCTATATTTTTTTCTTCTTTGATATGCCTCTCTCTTTTTCAGTGTTCCCTTCTATGGTTTCATTTTGCCACCAGTGAAAAATATTCTAGACTAAATTACATTGTTTTGTCACTTTTTTTCTTATTTACTTTCAAGTGTTGTATTAAAACTTCTGATTCACCATCTATGACACCCAATACTTGATATATTAGACAGTGTGACTGCATTCACTGTTCTTGCCATGCTTCCTTCCTCTCTTAATAAGTCTTCACAATTACTCAATCATTATCTTTTATATTATCCTGTTTCTCTTGTGCCTTATCTCTGTTTCACTCATCTTTTCCATCCCTGCAGCTGGCCTCCCTCTCCTGTCACCTCTTTGGAGTCTAAAACTAGGCATGTGTCATCAAAGAAATATCTCATATGCATTGATTTTTTTCTAAGTGCATCTGCTTGTCTCTTTAGTTCTGCTACTTGATCTTTCAGTACCATGAATGATAACATTTGTAAATGTTCAGTTTTGCTTCACCATTTCATGTCTTCATGGGGAAAAAAAAAAGTTTTATTGCATACCTCAAAATCTGTCACCAGTTGAAAAATCCCAGTATATTACACAAATGCTAATGAAGATTTACTATGTCCACATTAAAAGCTAACTTTAAGAAGAGGTTGTACACCATGTCTGAGGAAACTGGCAATTTCTTATGCTAAGACTATCTCTGCCGAAGTTACAGCAATTTACTCTGCCAAGGAGGAGAAATTAGCTCGGATTGCTGCCACTGGAGTGGTAATGATGTCTGAGCTAACTAGGTTAAGTTAGTCCAGATAGCTTTGTCCTTCAGGGAGCTCACTTCTGAGCAGCCATATCATAAGAATAGTGAGATAATTAGGAAGCAGTTTCAGATAACTGATCGCAGAACTTCATTTTTTTAAAGGTATTGCTGTAGATGCTAGAAAATTGAGATTTTTTTTTTGAATTGGTAGTTTCAAAAGCCTCAGATCCATTTTCTAAAAATCAAGCCTTTTAAACTCAGGGTGGTTACATGAAGTCAGGGCAATCAAAATCACACATCACTGTTAAACACAGTGGTAGTGTAAGTATTCTAAAGGACGTGTTTGGAATTACATTACCTCCTGATTAACAGTGGCTTTTCTGACTTCCTTCATAGTGGGGATAATGATAAAAACATTTCCATCTTCTTGGATGTTTTACAAATCCCTTTGGGTAGCCAGACCTCCACAGTAACTTCATTTTCAACTTCTGGTCATGAAAACCTTTTCTAGTTATTCTGTTTGGGAGGGTGAGATTTTTTTTTTTCCTTTACGTCTCAGCAACTCTAGTGGTGTATCCAAGGAATCCCTAGAGAGATAAACATGGATCTTCAGCACCTCTTAATTTTGTCTCTTCCAGATCCTTATTGAAAATCTGAAATAACGACCAGTGAATACTTAAAGTGAATGGAGGTTGTTGTATCTGTTTGTGCTGTATTAATCAATGAAGTTTCTTTAACCTCTGTTTCGCAGTTATTAAACAAGTTTCTGGTGAGTGAGACAGAATTTTCATAAACAACATATAGAACTGTTAACCATATTTACATTTTACTTTTTAAAAGATAACCCGACTATGCCAATGTTAAGCGAAGTTGGTCATCTCCATGAGATCCTTCTGGAATAAACAATAGATACTCTTCTGACTGTTCCTTTTCCCCCCTTTTTCCTCCTAGCAGGATTTTTGATCCTTAAGTATCACACTTATGGTTGCACTTTTATCTCTGTTAAAAGTAAACAAACAAACAAACAAAGCTATGGGGAAGTCTCCTCAGACTTTTTTGAAAGCACATGTTTGAAGGTTTTCATCTGTATCCTGCCATTAAAGGAACAGCAGAGGTGAAAAGATGAGGAGCACATTCATTGATCCTGTGGAGCCTGAGGAGGCAAAGGTAAATTCTGTGCCCTCTCAAGTGTGGTGGTGAAGTTTCTTTTTGGTGCAGGTAAGACTTCAGAAGGAAGTACCAGAAACCCTCTTCTGGCAGTATCTGTCAGTAGCCAAATCTCTCCTCTGATGTGTTGCAGAGGTGGAGAAATTGAAGAAGGTCAGCAGCAATGGCAGCTATTGATGTGCTCCCTCAGGACATAGCAGGTGAGGGTGGCCTGAACAGCACAGTGCTCCAGTAGCCTGAGACACACCAAGAGCAATATGTGACAGGAAGACATGAGAATTCTTGATTTTTTGAAGTGAGGCATGTGACAAAATGCTGCAGAAGCCACGCAGACCTGTGCTGCCTGAAGCACGTCTTTTTCAGTGCTAATTCCAACGGGAATAACTAAAACCCATTAAGGTTTTTCCACTGGGAACCAGGACAGAAGGGCTGCACTAAACTAAGGGGGCTAGTATACATTGTTTATGTATATAACATTAAGAGAAATGTTTCATCATTCCAGTTTCAGGGTGTTATACCTAAAAGTGCAGAACAAAGAAACCTGGAAGAGCAAAGATCCAGTCGAGTCGAGTGGGAGCAGTGACCGTCTCTTCTGCCACACACTGTCACAGAAAATAGCAGCCTCTTGAAGAGGGGCAGAGTTCTTATGGATATAAAGGGGCAATCAAGAGCAACAAAGGCATAACAAATTATAGCTCACTCCACATCTCTTTTATTATTCTTTTCCCCTCCTTTTCCTTTTAGTGGGAGGTACCATGCAGTCTATCAGATTTTAATGTGAAACACTTGCCCACATATTAGATCTTGTGATTGCTACTTGCCTGGCACTATTGGTTAATGATTTGGATAATGGCTATCTGCATATTCTGTACTCTAAAATGATAATAAAAACTCCGAATATTACATTTTTGCTCTCCCCTCTCTCTGAGCAAATACGTATTGAAATGAGGTAGAGTTCAAAACCATTATATTGAACGGTGATGGAATCAAGATGTAAGGACATGTGTCAAAAACAAACTCATGCCTAATATTTTCACAGTACAGTTTCTCTTTATTTATATATAGAGTGAGAAAATGATTCTCATATACGATTTCCCCTTGTCTCAACTACAGGCTTTTCCTGAGGAAAGGCAGTTGGCTCAGATTTTAACCCCTTGTCCCCTTTCCTTGTTTTCTTTGGCTACTTGTATATCAAAAGTTATTATTTTTTAAATTAGAGCCAATTATGTTACTGGCTGCACGTTCTGACAGACCATCAAAATTTAATTGCCACAGAAATTGCTTGCAAAAAGTCAGTTACCTACATAGGCTGCAAGATAAAGTCTTGCTCTGATTCTGCAAGCCTATTTGATAACAACAGGTTACAAAACCAGGGAACATCCACGAAAACTGGAGATGATAATCGTTTATTATTAGTGCGCCAGCACCAGCACTCTTGTAAATCCTCCCTCTTGTACAACAAGAATGTCAGCTCTAATGATCTTATAGTTTAATAGGAATCTGATTTATTTATGATTTGTTCTTCTCAGAACCAATGCTTACATATGAAACTAAGCTATATATAAAACCGATGAAAATACAGAACATGTTAAAAAAAGATTAGGATCTATCTGTGCAGGAGAACTATGCTGAGTGAAGTATATTTATTATGCCAGTTTATTGGCAAGTGGCTTATATATTTGACAGTGTCTTTGAATGAGTAGAATTATTAGGTAACCTAATGTAATTTTCCAGCTCCCTCTATCAACATTATCAGAATTAGAATGGCATCGTGGGGCTGGCTAAAAAAAGTCAAATGAATGATAAATATGAACTTATTTAGTCATAAGAATATTTTCCAGCTTTTCAGCTGATAAAATAATTGAGCCAGGAAAGTAGATAAAACAATCAAATAATATAAATATTCCCTCCCTACCTCACATATGTGAAGAATTAAAATTCCATGATTAAAAATATATTCAAAAATATGTACCGAAGTCTCTTGCTTTAACACAAAAGCTGGCATGCCATTTTACAGATAAATTGCATTTGTTGCTATTTCACCCTTGCAAAGCAAAGATTGGTGGTTGATTGCAATGGAATTCTGACACCTGTGAAGCCCATTTGGTTTATTAGCCAAAGTAGGTCGAAGCTTCGGCCTTAAACTTTGCTGCTGCTGATTATGTTCTTTTTAGCTGTAACCTGCCTTGACTCGATCAGTCTTTGATATGTTAGATGGATATTAATAGAAAGAACAAGGTATGCCATTGAAAACAAGAGGAAATGATGTTACTGCAGTACATGAGCCTGTTTAGGGCTGCATCCAACATCCTCTGAGCATAATGGCAAAGTTCCTCCTGATGCCAGTGGAGAAGGAAACAAAAGGGGAATAGACATAACAATTTGTTTTGCTTGTTTTTCACACAGAATACTGTTCATAACAGGGAAGAGAACCTCTGTGAAAACAGAGAAATTGTACAGACAAAAAGCCATCCATAAAATAAACTATATTCACTGAAAGTAGTTTAACCCTCATGGGACATTTTGTGGTCAATTTTATTTCAGGTGAAGAAAATAAAGTGTATGAGTTACTGTTTGCAGACTGTATGAATCAGTAGCATGAAGCAGTAGATCTTCAGACTCTGACCCACATTTGGATGGAGCAGAGATGGGATGGCTTTCTTAATTTAGGTGTTCCTGCTCCCTCAGAATTCCTGGTACGAGAATCTGTGCTTGACCTCCTGCATGAGTGCATATATGCATATATATATGTTTGTGTATCCAGGGATATAAGAAAGCAAAACAGAGGAGTAACTTCCATCAGACTGGCAGGAAAATCTGCAGTATGGGGAGATAATTGAAATAAATGTCAGATGGCTGAGATTGGAAGACTGAAATCCTGATCTTGTATGTTATACAGGGAGATGAAGGCTCTTCACGACTGTCTCAGACAATCTCAGCTGAAGGAAACAAGAAAACTAAATGCTTTATTGAATTGAAAGGCCATACAAGAAAGGATCTGGGCAAGTGTTTAAATTACCTTGGCTATATCTATATTTTAGTGAGAGGTGTTCTTCCCTTTGAAGGAAACCCAGGGACGTGAGCAGGTACGGTGTTGCCACACCCCTGAATAGGTCCCTCAGTTTGGGTGCTCAGGGGACCCTCTCTTTAGGGTGCATCATGGAGAGTGACAGTTCTGTCCTTGGGGGTTGGTGGGTTGGTGGCCACCTGGGACTAGGGACCACATTTCAGATCACACCTGCTTCAGAACAGCCATTACTGACTGTTAGGCAGTGATGTCCTTCACAAATGAGGTGCAGGACTCACTTACTGTCCTTTCCACTACAAAATGGAAGGGGTTGCTCAAAAATTAAATGCTATTAGCACATCCCCTCCTCCCCACACCCCCCACCCCCACCTCCCAACCCAAACTTAAAAGAAATTTCCAGCTTTTCCAACAATGTCGGAATTTCAGTTTAATACAGAACCTGTAGAAATGTGAAGTCAAAGTGAAGAAAAGAGGTTGTTGAGGGAATTTCTATTTTAACTCTGAAACTGGCCCCCCTGAAAGAAGTGTTGTGATTACAGCTTAATGGATATGGAGCATTATTTATTTATTTAATCATTCCGTAAATAGATCTCCCAGGAGATTTTCCTATATTACCAGCTAGTGGACATAATTGTATAGTACAGTAAGGAGACCAAGACTGTGAATATATTGCTTTTTTCCCCAAAAGTAGTAGTAGTAGTAGTAGTAGTAGTAGTAGTAATAGTAGCAGCAGCAGCAGCAGTGGCAGCAATAATAATAGTAATAATAATAATGATAACAAGAAGAAGTGTATATATGTATATACACTTAATTCTATGTGCCTGCATATATAGCCAGGTTTCACAAAAAATTTAAGTCTGGTGTCAGCATTAAAATTTCAGGCACAACATCAAATTCTTTTGCTGTCTTGTTTTAATTAGTTTACAAAGATAAACTTGTGTTCCAAATGAAACTTCTCTGGCAGATAACTATAGAGATGTTAGAGCTGGTTGAGTAGTAATGATTTTTTTTTAAGTACATTTTTTTTTAATCAGAAAAGAAAAGACCATACTGTTTTCCTTTCAGGAGCCATAAATGTGAATGTTAGTTGATTAAAGCAAAGCTACTTCAGAAGTGCATGATCAATTTTCATAAATTTAGTGAGTAATTTCAGAGAAAATAAATATCCTGTCACATAACAGCCTTAAAATATCCAAGAAAGGAATTGAAAAATAACATTCTTGGTTTGCAGTGGTCACCTATGTGGGCATACAAAGAACATATATCAACTCATATCTTTTTATTTCTCTAGAGCTTGTACAAACAGGATCACTGTTGCTTGAGTTTGTGATTTGCATTAGCATCTCTTTGAACTTTCTGTATGAAAAAGTAATCTTTAAAGATGCAGATGTTAGTAAGGTTAATATTTTGGACCAACATACTTTTAAAATGTCCTATGGAGGCAGAATGTCTATAGTATAATATGTGCAGTAGACCATAGCATCACAAGCTACTAATATACAGGCAAAACTTTCAGAGAAAGACATTTCTCGCTGACTAGCTGTTCTAACAAAAGAGAATCAAATTACAAGAGCCATCACACCTTGTGCTTGGGGAAATAGGTAGATCATCTTCTGTGCTTTGGCAGAAATTTAGCTTTATGGCATAGAATTCTATGATTGCATACACTGTAAGCTGTTTACAGCTTCTTCTGAAATATCCAGCTTTGACTATTGTTAAACACAGGAAAAAAAACCCCAAAACCCTGTATGAAATTGATTAATGTAATTCCTTCTGATCCTTCAAAAAAAAATTTCCTGCATTGTGCTGCTGAGCTACTGAGACCATTATAATATGTATAGCACAATCCATCCATTCAACAAGACATACTTAAACGTACTGCAAAGTTATATTAATTAAGAAATGTGAGGGTTGAGCGGCAAGAACTTTTTTTCTACTGAATGGGACTTTTGTTCTTAGATTGTTTTGTTGTGCTCTCAATAAAACACAGCCCTTTAAAAACTGCTGCTGGTTCAGCCTCTGTGGTCACGTATTTTATTTTATTGCTTAGTTTTTTTATATTTATGATGAAAACCTATAACATGCCATTTATGCTTTTTTTTTGAAACATGTTGTGGTCAAAAGTAATTTTTCTTTGTCAGAAAGTATAATTTAATGTTACCATCTTATCTGCTGTATTTGTGAGCATCCATATAAATTACATGCTGTGTGGATGGATGTACACTCCCCCGAAAAAATCAGCTTATAGACCTGGCAAAATGAAACTCTGTACACAATATCCTGTAAAATTCCCTCTTGTTCACACAGTACTGATTACAGTTGTATCTTCTTCTCCATTTAATTTAGGAATAGCTAAATAATAACCAGATCAAGTGTGCCTGGTCACCTGTTAGATCTAGATGGGAGAAAAACACTCAAGAGAACAGGAACATTAAGGAAAGGTGCACATGATCTGAGAATAATTGTCTTCAGTGCCAAACATATGACCAGAACACAAATGTGTCTCATAAGATTGCCTTGCCTTCCAGCTATTTCGATGGCATCATGGCACAGCAATCTCTGTTCATTTCAGATTGATCCCATATTATTTGTATACAATATATCAATCATTTAATAAATCTGCTTTAGGAAGCTATTTGCAATTTTACATCTCATGGAAGTATGACATCAGATTTCATGGTCTTATCCTATTTTACGACATGTTACCCGGTTGCTGTAGCAATGCTGTTGCTATGGATTACACAGTGGGAGTCAGTAGGGTCAGCAAAGATCAGAGCCCCGCCATTCTTCATTCAAAGCCAATTGTCCCTGAAAAATGTGACTTACTTCAATATTTAAGGCCTGGGTACTGATATTAAACCAGAGTGATACTTCTGTTAAAACCCCATAATTAACCTTGTCTTCAACTCTAGGTCACACATTAACAGCAATTTCATAAAGTGGACATTCCTCTGTCTTTCATTCTCGAAAGCCTAGACAGGTTTTAAATAATATGTCTCTTGGAAAAATACATGGGTAATCGTTGCAATTTATTTTATGTCATTATCTAAGCCCTTGAGACCTCACATTCCCAGCTCCTCTCCCTGAGGTAATTGCATACATCTTGGGAATGTGTGAAATGGTGTTAATATTCAGTGCACCATGCCTTTTCAGGGGATCCGCAGCCCACAAAGGTACACTGTCTAGATGTTGCTCTGTGGAAACTATTTTTGGGAACGTGTAATATGAATCAGTTCTTTACGGAAACAGGGTGCCAGGATGTTTAATGATTCCCTGGACCTCAACAAAGTTTCTAATAGTTTCAGTTCTAAAGGCATGCTCTGCAATTTGGTGATACATCAACTGATACATTCCATTAATACCTTTTTACTTTCCTCAAGCAAGTATCAGCACTATCATTTCCATCAGTAAGTCATTCTAGTGGCTGTTTAATAATATTTATGCCTTCTCTGGGAGTAATTTGCTTACAGGAAGATTGCTTCAGTTTCAAAGCTTTAGGATACAATTACTAAAATCTTTAAGCTCTTGTATCTTACATTGTTGTTACCTTGTACAAACCAGCACTGAAGGGCAAGGCAATGAACAATGAAATTATAGATGCTTAAAAGCATTAGAATTTTATTTATTTCCTGTAGAATTTAACTTGAAAAATAGTAGAAGTGACCTTATTTCCTGCTTACTTCACAGTATCAGTTGTAACTGTAAGATATAACAACTGCTTAAAAAAGGTAGAATAAGCTTTGTTTTCACAGTATTTTTTTTTCTTTGTTGTTGCTGCTTGATTAGAGACCCTGATAAAGAACACATTCCCCTCTCTTAAAGACAGGACTTATCAACATTTCTTTCTAAAGTAGTTAATTATTTTAAGTTAGCCTTGAGCAACCCCGTGAAACCTTCAGGTACAACCATTTAATGGACAACTGACACATGCCACAGAGCAATCAAATACATATTCTGCACAAGCAAAGTTGTACTTTCACATCTTTGTTTGATCAAGTTGACTGTTTTACAAAAATACGACCTAATACAGTTTCTAAAAGCAAACCTTATGAGGAGTGGCTGAGGGAATTGGGAATGTTTAGCCTGGAGAAGAGAAGGCTGAGGAGAGACCTTATCACCGCCTACAGTTACCTGAAAGGAGGTTGTAGAGAGATGGATGTTGGTCTCTTAGCCCAAGTGGCAGATGATAGGACAAGGGGAAACGGGGTCAAGCTGCACCAGGGCAGGTTCAGATTAGACATTAGGAAAACATTCTTCACTGAAAGGATTATCAGGCATTGGAACAGGCTGCCCAGGGAAGTGGTTGAGTCACCAACTCTGGATGTATTTGAAAGGCGGGGAGAGGAGGAATATGGTTTAGTAGGATATGGTTTAGTAGAGGACAGGTGTGGTTGGACTCGATGATCTCAGAGGTCTTTTCCAACCAAGTGATTCTGTGATTCTATGAAATCTACTCTCCTATTCCCCATAGATGCTGATCAGATACCTGAACTTTGGTGACCTACTGCAAAACTCCCAAAAAGTGCTCAGTGCACTCCGGATTCCTCTCACCCATTGGATATGAGGAAGTGAGAAGTCTAGTTGAAGCTTGCTATCTAAGATCTCTCTACAGCAACAGACAGACATATGCCATTTCATTGTGTCCCAACAAGGTATTTCAGATGAAGAGGTTTTGAATGGGAGCTCCCACCTGTACTCCAAATCACTATGTAACTTGCTGAGGAAGAACATTTTATTCAGTTTATGTTCATGGTGTATTACCGTCCCCATAGTCTGAAATCTTGCTGTAGGTTTCAGTGGACATCTCCTCCTTTTGAGCAGTCCTATATATTCTCCTTTACTTAGATTGGATATTTTGAAAAATTTCTTTGCTGGAAGGGTTATTAAGCACTGGACCAGGCTGCCCAGGGAAGTGATTGAGTCACCATCCCTGGAGGTATTTAAAAGACACGTAGATGTGGTGCCGAGGTACATGGTTTATTGGTTGACTTAGCAGTGTTAGATTAACGGTTGGACTCGATAAAATTAAAGGTCTCTTCCAACCTAAATGGTTCTGTGATTCTATTCTCCCTTGCATTTACCTCACTTGATTCTTTTAGTTGGCTTAAATGTTAAGCTGTGAGTGTTATTACAGCAATGTTTTTTGTTATGTCTGAAGAGACATGACATGCCTCTGGAAAGGTAACAACGGTGCATGATGGTAGGTTCTGTAAATCTTAATCAGACGTGCGGCTCCTGTGAGGTCTCTATAGTTATTCAAGCAATATTTGCGCATAGCAACTTAAAAAGCAAGCTATTTGTTACTCCAATGACATTAGCTATGCTGATAAAACATGAAAAATACTTTCTGTGTCTTTTACTCTAATTCAATTTAAAAGGGAAAAGATATCAGTGATGTGACATGCTCAGTTCAGAAATCATATGAAGACTATTACTGATGCTGGAAAATGTAATGATACAACACTTGTTTGGTTATTAGAAGTGTTGATTTCTAAACAGCCAATTACTTTCTTGGGCAATTCATACTCAGAAACCCAAATGTAATTTCAAAAAATGTAAATTATTTCAACATCACACAGTGAAATGAAAGTTGATATAACTGAGGGACTTGTTAATGTCATAACATCACACAAACTAATGCACATGGGAAAACAAATTGTTACACATTTTCTTTGACTCTGAACTTGGATCCAAACTTCAGTCATACGTCAACTCATCTTTTCCAATTAACAACACTATTTGGAATGACTTTCCTTTTTTCCATGTAATCATTTTTAATGAACCTTCTGATCAAATACACCTCATTATCTTTCATGAAGAACTGAGACAGTCAAGCTGATTACTTAAAACAGTTAAAACTGCTTTACATTAATTTAGCTTTGATGGGGTAAAAAAAGTGAAGAAAAACAGAAATATTTACTTTGTTGAATTCTTAAAGACCTTTAAAAGATGTTCAGGTTAAGTTATCTTTTGGACTATAGGTAGCATAATATAAATAATATTTATTTTCAGTTTTTAACTTGTAAAATGTAATTTTTAAAAGTGATGTATTGAAATATAATAAATGTTGTTAGGTGGGTTTTTTTTTTGTTAGATTGTATCACTGTCCCCCGTCGTTCCCCCCGAACTGTCATATCCAAACAGGAAGCTATTTAGAAATATAGAGAAAATATAGAGAAAATCAGAAGCCGAAGCCAAAGTCAAAGTGTATCACTATTTGATACAATAGTGTTATCTTGTGTCTAATTCTAAATTTTTTTTTTTTCAGCCAAGACTTCCTTTTGTTAGGTTTGGTTTTCTTGGCTTTGTAGCAGCCAGCTAGGGTAATTACTGATCTTTCTATTTGGCAAATGTCACCTATAACTCCAAATTAAAATATAGCAGTGCAATTAGATTTTAAATACATTTCTTCTAAGAGGGTGAAATGACCAGTTCTTACTGGATAAATCATCACAATAATGTTATAATCAGTTTAACCTCTCCTGAACCTTTGTATTTTTTTAAAGGACTATTTTGCAAATGCACCAATCCACTGAAATCAATGGGGCTGCCCTAGGTGGGAGAGTAATTCAGAAGAAGTTAGCATAGCGGAATTTAGCCCAGTGAAATGTGTGTTATAAATAGGATGTAATTTCTTTTCTCTCTCTTTTTTTCTTTCCCATTTTCCCCATCTCTTTTGTAATTATCTTTGTTTAATTAGAAATAATACAAAATTGAGTCACAGCTTTCTTTTCACCATACAGGTCACTTAATACCATCCTCCCTCTTTCTGTGTCAGGGGAAGCTGAATGGTAGTTCCTGAATGACATTTCAATAGAAACCTACAAATACAGTTTAACAAAGAGATCAAGGGATACTGTAAGGATGAGGCATATTCCTTTTTTCCTTTTTGAAGGTGTGAATAGCCCCACTAATTACACACCTACACACTCATGCACACAGGTTTTTCCTCCCTGTCTCTGCCTCACTCTTCCCTCCATCCAGCACCTCTGTACCACGGGGCTTTGAAGCCCATGCGGGCACGAAGCAGGTATGCTGCTTACTCCCTCTGTAAACAAAGCGTGGGTCCCCGTCCTCTGCCAACTCACTGTTGAGTGAGATAAGCAGACCTCCTATTGCTGAATTATGATCTTTCTTTCAGGCTTATGCCCCCAGGATCTATAGCAATCCCTCTAACAGCTTGAAAAATGGAAGCGTTTTCAAAGACAGGCTTGCTGGTACTGTGATTGACAGACTATGAAACCTTGTTGTTATTCACACTCTGAGAAAAGACCGTTCGTTCGATTTCAGCTCGTCTTTCCATTGAATTGTTTCCCAAGCAGTTATTTAAGTGATGATAGCAATTTTTTAATTGCAGGTTTAATTACAGGGAAAAGTCAATTATCTCATAGGTACAGCGTTCTACATAACGAAGGAGCCAATTTAAAAACAACAACAACAACAACAGCAACTAAATTATGGTGCTCTCAAATATTTAAGTTTTTGGAATTTCATAGTGTGGGTTTTTTCAAGTAATCGTTGTTTGGTACGGCTATTAGAAATGGCTTAACATGTTTAAGACGTTCAGAAGTTGATGATAAAAGTAGAAGCAGCTTAACAGAAAAATATTTTGGATGCATTTAAATGATTTCTTAATAAATTTACTGATCTCTACTTCCACTGGTGTAAATCAAGCCAGCTGCGGTGAGGTCCATGAGGGGCCCTTTATATCCCAGGGATGTTTGGCCATTTTTGTCAGGCGTGTCTCAGGTTGGGTAAAATTTTTGAACAATAAATGGGACTCCTGAAAAGTCTGTTCAACCAAAAGTCCCATTGACCCCTCACATTAAAAATACAGCGCTCCAGGGGAAGTTTTGCCTAAATAAAGGTTGAGCCCAAATTTTGTGCAATATTGGACCATGAGTATATTCAATTACAGCTTTTGATGTTGGTCTCACAGGGAAAGTCCCAGTCATTTTTCAAAATTTTTTCCAGATCACTACTACAATAGCTGTCTGTTTTTCAATACAGTAAATATTTATAGGGAAAACTGGCTGTCCGAAATAATATAACAGCTGTCTGCTCCAACATCCCCCTAGTGATTCCCTCTATTACTGTACTGCTGTTTCAGTCAATCACTCCAGTTTCTCGAATCAGCAAAGTCTTCAAAGTCTCTTATTCCTGCAGCCAGATATGGAGAAACTTGTTGAGTTCACTGCAGATCCTATTCTAAAAGAAAAGGAAGAAAGAATGATCTCCAAAGACATTTAATGCTGGCAGAATAGAAGAATGCCTTTAAAAGCACAGGAGCTGTGTGAGGCAGTGAGGGACTTTTGGTGGGAACACAGGCAGGGAGGGATTGGGCAAATGTGTATAACCCGTGTCTACCCAACAGGAGTATGAGGGAGCCTTCTCACATGCAAACTGCAACTGCCAGTGCAGCCTTGCTGTGGTTTTGATGGCAGCAGTCCCTAATATGGTACCATGTGATGGATCTGATGACTGCCTGTGCCCTTCCTGCTGTAAGGCCAGCCTTACAATAGGGACTCTGCTACCACTGTCCAAGGCTGGTGTGGTGAGCATTCTTCGCTCTCCTACCATGGTTTGTCATAAGCTGTGTGAAATGCTGGCAAAGTCTACGCTGATGAGACACTGGCCATAAAAATAATATTCCTGGACAGTGACCTCACTGTTGGACTCAGCTGCTGCTCCTTTGGCGAGTTCAGCCTCTGGAACAGCCAAAGGCACTGCATAGCAGTTGGGAAGCTGGGCATGCTCAGGCATTGCTGGGCATGGTCGCACAGCCCTTTTCAGGCTGATTGTAAAGCAGACCAACAGTGGGATATAGAGTATTCTGAGAGACCACTAGTGCAAGGTGGTGTCATGTCTTTGCATCTCCTCAGGGGAGGGAGCTCTCAGTGCCCTTTTTTTAATTTTCAGGATAGACTCCTCTAACAAATGTAGTGAATACAAATAGTGGGTTTTTTGAGTATACAATGAGTTTTTGAGTATAATGATTACGTTCTTTCAACAAGGAAGCAAGATGGAGTCTGAAGGTTCTGAGCATGCTATGTTATAAAGACTGAAATCAAATATTCTTCAGTTTTTACACAGTTCTCTTTACAGGATAAATATGCCCCTACCAGCCATGCATTGAGCAACAGGCTTAACAACTGTTACTTGCAGTTGTTCTTTCTTTCTCTCAAGAGGGAACTTGTGTAAACAGTGCTATGGGCCATGAACTGTACATATCCTGTGGCATGTTTTGGAGTTTTTTTCAGTGAAAGCCACAAGGTTGGTCACTCTTGGCTGTTGATAAAGGAAATTAAATAATTAATTTTTAACCACTGTTTTCTTGCTATTGCCATTGACTATGTAGGCAATGCAGGGCTCTTGTCTTAAGCTATGTCATGTTCAGGAGAGAGAGTATGTATGCCACTGATATACTGGATGAATCTTGGGTTGATTTTGAGATCTGAACAGAGATTGCATTAATGACAGAAATGAGAATTTGGAAGGCCCCTTCCCCATTGTTGTTTAGTTACTGTGTTTGGTGAGGGTGCCAGAGTTTAAATATCTAGGCAAGAGGGATGCCGTATTGCCCACTAGAGATTTCAGGGAATAATAGGTATCTTCTGAGGTTTTTTGGAATGAGTTTAGAGTTTCTAATAGTTTCTCCAAGTTATTTCTGTAAAGTAATGAACTTCAAGATGGGCCTAAGGACTGGTGATCTACAACACTTTTGTCCATATTTGGACAAAATGCAAAAAATGTCTTAAAGTATGACTTTCCTTCAAAGCATGTCTGAAACTCACTCTCTGCAACAACTTTCTATGTAGTTCTACATAGAAATGTAGTCAAACAGGAAGGGTTTAATTCCAACTGCAGCAGTTAAATGTGTCTAAATGTAGGATCTGAAAACAAATAGTTTCTAGATATTTTTATGTGTCTGCTGCTCCACTATGAATGTTGTTATTTGCAGAAATTCACATGAGAAATTGTCTCAAATTAATATTCTAATAAATTCTTGACTTTGAAATATATATTACAGACAGTATCACCTTTACTTGGACTTAAGAGATCAAATGTGAGGAATTTTACAAGTTTTTCAAAAGCTTCCTCTGATCCAATGAACATTAGACTCAAGGGAAAATCACCTTTCTGGACACTACAATCACAGTGAACGGTGCTAAACCAGAGATATCTGTTTAGTGGAAACCTACAGACCAATGCAGCTAACTACAAAATTATCTTTTTCTTCCTACCTACACCAGAGATTCTGACAGATGCTGCTGACCTACTCAATACCAACATCCCTGCCTAGTCCAAAAAATGAGTAATAGGTAATAATTGGCATGTAGTGGGAAAATGTAAAGTTAAGTGTCATTGGAATTAGCCCTTTGGTCATCAGAGAGACAACAAAAGACTAGAAAGAGACATTTTGCTTTGTTTCTGGAGGTACTCATCAAGATATTAATAAAAGTGTTATGCAAAGCATTGACAACTCAACATCATAACTTTTACAGGACAACTTGCTGAAGAAAATAATTATATGCAAAGCATGTATTCCTCTCTACAGACTTTTAAGCAGTGGGATTAAAAGGGCTAAGCATAAGAAAGCTCCAAATATAAGCAAGTTCAGGGGATAAACACAATATTAAGAACTTCAAACCCCACCTAAGCAATGACTAAGGCTCTGCAGACATGGTATTTTGTGCTGTCCTCCTTCCAATTGTCAGAATAGAAATATGGTTCAGGACCTGAAAAGCATGGCTGCTACTTGGAAGAGGTGCTAAAGTGGGACAGAAACAGTGTATGTAAGATGCAACAGTGCTGGTTCAGTGAGCCGGAGCCTGTCCTTTCAGTCAGTGTCAGTATATGGAAACTCATTAGCATTATATTTTTGTTGAGCTGCAACATAGCACTAATGAAAAATGACAAAAGGGCGAGCGAAGGTGGTTTTATCTGCGTGTGTGTGTGTAGGGAGGGGGATGGGGTGTGTGTGTGTGTATGTGTAAATCCCCAAACAGGAAAGCGATTCTGAAAGGAAAACCCTAACTGCAAACACCGGCTGCTCAAGAAGCTTCTTAGATTATTGTGAGTGGATGTAATATGGAGAGCTCATGAGAGTGCTGAAGTTATCTGCATGTCAAAGCTAGACTTTTGTACTTTAGATGACCACAGCATGGACACAGAGGAATCTTTGTTGCCTATTTCCCATTTCTGGTGTCTGGTATAGACTGGCCAAAATTAGAATATCTATTTCAGACATATGTGGCTGAAAACAGGGGTTTAGAAGGGGCATAGAAAACGGCTTCCCTGAAAAGTTTCAAATATGTCTCATTTTTGGGGCCTTCTGTGTAGTATTATTTTCATTTTACATCATGATGTTTTCACTTCTCCTTATCTTCTCATAGGGAGGGTGTGGAATTTAATACCATCTGAAGATTCTATAGTAGCAACTTGATCATCTCTTGCTGAGGTGATCTCAAAACCCCCACTATTTATGTCCACTTCATTATTTGGAGGAGTGCATCCTGAAAAGATTCGAAGCAACTGGAAATTAATAAAATAAATAGTAACAGAAGGAGGATTCCATCTATTTTTTTTCAGTTACATATCACAAGAAAAAATGTATAATCAAGTAATTGTCCATCAGAAAACTCTTGAACGAGGTTATTATGTGAAGCTACTGTTCCTGGAATATAGATGCTTACCTATAGCAGCTGCTAGTACAGAAATTTTGTTATGTCAATAGCTGCTCATAAACCCTCCTCACAATTCAGACTACCCTGTCACCCTTACGCAGTAGCCTTTTCCTGTTGAATCCTAAAATTACCTTTTTAAAAATACAAAGATAAACAATTTGCTGAGAAGTATTAGGGAGCTTCCATATCAATACACAGTCCAGTGAACTTAAATCCACAGAAAATTAGGAAATGTAAAGCTTATTTGCTAGCATGCCAGTCTTATGCTGCCTTTTCCAGAGGTTCATGCCATTTCATAGCCATTTCATGCATACCACAAGCTACGATCATCACCCAGATCTTGGCTACTCAAGGTGTGCGCCTTTCCCTACTCTATTTCTGGACTACCTCATCTCAAACCAAGGCACTAATCTGAACACAAGAAACAAAGGAAGGGAATAAGAAATAATGTTCTTGTGCTTGGGTATTGATTTTTAGGACTTGTGACAATACTAAGTTATTGGGTTTTATCTGACTGAATGGCTTAATGTATTGCCTTGCTTTTTATGATTTTGAGTGAGACATTTGTAGTCGGGAGGAAATCTAATTATGATGAATCCTCTGCAGCCCTGAAAATCAAGTTGAGATGGTGTGGCTGTCCAAAGTGAAGACTGGGTTTGTGGTGCTAATAGGGTATATGTTACAGACCCTGTGATGCCTCCTTACATCCAGCAATGATTTTAGATTTTTCAGAAGCTGAGCTATTTCACCAGTGTTTAAATGTAGATCTTTAACTTGGAGGTAGAAGAGGCTGGTGTTTGAACTGTAACTGAACTATCTATTTTCTCTTCCTTAAAATGATTTAAAAATAAAATCTTTAAATTATCCCTTAACACTTTGAGTTCCTTGAAGTATGCATTTAAAGACAAATTGTGGTGCCATGCATGATCTATTGTGTAGCTTATATCTAACACATTTTCTTTTTCTTCAGAGCAACTAAATATCTTCTCTACATTCTCCCAACCTATTTTCATCAACCTGTATCATACCAATCTTTGATTCATAACAGTTTCTCACACCTTTGTTGCTTAATCAGAATCTGTCTAGATGAGGCAGTAACATTGCTTCAAAGCTCTTTAATCATTGTATTGAATTAATGCAATTACATGCCTGATGCATTAGAAATTTCACCTCTGGTCTCCATATTTGCAGCTCCTTTTGAGTCCTTTTTAGCCTTTTTTTCACCATCCTGGATGCAGGATTTCCAGCCTCCACAGGCTTATCTGTTAATGTTGCTAAACAGAGCAGCACATAGAGAGATGTTTGCAATTGAAAGGAGGAGGAGGAAGAATAAATAGCATGCTAGCAAATAAAATAAGTGTTGCTTTATTTTCTTAACTAAATGGAGTCACTATAGGTATAATTGAAATGGGTTATGTATTCAGGAAGGAACTTTTACTGTTCCAATACCGTACTCTTGAGGTTTGAAATCCAAGTGCTTAGTTATACATGTAAATTGCATAAAGTTATTGTTCCTTGCAATAATGAAACACTAAGCCCATTGCATTTCAAAGGGAAAAGGCTCCAAGGGAGTTGAAGGTAACTCAGGGAGAAATATGCACAAGAATAACATTTAATATAAAGCTACAAATAAATAACTTTCTTTTGTAAGCAAACTGGATTCTGATAAGGGGCAGGTATAGTTTTTTTCAGTATTCCTGCTGTCCGTGGGATGTGGTACCACTTTTCAGCATATTCTCAGCAGGACTGGATCAATACAACTTTAATGACATCAGTGGAATAGCAATAACAATTTATGTTATCTGAAGATCTGTCCCTTCATATTTAATGCTTAACTTACTCAATTTTTTCCTCAATTTGTAATGGTTACTATTCCCAAAGAGAATTTCACCATTCTGCTATGATCCATGCTTGCTTTAACCTCTTTTAAGCCAAAATACATGAAACGCTGGCAGATATCTCTACAGAAAACAACAGTTCAACCCTGTCACTTGTAAACCAGTATTGACAAAGGAATCAGCAAGGTCTAATTAGAAATGCAACTTGGATGAAAACCAGATACAGAATGATATGGGTACTCTATCAGTGAGGCTTTAGCTGATGTCCTGTTATAAAGCTGATTGCCTGCTGATACCCAAACTTCATCAGAACTACATACTTTTTTCCCCCAGAAATTCTTTATTCTAAATTTAATTCTGGTTAGCTAGGTAAAATTCAGATTAAAACTATTATTGAGATGGTATTGGAGGCTTTTAATTAGAAACTGTTCCTTTTCAAGTTCCAGCTGTTTAGCCTAAGATGTGAGAGAAAGGATTTAGTAAACCATGGAGATGTGTGAGGAGGTTGAGAAGATCTGTGCTAGGGGATGTTGAAGAACAGTGGGATCAGGGTATTGTGGGGATGTAAACTGAGCATGAAGGAACTGAATTTGGGGGAGGATGTTGAAGAGGCTGCAGGCAAAAGGGGAATGTCAACAAGGTCAGAGACATAGAAGGAGGTGGGTGCCTGCTGTGGTTAGGGAGATGGGGAACTGAAGCAATGAAGGGAAAAAGAAATGGAAAAATGTTAATTTCCCCATGTCTTCTATCCATATCCTGTATAGACTTAACTCCCACACTCAAAACAGTCCTTTTGCATGGCTACCATCCGCAGCACATGAGCTCTGGTTGGGTCAGGATTGCATAAAATATGCTGGGGTTTAACCTTTTTCCAGCAGACATGATTAGCCCAGTTTAAACTGGTGTTCATTAAAACAAATCATAAGCAGAAACTGCTGCCAATAGGGAGTTAATGTTGAAAGTATGCTTCAATGGAGTCCAGCCAACAAAATACCCTTTCCACACAAAAATTCATCACCTTTTGAAAAACCAAATGTTAGGGAATCTAGTAATGAATGGTTCAAGAGATGCAGCCAGTTCACAACTGAAATTTAATCCATCCCTACTCTTTGCTACCCTACTCAACATATGCCTGCCCATCCCAGCTTAAATGGTCCCAGAGTAAAGCTTGCAAAAAATGTATGCAAAGGTCAGAATAGCAAATTGCTATAAAAGGTCCACTGTGGGAATCGAGTATGACAGGTGATCAGTGTTAAGGAAACAAAGAATGTACTGTA
The DNA here is from genome assembly GCA_027925045.1 of Hypotaenidia okinawae. Lineage (NCBI taxonomy): Eukaryota > Metazoa > Chordata > Aves > Gruiformes > Rallidae > Hypotaenidia > Hypotaenidia okinawae. The sequence continues at coordinate 154,531,207 of BSDF01000001.1, forward strand.
AAGGCATTTCTCTCTCTCTCTTCCCCAAATGGCCTTGAAATACTCTAGCAATGTAAGAAAATCTAATAATGTTCTACCTTATTAATAAACGCACCGTTTTTAAATTGCAATAGATTTCATTAGTACATGAGATTTGGCTTTCTCAATGTTAGTACAGGCTGCATATCAAATTGCTCCATGTTTTTTTGCACATCCTTCAATGAAAAAGCAATGTTCAGCCTATTATAATAAGGGCAGAAGGAAGGCAGCAGATGGCAAAATTATCTCCTTTCATGTTACAGGTAAAGACACTTTTTCCAAATCTGTTCTCTTCTTAGGCAGGATCTTCCAGATCTCCTAAGACTGAACATGAACATTTATGATGTTCTTTTCTGGACAGAAATCAGACAAATCAGAACAGACTTTTTTGGGGTTTTTTTTTGTAACAGAAAAGCAAATGTCTCTGGCCAGCAGTAATTGCATTTGCAGCTCCGAAGTTGCCTCTGGCTCTGTCATGCATCTAACTAAATATCCTTTTTCTCAGTGAATCACAGGGTTTCTTTGTTTTCAGCTAGTTACAGATGTCTTGTGCAATGCCTGTCCTGAAAAGCTAAGAAAAATACTTCATACATTGTGAATAAGGATGGCAAATTTAAAGCTCATACAGCCAGGTGCAGACTGCCCACTTTATGCACCTCATTTAGGAAATGCAATCCATTTTTCTATTAATTGTTGCCAGGTGACTCTCTGTTTAGTCTGTATAGTCAGTGGAGAGAAGGAGACACCTCATTTACACATCTTGACTTGCTCTTAATAGTGGACTCTACCCAATACAGCTGGCTTTGGAGGTCATACATAGATTTTGGATTCATTTCTTGGAGTCATGAATCACAAAGTTATAGAAAACCCTTCCTGTTTGGTTTCCAGTTATAACTTTAAATATTCAAGGGTGATTCTAGATGAAGTCTCCTGAGAGTCTGTCCTATCCTGCCATGGAAGAGGTTGCTCATTGCTGAACGCAAAGTGGATCACACAACAACCATTTGGCTTCTGGAAAAATCAAGTGATCTCCGTGTGCTTGAATACTTGTGGGGGCACTATAAAAATCAGTGATAGCTGCCCCAGATTTTCATTTCTCTAAATTCCAAAAGAGGAGATGCAGAAATGGTTCCACACCTCCAGTGGAAGAGTGTTATCTGCAGTGCATTGGCCATCTGTGTTTCTGCAGCCATCCCTTCTGATCAAAGCAAAGGAAGAAAAACTCCTCTTACTACCAAACACCGTCAGAAAAATGCTTTTTTTTAAAGTAAAATAACTGAGGCTCTGGAACTTCTCAAAATTTTCAGTCTTCTTAGGTAGACAAAACCATTCACTAAACAATATCCATGTAGTGTCACCCAGTAGCATGTCATTGTCTTTTATGTGAAGAGTGATTTACAATAATTACATACAGTTGTCGAGAGAAAGAAAATTTAAGACGATTGATATAACTTTAACCCATTTTCTCATTTGATAAAGAAGTCACCTCTGTTGAATAGGATTCAGTCTTCAATATAAACAAACAGTTTTCATTTTGTATAAAAAAGATATTTAATGGCCTAGCTTGCCAGTTCTTAAAATTCATGATAGAGCATTTGTCAACTGCTTGATATAAATGACAGATGTTTATATGTAATAGAGGAGTGGAACAAATTTTGTTAAGAAGGGTATGAACCAGATGTTCACAATATTGGCGTTTTGAGAGGAAAAACGTCTTTCTACATTGTCTATGACTCATGAGCCAAAAGAAAATGTGTTTATCACAGGAACTCACACTTGAGACCTTATCCTTTCAGCAGCAACATAAAAATGATAAAGTATCGGGCACAGGAAAGTATCTAAACAGCACTTACATTTTACAAATACTTGTGGGACTGTGGTATGAAATCTTTCACACTTCCTTTATCTGCATTATTTCAGATTTAAATCTAAGCACAAAGGGTTTAAAAGCATTACTGCATGTAACATCTGCTCAATTATTTTTAATCAATCATAATGAAATCTGAAGGATTTTGAGGAGTAAAAAAATGACACACTAGCTTAATTTTTCTTCAGCTTTATTATTGTGTGCAGAGTAACCAAAGCATTTTAGATCGCCTGTGTTCCTTTAAGTAATACCTGCTTACTATGCCAAGAAAGGGTTAAAAGACTTAATTTTCCTTAGTCCTTGTAGTACTTCTGGCAAAGTTTTCCTCCTCTGTTAATCGAAATGTGCGTGGTAATCCAGAAGCTGCAGATTTTACCCCAATTAACACTCAGAGTAGCTTGAAAAACAACAACCAAAACCACTTTAATTTCGACTTGCAGAATGTTGGATTTAATCCCCTGTTTTAGAGATTGAATTGAGGCCATAGAATAGGGAGAGGGTCCCTTGTTAAAATAGATTAATTCTTTGAAAGTATGCAAGAGGTGGATGAAATGGAAGAGAGTCCCCTTTGATAAACATTCAGCATTCAGTTCCTCATTAGTTTGCTAGGGTTATGCATTTTGAGAGTCAAATGAATGTTGTTGGGCTAGGGAGACTTATTAACAGATGTCCATGACAACCTCAAGACTGAACACATTAGTCCAAGGCCAGCCGTGTATAAAAATGTTCTGAAAATTGGCTGTCTTTTGTGATCTTTTCACAATATTCTTTATGTCTTCTCTATTCCTATTATGTACTATGTTTCTTATGGTCACATCCCACACCAAAAATAATATTTTAAGGACTTTTTTTGAAAAATTTTTGGGCAAAAACAGTGATATGAAAGCTGAATTTGTCTTCCAACACACTTGACATCAGTGGAAAATATTTGTGCGTGGACTTAGGACGGCTTTCACAGGTGCTTAAAGGAATCTTAATCTCAAAATAGTAGTAAAACAAATTCATATGTTTTGATTTGTGTTTCCAAGGTTTAACAGATTAAAAAAAAAAAAAAAGAGGAATACCTTGGTAACTGCAACATTAGCTCTTTTTTAAAATTTATTTTATTTTATAACTAAACAAATCCTTCCTAGAAATATGATTATTTTAGTAATTTGATGCTGCCCAGTAATGCTTAAGGAAAGTCAGTGATGTAGAAGCCAAGACAGAGTGCAGGCCCCTTACAGTGTCCTTTCCAATCTGCAGGAAACAAAAACGAACTATCAGTGATGGTGATAGTCCATGTGATGAAAAACAATAAAAGAACAAGTTATAGCTCAGCAATGTTCATTCAAATATTTAAGGTCCTTATGAAAGTATAAGAAATGGGAAGAACATATGTTTTTCTTAGATCACTTTCACTGCATGAGGCATTGGCACTGCACTTCACTGGAGTGCAAAAATGCCAGCAAAGCTTTAAGTCAGGTATTTGTAGTTTATTTTATTAGTACTAGGCTGAACCACAAAATAGATAAAACAGTTTTATGGCTTACATCTGGTTGAATAATAAAACATATGGCTCTAGAGTAAAGCATGTGCAGCTGTAATTTACTGTAAATATCCAATTCAAGATAGCTATGGAGATAAAAAAACTGACGGCATGCACTCAGGGTTTATCCCACTATCCATCACTACTTGAATATTTATGATACTCTGAGATTTGTGGTTTATATGTTAATTAACAACTTTTTAGGATTTTTCTTTAGGGCGTTCACCTCTATGTACCACAGATAAGAGTTCACATGGAGCGGACACTACTGGACTATTTTTTTTCTCCTAATATTTCTGTTTATCAAGCCTTTCATTACAGAATCATTAGAATAATGGAATCACTATTGACATTGTGGGACAGTTTCCAATATAGACTAAAAATGTGTCATCTTTCTCATTTTTAAAAAATAAATTCTTTCCTTAATCATATTTTCTGTGAACATGGGCAAAGAATTTCTTATCTTGTTTTTATTCTTTTGGGTAGTTCTGATAATAGGAGATTACATAAATCAGGTTTTGTCTCTTTTGCAGCGATACATCTAAAATGCGATATTCTGAGAATTATTTTATATCTTTTGCATTCACAAATCAAGAATACTGAAGGAAATCTTTTTGCACCCCTTTACAGAATACTCTGGAGCTGGACTGATAGGTAGGATTTTTGTTAAACTCAAGTGTAAAAGTTTGGATTAGTGTTCTTCTAATCATATGATTGATTAGGTAGGGTGTGCCTGGAGTATTCCATCAGCTTGAGTTCTAGACAGACTGAAAGATTAAAATTCAGTTCTGAGTTTAACATCTTAGGTTCAGAATTTTTTTTCTGTGACTTCGGACAGGGACCTATGTCACATTAGGGAGGACTTAATTCCTGCTTCCAATCTGAATGCGGCCAAAGGGGGTGAAACACCAGGGATACTACAACTGCTATATAAAATTGCAGTAAAATGTGACATCAGATTTTTAAATCTGTGTAGACAATGATCAACTTTGGTGCTAAAAGCTGAACCCTAGTTAGTGCTGAACCTAGAAGATTATTTTATTATTCCACATATTGTCAGCTAAGGTTTATGTTCCTTCCCACCTTACAGTCCAGACCCTCAGATAGTAGCATGCTATTGTTGTCGCATTGACTTCTAACAGGTATTTCTTGTTTCACTCTGAGAAAGTGAAAACAACCCTGCAAGCTCTCCTCTGCCTGCTGAACACGTTCATTTTCCATCCATGCTTTTTTGGAAAATATATCTGTCAGAAAAGGTACTGTGTCCCTAAAACCACCCACGGGCCTTCAAAGCAAGAGCCAAGTGGTTCATGGCAGATGAAACTCTTTGAACAACAGTGCAAAGTCCAAACCATTTACTTCATAGAAAGAGAGGAAAAGACAGGATCAGTGAACTCCCTGCTGCACTTGTCTCAGTTCACTGTGCCCTCTCATGGGCCCCTGTCAGAGCTTCTCTGTGCACTTAAGACTCCTTTCAAATTATTGAAAGATCCCTCTTGAAGAATTTATCCTAGTGGAGAGTATCTCCTGCAGGCACACATAATACCTAAGAATATAGACATAGATGGAACTCCTCCCCTGCTCTCTCCTTGGAAGGAAATGTTTCCCTCATTTTCCATATTCTTGGGTGAGAAATGCCATGGCATTGAGTTGTAGTGATATCTTTTGAAGGTTTCCTCAGTGTAAAAGGTTTCTTGTTGGGAACACAGTTCTGCCTATGGAAACTGAGCTTGATGATCCATTAGTGAAATGTGTGTGTCAAAAGGAATGTCAGTGAGTGAAGCAGTGAAACTAATTGCAAGAGAAAGCTGGAACAACTGAAAGATGAAACCCTGTATTTGTCCCAAGAAGATTCCTGTAGTCACAATGAATCAGGGATGCAAATGTCACCTCTTAGTTGAAAAAACTTTAAGGGGTATGTGACTGCTTCTGCAGAGAAAAAAAAAAGTAATTTAAAAGTCTTTATGAGACCTGGAGACACTGGGTCTACCATTACAACTTGTTCTTCCTTTTCCTGTTCTGCTAAATATTTGGCCTGAGACCTTCCTCCCATCGAAACCTGTGTGGCTTTGAACCACACTTGAGGGATAATTCATTATATAGTGCTGGCTTTAGGGACTGCCTTTGAAAAGTGGTTGCAGTGCAAATGCAGTACTCATCCTTTAAATCAGACAAAGGGTAATAAAGGAGTATATATTTCTAGAGGAATCTCATATGCACAACCAATGACCTGCCTGTTTTGAAGGACATTTAGTGATATTGTCTGTGTAGTCTAACCAGTTTGTGTCCTGGCTATTTCACGTATCAGTCCTTTCTGTTACTCTAAGGATTTCGCAACATCCTACATTTTAGATGGACTGTGATCTAGCCAAGGATATACTTAAGATTGGCTCCACTGAGTTGCAAGAAGCTGTGTAAGAAATGCTTTGTTTAGCTTTAGATTCTTCTGCAGATTGATACATTGCTTGATGTTAGCAATGGGGCCAATGTTGTCTCTGTGTCCCAATGTAAATATTTCTCTCCGTCAAAACTCACTGGTTTTAATTCAGTGAGGTGTGTGGGCGAAGAAGTAATGGTGCATTACAGGGTTTATGACATAGATATTGTTATTTTCCTTCAGCAGCTGGGGGGAGCAAGAGAGCTGGATTCTCCACCTGGCCCCATATTAGAATTCTCACCCCAATCATTTGCTATAAAGGAAAATAAGGAAATCAAGAGGATGAAAATTAATCAAACAAAGAAGAAAGACTTAAAAAAAAAAATCACTGAGAGAGGCTTATCTTAAAGCAATTTCACGAGAAAATAAGATCAAAACCAAAGCAAATTGCATGCAACCTACGAACCTAGAAAAGCAACAATTACACAACAAGAGACTACACAAAAGACTATGCCCTATCATTAACTCTTCTTACTCAGCTACATACTCAGTCACTAATTATGACAGAGTTGCAGACAGAAAACAGATTGATCAATGCAGAATCTCTTGGAAGACAAAGGGGAAAAAAAGCAAACACAAAACAAAACAATTAAAAAAACCCTTATCAATAAAATTTCTGCCAAGCTACAAAAACAAATGAAATGCAAATTTAACAAATTAACCATATGATTAACACACAGTGGGATTACTTCAGGCATTTTGCTTTGCTTCTTGCCAGGATGTCATCCTACTGAGAGTTATTGCTGCCTCAACATTTCCATAGTTGTATCGTAAAAAGGATTCAATGACATTATAGAATCTGCAGCCCCCTACTTTCAAAGCTGTAGCCTGAAACAAATCTGTGTTTTAGACATTGAGGCACTTTTAATACTACTTACATACCTTAAAGGGGAGAAGAAAAAATAGGCAGATTTCTGGAGCTGATTGTGGGCTTGAATTTGACATCACTTTCATTCTGTTCCTTTTGAAAGCTGCCTTTGAATCAGTGTTAGGCCCAACCTCCTTAGAATGATAAAAGCCTTCCATCAGCATTGATGGGGCTGTAGGTTGGGATGCCAAAGATTAAACGGTGTAAAATGAATGGTATATAACTAAAGTTTATACAGAATCCAGAACTAAACCAAAAATTTCCTCCCTGATGCATGCAGTTGTGCCAAGTATTAAATAATCCAACTCTTGATTCATTTAACTTGTGGAAGGAAGGGAAGTCTTCAGTGTGCATCTTGCATTTTAGGGAACAGAAATTCTGTGACCTGGGACATGTAAAAAAAATTATTGAACAGCTATCTATATTTGAATCAATCTCAACAATGCCACCTAATCACATATGGGCTTAAGAATTGAAAAGAGTAATTGAAAATTATTTTCAAATAAACAAATGAACAATGGGTTTATTAATAATAGACTATTACACTACTTCTTATTTTAAATTTCAGTGAGAAGTAGGCTTGTGTCCCAGAAGTTTTTTGTATGCAGATGTAAGGAAATGGAAGTGTTTATTCAAGCCAGTGGGGTATGATGGCTTAGACATTTTTTGTGGCTGGTGTCAGGACTGTGAAACATCTTTAATGCCACTTCACGGGAGACTTAATTTCTTTTTTCAGACTTTCCCTACACAACGTCCAATTATTAGGTTTTACGTGAGTGAAGTGATTTTCTCTCTGAATGCATATTAAAGAGAACACATGTTTCCATTTTATGGACCTGTAATGCTGAATCTTTACTAAAAGAGAGTAAAATACTTATGAAATGTTGTTACAGAGAGTGCACAGGAAAAGCAGTCTGTGCCTTATTGCCAATTCCTTTGAGCCGTTATATTCCTGCTTTTGTGAAAGTATCAATATGTGTACATTTTCACTCATCAGAATTGCACTAAATATTGCTGTTAATCAGTATATAACCTTAATATAGATGGAAAGATGAGTATTGGACACGGAGTATTGCAGAATATGATGGCTAGAGGGAGAATTCTTATACCTGATGCTGAGAAAGGCTGCTGGTAGCATAGGCGCAATTCAGCACAAAGACCGTGCTAGCACTGTGCTAGCTGGTGTTGAACATTTTGACTTCTGTAGTAGTAATTTAAACATACCTGGGATTGTTCTCTGGCCAGCTGACAAGGAACAGCTAATGGCAATGCTATTAAACTCTCTTTCCTGCTAGGAATAGTCCCTGAGCAGTGCTAACTCCTAAGCCATGCCCAAGAGTTTCTTGGAGGGTTCTAATCAACATAAGCCAAAAACATGTCACAGGCTGTTGTGATACTGGTACTCACTTAACAGCATTTACAGTTGATTTTCAGCGCCTATGTATGTCTCTTGGGACAATTAAATTTATTAGTGGCAACATGGCCTAAACATCGAACACAAGAAAATAACTGGCCAGTGCCTTGATGGTCAAACTTGAGTTTATTAGGTGAAAAATCTCTTATGCTTTTTTCTTACCTACAAAATGAACAAAAGCATTTCTGTACTTCACAGAGTATCAGGAGAAGAAACATAGTAAAGACTAGGCATGGTATGATAGGGATGCCTGCGATTTCTGTAATTAGAAAGAATAACTGCATCCCTTTCTGCCTGTCATGATTTAATCCCAGTCAGAAGTGAAGCCACATGCAGCTTCTTGCTCATTCTCCCCCCAGCAGGATGGGGGAGAAAAATCAGAGGGGTAAAAGTGAGAAAACTCGTAGGTTGAGAGAAATATAGTTGGTAAAACAAAAGCTGTATGCACACAAGCAAAGCAAAACAAGGAATTCACTCCCCACTTCCCATGGGCAGGCAGGAGTTCAGCCAACTCCAGGAAAGCAGGGCTCCATCATGTGTAACCGCTACTTGGGAAGACAAATGCCATCACTCCAAATGTTGTTGGTCTCCTTCCTCTTCCCCAGCTTATTTTGCTAAGAAGGACAGATGGTATGGAATATCCCTTTGGTCAGCTGGGGTCAGCTGTCTCATCTGTGTCCCCTCCCAACTTCTTGTGCATTTCCAGCCATCATGATGGATCTTGGCTCTGTGTGAGCACTGCTCAGCAGTAACAAAAAACACCTCTATGTAACAAAAACATCTCTATATTATCAATACAGTTTTCATCTTGAATTGAGAACACAGCCTCATGCCAGCTACTATGAAGAAAATTAACTGTATTTCAGTTTAAACCAGGACACTGGTCCCACATTGTTCGTTAAATTCCCAGAGTTGCAGGGAATGAAGTAGAGTAAAGTAGTATAATGGGCTGATAGCTTGGACTAGTCTTTTGCCATCTGTGGAGATCTGACAATGTTTCATGTCTGCCTTTTCTACCAGATTGTGGTTACTGTTTTGGATCCATATGTGCAATGCAGATAAAAAAATGCTCTGCCTTTTCCCCATACTGAAAAGCCAAAATTTTATTAGCCCTACAATACTTTTAATATAATTTGTAGAGGAAAATTCTCCTCTTATAATAATCAGCCAGCCTAAATTCCAGCCTGGAATGTGCTCTCATAGCCAAAGCACAAGTATAAAACCACTGAAAAGGAGGGAAGAGATTTACAATGGAAATTCTGACAATCACTTTGCAATAATAGGGCTTGGAGACACCTGCTTTAATCAAGATGGTGTGAATATTTAAAGTGGTCTATTTCTTGATTTTCAGTTCAGCTGATGAAATCATAATTTCCAGTGAAATAATTTTTTTCTTAGGGATGCATGAGAAAGAGAGAAAGTGAAAGATCCTAATTTTCTATTCACTTGGTAGAAATAAATTATAGCTTCTTTAACCCTCTTGATTCCAGGGCTGGCAGATGGAGCTGAAGGAATTACTTTTTGTTAGGAGTGATTCTTTTAAGCGATAGCACAGTGCAGAAATATGCTGGTTTTGGATGAGAGTAACTCAGGTAGTATGACCATGGCATTATTTCTGTCTGATGTGTGAATGGTTTACTCATGTTTTTTGAATTTGGTAGCTGCTGCTATAAATAGAATAATTTGGTCTTCTGGAGACACAGAGTTGTTGACTGGGAGATTGACTCATGCTGCTTGGGACTATATTTCCATCAGTAGTTGAATAGTCCTACTGATTTTCAGGCACTGTATGCTGATTTTTGCCATGTGGCATGAAGATATATTATGAAGGGTAGCATATCCATAAAAATTCCTTAAGGACAGGTATACGTTTTGAAACATCAAGTTACATCGTCGTGCAGGATAGATTGGAAAGATCCACTCACATCCACAGTGCTGTGTCATTTACTTCAGCCAACAACTGGCTTCAGCACTGAAAAATAGTTGACTGATTTAGTGAGCTGTTATGGAGAGATATATGACTGACACAACCCATCAGTAAGATAGGATATATACAGTAATCATAATTAAATATCAAAAGATTAAAATGCAATGAGTACAGAGCAAAGGGAATGCTACTTTAGCTGTTTCAGTAGTTTAAATATATTTTTTTTTCCAGTTCTCATCTGTTCTAGTGATGTACTGCATTCTTTGTTTCTCTGGTCTCTTGGTGAGTTAGCATAAATATGTTAAGACTCACCAGGGTTCAACTTCCAAGTTTATCTGAGCTTTAATATAAATTGTAATGTTAAGATATTTAGCCAAGTGGCTTTTCAGCTGATTTTTCCCAATTCATTCCCGGTTGCTTTGCTGGCTAGTATCTATTATTTAGATAATAATGTACAGTTCCAAGAAGTAACATGCAATCTCTACTGGATGGAAAAGTAATTACTTTTTCACTGTGGCCTAATTGTACTGTTCAGTTCTGCCTTGCTTTATTTGATCTGATTTGACCTTCTTATTCTGTGACCATAGAAACAACTTGAAACACATGAGGCACAGTAGTTAAGGATGTCTTTCTCTAATTCTCTCTGTTGCTTTCTTGCTATTATTTCACTAGATTTTCTTCCTGTTCAGGTCTTAAAGTTTCTTGTCTGGGATTGAAGTTATCTGTCTTGTAGTGGCTTTCATCTTTCCTCATGCTTTTCCTGGCTGTTGACTCTTTAACTGGTGCAAACATAATTCTTCCAAACTACTGTTGTCAATGACCATTAACTTTTCTTCAATGCCCCAAATTGTCATACTAAACATTCTTTTCTGCTTTGATACCTGCAAATAATACTTGTTAATCAGGTAAATGGTAATGACTTGCCTGTCCCAGATTTGGATCAGATTCATAATTTAGCTGAGAACCTGGATGTAAGAGGAAATTTGAGAGTGACATAAGCTAAGGAATGTGCAAACTCTTTGGATGAAAAAAGTAGAGTTCAAGATGGTCATAAAAAACTGTGAAAAGAAATTTGTGAAGTAAAGCCAATGTAGATAAGCATAAGGTGCTATGCTGAGGAAAAAAAAAACAAACCCAAGAAATCTCCAACCAACCAACCAACCATCCAACCAAAAAAACAAAAGGTAAGCAGGAGGCTACCTTCAATATCTATTGTACCTTAATAAGACTTAATAACATTTATGTCTATACCACTGCCATCAGGAGAAATTTTGTGGGTTCTGGTGTATATGCCAGACAACTGCAAATCCGCTTCATGCACAGTAGCACCTACCTTCTAAGACTCCTGGCTCCATCCACAGAAAGTGTGTTTGTGCGACACTGCTCTTTGAAGAATGATGATTCAAAGGGGAGGACCCTGTGGCATCCCACAGCAAACACTCATCAAATAGAAAATTTTGAAGCATCTGTTGTGTGACTGCTGCAAAAAAAGAAAGGTAATGCTGCTCAGGAGTGTAAAGATTAGAGTATTGTACACATGAAAGGGAGGTAATTATTTACTTCCCATTAGTGTTTAAGTTTCATCAGCCCAAGCTTCATCTTCACATGCAGCTACACCATACTTCAAGTAAAACTGGTGAGAGTCCATAAAATAGTATCAACAAGCATAAAAGGTTAGATGGATGTCCTGTGGTGATGGGGATTGGTTTTGCTTAGTCTAAAATAGGAAAGCCTAAGGAGAGGCATAATTACATCTTTCAAAGTGTAAAGGGTGCTGTAATGTGGGTGGTAGTTAATTGCTCACAATGAAGGAAAGATTTGCAACATACCCCTTCAAAATTTCTGAGGGAAAAGAATGACTACAAGAACCAAAAGAGGCTGGAACGGGGTTCCTTGAGAAACTCTGGGCTCTAGTATATAGTGTTTAGGAGAACACACACCATCATGTAGATCTGGCCCAGCTACAGCAGGATATAATAACAAAGTCTCTTCCAGCTGAACAGATGAAAAAGTGACAGCATGAGACAATACCAAGATATTGTATTACTTGGCACTGGGATTGCATTATTTGTCTTCTAGACAAGAAGACACTACAGTGTCATCTGGAGCAGCGGTTTTTATGGATGTTCTGACCTCAGCATTATGGATAAGCAGTGATGAAAAGGACCTCAAAGTACCCTTTGCTCCCAACCTTTAAACTGGAGAAGATTCAAATACCTCTGCTGCTTCAGAAGCAATGCAGAACAATGTGTTACTTGTAGTTCTAGATTTTTGTGTTGAATTTGAACATAATTATTGTAATTTCCTTTTGCTGTTATTTAGTTCTTTAATTAAAAAATTAAAGAACTAAATAACAGCAAAAAGAAAGATTTATTTAGCTTTGAGAATAATTCAAAACTCTGGGGAAGCTACATTACTGCAGTAAAAAAGTAACCTGGGGCCTGCACTTCTGATTTTTTTTCAGAACTTCATTAAAAATATTTCAAAGGCTGCAACTTTGTCACAATTTTTGACATGCCCCCAATGAAAGACATATGATCTTAATGTGGGTTTTTTTTCAAAACTTTTGGAAATATTTTAGCCAGATATAATGCTAATAGAAAAATTTTAATATAAGAAATTTCTACCAAAAAGATAGTACAATCACAGCTTTTTATTTAAGATATTTTATGTTTTTCACCCTCTCTACTTTTTTCTGTTTCTATAATGCTGTTGTAAATATGTTTTAAATATGTCCATCCAATTTAGTGCCTAATGTAACACCATAAAGACTGAAGATCATGAAAATAAAATATGTTAACTTATCAGAAAGCAAAGACAATGTTCCCTCCGGTATCTCGTAGTAGTTGAACACTATGTTAAAGCATTTGATTTTATAAATATTTCTATGAGATGAGTGAAGATGTGGATTTACACCAAATTACTCCAAAGAAAATGCCTTTGCATGCACTCTTCCTCTAAGCGAAAGGAAAAGTGGTTTATTTCACTGCAAACTTTGCCATCATCATCATCAGAAACTTTCTTCATATTTTTCATGTCCTGTGAATGTTTATCAGAGCTGCTTTCAGAAAATTCCTGCCCCAAAACTGATATTGCATATGCACACACTGACGTGTTTCACAGTGAACTCTTTATGTAACTATGTTTCTAAAATAGCAGTTTATCTATAGGGAGCATCTTTGAATTAATTTGGAGGAGCTATAGCATTGTTTCTGATGCTGTTGAGATTCCTTGGTGCTTTTTGCCATTATAGAGTCGTGTTCTCTGGAGAAGTGGTGTGTGTTTGTGCAGGCGTCTGTGTGTGAGAAAGGAACAGAAAAGGATAGAAAGAAAGGGAGAAAGAGTGGGAGAAAGAAAAAGAGAGAAATAAGGAAAGAAAGAGAAAGTAAAGGAAGAAAGAAAAAATTAAGGAAAGAAAACAAAAAAGTGAAGAAGGAAAGAGAAAATAAGGGAAAAAAAAAAAAAGAAAAGAAAAAAAAAGGAAAAACAAACCCTTGTGTTTACGGATATTTTGCACTCTGATTGTTCCAGCAGTGCTATTAGAGCCCACACCGATATCTGTTTTGGGTCCTGGGGCAAATAGACTCTTCTCCCCCTCACTCCTCATCTGGAAAAGCACCTGGGTGGTCCCGTCATGCCACTCCTCTCTCCCCTTCACCCTCCTCCCTCCCTCCTTGCACTGTAGCACAGAAACCTTAAACATGGAGCAGCAGCAGCTGCCAAGAAGAAAGAGAGGCTGAGCCAAGCAGAGGAGAGGGCTGTAGCTAGAGGAGGAGAGGTGTCTCCCTGGCCCCAGTTCCCCCCAAGAAAGGGAGCTGCCCCTCTCTGCCTGTATTTTCCAGTCTCTACCAGCCTCACCCTGCCTTGCTGTGGCTGGCCATGAACAGCTATTAATTCTCTAACTGGCATCAGCATATCTTCATCAGAGACTGCCTGATGTTCCCACCTCACTCACAGCAGGCCTGAAGATAAGGCCTTGGTCTTGCTACCTGGCTCTTCCTCACAGGTGGTTGTGTCAGTCTGGGACAGAGTGCAGCACATCCACGTTTAGCCAGCATTGCTGCCTGGCCACCCCCAGGGAGATAACACTGTGCTTATGCTTCTTTCCTACTTTCTTTCTTCGATAGGAAATGAAACGGCATGCCTCTGTACAGTCCTCCTTGTGAAGTCCATCTGCAAGGTATCCAGAATAGGATCCCCTCTCTGCAGGAGACTCTGTTCTTGAATTCTAAATTAAATTTTTGAATCCCTAGAGATCCATTAGGTTGGAAAAAAAGTTTCATGCTGCCACGTTTTAGTAGGTTGCAAATAATAATTTATGTGACTGAAAAAAAAAAAAAGCAAGCCATTTTGTTCAATGAGGTTTCATTACACTGTAAAAACATGGATCATGATGGTGCCATTAGTCCAGTCACACTGAAAACCTTGAGAATTGTTCCTGTGAGGGAGAACACTGAAAACACCCTCCTATTTTTCCTAAAGCACGAAGGGTATATTGATTTGTTTTTTTAAATGAAACTCTGCCATATTCTACGAAACATAAGCTTCTCCAAGACAAGATGTTAATCTGTATCTAATATATGTATGAGGTTAAATACGGCATGAGAGGCAATAGAGATTACTGCAGTTCTCTGGTTCACTGCTTTAAGGGAAAGAAACCTAGCACAAATCTAATTTTACAAGGAAATTGCTGAAAGAATGGATGTAATAGAATGGATATAATAGAACAAGGTATTTAAAAATTCCATGCTCAGATGGATAATAAGCACTTCAAAATTATATCTGGCCACTGAGAAATGTGCACTTACTCCAAAGCAGCCACTGCTCTTTAATAGTCACTAGCCAGAGCATTTAATATCTGACAATTTGAGTTTTAGTATTAAGGTGACTTTGGTTTGAATATATTTAATACTGAGTGATCTAGCAGAATTTTTAAAAATAAAACTCTGTGTATTTCTGACTTGAAAGAAGGCAAATACTAGACTTTTCCTGAGCTGTATTAGAATAATCAGCTTTTGAGAACGGTGCAGGCAATACCTTAATACCCAAACGGTATGTCTGAAAAGCAAATATTGATACTTTCTGGGAAGAAGGATATAAAATGAAAGACAAAAGAGATTTCTATTGCACTGTATCTCAAGGATTTTTACAAGCCTGACAGAGGGCTGAGCTGTGGTTGAAAGCACAAGCTGATGATCGTTAATGAAAGGGGAAAAGGCAGCTTGTTTTCCTTGCTGAGAAAATGAACTTCCGGCATAACGTGAAAAGAAAGGCTGCTAAATGGTTAAAAGTAATTCAAGGTTAACAAGTAAACTTGCATCTGTTGATGTGAACTGGTGCTTGATGGTGACTCAGATGGTGCTTGAGAGATGACTAGATCAAACATCATAGTATAAAACAAGATTTTGAGGAGACACAAAGACCAGTGGTCCTCCAGCGCTCCTGCTGTTTGTTTCAGTAGCAAAACGCTCATTGAGAGGAGGCCTGACACGTGCAGAACAAGTCAGTGACAAAAAGGACCCTCCCTTTGCAATTTTAGGATGAACATTTGCTTTGTGGGAGAAGTTTGACTTGCCAGTCACAGGGGGATCTGAATTCAGTAGCTGAAAAAAAATGATAAATGTATTAAGTTGTTTTGCACGCTGTGACAGATTAAGGGTAATCTTTTGAAAAGTGCCTACATCTTATTTTCAAGAGAGTCACCGAGGTGTTTAAAGGGGCTTTGGATCAGTGCCTCAAGTTAACTGGTGTCTGATTTTCCCTGTCACTTGCTCCAACAGAGAGTCGTATGGCAGTCTGCAAGCTGTCTTGCTGCTCCTGAAGGAATGTCTTTCTGGCTTGCATCTTAGAAGTTATGCATAATAGGGGAGAATTGTACGCTGAGCTCTAGGGGCTAAACTGTGGCATTCATGCCACCTGTCTGTGCAGGTGGTATTAAACTAGTATGGTCTACAACAGGTCCTCTTGGGCCACATGCGATACCATGGATCTGTAAGTGCTGAGTCTGGAGCAGGTGCTCCTGCAGCACCTGTTGCCCTGTTGCAGGAAATGCTACAGATGCTGGTTTAACAGTGAAGTCATGGCACTGCTCCTCCTCTGCTCCTGGTCTTCCTTATGGCCTCCCTTTTGTTGGCTTGTTCAGGCATCTTCAGAGAAATGCAGAGATATTCTGCAAGAATAATATATGCAATGAAACCATATAAAGCAGTTATTAACAGGCTAGCACATACAGCAGACTTAAAGTCAGTAAGTGTTAGGCTAAGCACTTGTGTGCTCATTAATCCAATGAATAAGGCAACAAAGAGCTGCTGCTGTCCGAACCAACATTGCCCAGAAAGGGGTAAGGCCAGCCTCCAATACTGTGCCAGAGGTCTCACTGCGTCAAGAAGCTGTCACTGTCTCCACTGATGACACTGACAGATCCGCTGGGACTCCTGGCTGGGACCTCACCTCAACCCCATGGGCTTTGACCATTCCCATCTAAGCTTGTGTTTTTCCTCCTTAATCCCTGTGTTTTATCTCCTGAATCTTTGATTTATAGATGATCCCACCTAAGCAATCTTAAATTTGTCTGTATTTTTGGCCTTTCTTGTCTCTGTACAGTCATCCTCTCAGCTCTTTTTCAGCAAAACAAGCCCAGTTTTGGGCAGGGGTCAAGCTGGCGGTAGTGGCTACAGAGGGACAAGAGCATAAACAGTAAACCATAAAAGACAGAAACCACCACAATGGGAAAATTGTACTGAAAGGATAAGATCCTGTGGTTTCCCCCTCCCTGTTTATACACTGTTTGTGCACTGCACCATGTTCTTGCCATCTCTCTTTTTATTGCTGGCCTTTATTTTGACCATTTTCCTCAGATGACAAAGAAATTCTTATTTCTGTTCAGTATACCAAAGGTGTGTTTTCCAAATAGGGTCAAAATTGAGCAGGTAACAGGTTCCTTGCTCCTTATTCTAAGCATTCTTTCCAATTATATCCCCCCTAAACACTCTCCCAAGGTCACACCTCAACTGTTTGCCCACAGCTTTCTGAGTGTTTATATTTCTGTCTCTGCCTGAGCATAACTCAAACAGCACCACCAATCCTATCTAAAAAATCCTTTCTTGGTGTAGAGTTCACCCCAGTTTACTACAGGCCGACTGATTTGTGGTAACTCGAACGGCTAATGTGAGGTAATTCATATTAACTCAGCTGTCGATGAAAGAGGAGAAATCAACCTGTGTCAGTGAAAAGTGGCTGACCTAAGTCATATTTGCAGTAGGGCTTGAAAATATGTACCTGGACTGTTACTGGGGATTCACCAATGCAGGTATTTTTGTTTTAATCCAAGCTATTTTTTTTAAATGTGCTTATGCTTTTAGCTACTTATCAGCCTCTGTGTTGAATGGTACTTTCCAAAGCAACACAGTGTCATAATTCCTTCCACGGTTTTCATGCATGAGGAGTAGCCATCTTTGTCAACATTTTGCTCTATCTAAGTGAACCTCATCAGCCTTAGTTATCAGTACTAACAGTGCTTATGCAAATGGAAAGATTGAATCACAGAGGTAACGGCTTAGTAACTTATATGCAATTTACTGTGGACAGTATCAGTAAAATCAGCTATGTATAAGGCACATATTAATGCACTTGTTACGTGTCTCATCAAAGGTTTTCTTTTTTGAAGACAGATTTTCTGAAATGGTCTTTGCATTGTGGATGAAAATGTGATATGCAAGGCCTGATGAAAAGAAGAGCACAAGAGTGCAAAAGAATTCATTATATCTATTGAGAGGAGGGGAATAAACTGAAATAAAAAGCATACCAGTGATGCTTCTCATGACAGGCAATCAGATAGGGAGGCTGAGTCCATCTGAAACTTGTAGGTGCCTCAGGAATTGAGCCAGTGCAATTCTCTACAGGTCAACGGGGGATAATAAGAAAATCTGTCAAAGTTGAGGGAAGAGTCAACTTTCTAGACCACAAATCTGATCTGAGCAGAGTCAAGAGACAACGAGTTCAAAAGGTTAATGCTGCTATGCTTATTTAAGTGAACATTAACACTGTTGTGAGAAAACAGATGGAGAAGAACAAGAGGAATTATTTGACTGCTTGGGTTTATCAAACACTGAACAGAGAGTCAGACATCTTACGTAAAGACCCTTCTCACAGTGAAAGTGTAAGATGAGGTCTTTTTCTATTGCTTACAAGCAGTCTGAATTAATGGCCTCCCAATCATCACAATTATGTGCTCCTATTTAAGAAATCAGTGGGGAAACATCTGGGTTACACATAACATTCACCATCATGTCTTTCGTCAGATAAATTAACAGCTTTGTTTTGCAATGGCTGTAGAAAGAGACAAAAACCATCAGAGCACAATGGCACTTACCATTTTCCTGTCAAGATGGAGCCACTATTAGGGATGCTACTATCAGTGATGATCAATGTGAAGCAGACGTATTTACCGGGAGTCTGTTGGAACACAATACAAGGGAACAAATGGCAAGGTGGGGCCATTTTGTGGATAGATTACAACCTATTGCTCATGACCTGCCTTTATTACATCCCTTTCTTTCCATCTGAAGAGAAGAGAAACCCAAATAACAGCGGGTTCTGTTGCTCTGATGACAGCTTGAGAAAAAGTAATAAGGAATTCCTACAGCTATAAAAACAGAGTGAGGAAAGGGAGCCAAGTTACCCTTGGAGCTGTCAGTTTTTGCAAGGCTCTTTTCTTTTCACTTACTTTTGTATAATACTTTATGGCTAAACAGCTATTTTTATAGCCAGATGAGGACATAACTTATTCTTTGAGTAGTCTTGGAGAACTAGAGAAGAATTTCTGGTAAACCTTCAGACAGCAAGTCTTATTTCTCATCTGCTTAGCAACTATGCATCTTGAATTTTCAGACATCTGAAATTATGGATTACCAGATGCTTATTGGATCTGTTGTTTAGGCTTAATCTATGCCCAGCCTTTTGTCTTTCCAAAACAAGGCAACAACCTGAAAAGTACTACACCAAAATACAGGAATTAGTTTGGAAAGCACGAGCATTTCATATTCTTCATTCCTTTACATCCTATTTTAACTTTTTGTTTCCTTTTCCATGATGAAGGAAAAGCCAGAACTGGATGAATATTGAACAACAGTATTCATGAACATTTGCAGGAATTTGAAATGGCTGTTTGATCTATCCATATCAAGGCCCCTTGTTATCTGCTGCTCCTGCAGTTTCAGACAGAAAGGTTTTTGTTTCTGAGGAGGTTTGAGGAATGGCTGATTTGTGTGAATACCCGTATTTGCATGCGAACGAGGCTATCCCTTTACAAACAAGAGCGTTCATTATTCCTCTGTTTAAAAGGACACACTAACCCAATTAGTGAGCTGGAAGAATATCCCGTGACTTAGCTAACCAATAACATGCTCCAAACAGGAGACAGTAAATACTTAAACTGCACAGTATCTGAACCCCCAAGTTGGCATTTCCCAAACCTTTGAAAGTCAAACCCTCCCTTTAGGAAAATAAGAACAATTGCACTCTTCACCCCTCCCATGTGTTATTAAAAGCACACCGAAATGAACAGACACTCAGAGTAGTCTGTGTGGATCCGCATGTTCAGATACTTCCTCTCCTTCCAAAACATGCTTTGAACAGTGTAGAAAGAAACTTATTGTTGATGTTTAAAACAACTTAGTTAACTCTTCTTGAAACGAAGTGTGCCATCACACCTCAGAGCCACTGCTTCAGGCTTTCTGCTAACTCAGACAGGTATCAGTTACACTCCAGCAACGTTTACTGTGTAGCCTATGAATGTAAAGATGAGATTAAAGAGCAGTTGAAAGACTGGGACTGTACCTCTACGTATTTCCTCATGTTCTGCTTATACTCAAATGCAGTCCACATTTGATGATGCTGAGAAAAGTTAGAGTATACTCAACTTGTATGAAATGCTAATTTCAGGCAGTAACTACATTAAAAAAAAATAAAAGAAAAAAAAGGCAAAAAAGCTCAGAGGAATCAACAGGATCAAGAGGCATTTCACATTTTGAAGATCAGTCTCAAAGCCTATTCAAAAATGACTCTCAAACAGAAAAAAAGGTTGTATTTGCTATGAGTATTACTGAGGATGAATAATCCATCCAGCTGTGCTAAGTAGCATGAGAAAAAATGAGTTCTTAAGTTATTTCTGGCTAAGTTATACGGTATATAAGGAGGCTTATATGATTTAGGTAAGATCTGGAAAAGCATCCAAACTTCTGAATTTATACTCAAGCTTCCACACCTCTGGGTTCAGGGTAACAGGGAAGATTTATAGAGCCTGGCACACAATGAAACAGCACGCATTGCCTGCCTAACCATTAGTACTCCCAACCCTTTCCACAGCTGCTATTTACCTCCTCTTTTTTTTCCTTTTTTTTTTTTTATTTAACTCTAGGGGTTTCTTTTCCCCCACCTCCACCCTAAGCCCTAGGATATTTAATTAATTTTCAAAATCATTCTCTTTTTATCTCAGCTTCTTTAATAGCCATTATTTCTTTACCCCACACTGTTCATTTTATCTTATCATGTGGCTTCTTTACATCTACTCGGCAGATGTGTTTTCAGGGATCTTTGCTGCTCTGCTCCAGCACCTCATCTTTCATCACCCCACCTCTTTGTTCCTCTTTATAGTGCCTCCTCTTCATACCTTGTTGCTGTAGCTGAACCTGTGACACTTCCACACCGTTCCCTGGGTCTAGGAGAAAAGCAAATATAAACCAGTTGAATTCCAGGAGATGATGTTGGCATGAAAATGTATACAGGCACTGTATTAAAGCACTGGTAAAACAAGACCTCCGTGTTAGCCATAGAAATACAACACATAGGCCTCATTCAAGACAGGATTATACTCTCTCTCTGGAATTTGAACTTTTGATTTTTTGGCATTGACATCTATCTTCAACCAGTATTTGTTCTGGGTTTAAATCTGAAAAAGCCCACGTGTATCTTACACAAGTACTTTGATGACAAAATAACTTGGCAAGGTAAAAAAAATTTGATGATGATGGTGGAAAATTTTCCTGGTTTTGCAATCTACCCACCAAAATCTTCAGATAACTGAGAACTAGCTGTGGAACAGATACCACATAGCTCAGAGAAACAGAGGAAAACTATGTCTGGAGTTGTTTGATGAAGGAGAAAAAAATAATGGTGGTTCCATACGTCCTTTGAGGTGTGTTGCGTTGATGGAATCTGCAATGTTGTCTGCAGAAGCGTCTCCTGACATGCTTTCTTCCACAGCCCATGATCTGATCACTCAGTTGTCCTGAAGCGTCACCGATTGCTTGTAGTCAAATGACATGGCTTGGAAGTTAACCTTGAGCTGGAAGACCCTTCTTAGGACAAACAAAAGGAAGCAAATAATCTGATTTTATTTCCTTTTCTTTGTTCTCTCTTATCTTCTCCCTTTAATTTTTTTTTTTTTTTAACAGCCAGAGCTTATAATCAGAGTATATTGGTTTAAAATTACTTACACTGTTTGCATGTATTTCGAAATTCCTTCTTTGTTTGACTAGTTTCATGTTCACTGCTGAAATAATGTTCTTGCATACTTCTATGGTCAGTCTTGTCTTTAACCCTACAAAATGCCTTTCAATTGGTTTTACTTGCTGAACATAATGATAAATATTCCAGCGTATGAAGCACTTACCTATACAGTTATATACCGTTTATCATAGTGTCCCTCTATCTTTCAGTTACTTAAATGAAGCAAGGTGGTTTAAGATTTGTAAGCTAACCACAAACAGCCATTCGGTTGTTGAAGAAAATAATGCATGGAACTGCTGTGCTCTTCTAGCTTCATTTGTTCAATTTGCTTTCTCAAAAACACACAGAAGATTCCTGCTGCTGCGTGATCCCACCCCTCTGAGTCAAAGTGGGATCAAGATGGAAGTGTTGGCCATTTTCTCTCCTGCCCCTAAAGTCTCCAGACAAGGAGAAAAAGCTTGTTTTCCATCACTTCTTGAGCTTTGAAGAAAAGCTTAGTATCTATCTCCCCTTTCTCACCCTTCGCGTGACTGAGGTTTTCAGGGGTTTTTGAGTTTTTTTGAGGATTTCAGCCAACCTAAACATGGTATTAGAGAACAAACTGTTCATACCTTTATCTCCTTCCTTTCTGGTATTTCTGGAACTTTTTGTGTGTCTTCTTAGGGAAGTCTGTCCCAGTACAGTGGAAGACACTCGTTATATGTATCATTTAAACCTGCCTTGTGTGAACACCCAGAACTGCAGGGAAAAAAAAGGATTGGATTGACTCACTTAAGACTGTTCCCATCTTTTCTGTAATTTTTAATGTAAATTCCTGTGAAAGGTGTTCCAGCTAGTGAATGGACAAAACTGCGTGTAGTTCCTGTAAAGCTCCATCACCAGGTAAGAGGAAGGTTACTGAGATGCCTTTTCCCATCTCCCAGCCTTTCTGTATCTCCTCTGCTTCTGCCAGCTGCAGCATGGATCTGCATCAGTCCCTTTTGCACACCCAAAGTTCCAGTATTTCCAAATGAAGGAAATACCTCCTCCCTTGGCATCAGCACTTCCACAAGTATGTAGCTCTTGTAAAGCAAATGGCTCAAGATAGCAACAACAGAAATTTACAAAGTAGTAGCTTGATTGAAATCTCCAGGTCAGCTTTAAATAGAGTAACCATCAAGTTACAGAGGACATTGTTGAAGGCATTCAAAAAACCCCAATTATTAGTTGTATGCCTACAAAGATGGGCATTCCAGTTTCTTTACTGGAAATACACCCGAAATGAGCAACTCCTCCTAAAATGCAGTCTTGATCCTGCACTCTGATTTGTGATCTTATGAAGATTGGGAGTGTAGGAGCAAGCCCTAATCTTTCTTTCAAAACAGCTCTTTCCACTTAATTTTATTTAACTTACAGCAGAACTGGGCACTGCTCCTGACAGAAACCTTAGGGCATTTCTGAAGCACTAATAAGTAACCTAATTAACAACAATGAACATCCTCTGAACACTCAGAACTGAAGCATAATGTTAATTTCAATAAAAGAAACGACATTTTATTTTTACTGCACTCAATGAAATACTAGCTTTGCTGGTACTATGTTAATAGCAAAACTACTGTTGATGCCAGCGTAGGCAGGACTTGACCCATTTTTCTTAGTACAGTATGTTTTCAAATGTTAGTTTAGCTCTGAAAAAAAATAATCTAGGAGGAAGTTAGAGCTGTCATAGGCACTTGATACATGGACTCCCTAATAAGTGTGGAAGCCTTACTGAGGTCCATGGAAAGTGGGTATTGATGATTTGGTCCAAGGTGATTACATTTTGATCCATGTTGTTAGTCCCAACTAAGTACCTTTTGCACAATTGTAGCAAAAAAGATCTTAAAGCAATTTACAGCAGCAGTGAAAGACTCCACTGGGGAATGGGAAAAAGATCTATCTACTTTCTGCCTTCATTCCCACAGAGCCAACTTGAAATGTCTTGGGGGAAGGACGGGCTATTCTGGCTATGCCAGCTGTCCTCCACAGCATCATTATTTGCTGCCACAGCTAAGAGAGGGTCTGAAAATGCTTTAACTTGCATGAGGAATTCATTTGTGAATAGGAGCTTCCATGACCAGAGAAATGGGAGGTGGTGGGGGGCTGGTGGAAAAATTGTGTTTCTAAAGTTCACTAAGTGCTTCTCTGACACTCTGGGAGTCTAGTCTTTAATGTATCACTGAAAATTAGATGAAGAATTTTATTTCCACTCCCTTGTATCAATCATTCTGGTTTCCTGTGCAAACACAGACATTTTTGTCATTAGGCTAAAAATAAAACCTTTTGAGAACTCAAGCAACTGGTCTGTCTAGTTCTTTTCATGCAATGTTTTTGCTGGTAGGAGCAATAACAGGATGTGCTGACCATTTCTCAGTGTTATAATCTGGTCTAGTCACCAATACAAGCAACTTTCCCTTTGACCTTACAATTTATTCACAGCAGGCCTAACCCAATGCGGATTAAGTAACAAAATAACGAATAAATAATTTGCAATTATAGACAATTATCTTGCCTGTGCAATAATATCATGGATAGAGTCCCGTAGTGATAGGCCTCTTTCATAGAGTTGACTAATGTAGTATTGCTATCACTCTCCAATTATATTTCACTTAAAAACCTGAACATGCTTATGGTTTTTCCTCCAGTATGTGGGCCTAGGGAGTCTAAAGAGCTGTGCAAGAGGCATGTCCACATGTGGGGCAACTAAATCCTTCTTTGCAAACTGGTCATGGTAAATAACTACAATGTATGCATATGAAGGAGAATTAAAAAAGAGTTTGTATAGGCTTGAGGGTCCACTGTCGTTTCCCTTGTCCCTCCCTTATTTCCTCTTTATTCACCAAACTCTCATCAAGCCTTTCATTGCCCTCCTCCCCTGCTGTCTTGAGGAAGTGTTTTTGAATGGTTCTCTCTGAGTTAATTTTAGGGTTAGGTCAGAAGGGTCTATATTTCTGTTTCCATCCTGATCAGGAAATACAAAGTCAGTTTGTATTCGTTCTCAGGTTTGCAAAGAACCATTTCCATAGCACTTACTTTAAATATTGTTCTTCTGGGAGGAAAAAACCTTTCTCAATTGAAATCAAGCCAAATTAGTTTCCCCTTCCTGGAGTATTTCTTGTGTTTCCAGAGAAAAGAAAGAAAAAAGGAAGAAAGCTGAAAGGTAGGGAAACATATTAATCCTACGTGCAGACCTATACGGATGTTCATGTGTTGTTGAGAAAAATAGTCGGATTATAAGCAAAGTTTCTGAGCCTTATGTCATATATGTTAGATCCAGAAAGGGAATTTTAGTTGTGCTGGAAAACTTTTCCCTGAACTATAGGAATGTATCTTTAAAGTGATTCATTACTGTGAAGAGCTATAACAAAGAGTGTGACTGTAAAGAATTGCCACTCAGCTGCTCTAGCCATCCTGTGGGCTGAATATTCACTGCATTTATAAGGGTTGTGCCTTTTATATTATACTCAGGGAGCTGTAGTTAGACTGTTTAAAGCAGAAACTGATGTCTATGGGTAGACTTGGTGTGAGATGATGTTTTACGCTGCACGAGCCAAAGGCTCGTAAGAATTCCTTGCTCACACGCATTACTTCCGTGCTAGTGCTTTAACAAACTGCGGTGAAATATTTGCAATTTATAAATAAACTTTACAAATAGTCCCTCTGAATGTGTAAGGGAAGCCTGAAATTGCAGCCAGAAGTAGGGTTTTCTGTCGCCCTAGCACAGTGAAGATATGATCTATGAGGGATCTTGTTGAGCTGCAGCCCTTGGAGCCCATGCCAGGGTACGTCAGACACAACCTACAAGTTGCCAGAGCATGATCCTTGTAATTTGAGCATGTCAGAGGGGAAAAAAATCTGGATACAACTTCAATCTGGGGGTGAAAGATAGTAGCTTTGATTCTTGGTGCTCACATCAACCACGACTGTTATTTTCTGGGAGACAGTAACTTCAGTGGAGGTCCCTGAGCACAAACCCTGTGCAATCAAGTGGAAAATCAGGTCTGGTGCCCCCACGAGACCTTTTCTAGTTTACATCTCTTAAGGGAACGATTTATGGAGTACAGGATATGGGAGATTTATTTGGAAACCATATGGAAATATTTATGTGTTGTTTTGGTGGGTCTGGGATTAATGTAAGAAAACACGATACTACGTACTTGTTGGCAGATGGTGTTGGAGTGGAGGGTTCATCTTTCTATGGGTTCATTCAAAAGCATTTTGGTTTTTTCTGTCCAGTACTGGAGTGTAATGGGGACCAAACATTTACAGGATAAATGAATTTATATACAGCTTGGCTGAAAAGGACTGTTTTCATAAAGAGAGCAAACAGCAACAAAGTAAAGACTTTGGCCTGGAATACAGCATATGAAACGGCTTAGTAATTTTAGTTAGTGTTGTCATGCTCTACTGAAGTAATTTTTCCAGGAATCACATGCAACTAGTAATTCTGGTAAACAGTCGCCTTATGTCCATGTAGCCTCTTTCCATTCCTGTATCAGGAGAAGTAGACTGAACTGACTTGATATCATATTAGATGTGGCTTTCTGATCTTGCCCTGTCTGCTCAGCTTGAGAGGAAATTTAAGCACAGGCCTAATTAAGTGGTGGAAGAATTCAAGGAAGAACCCAGTCCGTGGTCTCATGCAGAGCCTCTGGAAATGGGAAGCAAAAATGCTGCCCTCTGCCCCTTCCCACCTGAGTTTGCATGACACACCTCTCTCTGCTGCTGAAGCTCTTTGGGTTTCAAGCCACCATGGTGTAGCAGTCCCTGTGTGAAGGCTCACAGTAGCTTTGCCTGTAGGTAAAAGCGATGTCAGTTTTCCTTGTAGAGATTGCAGCTTAGTTCACTGCAGAGATTTAATAAAGAATGACGATCTGTGAGTCTTCTTCTCTGACCACCTCTAAAAGATGATTAATCCTTCCCCCCAGAAATACTTTAAAAATATGTTTTCTCACCTTCCTTTTTCCACCTGTCTCCTCTGAGACTACATCCAAACTTAGAATTTGTTACCAAATGTAGGTGGCAGAAATGCCTTTCCTGCTGCCACACAATTGCATATTATTTGGAAGAAGAAAGTAGAAAACAACTTACATAGCAAAGTAAAATGTGTACAGACCTGTACTGCAAATTGTATCACACCTTCTCTCTAGATTCTTCCTTTATCTTTAATATTACAGCAATGAATATAATCAGGTAATATTCTCAGAGCTTTAATGAGCTCAAGAGATAGACAGAACGGCCAGTTTGGAGAGTGTTGCCAAAACTTCAGCGATAGAGAGCCTCAAGGCCGTAGGGACCTCATTTTTCCTGGAATGGGAGGAAAAGTTAGTGTGTTATCTGCTGAGAATAGCACACATGTTGATTCACGCTAACTAGGAGCCCTGTGGTGATAGTGATATGAGTCTTCTGGGGAAGACAGATTAGAAAGGGACAGATCATTGTTTTAGAGCCAGGCAGCCCCAGGCCAATGCGGAGAGTGTGATTAGCATCCCCAGTGCACCTGTAGCTCATGCTTCAGCTGGACCATACCTATCTTCTGCTGGGAAGCATAAATTCAGAATGAAGAGGAGGGTACTAGAAATAATGTAAGGGTCTTGGGGTAGGGAAGAAAGCATCAAGTGAAAGGGAAAATGCTGCTTATGAAGGGTTGATTTTTCCCCAGACTGTCTGGGTTACTTGGACGTAACTGTGGCAAGCAGCTGATGTTAAGGTCTGAGTCTTCCCTGCTATGGGACTCCACAGAGGAAGTCTAGGTCCTGTTGTTTAGCAAAAATAAACCAAACCCAAAAAAACCCTAAAACCCTAAGTAACCCCAGAATCCTAGAAAACAGAGTTAGTTGTGACCTGGAGCAGTGACTCACTAGAGGAGAAGGTGCCAATGCTCAGGCAGCATGTCAGGCATGTTAGATGGTAAAGCAATTTTTTGGCATTGCATCCCAGCTGGTGGAGATACTTGGCCTTTTAAAATTTGATGGAGGTGTTGTAACACCTAATGCATGCTGCATCTCCAAAACTGCTGGGATCTGCATTTTTCCTGCAAAAAGCAGCACTTACCCTAAAAGTGGGTAAAAAATTCTGTTTTAAGGAAGTGTATTTGACACATAGCAACCTGGGGAAAACTCAAAAGATGGCATGCTTAGGGAATGAGACTCCTGAGGAGGCAACTATGGCTAATATCATTGCCTTGAGAAGCACTCAAAACATATGTCCTAAAATAAACACCACCTGCTTACACAAAATCTTTTCTACTGCTCCAGTTCTTTCACACGAACACTGGTTTCTAGGTTTAATCTGCTAAGACTTCAATAACATTTTTATTTCTTTTTTTTTCTTTCCTGTTTTCCATAGCTTTTCAAGAGTATCTTCTTTAGTCTTATTTTGCCTCTTCTAGTAGAAGATAGGTGGTTTCTATTAATTGTTAACTGCTCAAAAATGAACTGGATCTACTGATTGTCTGGGATTTACTAGTCCTAAATTTCCTACTACTAGAAGGAGCAAGCTGGATAGTTACAAGGTTGTTTCTATCTTTGCTGTGGATTTGGTTGATTTCCAGTATATGCTGCAAACAAAAGGGGAAGCATATGTGCTTATTTCCCTTTTGAATCATGGAAGAACCAGTGTGTGCACTGAATATGCTGCTATTGATTATTTTTATTTGATGTGTTCTATTTCCTTTATTAGAGCAAGATATATGTTATATGAGACTGAGTTACACGGTACAGATAGATGTCTTTTGGTATTCAAATCTTTTTTACAAGCTTTTTGGTAAGTCATTTTTTTGTATGGGGCACTCTTCAATGCTAAACTGAAGAATAGTAATCCTTCAAATGTAACTTAACAGAATCAATAATCCTTGTTTTATCAATGATGTTGACTTTACAGTGCTTTATTAAATAGATCAATGCATTTCCATCACGATGTTATTCTTTCTTTACTGAGAAATTATTCAGGTGTCTACATCTTCTGAAAATTGCATAAACTGGTAAAGAAAAATCACACTTTGCCTTTCCATTTATTTCATATCTGAAAGAAAGTGCCCTATAGAATATCTGTTAAGACATTAAAAATTAATATGCTTCTACTGTAAGAGGAGCTCTAGGAAGTGTCTTTCTTTCAGAGCGGCCAAGTTTCTCTGAGCCACAGAAAGGTCCAAGATTATTACTGACTACAAAATTCAGTTATTTCAACTGAATTGCAGTTCTCGGGGTATGACCTCAACTGTGACTGAATGTTACAAATCATATGGTATGCACAATGGAAGTAGAAAAAAAAATATAAATCAGTAGCAGTGCGATGGAAAAGACCTTAGAGAAGTGACTTTCTATGAACAGGCTGGTGTTCACAGTGCTATCCAAATTAGCTTTCTGAGTGCTGCCTTTTACTGCTATGAAAAAAACCAGCATTCCCACAAAAACTTCAGTATAAGCTCCCCTTATTAACCTGGCTGCCACTAACATTTCCTCCCTGGGTCTCTTTTGCTCTAACCTACTGGAAAATGGCTTCCACTGTAATCATCAGCAGTGGGGAATTAAGCCACAATGAATCAGGTGAACTTCAACAGGGTTCTTGCACTTATGAACATAAAAGGTCACCAAAAGAATTGCTAATGCTTAATCCAGCCATATCAACAAAGAAAAAGTCTGTTTTGAAGGGAAACACTAAAGAAACATTCCGAAAAACCTTCCAGACACAGCAATATTCAAAAAGGTAAATATCTGTTAACTCATTATCTTATTCTATGTATGGCTGAAAATCTCTCATAGGCAATGTCCTTTTTCACTATATGTAGTCTGCGTTTGATTCTGTTGCTCATCTGAATTAATTTTAGCAAGCCTGTTCTTTTTCCTTGCTTGTAAAATTGATAAAAGCAGTTTTATTTGTGAAAAAAAGCAGGTGTTTGGTTTAAGTGTTCCATCTAACTAGTTGGATCTTTAAAGTTTGGTATAACCTAATCTGCAAAGTAACTTTGTTATTTGGGATTTTTCCTGGTGTACAATATATCTTGTACTTTTGTTAACTGTCTTCAGGTAAAGAACTACAGGTAATTACACATGGCACATATAAAATACTAATTGTCTTCTTTCATATGAAATTTCATTTATATTTACTTACTGCAGAGTTTGTGTACTTTTATAATCATAAGTGGAAATAAGTGAAATAAGCGAGGAATTAATTATTCTATCCCTTATAATCTAAATTATGCAGAGATTGATCAAACAAGTGAAATGAAAATATTTACATGTTTGTCCTTTTTTGGCTTAACATATAAACAACTTATATCCAAAGAGAATAAGACCGAGGGAAGAGAATTGGAAGAGGAAGTGATCTCTCAGGTCCATTTTTTGTTTTGTACATGGAATGTAAATGGAGAAATGGGGGGTTTTTAACAGGTTGGATCATAGGAGCCGTTCCCTCTTCCTGCTGAGCCCTGTGTGTTTAAGGAACTTGTTGACATTTTATGGTGTCCAGGAGTTGTTAAATGAGTTAAAAAACTGTAAAAAACCTTCCACCAAACTACCTTGGTTATTTGCAAAGATTATGGAAGGATTTTGTTTGTTTATTCTTTGGAGAGATGGATTGAGAGATTTGAAAAGGTGACAAGCCAGTCAGGAGGGTTTGGAGTACTGAGAAGATCCTTGATAGCTGATAATTCAACAAAATGCTTTATCAAACAGGGCTGGCAGGCATCTCTTCACTCCTTTGAACCTTCAGTTTTGAGAAGAAATTTTTACAAGACGTCATTTGTAAGAAAACTTGTTGTTCAGATATCTGATTTATAGGTAGGGGATTTTCAATGTGAGGGGCATAACAAAAAGTGATCGTGTCTTCATTTGAGCAAAGAACTAATATCATTGTCAGGCAGATCTGCCTTTCAGCAATTGTATTCACAAATCCAGTAAAAAAAAAAATCTCTGGAGTAACTTAGAAAACCCTGTCAACAATAGACTGCATGTGTATGTGTGAAACCAACAGACTTTGCAATTAATGACTGAATATTTTGAAAGATCTTGTTAGTAGCAATCCAAGGAGAAATCGGGGAAAGGATGGTGTATCTGTATTTCACCAGAAAGGCAGATAATGTCTTTACAGAGCGTTAAGATGTTTCAATTTGTAAGTTTTTTTCTTGGATGAAACAAACAACTAGATCCTGGAAAACTTCACTGAAGGCGGCTTTTGTCAAACAGAGACGAAACAAGAGAAGGCTGACCTCCCTCTTTGCTTATAGAAACTTTTATATTCGCTAGGATTAAATATTTAAAACACTTTCTATAACTAGCTCGGTACTAATGCTATGAAATCACCGAGCATACGTGTATTGAAGAAAATATACAGTGCTTCCAACCAGCAGCACAAGGTGAACTGAAGACCAAAACAATCATTGTGAGACAACTGAACATTGAACTTTCTCTCTCTTGCTCGCTTTCCATGCTTGAACATAGCAGAGGGTCTGCTGACTGGAGACAGGAACCCCCAAACACACTGATGTTGACTGATAGAAGCAACTGGAAAAAATACAATTCTATCTGGTAGCATACAAACCCAACATACTCCAGTCATTTAGTCACTCACACTCTTATCTCTGTTTTATTATGCTCTATCTTTTTCACAAGCCATTCTGGGTCTAAGTCTTTAACATATTTACATTGTGTTAGTTTAACAAGATTTTTTTTTCCTGCAAATACCTGCACCTTGTTCTTCAGGTGTGACAATATTTATCTTTAAAAACAATAAAGACAAGTATCTTTCCTTGGGAGAACATAATAAACAGATCCACAAAAACTGCATCCTTCACATCCTCTTGCTAAATATACATATTTCACAGAACTGTAGGGGTTGGAAGGGAGAGATCATAGAGTCCAACCCCCATTTCATCTACAATACAAGCAAAACCTGGGGTGTGAGGTAGCAAAGCAGAATGTAACCTTAACTGAGTTTGGAAGTATGACTTGAGAAGATTTTTTTAATCTATGTACTAATAGCATGTTAAAAAATAAACTGGAATTGGTACTATTGATTTGTTTCCAGTATTTGTTTCTTTGTAGGCCCACTAACAGTCTTCAGGGTTTTGGGGATTTTTCATCACAGATGCATGTTTTGTTTTTCTTTTTTTTTAAGAAGGTGGGTGTGGGAGAACTGCAGTAACTTGGGATGTTCCATTACAGTTAGAGGCATCTTCTGCAGTAACTGAGGTTAGACCAAGAGGTCAAATTTATGGCACCCGTTTGTTAAACTTTGCATGAAAAAATGTGTTACCGTAAACCTATGAGAAAATTAGAAATAAACCCTGTGTTTCTGGGAGTGAAAGAAACCAAGTGAAAGTAGTCAAACAACAAGCAAAGTCAAAGTGCCAGGATAGGGAAAAAAGCTGGGATGTATCTGACAGCAAGACTACGTGGGTTATGGCAGTATAGGTAAAAAGAAGTCTTTGTCATATCTAGGTGAACACAGTTTTGAGGAAAAAGAAGACCCTTTCACCAATTACAGTAGCAAACCAAAAAGATTTAAAGGTTGGGCTGCTTCTGAGGTAATGAGTGAAGGGAAGGCCTGTCTCAAAGGCTGAGAAAATCCTTTTATCTTTCAAGCAGTGTGTATGAGCTATTTATTTTATGGATCTTGCAAGCCTTTGCTCTGATGAGTTGAGAAGGACTGACTGGTGAGATTGACTTCACTGGCCCTTGGTGAACTCCTGCTCTGGGATTCAGTGGTGAATCTCCCTTCCTTCACTATCTCAACAGCATGCCTAATTTGCACAATATATTTCCTTCTGTATAACTTCCACTGAAGTCAATGGAAGCTGTGTGCTTGAAGCCAAGGTCAGAATTTGGCTCAGAAAGAGTGTAACAGCTCCAGTGCTTTGCCAAATGAAATACATTTAGAGTCTGACATGCACAGTTGGATGTGGTAAGTAAAAAATCACTTTTGCCGGGTAGAAGGCTTCACTGACTAGTGCTACTTCTCTCTCATCATTGTTAAAAGATCTGCTTTGTAGGAAAAACTGTGCTAGATCAAACTGGAGACCTGTCTTACTTTGTAGAGTGATACTTTATGTAGTTCCTTAGTTTCCAGTCGTTTGTGGCTTAGGACTTTCTGTGTCAGAGGTAGCATTTTTTTATTTAAATCTGCGATTATAATGAAAGTTGTCCCAAGTTTAACTGCTTTCTTTGTCGCAGTTCCTTGAAACACAGTTCTTTTAACTCATTCCAAGTAATTTCCCAAAGTTCAGCAGCAGCAGTAGCAGGACAGTTGACGTATATGATCTGTCCCTCATTTAAAACAGCCATTCAGCTTGTCCAGTCACTGCTCAACAACAATTATTGTACTGTTACGTCACAGTGTCTCGCAGTCTGCCAGTGTCAGGAACACATATTCTTATGTTTGCTTTTTCTCATGATGTTCTCCTCTTGAAAAGCTATTCTGAACTGCAATGCCAATGACCACCTCGTGGAAATAGCTTTTTAGTTGTTGCCTTTCTCTTTCACGTTATGTATAGGTGGTCCCTATGGGATCATCTCCTCTTGTGATTATAAAGATTAATTGAACAAAATTGCACATATGGACAAGAACTCAGCTATTCACAGACTTCTGCATCATACAGGAGTCTTCCGTGGGAACCATTAGCTGCAGCTGTTTGTTCTTCCCTAAAAACACAGTGGCTTATTGCTATTTCCCTAAACAAACAACTTTAGAAAAAAAACCAAACCAAAACAGTGCTTTTAAGTGTTAACTGCATACTTGAAAATGATCTGGGTTTGTTTCTGGCTTGGGGATTTTTGAGGCGCTCATTTTGTTTTGTTTTTCTTCTGTGAGACTTCTGCTTCTCTTCCCTAGTTATTTTTGTCTTTGCTTTTAAATTTACAGTTCCCACCTCTGGTGAGTAAATCCAAGCGAGGAAACCTCTTCACTAGAAATTATTTTCATAGAAATCACCGATTTGCTCAGTCTGCTTAAAACAGCCAGTCCACATTCCAGTAAGAAATCTGTTCTCTCTGACTCATTAAAAGTTCAGGACTTTTATCAGCTGTTTCCTTTAGAGCAACAACAACAGGAAATTCTGCAGAGCAGAAACCCTTGATTTCGGATTATGTGATGGTTTACACCACTTCTGCACAGGGCAGCATACAAGGCTGGATTTTTATAGCTTTTTTAAATTATGTCAGCACTTGGTGCAGTGTTCTGAGAAAGCACTTCTCTAGCTAGATGTTAGGTGTCCAAAATTTCACAGATACAAGAGATTTGTGTATATATATATATATATAAAAAAACCCAAACCACCAAGGTGCCAAGGTGCAAATGCTTTGATTAAAACAATGGAAGATGTTTGGGATCCTTTTCTCCCCTCAACATGTGGATTTTAATAACTGCTGTTTGTTATTAATTACAGAACATAGTGCACCTTCTCATAAACATGCCAGAGGAGAATCAAGCTAATTTGTTATATTCCCCTCTGGATATGGTTCCTATATATACAGTACCTAGACTAAATCCTGTGACTTGCTACGGGAGGCAAGTTCTCAGCTGTCTGAACTACAGGGGATCTGAATCACTGATCACGCTCATAAGCTGAAATGCCACGCTGTAAATGGCTGAGAAGTTCAACGCCTAGAATAGACCGCAGGTCCCTTACTCATATGCATGTCTTTGAGCAATTAAGCCTTAGCACTTGATGCTGAAAGCCTTCTTTTAGGTGTGAAGCTGGCTTTCATCATGTGCGAAAGTTTGAAGCGCCTGAAAGGAGAGAAAGAAGCACGGGTAAGATTAGAACATTATGTAATATAATGAATATCACCTGAGAGGATCTTAAAATATTTTGTCCAACATCAAAAATATTTCCATGTAAGATTACATTATGCGATGTACAGCTACTAGCTAGGTGTGCCACAGCTGGTATTTTTTTTTCTTTATTCATGTTTGTACAACCTGTACATATAATGCAGAGGAAGCAGCCTATATGGAACAACCAAAAAATGGAGGAATCAAAAGCCTGAATTTGAATAATTAAACAGCACAAAGTTATTGCAATCCAAGCATATTTTTAATTAATCAGAACCAATCAAAACACCTTAAGTAAAATATAATTAATTTTATAGAAGCTTCAGAGCTTCTTAATAGAATAAATCTCTAGTGTGAAATATTTAGGTAATGACTATCATAAAGGAGACTGCTTTAGAGTGCAGTAATGTATTCTGAAAGAGCCTTTTTTTCTATGTCAGTTAGGAAGATGTCATTATAGTTGGCAGTGTATTCATTGTGCCTAATACTCAATGAGCTGTAGCTGAGTAAACCTGGAATGTTGTTAATACTTTCAGAGTACCTGTCACCCTGCCCATAAAACCTCAGTGGCACTACGGTTGTCCCCCCAAAATTTTATCAAGTTTCTTATCTCTGTCACTCACTTTTCTTTTCTTTTCTGAACTGATAATAAACAATCTGAGGGAGGCCAGTAAATAAAAGCCTGTGTATTTCTTGTTCCTTTTGCAAATCCTACCCGTGGCCACCCATAAAGAGAACAGAACAGATTTTTTTTAGTTTATTCTTTCTATCTTCTGACATATTTCCAAATTTATGGCTATTTTGAATACCAGAATTCCTGGAAGTGAGTGAAGTTAGGAGATATCCACTACAAATTTGATATGCTTGTTTTCCAGAGGTGTTACTGTATACAAGTGACAGGAGAACATTGTGGTCCTCTGCCATTCATTATGGGTATGTACTTGCATCTAAGAAGGTTTGCTAAAAATACCATAAAGTTCATTATGTACTATTATGGCTAGCTACTCTCAGTAATTTTGAAAATGCATGCATTTCATATTGGTATCGAACCCAGACTAATGCATGGAAATGTCCGGTTGCACAGTGAAGGAGCAGGCGGCGTTTGTCTTGAAGAGTTCACCACCTGAAAGTACTGAAGAAAGGCAGGGTGAGGGTGTATACATGCAAACGGAGGGCTGGCCACACAGGAGTAGAGTGGGGATGAGAAGGTTTGAGTCACAGGAGAGGAATGAGCAGCCGCCTGTGAGGAAACACCCTGCGAGTTCCAAGCATTTTTATTTTTGTTTGATAGGGGTTCGGGTAGGTGGAGATCATTTAAATGGGACAAAGAAAAGGCAGGGAAAGCAAGGAGAGAGGAGAGGGCATTTCAGGATTTGGAGAAGGGGGTTTGCATGCATGTGATGAAGATGAGGATAAAGAAAAAGAGAGGTGTGTGGGCGAGACAGGTTGCAACAATCAGCACATGGGAAAGGATAATTAAAAATCATGGGTCTCTGTCAGCCATTAAGCCTCTTTTACCTTTGCTATGCCGGCTTCATTGTCAGACTGGATCCTCCCTGTCGTCTCTTCCTCATTCCAGGCTGCTCCTGTCATTGTTTAACACAGTTGTGCATGAACTGTGTGCGCAGACCCAAGCCATAAAATTATACAGTGCACTTAATTGAAAGATTGAAAAATTGCTTTACAGCGACAGTCTACACAATGGTTGACACTTAGGGACCGATCTTAGGCTACTGTACTCAGTAAGTGCAATTTAATGTTGTAACTTTTAAATATGAAACCAATGATTTTTCCTTTGGCAGATGGAAATTGTTCTTACACCACATTAACTTTTAGGGCTGGAAGGGGAACTTCTTCCTGTACCTATCCCTCTTAAAGATTCAGATAGCTATTAATATTTCTCACTTATGCTTGAGACAGAGCCTGAATCTCAAAAATGCTGTCTTTCTCTCTATGTTTCCTTAGCAAGTGATATATTCTTTTTCCTTAATATTGAAATGTTTTGCTTGCATGATGATGGTTTTTACTTTCAAAAATTATAATAGATCTATGGTAAATAAATACTCCACTGAGAAATCCCAGATTAGCTCTTAGGTTTTTCTCACTGCCACCCTTGCTTTCTCAGGGAAAGAAAACCCAACCAAGGTCCAATTTTATCTATCTTTCTCCTTGATCCCCATAACTTGATTGAATACAGATGCTCATTTTTCTGAAAAACTACATTAAACCAGAAGAGTTTGAAATGGGAAGGCTCTGTGTCCCCTATTGTCTTCCATAAAACATCTACTTTGCTTCCATAAAGCAAAGTAGATCCAAACAGTATCTAAATTGTTTGAATAGTGACAGTATCATGGCTAAGCCATATAGGCTACAGAGGCCTAGTTTTTTAAATTCAGTTGTTGCCAGAATTACACTCACAGGACCCCAATATCTCCAATCCATAACCTTATTTTCCAGTCAAAATTCAGTAAAGCCCCCCACTCAAAATAAAAGAGAAAACACAAACTGTTCTCTGTATGAAGCCATTTTCTTTTTGCAATTCACTAAATTCAGTCCTTCTATCCGTAAGCTCACCATTTGCATTGTCAGCACTTACTCCTTTTACTCTTTTAAGTAGAATTAGAAAAACAAAACATCAATGGAAAATCAAGCTGATCTCAATATTGTTCAACAAAGCAGGAATCATCTGACACTGTAGGAACTTCTTATCCCATTTTCTCTGAACAGCAGGGTAGGAGCACTTCAGTATTAAGATATTTCATTTTCTTTAGAAATTACACTGGACACTACAGTTTGGTGTGTGTCATTTATAAATATTTTAATTTCATAATTGTTTCTATACAAGATGGAGACAGAAACCACTAGAATTCCTCATGTATTGAATATTGTTAGTATCAAAGTCTCACTTTCAGTATGTGGTGTCAAACTTGCATCTCCTGATCGCATATGCCTTATTCTCTCATGTTAGAATAAACTTTTTTTGTTTACTTCTCAAACAGCTTCTCTGAGGAAAGTGCAGCTAATGGCACACTGTTTGCAGGCTCTGTGAAGTAACACTTCGTTCAAACTAACACCTCTACCCAGAGCTCATTAAATCAGAACTTACATGCCTTCCATACAAAGGGAATAGTTTCAGGGCGAGCACTGGATGTCTGATCTCCTTTTACACAGATTATCCTTTTTCACCCCTGCTCTAGGCATTGCATGAGTGAACTTATTCCTGAAATACTGTAGCAAGAAATGGCTTCTTCCACTCTTTTATTAAACTGTCACAAAACATACCTGAGAACAAGATATCCCACTGCAGTGTATTAGGAAATGTAGGAGATCACATAGAATTTCTCACAATAGAAAAATACAAATGTTGTTCTTCTACCAATGTACAAATTACAACCCCTTGTCAGCATTATTTTCAGCTTTGTAGAGTTAAAAATTTTTAATGCATAGATGAGTGTTAAAAATTAATGTGTTATACATTCAATATATTTAAAAATCTGAGACTGATTCTGATTGAATGAGATGTGATCGTAGTGTCAAATCCCTCCTATCTTTCTTAAGACAAAGCCACTGTCTTCAAAAATTTAATTTCAGACCTCTCTGGCTTGTTTTTACTTTCCTATTTCATTCATAGCTTTTCAAATTGCAATCACAGAGTTCCAGTTAGTGAAGGAGAATCTCATTCCTGTGGAATGATCGGGCATCTCATTTCAAGAGCCAGTCGACAGTTACCAGGCACATTGGGTGAGTCTTTTGGAAAGGCTAATTGATGACATCAGGCTTGGGTCTCAAATAGTTAGATGCTTGCTTTGATTAAGGTCTTGCTCTACTGCCATTAAATAAATAAATGGATCCAGATGTTGATGAAATAAACATTTTAATAAATTTGAGTCTTCTCTTTATTTTTTTCAAATCTCTGTTTTAGATACAGATCCCTGAACTACGAGTGGTGGGATAAGGGTGGGAGAAGGAGATAGCTAAAGAAGAGATACCTCCTTGGCATGTGCAAACAGTTAAGTAACTGCAGCAGTGTCTGAGTTCTCCTAACTAATCATTCTGGCTTCCTGAGTGAAATAAAAGCCCTAGGGAAACAAATAGGAGACCTAAATATCCTCTCCTCATGTGTTTCCCAGGAAGATGAACACTCAGTTCCTGCTTAGAGTAACTGAACTGGCAAAAACCATTGTCTGGTCTCTATCTGAGCCTACATCTGTGAGAGAAATCAAGTTCCATCTTGGTGATAGAAAGCATCATGAAAGAGAGCAGTGAACAGTGTTAAGGCATTCACAGTCCTACATTTCTGATACACCTTATTATTTATGTTTGTTATTGCAATAGTACCTTGAAGCTCCATCCAACTATTACCAACACCTCAAGGATCACTGTATGGGTTGTCACAGACAGCCATAACAAAACATAGCTCATGCCCTGAAAACCTTAAATTTAAAAGGGATGACAAACACTGAGCAGACGATTGGACCCTATAGCCAAGAGTTATCAAAAACATTTGCCACACATTACAAATCTGAGGCAAAGTCATGAAGAGACTACTGTTGTGGCATCTTGACTTGCATTTAACCATAAAAATTACTTTTTCCACTGTATGTGTTAGAGATTTAAAGATACAGCAACAAAAGCACCTAAGCAACTACTGCAA
Source organism: Hypotaenidia okinawae (assembly GCA_027925045.1). Taxonomy (NCBI): domain Eukaryota; kingdom Metazoa; phylum Chordata; class Aves; order Gruiformes; family Rallidae; genus Hypotaenidia; species Hypotaenidia okinawae. The sequence continues at coordinate 154,570,217 of BSDF01000001.1, forward strand.
TGCTTATTGCTCGATCAGATGTCTCCTAGAATTTACAGATGCAATTTAGATTAGACCCAAAACCGGTGTTAGATACTGCACAGTTATCTTTGTAGTGAACACCTTTTTGGCACCTAAAAGGACATCAGGTGCAGTTTGGAACCATGAGGTGAATACCTAAGCTCTGCTTTAGAAAGCAAGAAGCAAGGAGTAAGGAATTAATGTCAGTTTTTTCCCTGGGAGTATGTATCATGAGAACATCCTTAGGGGCCTCTCCTATATTATGTACCTTTCAACATGGCCGTAAATTATCTGGACAGAGATCAACTAACAGAAAGATAGAGTTTGCTAAGGGTCATATGTTATTCTATGCAACAAGAAAAAGAAGCTTCCTGCAAAATTCTTCATAGAAGGACCTCACTGAACTGAGTGAATGGACAGTTGACTGGCAAGCCAAAACCAGCACAGTAAAACTGAAAATGGTATAGAGAAGGATGACGGCAATGATTAAGGGTGTAGAGTGGCTTAAGTACCACAGGCAGCTAAAAACACTAGGACTCTTCAAGTTGAAAAAGAAGTTATTTTAGTGGGATATGAATGACTTCTGAAAGAGTCTGTGGCCCAGAAAAATTGGAGAAAAATTAATGGCTCTTTCTCTTAATGCAAGAACCAGGGAAAATCAAATTAAATTGGCATGGGTTATGATGAAAATGAACATAAAGAGTGGTTGCCTTCACAGCTGACAAGCTGTGGAACTCTGCTTTAGTTGTGTGTACTGAAAGCTTACCTGGGTTCAGAAACGTGATTAGGCATAGGGGAAAAAATATCAAGAGTGTTCAACACAAAGTTACTGACTGGCCCAGGAAGGCTTTCTGTTGCAAATTTATGGAGGATGAAAAACGTAAATAAGGGAATTATAACCATATAATAGTTCTGTTCTCTAGGAACCTGCTGCTGGCCACAGTCAAGTTAGATATTGCAATAGGTGGATTTTTATGCCTACCCCTTTACAGCTGTTCTTACTGTATTGTAGGCAATGAATGGGCACGCTTAGGTCTGTCAGTATAACTCATAATAGCTCACATGCTTAGTAGGAAACCATCTAAACCAGCCATACATACACTGAGGACAGATCCGTCACAGCGTGAAGATCCCATTTGACTTCAGCAGTAGCACAGGGTCCTATCTGAGTATGCAGCAGTGCTTTGGGGGTTGGACTCGATGATCTCTGGAAGTCCCTTCCAACCCCTGCATCTCTGTGATTCTTTCACTGGAATATGGTGGACCTTAGCAGGAAACACCCAACACCAAACAGGGTCAGGGCTGAAAGCGTAAGTAGGTAGGAAGCTCTTGTCAGATAATCTTTTGCATTGAACAGATTATGAAACTCAGGCAATTTGGCTGCTTTTACCTCACCAAGCAGCAAAGAGAGGACAAAGGCAGGATCAGGTCTGCAGTAGGGTTCTGCAGAGTTCATTCTTGCAGCATGTGGCTCAAAAATAAGCTCAGTCTCACTGAAGTAGGGTCTGATTTTAGAGCATGTGGACTTGCCTGGATCTTGCTGTCTTTACAAGGTGTAGGTGCTGCATAAGCAGGTTTTGGAAAGGGTAACACAGACCGTTTAGTGATTTTCTGTGGTGTGTAGTTAGTTCCCTTGAGAGCAACTAGATTCCCTTCATCTGTCACATCACCATTCCAGACTTGAAATAAAAACAAACAAACAAGCAAAAAAGGCTTGATTTAAAATTAGAAATTGAAAAAAAAAAAAAATCAAAACAGGTCATTAAATGCCCTTGCAGTGTATTTGGCAGTTTTGACAGGAAGTTTGTGGGATGAGAAAAAAAAAAAGAATGAAAGAAAGAAAGAAAAATCCAGTGAAGTTTATGAGTGTTTTTACAAAGTGTTATTCTCCCTCCTCCAAATCTCCAGCATCGCAGGTGAAGCATTATGCAGCTGGTATCTTGACTTACCATTCGCTCTCAGGCTCTGCAGGGAGTGTCAGGCCATCGGCGCTGATGTTCAGAGCAAAGCTGTGAAAACAAACCGCGGTAGATTAGTTGGGCTGCTGACCAGGTTATTCAGTGCTAACCACTTTGTGTGCCCTTACATCTCAACCAAACAATTACCCTTTTCCATGCTTTTATTTGTGCATGTACTTATCAAGGAAAACAGTGTTTGCAAGGGGACGTTTTATTAAATAGGATGATTCATTTAAGAAGCGTTTCTTTGACTCTAGAATGCCAATATATTCTGCTCTTTAATTAAGAAGGCAAACAACACAGAAGACAAATATCAAAGTGCTAGTTATCTGAAATTACTTGATTGTCTGAAAGAGAAATTAAAGACAATTCTAGAAATGTTGGAGCCCGATTCTGCCTTCTTGAACATTTGTTCTTATATTGATAGATCTGTTGCTTACAGTAAGGTCACTCATGAAGTGAGTGCTATTTTTGTGAAAATTAATATTGGTCTGTAGCCTTTAAAATTAAGATATAAAAAGATGAGGTAGATACTTCAAAGCTGAACATTTCTCTCTCCATTTATTTTTTTCTCACCTTTCAGAAATGTTTTGAAATGATTTGTCAACTTGATTTGTCCCTTTTATATAACTTAATATGTTTGTGGTTAGAAGCAATGGCAGATGAATGAAGTGGAGCCGTCATTTCTAGGGTAAAATCACAGGGAATTAAAGAGGAATTGTTACCCAGCTTTTTATTAAAGGCACTGGGGATCATGTTCCCTTAAAAGAAAACACTATGCAATGTGCTTTGAAAATCACTTTCATTTTTTTTGACATTTTAGAGCTACAGCACTTTCTAAAGGGTTGTCATTTGTTCTTTAAGTATTGAGACTTAGCATCAACTTTTTATTTAGTGCAGCAGCAGAAAGCATTGAGCTTGCCCTGGCTTTGTTGTGAATGAGTAGATGCTGTCAAGTTACTAATGCTTCAAGAAATTCACAGAGGTATTTATTCTGCTTTTTGTTGCTTTAAGGTTTATGCTCTTCCCCTCTCTTTCCTGCCTCCCCCCCAGCCCCCCGCCCCGGGTTTCTGTTGAATTGTATACAGACAGTACTTCTTCATAACTATCTGTGGAAAACCTTGGCTAATAATATCATTATCAATTGCTCTCAGGAGCAGTATGATTTGCTATTACTACGCACATACATGCTACAAGGTTAGTATTTGTGACAAGCCTGGCTCAAGATTAATAATTTGCATCTTGTCCAAGTGATTGATTTCAAGCTGACACAGAGAAGGGAGGAGAAAATAAAATCCTCTCAAATACATTTCTCAAACTCTGCACAGGATAGTAGATTTGTCTTCTCTGTGCAGAAAAACTGGCATGACAAATTACCAAAAGATCCTCCAGAGATGTGCACCAGCACTACAGATCACATTTTATCCTTTTCCCAGTTTGAAGCATTAATTTTAAGCTTTCGAACAGAGTATGCAAACAGGAAGGAGAGATTACCACAGGAAGAGAGGAGTTAAAGAGGTGTCTTGAAATCCATTGCTAGGCTGCATAAATATCACTGTGGTTAATTCCTCCATTTCAGACATTCCTCACTCAAGTTATTTTTACGCATCAAATTCTCACTTCATACCTTAGAAGAAAGGTTAACTAGAAGACTGTTGCTCAAGGCTATCATAATGAACCTGAGATGCAAAACCTAGTTTTAAAAAGTAGATACTTTGACAGCACTTCCAAAACCAATACCTTACACACAGTCTTAGCTCAAAGCAAATGCTCCAGGAATAACTTGTTTATTGTTTATACATAAGCTGACTTCAAACTGTTACTCCTGGGCTGGAGAGCAGCTGGAGTAGGCAGGGCACGCATTTGTTTTCATTCTTTCCAATGAGATTATCTCAAAGACATTTCTCCCCTTCTCCTCCTTCAGCTTTTTTCACATAAAGCAGGATTGAGCACAGATGTCAGGGAGCAGGAAAGGTGAAACCTCATACTTATGCAAACCCTTACCTTTTCATTAAACTAATACACTTAAATCAGTGCTAAACTCATGTAGACACTCTTATTTAGCTTTGAGCCATCTGATTTGCAACTGACTTTACCAAACTGGAACAAGTATATCTGCAGAGCCGATTCCTCCTTAATAAAGCAGGTTTAAAACCATCAGCATATACTGAGCATTCCAGCACTCACAGAGAACCAGCAGACTCTAGCTTTTTTCTCAGTGCTTTAATTTATCATGTGCTAAAAATCTGACAAATGAGTGGGGGAATGTTGGTTTATTGCTTGTAGGGCCTGCTGGGGCAGAGCTGTCTCAGATCACCCAAATCCCAAGCTCCAGTGAAAAGACTCTGAAGTCCACGTCTTTTAAATGGTGAATTTGCTGTATATGAGATGAATTTCAGCTTTACCATAATTAAGTAGATTTCATGAAGTTTCTCTGGCTATATTATTAGAAATGACACTACTAGATCATTTTAAGGAACACTTTTCTTCCCCTTCCCCCCTCCCCCCCACTCTGTTGGAGGATATATCACAAATTCAGCAAGTCTGTTAAAGCAAAATGTATGATCAAAGTGCTCCGGCTGGCATCTGGGGCACCAGCATGCAGCTACCTGAAGAAGCAGTTCTTCCCCATACGGCAGGGACATTTCTGCTTCTGCATTACAGGTGGCAAGATTACAAAGAAAGAAAAGAATAATATTATAGAGATGAAAAAGACATTTCCACCACTGAGCTCCTCAATGGACACTCAGTTTATGGTTCATGCACCCCAGTTGGCCACATCTCCCAGGTCTTCAAGAGCAGGTGATGGTCCAGGAAGAACACCTCCTTTTGCCTGCCATCTTTTCAGAAGCCTAATGGTCCCTCCCACATCATATTACCCTGAGGCTTTTTATACTGTACCTTCAGGACTGCTTTTTCCCCCTTCATGTTGGAGCACTAGTACTTTAATGAAGCCAATTTGACTTCCCCTGACATTCAGACTGATTGTCTTATTAAAGGGATGGAGTGTGGGATTGCTTATTCTCTGTCACTGGAACAAGAGCTCTGGTTTTCCAGGTGAGCACGTACTTTATTTCCACTCAAGGGACAGTCATACCTGTCAGCTCTCCACATTGGTTTTCTCTTGTATCAAACATGAGGAAATGATAATTTAGCTCTGACACACTGGCCTGTAAGTGGCAACTTCTAAATTATGAGGATAGGGAGAGGTGCTGAGTTTCTGTCTACCTATTACAAGAAGTATAATAGGAGTGCAGCATCTGATTTTTCAGCGCCAAGGTCCCATAAAATCTTAAATAGGACTTTTCCACCTCTTCAAGCCACTTTGCACATGGTCAGTCCCTTCCAGTGTTGAAGCCTTTCTACCATCTGCAACAGTTAGGTCTCACATATTTGTAACAGAGATCAAGAGAGATGACTGTGTGCATAAGCCACTTCAAAGTTCTATGTAAGAAATGCTATCTCATCTAGAAACTCCTGTGATTTGCCCAGACTCAGGTGGAAAATACGTGAATTTTACTGATTTGGATGTACCGATTGCTAAGCTGTGATTTTAGACCTGGGAGGCAGGAGCTGGAGCAAAGGATGAAGAAAATAGGCTGTCATGGGGTAAGGATGTGGATTTAAGTGAAATAGAAGGCAGCTAAAAGAAGGACAGAACAAATAGTTCTGAGAGATGCTGGCAGAGAGGATAGAGGTAGAGGAAGGAAACTGACCATGTACCCTGATTTCAGTCTTACATGTGACAGATTTATGCGACTGAGGAATCATCTTATCAGAGTATGGTGAGGTACTTCCAGGAGGCAACTGAAGATAAACACAATAAAGACCTCATGCCATTCTGCAAGAAAACCAAAATAAAACAGAACAGTCAAGGCATCTTCAATGCCCCAGCATTTGATAAGGGCCCCTATGTACTTCTAAAGGGTCATGGCAATGGTAGGAGCCCTACTTGAAGAGGATGGGGGCTGTTCTCTTAATTCCAGTCTGGAAAATGTTCATACATTAAACCCAGAAGGACATTTTTCAAGTAAGGTAGCGAACATGTCTTTCTGAGGCAGAGCTGTGCCTTGGGGAGGGAAAATGTGTATGTATGGGCACGTTTGTGTCAAGGTGGCTAAGAATCATTAAAGCTCTGTGACGCCTATCTCAAAACACCTCCTCTGGATTGTGTCAAATGCTAATGAAAAAAGATAAAATTAGCCTGTCTGAGGGAACACATGCGAGACTGCTTGCAGATCTGACTGAATTTTGGTTCGTGTTATTAGGATGTCTGTAGGAAAAGGAAGAGAGTATGAGAGAAAGAGCAAAGGTGTTTGTGGGAATTGTCATTAAAGCCAGACCAAGATTCCACCTTGACAAAGGGGATATTGCTATTCTGCCGTAATGAGGAATTTAAGTCAATAAGGAGTGCATTCTCTCAAAGTCAGAGGACTACAACACCAGCTTGTTTAGACTTACCGTTAAATTGTGGTACACTTCACAAAGAAATAGATGTGAACATTTCAGAAAGCAGTCATCAAGCACCTCGTTGTGTGCCAAGAAAAATAGGCAATTATGAACATTATGTCCAACTATGCATCATATCGGCTCCAATCAAAACCATTTAAATCCAGTCAAGCAATGCTTTCACACATAAAACCATACCCTATGTTTGATTATACCTCAGCATACCAGGTATGCAGCCTAGGATGTTGGCCAATAACAATATTCCATTGTCTAGGAATTTTAATCCATGCATCTATATTTATAAATGTCATAAATTTGATTGCAAAAGATTACAATTATCAAACACTTGCTGTTTTCACTTTTCTGTCCAAATCTGTTACAAAGCCTTTGAAACTAAAAGCAAACAAATAAACAAAGTCTGATGAAAAGGGGGCACTGTCAAGCTTTTAAGTGGAAAGACCGGACATGGAAAATTACTGAGCTTTTCTGGAGTCCTTTACCCCTCCCCAGATGATGATGCCTCTCAGCAGAGTAATATTATTATGGTTTAGGCTGCACATACCCAGACTGAGAAAAAATTGCTTCAATATAGATGCATTAAAAACAAACAAACAAACAAAAAAAGCCTTACAGGCACTTCTGTGGTCTCAGAAACAATGAATTCTATTCTTCCTATTGCTCTGCTGTGGTAACTAATTAGCTTTTTTTTCCCTACAAAAGCCCTTTATATTGGAGACTTATTGTAAAAATGTGTCACTTGCTGGTATGCAAGCACCAGGTCATCTCTGGAAGTGTCAATAGCACTGGGAGTCTTAACACAGCTGAGTGGCCGGTGTTTTAGCATTATGTCAATTTGACCTGCTGTGAGTCTGCTATTGAATTTACAACACTGACAGACCAACTGAAGTAGGGCTCTCCACACTTAAAGGAACTGAGTTACTATTAGCAAACCCAGGAATTTTCTGCTTCCTGAAACACCTGCTCAGTGATTCAATCTTCTGAGTCCACGCTGCACAGCATACACTGGATGTGTGCTCCCCTTTTACCTTCACCCTAATTTCCTCTTTTTTTTTTTTTTTCCTAGCACAGCTTTTAGTGAAAGACACTTGCCTTGCTTCATAATAAAAATCATGGCTAAAATACCTCTGTCAAAGATCTCTTTCCAAGAGCAATGTTGCTACCAAACACTCCAGACAAACTATGTGGCTAAATGCTCAGCTCCTGAGTACAACGGCCACAGTTTAGCTGAAAGTAAGATTTTATCACTGGTATTAAAAATGGCACATATAATCTTAAATAGGAAAATGGAGGGATTAAATGGCTTTGGGCTGTCACTTCATCACCAGATGTTTCAGAAATCTTTGAGAGACCCTTACCCAGGGAAAAGACATGTACAGTAGCTGACAAAAAAAAGGTACTTTTAAAGATATTATCAAAGGTGAGGCTGCACAGAGGTAGCTGATTTCATTTTATTGCAGCCAGTGTTGGAATGTACCTGCCAGAAACAGGAATGCTTCCTTCATTTAGCCTGATTTATCATTACAAGAACTAACAGAGCTCCTTCATAAACTACTGGAGCTTAGCTCTGGCACAAGTCCAACAAAGTTACACAACTTGCTTAACACCACAAAGAATATAATGCTTCTATTTACCCTTAAAATAACGTCCACCATTTTTCACAGCATTGTACAAAACTTCATGCATTAATTCTGACCGCATACAGGAACAAAGGAGAATTTTCCCAGCAGAATAAATAGAATAAGAGCTATATTTTGAAAACCACCCATGAACACAAAAATTCACGTAGGCACTCAAGATACAATTTAAACACCAAGTTGAATTTCTTGGAAGAGGTGGTAGGTACCTAAATACCTTTGCGGTGTGCTGGCAGTAGATGGCTGGGTTCTTGGGCAGAGATTTAGGCTCGAGCTGCTCCCTCCTCACACCCACCTGCTGGATGACTTGCACCTCCACCTAATTTAGGAGAGTGCTATCCTTTTCTCCCCTCAGGGCCCAAGAGATTTTCCCTAGTTATTTGCCCTGTGTAGCCAGCTCTGCCTTCAAGTATCTGTGGTCTACCCTCTAAGACCCTTTCAATGTGGGTTCAGGGTAAATTGGTATCAAATTGGGAACTGGGTTAATTAGACACTGTTGGCCCTCTTACACATGCTTTTTTTGCATATTGCATGTGTGGTGTGTGCAAGGGGAGTGTTATTCTTATGCAAACAGTGATAATGTAACCCAATGCATCAGTGCTCACTGACTTTCTTAAACTTCGCCTTGGTTCCCCCTCAATGCTTCAGTCTAGCCACCTCATACATCCTGTTTTTCTTCTTATGTCTAGGCAGTAACTGAGAATTTGCATTGAGAAAGATTTTAAGGTACCTAAAAAACACAGTTGCTTAAATTCCTTCAGCCTGAGCAGGTATTAGAAGCCTAATTAAGATCTGGATGTTTGGCTATGCTTGTAGATCTGAGCGTTGGTGAGTGGTTAACAGCAGCCTCAGTTTGTGAGAAAAATAAAAGATTTATGAGAGTATTTTTTTGAGCGTTGTGAGAAAATACATTGAGTGCACTGAGAATCCTAACATTACTGCACAGACATTAATCTGATTTCACTTTTCATGTTGATCTCTATTCATAAATACATTAAGTGATCAGCAAATCAAACTCTGAATACTATATTAGTTTAGAGCACAAACTAGGAACAGCATGAAAAATGAACCTGGAGTGCTTTTTACTTGAACTTTGTATGTAACCATATTAAGATGCTGAATATTTCAAAGGCTGGAAGTATTTATAGCTTTTGACTTTTAACCATATTATGTCCTTTGCCTTATTTCTTGTCCTCAGCAAATGTCAAGTGGGTGTTGTGTGGAACTGAGAGAGACCAATCTCGGGAGAACATCCGCCTTCAATAAGTGGAACTCCAGATTACACAAAGCTGCAGGCATAAAAGCAGCTGCAAAAGCAAGTTCAGCCTGAAAATGAAACAATTTTCTCTAGAAAAATGAACATGAAAGTTAAAGTAAGGACTTAACTGAAATCATCATGCTTTTAGAGAGTGTACTTTGTATCTAGCCGTATTTGCAGTCAAATTAAATCTGTGATGTGGGTTTTAGTTTTAAAACTTTCTATTTCCTTTCCCTAGAGTTGGCATATTTATATAAAAAGCCAGTCCAAATATGCACTCTGTTCCTGAGAATTATGATCTACCAAGTAAGCTTGCATTTCTGAGAATTATGATCTACCTAGTAAGCTTGAATTTCTTTGTGAATTCAAGACATTCTTTTAAGAAGAGCATTTAAACGCTGTGAGCAGGATGTTTCTTGAGAGATGTAATTCAACTCCAAGGGACTGTATCTGACTTATCTCAGCATAAAAGAACCAGGGCTTGTTTTGTAATGCATGTACAGAGTGCAGGGTGCAGGTGATGACTTGAGCTGTGAAAACTCATATTATAAAACCTGCACCCACACATTCTGAAACCTCAGCTGGGCTTATCAAATGGTTAACTGAAGTTGTGAACCTTTCAAATAAACCTATGGCTAATTTTGAGTGAATCTTGACTGATTTATGTTTACATGTATATCACATGCCAAGGTTCAGCTTATTTTCTTACAGTATTAAACTTGGAGTTATTTTAGTTAGTTTGAACCTGGAACTCAAATTGAGTTTCACAAGAGACAACCACCTAGAAACTAAAACCTAAGACAGTGATAAAAATCTGAGAGTAGAAACTGCTAAGTTTCAGACAGATCATTATACAGCAAAACCTCTTTTCCAGCACCTTTGAAATCTTACAGTCCACACAGAGAATGAAACTGAGGTGTGTTTGAGGAATTTTTGGCTGAATGATTGGCCTTTAGGAAGATAAGGGCAGAAGAAGTAGACAAATGCAGTTTGCTAAGAGGTGATTAAAATACCTGTATATGCTCTACACTGTGTTGTGAGCTAAAGGTTCTTCCTAATTTCCCATGTCACAGCCCTGCAGGAAAACTCAGGACACAGTGCATCCTTGGAGCCAGAAAATGGAAATACCATATCTAGGATACTCTTATGTCTGAGCTTGGCTACCACTGCAAACAAAGCAGGTATACAACTGTAATATGCAATAGACACAGGCCCACTGGCATCTGCTCTCTTCTTGGTTTTGGTATAACTCCGTGTTGCCTTTGGGCTTGGCTGGGGCCTGTGGGTGAAGGCAGAGGGGCTACATGGCCACATGGCCACAGCAAGAGATGCTAGCAAGAGATTGTGCTGGTGTTCCTAGCCTTTCACCGCTCACATAAAACCATGTCTCTGCTGCTTTCAGTTGAGACCTGAACTGAGGCCTCCAGGAAGTTGGAGGTGTCTCTCCTGCATGCCCAGCAGCAAGGCTGAGCCTCCACCAAAGGTCAGGTAAAGCACCTTGGGTGCTGCTCCACCAGAAGTAAGGAAAACGGCCACCCAAGGTAAATGTGTCTTGGCCTCCTGGAACATGAGAAATATTCCCAGGTTTTGCAGACAGATAGACTTTTGGTTGGACTCCTGCTCTGAATTGCCCTCTGGAGGAATTTGTCAGTGTGCTGTGATGATACAAGGATCCCAGAGAGACCCATGTTTCTACACAGGTATCCAAATAGCATTCCTGAACAGATGTGTTATCATTTCTCTTCTCATTTTCTTAGTCTGTTACCTAATTTTATGTAATTTTGTTTCATTATTTCAGCAGATTAAACAGATGATACTGACCTTGAAGTCAGGTATGACAACCTTCACATTAAATTTCAGGCTCATGTCCTGAACTCTACTCAGTCTATAAAAGGTATGTATATATATACACACACACAATATGGAGTCTATTGTTTCCTGTCATCAGGAGTATGATTTTTATTGTTCTAGGTGATTGCTTTTTATGTCTAGCTTGAAATAGAGTTCTTGTAATTGTACTGTTTACTTCTCTGGAGAAGCCAGTTTGTTTTCCTCTTTTGAAATTTAATGAATTCCTTCATGAAAGGTGAAGAGCTGAATAGAAAAGACCTGCTTATGGGCCAGATTCTTCTGTCTGTATGCATATATAGGTCTCCACAGTCTGGGTACACAAGGATTTTCCTGCAGCAGCAGCAAAATATAAAGATCAAGAAGCCATCAGGACACAGAGAAAATAATTAATAATTATTAAACAACTACTACTACTTAATCATGTACGTTGTACGTTGCACCAAAACAAAGCTGAAAACAACAATCTATTTTTGGTAATAGTGGTAGTATAGAAAAAGGAAAAACATGGGACTAGATAATTTATTAAGAGAGTTATAAATCCAGCTAGCAGATAGCTAAGCGCTGACATTATCTTTCACAGGATGAACAAATGTCAGCTATATAATGAAATGAAAGCCAACTATATTCCAACCTGGGTTTAAATGTTTGGAAAGGAACATCTTCATGATTTTCTTAATGTGTTTTGTTAATTAAGTCAGTGGGACGTGTGCTCCCAAGTCCCTCAGATATTTGTGAAAATGTCCCCCTAAGTCAAGCTGACAAACTTCGTGTCATTCAAAAACGATACCAAATCCCACCCCATCCAAAGAAACCTGACAGTTATTTAAAGCTGCAGAAGTAAATAACGCACTGACAGACTCATGATTCACAGCACATGCTCCAGTTCTATCCCATCCTTCTTTCTGTCCATCTCAAATGTCCACCAAAAGCAAGTCGGTGTGCAGTGCCACCTCTAAGGCACAATGTTTAAGGTACTTAGCCCAAAGGCAGGGATAGCACACTAATCATGGTGACAGTGAGGTGCATGGCAGGACCTTGTCCTGGATGATGTAGGACAGTGTGATGAAGCTGAGATAGGGCAGGCTTCACAAGCTTGACCTGAAGGCTGGGGAAGTGCTAAATAGGACACTGTGAAGGACTGTGGGATGGATGCAGTACATGATGATGCCAGGAGAAGCATAAAAAGGACAGACCTTGTCAGGGTCAAGGTAGCCTTAAAGCATGGATATAGATGAGCTTTACCAGCTGGGGAAGTCTTCACTGGATATTAACACAGCCATGTAGCTCCGACCTTTCAAAGAAGACTCATGCAAATGCACAGGCTTTTCATGATTGCAATGGAAGGACCACTGAGATGAAGTAGATTGATCTTTGATAGTCATGCAACTCTGTGTACTAAAAACTCAGTATTGATTCTGACACATGGGCTGTATGATGAGTCCATACAGGACTGTGAGGGCACAGATGACTTTAAGTCAGATTTGAAAATCCCTGAACTCTTGCATATGGCAGCTCGGCTGTGTTCTTCATTCTGTAGCTCTCTATCGCACATGTTAGGAGAGGACAAAATATTTGCATGGACTGAACTACTGATCTATGTCATAGAAATTAGTAGAGTGACTAACATCTATAAGGTTGTCAGCCTTTGTGATGTTAATTATGAAATAGAATAATAGAAATGCAGAAAAAAAAGAGCTGAATAAGAGGTGTTCTACCAGTCTCTCCTTTCTTTTTTGCAGCAGACAACCTCACCCTTACCTAGAGGACCTGAGAAAGGAGGTGCAGAGGAAAGTCTTCACTCTTCACTATCTGCACAGGAGACCATCAAGTGTGTTGTAGGTGTGGGACCATCATACCAATAAATTCAAACTGCCTGAAAATGTTCCCAGGCTCTGACTGCTGGACCAGGGACCAGATCGTGTTCCTGCTAATAAATTCCATCATTCTCTGAAATTAGGTGGCTATGTGAAAAAGTGCCTGTTGGAAATGGTCCCGGGAATATTTATACTCCCGAGCTGGTTTGGGAAATTTTTGAAAGAGTGCTGGACAGCATGTGTGCCAAAAGTGTGCCAGGAAATGGTTTGACAATTTAGGGAATGTCTATATTAGGGAAAAGGCCCAATAAGAACAGATCTATGGAAGAAAACATCTGGTGCTGAGGATCACATCCAGACTGACTTTCACATTCTTTGTATTTTAGAGGGTTTTACTGTTACCTGTCTCTAGCCTGCTCCTGTGGACTGAATGTCCATTAGCAGTCAAAGTGTATTAGATGCCTTCTGAGACTACTTCTCCAGGTTTATTTTTATCTGAAAGGAATTCATTTGGCACATTCCAAATGCGATGTGAACCAAAGTGCAGGAAGTAGAAACTACTGGGATATTTGCTTCAGTAGTGCCTCCTGATCTGAACTAAAATGCTATCAGAGATAGACCCAGAGGCAACTGTGTCCCAGCGTCTGTGAACATTCCCAATCACAGTTTAATTTACCAGTGCACCCAGTTCAATTGCACATAAAAATTGCGTGAGGCTTTGGCATGCTAAGTGGAAATTAGATTTAAAATTTTATTGCTAAAATTGAGTAAATCTCTACTGAATGTTTGAACTGTCATTCTTCAAGTGCCTAGAATAAATTTGGGAATGTTTGCAAGCGGATGCAAAAAGCACAACTGTTATATATAGGCTGTGTTCATGAAGTGTTTTAAATGTAGCTTGCTAGCTTATATGAGAAGGGAAAAGAAGGGAAAGAGAGAGAGAGGAAGGCTGTGAATGTTAAAAGGAAAGGGAAAGGCCTAAGCAGGATTTCTTCTTTCCATAGATTAGAAAAATCTTTACACTAAATTTACGACCAAAATTTCCAGTCCTGACTGAAGCGAGTGATGTTTGGCACGCTCTATCTCTAGGTCGTGAGCTTTAATTACACCACATTATCTTTCACGGTAAGATCTGGACAGCAGTTGCCTTTAGGTTGGAATCTGAACTGATAAGGGGCTTTTTATCGCTGCACAGTACATCAGACTTAGTTTGTAAGGAATAGATAGCCATCTGCTGTACCAACCTGCCTATTCTAGTTGAAGTTGCCTCCAGGGAACAGATACCAGAAACTTTACATTTAGAACACTTAAAAAGAAAGATTCCTGGCAAACATGATGGCATAAGTGGTATTTAAAGAAGAGCTGTGTAATACAGTACCTAAATCATTTTATAGTCCCACTGCTATTTTAGTATGCTAGTAGGATATCTGAACCACTTGCTCTTGACTTGTACCTTGTCTGTAATGATGTTATGCATAATGCAGCGAAAGGAATTCTTCATTCCTGAGCATTGGAACAGAAGTGAACAGAAGTGCTTTTTACAACTCATCTCTTATGGATCAAAGCAAACCTCAAGCTTGCCTTATCATGTAAGCGAGGTTAGCGTCCTTGAGCTTCACTGGTTCAGTTATACATGCTTATCCTATAGTTTTTGCTGTGTTTGTGTTAAGCAAATGGCACATTTATACATTGCACAGGCTGGATTTCTGCTGTTAGATGTTTGACTTGTCTTTTAAACCCACATATTTTCAGGGCTTAATGTGAAATATATGCAGTAATGTTTGAAAAGTGTGTAGATATTTACTTTGGGTTAAAAAAACCCAAATAACTCTTCTACTATAAACAGTCCTATTAACAGTCCTATTAACTATTAACAGGATAAAAACCCAATAACAGGAAAATTATTCTTTTTGTGCACACTTATTTTCTTTTTATTTTCCCTGCTAATGTCTGTGCTTCCTGTATTTGCAAAACATATCTTAAAACCAGTATAGATGTGAAAGCTGAAATTTGGGAAATGGATCCTTATTAGGGCCTGGTATAGTAAGAGGTGTCCCTGGCCCTTGGCAGGGGGTTGGAATTTGATGATCTTTAAGGTCTCTCCCAGCCCTAACCAGTCTCCGATTCTCCGATTCTCTATGTCCATACAGTTAAAATGAATGAGGTATTTTGTTGCTTACTACACATATATTTCCTTCTGAAGTGTTTTATACCTTTGGTGCATATTCTGTATGGAAAGTACAAATCATCTGAGTGATACAGTAACTGCTTTTCAATGCTGATCAACCCCATAAATGCTGTTTTAAAAGCAAACATACAAACAAAAGGCACTGTAATGTTTGACCTTAATGCCTTTTGGTGGTGAGCTAGTATATTATGTGTCTGGACTGCATTGCTTGTCTCATTTGGATTTCAGGGGGTTTAGGGCAAAGTGTACATTCCATCTGGGTTTTTTGTCTTGCTGAGCACTTTGACAGTTTCTAGTAAATCATAATAATTAGAAAAGCAAAAACTGTAATAGGTGTCTGAGAAAAAAAAAGTCCCACGAAGCTTCCTCAGTGGAACAGTCAATACATGCTTTCTTAACTGAAGAGAGCCATGATAGCCAAGAAACTTCTTATTCCTAGTCATGTGTCTGTCCCTTCCCATCAAAGGTATACTGTGCTTTTGTGGTAGAAAAAGAGCTTAACTGGTTGGGTGGTTGTGCTACTGTTGGCTCCCTAGTTTTCCAGCTTGCAGCTTGTTCTTCTTTTGCTAGTTCAGCACTACTTCAAAAGAATGCTCATTTTTCCATGAAAAAAAGCCTTAGAAAGGATACCGAATGCACTCTAGGCATATTTATGTATTCGACTACACTCTACTTTCATCTGTTGTTTTTTGTAAACCTGAAAAGTGTGAGCCAGTTATCCCAAAGCCATGCAGCTACGTCAGAAACTCGGGTAGTATTGTAGTAATAAATCAGTACTTGCATTAAAAATATGGATCAAGTTGTCCAAAGAGCTCTGGAGCTGGCATTCTCCCTGCTGGATTTGAACCCACAAGCAGAAATAAAGTGCAAGCGACTCTCAGAAATTCCCCATGGCCGAGTGAAGGACTGGCATAGTGTGCTAATGCCAGCTTTCTACCAACTTTCAGACCTTTTCCCCAGTGACTAGGTCTCTGGGTTTGAATGCCTAAACTGTAGTATTTTGTCCTTCCACGATGCTCAGAAAGGAAACAGTGGGTGCCTGCTTTGGTACTGATGCTAAATATTTACCTAACATTGCCAAAATTAGTGATAAAAAGAGAATCTTTACTACAATGGGAAAACTATACTGGCAGTAAGCTTTGTTTGTAAGAGTGAATCAATATTTGCCTTGCCAGTGTAAGCTGCCTGCTTTTCTTTTTTTCTGTGAGCTCAAGGAGGCAGAGGTTACTAATGGAAAGTGCAGAGTAAGTTTTAGCTCTCATCTAGAATAAAATGGCTCAGATCTCAGTTAATTTTGTCCATGGATGGCCTATTTATTCTTTCTTTCAATCCTTTGAACCTGTAAGTAAAAATATTTTTAAAGTAGCTTCTATTCTAAGTCTTCTTTTGGTGTTCAGCTACTCAGACTTTCTTTTGAACACTAACCCTCTCTGCACAAACAGGATTACTCCTTATATGGATGTATTCTGGCATCATCAATACCACCATGAGTTTTGTTGTTGACTGAACATAGCCAAGATTTCACCTTTGCTCCCAAAAAACCCATGCAAAACCCCCTCAAGTTTTTATTTTTTTTAATTTTTTTTTTTAAGTCTACTGAGCATGTTTGGGCTGGCATAAATATGAGGATGCTACAAACACTGATCTGGACTGGCAGAAATGTCTGGACTGGCAGGAATTAAATACGATGCATTGTTTAGATCAGGAGGCTGCAGACTTCATGGTGTAGAACTGGTGGCAGAAGCAGCAGTTCCATTCATGTATGTACAAGGAGCAGGAGAAAGCATATAACTGTTTACATAAAGTTCATGTTTACTGCAGTTTGAGAAACCATGGTCTAGATGCTTTTACTTAGAGGTTGCTCATTATTCAGTTCTTCAACCTGATCTAAAAGTCTTGGCATGTGTGTGCATGTGAGTATTAATATATATCTATGAATAAATAAAAAGATTTTTCTCTGAGCTACACACTAAATATTTAGATTATGAATACTCTGTCAAAAGAAACCTAATATTGCCTGTTTTAATAATTTTGCTGTAAAATAGTTACACAGAATTCCTATGTGTTGATGCAGAAAATAAACTACAGTATGAAGTCTGTGTAAGCTTAGACAACACACGCAACTGTATCACATATAAAATACTCTGACTCTTTCCCTTTACACATATACTACACATATACTCCTCCAGTCTTCAGTCATTAGCATGTTTTAGCCCCAGTCAGCAATTAAGCACCAGACGGTTGCTCACTCACTTCCGTGGCCCGCCTCCCGGTGGGATAAGGGGAAAGAATGGGAAGAGTGAAAGTGTGAGAACTCGTGGGTTGAGATCAAATCAGTTTAATAGGGGACACACACACAGAGATGATGATGATATTATTAATATATACAGAAGCAAATGATGAACAGTGCATTTTGTCTCCACTTGAGGCCAATAATCTCATGAGCCCCCCAGCTGCTGTGCAAGACCCCCAAACTGACCAACATCTCAGCCCACAAGCACAAGAAAAACAAAACAAGGAATTAATCTGCCACTTACCATTGGCAGGCAGGTGTTCAGCCATTACTTTGTTCAGTTTCATCAAAATGCATTCTTCATTAAACTGGATAATTCTTACTGTAATACTATTACTGTGGCATATAACAATCATAATGATTACACATATTATCGTACAGCAATTAACATCATACAATTAAATTCATTGGCTATTCTCAATCAAAATAAAATCCCTTTGAAATACACAAAGAACTGTCCTGTCCTTCTGCATTACCCACCAAACATGGCCAGGTGCTAGAGCAAAAGCAATCCCATGGAATTCCTGAAGCAGGGATAATCCAGAAGTTCTTCCCCAACATACTCTTTGTGTGCACTATGGGAACTTTATCTTCTACAGTACAAAAAAGTTTTGATTGGGCAGGACCAGGTCAATTGGTAGACTCCCTAGTGTTGACTAGTCAGGTGGCTTTTGCTCAATGTGTATCCCAATGATTGAAGGTCCCACCAATTTGTCTCAGTGCAGTCTTCAGCAGCTGATTGCTGATTGTATAGTTCATTTTTCCCAGAACCTGGTGCATAACAAGGGATGTGATACACCCACTCAGTGCCATGCTTTTTGGCCCAGGTGTCTATAAGGGTGTTTTGGAAATGAGTCCTGTTGTTTGATTAAATTCTTTCTGGGGTGCCATGTCACCACAGGACTTGTTTTTCAAGGTCCAGGGTAGGGTTACAGGTGGTCACATGGGGAATGGCATATGTTTCCAGCCATCCATTGGTTGCTTCCATCATTGTAACTACATAGAGTTTGCCTGTGTGGGTTCATGGGAATGTGATATAAACAATCTTTTTTTTCAGCCATTGTCCTCCATACTAAAGAGGCTTTAACCACCTGGCTTGCTTGGTTGCAGCTCATATCTCACATTCATGGATGACTTGTTGTCCATGGTCAAGTCCACCCCTCGATTGTGAGCCCATCTATATGTTACATCTCTCCCTTGGTGGCCTGAAGTGTCATAAACCCACAGGCCTATAAATAATTCACCCTTATGTTGCCAGTCCAGATCCACCTAAAACACTTCAATCCTAGCAAGCTTGATCCACCTGCTGGTTGTCTGGATGGTCTTCAGTGGCCTGATGTGGGCATCTACATGATGTAGTTTCATAATCAGCTTCTCCAGCTGGGCAGCACTATCTTGCCACAGTGTGGCAGCCCAGATGGGCAGTTGTTCTGCTCCCACTTCTGTAACCACCTGCACAAGGCATTTGCCACTATCCATGAGTCAATATAGAGGTAGAGAATCAGACACTTTTCTCGTTCAGCAATGTTTAAAGCCAGCTGCATGGCTTTCACCTCTGCCAAATGATTTGATTCCTCTTGTCCCTCAGCAGCTTCTGCGACTCATTGTGTAGGACTCCATACTGCAGCCTTTCACCTCTAATGTTTTCCCACAATGCGACAGGACCTATCAGTGAACAGGGTATATTGCTTCTCATTTTCTGGCAGTTTATTATATGGTGGGGCCTCTCAGCATGCATCACCTCCTCCTCTTGTCATATTCCAAAATCTTTACTTGCTGGTCATTCAGTGATTGCTTCTAAGACTCCTGGGCAATTGGAGTTTCCTATTCAAGTCCACTGTGTGGTCAGTATGATCCACTTACTCCACATAACATCATTTGCATGATGTGTAGAGCAGACTCTCTCTTTGAACAACCAGCTCAGCACCAGCAGTCAGGGTGCCAGGAGGAGCTGGGCTTCAGTATCAATCACTTCCAAAATGGTTTGAACCAAACCCCTTCATATGCTGCCAGTATTTCCTTTTCAGGTGAAGTATAATAGGCCTCAGATCCTCTGTATCCCCCCACTCCAAAACCCAAGGGTCAACATCAAGCCTCCCCTGGTTTTCTGCCAGAGATCACGTAGGGCCATTCTCCCAGCTGCAGTGTAGAGTACGTTTTCTTACATCAGATCCTGCCGGGATTGTCCCAAGGGCTACTGTGTGGACTGTCTCATGTTGAATTTGTTCAAAAGATTGTTGTTGCTTAGGACTTTTTCTTGCTTGGTAGAGACATACTTGTTATTTTATTGATCGTATCCTTTGGTATCTGACGATGTCCATATTGTAATTTTATTCCTAAAATCTGGATGTCCTGTGCAGGTCCCTTGGCCTTAGTCTGTTTTACTCTTCAGTCTATTTTATAGCAAAACCACCTTTCTGAAGAATTTGGATAATTTTCTTCCCTTTTCCGAAACTTTTGTTGTGTTGCTTCATACAATGATGCCATCATAGTTTTGCTGGTGTTTGGGAGCTCCGCCTCATTCCAGTGCAGTCTGGATCTGCCCATGTCAAATGGCGAGGCTGTGTTTCTTCTCATGGCAAGAGATAAAGATATTCTGCAGTTCTATTTGCATGTGTTTGAGAGGTGCCTGATGTTGTATTTTAAATATGTGGATAGATAGTTTCAGTAACTTACCAGTTTTCATTGGTTTATAATGCAATGGATTCAAAAGTAGTTTCAGGTAGACCGTTGTAAGTACTCATGACACCCGTTGTTTTTAATTTTTCAGACCTTGGCCCTAAATCAATTGACAGGTATTGCAGAGAAACACGTAGTTTACTGAATTCAGGGTTTTCCACTGTTACTGATTATGAATTTCAGCATCTTTGCTGTTAATTAGGCTCAAGTAAATTAAGTACTTGATAGATTTCATGGAGTTTTTCTTCAGGAATTAAACTCTTGCCCTGGTCTGATAAGAGATATCCTTCTTTCCCTCATCCTTCCTGCCAAGGATAAATGTCAAATCAGTTATAAGCTTTTATACCTGTTTGTGTATAGCATGAAACTGCTCTCATCTTTACATGATTAATGCTATTAACTTCAGTGGGACTACTGAAGTAATGGGTGAGCTGGATTTGACAGTGTAAATATATGTCATGTCTTGTGTGAGAGATACAGATGCCATCTCTTTTAGCCTCTATATTTTTTTTCTCAAGTGTCTTACTATACATTTTAGCTTGTCTCTTTTTGTCAGAAAATTAGCTATAGCAGGAATCAAATGTGCCTTAGATGTGCCATCTTTATAGCAGTTGCTATTGTCACCTTATCGCCTTTCCAACTTCAAATATAGTCCATAATGTAATGTAATGTTAAACTGTGCTGTAAAAGATTAGATACCTGTGCCTCTGTTATTTTAAAAGATATTTCCTTTGTGAAAGATACAGGTTGAGAACCTGCTTTCATTAATGTCAGATATACTCTTGTCACTCATTTCAATGGGAATGGTGTTTGGCCCATAATTTAATTTGATAACTTAATCGTAAAGTCCCTCTTGAGTGACCGAGATGCCACTGAATATATAGCAGTGACTTTGGTGCAAATGAGCAATCACATTTAGTTCAGATCAAAATTGGGGCAGAAGATAAGGAGAAAGTTCTACAATACAATATCAACTTTTGTCATCTTTATATAGTAGCTATTTGTACTTCGAATACTAGATTCACAGAATCACGGTATGGTTTGGGTTGGAAGGGACCACAAAAGACCATCTAATTACAACCCCCCTGCCCTAGCTCAGGCTGCACAAAGCCCCATCCAACCTGGCCGAACATTGCCAGGGAGGGGCAAGACACAGCTTCTCTGGACAGACTGTGCCAGCGCCTTGCCACCGTGAAGAATTTTTTCTTTATATCTAGTCTAAATCTACCCTCTTTTAGTTTTAAGCCATTACCCTTTGTCTTATCGCTCCATAGCCTTGTAAACCACCCCCTGATCTTTCTTGTAGGCCCCATTTAGATACTGACATGCTACAATAAGGTCTCCCCAGAGCCTTGTCTTTTCCAGGCTGAACAAGCCCAACTCTCTCAGCCTGTCTTCACAGGAGAGATGTTCCAGTTCTCTGATCATCTTTGTGGACCTCTTCTGGACTTCCTCCAACAGCTCCATGTCCTCCTTGTACTGGGGACCCCAGAGCTGGACGCAGTACTCCAGGTGGGGTCTCAGAAGAGCAAAATAGAGAGTGAGAATCACCTCCCTTGACCTACTAGTCACACTTGTTCTGATGCAGCCCAGGATACAGTTGGCTTTCTGGGCTGCTGGCATACTTTCAGGGTCAATTCCAGCTTTTCATCCACCAACACTCCCAAGACATCCTCAGGGCTGCTCTCAGTCCATTGATTGAGACTATTGCTTGAATCATGAATGATTGCAGTGAAGTTAATGAAATAAGGCTGGGACCTGGTCATTCTAAGAGATCCTTAATATCAACCTAATCTAGGGTTTATTCAAGTCCTTTTAAATGAACCATGAAAGTAACATTGATTTGGCCCTATATTAAGAATTTTTTATTTGCCCAATTAACATCAAGGTTGGAATTTATGATGTACAGAGGGATAACACAGCATCTAAGAAACCTAAATAACCATTAATACCCTTAGATTAGGCTTTGTGTGTGAAGGAAGTGTTACAGTGTTGCAGTTGTTGGACTAGTGTGGGGGGTGAATTGTTGTGAGGATGAACCTTCAACTATTTTGCCTCTGCTCCCATATTTTTCTGTGTTTTTCTTGATATAATCATAATTTTATTAATTGAAAGATAGAATCTTGTGACCCTACTGCATTAAGATAAATACATGGTATCTTTCTCTTGTATGTTGGAACTTCAGTACCCTATTCCTAATAGCAAAAAAACCCTTGCTGGATAGTGAACAGTGTGTGGTGGTGGATTCTCACACCAAACCCAGCCTGTACCTCAAAAAACTTTTTATAGATTGGTGTTTTACTGTTGCAAGTCATTGTGATTATTTATAGTTCTGTTGATAAAAGAAAAAAAGTCTTCTTTTCCATAAGGGCAAAACATGATTCACAAATGCACTTAAAAACAACCATCATGTTAAAAGAGGGCTCTGCAAAATGAAATTTGGTTTCATGCTTTCCCATGACTCAAGTAATTATTATTTCTGCAAATATTTATACTTGATAGTCATACTTACCACAAGGAGCTTTCTTGCATAAACTGTTATTTAGTATCTTCCAGTTTTAGGCAAATATTTTTACTTAAAAGGAAGGTAAAATCAAGACAAAGCCTCATAAAAGCACAGAATGGCAAAGCTAGTTTTAAACCAGCTTTTTTCCTCCTGTCCTTCAATCCACTAGCAACTCAACTTTTGTGCTATTCAAGGAGCTTTCTTTTGTGAATGGCTTAGATTTGTTCATTAGCATGAGAATGCTCCTTCCTTGCATAATGTCAAAATCACCATTTAAGGAAGCCCAGGCATTGTATGGCTAAATACCAAAACCTGTACAAATGATGATTTACTTTGGTGTGAACTGGTCTTTTAGAACATTTTCACAATAAAAATGGAAATAAAAGTTTTTTAGGTTTTGAAAAATATATCTGTTGATGTTGGTACAAAAATAAAGGCAATTTGCCTGTTACATTATTGGCAGAACGCCAGCATCATCGGAGTATGCGGTGAAGATGGTGATATTGCTGGATGCATTGTTAAATTGTTTAAAATTCGGAAAGATGCAAATCCCATAGAATGGAGCACCTTTTTCTCTGGAGGGAAAATGAAAAGCCTAGTAAGCCTTCGCTTTCCTTCTGCAAAATGTTTTAGCTTCACTAATAGAGTGGTGAAAGAGCTGAAGTTTATACAGAGTGCTTATGCTGTTCAAGAAAAAAATTGAGTTTTTATTGTCTTATTAAGGAAACAACTGCTGCTATCTGTGGAGAAGAAAATGAGATTTTTCTAATAGGGAAAGACCCTTCCAAATATTTCCAAAACAAATCTGAATATGTCAGTGAAATAATGGATCTCAGGAAATATGGATTTTAAGAGTGACTGCAAGAGTAGAATAAATTAGTCCACTGATCCCTGGGGCCTGGACTTTGGATTTAGTCTCCCCACTGCAGAATTAAGTGAGATTAAAGATATATTTTTGGTATGAGTTAAATTAATCTAAACATATGAAGATCAGCACTAGACCTAGAGGCCCTATGTATCTTAAATTAATGCATGAGTGGCCTATCCCCAGGGCTAAATCACCACAAGCATCACACATTTCTGCTCTCCTTGCTTTATAGTGAGTAGACAGGCCAGAGCAACGGAGAGACACACCAAAATCCTCTTCTCATGTCAGGTGATTATTGCCACGGAAAACCCACTATGATGATTGTCTTCAAGGGCCCTCCTATCAGTAGTGAATGTCAGTATGCATCAGCTCATGTGTGATAGTCAACGTACAGAGGGGTGGTCTGGAGTGGATGTTCCTTGGTCCCCCAGTCCTCTGCACGTGCTGGGGCCAGTACCCAAGCCTGTACTTGCTCTCCTCCTGGCTCGGGTGAGAGTAGAAAAACAGTGTCCCTAAAAGCAATTACAGAACCTATCTGTATGAAGTGAGTGGTCATTAAGACGATCATCTGATTTACCCTTTTCTTGCCATATACTTACACGTTGTTTTTAATTGCTATTGGTTTCTTTGTTCTTTCTTGCTTGTTCACATTCCCCTTTATGCATGCTTTCTTGCTCTTTCCCTCTTTTCTTTGCTAGTAGTTTTTCAGATTCTCCACTCTTCCCCATTATCTTCTGGCTTTCACATCATTCTCCAGACCATATTCTTTCCTTTCTTTTTCCTCTGCACTTTCCCTTTAGTGCAATTTCTTAGGCCATATAAAAGGTCTTCTGGTTAAAATATCATTTATAACCCTCACTTCTATTTCAAGCATCCCTTTTTTACAACTGGTTTTGCTTCATTTTTCCTCATGTTTGGCATAAATAAATTGTAGTCTTAAAAAGACCTTATGATTAGTTATGGGTTGAAGGGCATTCTTAGAGAAAAAAAGGGGATTAAATACCTCCAGTAATGCACAATAGAAAGAAAGGGGGTTGCGGAGGGGGAAAGCAGTTCTGCTTACAGGCCATCCAAGGAATCCCACTGTCCCTTAAAACGGACACTAGCACTGTTTGTGAAGATTATGGCTAACCCATTTGCAATGTCCTTCCCTATAGGAAGCCCTCAAAGTGAAACAGAGTATCTGAACTTTGAATGCAGACTGCAGAGAAGCATAAACAGGCAATCAAATCCACCTATAAAAACATGACATGATCTATACATAATACATTTGAACCCTATCATATTGGATGCTTTTTATTATAGTTATTAAGAAGAGTCCATGAGATCTGAAAAATAGCCTGATCCTAAAGGGAAAAGAAAATGACACTCTTTATTTGAAACCGTTACTTACTGTACCACTTTGGGGGGGTTTAACTGCATTGTCTAGCATGCATCATCTTGGCACAGTACTTTCTCACAGGGGAATTCAGTTATGTAATTCACTATTATCAGTACTTACTGGAGTTGCATGCTTTATAGAGGGGAACACAATATGGACTTCTGTGCTTCAGGAACTTAGCAATAAACATATGGAATAAATTACCAGGGAAAAGCAATTTGAAATAAAGAATACAAATGGGTCAAGTTTGTTTCTGCAGAAGGAAGAAATGCAGACTTTCTCCAAAAGGAGAAAGCCTGGGACTGAGACAGACTGGAAATAGGCAGGCAAGAGCAGGCAGCCCTTTCTTATTCTTATTCTTGTAGCTGTATGCCTTTGAAGCCCTCATATGTGCCTTTCATATTAAACACTGCGCTTGTGGGCATAATTGCTTAGCTGTACTTTCATATGTCATCTTCAAATTCTTTAACCCCAGTGTTCTGAGTCTACAATCATTTCCCAATTAATCACTGCAAATTGCCTGACAGCCTTTAACAGCCACTGTGATGAAATGAGAATGAATCTATATGTTCAATTCCAAGGGACAGGTTTGAAAACCCCTTACTCTACTTTTAGCAGATGAAGGCAATAAAGATGGTGTGACAACTTGCTAAGACACCATTTCTGCACTGTTACTAAAATGCTAACTTTTGTGGCCAGAAAGTATCACAGCTGCCTACAGGCAATGTCAAGAGCTCTCATGACTTACGGGAAAAAGGAACAAAATAAGAAGCAGGCCTTCCTGTTCTGTGGGAGGAAGATGAGTGACTTGGTTTAAAGAAGTGTCTTAGGTAAAATTTAGTAGGAGTGCTGATGGAGGGAGGCTGGAATTGTTAGAAGAAAGTATCAGTGACTTGGCGGTTTTAATTGTGAGTAAAAGATGCAAGTGATTTTTTTTTTTTTTTACCTCCTAATAAATCTGGAAGGAAAAAAATATGTTGGTGCAATGATTTCCAGAAGTACAGGAGAAAGAGAAACTGAAGTCAGCAGCGTGCGGAGTAAACCCATCTGCCCACACACAAATATTGTACTGTCCTATTGCTTAGATGGGATTTGCATGTTGTATAAGCTTGTATTTTCATCCACTGGCTGAACTTCTGGCAGATTTCAGCATGCAGTGTTAAGAAACATGGTAAAGGTTCTGTGATTAAAATATGATCAGGCTCTCTTGCCAGCATAGGCAACAGGAGTATTACGGTGAAGGTTTTTTCTTTTTGGTATCAGACAATGGAAGAGACTGAAGTAATTTTCCTGAAAGAGAAACTAAAATGAAAAAGTAACTGGCTTGATATCTGCTCCCCCTCCAAACCCTGAGCAATCCGAAGACCTCACTGACTTCAGCATACTTGCTGAAAGAACTGTATTTCCTATAAAAAGAAAGGATTTTTTGAAGGCTCTGTTAATAACATAAATTACTTCTTAGTTTTCAAATATTTACCATCTCACTTTTAATTAAGGTGAAGAAAGAACGTGATGGCTAAGATACTGAAACTCATAAATGGTTGGTATTAAAACCTGTAAGAAATGCTTTTAATAGTGAGAGGATTACAGAGCTACAATTGTAAAATGCAATTATTATATCATATGTTATTTTGGATCTCACTTGTGATTATTCTTCAATCACTTTCTTTTTTAAAAACTATATAAAAATGCAACAAATTCCTGCGGGAAATAATATTTTAAAATATGGATAAATTTAACTTTTCTGACATTTAGAGTGAGATTTTTTTTTTTTCAAAGCTGTCCCATAGGCTTTGAAGATGCAGGGAGCCCTAGCATTCAAATCTTTCAACGGGGACTGAAAATGTCAGCCTAAAGGCAATGTTAGAAAACACAATAGGTCAAATTCCTTCTTTAAGAAAACTGTCCAGTGCTATCAATAGAATATTACTCTGTTTCCTTAGAAGTGAATCTATTTCAATATGTGCCAGATGCTACAAAAAAATATTTAGAGAAGTTATTCTCTGCATGGACTACAAAGTCAGCCAGAGCCTCAGCACTCCTTTTGTTTCTGCTTCCCAGCCGCTCACGTGTTAAGGTACTTTCTCAGCTAATTCTGCTCACTAAAAAATATTTTTTTCACACAAATGCCCAATCCCATGAGCTCTTGTGGTGCCTCTCAGCTTTTTCAGGGTATTTTTTTTGTTGCCCTTGAGAATTACAGGAAGATGCCAAGCATATGTGTTACGGGTCCTAAGGCTTTGGGTACTGTTACTGTGTAGCTATCCTTAATGCAAAACATCCTGTAGCAAAAAAAAAAAAAAAGATAAACCAGAAAAACTCTAAACATAGACAACACTATTGCAGGCATTTTAGGATGAAAAGAACTGGGAAACAAGGCACACACATACACATGCTATTGCCATCTCTATCTGTATGTCAAATTATTCTCTGTCTATGAGAAAACCAGAATCTGTTAACAACTGACCTGTTGCTCAGCTAGCTATAAAGAAATCATTAACCTATTATGATGCACACATGCTGTTCCACCTGGCAGGAAGATGTTTCAATTTTAGTTTTTTACAAAGATTGAGAGAAAGACAGCATGTTCAACAGGAGGAAAATCAACTGAGAATGATATAGAACTCTGTGAATTATTTTTTTTTTCCCTGAAGGATCGTTAAAGGGGCCTTTAATGAAAGCAGTTGAGTAAAGTGTTACAGAAAGAAGCAGACTTATAGAGGACCCTGAGTATATGTAAGGGGGAATGGTGACATCCTTATGTTTCAAAATGAAGTAAGAATATGGGGAGGCTGGTCTGAGAATGCTAGGATAATGAAACTATATGAGAAGGACTGGTTTGTTCCAGAACATCCTTTTCCCTTGCCCTGGAAAAGCTTAGGGCAGCAAGAGATCCTTCAATCCTATGGCAGGCAGCTATTGTTGATCAAGGGAGTGTCTCCCCTGCCTTATGGCAGGGTGTTTTATATTAATTTTCTCAAACTCCTGTTGGTCCCACTCACTCTTTTCTAGCTAGATTAACCCTTTCCTTGTGTTTGTGGATAACACAAAAGCAGGAGAGGTGGATGACACATCAGTGTGTTGTGCTGCCTTTCAGAGGGACTTGTACAGGCTGGACAGTTGTGCCAAAAGAAACTTCATGGAGTTCAAGCAATGAAAATGACAAGCCCTATCTCTGGAAAGACATAACTAACCCCATGCACCAGTATGGACCGGGGAGTGTTTGTACAGAAAGCAGCTCTGAAAAGAAGGACCTGAGGTGGATGACAAGTTGAGCATGAGCCAACAACATGTCCTTGCACAAAGTGGAGCAATGGTATCCTGGGCACCATTAGGCAAAGCACTGGTCCTTTCTTCCTACTCATGGCTGGTAAGACTTATCATCTAGACTGTTTGGTCTAGTGTTTGGCTCCCCAGCACAAGATAGATGTGAAATTATTGGAGCATACCAACCAAAGGTCCATGAAGGTGAATAAGGGGCTTTAGCATCTCTCCTGTGAGGAAAGGCTGAGAGAACTGGGACTGTTCATCCTGGAGTAGTGAAGGCTCAGAGGGATCTTATCGGTGTGTATAAATACCTGAGGGAGCAGTTAAAGAAGACAGAGCCAGACTCTTCTCAGTGGGGCCCAGCTACAGGACAAGAGGCAACATGCACAACATTACCATGGAATCACAGAATCACAGATTGGGACTGAAAGGGACCTCAAAGACCATCTAGTTCTAATCCCCCTGCCATGGACAGGGCTATCCTCCACTAGCCCAGGTTGCACAAGGCCCCATCCAACCTTCCCCTGAACATTGCCAGGGAGGGGGCAGACACAGCTTCTCTGGACAACCTGTGCCAGGGCCTCACCTCCCTCACAGTGAAGAATTTCTTCCTTACATCTAGTCTAAATCTACCCTCTTTTAATTTTAAGCCATTACCCTTTGTCTTATCGCTCCATAGCCTTGTAAACCACCCCCTGATCTTTCTTGTAGGCCCCATTTAGATACTGACATGCTACAATAAGGTCTCCCCAGAGCCTTGTCTTTTCCAGGCTGAACAAGCCCAACTCTCTCAGCCTGTCTTCACAGGAGAGATGTTCCAGTTCTCTGATCATCTTTGTGGACCTCTTCTGGACTTCCTCCAACAGCTCCATGTCCTTCTTGTACTGAGGACCCCAGAGCTGGACGCAGTACTCCAGGTGGGGTCTCAGAAGAGCAGAGTAGACCTGCATGAAATTACTCTTGGTCACAAATAAACACTTTTTCTAGTAGGAGGGAATGCTGGAAAAGGTTTTCCAGAAACATTGCAGAGTCTCCTTCCTTGGAGATATTGCAAACCTGACTGGACATAGGCAAGCATATCTATGGAACCTTTCTTAAGCAGAAGGCTTGGACTGGATGACCTTTGAGTTTCCTTTCAGCTTCATTCACTCTGTGATTTTGTGATTCTGTTATTGTAAAATTCTTCTTTGATTTATATTGAGTTTATATAACACAAAATTAAAAAAACTCAAGAAAAGAAGTATTGGGCCATAGTATGGATTAGTTAAATTTAGAATGGAAATTGAAAATTAAGAAAGCGTAGGTGATATATGGAGCATTTGTTTTGTACATGGTATGTGAAAAGAGTTGTTCTAAGCACAGAATTGAGCTGTGTTGTATTCATTTAAAAATTCTGAAATGAAACTTGCATAACTGTCTTCATAAATCACATGGACTAATGAGTCCCATATTTTTGTTGGAATATCAGAGGGATGTTTTACGTGGATAACTTTCACAATGACAGCACACAAAACAAACATGATTCTGTCAATGATTTTTGAGACCTTCTGAAATCCTCAGTTTCTAACGCACAGTTTCATGGAAAAAAAAAGAAAAAATATTGTACTAATGTTTTATTTGATTTATCACCATAATTCAGTATTTAAGAATCAGTATAAGACTAATACAGTTCTTAGTACAGATTTTAAGAAATGAGGGGAGGCGCACCATGTTTTCTGGTGTGATCCATTACAGTCTGTGATGTACAGAGGCTGACGCTGCATAGTACAAATCAGAACTTTGGAAAAGGGAGAAATAAACCAATTCCTTAAAAGCATAAATTATTTGGAATAAAGTGAAATGTCTGTATGATCTAAAATGCTGAAAGAACCTCTGGGGCACAACTAGACGATAAAAGTAGTTTTTTTCCTAGAAACTAAAGGTGCAGCAGACAGTCTGCAGGTAGCTCAGGAGCCCTTTCTGTCATCTCAGACAGAAACCTGGCTGTGAAGCCAGAGGAAATATGCACACCTCACTCAATGGAATTATATATGTTTGTTTTAATCAAAATCTGTGTGATTTTGACTAAACTCCCCACTTGTTTTAAGCCTGAAAAACTTTATCTGTAAGGCGGAAGAAACTACTTGGTAAAGTCCTGACTTTGGTTGTAAGTGGAACTGATTTGATGTGTGGATTGTGTCTATGAGCAAATAGCAATCTGGAATATAAACTCTTTGAAACAGTATGATTACAAAATAGCATGTTGGTTCAGAAGCTATGTATGATCGCTTAGAAAAGATGTCAAGCTTTCGATTTCAAGAAAAGACATGAAGAGGAATTGGAGTGATTTACTGAGGGTAGGGAAATTCTCAATAAACTACAAACTAGAGTTTAAAAGTCCATTTAGCCCATGATTCATGCCAAAAAAGCACTCCATTCACATGAAGACAGAGGTTAAGGAGAATAGCTTTTAAGGTTCAATGCAGATAGGACCAAGTATACATGCTTGCTTATCACTGTATTGAATATATACCCTTTGCATATGAAGGGACCGTCAAGAACTAAATAATGGTATCAAAAGGAAACATTTTCCACTGCCTACAATGGGAATATTCTTGAAAGATGTTTAATTCGAAGTATCTTACTAAGTTTGATTAATATCAGGTTTTTGGCACGAGTGACTAGAAAAACAAAGTTTGCATCATTACATGTTTTACTCTTGCTTAAAGAAATAGTATTTTTCAGACTGTCTTCTTGGTTATGCTTTACGCCTAAGGTGTCACCAAAATGCACTGTAAGAAAGTTTGATGTTGTGGTGGTTTTGCCCCACCTGGCAGCTAAGTTCTGTGTAGCTGCTCGATCACTCCCCTGTGGCAGGATGGGGGAGAGAATTGGAAGAGTGAAAGTGAGAAAACTTGTGGGTTGAGATAGAGACAGTTTAATAGGTAAAGCCAAAGTTGT
Source organism: Hypotaenidia okinawae (assembly GCA_027925045.1). Classification (NCBI taxonomy): domain Eukaryota; kingdom Metazoa; phylum Chordata; class Aves; order Gruiformes; family Rallidae; genus Hypotaenidia; species Hypotaenidia okinawae. Next base: position 154,601,324 of record BSDF01000001.1, read on the forward strand.
GTGCACAAGCAAAACAAAACAAGGAATTCATTGCTACTTCCTGTGGGCAGGCAGGTGTTCAGTCATCTCCAGGAAAGCAGGACTCCATCATGAGTAACTGTCACTTGGGAAGATAATAGCCATCACTCTAAAAGTCACCCCCTGTCCCCTTCCCCCAGCCCCTTATATGCTGAGCATGATGTCATATGTTATGGAATATCCCTTTGGTCAGTTGGGGTCAGCTGTCCCAGCTGTGTCCCCTCCCAACTCCTTGTGCATGCCCAGCCTACTCACCCTCACTGGTGGAGTGGGGTGAGAAGCAGAAAAGGCCTTGGCTCTGTGCAAGTGCTGCTCAGCAATAACAAGACCATCTCTATATTATCCATTCCATTTTTAGCACAAGTTCAAAAGATAGCACTACACTAGGTACTGTGAAGAAAATTAACTCTATCCAAGCCAAAACCAGGACAAATGTTATAATAGCTGTTAAGTGTGATGGTGTTTTACACTATGGGAAAACAGTTCGAAGTGTGATAAGAAAGAAAGAGAAACTTTGGAAGTATTCAGAGTGTAGGCTAATACTATAGAACTAAGAAAAGAAAAAATTGAAACCCAGTGTAATAAAAACAGCATAGCTGGGAGAGAAGTTAGCACATCAAAGATTAGAGCTGGGTCACAGTATAAATGACATCTCAGAGATGCTTGTTCTCAAACACAAGCAAACATTTCTTTGGAATAGTGAAATGTGGAGGATGATGTGTGCCTAACCTGTCTGCTAGCAATCTGAGAGTGCTCTGGTGCAAACGTGTCTAACAGACATCAGATAAGTATCTTAATAAAGAGCATGAGGAACTAAAGGCATAATTTCTTAAATAGTTGGAGAGTAAATTAAAGAACAAACTGTCTTTAGACATATGAAATAAGAGGCCTGATGCAGTTCTTTGAGAAAATCTGGTTCAAAAAGAAAGAACAAGGGAATTCTTCCATGTAATGAGCTATCACTAAAATTGTTCATCAATATGCTCTGATAAAGAAAGAGACTTGGGTCTTGGTCCTCTGGGATAAAAGACTTCATACCTTTTTAATGGGAATTCAGTGTAAGTGGACACAACCCAATTATTGGAATTGTCAGTAAAATAACAGAGTAAGGTTGTAGAGATTTATTTATTTTTTAGCTTCAGATGTATGATTTTCAAATTGAATACTAATCTGGAACAGAAGCCGTATTGTAAATGCATGGTCCAGAGAATTTTTGTAAAAAGACAGCTGAGATGATAGATTATATACATGTCAATCTGTTGCAACAATAACTCTGTTTGGTCTTCTATGAAATATGGAATACTATTAATAAAAATATTGCAAGGGATGAAACATACTGAAGAACTAAGTCATAGAGCGTGGAGAGGAGCATATTAATAGAATTTCACAGAATCACAGAATCACAGAATGGCAGGGACCTCTGGACATGACCTAGTCCACTCTCCCTGCTAAAGCACGGTCACCTAGAGAGGGTTGCATGGGATCGTGTCCAGGTGGGTTTTGAATGTCTTCAGAGAAGGGGACTCCACAACCTCTCTGGAAAGCCTGTGGCCATGATCTCACCCTCAAAGCGAAGAAGTTTTTCCACATATTCAGATGGAACATCCCGTGTTCCAGCTTGTGCCTGTTGCCCCTTGTCCTGTCACTGGACACCATTGAAAAGAATCAAGAAACTGAAAAACATTCTGAGGAAGAAAGGATGTTTTTTGGGAGATAACTGTTAGTGATTCCTAAAATACTCAAGTAAAGAAGACATTAATTTTTAATGTATGTTGAGAGAATAATTGAGGTTTTTAAGTGAAGGAACAAGGTTGCTCTACATCCCTCCAGTACCATGCCTAGGCTAGTACAAATTTGTTTGGGTCAGCCTGGCATAACATCATTTCTCTGCATGGCTCAAGGGAAATTCCTGTGCAGGGGAAGAAACTGGACACCTTCTGTGCAAGACACAGGATGTTTTTCGTTATAAACCCTCCTTGAGCTTTTAGCTCTCCTTGGTAACCTGACCGAATGATGGAACATGAGGAGCACTGCCCCTTGTCTCCTGTGTCTATCCCTACTGCAGATTAAGCTTTCCAATATATAATTCAGTATCAGGGGACTCCTCTGCATTCAGTTTGTGGTGGGTTAACCTTGGCTTTCTGCCATGTGCTCACCAAGCTACCTTCTCTGTTCATTGAACTCGGTGTCTGCAGAGTTTTTTCTTCCATGTTTTCTCACTCTTCTGTCTCACAGTCGCTGCACAGTGGTTTTTTACCTTTTCTTAAACATGTTTTCAAAGAGGTGTCACCACCAATATCACTGATGGGCTCAGCTTTGGACAGTGGTTGGTCCGTCTTGGAGCCAGCTGGAACTGGCCCTGTCCAACATGGAGGTAGCTCCTTGTGTAATCTCACAGAAGCCATTCCTGCAGCTCCCCTGCTACCAAAATCATTCCACTGATACCCAATACACTGCTTTTTTTACATATCTCAAAATTCCTTAAGACTTGTAAGTTTTGAGGCTTCTTTATGGAAGACAAAAATCTAGGTCAAGGCAAGCATACGAACACAAACTTATGGTCCAACAAAATGTGCTCTCAAATTAATATGGGTGTCAGTTTGTTTATTAGCCAAAAAAATATCCAGAATCCTAAATTAAATGTTGCTTCTTTCAACCAACTTTATGTGAGACTTGCACCGCTAAAGAAGAAGTCAGTGCAACTTAATTCATCTCCAATAGAAATATATGTCATGCCTAACACAGCAATACCTAACTGAGAACTACTCTTCAGTGATTGGAAGCAAAACACTTGCAGAGAAATATGAGCAAAGAAGCTTGCTGTTTGTGCTGCTGCAAACATGTTTGAAATTGTAATCACTCCTCTGTAGTCAAAATAATAAGGTGCCTGCAGAAGGAGCCAGGCTTGGCAGTTGCTCTTTTTCTGGCTGCTGTATTATAGCACCAATCGAATAAGACCTGCACTGTGTCACCTGCTGGTACTTTGTTTAGGAGAAAACCAAAATCAAGTAGACCCTTTAGGGGAATACTTTCAGCTTGCAAGTCCCTCTGAGCAGAAATTGTAATTTGAGCTTGTGTAGTGCTTAGTAAGCTAAGACGCTGATCTCTATGTAGTGTCACTGTAGCTTTCATCTCAATAATATCCCTCCCCCCCCCTCCCCCACCAAAATCCAGGAAAATAAAATTTTAAAAAAAAAAAGATAAAAAGAATATTTAGCAGTGACATATAGATAAGCTTCATCGTTTCCATTTCATGTTCTAGATCATTAATCTGGCCACAGAGAGCACTGCAAAAAGTAATGTCAAATAGCACTAGCTCTTTTTTAGAAAAGATAGTATCTTAATAAAATTCTGTTAAGTACAAATGGGTCATCTCCTAGAGAGCAAACTTTGATTCCTTGCAACTACCTTAGTCTTTTATTTTCATGCATTTGCATGTGCAACAAAGACAACAGTACTTGTTTGCTTTTCCTATATAATCCATGCCCTCAACCAAAGAATATTAAAGATGCCAGTAGAGAATATGATAGACCTCCTGGAGGAGTTTCCACAGTCTGTGAACCATAGGTTACACTCATATCAAGCTGGTAAAAAAAAAAAAAAATAAAAAAAATCATTGAAATCTTTGCTGCAGTACACTTTGCTATGGTATCTCATATTATAGTTTCAGAATGGGGAAACTACCGAAATTGAAACTCAGTTTTTCTTAAGTGAAAAAAGCATATTTCAAAAGTTACTTCCAAAATGTTAACATTCTAAAACATACTTGGAGTAGATTATTGAGTTTTATTATGGCAAAGTGACATACTGAGGGAAATATTGTATTTGCTTTAGACTTACAAGGCAAATTTTAACTGTTTCCTTCAGTGGAGAGTGAGCAGAGAGAGTGCTTCAGGGAACTGGTGACATCCTTCATCAAGGTCCTGTCCTGAATGTCTCCCTTATGGATGCCCATCTCTCCTCATGACAATGGTGGGTTTCCAGGGAGCTGAGGATCTCAAGGACAAAATCACTTTTAAAAAAATGCTCTCCAACCTTATAAAGTCCAATAGACTTTCAGTACAAATTTAGAGTGTTTTCTTGTAAAAATTACATTTCCTCCCTCTCCAGACCCATGAAGTCAATCTCTGATTTAATCTTTGTACGTATATTAAAATGTGTATTTTTATATACATATTAAATTATATTTATGTTTTGCTGCCCTCAGCTTCAAAATAAGTTTTTGTATCATATGTTTGTGCAACCAAGTGATGAAACTTTGATGTAATATGCTCCTGTGAATCTAAAAATTTCTATACAGTTCTCTTAAAGGAAGTGTCCAAGTCTTAATTCATTCGACATTATAAAATTCTGCCCATAAAGAGTGAATTTGCAAAATAATTTGTGTAGAACAATGGTTGAAGGACACTATCTGATTAGTAAAAGCAAAACTGATCTCTCTGTAGTCTGTAGCAAAAAAAACCCTGTAATAATGAGAAATACATGTCTTTAGCTGTTATGGTTCTGCTTGCTTAATAAAAAGGAGTTGAAATCCCTATAATTGAAAAAAAAAATTACTTTCACATAAGCAAATGACAGGCAGTTTGAAAGGAGAACACTGATATCACCCACAACTTTTTCAGAGCTTGCAGAAATGCCAATAATTCCATGTACATAAAATAGGATGAAAATGTTTATTTTTTATAAAGACTTAATTTTCAGCAATTAAGGAAACAAAGGATATTTTTCTAGTGAAGAAGAAAATACATCTAAGCTCATGGAAGACGTCCAAATTACAGGGAGGAAAGCTAGAACGAAAACTTAGTGCACATTAAATATTCTATGGTATATGTACTTTCCTAGGCAAACAGACAGAGAAGACAAGAACAAAAAAACCTGAAACCAAAACATGGTACTCCAAATATCAGGCTCTAGGAGCTGTTGATTAAGTCTGTAATATCAAGAAAAAGAATTTTGGCGTCACATGGTTTCTGGTCACAACATTTGAACCCCATTTACTAAAAAATAACAAGATCTGACTCTTGCAACAGAGAATTACAGAAGGGTATTGAGTGAGATCTGTGGTTTAGAGAACAAATATGTCCTCTATCACATTTTGTCTGCATTAAATATTTCTGAGGTCACACTTATCAGACAAAGGTGAAATTAAGGTTATGCACTTAAAAGCTGTTGATTTTTATGGAAGTTAAAACTAAATTGTGTATGGATCATATTTCTAAAAGAAAAGAGCTTTAATGCAACACACCAGTTTTTGAGCCAGAGCAGTCTTGCAGTTGTGAGTAAAAGGAGATCTAGGACTTACAGTTGAGTGATGAATAGTTTTCTACAATTTCTGCAAAAACTGACTGTAAGATTGTGGGGTTTAGCTGAAAAGATGAAATTCTTACAGAAAGTTATTTCTGATCTTTTATAAAATGAATGAGCAGGAATATCTTAGAGAGTTATTTATATTTGACTTGATTTTTATCTTAATATTTCCATTGCTACAAAAGTTTTAGCACTGAAACTAACTAAAAATACACTGAAAAATAATTAAAAACTTTCAAAAAGTTTCTAAGCTAAGTAAGTAATGAACTTTGATGCTTATCTGGATGTCTTCTCCTACACCTATCAGTAGTTATAGGAAGGCTTGTGTTCAAAAGAGCTCTTAACCTCTTTGAAGCCATTACAACTTTCCCAGTCTTTTTTTCTTTTTCCTCTTTTAAACATGCCTTTGGGGTTTAGGAGAAGTTTTATAGAAAACTAGTAAGACTGAGGAACACTGAATGCTTTGACTTTGCTATGCCATTGAAAAATTAAAATTGTTGTTCTTCTCTGGCTGAAACTGCCCAAACTACAAACTAATAAGGCGTATTTTCACTTTAGGACAAAACTCTGTTATCTGTGGCTACAGATCTGATCATGTCAAAGAGTGTGCTATTTAGAGCTGCACTGAGAGTGAGATAAATAATCGGCAACTGATGGCTTAGCTTCCAAAGGCTCTGTTGGTACTTAACTCCCAGCAATATCTCCCAGTAATTTTCACTTTCCATAGGAGTTATGCATCAAAGTGTAGACTTTAAAAAAGGTACCCTGTTGTGAATATTTGAGAACTTCCTCTCCAACATGGTAATAGCAATGAGACTTATAAAGAAGCCAGCTCCCTTTTCTCTGAGGTAAAATCCCACTCTCTCCTTTTAGCTTTCTACTGCTGTCCTGAACAGGCTTGATCTTCCCTTAGAAGAGAAAGTAGAAATGAATACTTTGATCATCTCTTTCTTATATGGATCCTGCTTCCATTCTTACATGGTTGGAAATTTAAAAGAGAAGTGCCAGAAGTATCTTCTGTGAAGAAAATCAAGTTATGGAGGGCAAGATTATATTAGTCCTGAAAGAAGCAGATAATACTGACCATAAAGATGTGGAAAAGCTTTCAGTGAATCTTCAGTGTACAGGTTGGGGAATAGACCACACCTAAACTTTCCCTCCCGAACTTCAATTTATCAATGGGATGTCTGAATTAAATGAATTTCCAAAGGACTATTGTGCTTATACACAACATACACACCATCATCCTGGGGTCTTTTTCTCTGTGATGAATCCAACTGATCATTTCATACACCAAACAAAATATTGCAATCCAACAGTATTAAACATATTCTCAGTGATTTTCTTGATGTCCACTTATAATGACTACTAGCATAGATTGAGTCTTCTCCAAGAAATTTTTTTTTTGCAGTGAATAAAATGTAATAATAATAAATTAATGAAAATTTATTTATTAATAAAATAAAATTGATTTTTTTTATTCAGTGCTTTTTTTTCAGATGATGCTAAGTTTGACAGAGGTGTTGATCTGCCAGAGGGTGGGCAGGCTCTACAGAGGGACCTGGACATGTTGGATTGATGGGCCAAGGTTAATTACGTGAGGTTCAACAAGGCCAAGTGCCATGTCCTGCACTTGGGTCACAACAACCTCATGCAAAGCTACAGGCTTGGAGATGAGTGGCTCATGAGCTGTCTCGAGGAGAGACACCTATGAATGTTGATAAACAGCCGGCTGAATATGAGCCAGCAGTGTGCTCAGGTGGCCAAGAAGGCCAATAGCATCCTGGCCTGCATCAGGAACAGTGTGGCCAGCAGGAGTAGGGAAGTGATCCTTTCCCTGTATTTAGTGTTGCTGAGGCTGCAGCTGAAGTCCTGTGTGCAGTTTTGGGCCCCTCACTACAAGGACATTGAGATATTTGAGCGTGTCCAGAGAAGGATTATAAATCTGGTGAAGGGTTTAGAAGATAAATCTTATGAGCTCTCTGGGCTCCCTGGTATAAAAAGACAGGGATCTCCTTGAGACAGTCCAGAGGAGGGCTATGAAGATGATTAAGGGCCTGGAATATCTCTCCTATGAGGAAAGGCTGAGTGAGCTGGGGCTGTTCAGCTTAGAGAAAAGAAGACTAAGGGGGGATCTTATTAATGTTTAGAAATATCTTAAGTATGGGATGCAGGGGGAAATGGCCATCCTCTTTTCAGTGGTCTGTGGAGATAGGACAAGGGGCAATGGCTGCAAGTTGGAGTATAGGAAGTTCCGCACCAACATGCGGAAGAACTTTTACATAGTGAGGGTGACAGAGCCCTGAGACAGGCTGCCCAGGGGGGTTGTGGAGTCTCCTTCTCTGGAGATATTCAAGACCCGTCTGGACGCCTGTCTGTGCAATATGAGCTAGGGAGCTGCTTTGGCAGGGGGTTGGACCCGATGATCTCTCGAGGTCCCTTCCAACCCCTATGATTCTATGATTCTATGACTCTACGATTCTACGATTCTACAACTACCTAAGAATTTCATTCTCTTCTCCCTGGTAGCTAGTGACAGGACAAGGGGAAATGGCCTGAAGTTGCATCAGGGGAAGTTTAGTTTGGATATTAGGAAAAATATCTTTACTGAAAAGATTGTTAGATATTGGAACAGGCTGCCCAGGGAGGTGGTTGTGTCACCATCCCTGGAGGTGTTTAAAAGAAGAGTAGATGTTGTATTTGGTGACATGGTCTAGTGTTGGACCTAGTAGGACTGGATAAATTGTTGGACTTAATGATCTTGAAGGTCTTTTCCAACTGAAACCATTCTATGATTCTATGAAAACTGATTAAAGAATTGTGCAGCAAAACGTGGATTTGAAATCCTTTCCTGTCAATGTCTTCATCCATTTCTTCTTTTTCTGGGACATGCAAAGAGTGTATTATACTCTTTTGCTTCCTAACACACAGTTTTACATTATTGTTGAGAAGGAGAAAAAAATGGAAAAAAAATGTTGAAGACTATTGTAACAAACTAGAGTAGGCTTCAGTCAGCTTTTAATTATGGATATTATTTAAAATTAATTAATTTGCTTTTTTGATTACTGCTATTGGAAGTCAGAATGTTCAAAATCTTTTATTAAAATATTTAATTATTTTTTGAAGTTACTAATTTTTCATGTAAATTTGGCTCCTATTATTTTTATTGTGTTGCTGAATATATAAATGGGATGATTCTCATGTTACTGACTGGGTGAATTCAAGTAAGTGATGCATATTCGTTCTTTAAGATAGATCTCTGGAGAACTCACTTGTACTGAAATTTATGACAGGCTGGGGGTGGCTTTATTTTCCTCTCTATTTGTCCATGTACTAGTAACAAATGACCCGACTGAATGAATCACAGCAATGTCAGCTCTGCACTTTTATTTTTAACTGTGCAATCTGTTGTGATTTGAAGACTGAATTGTAGATATACATCTTGTTGTGCAGGAAAAATTCCTCTGTCATATGGCCAGTGTTCACCTGGAGGGTGTACACAGCAAAACACTGCAGGCACAACATTACAGTGTGTGTATTACAATTAAAAAATACCACATGGAGGAGCAGGAGCAAGGTTATGACATCGAGATGGATTTACTTGTTCTGTACTCCACTCAAAGATCACTTTGCTTAAACCTAACATAATTTACGTAAACATCTGTGCTTTATTTATATCTGCTTTGCTGTTTCTTTCATAATTTTGAGATTCCCCAAATTGTGGTAGGATCTTCCTGGCAGGGAGGAAATTGTGGTCATCATTTCACCGAATGTTCAACCCTGCTTCAAGGAGTCCAGCACTTTTTTTCAGGAAGTGTGGGAAGGAGATAACAAGATGAAGGATGAAATTGCAGTGTTTAAATAATGCAAACATCTTCCTGAAACAGATTGTTCTTGAATATTTTTTCCTTTTTTTTTTTAATAAGGTTCTTTAAGGTATTCAAGCTGTTTCTCATTTTTAAAGGTAGCATAAGCATTTGTATTAAGGCAATAAGAAAATATGATTTGTCTAAACAGGTTTGTGGCCATTTGTTACCTTCGATTTATCAATTTGAGTGTAATTTGTTTAGTCCCCCCTCAGATTCATACAGAGGTGGCATCCATGTGTGGTCTAGATGCATGAGATATTTTAGTGTTTTTTTAGCTAGGTTTAGTAGTTCTTAAATGTTTTTCTAATTTGAAATTAGAAAAGAAAGAGTTTTGCTTTAAAAGACTTCATATCTAATAACATATGTACTTCAGATATAAGATTTGAAGCTTTTAATGAGGGAAAAACAGAGGGGATATTTGCATTGAAAGAATAAAGAACAAGTAAGTCTTATCGGTTGTTAGCACGTTTCTTTCCCTAAAACATTCAGTAAATACCTTCATTCATGTCTGGACCCGATGCACAGTATATTATCTTTAGCTTAATTAGTGGTATTTTCAGTCTTCTCTTTTCTTCTCCTGCAATGAAAATTCATTTCTAAATTTTATGAGATGTCAGACTTCCTCTAACAGTGTGAAAAAACAGCTGGAAGGCTCTAAGTAAAAGGTTTGAGGCCATGATTGACACAGTATAGTAGGTCATACGCTCGCCTGACAAGCAGTAAATTCTGAGCCACAGTACAAAAAACAGGTGTTTCTAAGGAAGATTCTGACTGGATAATTTGTGAGCACCAGCCTATATATCATGTGTAGCAGAATGTAAATGTCTTGTGGAGAGTCCTTCTTTGCTGGATGTGGCCAGGAAAGAGAAGATGCTCTGCATGTGACAATGAATTATATCTAACCAATGGAAATAGGGATTACAGATTACACTGATGAAAAGCACAGCCATCACTCAGACAGACTTTGACAGGACCTTCCAATCAAAACTCCACTTTCTGGCCATGGCGGATTAATTTACGGACACGCACGCATGCACGAAGTTTGAAGCCCTGTTGATGAATAAATCACATTCTCACAAACATACCTGGCCAAAAAAACCCTTTTAGGCAGTGACAGGTTTTTAAAACATAGCCAATCTATGACATGACAGAAATGTGTTTGCACAAAACAGTTTTCACAGAATCACAGAATCATAGGAGTTGGAAGGGACCTCAAGAGATCATCGGGTCCAATCTCCCTGCCAAAGCAGTCTCCCATGGTGTCAGAATGATTTCATTGACAATTAATATTTTTCTCCCTCTGATACTCTAATATGAAAGTTATTTTGCTACCATGAAGAACGGTAGTTCATATTTTCCTGGCTATTTTGGAGCAGTGATGAATAGCCAATTTCCTCTGGTTAAAATTTTGAGCTACTAGTAGTCTGTGGAAACTGCCTCCCAGTCCCCTGCTTTTCTGCGACAAGCATTTGCAGCTTTCTCTTGCTATTTGGTATAATTAGAGCCATTTGCATGAAAGGAGAGGGTTGCGGAAGGGGTGGACTTAGAAATCCACCTACTCTTGCTGTTTATGCTTTGCATAAAGTTATAATCCCTGATGAAGTAATCAGCGTTCCCGCGACAGCGAATCATTAAGTCACACAAAAGAAGTTGCACTTCAGGGATTCTGATCCGAAAGGATCCTGAGGGCTGTTGGGCTGTTACCTGGCGGCTGACTTCAATGGGACCCGGAGACAGACGGCATTTCTCACTGTCAGACCTGCTTTCCTGAAGTCAACCAGCAAAATTGCCATTGTTTTCAATGAAGCAGAATGATACCCTAAATGAGAAAAAGGAAATGAATATTGAAGAAACAAAGGTGCTTCTTTAATGCAAATTGCTTTACTAATAAATAAAAAAAGGAGGAATTAGAATCAGGAAATATAGGAGATAAAGAGAAACTGTTGTCTGAACTAATGCCTTTCAAATTTTCCAATGAGGCATTTAGTTAGCATTTAGTAGCAATGTTCATTATACTTTGATAATTATTTAGAGCTTTCTCCCTCAGAAACTGGTTGCAGTGAAAGACTGTATCATGGTTCAGTAGTTAGGGATTCTTTTACACCATTATGCAAAAAAAAGAATAAAGAAGTTGTTGGTTTTTTTTTTTCTAGAGGGAGGGCTGGGAACCTGTGCAATAAAGCAGCTCAATTAGAGAAGACCTGAAGTTAACGGGAGTGAGTTCTGTAGGATATATACGTTTTAAATTAGCAGATTGCAAGAGAATAAACCAAATTAATTTAAAACTGAAAAAGCGACAGTGCTACCCCACCTCCCCAAACCCAAAACTGTGCGATATTTCCTTGTTGTCTACCCACCACAATATAAGTTGTAGAAGTCAATGCATGCAAGCTGTTACCATGCAGTAACAGTAATGTTAATTAAAAGTCTTGCCTTCAATATCTTTTACCACAGTTTTGTACCTTACTTGAAGCAGGCTGACTCCTGAAGCTGTAGCTTCAAACAAACACCAAGATCTGTCTCAACTAAGCAAATTTTTAAATTGTACCCAACTCACGCATGCATTCAGTCAGTAAGATGTGTTCTAACATGAGACAAATCCAAGAAAATAATAAATCCTGGTGAAAAGGTATCTATCAATTATTGCCAGAGAAGAAAATGGTCTCTGTGCAAAGTTCAACATCTAGTGCCTATTGGGAAGTTCTTACTTAATAATGGCACCTATTGAGACTGGGTTTTTTTTTCAGTGTTTTTATAAGGATGTACTACTTGATTTTAGAAGACAAGTTAAGGAAAAAAAAAAGATTTAGTAGTGTAATACTCTTTTAAAAATCAGAAATATGCAAAAAAATATGTTATTCCCTTAAGAATTTTTCTGTCATTAATTTGTTCAGAGCATTTATTACAGTCTACCTATTTTGTATCAACTTGACCCAGTCAAAGCAGTTTGAAGACATTTACAGTGATGAAGAGGGAGCTTCAATTAACCTCCTTGGCTGAGATATTTGATATGCATGAGTTACTATATAACAGCTTAATTATCTAATACTCTTTGCAAAAGATTTCTAATAAAGAATGGAATTGATTTATATATTATGGGAGCATAATCATTTATTTAATTTATCATCAAATTTCTTTTGCCAAAATGTATATAAATTAACTAGCAAGCTATGGGATCAAGACCAATACTCAGTAACCTGACAACTTTCTAGCTCTATATATGTTTTGATAACTTTGCTTTAAAGGAGAAGCATTAACTGTTGGTAACTAATAGCCAAGCACTACAAAATTGCACTGTGGGTCAGAACTCATTAGAGCTATAGAGATGTATTTTAATCTTTATTCTAGAGATTTGTTGTCATAATTTGTGCCACAGTAGATAAAAAGAGATAGAATAAAATGACTTTTTTTTTAAAAAAAGATTTCACGGGTCCTAATTTGATATTACATATACATGTATATTTGTAATTTATGTGAGTTACCCTTATTGCTTTGGTGACATTATAACGAATGTATTCATTGCTTTTAATAAAAATATAAATACAATTGTAGGTTGGGTTTTTTTCTTATAGATTTCATACCTGTGAAAAAGAACAAAGGAACAGATTTGGGTTTAACCATGGCAGTTTCAAATTAAATACGGGATTATCTCAATCCTGATTCAATCTAGGGCCACCCTTAGCATGGAATGGTCAGATTCCTTGAGTACCTGGTGGCCCATTACAACCATACTAGTCAAATACTCTTTGTTTTTACTGGATCAAATGTCAGGGCTTCTTAGTGAGAAAATTAATTATCATATAACAAAGGAGGAAACTGAGTCACTGAAGAACTGATTGATGTCTTGAAGGTAACAAATGGAGCCACTAACAAGGCATAGGAATGACGGTTTGATTCTGCAGTCACAAGTTTTACACATATTTTGCTCCCTCAGTGCTGCCACATTTTTCTTGTGATCTTGGGAGAACTCAAAGGGCCCAGGGCTCTTTGTGCATGCGTACATGTGTGTGTGTGTGCGCGTGTGGTGTGTGTGCAAATGATTCAAATCTAAAAACTGTGGTTTTGAAGAGAGATTTCCAAAGAAAGCAGGACATTAGCCAGTGAATGACAAAATGGCATCAACCAGAGTGAAATCCCTGCTGAAACCGATATGAAAGTTGCAACTGACTTCTGGGAATCCAGAGTTTCACTGTGAGGTGAAAGTGATAGGAATAAAATCTCCAAACACCTGAAAAAAGAGGATAGGTCAAGGGTAATGTTTAGGAAGAGGTTTGGGAAGTGAGTAAGGAGAAAGAATGGAGTAAGAAAAATAATGAATTCAGGGCTGTAAGCAAGACTAGACTTGCACAGATTTCTGAAGGTGAGAATAAATGAAACAAAACAGTCTCTCATCAGTAAGACAAGGTGAAGATTAATATGTTTGCATGAGGGCTTGTGTTTTTTTACTCTTTTGAAATATATTTTCCTCTCCAGTAATAAGCATAAAGCATGTAATCCTTGGCAAGACAAACACAGATAAACAGAATTCATTAAAATTGGCTGTGCCTTCTTATTTTCTAGAAAAATAAAATTTTCTTTTTGTTTTTGTTTTGTTATTTAGACAGTTTGCTTAATTGTTAAAACATTTCTTATATTTTGTTTCAGAGAAAAAACAAACCAGACTCTTTCTTGTGTACAATACATCTATAAGACATCACCATTCTCTTCCTTTCTGGAGACAGCGTTCATTAAGTTTTGACCTAGTTACTCCTTGATGACTGCACCATTCAGGTCCCTACAATGAATGTCTTAAATTCTCTTTATGATCAAGAAAAGGAATTTCACCTCCAGCACGCAGGATGTCTCATCCATAAATTGGTATTCAGACTAGGAAGGTTGAGCAGGGGTGTGGTGAAGCTTCTGCCCAGCTGTTGACAGGGGGTTGATGTTCATGTAGGTTGTAGGCAGAGGTGATCTCATAGTCACACCATGTCACTGTGCTTCCTAAAAATTTTTAGAAAATTCAGAACTTTGAGTGATACAAGAAACAGAGGGTTTTTTGTTTAGATTTTTAGTAGGTGGTGGTGTGTTATTTTAATTTTTTTTTAATTTACTCAAAAATTTAGACACATGTATTTTTTGCTTAAGTTATATTTTTATGCCTAAGTGCCATCTTTGATATCTCCTGAAAATAAAACAAAGAAAAAAGCCCCTGGACTATGCTTTTGATTTGTACATTGTAAAGCAAGGAGGCAATTACCTCCATTTTATGAAAAACGAAGTTGTTAACAGTAATCACTCTCAGTGTGGGACTGAAATGTTAGGCATGAACTAGGATTTCTTTGTTAGAATCTTTCAAATGGCATTTACCATGTGAGGTTTTTTCTTAAGCTTTGCTTACGCATCACAGTGCCTGTCTGTGTTACAAGTTAATGCAAAAATAATGACAAAGCTCTTAATTTATTGGCTGGGGTTACAGCTTTCCAGTCTACAAAGTGTATTGGTAGAAAAGACTTCCTAGGAAAAAAAAATAAATTGGTGAGTCAGTGCTTCAGGAATAATGTAAATTCAAGACACCTTTGTTTCAACTCTAAATTGACCTACAAAACAACAGAAACAGGTTTAATCTGGCTCAAAGTAAAGAGCAGGAAGTGCTCAGGATATTTAAAATTCTGTAGTGAAAAGTTTGAATTTACAAAGAGAAATTCAAATGATCTGCCAGAGTTGTCTAACTAGGATAGAATTCTGAGTACTTCAGTCTAGAGTCTCATTCCTAGACTTGTTAGTAAAGTCTGATTTAAAAGTAAATGCCCATACCATCCTAAAATAGGAAGCCACTGATACCCCCTATGGTAATAAAAGTTTTAGAATAATCATAGGGGCAGAGAAGTAGAAGGTCTAAAACTGAATAAAGATTTTTAATACTGACCAACTCATCCAAGGCCAGTTAAAAAAATAATTATTAACATATATTTGCTTTAAAGTTATTATTATTTTTCTTTTAGATAGTGGCTGGTTCACTGTAATAATAAAAAAGAGTTCTGACTATTTTTTTATTACATTGCCTTTTTTTCTGTTATATTTCAAGTGGTGGCAGTAAGGGATGAGAAGTAATTCTGAGGTACAGTTCCCAAAGTGCTGAAGGAAAACTCTGATGAAAAAAGAAGAAGAAATAAAAAAGAACCCCACTGAAATTGCTTGAAAGCCATCTTCTGTCACCAGAGTAGCTCTACTTCCAAGAACCATTAGTATGTTCAGTTTAGCTGATTTAATATAGCCATGTCCTGGGACTGTTTATCTTTGAATTGCAAGAACATATGATATAATTAACTAAACTCTTATGGAGCTAAATTACTTTAAGCTTCCCCTCCCCCCCCCCCAACCTACAATTTTCAAACAGAAGAAAAACATTATTTGCATAATGAGCTCTTTGCTGGATTTGTTATCATGACATTAAAAGGGGGCGATGTTTTTTCCTTATAAATGATATATTCACTGAATATTTGTCTTTATTTTTCTGAGCAAATTTGGACAAGATGTGATGAATTGATGGAAAATAACTTGACCAGAAAGAATGGAAGGAGAAAAATCAACACAATGAAATATCCTGGGTTTTGTGTGTTGTTACAATCAACATGCAGGTGACTGAAATGGTGAGAAAATAGTTGTATTCTTCCAGTTGACAATTTTTTGCTCCCCCATCATTACAGTGTGACATACCATGAAGCTTTACAATACTGATACAGTTCCTGTAGGTTTGCTTAATGGTAAACATGCAAAAATCTCTCAGCAACAGCTTAGGGAAAAATATCAAAGGGTCTTTGTTTAGTGGCAGAACTGAGTTTCTCCTCTGACAACTTGAAGCAACAGGAATGCAGAAATGGAGCATTCTCAGTCAAACCACTGAGCAAAGTTTAGGCACATCCAGGTATGTTTCGGATACAGAGTTTATTGAGCAAGCTTAATGGCAACTTTACACCAGATACAGAAGCAAACTAATATTTTGGACATCAGAAAACTGTTGTTGGCACTACATTGCCTTTGTTGTCTGTTGTTGGCAGGAGCAGGGGGAAGAGGAGAAGGGAGAGTGGGGCAGGAATGAAGGAAAGGTTTGCTGTGTTTTTATATCTCCTGAAAGTCCTTGAGGGTACCAACCAGCTTATGAGGATATTTTAAGAGCTTTGCTTATGGCAATAAATTACATTTTTCCTATCAAAATGCTTAAATGGTGCTAAAGAATTTTTAATTCTGAGTAAGAAAAGCAGGCCACATAGGAAACACTGTATTCTAAGAGCATACCTAAAACTAATTTTCTTAAATACAAACCTAAATTGCATTTTCTATTTTAAAAAAATAAATATCATAAATTATTGTGATTAGAGGCAAAGAATAAATGTTTGATCAATTTAGAAGGAATGCATACAAAAGCCTTTAAGTAATGGGCAAATAAATATCAACAGGAGGCTAAACAGTGGCAGTTCAGAATTTCCTCTTTCCTTGCTTTTACACTCCTGATGCTTGTGTGTGTACACATGTATGTGCACTTGTGTGGGTGTAAGCCCTTTTGCAAGCTATTAATGAGGGGAACGTGGCTCATTATGTCTCACAGAAATTTCACAGGAGAGAGGAGTTAATGCAAACCCTGGCGTAGCCATACAGAATTGCAACTGTATTGTGATTCCAGACACCATGGCACTCTGCACTTCAGTATCCAGGCAATACTGGTAACTTTCATTACGTCTGCATACCCAGCTCATTCACAGGAAAGATAAAAGTTAAAACCAAATAAATAAATAAATGTTTATGGGCATCTCACATTAGGCGTGCAGATGATGTCAGCATAACAAGTGACAAGCCAGAGCTGCTACACATGGCCTCCTCACCCTCTCTGATGAGAAACGTTAAGATGAAGACAGCATCTATCTATATGTGCAGAGGTGACTGGGGGGAGTGAGGAGGTTGGCTGTGGGAGAAGTTTGTCTGGGTAATCTTGTTAAGAAACAATGCAATGTTATTTTAATGCCCTTTGAACAGCACCAGTTTCAAGGCAGTAATCTGTTTTTGTTGCATTGCATGTTACAGCATCCTGAATGGGCTGGCATCCATCTTCTGGCGGGCCTCCTCGGGGCTTTTAAGACAGGGTCTCTTAAGGCCCTCGACTGCCAACTTAAATGGATGTTGCATACAAAAGCCGGCACAGATCAGTTCTCCTCATGGCTGGTGATGTCCTCCTGGTACCATACATTTCCATTTCTCTTTGTTTCCTGCTTTATCACTGACAATTTCTGTAGAAGAACATTTGTCACAAATAGTGGAGTATCATACAAACAAACCCCCTTCCTCATACAGACAAAGAATGCAGATATAATACAGCACAATATTAGTAATAAAGCGGTGACATTCACTGCAAAGTGATGTAGTTTTATAAAGGATGTACAGCTTCTGTACACACAGACACATATACACATATACATGCAATTTTCAGTAGCACTTATAAACCCAAACTAAAAACTGGAAAAAACTTGCTATTGGAGATGACCAAAACTTCGTCTAATCCGGTTACAGAAGCCCAGAGAAAGGTTAGAAAAAGTAGACTGCATATTACATGATCTTTCCCCAGAAATACCTGGTTATCTTCCAGTAATTAATTAGTTAAACACTTCTTGAGCTGTCTAGCTTTGTTCTTCATGGATTTATTGGATCCTTTTTTGGAACACATGTATACCTTTGGCTTTCACACTAAACCTCAGCAAGGGTAATTCATCAAGTATCATATAAATCAAATGATTCATCATATGTCATCTTAAAAACACATAACAAGCACACACACACACCTGTAGCCCAGCCCACCCCCTCTCCCCCCATCTTGTACTTGTTTTTCTTCTACTTCTAGTAAGGGTATTTTTCACTTGATTACTTGCTGAAATAGATAATTCTCGTTCTTAAACAGAGCAAACAAGGAGCAAAAGCGAAAATGTTGTTATTCTTGTAAGAAGGAAAGACCTGAGTAATCTCAGAGGGGACAAAGGACTTCAGGGCACTGAAATCAGGTCTGCTCCATATCTCTTGGAGGAATATCTTCCCTTTGAGCTCTCAGCTTGTAAATTTTGGTTGATGGTGGGGAGAAAAAAAATAGGCTGAAGCAGTAACAGTGTCTTCTAAAAACCTGCTTCATGCCCCAAATCATAATTTGCAACATACAGCCCGATCTCTGCTCATTTCCCTCACTCCTAACCCGCCCCCATGCTTTCTCTTGTTGCTCCTGCTCTCAAAATACGTGCAGCCTAACATGTACTTTGTGAAATAGTTCCCATTCTTTTTTTTTCTTTCCTGTTAAGATGGGAGCCATGGAGTTAGGGATTTACTAGTCAACATGATTCAGTGGTGGTTTTGGCATATATCTTTTTCCTTCTTTAGTAGCTAGTTAGCTGAAAAAACCTCATCATCATTTTTAAACAACCACAAGTCAGAGATATTCTGACTATCCATCATTCCCAAAGTACGAGGTTATTTTCTTGGAAGGAGCAACAGTATTGGGGTGGCAGCTGAGGAATGTGGTTACACTCAGTCATGAGAACGTCTCCTTTTAATCCCCTTAAAATCAAATAAATTAAACACTTGTTAAAATGTTTTTTTGAAGGTGTGAGCTAGCATCAGTAAAGACTGAGTGTGTATCCAACTTCAGGCCACAAGAAATTATTTTTATAAACTCTAGCAAACCCCATTTTGAAGAGAATATATAACTCTACTTGAAAGCTTGATAATAAACGGAATATAAATATGGAAACATATGGAAACACCATCTATAATTTTTGCATTTTGGTATAAATGATTATATGGTGAAGAATTTTTCCAAAGTGTACTCAGCATAGAAAGTGAATAATAGCTAAGGCTTACTTCCTTTAACAACTTCGGTTATTAAAGATTCAAGTTATAATCCAAGATAAGCTAACTTCTGGACATCAGGTTTACTATGGACTTTATTATCCCATACAAACAGAAACAGAATTGCTCGTTTGCTTCAGGGCATGTGCCCATTCGTAATTGACATTACAATCCTGTTAATTTCATGCTCTTGCTCTAAACATTTTAATCTTCCTCAGCAGCTGTAAAACAAGGGATTTCTTTTCCAGTTAGTTGTGGACCCAAGAATCCAGTCTTGATAAAGATGAATAAATCAACTGAAAGGGAGAGATGAAATGAAACTGGGAGGAAGGAATGTTAAAGCGTATGTGATAGTGCCCTGTAAAATAAATCTTAGCCTTGAGTGTGGTAACTTTATTTAATAACTTTTTAGTGCTCTTTCACTGCCCTCTGCTTAGCTTAAGCACATGGATGTTTTTGCAGCCTTGCAAGGCCTACAGATTCCATACCATTTGAGTCAGAAAATAACTGGATGTTGATGCCTGTTCAGAGCTAGGAGATGCTATTCATGCGATTACACTTTAGAGAAAACATTGTATTTGCTGCCTTTTGCTTACAATGGAAATTATGTAAGGGATTATTATAAGATCTGCTGTTCTGACTCACTGGCTGGTAAACTAATTACCCTGTGATATGATGCTATTCCTATATGAATCGTAAGTTTAATTAGCTGTCAGGGTTTATAGCACCCTTGAATACAGGCACCCTTTGGCATTTTAAATTTAAATAACTCATACATACTACTTGTATTTGTTGACTAATATCTTGTTAACATGCTTTTGAATTTTCGTTTTGCATATGAGCTGGTTTTGGCTGGGATAGAGTTAATTTTCTTCATAGTAGCTAGTATGGGACTACAGTTTGTGCTGAAAATGGTGTTGAAAGCATAAAGATGTTTTTGTTACTGCTGAGCAGCACTTGCACAGAGCCAAAGCATTTTCACTTCTCATCCCACCCCACCAGTGAATAGGCTGAAGGTGCACAAGAATTTGGGAGGGGAGACAGCCAGGGCAGCTGACCCCAGCTGGCCAAAGGGATATTCCATACCATATGATGTCATGGTCAGCACATATAGCTAAGGAAAGAAGAAGAATGAAGGGGGGTGTTTGGAGTGATGTTGTCGTCTTTCCAATTAACCACTACACATAATGGAGCCCTGCTGTCCTGGAGATGATTGAACACCTACCTGCCCAAGGAAAGTGGGGAATGATTTCTTGCCTTCCTTTTGCTTTACTTGTTAAACTGTCTTTATATAAATCCATTAGTTTTCTCACTTTTACATTTCTGATCATCTACCCCATCTTTCTGTGTGGGGAGAGAGCAAGCAACTGTGTGGGACTGGGATTAAAGCTTAACAGTATACAAAGAAGAGTTTACCTCTTTTTTCCAGTTAATTCCTTAGTGATCGGTTTGCAAGACACAATATTACAGTCAGATACCTTGGGTATGTTTTTAGGTCCCCAAAGCATGACTGAGTTCTGCGTGGACTTTTCAAGATCACACTCTCAAGTCTGAGAGAAAAGCAGAGTAGTTTAACTTGACCTGACTTTCTTTAGCTCCAAGTTAACTCAAAACTACCTTATACTTGCTGCAGATAAAGAACACACAAAGATTGTTATCACAGCTGAACCAAAGTTCAGAAACTCTCTAAACTGCAGTACTATCTAAACCCTTACTGTTTTTAGCACTCTACACCTATGAAGCCAACCATTTCAAGATATGCTGTAATGCTTATTTGAACATGGCAAATACAGCTCTCAGAGACTTTTATTTCTAGGTAGTCTTGTTATGCAGAAGAAGGTGAGAAACATAGAATTTACTTGCCAGCATTTCAATTAATAAAGGAATGATAAAGCAACTGAACACAATAAACAGTGAATGTATTTACTCATACAAGATTTGTCTTTTTCTTTTAACCATAATGTGAGGGTTTTTTTTTTCCAGTTCGTTGAGGAAGTTGTGGGTTACAGGGTGGGGTAACAACACGCACCCCCTTGCATTCCTCCTGGCCCAAACTTGGATGTGACTCAAAGCCTGTGCTGCAAATCCGCCTGATCATGAGTAGGAACATCTGTCACTGTGGTAAACACTAAAATATTATGGGATATATTCTGATTTCTCTCAAATCTGTTTTGAAACACACTGCTCACTATTCTTCACAGGAATGTAAACTAGCGACCTGTCTTCACCTTGTGTGAAGAATGCTACCTGAGTAGAGCTACTCAGTTGTAAATTAACTAAAAAAAATTACAGTTGTTTTAGAATTTGAATTAGATGTTTGGGCTTTTTTTTTTTAAAGTGTGTTATTTCATTGTTTATATATATATATATGTTGTCCAGCTAATTGATCTAGCTCAGCAGTCAGTCATACATTTAATAAGACTTTTCCAATTTTTTAAATGCTTTCTCTTTTTCAGCTAGTTCTTGTTGTTACATATTTGCATTGAATACATGCACAAATACAGTTTAGAAGCCTGAATTCATTAAAGGAAAGCCATAATGGAAAATTTGATCTGGAAATTCTTATCCCACAGAGTGCATTCAATGTTTACAGATATGAAATGTTCTGACTAAGAGCTTTAAAGCAAGTGTAAATTCCTAAAAATTGGGCCTAAAATATACCTAAACTCCAATTCTCTGCTGGAGTCAGCACAACTAATCATGTGGATAAACACAAGAACATATTTTTGAAAGGCTTTCAATCTCCCATGTAAGCAATGTACACTACAAATAAAAACGCTTACAGAGCATCCAGAATTTTAATGTGTGAGAGTATAGAAAACTTTTCAACATAAACAACTCATTTATTAAGGCTTCCAGATCTTTATGTAAGAGCCAACTTGGAGTTCCAGATTCTAAAAGTTGGGTAAAAGTTGATTCATATTTATCAAGGATTGTACAAACATTTTCAGTAATCTAAGATGAGAAACAAGGAGTATAAATTAGATTTTGCTTACTAGTTTAAAAATTTTGCTCTGAGATTTAGTCTCATTCTAGTTTTACAGTAGTCTCTCTGTTAGCAAATTATAACTACAAAAAATCATAGAAACTCTCATTTAAAAGGTATTAGGGTGTATGCAAAAGGAGCCTATCTATAATCATGGAATATGTGGCCCCTGGCATATGTCTGTGGTAATGTGGTATGCCTGTGTGGAAATGTGTTGTTAGATACCTTAAATAACAGACATTTTAATTACAGATTACTCACAAAATTGTCTAGGAGTGGGTAGGGAACACCCCCAAGACATTACCTACTAAGATCAGATCCCTTTCTTGAGAAAGAATTTCTTCGTCTGTAGTCAATGGATGTGAATGACTCAATTAAGCTAAAGAAATCCTGACATAATAAATAGAAAAAAGAAAGAAAGGAAGAAAGGAAGAAAGGAAGAAAGAAAGAAAGGAAGAAAAGGAAGGAAGGAAGGAAGGAAGGAAGGAAGGAAGGAAGGAAGGAAGGAAGGAAGGAAGGAAGGAAGGAAGGAAGGAAGGAAGGAAGGAAAGAAAGAAAAAGAAAGAAAGAAAGAAAGAAAGAAAGAAAGAAAGAAAGAAAGAAAGAAAGAAAGAAAGAAAGAAAGAAAGAAAGAAAGAAAGAAAGAAAGAAAGAAAGAAAAAGAAAAAAAGAAAGAGAGATAGATTATATGTGTAAGTATGTATGCATACATGTTTACTTCTCACTTTTACCTAGATGATTCTCAATTAAAAATGTGGAGGCAGGCCTTTGCTCTTGAATAGTACATGAAGAACACATAGTTAAACCCCCATGTGACTCTTTGAAAGCACACCCCATGTAGATAAGCTTTCATAACCCAGCTTTCAAGGAAGCTAAGCCTCCTTCAGAAACCCCAATTATCAATTTCTCCTGTTTGTTAACAATTCAGAGAGATAAACATACTTCTGACCCATTGACTAGTGATTGCCTATTTTAAAAAGTTGTCATCTGTGGAAGTCATTGTGAAACAAAATGCTCTGACACTTCAGGGTTGTGTAGTAGCGGACTGAAGTTATGCTGGTCCTGAAATATATTTCAGGCTCTGTGCTCTCAGCTTGCAGTGCATGAGCTTACCTCATTGAAACCAGGTTAATCCCTGAAGAAGTGAGAGCAGTCAATGGCACTAAAGCTTCAAATATGAATGATCAGGAACACGTGAGTTTGCTGAAAGAATATCATCTCTGTGGGAGGACTTAGGGAAGCGATGAACTATAATCCCTTGAATGATTGTCCTTTTTAACGAAAATCGCTCCAAATGCCTCTTGGGATAAGTTCTTAGAGTAAAACCTTTATTTTGACTTCTTATTTTCAGAATGAACAAGTAGGAATTACCTTTTTTACTCCTTACAATAATGAAAAAGAATCAAATAGTCTGGTGGATTGCACACCCTCTTTAACTTGATTCCCAGAAGGGATACAAGTGTTTTGGATTTGTTATCCTGACCACCTTAAACTACCCTGTTTCTAACAATGTCATTTAAACAGCAGGGTCAAATATACAAAGGCAGTTCATGTATAGGCCTTATGTACAATATATCTGGTAGCCAGTGTGATTTGTCAGATATTCAGCGTTAGTGTCAGAGTTTTTGTTTATTATCTTTTTGACTCTCTGAGTATCTGTGTGGGAATCATATTGTGAAATTATTCTCTTAGTTCTCCATGGTAACAGCCACTGAGAAGTTGTAACAGACTGGTGGATGGAATTTTCCCTTAGAGATTGGGAAAGAAAGAGCCTGTTCCACTGCCTGCTCTAACAATAAAGAAAGCTTCACACACATTTCTGCTGATTTTGAGAATTTAAAATATTTTGCCCAGGCAGCTCAGAATTTTATTTTATTCGGGGTTATCAGTTGGGAAGTCTGATGCTCTGATACTGAAGGGATGGGCAGAAAGAACACTGGATATCTGGGAAGAAAAAATGATTTGTTAGAAATGGGTTTTGATCAAATAATTTGAGGAGGTTAATATGGGATGGCTTTTGGTGCTGCTCTTCTGCCGATGAACAAATACATTTGGCAACTCTGAAGCCATCCGTCAGCTAGATAGGAGGAAGCTCCATGGGGGAGGTGTTGCTTTGACAGATGCCTGCAGCTCTTTCTTGAATCAAATGGATTGTACATCTGGCTGCCTACAACTCTATCACACAATGTGGCACCATCTCTTTGTCTCCCTGCCTCCCACACCCTAGCTCTCCACTCCCCGTTTATTCTGGGTCTGACTCGGCAGCTGTGACACTGACTTCATCATACAAATGTGAGGAGAGTCTCCACAGCTCGCTAAGAAATGTTTCACAGAAAAGTGGCTGCTGTCCAGACGTCTGTTCTTGTCTCATCTTGTACTTCTGCTCAAACCTTTTGATCTCATTCCTGCCTCTGTTGTTTTGTTTGTTTTACTTCTTGTCCCAAAAATCCTGTTGCTTTTTTTGGTCTCTGGAGCCTTTCCTTCAGTCGTACACCCAGTCTTTCTGTTTGCCCAGGCCTCTACCAGGCCACAAATGCGTTATCCAGCTGATAACTGCTGTTATCCATCAAATCAAAGGATGAGCTTGGCAATATAATCTATGCCAACTTCATACCTCTTTTACCTCTTTTTTAAACCTTTACCCCCTTACAAATTTTTAAATGTTGTCCTGTGGAATTTTTGAGCCCTTGTTCTTCAGATGGATTAGTGAGTTTGAAAAAACTTACCATAGAACCAGAACATTCATGTACACTGAATTCTAAAAAACTGCAGAACTTGCAACGCTTTGGTTTTGGTATTTGTTTTTGTTTGGTTTTTTTTTTAATTCCCGGCAATGGCATAATTTGTAATTGCCTGTTTTTGCTTAAGAAAGTGCACAAATAGCTAGGTAGGATGTGCTTCAGTTTCTTTAAGGCAAAATAAAATGAGTTTTACGTTGAGGACTCTGATGATAAAGTAACTCAAATGCACGACAAACAATTTGGTTTGTCATAAAGCAATCTACTAAAACATAAAAAAAGGTTTCATTAATTTGTAGGTGACATGAAGGTTACTCAAGATTTTTTTACTTTCAATTTTAATTTTTTTTTTTATCTCAAAATATGTACTGTAGGTTGAGTGGCTGTGATGAAGTATTGTTGAAAATTCTCAGGAATCGATAAAAAATCAATATGAGCACAAATGGAAAAGGGGTGAGGCTTTATGTTCTTTATTTACTAAAGCAATACACTGAGCTTGAGGGAATGAGCTGTATTTACAGAATACTACAATATCTTCTTCAGAATATAATACATCAGTGCAATAAGGGATAACATTGTCGTTGATCAGCAACAGAATGAAGAGTGCACTCAGTTAAAGAAATCTTCACTCTTCTTCTGGACTACCTCCTGACTGTGTATGCAGACTGTCCTAGTAAAACCAATCCAGCTGAAAAAAAGACACGCCTATCATGATTTATCAGGTTCACCTTTTTCGCTTTGCTTACAAGGAACAGCAAGAAGATTCAATGTCTGTAACCAGTCCACATTTGGGAAAATAAGGAAATAGGGGAAGCCCTTGCACTCTGGGTTAGATCTTTCTTACTTTTATGAACCCTTAGAAGAAAGGGAGTGGTCAGTCCTTAGCAAAAAACATGTTTTCCCCCTTTTTTTCCCTCCCAGAATTTTAATTAAACAATGCTGTTGGCACAAATTCTCATGCTGCACTTCACCTTGATGTTGTCAGAACACTGGCCACAAATCTACACATTTGTGTGGAGATACCACTCAGTGATGTTGTTTTTCCTTTGGTCTGTGCTGTACATTTGCACAAGTAAATCCTATTACAGGATCTTGCAGTTTAAAGATGTATATTCACACAATGACCTTCAGTCTGAGGTGGCTGGAACTTCAGAATCTGAAACTTTGTCCACAAATTTCACTGAAATGTTGCATTTCAATAGTAGCAGCAAACAAATACAAACAGCAGTCTATTTTCCAGCCAGTTCTACACAAGCAGAGATTTCTGAAATATCTTCAGTGGTTAGGTTAAAGTAATTAGAATTATATTTTTACCCAAAAGTTTTCATCAGTTTTTATGAAGACTCTCCATTTGCTATGGGTTTAAGTGTAGTCTAATCCAGAAAAGAGGTATGACTAAGCTTAGTGATGAAAATATGTAGAAGCTGAACTACTTCAAATGGTCCCCAGTCAGATCTCCTGGCAGATTTGTGGTCTCTTCCATATAGCTTAGGATGCTTTTGTGAAGTTCCTAACATATTGTTTGTGCATGTCAAAGACAAATTCAGAACCAATCCTTTTTCCTCTCTGCTGGGAACTTAAAAACTACTTTTAATGCTCAGTAGTCAACAGCAGTATGTGAAGACACAGAAGAAAAAGAAAAAGCCAAAACCAGAGGAAAACATTAAGATCAGGCCTCTACTGGAAGACTACACTAGCACAACCTCTTCTGTCTCTGTGTCTGGGGATTTATGCCTTTTAATTAGCGTTACCTCTATTCCAGTTTTGCTTCTTTTAAGCTTTTTTCCAGCCTTCATCTGTTTAATGGAATAATTTTATTAAGGCTAGGGAGTGGATAGTTTTGGAGAAAGTATGGATCTATCTAAGAAGGGAGGCAATAAAATATGATAATATTGGTAGAGATGAGACAGACAGGAATATCCAGTTAAGGGATGTTGTCAGAAAAGCTTTAAAAAGAGGGCTAAAATTTTTATTGAAAGCATAGACGATGTCCACTCATGATCTTAATATTAGGGAGGAAGTTTTGCAGCACTTCAGCACTTGTCACCATCTCTTAATTACTAGCAGTTTGGAACAACTAACTTTTGTCCACAAGGGCTGGTCTCATATGGATGTGTCATTACAAAATACTTCACTCTTGGACATAAGAAAGCTATTAAAAAGAAACTATTAGGGGAAAATCCAAAGGGCATTTGCAGTATGCTATTCAAATGTCACTGGCTTACTGGGAAAAAATAAATTCTAATGCATTTCTCAAACTACTTTGAGAGCCAGTCATCCTGCACCTGTAATCCACAGGAAAAATAGTAGGTTGAAAGCTAAACAGCAACAAGTAATGGCTTTTTGACTATCATGCACAGCAAGTAAAACTGAAGATGGTGGATTTATACTGGTCTGCAAGAATGCCTAATCTTAACATTCATGGGCTCTGAGGGAGGGAAAGCATATATAAATGCACCTGGAATATAATATATAAAAAATCAGGGTTTTAAGCCTGTTTCAGGACAGTTTGCCTATGTTCAGTTTTTGTAAGCTATTTCATTCTCAAGCATTATCACCAAAACAAGAGACATTCTAGGTCAACCGCTCTCCACAGACAGACGTGGCTGGGATCTGCTTCCGTCAGAAGAGCCTGTTGCAGAGCTTGTCTTCCAAAGAAGCTCTCCCACCTCTGGTACAAGCAGGACAGAGTTCAGGAGCCCCATCTGCTGTAGTGAGTCATCGCTTTGCATCTCCCAGCAGGATCAACACCTGTTAGCAGGGTGAGTTCACTGAAGAAATCCTGCCAGCCTGTTCCATGACAATAATAGCAGTGCACATTGTAAGGCTAAATCATAAACATAAGATTGCAATAAAATGCAGTATCTCCATAAATCTGTCATCTGAAGGATACGGCTGGAAATGCCTGTATTTCACCCTTCTGTGCAAAATTACTGACTCAGGCTCAGTGTTATCAGTGAATTCAGAAAGCAAATGCTTACAAAACCAGCAAGTATCAGCAGAGTCAGCTATTGGAAATGCGTGCAAGCAGGAATTCTTTTCTGGCACTTTTATTTATTTTAGGTATCACACCCTGTCCTAGACTGAACATTAGCCGTTTCTGTGATTTTTTTCCTTATTCAGCTTCACAGTTTCAGTGCCTTGCATATGCTTGTTAAAGTATCTTTTTGGCTTAATGCACTTCAGAGAATGATTTTAATTAAACTATGATAGGGTTCATGATATTTCCTGAAGATTAAATGAGTCTGGAGAAAGTCAGTAGTTCTTGGTTGCACCATAGCAGGGAGGTGCAACTCATCATTATTTTTCAAAAATGCTGTGTTTGTTGACTTTCTCTTACAAAAGCAAAAGAAATATTAGCTAAAGTATGATTTTCCAGTGGAACGTGAACTTTCTGGCATTTTTCTCATTTTTTAATTTTGAGGCACAACACTTATGTCACATTGATAGTGGCTTCTGTGTGTGAGCTACCAGAGTTTCTCCTCTTATTACCCAAGGCTACCATATGACTGTGAGTATACTAGAGCACATGGCGGCCAGGAGTATAAGCCAGGAGCATGTAGGGTGAGATGAGTGGAATAGAGGCCAAAAAGGACAAGTGCGTTCGCTTACCTGTGCTAACTGGCTATTAGGGAGAATGAAAGACTGAAACAAAACTAGCTCTTTAAGTTTGGGGTTTGAGATTAGCAATACATATAGCATTTCTAAAGACTAGAGACTGTTGAAATTCTTGGCTTAAGTGGGTGGATATTTGGTGGAGTCTTCCTCGTTTTACAGCATGACTGAATATGGCTTGTAACATCCTGTACATGACTTAGCTGGCGTTTGAAAATATACATTGTAAAGGTATATAAATGAATCACATTAAAAAAAAAAAATTACAATACTCACCTGGCCTCAATATGTGGCTTTAGATGAGCTTCTTAATGCATAAGTGTCACATAAATAAATACATAAAAACTCAATGTGAAAACTGATGAAAGTGTAGTTACGAAACCGGATCCAGCATTAATGATTGCTGATGAGCAGTCAATTACCACGCCTTGATCCAGAAAAGGATATTACATTCCAGAAGCCACTTGAACCATATTTACTCAGACACATCCAATAAAAGCCTATTCAACTCTAGTGCTCTTTAGGCTGATTTACTATGCTCTCTGATTGGGTGAAATCCTGCAATCTCTGAGATAATTGTGTTCGAAAGACTTTTTTTATGAAAATAGAGACTGGTAGAGGACTGAGACATTCTAGGTGACACGACTAAAGAAAAGGCTTCCAGGCGATATCACAGATTCACAGAGATTCCCTGGTGCTGAAAACTTTCTCAGTGTTTGAAGCAGAAGGCACAGAAGATTGCAGCTGCCTGCCTTGTCCTTGCACCAGGCCAAAGCATCCTTTTTCTCATCCCTTTTCTCACCGTCACCGGGTCTCAATGAGTGTCCATCCTCCAAGGGCAGAGCGTCCCCCTTCTAAATTGTAGGGGAGCCGTGCAGCAACAGCTGTCATATAACTTAGGAGGTTGTGAACTACACAGGGCAGGTGGGAAAAATTCTGCTGGACCCCTTAGGGTCTTGGCCCCCAGCCACACAGTATGTCTGCACCTGACGCAGAGCGTTTGGCTGGTAGGACCGAGACACAGGCACACAGGAGACAAGGCAGCACTAATTCCTCTAATCGGAGAGGCATTTGTTTTATCACACTTTGCTGCGAGAGAGAAAGAGTCCTGCAGGGTCAGACTACTGCCGTTTGCCATAGAAGAGCATTCAGAGCTCTTAACTCCAATTGTGCTCCTGCAGAGCCTCCATTCAGGCTTGTCCTGGAGAGTAACAGGCCAATTTAACCTGCTATGCGGCAGGCAAGAACTTGCCTTGTGTAACCTGCTACCCCTTAATAGCTCTGGCTTCTATTAACTAACCATAGCAATTCAGAAATTAACAGAGAAATGTAAATTAAAAAAGAAGAAACACAAAAGAATATACATAAGCACGTAGGGCCTTGGGTTCCCAAGTGTAGGCTGGGGAATGAGACAGTGGCTGGTCCTAGCTTAGGCACTGTTTATCATGTAAATCAATTGAATCGAGTGGAAACAGCTCTTAAAAACTCCTGTCTAGCAGAAATGGAACTTGATGGCTTTAACTTGTAGGAACATATTTCAAGGCTGTCTGGAGCTTAAAATACTGATCATGCTGTGAATTGGAATTTTTTTTTTTCTTGTTGGTATTTTTAACTCTTTGGTGTCTCTGGTTAACTGAACTCACACCGTCTGTTTTTTATCTATTTGACAAAGTTTTGTTTGCTTTCAGTTTTCTGAAGCTTCTGAATAGCACTTTTAGAAAGCTTTATACCTGCCATTAAAGATGTTGTGTCCCATTCTCTCCCCTACCACACTTGAAACTTGATACTGAGTTCAGTTCCTCTACAGATTGATCTTTTTTCCCCTTTTTCTTTCTTTCTGAACTTTTTTTTTTATGTACAACCTAGCAGTCATGAGTATTTGCTGTGAACTTTAGGTTTTTAATGACACAACAAAGTAATCACATTCAGATCCATGTCAGACATCTGTAATGAAATTTGCTTCTTCAAGTAACTAAGTGTGCTGTCCTCTACTGTTCAGCTGACACAGAAAATATGACTGCTAATTATTCTAGTCATCCATTTTACTACTATTGGTAAGATAAGGCATTTGATAGCTATGGGAAGAACTTTTGAGCTAGATGATTAACTCTCTCCCATTAAATTGATCAATTTAATGGACACACTAATAAGTAAGTAGAACTGGACCTTTGTTCCCTCCCTGTTTTCCTAAAAAAAACCCACCCTAAAAAGCTGATGATATTCTGACCCACAGAAGGACCACAATTCTGATGCAAAGTAAGTTTTTAAAAAGACATATGCATCGTGTCACACCAAAATGCTATATTATTATACAGAAGAAATGACCTGGGTGTCAGTTCTATTAGCTGCCCTTAGCCTGTATGTGAAATTAAATTCAATACTGAAGGAAAGCGTGAACTCCTGCTTAGTCAGGTTGAAAGATACTCATTTCAGCAGAAGTTTCTTCCAGTCATCTGAGGTGCATCAAACATGATCCTTTAACCATGTGTTTTTGCTGGAATACTTCATTAGAGAGTAATTCAGACATAAAAAGTAATGAAATGAGTAGAAGGTTTGTACGTTAATTAAAAACCACTAGTTTATATAGTTATCATCAGACTATATTATTTACTAGGATTAAAAAAAAAAAAGATAAATTCTTATTCCTTTTTGTATTTAATATTTCATTTAGGTCCTTCTGGGGGTCTTCAATCACCTGGATATCTGTTGGAGGGACAACACAGCTGGGCACAAGCAATCCAGGAGGTTCCTGGAATGTGTTGATGATAACTTCCTCCTCCAGGTGATGGAGGAGCTGATGAGAAGTGCCACGCTGGACCTTGTCCTCACCAACGAGGAGAGGCTGGTAGGGGATGTGAAGATCAAGGGCAGCCTTGCATGCAGCGATCACATAATGGTGGAATTCTGGATCCTCAGGGCAGTGATGAGGGAGCACAGCAAGCTTGCTACCCTGGATTTCGGTATAGCAGACTTCGGCTTCCTCCTGGAACTGCTGGGTAGAGTACAATGGGACAAAGCCCTGGAGAGCCGAGGGGCAATGCATCTCAGCAAAGAGAAAATTAGTCAAAAACACCGAGAGGCCTGCATGGAGGAACATGGAGCTCCTGGGCAAACTCAAACAAAAAAAGAAAGCCTGCTGAAGGTAAAAGGAGGGGCAGGTAGCCTTGGAGGAATACGGGGAAACTGAGCAGCCAGGGATCAGGTTAGAAAAGCAAAAGCCCTGACAGAATTGAATCTGGCCAGGGATGTAAAAGGCAACAAGAAAAGTTTTTACAGACATATCAAAGGGAAAATGTGGACCTTATCCAGAGAAGATCAGGTTCCAGAACACCTAAAGAACCTCAAGGTGCACAAGTCCATGGGACCTGATAAGATGTCCATGTGTCCTGAAGGAACTGGCAGATGAAGTGGCCAAGCCACTCCCTATGATATTTGAGAGGTCCTGGGCAGTCTGGTGAAGTCCCCACCAACTAGAAAACAGGAAATATAACCCCCATTTTTAAAAAGGGGAAAAAGGAAGACCCATGGAACTACAGGCCATTCAATCTCACCTCTGTCAAGAGGTGCCTGGTAAGATTATGGAGCTTATCCTCCTGGAGACTATGCTCAGGCACATGGAGAATATGGATTGGTGACATCCAACATATCTTCGTTAAGGGCAAATCATGACTGACAAATCTGGTGGGTTTCTATGCCAGAGTAATGGAGAGGGTGGACAAAGAAAGGATGACAGACATAATCGTCCTGGATTTGTGCAAGGCATTTGACACTGTCTAGCATGACATCCTTGCCTGTAAATTGGAGAGACTTGGGTTTGACAGATGGACCACTTGGTGGATAAGGAACTGGCTGGATGGTTGCACTCAAAGAGTTGTGGTCAACAGCTCAATGTCCACATGGAGGTCCATGATGAGTAGTGTTCCTCAGGGGTCAGTACTGGGACCAGCACTGTTCAACATCTTTAGCGGCGACATGGACAGTGGCCTAGAGCTGCATGAAATTCAATAAGGCCATGTGCGAGGTCCTGCATGTGGGTTGGCACAATCCCAAGCACAACTACAGTCCTTCTCCCTGAGGAGAAGGACTTGGGGGTGCTGATCGATGGCAAGCTCAACAGGAGCTGATAGTGTGCAATAGCAGCTCAGAAGGCCGACTGTGTCCTGGACTACATCAAGAACAGCATGGGCAGCAGCAGGTCAAGGGAGGTGATTCTGCTGCTCTACTCTGCTCTCCTGAGACCCCACCTAGAGTAGTGTGTCCAGATCTGGGGGCCTCAGTACAAGACAGACATGGAGCTGTTGGAGGAAGTCCAGAGGAGGGACACAAAGATGATCAAAGGGCTGGAGTACCTCTCCTCTGAAGACAGGCTGAGGGAGTTGGGCTTGTTCAGCCTGGAAAAGAGAAAGCTCTGGGGAGACCTAATTACAGCATACCAATACTTAAAGGGGTCCTAAAAGAAAGTTGGAGAGGGACTGTTCATCAGGTAGTGATAGGACAAGGGGTAATGACTTCAAGCTGACAGAGGGTAGATTTAGGTTAGACGTCAGGAAGAAATTCTTTACTGTGAGAGTGGTGAGGTATTGGCACAGGTTGCCCAGAGAGGTTGTGGAAGCCCCATGCATAGAGGTGTTTAGGGCCAGGTGCTTTGGGCAATCTGGTCTAGTGAGAGTGTCCCTAGATGATCTTTCAGGTCCCTTCCAACCCAAAGCATTCTATGAGTCTGTGATTCTATGATTTAATTTTAAAAACAATGGATAATTCCCTAAGTAAAGACCAAGTAAACAAGCAAAGAGAGGGAAACCATCTTGTCTAAAGAAGAGGTCTCTAACACATCGGTTTGGACTGGATACAAGAAGGAGTTGGTTTCTGTTATGTAGAAGGTCAACCTATGATCATAAATGGTCTGTGGCCTTAAAAATCTACAAGAACAAAATTCTTTTAGATTTCATAATACTGATGGACATAGATGAGTTAGCCCTAGAAAAACAGAGGCTAAAGCTACCAAGAAGAAAACAATTTATTAAGGTATAAGTGTAAAAGTAGCAATTGTTTCCTTTGATGAGACAAATATGAAATAATGTTTTTTTCTTGTGCTTTTTTGTTATCTACAATATTCAAGGAGTCTTCTTGCTCCTGTCCATTTATAATTCACTTTGTGACCATATATAAATATATAATATATAATGTTTTGAGCACTTGAATTCTATTCACTCTGTATTGCTATTTTAATGCAAATGATTACTAAATAATGACTTTCTACTTAAGAAATAATCTCCATTTTGCAGGATCTGCATCTGATAATTGACTGTGACAAGAACAGTACAGCCAGAGCAGAAGGTGCAGATGTATAACAGGGATCAAAATCAATTATTGGGCTGCCTCGCTCACAACAAAAGCGAACTATTTCTATTAGCATATTTTTTTCTCTAAAAAAAATAAATGAGATAATTCATAATGTCTTTAAAATTAAAACAAAAAAATATACCGTGAATTAATTCTTTCAGGTGACACTTAATCAGAGTAAAAGTCAGCTAGAGTAATTGTTTTTAAACAATCGCTGTATCCTCATATTGTTTCTACCCACTTATTAAGCATCTCTGAATGCAGATGGGCTTTTGAAATGGACAGGCGAGTGCGGTTGTGAATTATGGGAGAAATTCTTATTGTCTTGTGAGAGAAGTTTATGACTTGGAAAATGATTGCCTCTACAAGTTTTTTTCCATATGGGAAACTGACTGCTGCTGTGATTTGTACACTCTTCTATTTCTATTTGAATCTCTATTGTTTTCTACCTTCTCATGCACACACACAGGTACCTATGTGTACATGTGCACATTCACGCAAAATAAAGAAGAATTGGGTTTTTTTAGATTTAAATTATTTTACTCGAAATGGCAAGTATTTTTATAGGGTTTTTTTGTCTTTTTGGTATCACTTTCTCTTACAAGGCACACGCTGCATAATCAGCCAACTACTCTGTAATTACGTTGCAAAGACTATGTAAATACCTAATTATTTTCATGCAGATTACTTGATAATTATACTACCAGTTACAAAGTAATTCAAAGAATAATTACCATGTAACTTCCACTTTTTAGATGTGAAGATAAGGCTTTGTTTTAAAGATATAGAGAAGTGCATAATTATCCCGGGGTTACATTCTACTCAGATTGTCGATTATCCTATATTTACAGTATTATTATATGGCTAGTGGGCTCAGTATCGTGTTATCACAATTTGGAGAAAAAAATCGTTGCTCTCTGCTTTGTAATAAGTATCAGACAATGCCAGTGTTAACATTTCCCCACTTTCCTATTAATTGAAATGGATTTAAGACTTTTTTCGACTGTGAAGAAGAAAATGTGGGTTTTTTTGTACTAAATTGCATTGTGTTTTTTGAAGAAGAAAATGACATAAACCCAGATTTGTAAAGGACACTTGGATACTGAAAAACTCAATTATGCCAATTTTTGGGGGTTTAATTTCTAGAATGAGTACCATAGTGTACAGTTTATAAGAATAGTGACATGTCTCAGAAAAGATGCTGTCCTTCTCAAAGTCTTGCTTGGAGGGAGAGAGGGTGGGTAATGGGGGTCATCTGCTGCTCTCAGGATGGAGTTTTCTTCCATTTGCAATTGAATAAAATAGATTTTTGGTAAAATATACAATCAGCACTTTGAATATGAAACGATTCCAGGACTGCATTTAATTTCTAGCTCTGGAGCTGCAGATTAATTAATTTGTTGCCTTCTTCACCCAATTAATCTTTCATTACATTATAGAAAATGAAGTCACTTGAATAGCAAGGGATGAGAATGTTCTTTTTCTCCTTCTGAGAAACCCAGTGTCTTGTTTGTTGCCTGTAGCCAGTGGAGAAGGAACAGGCCGTACAGCATAATTTCTATTATAATATTGAAATATTCTTCCAGTTATCTTGATGCTGAATTTAGATGCAATACACATCACCATGGATGTAACAAGGCTTCATATAGAGGATAAGACCCCGGGCTATCTCAGAGCAGCCAGTAGCTCAGCAAAGGGATGAATCCCATCCATAAGATTGCTGAGTGCCGACATTAAGCACAAGCGAAATAAATGGTTGCCTGGAGCAGCATGTTGGTGGAGGGGTTGCAAATTCATCACATGCTGAAGAGGCTGCCTAAGGAGCTTCACATTAATGACAGCAGCTTATGTCTGTCTGGTACCACCTGAACAGCTCCTCTGGCACAGCCATTCCAGGATGAGCCCGGCTACAGAGCATGGACACGGTCTCTGCTATTAAGGGGAGACAGTGAAACCAGCACTTTAAATTTTACCTCTGTTCTGTGTGGTTCCACACATGCAGGTAGCAGGTGGCTCTATCTCTGGGAAATAAAATGAGGAGGGAGCCGATGACTCCTTTTTTTCTTCTCACCTGACTGTGCTTGCATTTACTTGGTGGAAAATGGACATCATTGCCTGATGCAAGTGAAGCAGAAGGGAAAGCTTGTTGAGTGATGGGTAAAGCTTTTGGGAGCTGCTCTAAGGCTGCCACACAACTAAATATTACCAGTAAGTCACTTTGCTGATAAAGGATGGCAACACTTTGTATTACTGACATTGCTGAGAAACCCTGAATGAAATGTGAAACTATTTTCATTAAAGAGCTGAACAGCTACCTCTGTTGTTACAACTGTGATTACAGTGTATAAAAATATGTAGAAAACAATATCACGGGCATCAGGATCTGTTGCATCTAGTGTAAATGCAGAGAAAATGCCATGCGTATTGGCATGCAAGATATCTCAAAAAGCATCTTACAGCAGCAAGCTCAGCAGAATTATCTGAGATCTGCTATACTTCCTTTTAGTCAGGCAAAGAAACCCAGAGAGCCATGTTTTGCTCTTGCTCTTGCACAATGTAAATGACCCTGCTGACATTACATCAGTGCCAGCTTGGCTTGGAGGAGGGTTTTCTACAGGATTGTTCAACATGCTTTTTGCCTAAAACCCTTTAAAAATCCAGTGCGTTATCCAGGTTCTTAATCAAGGCTTGCTTATGTGTGTGTTGCCTGATAATTTGTAAAACAGAAACCACCCTTTCATGTATGTGTGTGAGTCTATTTTTTATACATATACATATATATCTATATAATACATTTAAGTCCATGTGCATTTTTTTCTTCTGCAAGTACATACCAGACAGTTGCTGTTCTTAAGGAGAAAATGCCCCACTGTAACTGAAAACTTGCTGTCAGACACCTTAGTATTGTATATCTAATCCACTTGAACTGCTAGACAGCATGTCCTGGGGCTGCCTGATAAGTTTCAACTGGTACCTTTCAAAAGCATCCTGCCTGCTGACACCCTGGAACTGCTGAGATGTGTAGGTGACAAGAGGGGCCAAGGAAAATCTGAGCTGCCAGGGAACCTCTTGGCTGATCTGTAAGAATATATTGCCAAAACATTTTGTTTCATTAGACTGGAGTATGATCAGACCTTAGATAATTTTTTATGTGTTTTCGATGTTCCAGCTTTTCCCATTCTTTTTATGGCACCTGGCCAATACTTCCACTGTAAAATGTACAATGGGCTGTCAGGTTCAGAGACATTGTGCTAATTTGGCAAGATTTAGATATGGCTTACTGCATTGTTTTAAAAATCCACTTGGGTTGTTAATTCCAGTCTTTCTTAACCTGGCTGTTCAAATGTGCCTTTTTTGGGAATGACTTCAGCCAGCTGGTAGAATAAATGAAGAAGAGTATGAATTGGACCTTCCTACTCTCACTGGATACTGCTTCTTTTAGAAAAAGCCAAACATCAGACACATCTCCTGTGCACTGAGCCAATCTGTCCTTTCCTGTGTACCCCTTAAAGCGATGGACAGAGTGAAAAACACAAAGTTGCATTGGGAAATAGCAGGAATCTACCTATTTCCAAAAAGTGGTGCTGGTCTCTGACTGCTGCAGCTGCCCAAATGATTCAGGCACTGAGGAAGCCATGAGTCACAGTGCTGTTGCTGGAGCAGCCCTGTCTGCCTCATGGTGAATATCTTACTTGCTAGGTGTGATTTCTTCAGAAGATGTATGATGTAGGGTACTAGAAAGATACACAGGATGTGTGTGGGTGTTACAGATGGCACAGGCATGTGTGTGCAGGGCTAGAGCACATGGAGCCTTAGGGTTTCTGTGCCTTATTTAACAAAAGCTACAAAAAAAAAAAAGGTCTTTCTGCAATAATGACCCAGTAACAGCAGCTCCAGGACTCTTGTTTTCTAATGTACTTCTTTTTCAAAGCTGTGAGTAAAGGGAATGTAGTCCCCATCTTCATCAAAATCTGCTTTTGAAAGCTATTTTAAAAGCCTGGGTGTTGTAGCAGCAAGGTATGCCAGTGATATAGTACATGTTCATGGTGTTACTCTCCTTATAGAATCATAACTCTTGTGATAAAATTTGGTTTTTTTTCCATGTGAATCAATGGTTCAAAAGGGAAAGTTGTGAGACCAACAACTATGTTTCTGAAAAGAAAGCATATTTTTCAATTTCCTTGGACAATAAATGCCTAGCAAGGTTTTCCAATGGTCTTTTAAAACAAAGTATTCAAATGTTCATAAAATATGACAAAATCAGAAGTTCTTACAATATATACATTACATATATATATATATATATATACATTACATATATATATATATATAATTAAAACATTGTTACAAAACATGACAGGGAATTCAGTGGCCTAAATGCAGATGTTTAATGCTGTAGGGTACCTGAGACATCTCACGTTTGGAAGATATGTGGTCAGAAGACATGGAAAACAAAGAAGACCTGTAGCTGACCCAAACCCTCCTGGAGATCAGGCAGAGTACTTTGAATTTACTTTTAGATGGGTGCCTGATTTTAAGCCACTGAATTCAACTTCTGGGTTCGGCTGATGTAAATTGTATCACCAATCCATGACTTGCAGGAGGTGTGCTGAAAACACCTTGCTGAAATCTTATTCTTCTGTTGCCCTGCTTAGCTATTCTCTCCTCCGTGCATTGTGCTCTCTGGGATTGCATCCTTGGCTCCAGCCTCAATTTTAGCTTGTGTTCCCATCTCTCTGTTCAGTTCTTCCTTGCTAAAATAGGCAGATTACAAGGAGCCTTCTGAGTTCTTGAAAAACTCTAATGGGAGTTTTGGTCACTGAAAAGGTCAGCAAAATAGCTGGAAGGATGCTGGAGCAGCTTGAGGGTTTATTAGTTTCTAACAGAAGCTTGGTTAATGTGATTGATTTGTGTGAGTAAACCTTGCTGGGGTTATACATCATCCTGGTTTTCTTTTCATACCCATGTGAAACATCATGGGCTGCCAGTACCTCATTTGGAAAGCCTGAGCTTTGCTCCTGACAGGCCGGAACTTAGAAGAGTGGGCACGAATGTTAGCTGACCTAAAGAGCAGTGTGCAGCTACCAGCTGCAACCTCTCTGGGGGGTTTTGCAGTGAGGGGAAACTTCTCCGCATTACAACAAATGGGCATGATATTTCATCAGACGATTATAGTATACCTGCGTGGTTTTCCTTTCAAAATGTAGGAGAGAGTCTAAGCAGGTAAATAAACCAAAGTTGTTTGGAAGCTTTTCCTGGCCTGATCTGGCCTACCTGGACTCTTGCCTAAGCAGCTCCTGTTCAATACAGAAAAGAGGTCTGGGCACCTATCCTGTGTTCTAAACATAATCCTTTTGTGTGTGTGTTGGGATGAACTCAAATCCTAGCTTATAAGTGGCCATTTATGCTTTTTCTTCTTATTATAACTCTGAATAATATGGATGATTTAGTGGATTCAGGTCTTTTGAAATGTGTGCCCTTGTTTGCTTATTTTTGTAACACCAGGGTTGCATTTTGTGAAGTAAACATTACAAGGATGTTGGGTTTGCTCTC
The DNA here is from genome assembly GCA_027925045.1 of Hypotaenidia okinawae. Taxonomy (NCBI): domain Eukaryota; kingdom Metazoa; phylum Chordata; class Aves; order Gruiformes; family Rallidae; genus Hypotaenidia; species Hypotaenidia okinawae. The sequence goes on from BSDF01000001.1 coordinate 154,640,617, forward strand.
TGTGGATTTTTAGATTCCAAAAGAATCATAAGAGTTTGTAAAGAAGTGAATATTCCGTGGATTTCCCAATTGTTCCTTCTACCAACTACTTCACCTCATCGTTTTCTCAGAGGAAATACACTGCATGATTCATCAAAGTCATTCACAACTTTTTATATTGACTCACACCTTTAAAAATTGTATGAAAATTCATGCAGTGTCAAAATTAGCCAGTGATCCTTAATGCTTTCTCTGTTTGGCATGTTATAAATGGATTTAAGATTCCACAGTAATTCAAATAAAGCAGCTATTAAGCTAGTATTTTCTTAAAATCATATATAAAATTACTGATACAGCTTTTCTCTTTTGAAATACATGAACACTCATATGAAGATTTTTCTTTACTGTTTTTTTAAAAAAGCAAATCTATGGAAATATCTGATAAAATAAACTATAATTAATATTGCTGAAAATGTCTATTGCACAAATATCACCCAGATGACACTACAATTATTTCCAAATTGTATTTACCATGACTGTGTTGACACCTATTACTTCTTTTTCAGGTGCCATCCTTTCCTCTGCTTATGAAAGGAAGACTTTAATAATACCTTGTAAACAACTTTTAAATAAATAATTTGCAGTGTCATCAAATGCAAGTACTTTCTGTTGTCAAAACCTAAGATTTTAATTAAGTTAAATGCTTCCTAAATAACTGGAAAATAGTTTAGCCTTTTAAAAGACAAAGTTTTCTAGAAGCAATTGCCCTATCTCAAAGAAAACTGAATTAAAATGTGTTCAGTTCAAATGGAGCAAGTTTTGTGGATGTGGTATTTCAAGAAACAGTTTAAATTTAAGTCACAGCCATTTCAGACTGCATTGTAGTGTTTCCCACATGATTCAGGTAGCGTGAGATGAGTGTAGACTCCTTTAGGAAGAGCAGGCCATGCTGAAGTTGTCAAAAGCAAAATGTGAGGTTATGATTGCCAGTGCAATACTGTGACTTAAGCCATGTGTACCCGGCAGCACCCTCTTCAAGGTTCAGTCTAGAACTGAACTGGTACTGCTATTGGGGCTGCGCAACCCTGGCCTGGCAGGTGCTGTGCCTGATGGGATGAATTCATAATGCCCACTCCTGACATACCCCATATCTTTCTGAACCTTTGTAAGGGCCATTTGAGGTGGCTTACTGTGCCAACAACATGGTCTTCTCTTTCAGTTGGATTTTTGATAAATACAACTCATGATTTATTGTGTGACTTTGACAGTGTCAAGTCCACCCCCATCCACCCCTTCAACTTAAGAAAGAAGGTGAAAAAGTTGAGGAGCTGTTGTTTGTAAGTATAATGCTCTTGCTTTAAATTAGCAGCACTTTTCTCAGCCACCTCACATAAACAACATGAAGTATCAGAACGCTGAGTGGTTCTTCTTCGTAGGTTCTATTTGGGTGTTTGATGAATAGTGTGAGCACCTTAGGGGTTGTAGCAACTCTAAATATGTTATTTTAAAGAAAAATTCACTCCTAGAATATAATCTTATATACTGAGGGCTGGCTACAAATGAATCATTAATGTTGATTTACTCTCTCCTCCCTCTCCTTGAGGCTATATATAAAAATTGTTCTGGCCTTCTAAATGAAGGCACTGCAAAGTATTAATATTTTGTGAAGGGTGGTGGTGGTGGTGAGATAAACCTCTTGTTTCAAAAGACAGATATAATGACTCTTTGAAGAAAAAGGAAAAACAATACCAGCCAGTTAACGAAAAGCAAGCTAAAAAGCTTTCATTATGTTACAGTGGACCACTTGAAGGGAGAACAGAGAAGCTTCCCATTTTCAATGCATATTTATCAGGGTGTGTCACTGGAAAAAACTGAATGTTCCCTCCATATACCAAGCATGATGTAGTGAACAGCAGTGCTCCTTGCTTACTTTCCTGTTTCCATATTTCCAATTACAAATCGAAAAAAGGCTTCTGCCTATGTTGCTATTTCTAAAATGTAAAATGCCTTAAAATCAGATAACAGTTACCAGAATAATCTAAGTAACAATGCTTCCTATCCTGAGCTACCACCAGAATCTTCTTTTTCCTGTTCCCTCCCATTGTTCGCCTCACCCTTTTGCTGCACGTGTGTCTTAACTTATCCCCGAAGTCCCAGGAGAGAGAGGGACGGACGCTGGGGACAGAGCAGGCAGGACAGCACTGAAGGCTGGGTGTAACTGTGTCACACCACTCCAGGGGAAGCTTTCTGCACTGGCTGTAGCCAAAGGGAGAGGTGATGCAGGTTGATTCATGATGGAAACTTTTCAGGCTGATGCAGGTTTGTGGAACCCAGGCGGCGATTCTGACCTTGATTGAGATGCTACTTGCATTACTTCCAGAGGGACCTTGACAGGCTGGAAAGGTGGGCCAGGGTGAACCTAATGAGGTTCAACACTGTCAAGTGTAAGGTGTTGCACTTGAGTGTACTGGAGGAATCCCAGACATAGATACAGACTGGGAGAAGAACTCCTTGAGAGTAGCCCTGCTGAGAAAGACTTGGGGATTCTGGTAGACGAGAAACTTAACATGAGCCAGCAGAGTGCTCTTGCAGCTCGGAAGGCCAATGGTATCCTGGGCTGCATCAGGAGAGGGGTGGCCAGCAGGGACAGGGAGGTGATTGTCCCTCTCTACTCTGCCCTTGTAAGGCCCCATCTGGAGTTCTGTGTCCAGATCTGGGGCCCCCAATACAAGAAAGATGTAGAACTGTTGGAGAGGGTTCAGAGGAGGGCCACGAGGATGATTAGAGGGCTGGAACACCTGCCCTACGAGGAGAGGCTGAGGGTGCTGGGCTTGTTCAGCCTAGAGAAGAGAAGGCTGTGGGGGGACCTCATTGCAGCCTTTCAGTACCTGAAGGGAGCATACAAACAGGAGGGGAATCAACTTTTTAAAAGGGTAGAAAATGGCAGGACAAGGGGGAATGGACTAAAGCTAAAGGAGGGAAGGTTCAGATTAGATATTAGGGGGAAGGTTTTTCAGAGAGAGTAGTGAGGTGCTGGAACAGGCTGCCCAGAGAGGTGGTGGATGCCCTGTCCCTGGAAGTGTTCAAGGCCAGGTTGGATGGGTCCCTGGGCAACCTTGTGTAGATCCGGCCTGAGGTTGGTGTCCCTGCCTGTGGCAGGGGGTTGGAGCTCTGTGATCCTTGGAGTCCCTTCCAACCCATGCCATTCTGTGATTCTGTGATTACCTGAAAAATAAGAGAAACATTTTTAATGTATCAGAGGCAGTCAGTTCTGTGCTGTGACTTTTCTTTTCTGTTCAGCTTGGAATAAATAGATGGAGATCCTGCTGCTGCTGTAACCTGACATTTCCAGTGCATTGAAGATTCTGTAGAAAAAAGCATGAGCTGCAACAGCTGTCACTTTGCAGAGCCTGAGTGATTGAGAACCTCGTAGTGCAGTGCTAGATAGATCCTGATGCATCACTGATGCTTTTTCCATTATAAGAGATAGCCGCCATCAGCAATGATATACAACCACAAGGCAGAGTTTCATGTCCTGGGTAACTGTGTTTCTTTTGCATGATGTGGTGCTGGCTATTCAGTGCATATAAGCACAGGCAATCCTTTCCCCCTACCCATATTTGGACTTCAGTTTTTGAAAGGACATTTTAATATTTATCTCTAAGATTATAATTTCTCCAGAGGTTGACAGACCAACATACACTTTTATGTTGTTAGTATGGAAGTCTATTAATAAAAACTGATATCCTCAAAATATAACTGAAACTCTTGTATGTCAACTTAACTGTTTCAATTAGACCTTGCATACCCTGCTGCTGGGAAATAATCATGCTGTAAAGCTTTCAAAGGAATGACTTTAGCAATGTGTTAAGAAGTGAATCAAAGCACAGTTTTTATCTGCTGCATGTTAGAGGAATTGTTATTTGATCATTTATAGCTTTTAGATTGTGAAAATTTTAATGACAGTGATTGTCCTCTTGTAGCTAAGTAGTTTTGTATCAAAGGAAGACCCTTATTGAAGTGAATAGATTTTATGCAGGCATTGTATAAATAGGCAGCATCTGGTGCTCAGAGTGGATATGACCAAAGAAATGCAAGATAAAATAAACACAGAAAATGAGGACTAAAAATATTCCCCCACCCCCACCAAAAAAAAAAAAAAATCCACAAAAAAACCCACCAAAAAAACCCACCCAGAAAGTAAAACAAGAAGTAAAATTAATGGTATAAAAGTCAGTCAGGTAGTCAAGAAAAAGATTGTGGGTTAGTTGTGAAATGACCCTGGCTTTCCTGCTACTTTAGGTGTCCAGGAAAAAACAGAAGGAAATGAAGACAGGCTAGCAGATTAGATAGTTGGAACACTTCTCACTTTCCCATTGCCAATAGTCAACTTCTCCCTTCAACTAAAGACAAGATTAGTTGCTTGTTTGCAATTGCTTACCATCTACTGAATCTTGCATCAGACACCTAGATTTTGAGGAACCTTAGTGCAGATTAGCCACTCTCATTGCAAAGGGGAACAAATGAGCAAAGGTTAGCCCTTATGTTCAACCTCAATTTTTTCCTTTCAGTATCCTGCCCGAGTCTTACCTGTAGTTTTATTTCTTTGTTCTCTTCATTGCACCATAAGAGAAAGGATGATGAGGCAGGGAGGTGGGGGTAGGGAGGCAAGTAAGAGAGATTGGATGTGACATTCAGAAATGTGAGTCATGCACGTAGACAAATATAGTGGAAAGTTCATCATGACTAACTTGAGTTACATGACTACATAAAATTTTAGGTTATAACTGAAATGGGATGTATTCACATGCCTATATGATTCCACATAAGCTTCCACACCTGCCATAGATCTACATGCAGTATTAGATACAGGTTGATTACTGATGTATTGGGTGTGCTTTTACAATTTTGGGGCAAAATGCCTCTGTTATATGCAGTGGAATGAAAATGCATGTGTTTCCACTTACCAGAGGTGACAGCCAGTTTTGTGCAAAAGGGCCTTTTATTTAACCACTGAAAAGCTATACAGCTGTCATAAATCTCTCTGAAATGGTATTGTACTAATTTCTGATAATATCCACCTTAATATCATTGTGTTCACTTTATGCTGCCTTAGCCCTTTCCTGTGTATTATGTAATAAGAAGGTTCAATATTCACAGGAAGTCTTTATGCTGCTGGGTATGAAAGTCTTGCTTTCAGAAGATTAATGATGACCCCTTGATTCTTCTTAGCCCTCCCTCCCTGCAGCTCTACAGTTTCACATATTCATCCTGCCTTCCTTTCTTTCTCCCAGTATGATATCTATATCAAACACAGGGGAACCAGGATAGATTTCTCAATTCTCCATATCGCAGAAGTAAAGTAAGCTCCTTCCTTCCTTCCTTCCTTCCTTGGTTCCTTCCTTCCTTGGTTCCTTCCTTCCTTCCTTCCTTCCTTCCTTCCTTCCTTCCTTCCTTCCTTCCTTCCTTCCTTCCTTCCTTCCTTCCTTCCTTCCTTCCTTCCTTCCTTCCTTCCTTCCTTCCTTCCTTCCTTCCCTCCCTCCTTCCCTCCCTCCCTCCTGTAAAAAAGGTTCTGAATAGATTCCAGATCTTAAAGCTAACCTGCTTCTCATTCACACAGTTTATAGGATGACATCCCTTTGCTGTTTCATCTGGGAACACTACTGATAGAGCTGTATACTGCAGCATTTTGACATATTGCTCAAAAAAGTTAACTGTACAAACAGAAGAGGGTTGGGAACAGGGTTTTTTAGTAGTTTGGGGGAATAAGGTATCTTTCAGAACTACTGTGCTTATTTCCTTCTTTTTTTTCTTTTAAAAGAAGAAAAACTACTTTTTTTTCTTGCTTCTTCTGCCAAGGAAAATTTATGGCTTTAAACCCTTGTTGACCAATATTGCAACAGTGATGTAGCAGGCTTGAAGTCAAAGGGTGTCATGACTTCTAGGGAAAGTCTTGAATTTTGTCTTCTCCAGGCCTTTTCTATATGACTGACAAGTAGTTCCCATTTTGATATGTTTTTTTGAATATGTTGTTGGGGTTTTGTAGGTTTTCTCCCTCTGCTTTTTATGCTGTTTTGTTATTCAACATCAACTCATTTCTTACACATTCCTCTTCAAATGGCATTATTTCACCTTTTGCAGTGACAAAGGAAGCAGATTCACCGACTTAGATCCATTTGTCGAAGTATTTAAAGAACAGCTGGCTGCACCTGTGACTGGTGGTGGCAGTAGCAGGATTCTGATAGTGGCATTTTGCAATGAATTACAATAGGAAAATAATATCTGCTAAAGAGGAAGTCAGGAGAGAGGTTGACATGTTCCTTGGGTAAAGATCATGCAACAAAATGATTATACACACCTCTCTAAAATGACCCAGTATATAAATATATAAAAACTCTGCTCAAGCCTAAAGATTCTGAGCAGAAGATTCATGCCCTTGTGCTACCTTCAACTGATGAGGTGTAGAATTATATGCCGTATTTTTAAAAGCTTTAGGAGGGCAAACTTAGTTCTCCAGCACCAGTTACTGAAGTGAAATGGATCAAGATGTTACTTTACATAACAATCAAGCCCTGAGGCTTCTGAACAGTTTAGTGGTGACTCTGAGACAGGATTTGTCATGTGACCCATGGTTAGTAAGAGGGCATTAGGAAGAAGATATTGGTATTGCATTTGGTCTTCCCATCAGAGGCCTTGCCCAGTCTAAATCCGATCTACACCACAGTGGTGGGACTCCAATAAATGTCAGGACCTGCATGTGAACCACATCCAATGATTCATCGGTTCTATTTGGGATGTGGTATACACCTTATTAAAAATGTATTCAGATTAGTTTGAAAGTTCTTTAAAAAAACAAATTTGGGAGCTAAGGATTAAAAGGAAGAGTTGGAGTATCTGAGGCCTGTCAACCAAGACAAGCAGAAACAGAACAAATAGGAATTTTTGTAGTTGAGGAACAAAAAGATACAGAAATTAATAATGTCAAATGGGATACAGTAGGCGCCATATAGATGCTATATAATGTTATATTAACAGAGCTGAAGGAATGGAAGAGTCTGGATGTATTTTTCCTGATGTTTGTTTACTTCAACATACACTGCCTTTGGAATTAGATTCCAAGTCCATCTAGCCATCATTTTTCCTCCACCAACTTCTGTGAATACCCATTTCACAGGCTGTTCAGTCTTGTTCTTGTCTACTGCCTATCTGACTCTTTTGAGTTTCGGAGCTGAATTGCCTGAAAGACCAGTGTGATGGCTTTTACATGAAATGTTGGACGTGGCCTCAGCCCAGACTATTTTCGTCCCTGGGTCATTGAATGTAAGTGAAACTGGGTGGTGAACTGTTGAAAAAACTTCTGTTTACTGGAAGAGTGCTTTAACTGTGGGGTCATAACACAAGGAGCATGTTTGAATGAAAGCAATGTACCTTCTCTATTTTGTGCTCCGCTGCCTGGTTTTAGCAGGAAGTATGCTCAGAGCACTTTGAATGCAGTCAGCATCCAGTGGTGTTGAATACAATCCTCATTCATGAATTTTGGATTTATTTGGGAACAAAATTAGAGTTGGATGTCCAGGTCAGCTAAGATGTGGGGACTGGTACTAGAATTTCACACATTTAAGTAAATTTGGGCTGAAAATATGAGATGACAAAAAGGATTGAAACTGATGGGCTGAGTTTTTTGTGATATATTCTATGGCAATTGATTAAGCCCTTAGAAATGAGCTAAAATAAAATATGTGCTGCTGCTTCTCTCTAAAGCTCACCTCAGAGAGCCCTAACACAGATGATGTTTAGAAGCATGTCCTGAGGACCAGGTAGGTGACACATTGTATTCCCAGCCAGAATGACTTTTTGGTTTCAGATTAATGTAGCTAAATATGTGATACAACTTTTACCAGAAAGGTACACTGATAGTTCTTCAGAGATCTATGATTTTTTATAGGTAACTCTCCTCATCAAACAACTACAAACAACTGCTTATTTGAATGTTTCATGCTGTGAGTTTCAAAACATCTTGGCACAAAAGGGAAGGATGTGAAGCAGGGTGCATGGGTTGGGGCACAGAGGCTGCTGAAACTCTGGTATGATTTCATATGGGGAAATAAAACATCAGATGCTGGGAGGGTATACAATGCAGTTGAAAGTTCCAAATGTGAAGCTACGTCTGGTCTCTAAAGAGGACATTTCTACACACACCCAATAAAGGTCAGGAATACAGTCAGTGAAGATATCAAAGGACATACCTTTTGATATTTTGCTTGGAAGTTACATTATATGTATGAGCCAGAAATCTGGTCTTATCCTCTCTGAAAGCAGAGACAGCTGGCTGCAGGAATGCAGGTGAAGGCATCAGTGAAAACACACAAGATGATAGGGAAACGCAAGGGGAGCGAAGGTCAACATCCTCTCCCTCTGTTACAGACAAAAGTGAAAAGCCCTCAGGTCACAAGCCCAGTGCCTGTAAGCTGACATGACTCAGATCAAGCAGGACCTCCGCCCATTTCCACAGAGGAAGCATCAGGTACATGGGTTAACTTGGAATAAGTGCTCTGTGGCCATGAAAGATAAACTACTGTATATTGTTAGTGAGAAACTAGGGGTGAGGGTGTTGTGCAATGTGATATACTTGAATCTGGGGAAACAGAGTCAAAAGAAGCCATTCAGGTACTTAACATTCATCCATGGCTAACAAAAGTAGCAGCAAATGTACCTTAGCTGCCTCTCAAAGTGAGACCTAGGAAGCCAACCCCCTCAAGGGTGTGTCTGGCTATAGTGGACCCTCCATGGTTGATTGCCCCTCTGAAGTGCCTGTACACCAATCCATGCAGTGGTGGGATAGTTCACAAGGACTGGAATACTGTCATGAATGGCTATATACTTTTTAGGAAAGACAGGCCATCAAGACAAGAGAGTGGAGTTGCTCTTTATGTGAGAGAGCAACTGGACTGTATCGAGCTGCACAATCAGTAGGGTTACAACCCTGGGCTTCAGGAGAGTTAACTTTGGCCTCTTCAAAAACCTGCTTGGGAGAGTCCCATGCTCTAGAAGGTAAGGGAGCCCAAGAGACCTGTGCAATATTGAAGCACCACTTCCTCTGAGCTCAAGATTAGTGTGTTCTGAAGAACAGGAAATCAAGTAGAGGATGAAGGAAGCCTGAGCAAGTTGTTCCTAGAAAAACTCAAAGGGAAGAAGAAAGTTTACTGTGCATGTCCATCTGTGAGGAATATAGGGATATATGTCTTGCTAAAGGAAGATACTCCCTTGGTTGTGGAGTATCTCAGCTAGAGAACATCTAGGCAAATTTGACAGCCACAAAGTCATTGGCCCTGATGGGATGCACCTGTGAGAGCTTACGGCAGATGTTATTGCTAGGCTGCTCTCTATCATCTTTGAAATGTCATGGAAAACAGGAGAGGTTCCTGAGGACTGGAGGAAAGTTAGTATCACTCTAGTCTTCAAAAAGGGCAAGAAGGAGGACCCAGGAAACTACAACTAGTCAGCCTCACCTCCATCCCTGGAAAGGTGATGGAACAGCTAATTCTGGAGGTCATCAATAAGCAAGTGGAGTAGAAAAATGTTATCGACAGTAGTCAACATAGATTCACCAGAGGGAAATCATGCCTGACCACTGCTTTCTGTAATGGCATGACAGGTTGGGTGGATAAAGGGAGAACAGTAGATATTTTCTACCTTGACTTCAGCAAGGCTTTTGACACCGGCTCTCATAAGATTTTTGTAAGCAAGCTTAGGAAGTGTGGGTTGGATGAGTGGTTTGAGTAAGGTGATTTGAAAACTGGCTGAATGGCAGATCCCAGAGGATTGTGGTAAGCAGCTCAGGTGCAGTCTAGTTGGAGGCCTGTAGCTAGTGGGGTCTTGGTCTGGTCTTTTTTGTCAATGACATGGACGAGGGGACAGAGTGTACACCAGCAAATTTGCTGACTAGACTAAATTGTGAGAAGTGGCCAACACAACAAAAGACTATGTTACTGTTCAGCAGAGATCTTGAAATACAAGAAAACTGGGCAAAAAGGAACCAATTAGGGAATCAATTAGAGAATCAATGAGTGTAGGGAGGAATAACCCTGTGCAGAGGCGTTGACCTCAAGGAAACAGTGCTGTTTAGAAGGGCTTGGGAATCCTGGTGGAAAAGAGCTCTTCATGAGCCAGCAGTGTGCCCTCATGGACAAGAAGGCCAATGGTATCCTGGGGTGCATGCAGAAAAGTGTGGCTAGTGGGTTAAGGGAGGTTATCTTCCCTCTCTACTCTGCCCTGATGAGGCCACATCTAGAGTTCTGTGTCCAGTTCTGAGCTCACAGTTCAAGAAACAGAGCATTAAGATAGGCTGCTGAGAGAGGTTGTGGAGTCTCCTTCTCTGGAGATAGTAAAAATTTGCCTGGATGTGATCCCTTGAAACCTGCTCTAGGTGATCCTGTTTTATTGGGTGGTTGGACTAGGTGATCTCCAGACATCCCTGTGAATCTCAGTCCTTGCATTTCAAAAGAATACTGTCAAATATATGAGTATTGACAGAAAATCCTTGGGAAAGGATGAAGAAATCAGAAGAAATCTAACAAATTGTGTGGGCTCATTTTACCTAGAAACATCAAGTTACAAATAAATGTGCTTGGAATGAAAAATAGGTTCATTGAAAGGATGGTTTGGGGTAATGAGGTCACAGGATAGAATATGACACTTTGATCTGGGAAAGTGTCATTTTCAAGCTGATGTCTGACATTTTATGAAAACTGTTGTTGATAAGAAGACACTCCAAGAAACATTTTACTTTTAGATGTAGCCAAAGTAATACTCAAAACAGAGTTTATAACCAAACGTCTCTAGGATAACTACAAAATAGATTTGCTCAGCTGTTTCAGTGAGGTGCAGGAGATGTGGTAAGTGACAGATACATGAGTACTGTATTGTATAAATAGATATTCTTAGTAATTTACCTATTTCATATTATTTTGCAGGTGGTATGGAGTTAAATCACAAGAGACTTCTATAGGGGAAATGAAAGGAAAGGAAACAATGCCAAAGACACTAGGAAAAGACCAACAGCCATTTTTTCCCCGAAAACAAACCAAAATTCATTCAGAGATATATAGATGAACACTTTTCAATAATGCTATCTGATCTACTGGAATGAAGCTAATGATGTATTTTCTAGGGCAATGAGGCCAGGGTCAGAACTTAGTACTGAAGGGACACCTCCCAGTTAAAGATTATTTCTAAAAGAGGAGGTGGAAACAAAAGGAAGCTGAGGGAAATAACATGCTTGTATTTATAAGTTGGGGTGGTCCTGGAAAACAGGTCCATTCCTGTCTCTATTTTGGCACTGTTTTCTGTGTTGTTCTCACCTGGGTTGTCTGGCTGGAGTCTCCCCAGTCTCAAAGGGAAGGCAGTGTGAGTGCAGCAGTGTGTTAGGTCACTGCTACACACATCTGGGTGCAACTGGACAAAGAGAAGCTGATACCTGCTTGCAAGCAAAGAATAAATTTAGAAAAAAAACATGCAGGATTTTTATTTCAACCCTGTTCTGTGCATATTTTTTGTGCTTGGCTGAATATAAAAAGTGCTTCTTTAAAAGAACACAATTTGGGATAAGTTTTAACTAATGGAGGGCCAAAGAGAAGGTTTTAGCAGAGTCTTCCGTAAGAGCTGGGCCTGTATATTTTGCAGGGATGGCAAAATCGCAATGCAGGAGTCTAGTGTGAGTATGGTCAAGCAAAATTCTTCTCTCTTGTAAGAAATAATGCAAGCTGTATGACCCGAGGGTGAGGCGCAAGACAAATTACGAAGGAATGTAAAATACAACTTGTCCTGTAACAGGAGTATGAGAGGAGGCACCCCAGCCCCTGCTGGGAACAGCTGAGGTGGAAGTTGGCAGTCACACAGCTTCATTGGAAGGGGCCTGGTCTGCATGGAGTGTGGCTTGGGCAGGCAAGGGCAAGACACAGGGTTTGGCCAGAGAGTGGGTACACATTTAAATGCCAACTAGGTCAGGCACAGGCTTCACTCAGGCTCTAGCAAGCTCAGATCAATGATAACAGCCAAGGGAGCTGAGATATTTCATACCTGTTATCTGTCTTAGATTGTCTTTTGGAGGCAGAAGGCTCATTGCTGGTTTATTGACAAGCAGTGGCTCGTCACTGCTCCCAGCACCCCCACCAAGCACCCTTTTCATTTAGCTGTTGCTAGATCCCCGCTTTTCATATGTGACCCTGGAGATGAACATTTCATGTTGCAGCTGTCGCTGGCCAAACTTCATGAATGTGTTCTGACATATGATAAAACTGCTTTCATACCCTGTTCTGCACCCCAAGTATTGCAGCACAATCAGGGCTCTCTATACATTTCCCCAGTGTTCTGGAAAGTTGACCATATGCACACAAGCTGATACAGTGTGTTAAGAAATGCATCTTTCCAGGTTAGCACTTATATTTATTCTCAGCTGAAGCAGGACATAAAGCTTGGGCATTGTTTAAAACGTAGGAACCCTTCCAAATGTATTGGAAGGTACATACAGAAGCTCATAGTTGGTTGTTCTGTGTAAAAATAAGTCAGCAAAAATATCCCAGAATTATGTGGAAACTTTCTCATTCTGGATCACAGAACATACTGGCTCCTGGGTGTGATACTTAAGGCCAAAATTCCCCAAATCACATGAAGCTCCTGAAATAGAGCAGGATGCTTTTAAAAGCATAGTACAAATCGTGTGAATCATTTAATGGGTCATGAATTTATCTAAGGTAAATTTGGCACATTGCATTGGATTATTGTCCAGCATTCCTCCTCAAAAACACCTCTGCTGGTATTTATAAAGCATAAGCAGGAAGCATAGCATAAATGCTATTTTTCATAATAAATGTAGTGTTCACATCTATTGTTCCTTGCCAGTGATTTTGGGTTATATACATTGTATTTTTAAAGGTGCTAAGTGGTCTAGGACCCTTCACTGAACTGCACTCTAAAAACCCCACAACCCTAGCAAGAAAACGCCCTTTAGTACTCAATGGCACTTTAGAATCTGTCACTTTGAACTTTAGCATTGGTACTTGAGAAGAAAAAAATGGTCTAGAAGTAACTCAGGGACGGCAGGTATCAACACTTCCCCCAAGGCTCCTATCTTGTCATACTCGGATGGACAGATGGATAGATGGGTAGCTTGATTCAAGGATGATGTGGAAGTATTAATATTAGAAGTCCCTGCTGATTGTCCCGCTCTAACCACAGACTCTCATATTGCTCAGCCAAGATGAATAACCTTGGGGTTGTTAGCATGATGTGGCCCTATTGAAATCATGCCTACAGTCTTTGTAAAGCTCCATAGTTACTCAAGAATTACTAGTTGTGCATCTAGCTGTAAACATAATTCCAGAAGCAAGTCACATTTTAAAAATTGGCATATAGGTGGGGAACAAACCCATCATTTCATATTTATGTTGGTTACTACTCTGATTAGATTACAGACCATTATAAAAATTCTTCTGTGATGACAAAATTCTGCAAATAAGAACAACCACATGTTTTATCACCTGTACACCTACAAAAATACAAGAAAAAATCCCAAACACTATATTTTATCTCTTCTTCTATATGACTTTCCAAAACCAAATTGAACACACCCAACGGCAAGTTCACTTCAGATACTTCTGCTCTCAGAAGCAATCTTGTAGAGTTACTTCTTTCCTTTCTCACACTGTCTGTGATTCTAAATCAGTACAAACTGCAAAACGAGGAACCCTAAAAGTTATAACTGAAAAAAAGCAATTGCCTTACTTCATTAATTTTTTCAACAATTTAATGTGTGATTTACACTCACTCATACTCCCCCTTTAAATCCTTTCAGCCCATAAACTGCTTTGAGGTCTAATTTATATTACTTCAGGTATTTCTCTGACTTTGCTAATGTCAGCAAATAAATCTGCCCCCTCTCTTTCTGATTGCTGGCATTCTTTAGCACATAGCAAAAGTTTTTCACACTTTGTGTGTAGTGATCTTGAGTTCTAGAGTATTGCTTCACATTGAAATAACAGTATCAAATGAATCTGATCTGATCCCTGGAGCTAAATTCCAACCACCAGGCCACATAGGGAATATGTCTTTTATTTATGATTCATTTACTGCTGACAATCATAGTGGCAATTTCATTAAATGAAATGTATCCCAAACCTAAAAGCCCATTAATATGAACTTATCATTGATCTGACTTTATTAACTTTACTAACTTATTCTATTTGTTTCCAGAGGATTAATGAAAATATTTTCCATTTTAATTTTCTAAAAATACATATCCATAGAATTGTTTTAAATAGTTCAGATATAGGTGTTTCAGAGCAAATAAGAGAACCATCCTGTTTTCTAATAATAAACTTTTAAACAGGTCACTAGTCCTTAAAATATAGAAAAGGTTAGTAATTCAAAAAGTCAAAGCTGCCTGGTGTCATTTCTGTAAGGGTTAAAAATAAAATAGTCTATTCAAAACTAAAGCAGGCTGAATAAAAATCCAATTTTAACCTCACTAACAATTTTTTTTTTTTTGAATACTGTAGAGCAGTCCTCCTTTCTTATCACTTGGGCAGGGATTTCCTGCTACTGAACACACATTTGAGTCTTAAACAATATAATGGGTATGTACATTAGCTACTGTATTGCTCCTACAGTGCACCACAACTAAGGAATAGAAAGCCATTTTATCTTTCTCTCAAAAGATATTTTCTTCTGTCTGTATTAATTGGCATTTCAGATCATGTGCTGTCACTTTTACATTTTGCAAAGGAAAAAGAAAAGGAAAAATATGTATTACAGCTATTGTTGTTATTAATCTAAAGCCTGACTTTTCTTATAGAGATTAATCTGAAATGACACTATGGAGCTTGACAGTTCTTGTTGGTTATTTTCATTTGCTAGACAATTTTGCATGCTATTGGCATGGGGACATCGTCTCAGGCTACAGCTTTGTTCTATTGATTATTATTCTAAATGAAATAAATATTGAAGCAAATAGACAGTAAGCCTAACTAAAGACTAAATTACTATGCTAGATAAATCTCAGTAAACAATTACTGAAGGGAAATTTGGTGATAAACATAATAAATGATTGAATATTCAACTGACAAGCACCTTTTCTGCTGAGGTGCACAGAAATTATGAGCTTTATTTGGAAATTATGGGATGCTTGTATACTGGCTTTGGAGTATGTGTTATGCCTTTATACAATTCAGTCATTTCTGGTAGCTTTAATATTACTTCTTCTATTTCTTTATTTTAAGGCAGTTGAAGATGCTTATGAGCAAAACATGACTGAGCCAGCCTTACATGTATTTAAAATGTGATATTAAATTGAATATTGAATCTTCTAAGTCAGAACGTTTTTCTCTTCAGTGAAGACCTAGAGAGTGCTAGAAAAAAACCTGACAATCCACCAGATTTAGTAACCTATTCATGTCTAGGTACTTAGAACTGCATTGCTATACTGAACTCTGTGAATTGTTAGTTAAGATGTTAAGATGGGATATGATTCTAAAAATGACCGTTCTTTCCTCAAAATAACTATAAAAGTTAAAATAGATCTTCCCCAGCCCTGCAAGTGGATATACTGGAATGGTGAATTTTATATCAGTGCTCCGCAGCCTTGGATAATAAAGAAAGTGTGCAAATATGTCCTACATGAACATGATTCATCTGATTTTTAAATCACAGGAAAAAATAATCTTTTTGGCTCAGATTTGTTTTAGTCTCTGTAGTATGCATCAGTCTTGTTCCAAATTTTGCTAGGGCTCTGTGTGTTGGTCATAACTTTTTCACCTTTTGTGTTCCATTTGCTGATGCCTTATTGAGTTTTAGAGACTGCTGCTTTGTGTGTCTGCTGCAGTATGCCTTTAATTATGTGTCAGCATGAGCCAAATCGTCCCCTCACCTTTCTCCTGCCTTTTCCTTCTACAGCTGGAAAGCCTTGGAGACTGGAAAAAACCCCACAAAATCATAAAAAGGACGAGTCTGACCTCTTTCCAAACTATTTCCTGACCTTGTTCTCCAGCTTTAAGCACACAAACACCCCAGAGCTCCCAGAAGCTGGTTTCCAGACGACTACTGCCTCTATGCTGCTTCCATGTCCTTGGTCTTTCTTTCTTCTGGCCACTGTGCTCTTCCGTCTGCTCTGGTTTGGCAGGCAATTCTCAAATGCCTTTTGTTCCAGGTCCTAGGATTGTAGCAAAGTATTTTTATAATCTGATGATAAGCCAAATGCAGCAGAGTTTAATTTTTTTCCATGTGTAGAAACTCTTCTTCATGAAGGCATTTCAGCAGCATTTGAGAGAAGGAGGGTCTTCTGTACAGAATGCTCTCCCGTGGCTGATCTACTCAAAAATGGAATGCATCAAGGTTTACAAATTAAAGGGCACACTTTTCTTCTCTCTCCTGTGAGGTCTCCATTAAGACCATTCCACTTAGGCACTTATCACTTATGTCAAAGTCTTTTGCTGTGATTAGAAATTACTCATATTACTAGTTATCAATGAACTTTAGGTAATACATCCCCATTACATTCTTTATCTTTTATTTTCACAGTTGTATTGGGTCTGGCTGGCCAACATTGGCAACCAAATAGGATGGTGATGTGTTAACCTTGGCTGACCACCAGATGCCCACCCAGTCACTCTATCATGCTCCTTCCTGAGCAGGCTAGGAGAAGAAAATACAATGAATAATCTCATGGGTTGAGATAAAGACAGGGAGATCACTCACCAGTTACTATCACAGTCAAAACAGGCTTGACTTGGGAAAATCAACTTTATTGCCAAATAATAACATGGGTAAAATTACAAGCAAAACTAAAACCACCTTCTCACTGTCCCCTTCACCAGCTCATCCTCACTCCTCTTCTACCTCCTCCTACCTAACAGTGCAGGGGGATGGGGAAGCAGAGTAGTGGCCAGTTCCTAGCAGTTTGTCTGCTAGCCCTTCTCATTATGCTGTTCTCCTGCTCCAACATGGGGACCCTCCCACGGGATACCTTCACTGAATTCTCCAATGTGTGTATTTTCCACCAGCTGGAGTTCTTCAAGAACTGTCCTGGCATGGTGTTTCCCACAGGACTATTTGACTAAGCTTTTTTTTGTTTGTTTGTTGTGGATTAGACCATATTTTGTCTTCTGTCCATACTACCATAATGACTGTAATGAAGATAAGTAGAGTGCATGGTTTGTGAACTTTCTTCTTGATTTCAAAGTATAAAGGATGAAATTCACTCCTATGCAAGTGAGCTGCCTAGGAACAAAATGACTACAGGACAGCTATTGCACTCACTTCTGGAGCGGGGTCAAAGACTTCTTTTAGTATGAAATCTGTATTAAATTCCTGAAGTGTTTAGGATTTCCCTTTTAAAAGATTTTCTTCCATGCTGTTTACATTTATATTGGTTTAGTTCAAGTAGTATGCTGAATTCTGTGGGGGAAAAAAAATACATATATTGCTTCCTTTGCTAAACAAAATGTAAACAAACTTTTGAAGACAACTCCCTCACAGTGTGATGTTAATAAGAAAACATATTGCCTAAGAGTTAATTGTGCTATTTCATATCAGAAGTGTTTGTCCCAAAAGATTCATAAATATTTTATTTCTGTACTGTAAAATGTTCTTCTTCTTTTATTTTTTTTTTCTTTCCCATTTTCTTCTCTATACTTTCTTAATGGCTTTTACTAAAAAAAAGTCTGCGGAGAATTATATAATGTCTCTTACTTGATGATCATTAGAAAAAAATCATTGAATATTAAACATGCTAGATAGCTCAATGTTTTGATATCTATTTTATGACTGGAGAAGTCCTAAACAGTCCTAAACAGGTCACAGGCCTCAGTTTAAGGATGTTTGTTTGTAATAAAAGCTCTCCTGCACCTGGCTTTGTGCTTTGTAAGAAACTGTTTTTCTCCAGGGTACAATTACATCAAGCCTTTTTTTTTCAGCCAGCAAGAAGAAAGGATAATGGGCAAAACTCATGTTACACCAAATATTTGGTCTAGAGTTAGGCTTTGCAATGTATTGGATATTAAGCATAGGAGTTTGAAATCCCATGAGAACAATAGGTTACTATTTTGTGGATGTTTTAAAAGGCTCTAATTTAGACTAAACTTCCTTTAATTTTTTAGTTCATATCAGAGCCTTAAGTCAGCAGTGTGAACCCTGTTTTAACTCAATTTTCCCATTCCACCAAGAAAAAAGATAGTGTTTCCAGGGTGAAGTTTAATATTATTAATGGTTCTTACTCTATGGAAGGGATTTAAGAAACTGATTTGGATTAACTGGGACTATTATTATTCTTTTTAATTGATTAAAAAACGTTCTTATTCTAAGACAATGTTCTGTTTAGTACAGCAGTTATCTCCAGCTGTATGAGGCAGAAGTAAGCACAACCCTGTGTTCCAGAAATACAGACTGGACTGAATAAAACAGAATAAATTAGAAACCATTTACAAGTTATAGTGTTGAATTAATCACAGTATCAAAGTATAATCTATACTTAACATTGAAGAAAGGAAGCAATGGTGATGCTTAAATAATACTTCAGCAACAAACCTTTTTGATAATGTCGCCAAAAATGTCCATTGTTGACCTAGGGAATTATAGGAAATTAAGTGTGATTTCACTAACAAATTCATATAAATAAGCCTCTGTATGAAACTGATAATAGAATTAGTCAGGGTCTTTCTTTATGGAACAGCTGGGACCCAGTGCACTGTATGATTATGCCAATCTCTAGACATCACCTCTTTTCTGTATTTTTCATTTTCTGCTTCTGTGGCTGCACTGTTCCAAGAATATGAGAAGGAATTGCCTCAAGTAAGAGATGACATACTTTGTCAGATGAGCTGACATAAAGCAGTCACATATTCCTTTATAAAATTAGACATCTAAAATATTAATGGGTTAATACAAATGTTGTTTATAATACCATCAAATTACTTTCATAGTTCTCATGTTCAAGGAATGAAAGACCATGTCTCTTATAATATTAGCCTGAATGGGGGCATGGCTTAAGTCCCTCCCTGTCCTAGGGAAAAAAATCCAAAATTTTGGGAAAAACTTAATCATGGCAAAGGTGCAAAGCCATGAATTTGAAGGTATAAAGCATCTGTATTATTGCACCTGTCTTTGCCAGTGTTTCTCTTCACAATTCTCTGAGACTGGCCCTTGACCACTAAAGATGTTCCATTGATCTGTTCTGCCAAATGTTGGGGATAAGCTGTTTCTTCTCCACATTTCCTTGATGTTTTCCTGTCTTCTATCCTCTGAGTCTTTACTCTTTCTTGCTTACCATGTCCTAACCTTTCTTTTTCTGTGGAACTTCAGCCAAGTGAAATTACCCTGCAGGAAAAAAAAAAAATAGCGGCAAATAATTTCTGAAAGTTATATATGACTGTTTCAGGTAGGGAGTCGTGATGTTTTAGATTTTGAGTGTCACATTAAATGTACAGCATTACAAGGACTTCATATAAAAGACTCTATTGATATCTGTGCATAACACAGAGAATGTCTGCTTCTATATTTATTTGGAATTACTCTTTTAAGATAATTAAATGAGGGCTTGTTTGATTTAAACTTTATCTTCATGAAATACTAATGTTTGAATGGACAAATGATTCTCTTCTAACTCTATTCCCTTGTTTTTTAAGTTAGATTCTTGATAATTCTGAAGTCTAATTTCTTTTCATGTAAATGAAATACTTGAAGCTTAAGAATATGATTTAAATCTAAAGCATTAAAAAAAAAAAATGGCTTCCTTTTATACAGTCCCCAGCAGAAGAGTGTTCTACTTTCCATTCAGTAACAGTGCTTGGACTATATCAAATGCAGTTTTAAAAGTGAGGTCATGATGCTATGATTCAAAATTTGTCAGATGTAAAGCCATAAGGGATTTTTAGAAGATGAAAAGACTAGACTTCTGATGTGACCTGATGCAGCTGAGTAACTCCCAAAGTCACAAGTCAGTTTCTGACTATAAAAGAGACATCTGATCAGATTGTCATGCTTTATGTTTAATGGAGTGTTACAAGGACTTTGACACAAACCATTACCCACTATTTACTTATTCAAGGCAGAAACCTACTGGAAAATTGAACTAAATTATCCATACTTTAACAGCTTTGAGCAGATTGCAGTATGATCAAAATTTCTAAAACATGTCCTTTTGAGAACACTAGTATTAAATGCTCTTGAATTCTTGCATTGTACTTTAATCATTACGTTTTACTAAATAATTTTTAACCTCAGGATGCTAAATAGAAATGTTGCCAGTATTGCAATTTATATCTTCCATACATGACCATGTTACAGAAAGATCTGTTACTGACTGGATTCAAAAGTAATCAGTTGTGAAATTGTTTTTCTTTTGTATCTTGTATCAAAACTATGGTTTTTGTTTTTTGGTTTTTTTTAGTATTTGCAGTACCTTTGGAAATCAAACGCATTATAAAAATCACTACCAATAACTCTGGTATTGGATTTTATTAGGAATTTAAATTTTTGACTAAAAGAAGACATTTAGAGTAATCTTGGTCACATCAAACTTTGCAAAGGAAACATGCTATTAAATAATTATTTCATAGCCTTTTTGTTGCTACTCAAAAATGAAAAGCTAGTAAAACCATAATTCTTGTCTAGAGAGATATGCTATTGTGAAATAACCAGTGAAGCAAAACATATCTCTTTTGCAAATCCAGTTATTACACATTGGGTGAGTGTGTGATTAGTATGGACTAGTTTTGAAAGTTAGAAATCTAAATGATTTGAGAGCTCTCTGAGGATAGTATAAACATGCTCATATATGGAAGAGAGTGAAGTAAATATTCCAGGCTTTATTTTTCCCCTCCAGAAATGACCAGGACTATATAATTATTCTCATATGTGATTACTGGATGAGTTCACTACAGAGGCCAAATATAAACTAAGTAATCCAGCAAGCAGATGATATTTTCATTCAAGACACTGTGTGAAGCTATAGAAAATAAGAAAAAAAGAATTCTAAACCTCTGACATCTTTTGGAAATTCTGTAGTTAATAGAAAAGTATCACAAATAGCAGAGGGGCTCTTCATTTTCCACTGACTGATAGAGTACTGTAAATCTTCTTACACAAGTCAAATTATTCATTCGCACCAGGCTAAATTTGGCCCAAGCAAAGCTTGTCTGCAGAGAAGAAATCCAAATGCTTCAGGATATACTTCTAAACCAAGTGGAATAAAATGTTAAGTATTACTTAAGAAAGAAGGGTTTTGAACAAACAACTTTGCAAGGTGAATCAATTTACTAATCTGTATCTTTATTAAGTGTAATCCATTGCTGAAAAATAGTGTGGATTTTATTTCTGATGAATTCTGTAATTGTAGAGATTTTTATCAGATTACACTTTTCCCTACAAGATAAAGGATCAAATTATTTTCACCATCTAGCTGCATTAGGGCCAGGAGGTCAATCATATCAGCAAAAACATTTATCTACGTTGGGGGAAGAATGTTGACTGGAAAGCATTTCTGATATCTGCAATGAGATTAAAAGTAATTGTCAAGAACCAGGTTTAAGTGAGTAGTTTTACATACATCTCAATAGCTTACTATTGGAATATGACTTCCAATATTTTAACAACATCTAAATACTAATGTGCGCAACATTACATTTTTTGGGGGAGAAGGACATCTTTTTCATAATTGTAAACATGACAAAACATATCTTAAGACCAGATTTTCTCATGCATTGTATTGGGACAAATTTTTAAATGAACTCTGGTCCCTTTAGAAAGATTTCTTTGAGAGTTCTATGAAATCTGGTGCATCCTTTTGGGAGTTGCTCATGAGACCAACTGAGTAGAAGTAACTGAACATCTCACAGAATCATAGAATCATTGAAGAATTTAGATAGGAAGAGACCTATGGAGATTGAATAGAACTCTGTTCAATTGGATTCAGGCCCAAATCAGCTCAGCTCCAGAACTGTCCAGTCAAGTTCTGAATATCTCCAAGGATAGGAATTCTACAACCTCCTTAGGCAACCTGGTCCAGTGTTTCACCATCTTCATAATGAAAATTTTCTCTGTAGTATTTAACTGGAGTTACCTGTACTTCAACTTGGGTCTGTAACCTCCTGTCCTGTCTCTGTGCTCCTTTGAATCTGGATCTGTCTTCTCTCTGTTGTCCCATCAGGTAGTTGTAGGTAGCAATAACATTCTCTTCAACATACCCTTCTCCAGGCTGACCAAATCCTGTTTTCTCTCTCTCTCCTGGTCTGCAATGTGCTTCAGCCCTCAAACAACTTGTTTGCACACTACTGGATTTACTGTCATTTATTAATGTTTTCTGCTGGGGAGCCTTGAATTGGATAGATACTTCCAGTAGAGCTTCACAAGTGTAGGGAGCAAGAATAATTTCCCTCAAACTCCTGGCTGCACAGTGTAATTTCAGGTCAGGAGACTCATGACCTTCTTTGCTTCAAGAATGCACTGCTGACCTATGCTCATCTTGTTCCAGCAGAACCCCCAGGTCTTTTGTTGCAAAGCTGCTCCTCTGCCAGTCTGTCCCCAGTCTGTGCTGTTGTGTGGGTTACTCCATCCTGGATACAGAACTTTGCATTTGCCTTTGTGGAAATTCGACAGCAGCACCACTACTCCATTCCTTGACTATTCCCCCAGTTTGATATTGTTTGGGAACATGCTGAGTATGTACTCCATCACATTGTCCAGATTGTTAGTAAAGATACTAGACAGAATCGCCTCTAGGATTGCCCTCTGAAAGATGTCACTGGTAACCAGCTACTTTCTGGACCTATGTTACTGATCACAATCCCTAGAGCCTGCTAGTCCAGTGAATTTTCAACACACCTTATTCTTCCACTTAACTAGTCCACATATTATCAATTCAGCCATAGGCATGCTGTGGGACACAGTGTCAAAGGCCTTACTGAACCAGGGCATGCAACATCCATTGCTCTTTCACTGCCCGAAGTGCCAACTGTGCAACTGTGGAAGGCAACCGGGCTGGTCAGTCACGATTTACCCTTCATAAAGTCTTTCTGACTGTTCAAAATCACCTTCTTTCTGCCATGTGTTTGGAGATGTTTTCCAGGAATATCTGCTTCATGACTATCCCAGGGACTGGAAGTCCTAAAAGGCGAAACTCCATTGTAAAAAAAGTACCTTGATGGGAAAAAATCCCCCACCTCTCCTTATAGCTATTTAATTCTAAAACCTGTACATATATCATAATTATTTATAGAAGTGAGACTACAAAGACCAGTGAATCTATCTTAATAACAGTTCAGTGAACTACAATCACTTAAATTTAGTATTTATTAATGTATGATTTTTTCTGAGAGTGAAATTGAAGTAAGCAAGTGGAGTGAAATTGAAAAATAATGGAATTGGAAAGTCCTATGGACAAAGGTACTCCAAGCCAAACTTGTAGATGGAAATTTTTTGTAGTAAAATGCCTGTCTTATCTAGAAACACAAAGCATGGAAGCTCTGTCTAAACTACGTAGAGAGCTGTCTTGAAATAACTTGAGAATTCTTATGAAAGAAGGTTAAAAAGGATGAACAATAACTTTCATTTATTGAGAGTGTATAACACTTATGGCAACAATGTTTTCACTGTTCATTGCTAGATACTGATAAATAATAGCAAGAAAATATGACTAAAGTGACATCAATAAAGCTTAATACTAAATTTAGATAAGAGAAATAGCTTACATGCAGTTTTAATTTCTCCCAATTTTTACAAAAATATTGATTGCAGTGAATGTACTGATGCATTTATTACTGAGGATCATTTTCAAACAGAAGCTATATAGGTAGGCTGAAAGGTTTGCAAAGAGTGGACAAAACTGGTTGCTCTGCTTCCAGCAACTTGTTTGAAACATGTTCAGTAAATGTATAGCTGTCACTGTGAATATATCTTGCATTCCGATCAGAACCTGAGGCAGGGAAAATTCCCTCTCATATTAAGGCTTATTGGCATAGCCCATCCTTTTCAGTACTTAGGACTGAAATTACTGTCCTAAGAAAAACCACTGAAAAGATAATTGTTCAATAGGCCAGTCAACCTACAATATGTGAGGAATGTACTTTTAAAATTAATTTTACCTTGTCTTATTAAGCAGTTATCCTTTCATGAGAGAGCTGTTCAAATCTCACTTGACTTACTCCTCATTTATATGATGAAAAATAGGAACATGCAGGAATTTGTAAATCTGTTGAAGGGTGAGTGGTACTGTTGTAAAAGTAAAGTTGAGAAACAGAATAACAGTGATGGTACCCTTCAAATGTAACCCGCATGGAAATTCAAACAAATAATAAAAACTTCTGTAGACCTTTAAATTACACCATTGATGAATAAGACGCTGTCTTTACCTCTTATGTCCCTGTTTGAAATTATTTTGTAAAATGCAGAGAATATAGGCATAATTTAACAGAGAGAGCATGAAAACAGTGGAAATAATTCAGCACGTGTAAGTGAACAAAAAGATGAATACATGACTCATATCTTGTCTGCTGCTATCTTCCCATCAAAAAAATTCCAGATGTTAAAGAAATCTGCAGCTTAACAGACCGAAAAGGTAACAAGATTTTAAATCTCAAAGATAAAGACTGGCAAATCCAAACTAAAGTAACACTCTATTAAAAAAAAAAAAAAAAAAGGCAATATAACCTAAAAAAGATTAATAAAGATGAAACTAGGAAAGATTAAAACCTCTTCAGTGAATGTATGATCGGGAATATTTTTTTTTTGAAGTTACTTAGTTAGCTTGTTTAGTTTTCAATCCTGATGTGTCTTTAACTCAAACTTAGTCCGTGAGGTGCAATGTAGCATAAAATAGATAAAATAACAATCACAGGTATGCTGTCTGACCACATATGTATCAGGTTGCATGTTAGATTTTCAAGGCAAGACATGGAGGTGAACAAAAACGCATCTAAATTTGTTTATCAAAACAGCTCATGTTTGGCTAATTCAGTGTACTAAATAAGTAATGAAATTTAGCCACAGCACAAAACAAAGTTCAGAGTTATCATGAACAGCTAAAATAGTGTATGTCCTTGAAAAATGGAGTGATAGAATGAAATTTTTATCACAAAAAAAAAGTGTGTTCAGCTATCCTGGAACTAAAAAAAGTATTTTTTACAATTAATTGAAAAGTATTTGCAAATATATCAAGAAAATTCTGCTTATTTCACAGGACTGTGAACCACTATATAATGCAGCCGTGAAATGTGTTAAAAGTAGAGAAAGTTGTTTTAAGATATTTGTTGATGGATTAGTAGATGAAAGAGTCCAGCTTTTAAGTAGCTGCTAGACCAGGTAATATTTTCAGCCTATGTATAGTAAGCATCCTTTTTGATGGATTTTGTTGAAGAGAAGGAAACCACACTGGGCAAAATAAAATTCCTGACTGGGCATTAGGAGCTGTTAGAGGTGATTCTTGTGACACACTGCCTAGATACTTCTTACTAAGCATATGCTTATGCAGGATCTAGAAAACTACTCCCTTGCTGGAATAATTATTTGAAATAATTCTGATGCATGGCTAACAGTGGTAAAGTATGTATTGCAGGAATTACATTAGTGACCTAGCTATCACCCTTTACAGACAAGATGAAAGCAACTGGGGTTCTTATATATTAACTGGACTTTTTTTTTGCTGTGAGAAAAAAATTTGTTAGAGATTGAGCAAGTTTTATTTTGGCTTATTTCAAGATGTCCTGAGGTAGTAATGGAACATAGTTGTTTTTTAACAGTATTTATAGATAACCCTTCTGGCAGTTAGTAGAAATAAATGTGAAGCCTTTGTGGATTTGCATTGGATTTGCCTTTTTCATAATCACAATATGACACCAGAATTGTTTTTCATGATAGCTCAAATAAAACTATGGTAAAATTCTGTTAACATGCTATAACATATTAATGACAAAGAACTATGTGTAGCTACAGGTATTTGAGTTGCCAGTTCAAATATTTTCGCTTCATAGTGGATCATATAAAATCCATTAAAATGTATTGATAAGAGAAATTGTTTTGATTGATCAGTAGGTAAAATAAATAAAAAATGAAGTAAATGTCCAAAATAGCTGGTATCTCAAGCTACTGATATGTATAGATGTGAACAGCTGTAAGGCAGCACAGTGAGTAGAAAATATGAGGGGGAAGGTTTTATAAAAACATCCATAGAAGACATTGAAACATGATTAGAACAGCTGCTCTATTGGTACGTGAGAGATTTCTTCAAGAATAATGAAGAGCTTGTAAGATATGATCAAGCTTATTTTGGATTGTACTTAAACCTTTGGGAGTATATCAGATTTTTCTATATTGAGTAGCAGTGAAAGAAACTGAAATCCATGCAAGAGAGTGAAATGGCTGCACAGAGGATTCAAAAGAATTTTCTCACCTTAAACATTGGAACATGTAAGTACAAAAATATCCCTAAAGAAAACAAAGGATATGCATAGATCACAGGAGCTTCGAATAGGGCATATAGGACTAGTTTTACAGAAGGTATAACAAAGCCAACTGGGAAAACAGACTGTATAGCTTCATCTAGGAATGTTTTCACCTTAGATCTTCTGCTTCTGCAGTGAGTGGGGCTTAATCGCACGGAAGAATTTGGCCCAATGTTGTCAATACATGCTGCCTCTGGCAGCAGGCTGTCTCCACTCTGAATCAGAGGGAAAGATGCTTCCTCCATCCCACTCCCTCCTACCTGGGGTTTTCCTTGGATTTCTTTCAGCTAAACACTGGGTAGCTCTGATCCTACTTAGCTTTTGTGATCTGAGAAGATCACAGCCTGAAGTGGTATGAATAACTTCAGGTCCCAGTGTTAATAGATGTGTGGTAACAGTATGAAAGCTGATGGCAAATATTTCCAGGAGATTTTTCCCTTTATCAATAAAAACTAAAATATGTTCATAACCCCCTTAAAAATCTTGTTCTCTTCCCCAAAATGGCTTATTTCCTCAAAATATCTACCCTTTTTCACAGATTTAGAGAAATGTTGTGGGAATTAACACTACCAAAACAAACAAGCAAAAAAACCCCAACTCAACCGAAACCCCACACCATACTGGCCTTGCCCCACAAAAAACTCCAAACAACCTGGAAAAGCAAAAATCCTGCTAAATGAGGAAAGACTGTCATTATCATTTAAAGAGTGCATCATGTATATTACATATGAACCTACTGCACCTTTCTCCAACAGGTAAGAAAATCTCAGATAGGAATACATATCTTAATGCTATTGAAGGGAGCTCACAGTAATGCCAGATGATGAATTAAAAGAACACTACTGAGTTCAGTTTCCCTTCCCTGAGAACCAAAACTAAATACTACTGTTATGACTCATAAATAATTTATTTTTATAGAAAACTGAATTGGTTTTAAAATTAAATCCACAAAGCTTAAATTCTATTAATGAGTTAATTGCTATCTTCCTTCCAGAACTGACTGGACATTTTCTGGTGGGATAACTTTTTAAGTCAGAAACCTCAGATTCACTGAAATATGTTGATAGGAAGAAAACATTTGTCAAACCTCGGCAGATTTCTGATGAGGAAAAAACACTCTGGCTTTCTGCCAGCTTGCCTGATTGCCTTCATCACTGTATGACTTCATTCCCCGAGAGAGAATTTTGGAGCTAGACCTCTGTAAGTGCCTATTCTCTTGCATTTAATAGCATCAGGGCCTCCTCTGCCAGTTCAGCTTCAAGGCTTTCCATTGAGGAAAACTGAGTACTCCGGTAGCAAATAATCCAGAAAAGCAGTCAGCCAAGGACATTCGCTCTCAGCAACCTGGCAGTCAGAGTACTTGACTGTTTATTGAATGGGGAGCCAGAGAGCCTTCAAAATTAATAAGGGACTCAAGAAACCAGAAAACCAGGGTATGAATTACCTGTACAGTCCCAAAGTCATCGCTCTTAATAGACCACTTTGTGTACTGCAGAGGTGGAAAACCTTCAAGTCTGAAAACCTCTTTGCAAGAAAATTTTAGACCCCTTAGCTGGCTGCCTGAGATTTTCAGGCAATTTCTAACCTTCAGAAGCTAAGTTTTAAGAAAAAGGCCAGTGTGCATTGTATGATTTATATTGAAATAACCAATACTGGCTGTTAAGCAGGCAGTGTAGTAAAAGGTTGGGTTTTGTTGCAGGAACTGCTGTTCTGTCTCAGACCTGTGGTTTACTGAGAAGCAAAGGCAGTGTCTGAATTCATGGGAATATGAGGAGCTACATCAGAAAAATGCATTATAGTCCATTTCCGTGAACATACCATTTTTTATAGTAATTTAATATGAGATTAAACTTTGAAATAGAAAGTTTAATTTGCATTGACTATTACATTTTTGGATGACAGTGGATGCTAATCTTCCTCACTATAATTTTCTGAAAGCTTCTGCAGTGGTGGAATTTATAGTCCAATATCAAAAACATATACTTCATTTTTATTGGCTCTGATTTTTAAAAAAATATCTTTATTTTATAATTAGGAGGACTATTAAAGAAAAAACATCTATCTGAGATGACAATTCCACCATTATTATTAGCAAGATTTTGATCAAAATTTGTAGACTGACTTTGAACAGTACCATGGAAAAAGTGACTTTTCAAAACCGAAGCATATTGAACTCCCTCTCCTGTTAATCAAAATATCCAGTATCTGTATTTACTTCCTATTTAACAGAACTACAATTTACATGGTAGTATGTACATAGAATGGTATGTTGTACCTGAGTTGAGCAGACACTGAAGCCTTGCTGTAGGCATGGTCAAGTGCCTTACTAGTGGATATAGACTAATATCCAGTCCTGTCCAGCAGAAGACAAGGGATGTACAACCTTTTCTGTGTATGTGATGAAAGTCATAGTTGTTCAGTCTAAATTTAAATTTTGCTGAATTTTTGGCTGTTCTCTCCTAAACTCAAAACAGCTCAGCATTTTCTGTGGTTATTTCCTTTTAAAAGCTGCCTCTGTAAAAATATTATCTCCTTTTTAGTGTGTTTCCATTATATGTAGTTATATGTAACTACTACTTTAGAAGAAAACTGTCAAAGAAGAGTCAAGGAATGGCTTAGGGTAAAATTATCAAAAGACTGAATGAAAGACAATCTTTTTCAAATGCTGTTTAGATTTCAATAGAAAAGTAAAACTATAGAGCTAAGAATTATTTCATATTCATTTTTGTAAGTAAATGTGTAACAGTTCCATTGTTTTTAGGAGTGAGAAGACAAGTATATAATGAGGTAGAAACTGGCTGTTTTGTAAAATGATGCTGGAGAAATGTAAAAATTTGACTTGGTACTTTCTCTTTTAAATTGCAAATTTCCTAGGTAATGAGGCACATCACTAAGGCTTGTCCAATTTAACTTCAGCATTATATTTCACCAATGAAACCTGATAGGTTGATAGAGTAAGTGATTTGGGGATAGGTCACGGGGGACTCTTTTTCATAACAGGCTTTCTTCAGAAATCTGCAGGCTCTATCAGTGAGGCGTTATTCCTCCAGTCTCTTAGGATGTAGTCCTTAGAGCAGTATGTCACAATTATGTGTATGACCTTGTTTCACAAAAAAACCCAAGAAAGACACAGATTTAGTTTCAGTTCATTTTGAACAGTAGTCTCCCCTGAAAGTACCACCCAGTCTAAAAATCTCCCTTCTGGAATGTAGTCCTGCCGTGACACAGTTTGGAGGAGTTTTCCTCATGGCCTCCAGGCAAACCACACTGGATATCTACTCTGTTCAGCCATCTCCCAGTTAATCTTCAAAATAATTCCTGCAACTGAATTCCATTTGTTGCCTGAAGAGTTCTCTCCTCAATATAAGTTTCTGGTTTGCTGAATTACATGAAACAGGCTGTTCAGTAGTCTGGACTTAGTATCTTCCTTCCCATCACCAGTTTTCAATACACAAAACAGTTCTTGGGTATCTGTGTGCAAGGAGCTATGTGATAAGCTTCCTTGTTACTATTCAGTAAAATACTTTACTGCAAATTGTGCTTACACTAAAGAAATCAAGCATGAGGTACAGTTAGATATTATCAACTTTAGTATTCAATATAATATCAGCGGGACAAGCTGCGAGATAAACTGTAATGGAAAACGGGGGAATAAGGTTGTGGATCAGAGAATGATTTCGGTGAATATATATATTTAGTAGAAGTTTTCTGGAAAATTACCAGTTTTCACCCAGACTAGCTGAAATATGGCATGAGCTCTTTACTCAGAAAAACCTGGTCATCAAACACTGTTGATCTGTATGAGAAAGAAGCATGGTCTGGAATAACACGCAAGCAGTACTCTACCTGCAGCATATGGAAATTTTGCAACTGTATCACTGAAGATAATGATCTAATTGAATGTTTTGTAGCATTAGGATTTGTCAGCACTTACACGGAAATTTTTTGCAGAAACTGAGGTAATAGAAAGTGGAAGCAGTGGTATAGCAGTTGGCACTGATTAATTTAAGTCTGATCTACAGTGGAAAATTAATTCAGGCTGAGGTAGGATGTAAAACAGTGATTGCAAATTAACTGTTTTTGACCTCCTGAGCAAGTTAATCCCACGGAACTTCAGATATCCACACTGAATCACTTATTTAGACTTCCTTTAATAATCAATTTCATTTCTAGTATATGATTCATCTTATTCTAAAGGTAGAAATCTAAAATAGGGTATATAAATCACATCCTCTGGGTGTATCTATCTATTTGACTATAAAGATGACTTGCTTGATTATAAACATCTCAGCTGTAGATGTCTGAAGCTAAATGAGATGAATCACATCCTCTGACTGTAAAATAAGGGTCTTTATTCCAAATTACATACTTCAGAATTGAGAATATGGGCATCCACACAAGAAGTCAATCATAAATTCCAAATTAACCTCCCACGTTAAGGGAGGCCTTTTCATTGAGTTAAGGTCTTTTCATTGAGTTGATAGCATCCTTCTTATGTGAAGAGGCAAGATGAGACCCTGTGCAGTCATGGTTTCAAGGCTGCATTTAATCCATTACTACAGTTTATGTTGCGTAAAGGCATGAAACACTACATTAAAAAAAGTAAAATATCCATAATTAATACAGTTATATTCAGCTGGCAGTATAACTAGTCAGGCTGAACAAGATAGTATCTACTCTAATTTACCACTTCCCAGCATTCATAAACTCTTAGTAAATTGCCTTACTGTGAAACTTTGCTGTTTTTCTTGATTGATAATAGGAGTTCAGAGAAAATGTGATTTATTGACATGAAAAAGCAGCTTTCTTCAATGAACTAGATTCCTACTTATCTTCTTGTCCCATGTATTGGCTAGAAATTCTGGTAAAAGCTTTTCCAAACAGATTTTGAGAAGTGGTCGTTTTGTATTGTAAGATGAGAAGCTTCATTTTTGTACCAGAGTGATCATCTGGACTTGTTATGGGCAACTGTGGTACCATACAATGGGACCTCATGAAGTTCAGCAAGGGGAAGTACAAAGGATTAATGACCTCATGTACCAGTATGTGCTGGGGTCTAACCAGCTGGAAAGCAGTTTGGCAGAGAAGATGCTGGGGTTCACAGTGGACATAAAATTGGACATAAAACAGTGATGTGCCTTTGTGGCAAAGAAGCCAGCACCCTCTGGACTGCGCTGAGCAGAACATTGGCACCATCTCAAAGGAGGTGATCTTTCCATTTTATTCAGCACCGGTGAGGCTACAACTTGAATGCAGCATCCATTTTTGGGCTCTCCACTGCAGGATAGACATGGACATACTGGACAGAGTGCAATGTAGAGCCATGAATATGATTGATTAAGGGACTGGAGCATCTCTCCTGTGAGGAAAGACTGTGAGAAATGGGACTCTTCAACTTGGATAAATATCAGAAGGACCTTATTAATGTCAAGAAATACTTGAAGGGGGTTGCAAAGAAAATTGAGCCAGTCTCTTTTGAGAGGTTCACACTGACAGGACCAAAGGCAATGGGCACAAACCAAAACACAGGAAGTTCTATCCGAATATCTGACCTGTACACAGTGCTTACTGATTTGTACATTTACAATGTGGCCTCTCTTCTGAAGCTGATTAAATTGTGTTCATAAATGCACTTACAGATTTTTTTAAAATAAAATTACGTTGATTATGTATATGTGATCTTGATATGTTACAATTATTTTTGTCAATTAATTCTGTTTAAAAAAACCCACAACAAACGAACATTCCAAATTATAGTATCCTTAATCCTATGCTTCTCAGTGGAAGGTCATGGGCTATTTTTAATAGTATGCTTAAATCACATTAACTCAAAAGGGTTGTGACTAACTCTCACTAAGAATCTGACTATGTGTGCATTTGTGGATATTTGTTTTACTAATTCAGGGATCCAGCTTTCATCTATATGAAGCTTGCTAATCATCTGTTGTATGGGAAGCAGAGAGAAAAGATGTTCAGCTGTATGATGAACCACAGATAAAGGTGTATGAGGGAATGGAAACAGAAGACAGATTATCTTTCTTTGAGAACTGTAGCGGAAAAAAACCCGTATTTTTTCTAAAATTCTCCAAAACATTCTCAGTTGCTGTCAGTCTGTGGATGACTATGTCCATCCATGCCATCATACATATTCTCCCACATCAGGTGACTACAGGTGGCTCCTGGGTACAAAAGCACAGTCCAGCTGTGAGGTATATGCTAATAATTTGGTAAAACACAAATAGAATCATAGAATCACAGAATGCTTTGGGTTGGGAGGGACCTCAAAGACCATCTAGTTCCAATCCCCCTGCCATGGGCAGGGATACCCTTCACTAGACCAGGCTGCCCAAAGCACCATCCAACCTGGCCTTAAACATTTCCAGAGAAGAGGCTTTCACAACCTCTCTGGGCAACCTGTGCCAATGCCTCACCACCCTCATAGTAAAGAATTTCT
This sequence comes from Hypotaenidia okinawae, assembly GCA_027925045.1. Classification (NCBI taxonomy): domain Eukaryota; kingdom Metazoa; phylum Chordata; class Aves; order Gruiformes; family Rallidae; genus Hypotaenidia; species Hypotaenidia okinawae. The sequence goes on from BSDF01000001.1 coordinate 154,673,533, forward strand.
TCCTAATGTCTAACCTAAACTTACCCTCTGTCAGCTTGAAGTTCATTATCCCTTGTCTTATCGCCACACTCCCTGATGAACAGTCCCTCTCCAACTTTCTTGTAGGACCACTGTAAATATTGGCATGCCATAATTAGGTCTCCTCAGAGCCTTCTCTTTTCCAGGCTGAACAAGCCCAACTCTCCCAGCCTGTCTTCATAAGAGAGGTGCTCCAGCCCTTTGATCATCTTTGTGTCCCTCCTCTGGACTTCCTCCAACAGCTCCATGTCTGTCTTGTACTGAGGACCCCAGAGCTGGACACACTACTCCTGGTGGTGTCTCACGAGAGCAGAGCAGCAGAATCACCTCCCTTGACCTGCTGCTGCCCATGCTGTTCTTGATGTAGCCCAGGACACGGTTGGCCTTCTGAGCTGCTATTGCACAATGTCAGCTCATGTTACACTTGTCTTTGGTCAGCACCCCTGTTGTAGTTTTGTGTGGCTGGGTTCTGGTGGAGAAGGGGGCTACAGGGGTGGCTTCTGCAAGAAGCAGGCAGAAGCTCTCTGCAGGCCTGACAGAACAAACACCAGCCGTCTCAACACTGGAGTGATTGATGACCAAGGCTGAGCCCATCAGTGACGGTCACAGTGCCTCTGGGAATCACATTTAGAAGAAAAAAACCCACAAGCAGATGCTTTTTGCCACCAGAGAAGGGAGTTAGAAGATGTAAGAAACTGTACAGACAGCAAGGCAAATAAAAGGGGGAGGATGTGCTCCAGGTGCTGGAGAGAAAGATGCCCCTGCAGCCTGTGGAGAAAACCATGGTGGAGCGGTTTCCCCCCACAGCCCATGGAAAAGGCTGAGACCCTACCTGCAGCCCATGGAGAGGCCCCACACTGGAGCAGGTGGAGACATAGAGAAGGTGGTGTGACTCATGTTGGAGCAAGCCTCTGTCAGCACTTGCAGCCCATGAAGAGAGACAGAGACACAGAGATGAGCAAGGGAGAGATCCGCACTGGAGCAGGTTTGCTGAGGGGAGGCTTGTGACCCTGTGGAGGACCAGGCTGGAGCAGTCTGGGCCTGAGAGACATTCTGTGATTCTATGACTGCACCCTGTAGAAGTGACCCACACTGGGGCAACTGGTGAAGAGCTGAAGTCCCAACAGAAAGGACTCACGTTGGAGGCGTTCATGGAGGACTGTCTCCAGAGGTGGAACCCCATGCTGGAGCCAGGGAAGAGTGGGAGGAATGCCCCCCGCCCCAGCTAAGAAGGAAAACAACTTATGAGGAACTGCCCGAAACCTCCATTCCCTGCCCCTCCCTGTGCCACAGTGGGGGGGAAGAAGGAAGTGAAATCATGACTAAAGTGAAGTCTTCTAAGAAGGGAGGGGTGGGGAGAGATGCTTTAAGATCTGGTTGCAGTTCTCATTACCTGACTGGTTTCACTGGGTGTGCAGTGCAGTGTAATAAATTAGAGAGTTTCTTTTCCTTTATTCTGTGCTTAGACTGTTTTGCCTGTGATGCTAATTGCTGAATGATCTCTCATTTTCCTTATCTCGACTCCTAAGCCTCTCAATAGATATTTTCTCCCCTGTCCAGCTGAAAAGGAGAGTGGTAGAGCAACTTTGGTGGGCATCTGGTTTCCAGCCAGGGCCAAACCACCACACCATTATGTCCTTCTCCTCAGGGCTACTCTCAATCTGTTCTCCACTGAGCCTGTAGTTGTGCTTGGGATTGTGCCGACCCACATGCAGGACCTTGCACTTGGCCCTGTTGAACTTCATGCAGTTTGCATGGGCCCATCTCTGCAGAAATTTTGATAGGAATTTTTATAGCTATTACCAATTTATATGACGGATCCCTCAGAGTAAGCTCTGAGGGATAAAATCTCTCTTGCTTAAGAGCTAAGAGCACCTAGCATGTTAAAACATACTCAAGGAGTTAAACAGAGCTTCAAAGTGTGTATGGAGGAAAACAACCACTGTAATTGTCAATCTGTTGATAGAAAGACTTGGAAAGTCTTAAACTGCTGACAAGGCAGTTAATGAGTAGTCATCTGGTTATTATTATTTCAGGTCTTTATCTTTTCCTCTTTTGTAGGAAGATGCCATTAATTATTTTTTTTCCCTCCTGCAACCATTAGGCAATTTCTTTTTTGTTATCCCAAATTTCAGTCTATTGACGTCAGAGGATGGCTTGTTTCAGTGGAAATAAACCCTCACCCTTCAAAACAAAAAGATGTTATAGGGTGTGATACAAGAACAAGGTTAGACAATATTACAGCAGCATCAAAGGCTAAGATATTTTGGCAAGAACACTGACTACCTGTGCTTGTGAAAACAGTGAGTTCAATTAATGTGATTCAACCACCACTTAAATATCCAGCTTGCAAAATTCACCATATAGATACGGTGAAGTTGTTTTCACTATTTGTGTACTGTGTATATTGTGGCATCACCCAAAATATGCAAGGCATGTAGACAGGTATATTCTGTTCTCAGAGGGTTTTAACTCTGGTGACAGATACAGCAAAACAATAGAGAGCTAGAACAACAGATGAAGGAAATAGGAGGATGGGAAGAACATAATTGCAAAGGGAAGGTCAGGAAATTATATAACTCTATGCAGACACCGTGTTGCCTAGTATACACAATATTTTTAGGGTTTCTGTCATGATTGTGAAAAGCTTATTTTATCATGACCAAGGGTTGATAAACCAAGGGATATTTAGCTGGGAGTCTGAGGGGTTGAGGATATATTATCTCCTCAAAACCGTGCACTGCAATAGGAAAGGAGATTCCAGAGCAGTGAACTAGTGAGGACACTCAGATACAAGAGATCCAACTAGAAGGCTTTGTGTCAGACAAGACAGAGCACCTACTTTCTCTAGGTCATCATCACAGGTACATGACCTAGCCACTGGCTATGGATACTTCCAGAGTAGGAACTTCTCTCCCCTCCTGTAGATCTACTGTTCCTGAATTTGCCAGCCAGGGCCTTTACAATGCTTCCTGAATTTTTTCTGAAGTTCAAGCTTAATATGCAAGTGCACTTTTCCATAGGTTCAGTTCAGTTACAGTATTACTTTTGTTTTCTATTTTCCTGCAAAAGTTATTTAGGACCTACAGTTTTATTTCTTCCTATATCACTTAGGCTTCTAAAATTATCAATCTACCTAGACTCTAACTCTCTCTGTGGGTCAGAGTTAGAAGCTCAAAAATACGACTTTGGCCTCTGTTCTTGATACTTAATATGTGGAATTTCCTTCTCACAGCCATATGAGATGAGTAAATATTATTGTTACCTTTTCCCAGTGGGAAACCGAAGGTAAGGGTGGTTTCTGGCACACCTGAAACACGTGAGCCTGAATCAGACTTTTGGAACGTAATGTTTTAAACTCCTACATAAAACCAAGGCATTTTAATTTGTTGAGTCTTTTGTCCTACCTTTCTCCTCTATTTTCACCTGATATCTTCCAAAAGAAGATTCTACATTGGCATAGTTACAAGCAAAGAATACAACAAAGATTTGTGGGAATGTCTTGGAGATTAATGGCCATTTGAGAATCATTTGGCTGACCATTATTTCTTAACAAACACCCTATGCTGAGGTAATTTCTATTTTAAAAAGGAAATGTAACTTAAAAGCAACTAATCCAAAATAACATGGATAAGGATTTCTGGGTTTATTCATATGCCTTCAGTTGGGTTTTTTTAGAAATAATATTCAGCTTCTGTTGTTCCATGATGTTTTATTTTGCTAATTTTGCTTTCTTGATCCTTGTCAACAAGAAGTAATGAGATATCAAGAACTAGTGTTCATTCCTGTTTACCGCTATATACATTTTTAAAACCAAGCTTATGGTTAACTTAAAATAATAAGCAATCACACATTTTTCATGTTTAAAAGTCAATGCAAAAGAAAAAAGTTTTTCAGGACGAGTGCTAGAAGAGCAAATCTGTCACTTCTGATCCAATGCTCTAATTATTTTATTCCCCCCCCCCTCAGCTCTTTGAAAAACTCTCTGAGAAGGCATTGTCAGAAGTTTCCTATTTTTTTAGGATTTGACCCAAGTGTAAAAGTTTCCACCACATTAGATGTCGATTTCATTAGAGGTTCCCTTACAGCAACAGTGTTTGGTTAGTCTTTTGTGCAGAGCAGTAAAGCAACATAAGAAAAGCGATCCAGGTAGCATATAATTCAGTGGTTCTTTATTTTTCCACTTGCAATTTGTATATGTTTTGTCTTTATATTTTGAAATTTGTGAAATTTTGGCAAATTTAAGAACTGTGATGGTCTCACCTAGGCTGGCCATAGCCCACCAGTCTGTTCTATCATTCCCCTTTCTCCAGAGGACAGTGGGAGAAAATACAGCAAAAAGGTTGGAGGATGAGATAGTGACAGGGAGATCACTTACTAATTGCAGTCATGGGCAAAACAGACTTGTCTTGGGGAGAAATAATTTAATTTATTGCCAAATAATTCTAACACTGTAGGATACTGAGAAATAAGAAAAAAAAAAACAACAACCAAACAAAAACCCCTTCCTTGGTTCCAGCACGGGGTATCCCTGTGGGATACAGCCCTTCATGAACTGCTCCAACATGGCTCCTTCCTACTGCCTGCAGTTCTTGATGAGTGCTCCAGCATGGGTCCTTTCCATGGGCTGCAGACCTTCAGGAATGGACTTTTCCAGTGTGGTTTCCCCTAAGGTCACAGGTCTTCCCTGGAAACCTGCTGCTCCATGGGTTCCTGTTGTAGCTTTGCGTGGCTGGGTTCTGGTGGAGAAGAGGGTACTGAAGGGGTGGCTTCTGCAAGAAGCAGCCAGAAGCTCTTTGCAGGCCCCACAGAGCAAACACCAGCTGGCTAAAGGCCAGGGTCTTTGTTGAGAGAAATCATGACTAAAGTGAAGTCTGCTAAGAAGGGAGGGGTGGGGGGAAGTGCTTTAAGATCTGGTTACACTTCTCAGTACTAGACTCTGGTGTCACTGGGTGTACAGTGCAGTCTAATAAGTCAGAGTTTTCTTTATTTTGTGTTGAGTCTGTTTTGCCCATGACGCTGATTGTCCTTATGAGCTAGGGAGCCTGCTTTGGCAAGGGGGTTGGACCCAATGATCTCTCGAGGTCCCTTCCAACCCCTATGATTCTATGATTCTATGATTATCTTGACTCCTAAGCCTCTCAATATACATTTTCTCCCCTGTCCAGCTGAAAAGTGGAAGAGTGACTTCAGAGAGAATCTGGTGTCCAGCCAGAGTCAAACCACCGTAGCTCCTTTCCAATGGCCCCAGTTCCTAGCAGGACCCTTGTTCCCATGTGGAGTCTCCACGGGCTGCAGCATCCTTCAGGGGACATCCACCTGCTTTGGCGTGGGGTCCTCCCTGAGTCGCAGGTGGATATCTGCTCCAAGGTGCAATAATCAAATATTTAATATTGCTGCCTGCAAATTCTGTCCTGTCTCTAGGACTGAGAGGGAAATGAAGGCAAAAATTATGTAGTGGCAGCTGAAGAGTTTTCAGCTCCTTGGAGGCTTCAGAGCCTTCCACATGTAGACCTGTCTAAGGGAATGTCCATTTGGTGGAAAGGAGTTTCCCAACTGTAGTACTTGATCCAAGTTTCACTGTCACCCCAGAGGCATTCAGGATCCATGTTTATCTCATCTGACAGCATTTTAGAATAGTGTTTTGTCAGCAGAATGTTATGTATTCTTTTTGCTTATACTTTAACCTTTCCCTTGACATTGAAAAGGTATAAAGTACAGAAATTGTACCTTGTTTACTGTTTTTTATAGCTTTAGAGGAAGGCAGAAGATACAAAGTTTGGAACAGTTTACTGATTGTAATGTTGTGTATTATAAGATTCTATAGATTTGCGTGTCTATGTATGTATTCATAGATATGTATGTATAAACACACAGGCCCAGATAGATACACATAGAAAAACACTATTCTGTTTGTTAAAATTATATTTTAAAATATTAGCTTAATTATACCTCAATAAAAAGTTTCTGTTTAAAAATCTATGCATGTAGCATTTAGTGCTATTTTGTACATTCCATTTTGCAAGGTGACTTTGAGACATTTTTATTGGACAGAGATTTTACATTTTAAGTGCATACGGCTCACAATCAGGAGATACATTTTACATTTTTATGTGGGCACAGAATCCCTAATGTAACAGCTAGTATCATTGGTAAATTATTTCTTTATGCTGTATATGCCAAGCCACAGACATATAAATGCAAAGTGTGTACGCATTCTGTTAAAAACATTTTCATTACTGAATGTAAATTGCATTATTTTCGCCAATGCTTATTCTTCAGTTTTTGTGCAAAGATCAAGCAAATCCAGACTCCTTTTCCCACTATGTCTCTTTTAAATTGGACATATTTTTAAGTGCAGCATTTTATACTGAAAATTGCTATTCTGGAATGAATTCTGAAGAAAGCATAAGGCATTATTAGATTTTATTGTTGAAGAGTTGGCTATAAAGGTAAAGAATCTTGCTTTTGTAAAATGCTCTTGGCTTGTGTTTATTAAGCTTTCCCTGAAAGTATTTAGTTTGCATTAGATACAACAACCCCTTCCATGTTTCTGCATTTACTTATGCTCTCAAAACCTTTCAATTCTAGCTTGTTTGTACCATCTGTCTTTCTGCTAGTACAGTGCTCCTCAAACCCATCCTTATAGTAGCCTTCAAGCTATATTGTACACTTCTAAGGGAATCTCTGCAAGGTATAGTGTACAGGTTCTGTGATGGGGTTTGCGAATACTAAGTCTAGGTTGACAGCTGTGCCAGCCACCTCTCATGATGTTTAATATCATGGAGAGCTTTGTGAAGGAATGCGACTGACTTACTCAACTTTCCAAGCAGGAGCAGAAGATTTGCATGTGGGAGATATGTCAGGTGAGTTCTGTATCACTGAAAGTTATACATCATTTAAATTCCCTTCTTTGAATCACCATGCTAGTTTGTCACAGCTATTGACAGCTGCTATCTGATCAGTCTGCTAGTGCAAGTAGTATCTTGGCAACAGCACAAAAATAGCTTTCCCCCTTTTGAGTAAGACCAGTCTGCACTGACAAATTGTAAATGTGCTAAAAACAAAATAATCTGATATTTTTGGCCAGATTTTTAGCCTTACACCTGTGCTGCAGACGATTATTTTATTCTCCAAATCAGTTGATGGAGGATTCCTCCAGAGCAGGAGAAAACAGTTTGAAGATGCTGTATTTTTTCTATGTAGACTTTTTCTTATGTATGGGTGTGAGAGCAGGCTGTTCTGAGGGGATGACCCATGGCCAGTGGTGTGGGATTTTAGTTGGCTACTCATGGCCAGATCAAGACAGGAGAAAGCAATGTCAAAAGCCTTGGCCATCTTAGGACTGCTACAAGAAAAAGCTGGAAATGCCTTAGAAGAGGGTCCCCACTACTCTTTTTGGGAGATCTAAGCTGAGGGGCTCACATTTGTCACAGCCCACATCCTCCTGGCTGTTACCTGACAGGGGGAACCATCTGTAACCTCTCTTCTCCTTCCTCTGGATCTTTCCTTTGCAACATCTTAGTCTGGGACTCCCAGCTGGCAAGTATTCAGGGTGCCCAACCTACCCAAAGCATCTGGAAACCTTCACCTTTCCCACATGTGCTCCACACAGGCAGGCAAAGCACACAGTGTGATCAGTCCAGCCTCTCCTATGGTCTTCATCCCACCCTCCTGCCCTTTGTGGTGCTTAACCACAAATTTGCCCATGACAGCCTGACCACCTTAGCCATGCACCCCCTCCAGTTAGGTTAGTGTGATGTCAGCTGAAATTAGGTTATTCCTTTGTCTCCACAAACCCACAGTCATGGCAAGTGGGAATACCTCAAGGCACAGTCCCTACTCAGGCTGATGTGAGAAATGTAGTGAGCACTCAGCTATTGCTGAACCACAAATTTTGGATTCACTTCTTCAGAAAAGAAGTGTATTCTCTTGGGTAGGACTTGCATAAAAACCTGGAAAAGACCCAGGCTTTCATCCATTAGGACAAGAAGGTATGGCTGAGAACTAGTATGGAACTAGAATTTACTGTACACAATGACTTTATCTTAAAGCTGCCAACCAATTAACCTTAATGAGGATTTGATTTCATATCATAGTGATTACATGTTACCTAACCCAAGGGAAAGGCACACCTTTATTTTTCTAGTGGGAAAAAAAGGTCTCTGGACTCCTGTGGGAGAGAGGAACCACAGCCATACATCCTCTTCCTCTTTCAAGACAAGAGATGTCTAAATATATGAAAATATTTTCAGAAATTTCTACAACCCACTTCTTTTCAAAAGCTACACTCCTTGATAAGACTATTTTGCTTCAGCCCTGAATCCTCAATTAGGTCTTTCCAGGCATCCTGCTGAGAGCTTGCATGCACAGTCATTATGTTTTGTTAACTCTAATCGAATCTGGATGGCAAAGCAAAACTATATATAACATTTTATTCAGTTTATTTTCCCTTTGATTCTAATTTTAATTCCAATGCCTGAATAACTTCTGTGTCTGAGACTCACAAGCAGACTTATTTGACAGGGGAACAGTCTCCTTAGAGAGGTTGTAAAAATGGTATCGGCTGATTCATTTAAAATCAGACTGGACCAAACTCTCAGGAGCATACTGTAGGGAACTGTCTTGCATTTGGGATGGCTAAGAATGACCTTCAGGTCTTTCCTATATCTACTTTCTACTATTCTTCGATTTCCCATGTTCACTGTCCCAGTTTGTCAAGGACAAGAAACATTTCTTTTAAAAGCAAAGTAAAAGACAGCATTTCTGTCATATAAATTATTTTTTTCTTTTTATTTTCTTCTTTCTTAAGAAATATCTTTTATTCACTTTAGAAAAATTAATTTCATCCACTTCAAGAAAATCCGTTTATTTGCTTCATGTGTTAATTTCTTCAGGTCTTGAAAAGGTTGTTCCTAAAAGTGTGGTTTTTAAAAATTTTTGTCTTGTTTTGCAGGCTTATTCCAAAGCTTAACTATTACTATGGGTATAAAAATGATTTTGTGCTTTCTTTAAAATAAAGCCAGGATGAATATAACAACTTTTTACTAATGGATCCTAAGACTGAGGGAAATTGAGTGCCAAAAAAACTTATTTCCTGGTTAAGGTTATTCATTACCAGTACTGTATAGATAAAAAAAATCACTCTACAAAGAAGAGTGATTCTGTTTGATGTATCGGTATTTCTGTTTATGCATAGAAACATATACATAGCAGTGACCCTTGTAAAACTAAGCAGAAAAAAATCCCGTTTCACATGGGGAGCATAATTCACAAACTGGACATTGTAAATATGATCAGCTTTTAATTTATGTTGATTTTAGTATTATCTGTAATTGCTTCCCCAGAGGGCAAAGTTTATCTCAAATTGAGTTCAAATGTAAAAAAAATGAGGAAGAAGTCAACAAGGAAACCGTGACCTTAAAGCCTTATTTCTATTCTTGTTGAAGTCAGCAAAAAAAGGTCAGAACTGGATCTTTGTGTTCCATAAGCATGAAAAACAGCGTAACTGGTGAGTGAGGCAGACCTGTGCAGTTTTAGCAGTCTAGTTTTTCTCCCAGAGATGGAATTCAGAGTGTAATGAAAGAACAGCAAATTCCCCCACAATATGTAAATGTGTAAAGAATATTACCAAACTCTTTCATGTATGTTTTATTCCTAGGCCAAATTAACACTACTGCCTTTGATGTCCAAAAAACCCAGCCACCTTAAGATGTGTAGCTGCTGAAAGTGCTTAGATTAACTTACACCCCTGTATTGCTGACCGGCGGATTCATAGCAAAAGCAGACAGTCCAGTTGGAAACCAGCCAGGTGCAATGCTACTGTAGAATAGTAGAATAAGGCTTTAAGCTTTGGTCCCAGGACCCAGTCCTCTTAAAATTCATATGTGTGCTAAGGTTTATCCGCTGCTTCCACTGATGCCATCAGACATAGAGTGTCTCTGAAAGGGAAGCTTCTGTGCTCTTGGAAAGCTGGTAAGAGTCCTATCGGTAAATGTTAGGATTTAGGGTTACACTTTCTATTACTCCAGACTTTCACCGCATGGCTAAATCCTTATGTTGATCTTTACCCTTTCTCTTTCAATATCTATTTCACAGAATCACAGAATCATAGGCATTGGAAGGGACCTCGAGAGATCATCAGGTGATTAAGTGTTCTGTGAATTATATATATAAAAAGATATCATGGCATACAGTATAATTTCCTCCATTTTCTCTGTTGATATGTTCCAAGTTTATTTTGGGGCTACAGTAGGCCCAATGTAACACTGCGGAGAGCACAAGAGCTCTGCATCCACCAAGCATTCCTTAGAACAAAGTCCATGATGATTACTGAGTTTATGTTTCTAGGACACTGCTTCTGGTCACTGAATGTAATGTACAAATAACTAGGTCTAGTTTCTATCTGCAAAACAAAGCTTAGTATATGAATTCTGAGATTCAAACCATAAGCTTTTGCTACATAAAATCATAATTTTCTATGGTTATGAATCCAATTGAGGAACTGAAAGGAAACAAACAAAAAAAGGAAACATCATAACAATTTACCATTTAGCTCTTCAGAACATAATTATGGATATTTTTTTTTCCCAGGTGTGAAAAGAAGTGACTTCCAGTTGTGCAAAAAGTATTATGGACATTTTCAGGTTACTTACAGACTGATTTAATATAGGATTTCTTAGTGCAGCTCTAGCATTTGTCCATTGTACTGTTATGATGGAGGTCTAGTACATCCTAAAATGTCTAACCTGTTTTCTTTTAGGACAGCAAAGTATTCAAATAGCCTAGGGTTGGGTTTTATTGTTGTTGTTTGGTTTTGGTTATTTTTTTTTTGGTTTTGGTTTTGTGTCTCCTCGCCCTCCCCTCCCCCCTTGCATTCACGCTTTACATGAAACTGGATTATTTCCAAAGGAATAAGTTTGATTTTTTTTGAGAAATCAATATGTAAAAGGGACTTGTTTGCATGCAAGTTCCACACCCGGCAAATCTGAACCATAAACACGTATGTTTGCACCTCTGGATCAGAAGAAACAGTGATTTGATCACCAGAGGCTGCTGAAAAACAGCACAAATTATATGCTTCGGGGTATAAATTCTGGATCCAAATCAAAACTTTCCCAAAGTGCAGGAATAATATTTTTGCCAGATTCATTTGTTACCTCTGGATCAAAGGGATGTTAAGATGAAACAACTGGGAGAAAAGTTCAGGGCAAGCCTCCACAGATAGGAAATTTCACTGACACGGATTTGTTGCACACCTGGAGGCCCCACACCCTCCATGATGCACATAAGTCCTTGTAAGAGTGTTAGGACAGTGCTGAGTGTGAATTGATATGGCCTGTGAAACTGAAGGCACCTCGAGCACCACTATTTATCGGGGAGTCTCTGGGGACTTCCACAAGCCAGAGCAATGCATTCTCCAGTTCCACGCTGCACGGCTGTGTGTGTAACCAACTCCAGGCTCGGGAAGAGCAGATGGATTTCTCTGTACCACTCCATAGAAATCTCCCCAGGAGCTTCTTTGTCCAAGGCCTTCCTTGTATAAGCTTGCTTCTTTTAGTAAATTAGCTCTGCTCTGGGAAGTTGCTCTAACTTGCACATGAGCAAAAATTTTTTGATACTACCCAGTATCTGCAACTTGTGGTGAAGGAAACAGACCAAGTAAGAGGACAGAACTCTTCTTGTTGCAGCAGCTTGAGGCTACACTTTGTGTGTTCCTATGGTGCATTTTAGTGAAAGGGAGGGTGTTTCCTGAAGAGGGACAGTCAGTCAATCTTGAAGCTGGCATGATCCATGAGATGAGAAGCTGTGCAGGAGTGGGAACACAGAAAGCTCTCTGCTGAGATGCAGTTCTGTGAACTCTCTGTAATGGATTTAGGTATTGATCTTTGAGTATTTATTCATCTTCAGGTTTTCACTGAGCTGTCAGGTTTCATCTGAATTAACAAGTAAAATTTCTGACTTGCTGTGCTATGATTTATTCATGTGTAAATATACACTGCCATGATAATATTTTTGTTCAAGCCCTTCTTCATACCTTGCTTCCTGCCATGTTCATATGATGAAGGATTTGGGGATTTTTTTTATTGCTCTTTTATTCCTTTTCCTTTTATTTTTGAAAATATATTAATTCATGCTTAAATCCACAGAAATAAGAGGTCTCTGAATAAATGCTCCTAAAGATCTTTAAATGTTCTCTCCTGTGGCTGGCACATTAACACTCACAGTCCCATGTGACTATATAGGTTACACGCTAAAGCAGTGCATTAGATTTGAGGCCAAATTCAGGCTGGTAGTACATACCAGAAAATCCACAGCCAGTAATGTGAGGAAAGGTAGAAACGGGCCACACAGATTCTGGTTCTTTGAAGTATTACGGAGATGCTGTTCTACAAGCTTTTCATGATTACATCGCAGAAGAATATTATACAGGGAGGCCCAGGAGCCAGAAAATAGATCTGCAAAAATGTTTATTCATATACAACTCTGAAACAAAGCCTTCTTTTTACAGGACACTTTGTTTAGGTGGAATTTTCCTGTTGTTGTTTGTTGGTGGGATGATTTTTTTGTTGTTGGTGGTGTTGTTTTTTGGGTATTTTTTATTTTTTGAAAGATAAGATAGGAAAGGGAAAGATCAAGGGGTTTGGTCAGGAGCATGTGAAGAAAAGAGAATATACTTTTTTTGAACAAAGTGAATTTTGGTCCTCTGTGCAGACAGTTAATTTGCAGTACAGATTAACTCACTGTTGCCTCCACAGTGAATTCTGTCCCTGTACTTCCTGTTGTACTTTAAGGTACAACAAAGGAAGCATGCACTGTCAGATACTGCTGTCAGGGAAGAAATAAATGATATTTGCTCAGTGACTTAAAAGCTATCCAGATGAATCTGGATTGGGAAAGACTTGGCCTGGTAGTAACTATCAAAACGTTATAGTTTCTATAATGTGGCCTTCTTATTGTACCAAAAAGGATGGTTTAGGTTAGAATTAATTTAGTCTGCTACACAATGTGCTGGTTTTCGTTGGGATAGAGTTTGTAGGGGTCTTTTTTCATAGTAGCTAGTATGGGGCTGTGTTTTGGATTTCTACTGAAAGCAGTGCTGATAATGCAGGGATGTTTTTGTTACTGCTGAGCAGCACTTGCACAGAGCCAAGGCCTTTGCTGCTTCTTACCCTGCTCCACCAGCAGGATGTCTGGGGGTGCACAAGGAGTTGAAAGGGAACAGAGCTGGGACTGCTGACCCCAGCTGACCAAAGGCATATTCCATACCATATGGCAAAATGCTCAGCACAATAATCTGGGGAAGGGACAGCATTTGGAGTGATGGCATTTGTCTTCCCAAGTAACTGTTAGGTGATTTCATGGACATGGCTGAACACCTGCCTGCCCATGGGCAGTGGGGAATGAATTCCTTGTCTTGCTTTGCTTGTGTGCATGGCTTTTGCTTTACCCATTAAAGTGTCTTTATTTCAACCCACAACTTTTCTCACTTTCACTTGTCCAGTTCTCTTCTTCTTGCTGTAGGGGAGTGATCAAGCCGCTGCATGGTGTTTAGTTGCTGGCTGGGGTTAAACCACAACAGTCCTTTTTGGTGCCCAACATGGAGCTCAAAGGGTTTGAAATAATGACAGATTTGATAGGAAAGTGCCAGATCAAATTTATAGCTGTTACTGCTGTTTAGCTATTAATTGTCAGGCTTCTCTATTTGCCATGGGGATTGCTTGCATTACTGTGTATGAGAGTCTAGAGCTCTTTAGTGGCTGCTTCTTGATTTCTCTGCTTGCTGTGGTGCTTATCGTCTGTGCTGTGCCTGGGAACATTTTGATAGCAGCAATAGCAATGTCCCTGGGCTGGCAGATGGCCAGGGCATCGCTGCTGTTTCTGTGTACTGGCTGAAACTCCAGTGTGTTCAGGCTGGAACTCCAGTGTGAACTCAGATCAAAGGGTCCGTGAACTCTGGATGAGTTCACGTGGGAGCAGGACAACCCAAAGTATCTATGACCATGGCAGAGCATATATGTCTTGAAGTGTTTGTGGCCATGGTTATGTTTGTGCCACAGCAGATATACCTATGAAAGCATCGTGGGCCATAGAGAAGGCCATGCTGGAACAGGTGCACCTCAAAGCAATTATCGCTGTGGGTAAGTCTAGACCACAGCAGGTATACACCTGAAAGACTGTAGTTCATAGATAAGGCTCCACTTGGAGATGGTATACCCCTAAGGGACTGCAATGTGTGTTAAGTCCAAGCTGGAGCAAAGGTGGGGGGAGGAGTTCATTGAAATGCCTTTCTTTTTGTAGTTATATCTAGTGAAAGAGACAGTTTCCCTCTCCATTTTCTGGAGGATACCGTCACTGAGGACTTTGTGGGGAACTGTCAAAATGTGATGAATCATTCTTAAAGACTAAATGTAAGCTATGTATTAATTCAATATCAAACACATTTGTTTTACATTAAGGTAAAGAGTATTTCATCCTCAGAATTTGCTTTTGTACTTGCAGGAGGAAAAATAATGCTAATGAGTAGTAATCATCAAATATCTGGCATTTTCTTTTTTCTTTCCATTATCATAATCAAGAATTTATATTACATACATATGGTGTGCAATTTAATTACTTAAATTGCTCAGAATATGTTCCAGTCTTCTGGGGAATTTATGTAATGGTTGGTTGTGTTCAACCTTGTTTCTCTCCCTATTATGTTGTAGTTACCAGAGTGACCATAAAAGTCCTGAACCTTGTAAAGAATTACCTTTTATATATTCATGTACTTAGTCTTGAAGCTACTGATGTAAAATAAAGAGAACTCTTGTTCTTTCTATAATAAAATATTTATCTATGGGTTCAGAAGAGAGCCAGAATATTTGAGGTAAGTGTAGTATGTATATTATATATATCTATCTCTCCACAAAGTTGTTCATAAATATACACATATATATGCATATGCATATGATCTATCTCCAGATTACATAGTTCTACTTTCTTAAACAGTGATGAGATTGAAGCTTATAAAATTGCAAACGCAGAGAAGATTAATTTCCTATAGGTCTAGAAGATGCTTCAGTGTCATGTTCAACAACAGCTGTAGCCATATGTACAGTTCCCTTCCAGAGTCATGATTGGTATTACTGGGTGAAAGTACTGTTTGCATATGCAAATAGTTTTATCAAAGAGAAACGTCAGCTTTTAATCTAAAAGGAAGTCAATACGAAGGAATGCTTATAAAGCATGTCAGGGTAGAGAGACCAAGGCTGATATAACGTTAGTTAGCAAATATACTAAAAGTTGGGAATGAAAAGTGTATAGGCCACGTGAACATCTCAGGGGAGGAAAATGCTATCAAATAATGGAGGAAAGATCGCTAATTTAATTTTATTGAGAGGAAAATACATCACAGCTAACTTACTTCTTATGGAACTTTCCCCTACTAGAAATATCCTCTCTGTAAGTATTCTGCTAAAAATGTAAGTCTTCCCCTTCCTCTGCCACAAAGCACCTCATCACAGCATTGCTTCTTATGTATGCTATATAAAGCTGTAAGCAAACACAGATTCCAGAAAAAGATCTTGGCTTTGACATTTGCATAAAGCAAAAATATACTGCCTTGGCACTCTGAGAAGTTAGCAGAAATTTATGAAATTTTGATTCATTTTGCCCACTTTTATAAACAGTAGTTATTTAAATCCTTTAAGATATGCAGCTGAATCTTTTTTTCATGAGCCTGTAGATCTTAAATATACGAATAAAGCTTTGGGATAAAGTAGCAAAAGGATTTTGATATAAAAATGACTCGCTCTTTGATGTCCTGCTACCTACTGGAATTATACCTTGCTCCTTACACAGGCTATGTAGGGTATGTTACAAGTCAAGCTCCTGAGAACCTCATTCACAAAATCTGTCGTGAAATATGAAGCACCCTGGCATAGCCGACAGAAAATTCAGGAGACTTGGACTGCAGCTAGGTGCCATTTTATATATGCACAGATGTGTCTGCATAGTTTGGTGTGCCCTTCTCTGTCAAAGAAAAACGGGGACATTGATGGAATCCCTCTGACTCTGCTAGTCCTTCAGTAATCGTGAGATCCTGACCAAAAGATACTCATGTTTAAATTTCTGTTCCTCTGCCTGAATTAGAATCTCTATCTAACTATCTTATTTGACAGGTAGATGATTTAACCCCTTTAAGATACTGGATATATAGGGAAGGTCTCTTTCACACTTTTCTGCTAAAAGCTTATGCTTTGCAGAAAAGAAAGCAAATATTAATTGGAACTATGCCCAGATCCTGTCTGAGAAAAACTAACTACAAGGCTATAAACTCATTCTCCCACATTGCCTCTTCACACTGTATATTTAAATAGCTTACTGAAATAAAACAGCAAGGCACATCACTTTATCTGTGAGGTGGGATTACTAGGCTCCAATGCTTGTGGTATTTCAGGTGGCGGTTTGAGCTGGGCAAGCTCTCTTACACTGGAAGCTAAGCTGCATCATTACTACTACGTATCTATAATAATTATGGATAACAGTGCCGTAGCATGGGTAAAGAAAATTTCTTATTTCAGTTTCAAACACTTCCAAATGCTTTATCTGTTCTTCTGTCACTACCCAGTCTAAACCAGTCAATCTAAGCCAAATACTGCATCATCTCAGATCTCTTACCTGAACATTTTTTGATCTATAGGTTTCCCTGCTTCAGATACCCATAAATGCAGTTCTCTCTGAGCAACTGGAGTGTTGAAAGAAGAACTGACTTACTAGGAAAGCTTCAAAATGGTTTAAAGGCACTCTTGATCCCATGCCAATTACCAGACTTTTGTATTGAGGTCTCAACTTCAATAAACAGCAAAGAAGCATCAAAGTGGGGAAAGAGTCAGGCCTGTCTGAGCAGAAACAATGTTCCCCTTCACAGGGAGACTGCACTGTGTCCTGGCCAAGGTTTGCATCTCCTTTTCCTTCAAATCATGGACTTTGCTCAACCATTTAGGTCTAACTGCTCATGGCATTCACTTTAATTGATGACAGGTTGACCCAGCATTGTGGGCAATCCCTTGACAAGCTTGGCATGGGACTGGCAGAGGACTGAATGAGAATCCCTATCTTTGGTCCCCTGCAAGGTGCATAGCCGCAGAATCAAGGTAGCCACTGAGGCTTTGGCCCTCAGTCATCCAGCCAATTCAACTGAAACATGGGTCATTGTTGAAGTGGTTGGTGAATATAAACTAAAGACTTCACTGTGTGGAGATTTTTAATGTACAGGTAGTGGAATATTTTTATAAAACTACTTGACTAAACATTTTAGTATCTGACAATAAATACTTCAAGTATGCCAGAAAAAGACCAAGTGACTTTTTTTCTGCAAGTGTCTTGCTAAGGGTGAGAAATTTCAGATCTTTCAGATCTTTTTCTTCAAAAGGTTTGAAAGGGTCAGTAAAGAAAAGCTAAGCTGTAATGAATCTGTCTTTTCCATGTTAACTGTCAATAGGCCAATGCCACATTAGCTAGTCAGGAGATAACTGAATCTCAGTGTGTCTGCATGGTGGGGGGTAGTTTATCCTTCCAGGGTCATATCTGCACCATGAAAAGAGGAAATTAAATGTAATAGCTAAAATCATCATAATAGAATAAGAGAATTAACAGTGGGACATAAACTAATAATAAGGAAATTCACAGGCCGGCTGCCCTCCAAGACACAATAGGGGTACGTTAAGGAAGTGGTTCAGGAGGCACCCTGTTGGGCATAGATATTGGAAGTCAACTTCAATTGCAGATTTCCATGTTTGTATTAGCGCAAGTTGAAATTGAACTATTCTTTGAAAGTTGGAGGGGTTTTATGGGCTGTTGTTTTTGGGTTTTTTTTTCCTTCTTTCAGTGAATTTCCTTTGGTTTTGGTAGAATCTTAAAAGCAAGATTATTTTCCCTCCCTCATCAAAGAGAATAAAAGTAGATTTCATAAACAGTAATTCTACGCCTTATTGCATGGTAGATCACGACACCTTATATATATATACTAATTTTAGATCCACTTTGCCTAAATCAGTAGAACATGTATGTTTCATTTTAATATCTAAATAACTGTGTCACATTTCGTCATGGGATTTTTTTACAGTGCAATGTGCTTCTCAGTCTTCTCTGAAGTCAGAAAATGATAGTATTTCTATTTAAATTTAGAAGAAACCAAGCTACAAATAGGTTAATTAATTTGCACAAAACTGCATAGGAATTCTGAATAGACCACACAACATTTTCTTTAGGTTCTGGTATTTATTTATTTAAAAATTTTTTTTTTTTTTTTTAATTTAACCTAAACTGTATTTTATTATTTGTAAGGTAGACTAACAAAAAATGTTGCATGTTTTTAGTCTTGCTTATATTGACCAATACCAGGAGCAGAGGTATAAAAATGTAAAGCTATCATAATTGCCTTTTTTTTCTCTTTTTTTTTTTTTTATTTTTTTAAATAATGGACAGAACAAGAGCATAAGATTTTAATCCAATCTATGAAACACAGGTATCAGATCACTGACTTGGATTTAGACCTGTTTCTAAAGTACCTACTGGAAATCTTGCAAAAACCTGTTACTGTAGGCTTACCAATAGAAAAGATCTGGCTACTTCCTCATCATGTTTGGAAAAGCAACTGAACTATTAGAATCATAATTAAACAGAACTGGCAAACCTTTTGATGTTTAGCCATCTCCCACTATGTTTTGAGATATTTTCTGTGGATCTGAGGGTATTCTGGCTCAGGACAGTGGTGGAAAAGGAAAGAAAAAGAAAATCTAGTCTTTGTAGCTAGCAGAGAAATTTTAACCCGTGTGAATCTTAAAAAAAAGAGAATCTTAAAACATAATATGCAGCTCCTAAAAATAATGCAATATTGCTTCATGGTTATATCTCTGTGAAAATGTGAAGAGAGATTAATTAAATTGATAATTATTAGTTTGGATTGGCACTTACCTGCTCCATGAGTTCCAAGGCTATTTTGTCAATATAGGATCACAATCCTGGCATGCATCTTCTTTCCAGATTCAGTTTTGGCAATAATATCAGAAAATTAGGCCCAAATTCTCTTCTGTGTTTAAAAAAAAGAAGTAAAGCAAAATAAAATCATGCAGTTGTCTCAATCTGTGTACTGGGTTTTAGCCAGAAGAGAAATAGCAAAGACCATTAAATATGAGTAGCGACAAAAGAATCCCATCCTATTCAATTTCTTCTTCAATAATGTATTTAAACAACAAATAATTTGGGGCATAGGGACTTCTGAATATATATGCACATGTGTGTATACACATTGATACAGAATGCATTTAGAACAATGTATTTGATTTCTGCAATGAAGTATGACATCCTTCAGTGTTAAATCTCTTCCTAAGTGTATTTTGGTTTCGATTACATGAAAATAGTTCTAATTCTCAGAAGGGTCCAACAGTTTTTTCAGATGTGGCTTAGCCCCAGCCAGCAACTTAGCACCACACAACCTCATGCTCACTCTTTCCCCCACAGTAGGATGGGGAAGAGAATAGGAAGGAAAAGGTAAAACTTGTGGATTGGGATAAGGACAGTTTACTAGGGCAGCAAAGTAAGAAGAAAATGAAAAATACTAATAAAAGGATTTATAAAATAGGCAATGCACAATGCAATTTACTCATTGCTCAGAATGTGATGCCCAGTTGGTCCCTGAGCAGTAATCCCTCCTCCTCAGCCAGCTTCCCCCTCGTATACTCAGCATAACATCATATGGTATGAAATATCCCATTGGCAAGTTTGGGTCAGCTGTCCTGGCTGTGTCCACTCCCAACATCTTTTGAAAATTAACTTCAGCACAGTGGAAAAGCAGGACATAAGCCTGTCCTTCATTGGAGTATACGTCCATTGTGTTGCCTCCTATGCTGTGCAAGTTGTCCTGAGTTTAAGGAAGGAAAATAATATAAAAGCTGATTGTTCTCTATCAACATCTAGATTTTTATATCCTTTGCACAACATGACAAAACCTCAAAGGTTCCATTGTAGACTTTGGGAAACATTTTGGTTTCGTGTACCTTTATTAAACATGTCTTTGTTTTATCTCCCCTAGATCATATAAAATGACATTGTTTAAAGAGACTTAAATTATCAGGATTGGCAATACTGCAAAACAAATAAAAAAGTAACTAAATGACTTCAGGAAAATCAGGTTGGGTGGTTTCAGTTTTTAAAAAAATTATTTTTAAGAATCTCACTTTGCCTTCTCGTTTTTAAGGTTTTAGGATTTGTTGGTTCACACCTCTCTGTATGATGATATTGGTTCAAGATTTAAAAGGTGAGGCAGCATAAGATGAAAGCTGTAATTCTTATACAAGGGTCTGATTCCTGACTGTAAGGAAAACAAAGAAACAAATTTTCTGTTTTCTCAGGATTTGAAATCATAGAATCACAGAACTGCAGGTGTTGGAAGGGACCTCGAGAGATCATCGGGTCCAACCTCCCTGCCAAAGCAGGCTCCCTAGCTCATATAGGTATCCAGATGGGTCTTGATTATCACCAGAGAAGGAGACTCTAACTGAAGGAGACTCCACCACCTCCCTGGGCAGCTTATTCCAGTGCTCTGTCACCCTCACTGTGAAAAAGTTCCTCCGCATGTTGGTGCGGAACTTCCTGTGCTCCAACTTGCAGCCATTGCCCCTTGTCCTGTCTCCACAGACCACTGAAAAGGGGCTGGCCATTTCCCCCTGCATCCCATACTTAAGATATTTATAAACATTAATATGGTCCCCCCTTAGTCTTCTTTTCTCCAGGCTGAACAGCCCCAGATCACTCAGCCTTTCCTCATAGAGGAGATGTTCCAGGCCCTTAATCATCTTCGTAGCCCTTCTCTGAACTCTCTCCAGGAGGTCCCTGTCCTTTTTATACCAGGGAGCTCAGAACTGAACACAATACTCCAGGTGGGGCCTGAGCAGGGCAGAATAGAGGGGGAGGATCACCTCCTTTGACCTGCTGGCCACACTCCTCCTGATGCACCCCAGGATCCCATTGGCTCTCTTAGCCACCAGGGTACACTGCTGGCTCATGGCCAACCTGTCATCCACCAGGACCCCCAGGTCCTTCTCCGCAGAGCTCCTCTCCAGCAGGTCATCCCCCAGCCTGTACTGATATGAACGGTTATTCCTTTCCAGGCGTAAGACTTTACACTTACTTTTGTTGAACTTCATTAGGTTTCTCCCTGCCCAGCTCTCCAGCCTGTCCAGGTCTCACTGGATGGCAGCGCAGTGTTCCTGCGTGTCAGCCACCCCTCCCAGCTTTGTATCATTGGTGTACTTGCTGAGGGTGGATGCTATTCCCTTGTCAAGGTCGTCAATGAAGATATTAAACAGGACTGGACCCAACACTGAGCCCTGGGGAACACTGCTAGTCACAGCCCTCCATTCAGATTCTTCTCCACTGATCACGACCCTCTGGGCTCGGTCCGACAGCCAGTTCTCAACCCACCTCACTGTCCACTCATCAATCCCATGCTTTCTCAGCTTTGCTGTCAGGATGTCATGGGAGACAGTATCAAAAGCCTTGCTGAATTAAAGACCTGAATTCTAATAAACCAGAACTGGTTTATGGAAAAGATGCACATTTTTCCTGCTGCACTTAAACTGCTAAATAATATTTACTGAGTTGAGCTTTCTTGACTTTCAGGCTTATTTTAGACCTGATTACAAGCTAGTTAATAGCCTGCGATTAACACAGCTTGTCCTCCTATGGCCCTATAACATTACTCCCAATTGACCATTTCACAGTTGCATAGTACTACTGCATCAGAGATTATTTCTGATCTCTTTGAAGCAATTTTCAGTTTATATACAGAACAGGGCACTGCAAGTTTTTGGTTTGGCTCTTTCTGCCTTTCTCCCTAAGTTCCTTTCACATGTACCTCTGACTCTCACAGCCTTGAGCTGCAGCCCATTCCCTAAGGGTGCTTCTTTTTGATGCTACCTGTTTTCCCCAAACTGTTCACTGTGGGTGCTTGTTTGTCTGCTGCATGTGAAAACCGAGCGATGATTTTGTCTCTCATCTCTTCCAGATGGTAGTTTCTTCATTCTCCGTTGCTAAGTATTTTTAACATTTGTCGACATTTATTTTCTCTCTCATGGAAGATAGTGCAAGCTCGCTGACGAGGAAGCTGTTTTTGGTATGGCTTGCAGAACTCTCTGGGTTAAATTGCCCATGGGGTAGTCTGGGCTTGGTCATGCTTGTACATTGCCTGTATTACCTATTTTAGCATAGCAAGACACATGGCCCCATGGCTTCTTTTGAGCCCCCTCCAAAAGCCAAGAGACGTTGTGGTGCCATGTTATAATCAGAGGGGCATATGTACATCAGTGTGCAAGGTATCCTTTACGCACACAAAGTCCTGCTCCATTTCCAGGATCTCATGTAAAGATGTAACCCTGCTGTTCTCTTTCACGTTTCACCCACTCCTGGATAATCCTCTATCATGCTGAGCAGGATTTCCCAAACAGGTTTTCCATGCATTTACATATTAAGGGTAAATGCGATGAGCCTGAGGCTTCCAGGAAGCTACAGACTAACTGTGCATGTGTTTCTCAGTAATTTTTACATCATATTTACAGTGTACGCACAGGCCATCTGTGCAGCACATGCATAGGGGATCGGTTGGCCTCATTGCAAATGCACTGTAAAGTTGATACGTGCATGTGGAGGGGATATGTCCAGATTTTCTTCACTACTGCTCTGATTAGGTTGCCAGACATCCAGAAATCCTGAACAAATGTCAAAAATCTTTGAATTCCCTCTGGATATATGTTCCAGGCATTAAAAAAAGAGATGCGTTCAAGGGAACTGAAGCATATGGTAGTCTATCCGGCACAGACCACACTAAATGACTTAGTCACGTCTTGATGACAGAACACAGGAGGGCTAGGTCCAGATGCACCTTCTGGCAGCTTCCCAGTTTCATACTGGGACAAGACTTGGGTGATTACCAGCCCTTTGTGGATTTTACGGTAAGGAAATCTAGATATATGGGTCAGGGGAGAAACTACCTTATCATCCAAATAAGCCCTTGATCTGCACAGTCCAGGGAGAAGGAATTTGAAACAAGCTGTGGAGGTTCTCAGTGCAGGAGTGAAGATTCAGCCTCACTCACATGATGTCCTGGTAAAGAGTTTATTATGCTCAGTATTTTCCCATATGTTATGTATGTAGTTATAGAAAAAAAACTATTGCCTTCAGTGAATGTGTCTTTGATATTTGAAGGATGTTTCTGCTTAAGAAACAAAGGAACAAAGTACTCAGTTGCTGTAAGAGATGCTGGACTGTTATTCATTTGGACAGCACACAGTGAGCAGTTAGAGAACAGCAGTGCAGTAAAGGAAAGCAAAATATATAGAAAACACAGTGAGTTCTTACTACATTTGTTCTTACTACATTAACTAAAGTGCCAGCAATTCCTGCTTTGAAGCTGGCAAAATAACAATAAATGCTGAGGAAAGAATAAGGTTATCTGCATTTATTTCATAAGCTATTTATTTTAAGTAAGTGTGGAGACTGTAAAGTGTATGAAAAACATATGTATATTTCTTTTTAAGATGCATCCATTACAGGGTTGGCAGTTTGAAAGTCAAAGAAGAAGCCACATGGAAGTAAAGACTTAATTTTAATCTTGATCAAATTAAGGAAAATATGGATATTATGTATGTATACATATTTAATGTGTATTAATATCTTAAATGATAATATTGTCTTTAGAACCAGTCTTAGGTAGTCAATAGAGATCAAAAGTAATACTTTTAAAAGTAATAACAGAGGAAATAAGACACAAAACACGTTTCTGTGTGTATTAAAGTATAATTTTACTTTTAAATATACCTTTAAATCTTCTTTGACCTATATATAGCTACGTAGCGATGTATTTTCCAGAACTACATGGTCACTGACCCTGCAAACTGTGTTACACATTCTTAACACCTGTGAAGAGTCCTACTGAAATCAAGGGCGTGAAGGTAGTCAGGAGTAACTGTTGGCAAGACTGAAGCCAGATTAATCTAATGTATTGCATACTGCTCTGGAAAAAACTCCTTGGACCATATCCTACAAGTCTTACACTGGCGGGTCTCCAGTTGATGTAAAATCAGATTCCTGCCTGATTGAGAATTGCATAAAACAGCACTTGCTTTCCTGATAATCCTCCCAAAGAAAATAAGCATACCACAGCTCTTAGTCATTATTGCTTTTTAATTTCTTGACACAAAATGTGTATGATAGTATGTGTGATTTGGGTAAGGTGGTACAGCTCTACATTTGGCAAATTCAACTTCCTCTTAGAAGAATTATTTCCAATGTGCCACTTAGAGTGGTACGGGTCATTGTCAAATACCATTGTTATTGAGACTTAATGGTATAAGAAAGTTATTTGAAAGGTCCCCAACAAAAATAGCCTGAAACCTATATTTATTGACCTTATGACTGCAATCGCTAACTAAACATGACTGAGAAACCTGTTGCTCTTTCTGACATTCTCAAGGATTCGACATAACTTTTGTCTGGAGTCTCCAGACATTCCTCAGCTGAGAAACGGGAGAATGAAAACATTTCTTTGATTCTCTCATTAAATTTTGACCAGAATTTCCACTTAAATCTTAACCAAAGTTCTTTTATTCTCTAACATCTTGCCTGCACAATTTTACTTTGAGAAATTTGTTTCTGTTAAATAAACTTTTTTCAGTCACAGAAAATATTTCTCTAGAACACTTATGCATAATTCCGCAGAATGAATTCTGATTACTGTCTGATATTACAAAATCTCAGTTCTGCATTCTGCAGATATAGAAGGCATAAAAAAGAAAAAAATAATCAAAAAAGTCTTTGTGATATACATACATATCTTCCTTGGTATTTAATTTAGTATTACTTTTAAAAGAATAATTATATCAAAATTGAATTTTATAAATGACTTCTCCATGTGAATCATTTACTATTACATCTTAGGAAAGGAAAAAAAGATATTATTGGAACGCCAGTTATTATATATATGACTTACAACACCAATAAAGAACAAAGAAGTTACAAGTAGACTGATAAATTGAAGCTATTAGAAATGGTGTAAAAACATCTATTTTCATATAGCAGACCATATATGTTGACAAACCTACAAATTCAGTTTTATGTTAGGGAGTTTTAGTTTAAGTAGTACTTGTTTTAGTGAAGGGAGTGGTAAGAACTTATTAACTAAATTTTCCCTTTTCTGGGTATTCTCCTTACCTGCAGAAAAGGTAAAGCAGTGGAACCAGTTCTTACTGAGTTACACCCAACCTGGTGGAGAATAGATGCAGCTTCTTCTGTATGTGGGAAAGAGATTTGGAGACAGTTAGATATGCACTAAAAACTGTGCAGGTGGCATGGGAAGTGAAACTGTTTTCATTTAAAATAAGAAAATGAAGAGAAATTAATTAACACAGCCCAGACAATAACTTCCTGCTCTGGCAAGATGAAAAAAATTAATTGCAGAAGTTTTGTTATGAGAACAAATTCAGAAACAAAACTTTGGACCTGCAATTCTAGACCCAAAAATGAGAGAGAGAAAACATGCTCACTTTCATGTCAAATGTGTATCTGTTAGTTCTGAATATAGAAAGGAGGGATTGCCATTAGGTTTATCAAAACTTTCATTTGTATTTGTGTACCAGAGTATTTCATATTTTAAGACATATTTTTGTTAAGATGTTGCTTGTTACAGCTTTTTCATTCAGCTGACCTGAACTTCATATTCTCTTTTTTAATATTTAGGGTATTTGTGTAGAAGCTTACCAGGTGTGCATATGCAACAAGAGCAGGTGAAACTCCAACAAAAGCCTTTTATTCAGGGAAGCTATTTATTACTAGAGTGCTGACAATATACTGTAGTTAGGCTTACAATGAGGGCTGGACAAATAAGTCACAGCAAACAATTTATTC
This sequence comes from Hypotaenidia okinawae, assembly GCA_027925045.1. NCBI lineage: Eukaryota > Metazoa > Chordata > Aves > Gruiformes > Rallidae > Hypotaenidia > Hypotaenidia okinawae. The sequence continues at coordinate 154,699,495 of BSDF01000001.1, forward strand.
AACACACATATTACCATTGTTCCGACTCATGAATTGTACAGGAACAGCTTGCAAACCTCTCAAATTTAGTGCCTGGAGCTGTAAAAATCATGAGTAATTTTACTCTAGTGAGTAACATCACTTGATGCATGCAGCAGCATCGTACAACAACTGTGAAACAAAAATTTAACATTTTGCTGTTTGTGTAAATTAACTTAAAATGCAAATGCTTGAGGTGAATATGTCCAAAATACAGTTACTTTTCCTTTTAGTTTTCTGTCAAAGAAAATAAATTTTGTCCTTGTGATGGTAGTCCTCAGAGTTTCCTCTTGCCCCTCAGCTGTCTAGTTCGAGATTATGGTCACACACCAATGTAGACATATTATGTAGCTATATACATATATCAATTAGATATGCCATGTAGAAACCTCATGTAGTTACCAATGTTCCTTCTGTTGGATGCATGGATGTAAAAGCAGAAATAATGAAAGGAGGTTAGAGGATGAAAAACTCATAAAAGGAAGTGCAGAGTCCTGTACCTGGGACATAACAACCCCATGCAGCACTACAGGCTTGAGGAAGAGTAGCTAGAAAGCTGCCTGGTGAAGAAGGACCCTGGGGTGCTGGTTGACTGCTGACTGAATATGAACCAGCAGTGTGCCCAGGTGACCAAGAAGGCTAATGGCATCTTGGCTGGTATCAGAGACAGAGAGGCCAGCAGGTCCAGGGAAGTGACTGTGCCCCTGTACTTGGCATTGATGAGGCCGCAACTTGAGTACTGTGTTCAGTTTTGGGCCCCTCAGTACAAGAAAGACATCGAGGTCCTGGTGTGTGTCCACTGTGAGCTGGGGTTGTTTAGCCTGTAGAAGAGGAGGCTGAGGGGAGACCTTATCACTGCCTACAATTAACTGAAAGGAGGTTGTAGAGAGATAGGTGTTGGTCTCTTTGTCCAAGCAACAGGTGACAGGACGAGGGGGAATGGCCTCAAGTTGTGCCAGGGCAGGTTCAGATTAGACATCAGGAAAAAGTTCTTCACCAAAAGGGTTATTGGGCATTGGAACAGGCTGCCCAGGGAGGCAGTTGAGTCACCAACCCTGGATGTATTTAAAAAATGGGTAGATGAGGTGCTCAGGGATATGGTCTAGTAGAGGATGGGTATGGTTTGACTTGATGATCTCAAAGGTCTTTTCCAACCTAGTGATTCTGTGTTTCTGTGACTCTGTGAACTGATTTTACATTGGCCAGCTATACCTCAAGACATGATGTACAACCTAACCTAAGAACTCAGGCACAGTTATGATCTAGTGATATAGACACAATGCTCCAGTATAATGTTATTTAATTTCTTCCCAAGTTTTGTGTGTGGAGGAATCCTGTAGGAAAAAGATCAACAAATTAGAATTAGGATTTGTAAACTGTTCCAGGATTTTCAGGTAAAGACTGCTTGCATTATACAGTGGAGTGTTTATTTTCAATCTGAAGCACATTCAAGTTTCAGTTACACTTTGGAATTCATTGCTGTATTTGATTTGGCTTCAGAAGTAGGCTCCAAGAAGAGTTAAGCCTTATAAGCAAAGGACCTGAGTGTATACAGTCACTTCCAGGTCATCTTCCATACCTCTATTCAGACTTAAAACCTTATCCTGAAGGTAGACATTTGCAAACTTGCTTCAGAAATTGGATGTGTAATGAGTCCTCTTTAAAAGGAAAGATTTACTGCTGATCAAAGCAGTTATATATGAAGTGGGAAGCCCTCCCCTGGGTTTCTAGATTCAAACCACATTTTCTAACTTTCCTTATCCATACAGTTATGCTCACTCTCTTACAGTCCTTCTCAGTAGGTCCATGAATCTTGAATGCGTTACAGCACCGTGGTTCAGAGGAACATCTGTGTCCAGAATAGCTTATAACTTAGTATCTTGGGGAATTAGAGATACAGAGCTGAACATTTTCAAACAAAAACCTGTTATCTGAACAGCGAGCTATTACAAAAGGGTTCTCTCACGACAGTCATGCAGTGTCAGTTTGCCTTTGTGTTTTATGAGAAGCTGGGTCACGTCTGTGTAAACTGTGCTTCAAAAGAGTATAGAGGGGTTATATTTAAAGTGAAATCCTATAATTCAAATGCTAAAACAATAATTGAAAAGGGGCTTTTCTCTAGTATAAGACACTGGTGTGACATTTTACAACTTTTGGTCTCTTTCAGACTGTAGAATGTATCAGCAATTAGCACAAAACCATTCAGCATTAAATTCAGAGTAAGACAAAAGTTTAGTTTTCTCTGTACTATAAGGTTGTAATTTTCAGGTATCAATACAGAAGGTTCTGAGTGTTGTTTAATGGCATGCAATACAGAAGAGGTCAGAGCAGTTCACCTAAGGAAACTCTGGCCTTGGGTTTTGTATCATTTCAATATTTAAATGACATTAAAACTCACACTAAATGAGAACTCTGGTACAAGCAATGAAAAATGAAAAATCAACCGACTGTCTGCTAGTTATTCTAATCACTACAAAATGGTACAATGGAAGATTTTATTTCTGAAGAGGAAAAAATGAAGTTTGTTACATCATGTGCTTTATTGTCTTTTTAAGAGTATGCTAACTTATCTTATGAAAACAAAACAGTATATTGTACTTCAAGTTGAAAAACCAGAATGCTTGTGTAATGGTTGCCTTGGAAAGCAATCCCTCAGTCCCCAGTGGAGTGGTGAAATGCTGGAAAGAGGCTACTGATTAGTCATAAATATAAAATATTGTTTTACCCACAATCATGATGTTCATAAGTATCCAATTTATATATATTATTCCAAGTTTTCACATTATCAGTAATAAAAATAGCTTAAATGCAGCATACAGCAAATTGAAGAACATATTTTTGTCTTTCCCTTTAAAAACGAAATTGTTTTGGCTGATGGATCTAATATTTTCTATGGGTAAAATATGTATATTACCATATGTTTAGTTTTATTCCTAGACGTAGTTGGAAAAATTCTTTCCCCATCTTATACAGGGATTTCTCCTTTTTAATACATATTCATTGACTTTCATATTAGTCATGAAATATATATAGCTCTGAAGCCTACTGGGACTATATGTTTGTCCCAAGCAATCCACAGACATGTTAAAAAAGAAAAAAAAAAACAACCAGAAGTTAAAGCACTCCTGATTAAACTACTCTGATCTCAGTGTTGCACTAGTTTTTTCTTTAGTAAGCATCACAGACAAAGGACCAAGTGTCAGTTTTAACAAGCAGGTCCTAGTATTTGTTTATTTGTGCAGAAGACATATTAAATTACTATTTCTTTCCAATGTGAAAACTGTTTTCTTACTACTTTCTTCATAATATACTAGAAGACTGTAAAAAATCAATACAAGCTGGATGGTTAACTCATACATTTAATTATCCCTTTAAATAAACATTCTACACCCTTCTTGAGGTTTCTGAGACTGAGAAGAAAAGTGTTTTTTCTGAAGGTTAGCATCAGGTCAAGTCAGTAACTTGAGCTGTTTAGTCATCAACTTGTTTGACCTGCCTGACGAGAATTTTCTTTACTGTGGGAAAGCCTAATCAAAAATCCAGATGTATGCAACCAACGATAGCATAAAGCCCTGTTATAGTGTAATGGGAAGAGGGCAATTGAATTGTACTCAGGTAAGACAATTAGGACTGGCTGCCATGGTTTGGAGATAGGAAGAGAAATAGGGAAATGAAGTTTTTTTTGTGAAAAATAAGTGTAATTCCAGTTATGACTTACCCCCAGTTCCCACAGCAATGGAGGACTTACCTCCATTGCTGTGGGAACTGGGGGTAAGTCATAACTGGATGAAACTCTAAACAGCTGCAAGAATGTGCTAGTAGTTGTATGAGGAACTTAACAATATGTCTCAGGGAAAGCAGAGAGAAAAAGTCACACCTATTTGTCGCTGTAAAGTGGGGATTGCCACTGTGAGAAAGGTGACATCTTGAAGAGGAACAACACCGTGCATGGTGCCTCTCAAATTGAATTGCAGTAATGCGTTTCAGGATATACTCCATCTTCTTTGAAGCTTCTTAATGCAGCAGGGTGATATAATTTGTGGTGTTGATGCCAATATTTGAAAGTTATTTTCTCCACTGCAACATATTTATGCTTAGAGAAACCACATTCATGATTTAAACACTTTTGAGGAATGTTCTCTGGGCACCAACAGTCAAGCACCTGCACTGTCAGAGTGTTAGAGGGGTTCCCAACACACCTCTTAAACCTGACAGCAAGCATGTTCCCACACAATTCCTGCACATTTTTGGAATATCTGTAGCAAAGATTTAAAAAAAAAAAAAGAAAAAGAAAAGAAAAAAGAGGGTAAGCAAAGAGAATTTAACTATATGGACATGGCCCATACCATTGGTTTCTGTGCCAGAAAAGGGTCCCAAGCATGTTTAGTTAACTGCAATAAAGACATAGTAAAAGCAGTATTTGAAGGAGTAAACTACTGGTCTTCTAAAGGGTAAGGCTTGGGAAAAAAGTAAAAGCTCTAATCTGAACTAAATGGTGATCCAAAAAAGTCTGTCAAATTGGGCTTTAGTGAACTCTAAACATCTTTCATGGTTGCTTGAAAGCTTTCCATAATTTTGGAATACTAGCCCTTGTTTTGGGACCTTCTGGGACCAAGAGATTTTTAGTTTTCTTTCCTCCCTCACAGCTGAGGGACTAGCTGTTGACTATCTACTAACTGTCTACCGACTTCCATGTTCTTTTCTTAATCCCATGAATTTTGCTCACTTTGACTTTGCAGTAGTACAATTTCAGAAGGAAGAATAGGGATATTAATATTTTCTTGGGGAATATAAATTGGGAGTTAGAGCAGAGAGAGATATATATGCTTCAGTTTGAAATATCTGAAATGGTAAAGAGAAGTGGACCAAGTTTTTCCTTTTTCTGGGTGACTACAGAAGTCAGTAAAAAGTTCTAATGTAGAGAAAAATAAATTACCTCTATTCAGTTGGACATCCCTCTCCCACCAAAAAACCAACCAAACAGAAAGAGACATTCAGTCTCTGCTCTGGAACCTGTCCCAAGTTTTTTCTTTTATTTTTCTTTTTTTTTTTTTTTTTTCAGAATTGGAACTTTGTTTCTGTCACATAGATTTGTACTCATTCCTCTTGCAAAAAGAACACTTGGCTCACATCAGGGAGTCAGTTATGGTCAGTGCACTCATCAGCTCTAGGCAGTGATTTGGAAGGTAATATTTCTGCAAGCATTAATCCCATTTTAATTTGAACTAGGTCAAAACTCAAGTTTCTATATCTAAATATCCTTGAAAAGCATGTATGCATGTCCTGTTGTTCTGTGTGCAGTTTTGAGAGATGGGTTTCTGTATGGTATTATTTTCCCTTTGTAATATGAATGGCTTTCTAGAAGCATGTCCCTGCCATGTAAGTCACCAAACCGCAATTGATATGTTCCCAGGGAACAGGAGAACACGATGTGGATGAATCCTTCTAAAATCCAGGCTCAGTATAGGAGACTTTCTCCTTAAGTCTAATTAGCTGTGACCACATCAAACCAAAGTGAATTTTCACTGCTAATTCTGTGCGCTCTAGGATGGTTCTGCTCATACAGGCTTTCACTGTGAGGCTGCCTTTTGACACCCGTAATTTTGCAGTGTGCCTGATGAAGTCAGGGACTGGAGTGTTACTGAAATCTTGAGTTACAGGTCCCAGTTTTGCAGAGTCTCTTTATCACAAAAGCAACCTACAGTTTAGGGTGTCAAAATAGTAAGTCACCGGTGGCTGTTAGGCATTTGGGTGGAATTCAGAGTGGAGCACCAGTCAACGCCAATGCTCCCATTGTCTGGAAGGGCATCTCAGCAATCTCAGTGGGGTTACATGTGGTTTGAGCCATACCTGGCATTAGCCTAGGGTAGATGTGTCTGAATCTTTATGCCCTGTAGGGCTCAGAAGTTTCTAGCCCTGCAATTCTTTCTTCCATCCTACACAACTCCAGTCATGCTTTCCAAGGAGCAATTAGGGCACCATCTTCTCTTAAAGCATACTCAGTGGTAGTGCTGCCATCAACTGTATGTTTTAGCCAGTGCAGGGGGGACTATACACTTTGCAAGCTGCTGAAGAGTAGTTCCATGCTGAACCTGGAACCTAACCTCCAGTTAACTGATGAAACAGTTTCAAGAGGTAACAAGACAAATGCAACACAACTTGTATGACCACTTTATGACACCCCAGCTCCAATAGGACAGCAGCAGAATGAGCAGGGTCTGTTGTCTGCCACCTGTGAATTATTTTGTGGGAGAACTGTGTTGTCCCTTTTGACCACGTTGTATTACACTGCAAAAAAGACCAAAGAAATCATCCAGCTGACATTGTATTCTGCATCTAATGCTGACCAAACATAAATACTTAGAGGAAAATGAAAGAGTAAATCCAACTGTGATACTCTGCCAATTCTGTCTAAACTTCAGACCACTTGTGGCTCAGGGACTTACTGATCCAGAGGTGATTCTTACTTATTAGTGCAGCTGTCCAAAAATTTGTAGCTATCCTCCCAGCCCTAGCTTAGCACCCTCATCACCAGTGAAGGTTTAAACACATGCCTGGGCAGGGAGCAAGAAAGACACACTCAAGCTTTCCTGTTGAATCTGTTTTGTTCAGGGTCAACAGCATGCTACTGTAGTGGAAGGAGGAGAATAAGAAAAAGTAATATCAACCTGCAGCATTACAGATTCTGGAGACTTCTCCTTTCATCCAGAGGTTGGTCACACAATAGAGAGAGTATTAAATCTTTGACTTTCCTGGTAGGGGTTCTATGTTCAAGGTAAGAACCACCTTAGGCCTTGCTTTATAAATAAAATAGCCTCAGAAAGTAGATGTATTTTGCAAGGCTAGTTCCTGCAGTTCTGTGTTGGATTTGGTCTGGGAATTTCTCATTTAGATTGACAGCTTACATGAAATTTAGGAAGAAGGACACCTACTATCTGGATCTTCATCAGCCTGTGACAGGCTGACTCAAAAAAGTAGAAGCAGGACTGGAGATAACTGTGAAACTCTAAAATCAAACAGCGCTTTGCTTTGCAGCCTAACTCTGGAGACACCTTATCTCACAAGAGGTAGTCCAGAAAGCAATGAGGGTGGGAAATTCATAAGTTTGCCAGTGTCCTGCCTTATGTTACTGAGTCCATTTATTCTGATAACACTTGAAATAACTGATCCAAAACTCAGAGCAAGAGAGAAAATAAGGTGTGTTGAAGAGAATGGCAGAATAATGATGAGAGATGCCAAAATTTTAGATCTTCACAAACATGAGAAATCATTTCAAATTTTAACTAATCAAAGAGAAATATTTTCTCTCTTTGCATGGTTTACCTTCAGCCCCCAAATAAACAGTCCTTTACTCATTTTTCTTTGAACATTAGTAAATTTTTTTGACTGAGGCTTAAAAAAATCCCTAGGCTCTGGAACACAGTGTGAGCCCCTGGCCCTCTGAATAGTGCCTGCAACATTCCTGGTGCTTTTATCAGAGCAATGATTTCTGCCTTTGGTACAAACATGATTGCATTTGATGATTCCTCGACTTATGTTCTTATTTAGTATGGGCTTATTTATTTTCATTTCCACCCTAGCATACCCTGTGTAGCTTTTTGATTTTCTGTTCAAATGCCAATTTTATATAGGTATTTGTGTGTGTGTGTGTGTGTGTGTGTGTGAGGGGGGTGCAGAGTGACGGGGGGTGGAGTGGGTGGAAAGCTTGTCAATGACATATGGAGAATATTTAGGGTATTGGCACAATTATTTGTCCTCAAAAGGTTTGGTATGCCCTTGATTATGTTTCAGATATCACACTGTTTTGAGAAAGCTCACAGACAGACCAGAAACTTTCAGACTAGAAACACTATATATTTTAAATAAAATATATTTCTGTTATTCTCCTAATAAATCCTACATTTTCAAATGTTTTTTTTTTTTTAAGAATTCTGTCCAAATCTGACTTTCTCTACATGTCAAATAAATCGGACATTTTTTCTGAAATGCCTGAATTGTGTGCCCTGACATGCTTATAAACTAAATGCAGGAACAGCAGAACCCCATAGCAGAAATAATTACTTCATGAACAATGTCCACAACTTATTTCCACTGTTTAAACTCAGACACATTGTTCTTATTTCCACTCCTCACAAGACATTTGTTCTTTTCACTGTTCCATACATTGAGTGGATGAGGTTCATCTGGTTTGTTGATGTTATAAAATATGGAATTCTTGTATTAATGGTTATAAAATCATATGGGAATACTTTACACCATGTCTTTGTCATGATGCAGTATTAACTGGTATCATACAGAATGAGTTAACATGATATTAAATTACTCCTTTTTATGTCATTCACATTTTTTCTTTCTAAAGCCTTTTTTGTATTATGCTATATTTATGAAGTGAGCGAATGTGATACTGGAAAAAAAACAAAACCTCTCTTAAAGCAGTTTTGGCCTTAATTTAGCAATATTTAATTCAACATATTAAGTCTGATACTCCTGAGAAACCACCCTTCTATAACTGATATTTAAAAATAATGTAACATTGTTGGTACAAAGTCCAAAACAACCACTAAATCAGTTCTTATTGTTAAAGGCTGTTTTTGCAGTAATGAAGGCACGTAACAGACAGTAATATTTTCCTTTATGGCAGAAAAGATGGGGGAGATTTGCCTGGTTCACAACTCTGGGTCAGAATAGCACTTGAGTTGAAGTATGGATCCATATATTGAATGTATTTAAAGCCTGACTAAATGAGAAAAGGCAAACTTTTCTCCTGAGCTGTAGCAACGGCCAGAGAGGTATCAAATACCAGACCAGTAGGACGAAAATCAGAAGCTTTGTTATTCCAACAAGTTAAGAATGATTATGTACACAGTATAGTGATTGTATATACCAGATTAAAAGCAGCAACACAATTTAAGAGTGTAGATAAAACTTAGGTAGAATACAGAACCATTTCAAAATTCTGATCTTGACAATCCATTTTAATTTAAGAGGTATAAAATGTGTAAATAGCTCCAAAAGTCCAGATCATTACTCCAAGGAAATGCCTTGATGCTCCATAGAACTGGTCCCCTTTTAACTCTCACTGTACTTCACTGTACTTCACTTTCACTGTACTTTAGACCTAAATAATCTTACTTTATTTTAGGCCTAATAATCATTAAAAATACAGCCTGCAGTCACTCTGGAGGAATTAAGGTTCAGTTAGATTTTTGCTAGGGACACTGCAATTGGCATTAATGAAGTTAATATAGTGCAACTGAAATGCATAAGTACCAGTGATAGTAACATGTGTGGGAAACCTCACCCTGTGGATTAGTGTCACAGAAATTTCTCATTTTATTGTTTTTACTATATTTTATTAGTTTACTCTGGTCTTCTTCCTTTCAAAATGTCAAGAAACAGCATGTAGATGAAGTTAGTCTTGATGTAATGGTAGGTATAAATACACAGCAGGAGGCAATGGGAAAAAATAAGCATTCCTAAATGATTTTGCATCTTATTTGGCATGTGTTCAGTGGCTTGATTCAACAAGTTGTCTGCTGTGTATCTAGAGGTGCCAGTATCATTGCTAATGATCCATTTGTCATAGATTGACTGGTCACAGTCATCACCTAGAAGAATCTTATCCAAGGTACCTGGTCTTACCAAAGCTCCATCTGCCAAGGTCACTTTCACCTTCCAGAAGCGCTAATCCTCCATCTGCCTAAATCATTGCTGCCAGCACTGCCAACATTGTCATTAACACTGCTGTGGATGGCGTATTTTATCTTTTCTTTTGAAACAGTTTCAGTTTTCCTAGAACTCATTTTTGTCACTGATCCTTCTCTGATGTCAAGAAATCTGATATCAGAAAATCTGAAGTATCATGCACTGGTATTCCAGTTTCATGTATTTACTTAAGAGTAACCCTCGTCGAGACATCCTACCAGCACATCAAGAAAGTCAGGAGGGAAGGATGAAGTCACTTGTGTGTTTCTGCCTCGTGTTTGAGAGGCTTTTTGGAGAATTCAACGGGTTTTGTGTTTCTGTAGTGTAAAAATGTAATTGTGAGAGAAAAAGGAAAAGGATAGGGCACAATTTAATCCTGCCCTTGATTTGAGTTAAATTTTATGCAGTTCTGGCTGCTGTTATAATGTTATAGCTGAACTGCACATCACCATCTACTGTTGTATGCATACCATATCCTATCATCATTGGTATAACTGATTCTGGCTTTTCTAGAAAACCTCTCTCTGAGGAGAGAGAATTCTCTCTCTGAAGTCAAAGCAGGATTATTTTTGACAGAGAAGGATAAAGCCTAAAGGCTTGCTTCTCTGTCACTAATGAGTTGAGGAAAGTCATTTATCCCATGTTTGTCCCATACTCCTTATTTGGATCATTCACATAAAATATTTTTTATCCACTGAGCTCCTTGCATGAAAGTAACTTTACAAACTAGAGCAAGAAGTATTTGAAAAGGGCTGTTGAAAATCCACAGGGAAATAGTATCACTTTTCTTTATTGAACAGAAACTTCTTTCTTTACAAGTGAGTAATATCTCTACTATGTTGCAAGGCAAATTCTCCTGCCTTTACACAGCAGTTACAGAGCCTTTACAAAGGAAACTCCCTCCAGCTCCCATGGACCTTGTTATTAAAATCTAACCAAGGGACCCAGGAAGTGGCCAAAATAATCAAAGATTACCTCATGAAGGTTTTTACTAGGAAGCCCAAGGAATGTAGCTTTACCGTATTATACATTTCTCTACATACACTTCATGTGTTGAGGGAAGATTTCATACACAGCTTTGCCTCCTTGTTGCAGTTGTATCTAGCAAACTGAAAAATCTGCTTTTTAAAAAGCTTTCTTTTTTATTTACTTCTGCTGTCTATTTAAAAAAAAAATAACTCTACTTCCCTCTGCCAGTTCACATATACCTTTCTCACTGTGTCCTGCTCCCGTTACCACACCCTTTTCTCTGAGGCTTTGGTGCATGATGCCAATTTATATGCTAACAGTCCAGATAGAAAGCTGGATGACTGTGAGAAGCAAAGACCAACAGGTCAATCTACAGATCAACCAAATATTTAGACATCTGAAATGTTTAGGTGTCAAATCTGAGCTAACTAAAGAGGTACCTGATACAGTAAATGGAAAGGTATAAATCTTTCCAGAGGGTGATATGTCTTCTTCTACTGAGGATGCAGAAAGGGCTATATTTCAAATTAGGTATTAGATAAACATGAAAAGTAGAATCATTCTGTGTGCAACGGTTCCTTCCATCTGTTCAAGAAATAGTTGCTTTCTCCTTCCCTTTCAGAGAAAGAGACATTTCAATAAATACAGGAGTAAAGGCTGTGAGGGTAAGCTTGGGTTGCTTTTAGAAAGGTTTTAAGGTCAGGACATTTTGAATATTCTCTTTTATTCAACCAAAAAGTGATGCTTGTTTAATTTTATTTTCTTTTACCTTTTTTTATAAAAATAACCCCCCAAAAACCAACACAAAACCCAAAAAACACAACCACAAACAAACAGAAAACCAAAAGCTGAAATTTACTGTGTGGTTCTGTTAATTAGAATATTGGCATATTGCTCCTGACAAACTCCTTCTGCCCCTTCAGTTCAATTAGGGTGACTGCTGGACTGCACACAGCTAATGCTTTCAGATGTATTTTTTCCCTTCTGTGGTTCTGGCAGAAATGGCAGGATCATCTGGATGTACAGGACAAAATTCTAACCTATGTAGGTTCATTCAAGGCTCATTTATCCCAAAATATACCAACTTTAATAAGTATGTAATAAATCTTCCAACAATTTTGGGAGTCCAAAGATAGACAGGATTAGGTGATTGCTATTAGATAAGATTATGTTACCTTTTATATCAGTCAAAGTTCAATTTAATTTCATTTACCTTCTTCCTCACTTCTACAGCTGAGACACTGACAGTGAGGTAAGCCTGTGCAGCTGCTATTTTTTTCTTATTTTTAATGAAAGCTTGTAATATGGTCCTTCAAAGTGAGAATATTAATTGTTACTGCACTGGCAGTGTGCTTGCCTCCTTACTAATTCAACAGTATATAGTCACTTAGTACCATTCAAGGCATACAGGAGAACAGCCACTAGCTTCCAAAGAAAACCTTTTTTATCAACCAATCACTTTTTTTCCCTGATTATTTTCTACTATTTTCTGCTACTATTTTCCCGACATTGTCTGTATACCAAGTTCTCAAAAGGGGTGAATATGTATTGACATATGGTATTATTCTAAGCAGATTTTGAGATTTGACACTGGATGCCCTTCCAATGATAAGAATTCTTATTGGGTTTGCCTTGGGTGTACAGCAAGAGTAGGAAAAAACAGATTGTTATTATATACGCTTGAAAACCAGTGCTGTAAATTTTACATGGGCATGTTTTAAGAACTATGCACTTACATATTCTTTAATATATGTCTATTACCCAGGACCAAGCTAAAAGAATACTTAAAATCAGAATTATGTTTCTACGCTTTCCTAATTTAAGAAAAAATTAGAGTCATCAGACTAATTCCGTTACTTAAAGGTATGGCCAGAAGTATATATTCCTCCATTTTCTTGACAAATAGTTCTACTAGGTATGTTTAAGAGTTACTCCATTCTGGATTCCTGCTGACTATATTTTCCTCTGCAGTTAGATGGCATAAATAAAGCTTGTAATAGGTACTGGCAGATTACATTTATGGTTATTTGTTTAGGAAAAATTCTAAGGGCAGTTAGAAGCTTTGACATACCTTGAAAAAGCATCATGTAAATTGAAAGCTTTTTGAATCTACCCAGCATCAAATGATTCAGATGCTGTTAACGGAATGGAAGCTATTCTTAATCCATGTTCAACCTAACAGTAGCTATTTCAGCAATTTATTGCTGGTATTTGCACATCCCCAAAGACTTATCTTTCAACCTCTTTTGTCTTAAAAATGTTTCATAGCTATGCAATGTTGCAAATTGTTGTTTGTTAGGTTTTTGGTTGGTTTCTTTGGATTTTTTTGTTGGTGTGGCTTTTTTTGATGTTGTTGTTGGGGGTTTTGTGTGTGTGTGTGTGTGTGTGTGTATAAAACTGATGTATTGTAGCATGACATAACTTCAGACCCTGCTCCCAACCTATGTGGGTTCGTGGGGCTGGGAATGTACAGTACAGGACTTGTTCCTAAAGGCCTTTTTTTCATTTAATTTCATGACTGTGACCTACCTCCATTTAAAAGAAAGCTATTTGACATGTCTCCCTATTCTGCAGCTTTACCTGCCATTTTGGATAAGTAATTTCCATCCTGTGGTTTCTGTTCCCATATGGCATTGTAAAACAATTGTAAGAAAACAGATGTTTGAGATTTCAAACAGCAATTAACTGCCATACTTTGCTGACATATATTTCTCATTGTGATACTGAGAGGTTATTCTTGTTGTTGGCAACTTCAGAATATTGGTATAATGAAAGTAGTGAAACATCAATCAGGGGAAGGTATGAAAGAAGCTCAAGAAAAAAAGGAGTATGGAATGAAAATGTGTTGACACTGCATTTAAGAGAAATACATTAATTGACTTAAATGGCAAGAAGTTTAATCATTTTTTTTTAAGTTTATATGCCATCCAAAGAGTTTAATTTGGACTGAGGGTTAAGATGGTTCTAGATGTCTAGGGACAGGTGCGTCTGCTATGTGTGGCTTAATCATCAACTACAGCATGTGCTTATGCAGACCTTATTGATCTGTGGCCAGGAGGCATGGCTCTGTCTTCAAAGCAACCCCAACAAAAGGGATATTCCTGGCTGCCGCCAAACGCTGTTGCCTACCCTCTGTCACATGAAGCCACAACATATTTGGATTATTCTTGCATGGCAAAGCATAAGATGTAGGGTTCAGACCACATATTTTTAAATGCCCATAAATGTCTACACCTATGGCTTATCATCTAGGCTTCCTTTAAGTAAATTCCGGATAAGTCCTTCTATAGCACAAATAATGTCATCCTTACATACACCTCTAAACAGGTCAAATGATCAATACAGTTTTTTTCTCCACTGACTATAAAAGGTACAAAGATAATTTGCTTAAAAGGATGAACCCGCACTGTAGAATTGTCGGGTGAATACTAAAAGCCCCTAAGAATTTTACATGATAGACATAGTATTATTGATAAGTTGAGGGTCACACATTTGCAAACAACTGTGGAAATAGCCAAAATAGTTTAGGGGATGTGGGTTTTTAAAATGCATTTTTCCTGGAGGGGAAGCATAGGATCTGCATAACCCCATAGTACAGCAGATGAATACAAGGAGAAGAAAGTGTGGTCAATGAGATGAATATATAACTTACAATAGTAACAAGGTGTGATTGATTTGGGTTTATGCACTCATTTCAATTGGTCACGGGCTGAATTTTTTGTCACTCAGCTTAGCTTCAGTTTAATAGCTATTACCTTATGGTAGTGTTTTGGACAGAGAAGACAGGGCAGAGAAAATAGGTTACTTAGCCTTTCAGAAACAGCTATTGTTAGGTGAGAAAACAGTTATAGCTTTGGGACTTTCTGAAATGGTGTTCCACCAAACAATGCAGGGTGTATGCTTTTCTGTTACTTTTTCCACAAACTGCCTCCGTTTGTTTGCCCTGGCGTGTTTCTCAGCAGGGGTTTTCCACCTTATCTCTTCACCAGCGTTTTTGTTTTCTTTTTCTCCAAGTTTATTTCCCCCTCACCTGGTAGCATCTCAGTTGTATCTTGATCTGAGCACAGGAAAAATATACAAATTTCCTCCTAGCAGCTCAGCAGAGCTGTCAGTGACTACTGAGTAGAAGCAATTCCTAGCTGCGGAGGCTTCCCAAATCTAACCACTGCTTTTTAAGAAGTTGGCTTTTGAAGAGGCAGAATATGTTTGATATGACAGTTATGAAAACTGCCTTTTGGTTCTGGAGGAGAACTACTGCAGAATTTTTAACATCTATAACTGAAGGAAAAGATCCTCATTTTAGACCTCTGCAATGTAACTGTGTCTCAGCTGGATCATGTCTGCCCATGATATTATATTACTGTGAGAGTAACTAGTGCAAGCTAAGGGGTTTTTTTCCCCTCTGAAATCAGCATATTATGGACAGTCATAAAGAGAAAAAGTTTCAGAGGAAAAATAATATTTTGTAATTGGTCAACTGATAGTTGGAAAACATGGAAAAGCTTTGGGCACACAGAAACCTTAATCAGTGAGACTTCCATAGCCATTTTAATGCCATTACCACACAGTTGCACTCCTCCAAAAATATTAAATTCCAAAAATGAATGTATCTGTTGAATTATTTGTAACAGTGTGCATAATATTAGCTAGATACTCAGCACTAATCATGTAACTGGACAGATTGCATGTTCCAGTTAATTACAATTGTTTTTGAGCATGCATATTTGAAAAAGAAAACATTACTTGTACATTTCAAGATTTTTCTGCTAATGAAGCAATAACATTTTAGCAAGAATGGAAAATGAATTTTTAGTACAGAGATATACAACAGAATCATTTGAACTGCAGAATCCCTTTCTCTGCTCTACTTGAACCATTACTTCTCTTGCTCCACAAGAAAGAAATATTATAAGTACTTACTAATTATGTTATAGGAGGGAAAGTGTCATTTCAGCCCACCTAGAGAATTACCTGTCTTATTCAACCTACCACCACTACCTACTTAAAGCATTCTGAGGTCTCAAAGCCCAGAACCATTCGCTAATAGTATAATATGCAAAAAAAATTAAAACATAACTTCAGCATAATTCTTTGTAAACTCCTTAACATTTTCCCCATGTGTCATCTGGGAAATAAACAGATTTGAGAATTTCAGTGGTGATTAATTAGTGATTAGACAGCATGGAAGCAAAGAGAAAAGTGTTGAATGGAAAATCAAGCAGACTTTATTCTTGTGATAAATAATTGTGATAATCTCTGTTCAAGTTCCTTACTACTTCAACTGGATCTCATCGCTTTTTTGTTGCTTCTGTTGTTTCTAGTAACAGTAGCTATCAAGGCAAGCATGCAAGGAGGTGGAAGTCTCTTGTCATAGACTGGACTGTCGATGTAGCATATGTACAGTCAGGAATCAGACACAGACATTGAACTACAAGTTATTTTCTACATGCAGAAATCTACCAGAGCAAGGAAAGAAAAAGTTGTAATTTCATCTGTTGAAGGAACTGTAAATTTTGCTGTTGGGATAGAGAAATGGGAAATTTAGAGTCCTCTTCCTTTTATGAGCTATAGGGTGTATCTTAGAGACAATAATCTACATGAGACATGTTTAAGTAGAACATCGATATTTTCTCTCCAGTGATTATAAACAATCAGTTCAATGTAGTAGATGTCTGCATAGATGTTCAATGTCTGAAGAAATTAATCCCACCTACGTTTTCATTGTCACAGCACTCTTTTCAAGTTTATGGCAGGGAGAAAATGTATCAGCTGCTGCAGCTTGTATGGCTCCAATAAGGAAGTTTCTGTTTCACAGAGCTTTCCATTTCCTATCCCTTCTTCCCTGGGCAGTGGAGAAATGCTAGAAGCAGCAGGTAGGAAGAAATGTACCAGCAGCTTGTAGGAGTGAGAGATGAGTATGTGATGAAGGGGTGTGCCAGCAGTGTAATGGGAGAAAATCTGAAAAGTGGGAGTCCTTGTGAAAAGAAATAGGTGAACAAAAACTAGATCAAGAAAATATATGCTTAATTTAGAATGGTAGCTGAAAAGATATGGGGTGAAAGTGTAATAAGAGGTATTATGGAGACATGAGTCATTGTAGAAAGACAGGAGTTGAACAGGAAAGCTTAAAGAAAAGAGTTGGAGGGAAATTTTAAAAGAGGAAGAAAGTTATCTAGTATGTAGTCTAACTTTCATATGGGAAACAGATGAATAAACTAATAGTAATCAAGCCCAGAAAAAAGTGACTTAGGGGAAATAAGAGAGAAGATGAATGTTAAGGAGAAGGTAGATTGAGTGAATTCTTTCCCTCTTCCAAAAAAGAATTATGTTTTGACGAAGTACTTGGATTCAAAAAGAAGAAAAAAATAGGAGAACTGTGAAATTTTTTGTCAGATGGTGTCCTTGAAAGGAAAAGATTTTACAGAATTGAGAGGAAACAAGTCTGTGGAAGATAATGCCATTTAAAGTTACTAATTACATAGAAACCAAAAGCAGTTCAGCAAATCCACTGAACTGAAAATATTTTGAGGCTGTATTGTGTATGCTTAGTTTGTTCATATTTCTCTTCAGATACTCGCTTATGACCATTGCTAAAGGAAAAACACTGAGTTAGATGATCCTTGGCCTGGCACAGCATGGTTGAATTTTTTTTTTTTTTTGAAGTAGGAGAGAGAAAGAGAAAAAAGGAGTGGGCTACTCCAATTGAGGAAGTATTATGGAAGGCAGTATTTAGTAAGTACCTTTTTTTGAGGTATATATGTCTAGGAAATACATGCTTAGGAATTGTTATTTTAAAACAAGACTTGCTAAGTACATCTGTCCATAGAATT
The DNA here is from genome assembly GCA_027925045.1 of Hypotaenidia okinawae. Lineage (NCBI taxonomy): Eukaryota > Metazoa > Chordata > Aves > Gruiformes > Rallidae > Hypotaenidia > Hypotaenidia okinawae. The sequence continues at coordinate 154,717,017 of BSDF01000001.1, forward strand.
TCCAAAGTATTTCCAGCCAATCTTTAACTAATGGTATGATCAGTTTGAGATGCCTTGTTTTCATGACTATATAAACCCCCTCCAAAATCCCCCAAACTCTGTTCTTAATAACATTCAATTTCATTTAACCTAAGTGGAAGAGATTTAACTGAAGCCTGTATTGATGTCAGGGAAATTAGGCTTGTGGCAGTTAACTCAAGAGACTGTGGTACAATGGCTTATCTCAGACAAAGCCTTCCAAAACTGCCACGTCATAAAAAGGCCAAAGGCCATGCCACTCTTTTGTATGGCCTTCCATCAAACCATGCTTATGGACACCCAAAAGCTGGACTCCTGGAGAAAACAGTAGGGGTCTGAGCACTGTGTGTCGTGCCTGTCAGTGCAATGAGAGACACATCAAACATCTGCTTTCTTTCATTTATTGATACTGATAGGTGCATTTTAAATTAATTTGTACTCAGGAAAGGCGATGAATAGCTTAAGAAGTGCGATACACACACAATAGGAGTACCGTGCTCAGGTAGCCATGCAAATAGCTGTACAGGAAGCAGCTTAATCTTCCTTACTAATGCCTGAAAGGATGGTGACATCCATCAAATAAAGTATAATTGTCTTTTTCTAATATAAGTGACTATTACAATTATCTTAATATAATGGATTCAGAAATATCTTAAATCTGACAGATTAATAAACAAACAAGCTCAGCATAGTGCCCAGCCAAGAGGTCAGATCAGGTTGCTCTGAGGTTAATTGGAGTTTTTCTACTGAATTAAATAAGGCAAGTGTTCAGCAGAAAATGCTTGAACTTTCCTGAATAGTTTCCTTTCAGTGAAGGGGAGGTGAACATAAGCAAGCTTTGGTTTCATATTATGTCCAAGGCAAAATTTTTTTTCTTGGGACTTTAATCCACACACCAAACCTCACTCTTTTGCTTTTCTTATCTATATAACTTATCTAACAACTAACAGTAATATATTTTCAGTTTCCATTACTGAAAAGAAACCAGGCTTCCATGCTGTTTTATATTCTACAGTGTTGCTAATTGTTGTGCACACAGCTGACAAAATGACAACCCACAGTCTGTATTGCAAACTCCAGTAGAAGGACTGAGTTATTTTACCAAGAAATTCTCTCCTGCTGATTATCTGTGACTTCCTCTACCTGATTTGGAGAGTGAGCAGGCTGGCATTGTTAAAAACTTTATCTTTCATTAGGTAGGGTAGATTGATAGGAAAAGAACTGGAGCCTTAGAAATTAGCATCAGTGTTAATAAAACTTTATTCTGTTGTTCATTCAATGTTATATCTTTTGCCAATTCAAATCTCATTCTAATGATATCTAGGTCTATCTATCCTAGACAGAATTCACAGTATTGGACAAAGTGCTGGGTCATACTGGAACTGTTATTAACTTTTAAAATCTTGTAAATACAAATGAAAGCATGTGTGCGCACAGGAAAAGAGAGGAAAGGAAGAAGGAAGGAAAGAGAGTAAACCAGTAGTACTTTCTTTAAAATCTTGCTCCTAAACCCATATTTAAACATGCCAATAAAAGGGATCCAAACTCTAAAGAGGTGGCCAGTGGGGAGTTGACGGTGCTTAACAATTCAAGCAACAGATCTTGAGTTTAGAAGCCTTACTACTAGCAATCAAATTGAAAGATTTTGTAAGCTCTGCTCATGACAATAGTAGCTGGGGTGGTTTTTTTGTTAGCCTTCATGCCATTCATATATATTTATGTATAACAATGAAACAAGAAAAGGCAGTTAGAAATTGAAACATAAAATGCCAGTGTTAGCATGAGATTTATTTTTGATATTGATTGTATCAAACTGTGCTTTAGATGTAAATCTTTGGGGGATTTTTTATAATGTCGCTGGGTTTCAGTTACATTTTATGGAAAGTTCTCCCATTTGTTATCAAAATTAATGCAAGGTGGAGATAAAAGAACTATTAGTTTAGAGAAAAATCACCTTATGAGAAACCAACAAGTTATCTAGCTGCATTTTCCTAAATAATTTATTAATTTCTTTTCCTTTTAACTAGTCACAGGCTTTCACTTACTGTTAAGTATGTCTCAAAAGTCTCAGAGGTTCAGTTAAACACCCGAAATTTCAGATGCTCATTTGATTTTTGTTTGATTTGTGTTTCTCTATATTCAAGCCTGTTGGAGGTTTCCTTTTTTTTTTTTTGTTTCCTTCCAGAAATGACTTTTGAAAAAAAAAAAAAAACCCACATAAATTTTTATGGAAAAATAGCAGCTTGGTTAAAAGCAAACAACTAAACCCTATTAGTAAGAAATTTTTTGGCAAGGCGGTTGCATGCTCTGTCAAGTTACATTTTAGAAGAGACACCCTTTTCTTCTTTAAGTAGTGCAAAATTATTTTTTTTCCTTGAAATAGATCGTCCATGTTCATTCTGTTTTTTAACTTACAGAGCTGAGATTTGATTCTAAGTAACACAAACATTGGAGTCTTTGGGGATTAGAATGTTTTCTTTTAATTATTTTCATATATAATAAATAACCTAAAAAAAAATCCAAATTGTTAGGTCTTGAGTTCATCCAAACATTGAGCAGAAAACAAACAAACATGCTTCCACCCCTGCCAAGTTTTGAATTTTCCTGGGAAAGGAAATCCATTTCCTTATCTGTCTACATCTTGACTTTTCTGCTCCAAAGTGAATAAAAACTTTTACCAGCTACTGCTTATATGCTTTCAGTAACTTGTAAACTCCTAGAAGATTTTAAATAACTCATCGTAATAAACATGAGAGCATAAAGTACTGCTCTATTGTTTATTTAAAATAATTGTCTTTCCTAGTTCTACCTCCACCCTGGTTGAGGGAAAAACAAAAGGGGAAAAAAGGAAACTGGCAAGAGTAATTCAAGAGAGCAAGTAACTACAGGTATACATAGGTATATAACTGCATACATATACATATAATATGTATATGTTTAAATATTTCATCATAATATGCATACACTCATTTAAGGCCTGAGAAACAACAAAAAAGGCAAAGCTTAAAACTATACCCAGAACTGTAGTGAGACATTTTGGGCACTTTGGTTGCTTGTTTGCTCCTTTTTCCTTTTCTCTTCCCTCCAACCCTCTCCCTTCCCTTACATCCACAATTAACTCTCTGCTACAACAGCCCACAGCTTCTTGAGCCAGAGGACTCACGTGCTTCTACAGTTATTTGGCAGTGTTTTACCTCACCCTTATCTTGAGGCCCTGTTCGGCACATTTTCACTGAAGAATTCATGAAGGAGATCCATGGAGCCCTTGGTTGAGGGGAATTCTAGGTGGAAGGCAGGAAAGAAGAGAAGGAAAAGTGGTTATTAAGTCCCTGGGAATTCAAACAAAGGAAACCTGATGTTTCTCATACTGTGAGCAGTTCTCTGTATTTTACAGTCAGGAATTGTGCCACTGGCAGAATAATTAAAGGGAGGATCTCCCTTACAATCGTGCCTTTTGTTCCTTATCTAAACAGCACTCGGAATACCACAGGTCCGGTAGAAGATGGGACTTAGCAAGTCAAGAGAAAGAAAGGAAAGTTTCCCTAGTTACAAATATACTCGCAGTGCCCTATTCACAGCATAAAAAAGAGGGCTAAGAAGATAACAAAGTGTGTGATTAAGTGTAGCAAGCTTGAGATGCTGTATGCAACGTGTGAGAAGAGACAGCCGTTAATAACTCTTTCAGGCTCTTAAGAGCTGCAGCCCTAAACGTTATTAATACACATCTCCCAATAGCCCCTCAGGGAGGTGGCACAGCTCCACACTCCTGAAGACTCTGATGCTCAGGAGGGGGCATTTAGGCAAGAAAGGACCAAGGCATCTTACGTTCCATCTGAAAGTAGAGGCCTCCAACACATACTTTGTTTCTGTACTGGTTGAAGAGATTTCTTTTGGTTGGACAGGAGCTATATGGTGAGTGTTGTTCAGTACTCATTAGATGAGTGTTAGAGGCCACATCTCCACTCAGAGTGTCAAAATTAGGCAAAAAAAAGATCTTCCTAGTCTCCATCCCTCTGATACAGTATAAATAGCTGTTATTTCCCTATTTGTTATGTCTTCACACTCCAGTGATTTCCAAACCTCTTATATTATATATGCCAGGATTTTACTGAGTCACCTGTTTACCTGGGTGCTGTGTCTCTGCTTGCCCTGCCCACTTCTCACACAGCTGTTACTGTCTTCAGACCACCCAAGCTGTTCCACGCTTAAAAGGGTTGGGATTCATTGCTTAATTGGTTGATCAGCTGATAGACAGCTCAGCTCAGCACATAATTTCCAAGTGCTTATCCAATACAAAGGGGCAGCTCAACTTTCTGCTCCAAAAACATCAACTGTTACCCTTCATGAATTGACTGACAGGTGTTCGTGCTAATCTAAGTCTTCTGTCTAATGAGTTTTCTATATTCAGAGGAAGGATGGGGGAGCCAGGCATCTCTTTCTGTTGCACATATTCCTTTTGTTTTGGGGAGACACCACTCATCTGTCTAGTGTCATGCCCTTCTGCCACATGGAAACTCAAACCTTGGTCATTTTCTAGGAAAGTCTCCATGGCTCCTGAAACACCTTTGCGTCCAGTTTTATTTTCAGCAACGTATGGCAAAGGGTGATGTTCTCAGTTTATTTTGATAAATGTCAGAAATAAAACTACAAAATTGCGACTGCTAGTGCTGTAACTTTTCTGTGTCTGACACGGAATGTGTTGCCTTTTGATCTCATCTGACAGCGAGAAGCACAAGCTGTCCTTGCTGGGAAAGACTGGAAGCTGAGGAAATCTGCACTCCTTCATATCACTCCTCTCAGCTACAGAAATACATAAGCAGTCGCTGTTCACTTCAAAGCAGCATTATGGAGACAATGGTCTTTCTTTCAGCCTGCTCTGCAAAAATCCTTAACAGCTTATGCTAGATGAGGGGTAGTGGTGACATGCTGCAGCTCTGTGTGTCTCATCACTAACACCTTGGGAAAACATTTTGAAAACAGCTCTGAATTTGCTGTCAATCATAATCTGTATGGACCATGTGCACTAACCAGGCAAGTGAAAATTGTAACTTGGCCTCCTTTTACTCAAAAGTGTTGTTACCACAAACTAGTTTGAATTTGGGTACTGTTCCAGTAGCTTTTTTATATTAATTTTAAGTAAAGATAAGATGAAAGGTTACCTCTGTACACTTGGTTATTTCTTTCCTGTGATATATTGTTCATCTACTACTCTATCTGTACATATTTCTCCAATAGAAGAGTAAACCAAATTATTTAGCATTTCAACCACTGAAAACCAGAAGAGTGTAGAAGACAGTCTGTACAATTTTAGATATAAAATTCCTTGGATTCTACATGTGCACTTGATTCTTCTAAACATACATTGATAATATATTTAAAATTTGAACAATCATGCATATAAAAGTAAGGCTCATAAAGGAAAGTATTACAGTATAATTTGAATTTATAACTATAATAACATAAAATTTAAATGTTTTATTATACTTCTGGGCTAATACTTTGAATATTCTCATAGTAAAATAAAATAAAAATAATGAAATAAAATACAATCTGTGTGCTAATGAGATAAATGCCAGAACTGCAAATTATTTTTAACATCTGATATAAATTAACTTTAAGCTTATTAAATTGCTATTTAATTTTTTATCAAATACGTACAATTAGAAAATATCAGACTGGCTGGTTGTTTGTAAAGTAGATAAAGTGACTTTTCAGGGTTATATATAAGAGTCCAAAGTGAGAGTCTTTTTCAATTTGAAAGCCAGCCTCTACCCCATTCTGTTCAGAAACATACACAGTTACACCAAAATGGAAAAACCTGGGAATTCTGTATCTGTTCTTCCATTTTTTTATAATAAAGTATTAAAATTACTTTAATAATAAAGTATTAAAATATAGTGTTACATTATTTTAAATTAATAAGATTTTTATAATTTTACTTAGATAATACATTTTGTAAAGATAATTATTAAAAAATATAATTACAATTTTAAAGGCCAATTTCTGATTTGTTTTCCAGACTGTGTCAGGACACCTGAAAATATAACATGGAATCAGAGTCATCTCCTTATTGCTGAAAAAGGCAACCATCTAAATCTGAATTAATCCTGCAGTCCACATTTATATCAACAGAGAAAAATTACCAAATGAGGGGAGTTCACCTGACCTGCATTAGAGGCTGCTTGGAGGTGCCTCATCTCCAGCTATTGGTGGTAGAGTGAAAAAAATGCCTAAGGTTTACAAGATTAAGTTTATATATTTAAATGCAACTCATGCGACATTTATATTTTTTCCAGAAAAAGCAGGTATGTTGCAGTTTACTGCCAAGTTCTATAAGTAAGCATGGCTAGTTAGCCGGGTATGGTGCTGAAAACTACTTCTTACATTTTTTTTAAATGTATTTTTCATGCACTGGAGTCCTTCATGGAATTTGCACAGCACACACCTTATTTTGAAGTACCAGAGGGTTCAAGATGCAGTCTCTTTTCAGAAACAGGCCATTAGGGGACTGCTGGTGTTGTAACAGCTTCTTCCACCCCACCTTCTTTGGCAGCATTGAATGGGTTTCTGGCATTAACCATCCTTTACCTGTTTGTTTATGATTCGCTGAAGATGATGGGCAGATACTGGGAACAATGCCAGGAAAAAGGCTTACGTGGACTTTTTTCTACACAACCTGTTCTTATGTTGATGACTGTTTAACTGCTTAATTGATATTATAGGTAATGGTTGTTGATTTTCACAAGTATACATTCAATGTTGAGAAAAAAAAGCACATCAGACAACATGTGGAGAACAAAGAAACAAAGAAAACTGTAGCCATGAGTAGACGGTCACCAAGTGTCTCTGAACTCAATAAATGGTGCTGAGAATTTATGGTCATTTCAGCTTTCAAAGTGTAATCTGAAGAAATGCATGCTGGAGTATTGGCAGAACCAAGGCTTGGCTATGGCTGCTTTTCTCAGTGGAGTTTAACACAGCTCAGTATCTGTAAGATTTCTTGAAGGAAACAATAGGTTTCTGTGGGAGATTACAAAAGATATAACTTCCACCACTGTTAAAGGAAAAATGTGATGCATGAAAAAGTGGGGGTAGTTCGTTTAGGTTTTTGAAATGAGGGGTTTTTTTTTTGGTGGGTTTTTCTTTATTCAGTGACAATATTTTAACTGTTATGACTATGTTTTCTGATTTTACTTTTTAGGAATAAGCTTCAAGAACATTTTCCAAATATGTTTTTCATACTGAAGGAAATGTCTTAAGCTGAGGAATGGGAGGAGTTGGGTAGGATAAAAACACAGGCAGTTTTTCTAAGCCTAGCAGAATGTTTCCCTTAAATATTATTTATTTCCAATTTTTTCTTCCTTCTTTGAAGTAGAGCTGTCTTCTGAAGATGAGATAGAGAGATGTGCACTTCATCTAAGAGAAAAAAATAACATGGTGATGGTTATATATGGCTGGCAGTGGGAAATATCTTTCTTTGCATATAATTTGGTTCACTTGTGCAAAGTACTTCCCTGACAGTTCCTTTAGCCTGTGAATGTGTAGAGTTTTCCACAGATCTGTTTTTTGGTCAGTCATTCCTTAATAAATATAAATCTTATATTGCTCAATAACAGTTTTATATTCTTTACTGTATATAATAATAATGATACGTATTATTTGCTGAAGGATGTTCTCTTTTTTGCTTATTTCCCAAAAGAATGGACCACAGCCCCATGTGGAACTGGATTCAGACAGTCATCGCCAAATTCTCTGAACAGCAGTAGTGGCCATACTGCTATTGAAATTGAAATCCAGATGATTTTTATTTTACCTATGTGTGTTTGTAAGTTTGCTGGTCAAGTAAGAATATAGCACCAGTGATAACACTTTCTGCTAATTTCTTGTATATTCTATCAAAGGTCTCTTGTCCTTCATTCATTGGATATATTGCACCTCATAAATTGCAGCATCCCTTGAATTCCCATTATTCCTTCCCAGTCTTCCAGTTTAACAATATAATTATCATTAAATATCATAAACAATAGATTTTGTCCATCTGTTTCTCTCACAGTTGAATTTCTGTTTTCTGATTAAATTTCTTACTGCTTGTGTTTTATGTCACATAACTATTTCTCTAAAAATTATTGAGCATGTTTTAGTTTGAGATCTGGGTACTTTACTAAGAATGGAGTTGCACTGATGATACTTTTGGTATTCTTCCTTATTTTAACATTATACAATTACCGTTCTCATCAACAGTAGCAGATTACCTGTCTCTGGCTTCGTCTATCTTATTTTCATTACATCGCTGTTCCCTCCATCTAAAAGTTGAGAGTACAATGTCTATTACCAATGGCAAATACCAGTGGCAAAAATCTCTAGCTGCTGGTGGTGTGCTTTTCTGAAGAGAACTCATCCCAGGTTTGTTGGCATGTGTAGGTGGAGTAAAGCTCAAGAACAACTTCTGCAGTTGCTGAAAGTGTTTCCCCGAGACAAAAGTTATTTTCCACCAAAAGTTACGCTAGTTCATAAGGGTGGAATTAAATAGTTTTCTTTCAAAAGTTATAGTTTTCTTTCCTTGGTTAACTTCCTTAGCAGGTTTCTCCCTTTTATTAAAGGAAATTCATTAACTTCTGAAACATGGACAAAAGGACATGACGTGTTTTAGCCACAGAAACAGGCCTTGTCTATTTGTACATTTATGAGCAGCTCAGACCTTGTTATATAAAGTATATAAAGAAGAAGGTTATGAAAAGTCAATTTTTCAGCAGTTTTTGTAACAAGATTTAAAAAGCTGGTATGTACATTTTACTGCAGTGATTTCCCCACCCTGGTTTCTCTTTTTACAATAGCTTTGCAGACAGATACCTAGCACAATTTAGGGTTTAATGAGGTGCAAACTCCCACATATATATACCATAGTGTCTTACAGCTGGTTCACTTATAAGCATAAAAGAAAGTAAGTAGAAAATGTCATTTTATATCATCATCCTAAGCTGCTCACTGCTTCAATAGAGTAAAATAAAAATTGGTTATCATTTTTTAAAAAGTACATCTTAAAAGAAGAACAATATAATTTACAGATGAAACAAAGGGAATAACTCATCAAGGCTAAATCTACTATACTTTCTCAATACTCTACTCCAGAAGTTGGTTCAAGTCCTCCAGACAAGGTAACTAATCTGATGCAACCATCAACATCTATGACATCTTCTCTTCTACTATTCATTGACCTTCCTATGCTGGAGACAGCCTTTGAGAATTATTTTTCATATAATACCCTATATACTTACTATATTGAAGCATTCCAAAGGCAGGTGAAAATATGATTTGAGAGGAAAGTGAGCAGCAGTCTGTTTTCTTTTGCACATTCCATTTACTGAACATTTATTGTTGTATTACCTCTACTTTGTATAAATTCTCTGCGAAAAATCATCAGATAAAGGTCTGTACTTGCAATTTGGAAAATAATGCAAAACTGCAACATAAGATGTTTCTGAGTGTATAAGAAATATTTATAAATGAGAAGAGAGCATTTTGAAGAATTATCTAGCTTCTTTTAGATACAGTTATCCTTTTGCCTTCTTACAGAATGGGAAAATTCCACTTACTGTTATCTCTGTTTTCCAAAGGGTGGATGCATAAACAATAGTTTATGTTTAGGTATTAGAAATGTTCAGCTATTCTTACATTCAGGAATATCAATAAATTACAAAAGAAAATACATATTAAAATTTCCATTTAATGACCCCTTAAGAGTGAAATATCTCACAGTTATTGGGTAGCAATGCATTTATGCATTTATTGTAAGTGAAACTACTCTGAGGAAAATACAGTTTAAAGTGATAAACCACTATGCTGACGTATCTGTCATTCCTCAACATGTGTTCCACCTCAAATCTGGTGAGGAATTCTCCACAGAGCTATGCTGTCACAGACAAGCTCTGTTAGTGTCATGTGGAATCAATGACACTGCATCCATGTGATTTTTTTTTTTTAAATGCTTTCTTCTCCCTCCACCCTGCCCCTGTCTTTAACATACTTAACTACTGATGGTAGCTAGTTAGGTAGTTAGTAGATGGTCACTTGTAATTTTGAAGTAAGCAGATAGAGAGAAAGTAGACAGAAAGCAGATTCTGAAGAGCTTCAATTACAATTAAAAAAAAAAAAAAAGGCCTGTTCGGTTACACAAAATTGCATAAATCATCTCATGTTGAATATCAGCAAGAAAGAGAGAGATCCCATCCCTTTCTGGCTCATTAAAGTCTGTGGTGACTGCTCTTCATAATGATGTGAGCCAAGCAAGGAAGCAAATGAAAAAAGCCTGCAAACACAGACATATACAATTACTTTTACTCCCATGAGGGGTAGCACCCAAAACAGAAGGGAGAATTCTCACAGTAACAAAGCTAAAAATGTACAAGCTTTGTCTGAGCAGGGCTTTCTCTGCTCACCAAGGAAATTGCACCATTTGCATTATTACATCCATCAAATAAGCTATACATATTTTCCTCATATAATCTTCAAAAATTTAGTTTAAAGATTTTACTGTAAAAACCTGCTCCTGCTACTCTCAAGATTTAAAAAGTAGACAGAGCAAACTTTCTTTTCTTGGACTGAAGATATTTTTTTTTCCTTTAAAAATTATTCTTCTAAAATGTGCTACTGTACACTTTAAAAATTATTTAATCACAGCTAATGATTCATTTATTTGGTATAGTATTTGAATTCTTGACACTTTATCTAAGGTGTGTGAGACGTAAAATCACTTTTAAACAGGAAGAGACAAGACACACCAAAAAAAAAAAAAAGAGTAGAATTAAGAAATGCCTCCAAATCATTTACAGATCTTAACCTTACTGTACTCCTTTTACAGAGGGCAGACTACATTGAATTGTTACTCTAGCCTTGATTTAAAAAAAAGAAAAAAGAAAAAAGTCAAATTTCATCCTTGAAGACTACTCTAACAGAAAAGAGCTTGATATAACTCTTTTAAAGACTAGAAAAAATAAAGTTTTTTAGCATTGGAACTTTAACCAGGTTTTAGTTTGAGAATCTGACCTCTTCTCCTTGACCCCCCACTAGTTTTAATAATTTTGTCCCTGTTCACTACAACATTGTCTCAGAGGCATCATTTAAGGGCAGCTGAATTAATTCTATAACAAATTGTAATGGCACTAATAATCTATCAGTTGGTAGTTCTGATGCTTTCCTGCCTTAATTGATAATTATTTGTATCCTAGGAGACTTCTTGAGAAGTATATACTTGATTTGATGGATATTTTAATAAAGCATACAATTCCTGTCTTACCTTATCTAAAATTTTGCATAAGTTAATGAAGTCTTGTTTCAGGAATATGCTATCAGATATGCCAGTCACTACCTCTCAGTCAAAAGTATAGATATTTGACATATCCTCAGTATATGTATTTGAGCAGCACTGCACAAAGTTACAATATGGTCATTTAGTCTAAACAAAAAAGACTAATATCTGTTTCAAAAGCAGAAAGGTACATCTGAGACAGGGAATAGGGAGGGGAAACATAACTTTAAGATTAATTTTTGTATTGGTCAAATATTTAAAAAGAAATGACTAAAACATATCAATATTACTTATAAATGCAGCTCTTTTAAATTTTTTTTTCTATAGGTTTTTCTTTCAAGATAATCACTGAAGATAAATGTATGTAAACAGGAAATTTCTCTGAAATTTTTCTTTACACCTGAATTGTTTATAATAGGAAACATAATTCTCTGTTTGTGATATAACACCTGTGGCTGCAGAAACCCTCCCAATTCTTTTAGAAACTTCATATGTTAACAAAGGGAAGGAAACCATCAATCACAGGTGCAAAAGAGCAACCCTTGATACATTTTCTGAATGTATACATATACCCATTAAATCCATTTTATTTATAAATAAAGTTGAGTTATACACCTACTAAGAATATTGAAAGGTAATGCATAATTTTGAACTAGGAAACATCAGTGTCCTATGCAACTTACATGAGCATACTAATTTTACATATGGCCTTAAAAGTCCTTGGTGTTTCATTCTTGCTCACACATGAAGATGCAGGATGGATATGTTTTCAAATCATATTATTTTGCAGTTTCTAACAGTATTCTACTGACAAACAAAATTGCAGTTTGGATCTATATGGAGGTCTCAGTTAACTATGTTGTTAAAGGAACATTTTTGTGATTTTGAATTAAAGGAGTTTATTGTTGTTGCAACTCTGGTGAAATGTCTTATTTCAGTGTGTTTCATTAAATTGAATCACAGTCTTTCCATTTAATAAAACTGTCATATACACAGCTGGGTTAAGTGGGCACAGGTTTATAGAAGTCATCACATTGATTCACATCAGGTGAAATGCTGAGATGAAGTTTTATTCATTTTCTTTAATCTTCCTAGCTTTCGGAGAATGAGAAAAAAAAAGAAGAATCAATGTAAAATCATTGCTAGGTAAAGGGGCAGTATGTGTTTATTGAATAATATCACACTAAAATCGCCAGGTAGCCTCGTGTAGTAAAATAATCACCCCTGCCTTTTAGTCTTTCCAGGAGGGGTCTGAGCAATGACTTTATTTTCCAGAAATTGCCAAGAAATTTTTGATGATTAGTTTCATATTGGTTTCAGGGGTGAAGCTGGAGAAAATTGATTTGGTCAGTGAGGAGAACGTTCCTAACCATTTATAGCTATGGCCGTTTACTATTAGATCATGCAGTGCTGTAAGTTCAATAAAATCTCCTAAGTATAAAGCATTAAACGTTGGAAAGAGATGCTCTCAGTCTTCTTGATAGTTCCTAAGACCTCATTCTCTCAGTGACTGAGAAAACATGTTTGAATTTATTAAAGAAGATTTGACTTCATTTCACCCCATTTGCCAGAATAGAAAAATAAGAAATTCCAAATAAAATAGAAGTAGAATGAAGTTCTATTGGGCAAATTTTTAATCACCACTTCTTTATTTTTTGCTAATGACAACATCAAAATTTTAAAGCTTTTTTGAAGTTACTTTAAAATGGGATTCAGTTGAACACTGTTTATTGTGAGAGCTCATACTATGGGAACATCTCATCAGGTATGAAAAGAGAAATGACAACTGATATCAATAGCAGCTCCTCAGGAAAGCTTTAGCCAACAGAACATGTATTACTGATGTTTTCAGGCAGACCAGAAAAATCTCACCTTGTCTGTCAGGTTCCAGACTGAGGGTGCAGAACGGGTGCTTGTCAAATTATCTTCGAAGCTAAAAGAGTTTAAAAACAAACAAAAAAAAGTACCTCTGGGACACATTAACTATTTTTGACTACCAGAAGATGCAGTTTTGAGTATACTGACAATTCTTAATTTAAAAAGATGAGGAAAAAATACTATAATAGAGGCATTTTTTGTGAATTATCTTCTGCCAGCTACATACTCAATGGATACAACTCTATAGTTCGGATTTTTTTATACTGTAATAAGAGTTTTTAATTCATTATCCAGGAGGATTTAACCCAGTGCTTGAATTTATGTTCCTGTGAACAGCTTCAGTCAGTTCCATGAGACCATCCACCATACTTAAAGTCAGTCAGGGAATCAGACTAGGTTGTATCCAGAATCTGAAATGCATGAATTGAATACACTCATAAAACAACAAGATTGTTTATAAAGAAGCAAACCAAGCAAGCTAAAAATAAAAAGAAGCATTTAGCAAATCTGATCTATTTTGTATTTTTTTTCCGTGTCCCTCCCTGTTATTTTTAAAACATTTTTTCTCTATTATTAGAATTTTTTAAGCCTTGGTAGAAGAATCTTAATCGTAGGAACATGTCATTGTTGTTTTGTAAAAGAATACGGTGATACAACGTCTGAGGATAAGAAAGAAACAATTCTTAGTAGAAGGATATTCATAGAAACAAAGCAAAGCTTTGCGGTGGTGTCAGTGGGTGTAAAAACCACAGAGAACAATGAAGTGGTGACTACTTACCCCAGGGCTCAGTTTGATCCTCTGAGCTCTCCTTATAATATTGTACAATCTTGAGGGCACTGTTCACCCTAATCTCCATCAAAATGGGAAGCTGCCAAGTGTGTGAAATGTATATGTGTGCTTTTTTATGGGTGACTGAATTTATGTTGCTTACTGGGTGTTTACCACATTCTTCACTTCATTCTTCAATCAACCAGTGCTGCCTGGTGCTGTCTAAGTATCATCCTACCAAAGACAAGCTGTGACCTAGTTTGAGTTTATACTGTTAAGAATTTTTTGTATATCTATCAGATTTAAGTAGAGGTGTGTAAAAAACCTCGAAGGGTGATTTATCTTAAATTTAGACTGTGTTTTCTCACAGGATATCCATGGGGAGATAATTTTCCACAATATTTTTAGCTCAGTGGACTGTCATAAGCAGAGTTCCCAGTGATTCCTTCAGATGTGGAAAAAACTGATCTCATGTAGTCGCTGTAGTCAGTCAGATAAATTATGTGGGAATCTCTCTGTTCCCTAAAAAGACCAGATTATACAAGCGGTTTTGAAACATCTACAGTGGAAATGTCCAACACATAAATATTCCAGACCTGTAGTGGCGTCTTGTAGCCTGTGTGAGGTTTGCATGTTTGGCCCCTGCCTTCTTTTTCCCAGCCTCAGCTGTGGCACTGTGGGTGGTGTAGAGACCGGGGGCTGGTGAACAGCCACTGTCTTGGTTAACAAGGCCTTTTCTTGCCGTGTAACTAGACGTATACACATCTGTAGTTAGTCACATGAACCCAGTGCACAGATGCACGTGATCCCTCTAGGTCTGGGTGACAGAGTGCCTGCTCTGATGATGTGCCTCAGTACATGGGAACCTGTTTTCTGCTAGAGGAAAAGGGCCTGATGTTTGTGAAGGGAGGACAAAAACATCTGTGAATAAATGAAAGGAAATCCCTAAAATATTTTAGCTGGTATTTGCAGACCATATTTAGCAGTATTTGCCAAACAGATTGACATTTTAGGTACTTGTATGGCCTTTTAAATGGAAGATCCACCGGACAGCCCTGAGATCCAAACTCCCTAAAACTAAAACAAACAACAAAGTATAAACTTTTATGAATGAATTCAGGAGAGTGTGTAGAAATTTTCTTTTTTAACTACTGAATGTTTGTATTCATATGTTGTTGCTTTGTAAGTACATATATCAGATAATTAAAGTTCTTTCCCTTCAAATAAAGTCTGAAGGATTAAGAACTTTCACTGTCATTATCGGGTGATTTATGGCATTAACGCAAGGGAAATGAAGTACTAGTATGTTTCTTTTTTGTTGAGCTAGATTTTTTATGCTTACTCTTACATTAATTTTAAATTCATCAACATCCTGTGTATTTCTCTGTTCTTTCTACTCTATGTATCTCTCCTTGCTTTTAGTCCTTTCCTCTTCTCTCATACCCTTCTCCGTCTCTCCTCCTCTCACACACATATTTCTCAATGTGTCATCATCAGTAACAGGGGAAAGAGTTGTCTTCTTGCACCCCTTAGTTACAAAGAGGTTCAATCATTAATCCTGCATTTACTCTGTTTAATTTTTGTCATACATTATATTAGTAAAAGATGTATTTTCTAGGGACCCATCATTTTAATACAAGTTGGTCCACTGTGACAGCAATTCTAAATGGGTAATTTTTCATAAATTAAAATTCTTCTCAGCAAGTATAACTTTGTTTCAGTAAATTACAATCCACAGACTTCCATAACAAAGTGCTAATTGTAACTTGGCTTTAAATGTTACATTTTGTATGCAAATTGGCCTATGGGGAGTTATTATTTAGTATAACATTGTTAAGAACACTAACATTAGTTTGTAATTTGTTTGAAGAGGAATACCATTATTACTAATATATTACGTGTGGCTTAGAGAAACAGCATTGCTTTCCCATGTAAGATAAAAATCTTTTATCAGTCAAATTTGTTGAATGCTGTTTTTGTGCTCTGTGGGAAAACAAAAGGCGACCTGGGTCATTAAAAAATGCATTGTGTTTTAGGTTATATGAACAGAAGGAAAGTCAAAAGAACATGACATAATCCTCAGACACTGAAAGCAAAACACAGGGCCTGATCCTGCTAATATTTGGACAAATAAGATGCTGTTTGCAAGTGAAATCACACTACCATAGTGGTATTAATCCTTTTTTTCTTTCACAAATGAAACTCTAGAGTAACTATTCTTTCCTTCAAAAATGAAACCAGAATATCTGGTAGGGTTTATTCTAAATGCGTGGAGTGTCTCAGGGATATCCTTGCTGCATGTTTCATTTCCTGCTTCATTTGTTCCATAACTAGCACTTTGATCTGACATAAAAAGGTGCAATGTCTTGGACATCAAAGTTCCAAAGTTCTTATTTAAAACGTTTTCAGGAATATTATCATCAGGTCTTAGGCATATTTTGGTATGGTACCATTTCCATGTTTAAGTAAAATACATGTGGCCCTCCAGGATGAAGTAATACCTTCCTATGGGTGCAGGAAGAAAAAAAGTAATAGAAGTGACACCCCCCGTCCCCAGCTGGTATTCAAAAGGGAGTCCAGCAATGACAACTCCATGCTAACCAGTGACCTCTGCCCAACATACTCCTGTAGTAGAAGGGAGACCCTCAAAGTACCACTTTGGGGAACAGGTATTTACACAAACAGGACCCTCTCCTTGACTACCAGCAGTACAGATACCCAGTAATACCAATTCCCAACAGAAAACTTAAATGTTTACATGAATTCAAAAGGAGTAACCACATCCTGTTTATGTATGATGGAATTCTGACAAATATCAACATCTTTCTACAATAGGGGGTCACTGCTTTGGAAGACTGAATTTATAGGCATCAGTGAAAGCTGTCCATGCCTGTCATGGGAGAGCCTGGGATCCTTTCTGCCCAAGACAGGAGACATGGGAGTTCAGAAGGGTAATTGATTTAAAAAATAAATCAGGAGATTCACACCAGGGTTAGGAAGAAAAACCTCCTTCTACTTTTCAAAAGATAGGAGTTCCATTAATTTTACTGAAAATTACAAGCACACTCATAACTTTTCAGCAGCTGTTGATTAATTGTTGAAGAGAAATAATGGGAGCCTGAGAGAATTTTGTTGATAGGAAGTTCACTTAGGTCAGCAAATTTATTTGGAACACAGCTGGCCCTGGTAACCCCCTGCAAAACTACAAGAACAGATCTGTCCAATGAACTCACTCTTCTGTGCTAAACCACTCAAATAGTGTCTCTTTCACTTTAGTAGTGTAAGTGGATAGTTTATACATGTGTTTAGAGCTTGAGGTTTCTTTTTAAAGTGATTTCATCCAATATTTACAGAGCAAAAAATGCAGGTGAGACAAAGGAATGTAGATGAGAATAAAAAATATATCAATTCCTCTCTATGACAGTTATAATACAAATATTTAGGTGTCTATATGGTTCTTATTGAAAGAATTTCAAAGTTATTTTCATTGATGTGTAGTACCTGACATTCACATTGCGGCAAAATCCAAATTTTTAGCTTATGGGAACCTTTCAGGTTAATTGGAACAGGCTGAATTGGATGGCCCTCCCTGTAGCTGTCTGACAGATATCACCCATACGAAAGTCAGGGGTTCCTGGGTCACACTGAGCTGCTGATTTAGTAGGAGCGGGAACTATGGAATTGCATATTTCTCTCAAGTTTTCCATCACTTGACTGCCCCTGGCTGGATCACCCCAAGCTCCTTGGGTAGACACTAGGAAAACTGAGACATCAACTGTGGCTGTTCCCTCCCTGGCAGTGTTCAAGGCCAGGTTGGATAGGGCTTTTGGCAGCCTGGGCTAGTGAGGGGTGTCCCTGCCCATGGCAGGTGGGTTGGAACTATATGGTCTTTGGGGTCCCTTCCAACCCAAACCATTCTGTCATTCTGTTATTCTATGTATCTGGATTCACCACTTGACACTAACACAGGCATCCCCCATGATATGGTGAGAGCAGATGTCTATGCACTCAGTGCAGGCTAATCAGAAAGATATGTATGCTAATTAACATCCCTTTAAAATCAAACTGAAGCTATTGTCTCATCATGTGACACAGGAATACTGATGAAAGCAGAAGGCACAAAGCAATCTCAGATCACATCAATCCGACACACTTGTATGCATATATATATGCTGCTATGTGTAAGAGGATGCTTAAAGTCAGTTCAGATAATAGGACTGAGGCATTACATTATGGGATATTGCACAGCCCATACTAAATTTTGCTTTGTTCCTTGCTTTTATCTGAAAATTGAAAAGTTGGGCCATATATTGGATGAATCGATCTGGCAGGCTAAGTCTTGTTCCTGGGCCACTTCCTAGCATCCCTGCCCCAGGAGATCATTGTTTCAGTCAGTGCTCTGTCACCTGGAAACTGATGTGTATGGAAAGACAGCAGAACACAAGACCTCAGTAGGGAACAGTCTTTTTTACCTGCCATGCACATATTCTCTGAAACAATACGAGTTTAGGAGCTTACTGGCCCTCTTCCCTGTTTCTTAGCAACACTACGGTAGAGTCAGACTTGAGGACTGCTCACGTTCACTGTTTATGGGTTGCAAGAAAAGTAACAGGCTGGTAGTTCCTGATTTTTTCCAACTTCCATTGTTCCTGGTGCAGCCCTGTAAAAAACCATGGACAGCCCCACAGGAGTAGCCCACTCAGTACACTGAAGTAATAGGGTAAGAGAGTGGTAAGGATGAAGGAAAGCAATGAAAATGAGTGACATATGGACACTTTACCTCAGACGACAAGGAACGAACAGCAACAGGATGAAAACTAAGACTACAAAGAAAAGCAATTGTAGGTTAGAACAGGGGAGGGCAGAAGAAAACAATATAAACAGTTTCTAGAAGTGAAAAACAAAATTATGAGAAAAATAAGAAACAAACCGCCATGAAGTAAATTGGCAAGAACTCTTCATAGAGTGCTGTCCAATGAAAACACTTTGAAATCAGCAGATAAAATGCCAAGCATTATCTACATTCTGTATGGGCAATCTTGTGTCAGAACTCTTCATCACTGTTAGAGCCAGCATCCACTCATCGCCATTAATCAGAGCTATCATCTTTCAATCAATGTGGGTATCTAGTACTAGACACAGCTCTCTGGGACATAATTTTTCCTTCCATCAAAAGGAAGGGCCACTTCCTTATTCTCTTCAGTGAACTCTGAACATAGGAAAATGGAAGCTATGATTAAGTGTATATATTTGTGCAAAGGGAGAGAATTTGTTGACAAAACCTCTACCTCATTTTATAGGACAAAGAGTGAAATATCTGCAATACGTCACTGATTTACAACAGAACAGAATGTTATATTTGAAATTTGATTGGAATGACTATCTATACAAAATACATGTAGGTATCTTCTAGCCATAGCCATCAACAGCATGCAGTTTTTTTTGACTTCACAGTTAACACACATGAGTGAACATGCATGATTTATCTCTTAGTTAAAGCATTTTAAAAAAATTGCTGACTTGGGCAGTCAACAATAACTTGTCTGAGTTCCCCCCTGCCCCCATTATCTGGGTTACAGAGCTCCCTTTAGCTTTTCAGACAAAATCCTGAATTCTAGAGAATGATGGGTCTTTGGTAAAGTGCTGGTAAAGCATTTTCTTACACAGTAACCCAATCTGTCTCCTCCAAAACACAGCATAATAGGATGAAAATTGCCTTTTACCTGTTGACCAGCTGAAAATTGCATCTTTAGCCTCTTTCTCATGGAAGCTTCAGCAGCTTCCTGTTCTTTAGCAGCTAATTGAAATTCTTAGAGGAAATAAACCCCTCTTGAGTAGTCTGCAGAATGCCTAATAAGGTATTACATGCCATCCCCTTTTAGCATTCAATCATCAATTCTACTTCTCTGACTTATGCAGCAATCAGACTCTGGAGAATGAAGTTGTAGGACACAAGTAAATATTCTGAGGGAGTCTTGGTAATTTGGGAGATATTGCTCAGCTTATTCCTGTGAGATGTTTGTGCTTTAATGGACATTTAGTGAGTAAGCTTTTATTGAAGGAAAGGCATATAGTTGTCATTCATCTGTTAAAGAATTGAGGGAAGTATATCACCAAATATTTTAAGATAAAGTATAAAAAAACCTTGATCTGGTCTATATTTTTAGTCAAAAAAGGATTTTTCCAGCAGCCAAAGGACAGAATAAAACATAGTTGTCCCTGATTTTTCTTTTCTTTTATTTGAAATACACAGATGGCCCTTTGTTTCCTAAAGAAGTATTATGGAGTGGAGAGAAATTACAAGCTACTGATGGACTTTGGCTCAGGTTGTTCTTTTGCACTCATGTGCTCTGAAAATGAATATGAGCATTTTACACTTCCTGAATTTGCAAGGTGTTAAAGAGTTCTTCCTAGCCAAGGAAGGCTAGGATGTGTAAAAGTTGAATGTTCAACTGCAAAATACTGGAACTTAATTTCGACTGTCTATACCTCTCATTGCTCCCATGTATTGCTCACTTTAGGATATGCTCTGAGCTGCATAATGAGCTGCATAATGGTTGCTGTGAGGCTGTGTACCTCCTTCCCAATCAGTTCATTTGATAACCTAAATGTATGCTGGAGTAGGACCAAGACTCCACAATAAAGGGTGTTGTAAGAAGTAGCATACAGACTTTACACTATTGTGATGCCTTGTTACAGAGGACAAACTAGGAATTTGATGGTGCTCCAAACTGGGACATCATATTTCTTCATTACTCACTTTTTCTTGACTCCACAGTATGGATGTAGTGGGAAAGGGAGGCAGAACAAGGGAAAGATTCAAGGCTAGAATTTTAGTTGTACCTTTCCAGATCATTTTCAGTTGTTACCTAAATTGTGAGCATTTACATCTTGGTAGTTAGAACCAAACTGTCACCCCAGTCAATAAGGAATCAGGAATTTACAGATGCAATTTGTATTGTATTTATAAGATCCTGTTATCTTCAAAGAGAAGCAGGGAATGTATGTGAGTGAAAATTCGCATGAGCTCTATGCACATCAATAATAGTTTTAGCAAAGTTTTTGAATGTATCCTCCTCTGGTCCTTTTCATTATGCTTTCCTCATCTTTTCCATAAATAACAATCTAGCAACAACACTGAAAATAAAGTTCTTTATTTATGAATAAAAATAGAACTGCTCCATGATGTTTGTCTTTGAATGTTATCTCATTGTGTAATCTAATATCTCCCCTCACTGTTAGTGCTTGAGATTCCTTATGCTTTAATGCACATGGCATACTTGGATGGCCACAAAATAATTATAGTCCACCCTTATCAATAGTTCTTTAGGTTCCTCCTTCTTAATCCTCCTGCTGTGCTGCTTGCTTACCTTGAAATATGTACACCTTGCCTGAGTGGTCAGAAAAGAATTATAGTACTATTTCCCATGATGAACCTTCAAAACCCGATTAAAATTGAATAGTACAACATATACATACAAACTTTCTCATTTCAGTAATGCAACAGCATCTCTGAATCTAACTGACGATTGCTTCATATTAGATGTTTGCTGATAAATTATTTTTGATATGATGCATTGTCAAATCACTGAACATTCAGGAAAAGTGAAATGTTAAAATAGTCTTTGACATAAGAAACATAATTGAATTGGTAAGAGAAGTGATAGTTCTCTGTTTGCATGCATATCTGTGACAGAATGCCTGTATTCTGTTGTGGTGAGAGCTGAATAAGACTAATGCAAATTCTACCTGGTATATTTCCAATTTCTCAGGAATACGCCTCCAAGCACTAGGGAGAACTGATTGCCACTTACTTTTGAGATGTCAGTACTACTCTGGTGAACAACTTTAAAGCTGACTCAAATATGTGATAAATATAGAATCATAGAATCAATAAGTTAGGTTGGAAGGGACCTTTAAAGGCCATCTAGTCCAACCCTCCTGCAGTAAGCAGGGACGTCTTTACTAGATCAGGTTGCTCAGGCTGTCTTCTGTGCAAGAGACACATTTACAGTGATCATTTCCCAAAAAAACCCCTTTGTAAGTATATAACACCCAAACAAAACATCAAAACTTAGAATACTAAGCGTTAATAATGTCTTTTTATTTTTTGCTTTCCATATGACTAAATGTCTTGTGGTGGTTTTGACCCAGCCAAGAAAGCCGGACACCACATGTGCTTGCTTTGTTTGAAAGGGGGAAGGAGGAAAGCTGGGGGGAAAAAAAAGGGAAAAGGAAAACCAAACCAAAACATCAAAAACCTGCGAGTTGGGATAAGGGTGGTTTACTAGAATAACAGTAAAAGTACAGGTATATCAATGATAATGTGAAACATAATGCAGTTTTCTCACCAAAACACACACAACTCAGACCAACTCCTTCCCCTCCAAAAAAACCCGTGCTCCCTGGAGCCTCCCCCTCCTCCTTTATATACTGAGCATGATGTAATTTTCATGGAATGACCCTTTTGGCCAATTTGGGTCACCTGTCCTGGCTGTGTCCCCTCCTCTCTCGTTTGTAGGAAAAGTTAACTCCCTCCTATCTGAAACCAGGACATTCTTCAGGTTAGAAGTATAATTGAGGACCACAGATGAAGAGCCATTCAAATCAAATTCATTTTCAGGCAAAAACCAAAACATAATGTTGATCTTGAAGGTAGCATCCTGCTAAAGTCTTGATGGTACTCTTGATAGTTGTTTGAAAAATGTATATTATGTCTCCAAAGAAATGGAGGAGTTGCAGAGGATACCTTTAGTTCTCTACATACTTCTGACTATTTATATCAGAATACTGCAACATCCATGCTAACAACTCAGATATTCACTGTTCTCTAAGTACCATGTGTCTCCCTCTGCACAGAGTGTAGGGTGGTTACAGTTGGCAACTACTGGTCTTGCTCTGAGTGAAACAGTGACCATCATGCACACATACATCTAGAAATACACTGAAAGACTGATGAAACAAGTCTTCTAAATAGGTCAGATCACAACAAATTTCTAGAGAAGAAAAGAAAACACTTTTCTTTCTGCAAATTGCTATTATTTTGTCAAATCAAAACTCTTCCTCAAGTAATTTCAGCTATATAATTGTTCAGAAATATGTCCCCTGTATTTTATTAATAAGAAAAATATAGGATTTTTTTCCAGATCCTTTTATAACTAGGTAAGATCAAAATGATTTTCATTCAAGTTTTTTAAAAGTAGAAACAGCATGGGAGATGTTAACATTTACAAATGGAGACACTGAGTTTCCTAGCACTCGCTAATGCAACATTTGTCTTTGCTACTCTGATAGCAAGAAACTTCCATGTGCAGTAAACCCTTCTGCCTCTGCATTTTGCATTGTATAATTATGCACCACATCATCTTTTTATAGTCTGTTTAAGATGGTGTGGGAGAAATTCTTTAACCCTGGCTTACCAGGAATCCATGAATTATCTACAAAAAAGAAAGGTCTTTGAGGTCTTCAAGGTTTGTTGTATTTTGTTTTTGGATTTTTTTGGGGGGGAGAGTATTGGTGGTTTTTTAATATTCCTGAGTGAATTAAGGAGGGTTTGTTTACCCTTATCTTAATTAAGCTTGTGTAAGTGAGGGCAAAAGGGAACCATCCGTTTCCTTGTTCCTCCTTCAGGCTGCAGACACTGATTCATCATTGCAGGGGGCTGATGAAGCTTCGGTCTGGTGACACTTGTCATCACCAGCCCTGCTCTGAGTTTGGTTTCAGAAGAAGGTTAGTCAGTGCAGAGGGTCGGAACAAGTTTCTCAAGAGAGACACTGTCAGCAGCTGGAAATGCAGCTGTGGGAGGCTCCCACTGTACTAACCACATGGGGAAAGAAACTCTATTTGATAATTCTTGTACTCATCTAACGGGCACTTTTTGATGTAAGAACATCAAAATGTATCTCTAAATTAGTGTCATCCACATTCAGAGAAGAGTAAGACAGTCTGCAAATTGCTGTACTATCTCTTGCAGGTTTATATCTACCTCATTACCTCCCTTTTCCCCTTCTAATTAAAACGTGAGACATTTTAAAACAGTCTATTTATAATATGACAAAGTTGCTTTCAAAGTAATTTTCTTTTATTTAGTGTTTGATCCCTGATTTCATGCGCTTTTACTCCATCTGGCAGTTGTCACTAAGGCAGATGGCCACCAGCTGGGAGGGCAATGTAAGTATCTCCCTCTAGATCCGCTGCCAGAGCTGCTCAGTAAATGCAATGTGAAGGAAAACTGTGTCAGTCTATTACCCACGCAATGAGCTCACTTACTGACTTGTCACCACTTCAGGTCCTGACGACGAAATTCCACTCTCAAGCTGGAAGCCAGAAGAGGGCTGTATTTCTAGGGGGAGGCAGATGTCTTCAATTTTTTTATTTCCTTCCCTCCTTCTTCTCCCGTGTCTTTAGCCCCTCTCAAGGTCTGCAACTATGAATGACACACCTGCTGTGACTACTTTTGTAAATAAACAGTCGGGCAGATTTCCTACATATTTATGCTTAGCTCTAGTCCATGACCTCTCTATAAATAGGCCTGGATAAAATGAAGCCTTTATTTCCAGTGTCCTTAGTAAAGTTAATGAGACCTGGGTGAGTTTGCTGCCTTGGTAAGTTCAGTCTACTCTTTTAATTAGCACACTAATTCAGAAGCAAATGGTAGATATGTCACTTATAATGCATAATGAAAGAAATGTTGAAGTAATCACCAGAGTAGGTGATTTTATCTAGCTAAGCAGAAGGGGATGAAAATAAAGTAGAAAACTCACAGGTCAAGACTAACCCTTTAATTTTACAATAGTAATCACAAAGAAACCTGAAGGTGCTCAAAAATCTGAAATTTTCTGATAGTGAAATCAATAACAGCAGTAGGGAATGGGAGTAGGGAATTTCAGTTACAAGTTTTGCTAATGTAGTGTAATCTGGCACATAAATAAATATTGCCCAGGGTACTGGTAAAAACTGGGCTCAAAACAGTTTCTTCTGTCTTCATAAGAAAGGATGAGCCCTTTATAGAACTATTAACTTCTTCCCTGTGTAATCAAGACCTAACACTGACAGGCAAAGATCCAAAGAACCTTTGTAATCAAATGCATCTGAGCATTTCTACAGAATATTCCAGATATCCAAATTTTTTATAATTTCAGTAAAAAAAATCCCTCCCTAGCATTATAGTAAAATAAGTAATTATGGTTGTAAGCTATATACCACTTCTTGCCCATTAGAATAAAAATGATTTGGTTAAGTGCCTTAGGATATAAAGGAATACTTAAGGTTTAAGGAAATTTTGCATATGTTTTTGAATCGGTGAACCACCAAGTATACAATTTATAGCATTTTCCATTTTCCAGTAGTGCATATGCTTTATTCTGTTTACTTTGGCTCACACAGCAAAAAAACCCAAAACCTCCATAGCCACTTTTCACCTTTTTCTATGATGTCATCTATAGAAAAAAGTGTTTTTTCATGGCATGGATACCTTTCCAATGTTACAGTTTTTTATATCTTTAAACAAAGATATGCTTTCTATTCTTTATCTTCAGCAGACTATGGAACAAATATCTGCCTCAGTTTTGCCTACATTATTACTGTTCAGGTTGAGGAGAAAATAAATGTGTAGCTCCAAGGTTGCTCAGCTGACTTGCACTGTAAAAGAGTTAATAAATATTTAATCTATGGAGTAATTAATGATTTCAAAATAAATCATTCTCTGACAAGAGCACATTGACCTAAAATACAGCAGAAGAAAGGCTCCTAATTTACTGCACCCTTTTTTGGTATGTCAAATAACTTTCGGTATTTCTCATTATATCTCATATTTCCATCATTTCACCGAGCTTTTCTGGATTGCATTTTTTTGTTAGATTTCATTTTCATTATTGCGAGACAGACATTTTTTAGAGAGTTTGTTTGTTTACATCTAGTAACATCATTATTTTTTGGATCAGAATTGTTAAAATTAAACTTTGCATAAGTGTATTTGGCTAGCTGTCTTCCCTTTTCATATGTAAAAATAAAGCTGTGACCAAGAGATACCTTTTCTTGTGCTCTTTGATATTCAGAACAAAACCCAATGGCTCTTTCATGAAGGAACTTGTGACTCTGCATTGTTGAATTACACTATTGATTAGAGCAGCCAGGATAAATTTACAGTGGAGGAAGCAGCAATGTAATTTACAACAAAAAGTGGATTAATTCCAGCTAAGAGGTCTACACTGTAACTGAGAATGTTTGAAGATGGTTAAAGCATCAAAAGACACTGGCATAATGACATTCTGCCTGTCAGCCAAAAGCTGGTTGTTGTAAGGTTTTACCACAAGTTGCCAAAATAAATATCAGGCTGTGTAGTTTGTGGGCTTCGGTATTCCTAGAACAAAGGAATCCTAGACTTTATGGATAGGTTATGTTACAAGGGATAGAAAAAGATGGTTGTTTCAAATGACTAATTTGCTAATGTTGTTAGGAAATTACAACTTCTTTCTTTTCTTTCTTTCTTTTTTAAATTAAAAATATACATAAGCACTTAGAAATATCAAATGATGAGAATGACAGCAGGCATCCTAAGTGTCTCGAGGTGATACCTCTCTACCAAATTTAGTCTGCCTAACAAATTAAAGGCTATAGGAGACCTATGAAGTAGATGGAGAAAAGGGCCTGTTGGCCAGCATCAATTAGCTCAGCAACTTTTTGATTATTGAGCAGCTTGAGACTTATATTCTCCTGTGTTGTTTCAGAAGTTTCCTGACTGCAAAGGGTCTAAGTTTTTATTTTCTGTTCACTGAAGACAGCAGGAGGTGCTCGCAGCAGTTTGAAGGTAGCAATGCTTGGTATCCTGCTTTACATCCTTAAAGCTCTGTCATTAAACTTTATTTTCATTACATCACAGCAGGAGGTGTTACAGAAGTCTATGAAATTAAAGAAAATGTAAAATCCAAATGTACTTGAAAAACTTACATAAAATGTTTCCTCATGTAACATCATATGTTTACATCCACAGGTCACACCTTTTTTAGGTATCATTTGCAAGTTCTAAAAGTTCACAAAATCATCTAAAAGACAGCAGGAAATGCATTGGAGGTTTTTTTCTCTTTGCTCTAGAGTGAGTAACAACTTTCCCTATAATATCCCCTTGCCATTTGTGAGGAAAGAAATAAGGTCAGTCCTTCCATCTTCATTAGCAGGGCTGGGGTAAGTTTTATTTTAGAATTATAAAAAAGGTACAAGAGGAAAAAAATCAGAGGATTTTGAAGAGGATAAACCAGCTTCTCCAGCATCTATTGCCAGCTGAACCTTAGTTTCTAGACACTACAGCAAATTTAATAAGCTCTATCCACCTAAGTTTTTGGACTTTAAGTGAGTTACGTATTTGATGGGTTTTGGTTTGGTTTTTTTTTAATAAGAGATGCTGGATTTGGTGTGGGTTTTTTTCTACTGTGCAGATTGTTTTTTAAAAGGTGGATTTGGAACATTGATCTCATAATGTATTAAAATCTATAGCACTTAAACTCTTGTAGAAAACTAAGATGCAAGAAGCTGTGCAGAGGGTTTATTTCTGACTGACAGCATTTGTGTATCATCACCAAGCTTCTAAGACAATTCTCTTGTCACTTAGAAGGACAATACTTGGGGAACTCAAGGGAGGGTTGAGTGACAAAGCCAATGCTGACCTGTGATTGTGTATGCTGCTAATTCGTGCATATAGAAGTCATATAATCAGGATATGATGCAGACTCTATCAAGATGAAAAATTGTTGCTATCCACTCTTCTATTACTGTTCTGCAACCAGGTTTTAATGTTTCTCAGGATGTGAAAGGGAAAAATATTTGCAAAATCAAATTGATTACTGTGGGCAGTAAAGCTTTCTTTAAATGTCTTTCAATGTTTTTCCCAGAACTTCTTGTTCCCTGGTTACCTTTGATGTGGCTTTGGTCCAGGCACAGTAATACCTGAACCGAGTTGGAAATGTTCTATCTACTGCATTTATTTTCAGTTTTAGATCATAATTAGTTTTCAGACATTACAATATATTGAGGAATTTCACTGACTTACGTGGACGTATTCCAAGGCTAGTGATTTTAAACAGGAGAAAGAGATGAGAATGTCAAGATTTTAAGATGTATACTCTTTAATACTGAGGAGAAATGATAATTTTTTTTTCTGTCCTTTCTAATGGAGACAAAGATATTTGAACAGTAGAATGGTCAAGTAGATAGTTTGTTAATTCCATGAGACTCCAGAGACTTGGTTTAATTTCTTAGCATGGATTTTCTTGCAGGATTTTGTGCCCTTTGTCTACCTATGGTGACTGTTCCTAACTCTGACAGCAAACCCTAAGCCAGGCAGAACTGTGAACTGAATATGTTCATCACAACATACTCAACACAATAGGAAGGGTCAGCAGCTATTGTAACTTCCCATATCTTTTAAATCAGCAACTGAGTGGTTGAAAAGATGGTGCTAGAGTATTTATGTACAGGTTCAAGCAGACTAATCCACTGACCAAAGCAGAATTCTTCCATCCCTTCCAAAGTATATGAAATTCTTTGGAAAAGTGATATAAAATTAGGAAGATACTAATTACAGAGGTGACACCTCCTTTACATATACCTCCATGTTAAATGCCCATGTGAAATTAGCTTGCACTTCTTTTTTGAAGATTTTATGAAATTTAGGATCACAAAATGAACAAAAACTTTAATTTGTTGGTTTAGTTGTTTTTTTATTATTAATTGGTATTATAATTTGTTAGACTCTTACTAATGATTATTGCAAGTAGGCTTGTTTGTCTATTTTGGTAGAAGGCAACAAAAACTATGTTTCTGTTTCTGGCAGAACCATGTTTTTGTTGAATTGCTTTGCTGTGCTTTGATATTTCTGTTCTTTTGTCACACTTTGTTGCAACTGAATTCTCAGTGCTTTTTTTTTTGGTCAATTCTAATATTTACTATGTAACAGCTCAGCTGTGTGGCAGAAGCTAGCAACCTATTGTAATATGAATAAGCAATTTCATTGTTACAATGTTTTTTCAATCTTGCATTTCATTATGTAGACTTCATTTAGTGACTTTATATAAGAAATTATTTATAATTACATAACGACAGGAATGCCACCTGCATGAAATACATTTGATTCTTGGGCAGAAGGGAGGGCCAGTAACAGGATTCAACAACCCTGAAACTTTTGGAGAGGGATGAACCACATCTGAGTCCCTGCAGCAGGACCCCATCAAGAATGGCCAGTCATTGGCCCAAAGACCAGCACTACTATGGAGCTGCTGGAGCAGGGACTGATTGCCCCAGTGTGGACAGAGATGGAGTCTTGGACCAAGGGCAGAGTGGGGAAAGACTATGGGGGTCTGGTCCCATACAGGAAGATTTTTCATTCCCTCATGGCCCTAAACATGTCTTTCACCAAACAAAAATTAATCTCTTACATTTTATTTATTTTTACTGAGAAGGGGGAGAAAGCACATTCTACAGTATGTTTGGGGAGAAAGAATTATTTTCTAAAAATTTAAAGGCAGCTTTTGCAGACCTGTGTCTTATGTTCAGTGATCCATGTGTCTGTTTCATTGATTCTTGGATCATTGCAAAAATAATCTGTTTGCCCTACCTTTGGCCAGAGGTACATTCCAGAGAGAGATTTAGTTTCCTCATAGTGGAAAAGAACTTTTCATTCTAAAATGAGCTCAGTTTGAAAATAGATTTCCTTGGGCAAGTTAATGGAAATCTTTCTGAGGAAATGTTCCATTTCTTCCAAGGCAGAAGCATTCTCAGTTGTGTCCGAAGCCAGGAGTAATTGAAAAGATCACTTAAAGGGATGGGTTGAGCTACAGATTTGGGTCATGGCTGCAAATCTTTAGTTCAGACCCGATCTACAATAAGAGTTAGGCTTCAGGCTAGACATGGAGGAGAAACAAAGCCTGATCATCCAGTTGAAGCACAGTGGCAAAGGGAGAAACAAAGGAAGGGGTGGGTTCGAAGATGATGTTTTCCTGGACCACACTGGAGACTGGGCCATGTCTGCAGGTCCTTGGCAAAGGTTGAATCAAAACATAAGTTAATGTCTTGGGAGTGCTCCAGTTTTATTTGTGCTATTAAGAATCTACTAAAGAGAAAGTGGCAAAAAGATATCTCCCTGGAAGACTGCCATAGCAGAGGGGCCTTGCCTTAGTCTTATACCAAGTTCAGGATTAAGGCTGAGGTTAGGGTTATGGTTAGAGATAAAACATTAGACCTTCAGTGGGAGTTGAGTGCCAGAAGAGCAAAGAATAATTACACTGAAGATAGGTTTCCCCCATAAGGACTTTTTTGTCTGGTCTGTAACTGGGAGTCCTTGGCTAATGATCAGCTTGAGGCCAAAGGTGAGGTTTGGGGTAAAGGACTGAAAAGAAATAGAACCTTAAGCTCCAGAAGGTGTAGGGCTGCAAAGGGAAAGTTTGTGCTGCAGACAGGTTTCTCTCTGGAAAACCCTTTTCTCTGTGTCATGTTTAAGGGTACTTGCCTAAGGTTTGACCAAAGCCAACAGTTTATCACTTAGAGCTGAGTTTGAAAAGGAGAAAAATCCTGGAAAATCACTTGAAGAGTTGCTACAAATCAGCACATTCATGTAGAGTCACAAAGGGTCAGCCAAAGGAAGGAGTACACTGCCAAAAAAGCTTTCATTTACAAACTTTTTCTCTGGTATATGGTTGGAGGTCCTTGGCTATGGGTCATCTAAGGCCAAGAGTTATGATTTAGATTATGGTGGCTGTGGAAAAGAAGCAACCATTAGAGATTTGGGGTTGCCAATGGAAAGGATAGGCTACAGAAGTTAACAAAAATAATTGTACCTTAGCAACATTTACATTTGTATTACGGTAGGGGACATTTAGTGTTTGGTCTAGGTTTTGAGTTGGAAGTGTTATAAAGCCATTTGGTATGGATAATAGAATTTTAAATCGTGTGTTTGGAAGTATAATCTTACTTTCAAACAGCTCTTCTTTTCATATGTGAGTTCTCTGAATTTATTTAATTAATATTGGACACACTTTTTCCTAATTTGTTCTTGAAGTCCTAAATAAGTTAAAATACTGACAACTGCTGTGATAGTAGAAGCTTCATTATTAAATATTTAGCTTAGTTTCAGCAGCAATAATTTCTCTTCATCAGCCTATGAGGGCCTTTTGGAAGTCCCTGGTACTGGTTGAAGATCTCTGATTGATCTTAGTCATCACAGTGAGGGTTTCTGTCTAAAAGAAAGCTTCTTGACTGAAATATTGAGGTATCCAATGGTATACTCACTCAGGATCAAAATTTCATAAAGACCGTAAAGAAAGTTAGCAGATTTAGATAATGCAGCTTAATATTCTCAAAGTACCTTCTCTCTTGCATAGTATATGTACTGTGATGAAAGATCAGATGTTATTTTTGATTTACAAAATTAGTTATATGCCAGTAGCTCATCATGCTAGACATAGATAGATTTGTAATGTTTTCCTGTTTTAATTTAATAAACCTGCCCATCCAAACCTTCAATGGTATGTTTTTTTGCAGATCCATGTTCAGAAGTCAAAGTCAATCTGGACATTCAAGTAGAGAAGTGAAATGCCATCTATTTTTATGGTAACTGTACTGGCTGATCAGAAGACACAGTAGTCTATATTACAAAGGAAATAGTAGGATTATACAAACAATTCAGGATATTAGCCATCTCAGCTAAAATAACCCTTAACTATAGATAATGTTTTCATTAACAGAACATTTTCCTGTCTTTGTGTTGATTTGACTGAAATGGATGATCAGGTCAACATCTTGTTAACTACTTCCACCTACATCAAATCTGAAGTTATTTTCTTTAACAAGGGGGTAGGTGTGCGTGTGCACCATTATAGCAGCAAAATGAAAGAGGCTCAGACACAGATATGAATGTTAGACATACAAGACTGCCCATGTTAAAAGCTTTTATAGTATTTAGATTATAAATAACATTACATAGCACCTTGATATCATACAGATATACATTATCATGACTCTGAAAATGTTACCAGAGGTGCCCAGTTTCTGTTCTAGCTGATAAGAAAGAGAAAAGGCAGAATGGCAGGGTCTTCACTGTGAGGGCCTTCTGTTGCATTTCATGCCATGCATGTCACAGCGCTTTTCAATCACACGCAGTCACTGAAAATGGTACAGCAAAATACTGACACTGTATTTGTGGATTTGAATGAACACACAACAGGCCCTTGTTAAAGAACACAGTACACGATATCCTCAACAACAGCAAATAGTGAACAAACCCTCTTGTTATTGAAACTCTATGGTATTAAAGATAAACCTACCAACTAATTTCAAATATTTTTCACCCCTCAAAACCGAGAATGTCCAATCTATTCTTTCTGTCCTGTGTTGTGTGGGTTAGCTTGCCCCTAGATTGTATAGTATCCCGAGTAGAGTATTTCCTTGATCAGTTATGTGCTATGTAATACATGCACTGTTTAAAATCAGGCTTCTGACACTCCACGAGCAGCTTTTATATTTATTTATTTAAAAAAAAATATTATATTTTCTCCTCTTTTGTTTCAGAAAATTGTAATTCAATTGTTATGAAAACACCTTCGTTCTCCGCAAGACAGAACAAACAGAAGAACTTCTCCAGCCCCAAACAGATCTTTGTGGCCATAAAGTTGTCCCTTTTTTTACCTTTCAATGCTGTTTGTGATCAGGAGCCATGGTGGAATACAAGGAGAACTTAAGTATATTCCTTTGCAGTGAAACCACCCTTCACAGCCAGCACCTAGCTGTAAGAAGAATTCTGTCAGTGGTGGCTGCAGCCACCACTGAGACATGGACTGCTCTTTGTGTGAAAGGGATGCCTGGCACTCTGCCAACAAGTGCTGGACTTGTTCGTGTTTATATATCTGCTTTGACTTCAAAGTGTGCACTGTGCAAAACAGAGCACTTCATGAATTTACGTAATTTTTCCCTTCATGTCACGCAATTAGCACTCCTACACACTCCCTGTAGCTGTACTTTGGGAATCACAAATATTTTTGCAGTGTTTCTCAGAACTAAGCATATATAATTATATAATAAATGTTAGAGAGAGACTTACATATAAAACGCTGTGCCAACATCAGATGAATTTGAAATTCTGTTTCATTTGAATCAATTAGTCAGTTATGGATTGAGTACAGGAATATAAATAGCGGCATTGCTAGGATTAATAACCAGGTATTTGTAAAAAAGTGACATTAAATGTGTCCTGGTTTCTTAAGGTAGTTGTTTGAGTAAAATGGCTTGTGGTTGAAGTTGTTTCCAAACATTGTGTCTGTGGAGCAGGGATTTTGTCAAACTGAAAACAGCCTTCATATCATAGCAAAAAGAACATGTTGTGCTGATGCAGTGATTACCTGTGATATATTTAGAAAATATCAAGAGTGTAATTTTATTAACAGATTGCATAAAGTTCCAAAGAGATCTAGTCCTTCATTTGTTTAGATGTTTCCTACTGGAAGTGACAGAATCATACTGAAAGGCCTAGGTTTGCATAGAAGGTACTCATGCCTTAGTTTTCCTCCCAGTAAATGGGGCAGAATTTAGAAAATCCTTTGGTAACCTGAAGTAACCAAAAAATTTGAGTATATCATTGTTACTGCATGCTCACAAGTCATGAGGAGCTTTGAACATGCAAATGATACAGGCTCAGACCTTTAACCTTTAAAAGCTACACCTCTCAAATGAAGGCATTCCTTCATTATGGATTATTTTTTAAGCAAGTTCTTTATCTCTCTCTCTTAAAGGATGTATTTTAACATGTGTTCCAGTGAGATATATGAAATCTCACATATTTATTTTAAGACTAACTTATTTAAATTACTTCAGCTACTCCTCTAAATAGAAATTGCCTTTTTAGCTGAAAATCTTTAGGAAGATTTTAGGAAAGCAAGGGAGGCTACAGGAACAGGAAAAGGTTAATCTTTCATACATGTATGCAGAATTAGCTGATTAATTTTCTTTCTCTTTTCAATTTTCAGTCTGCCTTTCAAAAACAATATTTCCTGTGTTGTTTGGGTGAGTACATACAAGCACAGTATCTGTTTGTACCCATGGACAGGATTTATAGATTTCTGTGAGGAACAGCTCTTTGGAAATGAGTACAGGACAGACAGGATTTTTTTTTAAGTGTAAGAAGGGAATAACGGCGTGCTGCCAAACTACTTCTTCCACGTAAAACTATAGAAGATTACTGAGGACTATAGCTACTGCAGCTGCAATCAGAATAATTCATAAGTTTCATGCACAAAGTTATTATTGGCATTACTAAAGCAAGATCAGTTCAGCACAGTAGTTTGGCATATAGGGAAACTGAAGTCCGAGAAACGCCAACTAATACACGGTATTACAAGGAAGACAAAGTACCGTGGTGTCTGTTCTCCAGAAGTGGTTGCTTAGGGGTGAGTCATAGAACAAGCACTCCTTGATCACTCTTTCTATTGTTGCCCAGTCTCCAACACTTTCCTGCACTGCAAACTTTTCATTGATTGGTCTTACATGAACTTTAACAATCATCCCTGGAAGACAATCAAAATTTCAGCCTCCACAAGGATCTTTTATCACAGAGTCCCCTAGTCAATGCTTAAGGTCATCATGCTTTTACAAGAATTAACTCTCATCTTTCCATTTGGTATTTAAACTGACTTCTCAAGATTAAGATGCCACTTGATAAATGAAATATCTGGAGTCTTTGTAAGGAAAAAGCCTCAAATGAAACTATAAACCAAAATGAAACCAAAGTCCTCAAAGGTAGTAGGCAGGCTCCCTTTCGGCTATCTAAGTTGGATTAGGTACATGGAATACACAATAATAACTTCATTAGGAAGCTGGCTAGCTTCCCATGACTTCAGGCTGTTGTAGTGTGACCAAAAGGAAATGACAATATAAAAGCAAGTTTGTCTCAGGTACAGGGTGCTAAATGCAGACATCTAATCAAATGCCTAATGAAGCTGTCTTCACAAGGTACTTCACTTAATACAGTTATCAGTGAGAGACAGGATCCTTAAAGGGATCAAGCATCTCATTTTTGGATCTAACTATTAGCAGATAAGCTTTTCACCCATTTTCATGGCTTTGTAATCACTTAATCTCTATGTGTTTTCTTTACAGGGAAGTTGAAAGATTGCTTGACTCAAATTTAGAGGGACATGCTGGGTGCCTAACTGATTTCACTCCCTAACAATTTGGTTTTATACACTCAATGTCTGGAGAAGAGAAAGAAACATCTCAACTGAACTCTTTAGGGCTGAGCTATGTTACCAGTAAACCATTCTTATATGTTGTATTACAGAATCACAGAACATTAGGAGTTAGAAGGGGCCTCAAAAGATCACCTAGTTAAAACCCTCTGCCAGAGCAGGATCACACAGAATAAACCACAGAGGAACACATCCAGGTGGGTTTTGAATGTTTCCAGAGAAGTAGACTCCATAACCTCTCTGGGCAAACTATTTTATTATATTACTACTTTAAAAAAAATATTATAATGATAGAAAGATCTCCACTCCCTTTCTTAATAGAAAGACTAAAAAGTTCATACTTCTGTAAAATGTCACTCTAGATCATGTGGTGATGGAGGATCTGTAACATGTTACCATGACACAGTCTGTCTAATCAGTTCTAATAATCAGTTTGTCACTGAAGAATACGATGCTAAAAATACAGAATTAACATATATACCTTTAGAAGTGCTTTTGCATTCACACTTTGTTTTCTTGTCTGTTATTAAACTTATGGCATTTATAATCATTTGAGGTCATAATCAAGTGCAACTTCAAAGCTTCTTTTCAAAACAGCAATTAAAGAGAGTTTGTGAAGGTTTGGGGTTTTAAAGAGATAGTTAATTTATTTATGTATTTATTTTAATGTCTATACTATCCATGTGAACATAATTAAAATATGGCTCAAGGGATATTCTTTAGACATTCCAAAAATTTCACCTTTAGTTGGAGGCCAAGTGTAACAAATCATGGCTATTTACACCTGGCTCACAGGGTCATCAGCAGGGATCAACTGTAGCTAAAATTCAAACTCTACTACTGGAACTAAAGGAACACTTAGATGTAAACATTCCAGGCCAAAAAGGAATGATGGAGTTGACTCTGCAATTGTGTGCTGTGGTTCATTACAAAATAGCATTCAGAACTTGAGTGTCTGTGTATCAGACACTTGAGACTAACCTCTCTGATGCAAGATGTATAATGAGTTGTATAATTGATGGACTGGTACTTGTGATTATGTTTCTCTAATGGCATGTGCTGATGAGATTAGCACCTACTATTAAGATGGATTGCACACTTCACAGCCAAATATGCATTTTTTTCCCCCATGGAAAGAAAAAAACAAACAAAAAAGCAGCTGATATGATCGTTTTCATAGGAAACTATCTGTTTTGATGAGAATAGATTCCTCGATATAAGAGAAATAAACATGTACATACTCCAGTATAATGCAGCAGGGAGGGTACTTGCCTGGAACTTCCCAGATGAGCACTCCTTTACCATCACCCAGACATGTAGTTCTGTAAAATGAAACAGTTCCACCAAGAAGAATCAGGAGGTATCCCTTCAACAGCCTACATGTGAGAGACCTCATCTGACATACAAAGGACCTTTGTTCAGCCCTCTGGTCTGAATTAATACAGAGCAGGAAGACCTGTTGCCCACACACCAGCCACATGCCCTTTGCTATGGGTCATTTTGAAATGAATAAGAGCAGTGTGCCTTTACATTTCATGCTTTCAACATTTTAACTCAATGCAGACTGAAAAAAAAAAACAACCCAACCTAAAAGACTTTCCACCCATGAAAATTAATTCACTGCTTTACAGTGGTCTTTTTTTTTTCTTGAGTGATAAATTTTATGGTGATGATTGCCATTTACATCTCCATTCAAAACTAGAAGAAATTATCTGGTTATGTGTCCAGGAAAGTGTAGGAGAACTGTCAGTGTCATCAGACATGGGAACTGGAGATATGAGGCATGAGGGCTCTGAGGGCTCCTGATACAGAGGTATTAGAAATCTAAATTGATATTTGGTTGCTAAATTAGTTTCCTTTAGTGAATACAAACAAAAATTAAGAATATTCCTATAAGTGATTTTAGTTCACTGCCACACACAAATATTTGTTAACAGACTGCTAATGAGGTAGCAGACTTAAAATAAAAGCCTGAAAGAGGAAAAGCATTCTGAAGACAGTAATTCCTAAGGATGAGTTCTGAGCCACTGGTATCCCCTTACAATACAGCAATCCACTGCTATATTAAGGCAAGAAGTACATGGAGACAAAAGAATGGAGAATAAAAAAAAAAAGTGTATTAGGAGGGATACAGCTTGCACTGTAGACACAAGAGCCTCATACTTCTGAGTAGTGCTAGAATACTGGGTACTGTTTTTGAAGCTGAATCTGAATGATGTGCCCTAACTCACTTCTGTAAACAGGAATCATGCTGCAGCATTTTATGTCTATCTCTAACTTATTTAGTCAGCTTGCAGTTTGGCTTTGGAGATAGATACCTGCAGTGATATGACCAGGAGGTAAACGTGACAATTGTGACTTTGAGTGTGGGACTTTTTGATTATCTTCTAATAAATTGGCTCTCTGAGGGATTTACGGTGCCAGTTGGTATGAAGATAAGTCATGCAGTGACCACTTTTAGCTATGGGCTCCATTGACCACCTGCAGTTAAGTTTGAGTGCAAGAAGAAAAGAGGAACGTTGTTCTGTTCAGCTAGATTTGGAAGCGAGCTGTTTCTAAAGGAGTTTTGAAGACAGAATACTGTCAGTACTGAGTAAACTGGCTTACTGTTCTTTCAAAATAAAAACTAAATGCAGGGTTTATAAGTACTAGGAATTAGCATTATAAGACTTGCTTTAGTGTTGCTATTTATTTGGGGGTTTATTCTGCAACTTTGAAATTAATGGAATTTCATTCACCGAACTAAGTGGGAAGTGAATTAAGGTCTCAAATGTTTTCAGATCCCCACAGAATAGGTCTGTTCTTCAGAAAAGTCATATATCACCATAGTCAAAAACCTCTATTGCAAATATATCCTCCACTGTATTAAAAGCCAAACCTTATAGCATAGAGCTTCATAAATTTAGAGTTCATTTGAACTTAAGCATATGATACAGTTCTCAA
Organism: Hypotaenidia okinawae; assembly: GCA_027925045.1. Lineage (NCBI taxonomy): Eukaryota > Metazoa > Chordata > Aves > Gruiformes > Rallidae > Hypotaenidia > Hypotaenidia okinawae. Next base: position 154,755,154 of record BSDF01000001.1, read on the forward strand.
TTTCATCAGTATTCAAGGAGCCCATTTTATATAGTCTTTCTGTATCCCCATTAAATAAGTGAGTATCTTAAACTCTAAGAATAATTGTATTAAAGTGTCAAAGCAATATATGAATCCGTAATGCAAGTACATCTCCTTGGGAATAAGGTACTAGACAAACAAAGATTACCTATACTAGTTTTAGTACATACAAACTATAACAACATTAAAGAATACAATATTGCAGCAGATATTTTGGCAGATACAGAATAGTTCCAGAAAGAACATTTAGGGAAATGAAAAAATGAAATCAAATAAAAATTGGCACCTAGAAAGAATTACTTTACTTTGCAACTACAGCTTTAGGGACAATGGTACTTGTCTTGGTCATTTGAAGGCTATGCACAGAAGTTAAAAGCTAGCATTTAAGACGATTTTCTGTATTTTAGTCTCTTGGTTTTGGTAAGATGATGGAAGGCATCTGTGCAGAACCCCTTCAGCACAGCCAGCTGGAGAGTTCCATGGGATACAATGGGAAAAAATAATTGTATGCACATGCAGAAATATTTAAATAATGCAGAGACCCTATCAATGGCCTGTGAGTGTTGATGTGTACAGTACTGTAGGGAGTCAGCTTAAGAAACAGAAACTCATTTTTAGCTGTCCTTAGAAGAAACAATTTGGGTTCACTCTCTCTTATATATCTAATATGAAAACAGATAATGTATCATCAGACATATCAATGAAACATATATATCCAGGTTTGAATCATAATAGCTTAATTTCAGATGCAAGAATTTTGCTATGTGTTAAATTTTCTCGATCTTTTTTTTTCTTCACGTGAAGTGAAATATATTCAGGAATATTATGGTTTTGATTCTACAAGACTCAGCAATGATGCAAAATTGAGTTTGTTGCCAAAATATAGATTAAACATTAATTAATCACCCTTACTGTTTTTAGAACACCTGAGGCCCATAATCTTGCTAATTTGAATAACTGTACATCTCAAATTATAAAGTGCCTGTTCATAAGAAAACTATGCAATTTGCTGAAGCATGTTTTAAGGAAAATTTGTACAAAAATAAAATTGAAACTTAGGTTGGAAATCTTTTTTTATGCACTGTAGTGTGGTGTGCAGAAAAGACAACTTAATCTGTATTTTGGAAATGAGTAATGACTCTGAATTTCTCTGCTCTGTTTATTACAGAAATGCCCCTAAGCAGTATATAAATGGCCTGAGTTTTATGCTTCAACTAGCCTCAGGTGAAAGTATGTGTAAACAGAAATATAATTTAAATTATTTTCCAAAACTACTTTATATCAAGCCTTTTCAGGCTACATGCAGCTACTGTGCCTGATTGCAACATTTATTAAAAGGGAAAAGCAGATTATTGTCCTATAGAGTGTAAGAAGTGTTTTGCTTCCAAATAGCTTAAGCAGATGTACTTAAACTGTATATATAGGTATACAAACATAGAAGTATGCATAGCTACTGTTCTGTATATGCATATGTGTGTGATTGTACAATGTATGGTTTGACAATGCAGTGTGTTTTATATATTCATATATATATAGTACTTGCTTTTGCAAAGGCATAATTAACAGCATAAACAAAATGTTTATAAATATATACTTTTAATAAATACACAAGTAACAGGGTAACAGTTCTTGACAATATAGGTCTACTCAGCACAAATACAAGGAAATTTTCTGGAAAAAAACAAATGGAAATGAAGAAGTACGAAGAAACTATTTTATTAAAAATTTAGGGAAAAAAATTAAAAATAAATAAGTTCCCTCTATTCTTTTTGAAGTGAGGCATATGTTTGAAGTGTTTGACATTGATCATATTGTGTCTTGGTTGCCATGTAAATTAGCTTCACTTAGCTCAAAATAGCTCTGCCACAAGATGTTCTAATTTTGGGGGGGTTGTGGGTTTTTTTTTGTTTGTTTGTTTTTTGTTTATAATAAAGTAAAATGGAAGGACAGAATTTAAACTATGAAGACACTTGAAGAAAAGGCAAGTCAGGGCATCTCTTTGTGGAGAGTTATTGAGGATATCTGTGAGAAGAAACCAGAGACACAAATGATGTGAGAAGTTTTCAAATGAATATTTCAAAATAGCCATCAGATCAGAGAGCAAAGCATGGTATCCGATGAGTCCATCAGAGTTACTGTTTTTGTACTTAAAGAAGCAGTAGTTTGTTTGTCTACAAAGCATCTGTTACTACGCTGTTAGTTGCCATATATAGTAATTATGTGCATGCCCTAAAGGAAAGTATTCTCTACCTGGAAAAGCATAACTCCCATAAAAACTAATGTAGATTTTTTACATGCTTAGGGACAGGTGAAAGTTAGCGGAAACTAAAATCAAGTGGTTTGCCTGAGGGCTTTTATTACCTGGAAACATTGGAAAGTAGCAAAACTACAGTCAGAAGCAAAAATAAATTTCCTCATACGTGTTGCCAATAATAAGTTTTCTATAGTTAACCACTGATTAACACATCTGTGAGGAGTTACAAAGTGCTGGGACCATTCCCAGACATGAAATGTTATTTCTGCTGACTCACCTAATCTTGCTAGGCCAAATCCTGCTTTGAAATCTCAGTTTTGTTCACTGAAAACTAAAAAACTTTACTTACTGTACAAAGTTGTTGGCAACACCTTTCTAAAGCTGACTAACAATGTTTTATCAGTATTAAAGAATGAAATTACATATAAATAACTACTATCTTTAAATTATTCTAGTAATACTCCGACATTAAAATTAAAGGTACTAACATGATTAAAAAAGTATAGGAACAAATGTGTGCTTAAAAAGTATAAGCATACTGCAGCTTGCGTTACTGAAAATGTCTTTAGTTTAAAAGATTGCTTAAAGCATCTTTATAGTGCAGAAGTGAGTGGGGTCAAGGAGGGGAGGATTCCAGAAGAGGTTTCAACTAAGATTATTAGCTCTAGAAGAAAGACACTTGCTTTAAAAGAAAATGGAGAAAATCTGATGGAAGGAAGAACTTTGAATGTGACGTTCATTGCTGGATGTCAAAGGAGTTTGGAAATTTTGCACATGTGTAATTCCTGTAAATTAAATTTTAGATAGGATATAAAGGATGAGGATAGAGGTATATTCTGTTGTTACAAGTCTGAAGAGGTTTTTGTAGAGTGAGGAAAATGGAAATAATGAAAATATGATGCATCTGAATAACTAATAAGATACCAACATCTGTGGTTTTGACTAGTGTGACTAGTATTTATTTGTGAACCAAAGCCTGAAACAGTGAGATATTTCTAAAAGGAATGAATATAATTTTGACTATAATGATTAGCTGTTGGGGAAGTGGTCTGGTTGAAATAAGATAGGATACTGTGCTTCTGTGTGGTTAGGAAACAAAGCTGTACATCGCCACATCACATACCCAAAATTTGTTCTCATCTGGAATAGCCTGATACCGTTTGACCTTCTGGCAATGATGTCTAGTCACACTGCCAGTAACCTTGTTGTTTTGCCTCAACCATTCAGTCTTCCTTCTGGCAGATGAACTGATTTTGCAGCATAAATCAGTGTTCACCACCATGTTGCTATTGTCACAAATTTTCAGGGCATTCAGGAAAACCCCATTAGTCAAATGTAAAGATAAAATATATATGCAGCTAACAATGGTAAGGAGTGACAGGCTATATCAAAATCCTGGAGTATTAATTCAAATAAACCATCTGGGGGTAATTAATGTTAACTGAATAGGAAGGCAGATAAGAAAAAAAATCCTAGCAGTTGCCACAGTAAGTTTATTTCTTGATATGATGAACTCACTTTTCAGCTCACCCACACAGGACTTCAGGCTCTTTAAGTTGAAACTTACTATATTGCTACTGGGTGGGAAATGCAAAGCGTGTTGACACCAAAAACGTGTTTATTTTAGATCTACAAATTCTCTGATGTTCTGGAGCTGAGGGCACATAGGGGACCTGCACTAAGCGAGCACAAAGGAACAAGCAACTGATCTGTTAAAAAGTGCTGACATAGATATCTGTTGGCAGAACTGGTGGAATGCCATTCTTCTCCCTGGTGCTAATTTCTCCAGAGGTAGTTGACTGGGCCCATGTTCAGAAGTTAAGTTTTAATTAGTTCAAACTTTCTTGACATTATGAATGTCTCTTGAGAGCTATTTGCTTGAATCTATTTATTTATTAATTAATTTTGAAAGCATTTTTTAAGGAAAAAGTAATAATTTGTTTAGGATAACTTTATGAAGTACAGGACAATTTTGAAGAAATTGGAGGTAAAAAAAAAGGTGTGGTTTGATTTTTTTTTTTTTTTTAAATTTTATGTTACAAAAAGAGATTGATGAAAAAAAAATTGAAGTCTTGGATCATAAGTGCTGAGGACAGAATAGAGTTCTTCTGATCTGCTCTGCTCTGTTTCTAAACACTGTGTCTGAAAAAAAAGTACATTGGAAGGGGCAGCAGTAAAAATTCAAAGGTCAAATCCGGTTTTCAGTATAGTACCTAGATGTGTGGCCCTCAAAGGGACATTGGGTCCATAGGGCAGAGAGTTGCTATTTCTGAAGGATATTGTAAAACTGGAGTTTAATGGCTATTGTTCATCTCGTGTTTTCCCCAGGCTTCTGAGGCTTAACAGCACAAATTAAATTTCACACCAGTCAGCCCAAGAAGTCAGCATACTGTTTGGATTTAAATATCAAGTTCTGTTTTCAGGAACAGCTAAATATGATCAGGCATTTGCTAGGATTTCTATATCTGCACCAGTGAAACAATTTCTACTAAGTGAAAATACAGCAACTTTTTACATGCTGTCTATTGTGAGAAGAAAATTATTCAGACTGACTCTGCAAATACTATGCAAGCTGGTTAAAAAGGTGGAAAAAAATGTTGAATAATAATTTGTTCTGCAGTCTTGATAGAAGTAGGATTGGAAAATTGCAGTTCTGTAAAATGCCAATGAGACAACTCCCCAGCATTTACCTGATAGAGATGTGGAACTAGGAGATCATTAATGCCAAGTAAAGTTTTAGAATTGTTAGCTAGATGCTTGAGAGAGAGATTTGCATGAATAAATGTTTCTTCTTACTGTAAATATTTTTATATGGCTCGACAGCCACTCTTGTTCCTAAATTTTCAGTGGTTAATTTTGATGGGCCAAGTTGTTGGAGGAGGTCATGCACTTAATTACTGAAATACCAGGAGTCCTGGTAGGTTCAGTGCCTTTTGAAATTCTCTAAATGATGATTTGCCTACATGAATTTCTTATGGGGCCTGATTTAGTAGTTGGGCTCAGAACAAATTTTAACTCTTACTTACTAATCAGAAATAGTACTAGTTGGTATTTGATTTTGATGGGTTTTTTGGTTTTCTGTTTGTTTGTTTTTTACCCAAGAGTAAGACTTAATTGCCAATTTATTAAATCTAGAAGTCTTACAGTGAAGACCTTTCTTTTCTCGTGTAGAAGTTTGAGTTCCCATTTTTCAATTGCAGAGGCTACCCTAGCGAATTCCTTGTTGGAGTAACTTTTGTTTCTTTGCTTATGTCATTCTGTGTTCAGAAAGTTACTTCCTGAAAATTCCCATCTTGGTATTCAAACCTCCTTGCACTTTCCTTCATGGACCTTAGCCACTCAAGTCAGGTTTGTGAGTCCCTTCAAGTGGCAGAGCACTGAAAATGTAAATTTTTCAAAGATGGATATTGCAATCCCAATGTGATCACTACTACTCTGCCTCTGGGAAGAGAAACATATTCATCTCTTCTGAAGTTCAGGCCATTCTTTCTAAATTGTCCAAGGTAATTATGCAGAAAGCGATTATCCTAGACCAGAATTCCAAATTCTTCAGCTGTCTGTAGTTACTTCTCAGAATCAAAATCTTTGGCCAGAATCTTGCCCATCATTCTGTCAAAAATCAAAAGCAGAATTTTGAACAGTTTTCCCTGATTAAATTTTTATTTTTCAGTAAGACAAGAATTTTATTATTTGGAGAAGATCTTTTTGCCAGCTATTTATGTGAGAGTTCCGACTGAAGCAAAAAACCTGTTCCTTATCCAAAAGACTTTCAGGTGTAAGGATTCAAAAGTGAAAAATGCACTGAAACAAACAGATCTAAGTTTCTACTTTCAGATCGAGGTCTAGACTTTGGCATGTAAAATATGCTACATTCAGATATGGCATCAAAACTTTACTATGAAAGATAAGCTGTCTGGAAACCAGTTTTGAATTCTGAACACTACCTCCTCATTATTTCTATATTTTCATTTTCTTTAACCAAAAGGAATAGCATACACATATTAATAAGTAGCAAATGTATGCATGTTATGGCAATGGTCTGTATAGGGGAGGGATTTTTAGCACTTTTATGAGGTTTAATGACCATCAGAGTCACGTACACCTCCATTGCTATGTCTATGTATTTAAGAAATGTTGTTTAAAGCCAACAGCAGCTGCTGCAGTGATGGCAAAATACACATACATATATATATATATACACATATATAAAAATCTGAAAGCCACAATTGCTTCATTAACGTTATTGAAGGCATAAAATAGGTTTTAATTGTATGGCTGATTTCCCACAGCAATTTAATGGGCTAAGTATTTGGCAGAAATCAAAAGCTGTAAAATTCATGTTGTTTGTTCATGAAGTTAGCAGTGAGCTAAATCCTTTGGCTATTACTCAGGCAAAAATCCCATTTAAGTGCATTGAAGTGAACTTTAGTTTCCCCTGAGGAACAAGGTTTTCAGCATTTTTCTCAAAACAAATAGCAATGTTGAACCTTAGGGAAGCTGTCATGATCGGAGGGCCTTAAGGCAAGGACACTGTTACTCTAAATTTAAAACATTTTTATTTTTTCTTCTTTTTTTCCCTCCCCTCCCCTCCACTCCCCACCCCTTCTCACCCCTCCCTTCTCCTCCCCTATCTTCTTTTGAGTATGACAGATGCATCAATTCAGGAGAACAGCTCAAAACAGCATGGGTATTTACTTTGATTAACAGTACTGAAACAGTCAGGTAATTTCCATAGGTGCTTCATTTTTAAATGTTTTCTGTTGGAAATATCAAACACCTGCCCAGAGAGAATAACTAAATAGCTGAAAGCACTGTATCTATTCCTGTTTCAGGCTTCCAAAGCCAGAGGCACTTTGAACACCCATGTAGGATCCTAGGTGCTCATGGAGACTTGAAAGCTGGAAAGACCAAAGTCATATAAGATCAATTGCTCCTGGCACTTAAAAGGCTAGTAAAAACAGGTTATAATGTTTACATGACTTTTTATGGGTCAGAGTTTATTATAGCTCCATTCTATGGCCTACAGCAGAGGAGCATTTCACAGGGCATTTGCTGTGCTTGACAGATACGTTTCAGTGAGTTTGCCAAGACAGGCTATTTCGGCTGAACCCCTAACATTTACAGATTTCCAAGATTCCATTTGCAGTGAAAGATATTTGGGAATTGGACAGTATGAAACCAAATTGGATTGGACACAATTCATAACAATAAATAAACCCTGCGACTACTGATCATAAGAATGTTTATACATGTCAAAAGACATTATATGCTGTACTCAAAATGCTGCGATGAAGCACATTGTGAGGGCTACAAAGTTAATCTATCAAAAACTAGGGAATGTTAGAATTAATCTTGCTTGCTTAATCCCTTCCTTTCTCTTCCAAAATAAAATAATAAATCTTGTATCATACCTGCTGCAAGACTGACTCTCACTTCCATGAATATGCTATAATAGTTTACTTAGTTCAGTGGTTGACGCATAGAAAATACTTTCAATACAGATTTATTGATTGTCTCACAGGGTCTTCTATGGTACTTGTAGGAATAATATCTGAATACACTACAGTAGTCCACCAAAGGTTATGATTGAGACAAATTTTCATGAATAAAGAGAGCGGTGCAAGGTAGAAAAGCACGATGATGAGGGTAACGTTTAATATTTTAATTATTTAATATATTAATATTTTAAGAACAAGAGCTAGAAATAGATATAGTAATAGTGCAGTGATAAAATTTAGTGGTAGTTAAATAATGTACTCTCAGTATCTCTGTGGTCCAAGGTCGTTGTCTTGCATTCTGGTGGGAATCTGTGTAAAGTTTGTGAGAAACAGGAGAGGAAAAGAATTATTTCAAGGAGAAGACATAGGAATTCTTTTAAATTATTATTTTAATTGTTTAATAATGTATGATCTTTTTACTTAAGTGTGTTAGTTACAGTACTAAGTAACAGCCTCGTAGGTAGAGTACTGATGAGACTTGGAAGCAAAATTCATAGCAATAAGCCTGGCATATAAGGCAGACTCATGATCCCCATGTCATTCTGCCTAGTTTTATATTCTCTTAGTTTTCTTCTTTCTGGATTGCATGTTTCTCCAAGCTGGAATTATTTCTTTCAGTCTGGAAATGGAACTTCCTAAAGTGATAAATCTTGCTCTATCATTGAAATCAGAGATCAGTAAAGTGACATTTCTCATATATGTGCAGTTCATACTTCAGTCTCTGCTCATAAACTACTCAGTGGGACTGGGGCAGGTGGAAGATCATGGCCAGTAGGAAAGTACTGAGTAATAATGCAGTAGCAGATAGTAAACCATAGCACATGATTGACTGTTAACAATTGTTATTTCTAACAATCCTTATATATTTATACACAAATCTTCAGTAATTTGGCATCCAGTTTAGCAACTTTAAAATAAAAATGGGTGCTGTCATCTGAAAATATCAGTGACAAAAGAACCATCAAAGTAAACCTATAGCTTATTTAAACAATAAAATTTTATTCTAAAACAGGTTGCTTCCACACTGTCACTATTAACAGTTCCTTCTTTGTGGAATTTCAAGTGCTGTTATGGAAGTTCTGGTAACACAAATTATTTCTAGCCAGAAAGCTGACTTTCATTAAAAACAAACTGCCACATCATACTGTACAGTAGCATTTTATTAAGTTTGAAGTATCTGGCTTGTTAAGTCTATTTAAGCAGCTGCTATCTCACTTCAGTCTGATCACAGGACTGTTTGAAATGAAAATAAAACCTGCTTTGTTTACAGACCTCTTTTAACTACTATGGATCAAGAAATGTTTGTTCTTTCTGACAGCTTTTACAGGCTTTTGTTACATTTTATTCTCACTGTGATAGATGCTGGTAATTTTCTACTTGCTTTTTGCAAGATTTTTTTTTATCAGCCACATCACAGAGAGTTTATCAGTAAAGGCTGATCTTTCCTAATCCACCACCACATAACATGTGCCCTTTGGAGCAGGTATGCTTTCATATCACAATGTTGAATGCAGTATTCTGTTTAATAAACAGTTTATTTTTATTTTTCTTTCTTTCTTTTCATTTAACTTCAAAGTGAATTGAAAATTCTTTACACTTGTTGACACAATTACATTTTCTGTTATTGGTGATGCCAGTAATAATGGTATCACCTCAAAGAATGATTTTAACTGGGCAAAGAAGCTCTCCTACTTACTATGACATTTTCTCAGACATGATGTCATCTACTGACATTTCTTGGTCAAATAAAGAAAATATGAATCAAAATTACATTATTCTGAAGATTAATTAGATTCTAATTCTTAATTTTAAGATCTTTTTTGGTAGTCTTAGGGACATTTCAGATCAAGCTTATACTGAAATAACTACCCATGAGAATATGGGTACATATAATATTTGAATAAGAGTGCAACACAAGTTAAGGTAGTAATTTATTAAATGTGTTAATTTTTATTTAAAAAAATACTGTTTCTTTCTATTTTATACCAGAGATGATAGAAATAAGGTTAGCAGTGGTGAAATGTCTAATCAATGACTTTTTAATGATAGAAACAACAGTTCTTTAACGATATTGGAAAAACTGCTTGATCTCCTTGTTTCAAGACTGATACTAAGTGCTTTAAGATGAATCAATAAAAAAGTGATTCAATTATTGTATGTTTGAATAAAATTATCTATCTTTATATAATCTATATATTTTTTTCTGTTGACTGTTCTTATTTACTGTACAAATATTAATAGAAAGATACAAACACAAATGTCTAATAATAAAGATTCTCCAAAGGCAAGATTTGAACTCTTAAATCACACATAAATCTCTAATTTTAACATGAATATTGTGTGGTTTCTTCAAACAAAGAGAATATCCCATCAGATTTAGATATACAATACAAATAACTGAATGCATGTCAGAATCTCAAGACTTGAGATTTCTTTAAACATATGAGCTTGGTCTTATGTAATCAGCAGATCTGAATGTTGTTATACTGCACTGAATAATGGAAAAACTCAAAATGTCTCCTGTCCTTGTGCTGATTTTGCAGTATGGTCTCTGTGTTCTGAAATTTTGTCTGTACCTAGCTTCAGTCTGGGATGAGCAATCTTCCTGCATTTTAAAAGAAACTGACATAAGCTCAACGTTAGATTTTTAATTCCAGGAGTTGCTTGTTGCAACTCATTCATTCTGCAGCAAATGGATCATTTCATATCCCTCATTTTAAACTGAGAATAATTTTTTTGGAGGTAAGATATTGTGAATCAGTATGGTGGGACCAGGTAGAGGTTCTGGACACTGTGCTTTTGTGAGGACTTTGGAAGTCTTCAGACCTGGAGTTTGGTCTGAAGAAGAGAACACACATAAATGAACAACTTTGATTGTCTTCTTTTATACCTCATTTTAAATGACATTGTATAAAGTTCTCAGTCACCTGGTACACAACTTTATGGACTTAAGGTATTAAGATTTTATCAGTAGAGTTCCTTTGGTACCTGAACACCAGTTGAGGTCATGCTTAGTTCTACTAACATGAGTTAGACTGCAGAGCATACTCAGCAGTCAAGAAATATCCTTTGGCCAACATCATTAGGTAGATGAATGGGTACTACAAATTTGAGGAGTTTTGTGTACCTTGGCATTCTCAGGGGATACCTGTCTGCCTGAGACTCACTCAACAGCTCATTAGATAACCCTGGATCCTGGGTTATCTTGGGAGGATATAGATATAATACTTCTCTTTCTTGAAGTGCTTTACTCCCCATGACAGTCTGCCTGACTGATTCTCTGTGGTGAAGACAAAATAACATTCCTATAGAATTTAAAGAATGAAAAAGTGTAACAGTGTTTCTAGTATTTTTTTATATATATTTTACATATTCCTTATATGGATGATAAACCCTGGTTCTGTAAAAGAAATATTAATACTCTCACCTGACTGATTTTTCCTACGTAGAAACACTGTGTAGATTGCGTAACTGTATAGAACTCTTACCTTTTATCATTTGATTGTCCCTACTCTCATAAACTACAATATACCTGTTTGGGTGATTTGAATTTTCTATATGATGATATCAATTATTCAACTGATGTTTCAGGAGTAGAGTTAAAAAAAAGAAGAAAATAATGTTTGCAGCTATGATTTAGGACAAAAGACAAATCCTTTTTGTAATTGAGTATGACTTTCCTCTCACCTCCATTCCATTTGGACTCCTTCTTGCTTTTATAACAGAAGGATTCTTCCTTTAAAGAAAGATTGAGCTGTAATCATCACATTGGACATAAGAATTGATTCTAGGATTAACAACATTAGATGAAGTTTTTCCTAAAAATCTTAAAGTACAAGCAGAAGAAATTCCAGTGACATGAATGTACTTCTAGAAGATACTGAAGATTTAAATTTCAAGCCAGCTGAGTTTTGCGAATTATATCCCTAAGGAGGGTTTTATATGCTAGCTGATCATCAAATGTTATTTGCTTTAATTAAGGGATACTAATAATGCTTAAGAATTATATAAGCAGCAATAAATGACTTTTGCAAGTAAGTAAATGCCACAGTGAAGATAGTATGGTGGGTTGACCTTGGCTGGATACCAGATGCCCAACAAGACACTATCACTCCTGTCTTCAGCAGGACAAGGTGGGGAGAAAAATAAGTCCTTCATGGGTCAAGGTAAAGTAAGTTTAATAAAAGAAAAGGCCATCCATGGAAGGAAAGGAAAAAAAAACCCCTTAACATTTGTTCTCTACTCACATCAGCAGGCAATGTCTGGCCACTCCCTAGGAATCAGGGCTTCAGTATGCATAGTGGTCGCACTGGAAGAGAAACGTCATAAATAATGAATGCTACCTTTTCTTCTTCCTTTCTCTTAGCTTTTATTGATGAATAGACATCGTATGGTATGTAGTATCCCTTTGGTCAGCTGGGGTCAGCTGTCCTGGTTGTGTTCCCTCCTAAGATCTTGCTCACACCCAGCCTGCTGCTGAGGGGGTAGGAATGTTGGAGAGACAGCCCTGTTGTGTGCCAGCACTGCTCAGTAATAGGCCAAATCCCCAGGTGTTACCAACACCTTGCTGGCAACTGATGAACAGCACCGTGCTGTGAGGGCTGTGGCGAGGAAAATTAACTCCAGTTTAAACAGACCCAATGCAGGTAAGGCATATGACAACAAAAAAACTATTTAAAGCAAATGCCATAACATATCTTTAAAAGAGATCAGTGGTTCAAGGGAGAGAAACAGGTGCATATGGAGTGACAGGCTGTATAAATTAGAATGTATTCATCAATTTGTGGTAAAAAAGTATTACGATTATAGTGCTACAGATACTTGAAGAAAATATACATCCCCTCCTCCCCCCGATCGATCGATCTATCTATCTATCTATCTATCTATCTATCTATCTATCTATCTATCTACCTACCTATCTATCATCTATCTATCTATGCACACACAGATATATGTATGTACAAGTGCATTTGCACCAGTCTCTCACTAGGGTATGATACTGCCTGATGATACCCCCTGGGAGCCATTTTCTGAAGACTGTCTGAAGTCTGAGGAAAAAGGGCATCCCTTCCAGGAAAGATGTTAGCACATCTATTTTAATCTGTCTTCCCAGGTACGTAACAGTAGTCCTACTTCCAGGTTGAGTGGACAAACACAATTGTATCCATAAAGCACTGTTCTGAAATAGTTTCTTATGCTGTGAAGATCTTATTCTTAAAACACAGTGGGTTTTTTCATATGGTGAAAAGAAAATTCTTTGCACCTGTCATTTCTATAAGCTTACCACATGGATCAATGGCATTCAGGAAGGTTTGCACATGTTTAATCAGGACCCTAGTGACTATGCATTCCCTTTTTATGTATGCAATGGCTTTGAAATATCCCCACATCTACTGGAAGTAGTTTGTCAGCTTTATACTAAATACTATCACTGTACCAGACTTTTCATGAACACCTTAATTAGGTGGCTCATAAGTCCCAGAAATTTCTGTCTTGTCTGCAATTTTCAATTAAGCTCCCAGTTTATAAAAGAAAACTTTGATGGCTGAAAACCTGAAATGAATACCCTAAGCACATTTCTTGCATTTGGAATTTTAAATATATTTAGGTCCAAATATTGATACTGAAATCTTCATATAGGAATGCCTTATTCTTCCTCATACTTGCAATCGCATCCTAAGGATCTAGGAGCATTATTTATATAATTTCATTGCCAGTGTCATTAAGGAATATAATAGACCTTATTAAGGGAATCAGGCATCACTCCTTTTTTCTCAGAGGGAGAAGACAGATG